>OW028665.1:5027500-7527500 GCA_932294365.1 Diachrysia chrysitis
TTTTCATTTTTGCAACATTTTTCATTTATGCTCCGCTCCTATTGGTCGTAGCGTGATGTTATATAGCCTATAGCCTTCCTCAATAAACGGACTATCCAAAACAAAAAGATTTTTTCAATTCGAACCAGTAGTTCCTGAGATTAGCGCGTTCAAACAAACAAATAAACAAACAAACAAACAAACAAACTCTTCAGCTTTATAATATTAGGAAGGATAACTTTAACCCTTCGATTTCTATTAGATGACATCTATGGCTCTCTTTATATTATTATGTCCCTACGACTAAGAAGTCAAGAACGCCGAAAAATAAGCACCGGAATTCAATCAAGACCATCTCTTTTAACCCGACTGCGTGACGCGAGGAGTATGTTTAGTAGTGTTTTATTAATAATAATAATAACTTTTCTTAATTTTTCTCAATTTTTCATCTTTACGCTCAGACTCCGCGACCTCCACATATCCTTCCAACGCTGGGTGACGGCCCGTCAAAAGCGTTTAAGCGCGGCGTTCAACTGGGACGCGAACCGGGACCCCTCGCAGAAGATCAGCGTCGACATACAGCTGGACAACAAGGGCACCTGGCATCATGCGGGGCATGTGTCGCTTTATTACCCCGGGAGGATGGTTAATGGAGAGTTCGAGTTTTTGTTGAGAGGTGAGAAGGCCACTCACACACGGCCATCTGATCCCAAACTAGGCAGCGCCTGTATTATGGCAACCAGACAACTGATAAACATAAAATCAAAATCAAAAGTTTTTTATTTCTCATAAACCTCAAAAAGGCGCTTAAGAAACGTTAAAGTTACATAACTAAATGACTCTAGGTGCGCGGTTCCAAAGTGTTCTTCCTATGGAAAAGAACCGGCAAGAAACTCCATAACTTAATCCATACTTATATATAAATATATTTATCAGTTGTCTGGTTGTCATAATGCCTGGCTCTGCTTAGTTTGAGATCGGATGTCCATGTTTGGGTTGTTCTAATAAATATCTTTAAAAGTATTTGGTATTATAATATCTAATAAGATATTATATTATATGATTACCAAATACTTTCACCGATACCATCCAATAACTTGCTAACAGATTGGTTTTGCGAGTGGCACGTCCGTATGGGGTGGTCGAATAACGCCAACATTCTGTGGCGCGTGAAGATGTTCTCCGAGGCGCACGACGAGACCGTGTACGCGCTTCTGTCTAGCATGAACACGCCGTTTGACGGATGGAGGGACACCAGCTTTAATGTTATGTGAGTATTGGTAAAGACTAGAAATAAAGAAGAGGAAGCAGAAAGAAGTATTGATAACTATTTAGTGTTGTTACAGAAAACATTGGTTGGTTATTCAAATTTTAAACCTTTTCACCCCTTTAGAATACGCTGCCACTTACAGACAGTTTAGAATCTGAATGTATTGTTTTTAATAATATTAAATATAAAAAACGTAACTTGAATTTAGCAATTGTTAAATTTAATACAGTAGGTATATTCAATTTAACAAGTAATTACAAACTACCTGTTTATAGAAAAACTTAAGCTTTACTTACTAAAATTATACTGATTTTTTTAACCAAGCAAAATTTTTTTGCTAGGTGGCGCTATCACGACAATCTACAAGCTCTAAACGGCAGCATGAATTGGCAAGAAGACTACCTCGCCTTTAGTCTTCTAGCGGACTACCTGTTCAAAACGAACGAATTCTACGGAGAAATCAACGCAGTTGTCAACTCTACGATACCGACGCTACCTAAAGCGGCCGCGATCGCCAAGCATAGGGTGGTTTGGAAGAAGAGCGCTGATACACTATTGAGTTTCCAGGTAGGGTAAAAACTAAGTATTCAATATAATTATGGTGACCAATCTGTCGTTTAAAATATAAGTTTCTTGATTGCGTAATGGTTTAACAAATGGGTATGTATAGACACAATATGATTTTTTCAAGTTGTGTTGTTCTTTCTTTTAATAATATGCAAACATATCTTTAGAAACTATCAGGACTGTCAAAAAAAATACCGCACGACTTAGTGAAACCTAGTGTAGCCCTGGAGAAGGATTTCTGTTGCTTTGCTCCTTAACATAAAAAATGGACATTATTTATTCATGGAAGAAGAAGCCATAACTCTGGTGATGAATTGTTCTACTTTTTATGCTTTTGCAATTTTTCAAGCTTTGTTGGAGTCAGCTCTGAGTCCAAGATTCAGCTTATTATTGTATTTTACATGAGGAAACAATCTTACACCCACAAGCAATTTTACATCAATCAATCAATCAGATAAATGATATTATTGCTGGCTAATTTCCTAAATATATTCATAAAATGCTATTTATAATCAAGGTAGAAAAAAGAAAACACTAATCTTACTTAAAATTATATATTTAACACCAAAACAAAGTATATACCTAAACATTTAAAGAGGTACACTATCATATTACATTATGTACCCTCTTATCAGTCACAGATGTATATAGGTATATAATATTTTTCACTACATATACATTCATGTTATGAAATGGCTACATCATAACCTTGTCCAAAGATGCTCACACAAAATAGGGTATTAGACAGATTTTAAAAAACTGTTCTACATTAATAACCAACGTCTATGGTCTCTATCGAAAATCTATATTTAACATTCTATTGTATATAGTGTAGAAAAAACGAAATCAAAAACTGTTATTTAAATATCCTGCGAAAATGCTTTTCCTGACACTAATGTGCAATTATAAAAAAATTATGTCATTGTGACTTCACCTGCTTCTAAACTTTGGTTGTTGACTAATGTTGAGACACAAATGTATACAGGTAGTTGATGTCATCAACCAACACAATCACAGCTTTTCATGATCATGTGACTAAAGCAGACAAATATACTTTCTAAATACATTTTCGTCAATTTTCTTTTAGAATATCTCATATTTTTCTTAACTGACTAAAAAGTTTGTTTCCAAAATTCATATTAATTACGGATGGCATCAATAGATCTTATATTTTACATGCTGTCAAATACCCTATTGTTACAATAGAAATAAACACGGGTAATCTAATGTAGAATACATGTTATAATTACCACAGTAAGAAAGGTTTAAAGTTTTGAATTTTTGTAAAAGAAACTAGAAGTAGGTATTTCTGAGTTCTCGTAAATTATACCTGTGGTGTTTAGATATTTGTTTGTGTACCTTACATTTATTGCTAAAATAGATAGGATATAGAAATTATAGAACTAAAAAAATAGGTGTCACATGAACAAAATTATTATTTCGTCAACCAGAATTACAAGTGCGCACATAATATTTCAATAACACTGTTCCTACATAACCTTACACTTACAACTTTAAATCTATGACCAATCATGTAGTAGTAACTTCTTCATTGCTTCCTTCAAACTCCAGTTTCACGTCCCCGCTTAGCCCATCAACATCAACTTCGTTTTCAGATGCATTCAGCATGTTTAGTGTAACTTGCCGTTGGTTAGTCACTGGTATACCAGTCTCCTCGAACGCTTTCTTCTTCAAGGTCGTTCGTATCTGATTCACAGTTCTATTCTTAATATGCTGACTGATCTTGTTCAAATCAGTCGCGAAGTTGTGTACGCAGGAGCGTAGCATTTCAATCTCGTCGTCTGTCCACTTCCCGCCGGGCTGTGAGTCCCCCATCGGATGTAGTAGCATCGTCATTTCAGATAACTTATTAAACGCAGTTCCCGCCTCTCGAAATATTTCGCCAACTTTTGCAGCGGAGTTATTCATTGTAGAAAATATGCAATCAATGCGAAATAAATTATAGCAGATTCACTGTAACTTAACCCTAAAATTAAGAGTTATGGCGCCCTACAAACAACTGTAGGTCAATTATAAGAACGTAAGCAAGTAGCAATTCACTTTTCGCTTAAACAGATATTATTATTTTTTTGAAAATAATAGCTTACAGTAAATAAATAACACAGTGCGCGCGACGCTCAATAAAAATGAAAATTATTTATAGACTGACACTGACAGCTGTCAATGTCAAACATCAAACGTTTTGTAGCGTTCCATGTTCTTCGTTCAGAATTTTACCTTTTATCGATTTTATTTTCCACGCAACTTTTAAATTATATTAGTTTTCGTTTATTCTGAATGTAGAAGAGATTAATAAAATACGAAATAGTTGAAAAGAAAATGATTAGTATACATTATGTTTCATACATAAGCACCATGGTTTTCTAAATATTATTATCATTGCGATGTTTGACACAAGAAGACATAATCCGGATGTTAAAAGTTGATTCATCGTAAATATACTTACATTTATCAATACTTTACTTAAAGAGGTCACGACAATGGTCAACTTAATTGCGATAAGACCGTCAATGAGATTAATTACGAAATGTTATAAAGGACTTATGTTTGGTTTAGCGATGACTTTGTAGGTTTTACTTAATAAGGATTATTTAAAAAACAGTCCTTTCCAGTTTATAAATGCTTAATGTATATGATCACGCTTGGACCTTTAAAGAAAAAGGCAGAGAGCCCACATTTCGCCATGGTGGACGTGATAATCAGGCAGAATATCCTACGTAAAAAATGTAAGAAAGTATTAAACAAGTATAATAAGTGCAATCTGAGTTCGAACCTGTACCCTTGTACTCTTATTATTAATTAAGTCGTACCTGTATGACTTGTACCTATGTATGAGAAAACATGATTATGGAACTTGAACTTATAGACTCAATAAAAAAAATGGGAGTTCTAAATGTGTTTTTTTTTTTCTATAACAGTACAACGAAGATGGCCATCTTCTGATCAACTCTTCATGGACCTTAAATAGAGGACACACTGAAAACAACATTACCGGCAGAGTAATTCTAGTTACTCCATTCCAAGTAAGTTTCAAAATGGCGAAGTCAAAAAAGGAGAGTTATCTGTCTGATCTGTATTTATGTATGTATGTATGTCCGTTTCTATATCCGGTCGTAACTACTCTACGTCTCACTCAACCGATTTTGAAAAAAGATGCGTCATTACATTCGTTTTCATCGCGCGAAAATTATTTTATTTCGAATTGACTTTTACTGCAATGCATAGTTAGATGTGGCACGGGACAGGGTTAAAGGGCTAAAACAAAGAAATCAGCCTGTTTCAGAAATTTTATGGACTTTAAAAATAAAGTTTAACTCCTTGTGCTTTCACAGGGTTACAGAAAAGGTTTCCTTCGCACTGAATTTGTTTTGGGACATAAACGAGACATCAATGGAATCACTTATCTGGAACTCGAAGAGAAAGTTCTCAAGATTAATGTTAACGGTAAGTAACAGAGTTGGTAGTAAAAGGTACCAGCTGAGTACCTATTCTGTAAATACGGATTTAACTAGTTACTTGTTACTTGTATAATAACTTTCGTAAGGAGTATTCATAATTATTTAAAACAAAACGGTTCGTCAAGTCGTACTTTGATTCGCGACACCACCGCCGCGTCAGCTCATGATTAGGTACTCCTATTAAGTCTGAAACTAGTCGGGCGATCCCGAGAATATGCGTGAGTAAACCGTTTTGTTTTAAATAACTTGTTACTCGTCAAGAATTTCGCTTTTTGCAATACGAGCACGTGCATTTTACGATAATGAAAACACGATCTTCTTTCTTAGGTCACATGCGTCGTATCACGAACAGTATGCTGGTGGTCAACGTCACCAGTCCGATGATCGAGTTCCCTCAGATGACGGCCCGCTTCGGGTTCGTGGAGGCAGACAGACATCTTGTTGCTATGGTTGTCACGCAGAACTCGACTACGGGTATGTTATATATACCTTCTACTAAGTATTTATTTTTCTACGCACATCGAACCAGTTCATCCAACACGCAGCGGCCTTGTTGAGAACTTTACTCTAATATGGGATTGGGCATCATACCATCTACCAGGGAACATTCACTCCTACTCTATAAATGAACAGACTCAAACGCTTGTTTATTTGGCGCGGTCCCTAAATTATATTTTTGTATTATTGTTATTGGAAAGACAGCGTGCTGCTGTGGAGTTTGTTGCGCCGTTTCTACTCCACAGCTAGAGCACTTAGGAAGCGGTGTTGGGTGGGCAAATCGGGTGCTGTCTATTTTATTACTTTGACATTTGAAAAGTGGTACTTTATAGCCTATTTAAAATAAATCAGTTTTGATTTTGGCATGAACGGCCCAAAGTAGTTAACATGGTTTACAATAATAATATTAGTATGAATTCGTTTACTCCTCAGGTATCGAAGTCCTTCTGAAGCTGGTTACTCTTCAAGATTTCCATATCTTCGGCCACGTAGCTTTGCCCATACAGTACCTCAACAGAGCTATGATAATAGCTAAACGTGCGCCAGAAGAGGTAATGCTTGCTACACTTACCCCAAATACTGAAACACTATTTAACTTTAAGATGATCTTAAACGTCTAACTGTCTCTATTTTACACCTTAGAGTGAAAGAGACAGCATGAGACTTAACGGTAACTTAAAACTGACGTTTCATTATTCGGCCATTACCGTGTAGTATTAAAATAAAATATGATGAAGGATTTTAAGAAGTTTAGTGAAGACGAAGTTGCATATGTGTAGTCTATATTCTATGCATGTAATGCATTTTATGCATATATTTATATATTTATTAAGGAAATTGGAATTAGTTTCACCATTTATAACTCAAGAATGGGTGGAATGTTTTTCATGATCTTTGATTTGTTGAGTTCGTCATAACTGTATCGACATTGGAAAAAGTGACGAAAAAAAATATGTCTTACGGGAACAGGGAGTAATGCAATAAGAAAAGCTATTAATCCTGCAGTGGAACAGAAATAAGATAAAGTTTTGATTATGATTTTGTATTGTAATGCTGCTGAAGGTGCTATTCGATCGGTCTAATGGTTTCGACGACGTCATTATAATCGACTAGACTACAGCTAAAGTGGGCGACCGCAAGTCTCGGTTTCGATAACCCCCAAAAAACAACCATATTTTAAAATAAATACGGTTATCGGTCACCGGTGCCCGACGTTCATTCAAAGACTTATTGAGTTGAAATTTCTAGGTGGACTTCAGAGTAGGATGGGGCAAGATGGACTTCGGTTTCACTGGCATTTGGCACTATAAGTCACCCATCAACTTTGTATACTTGTATAAGCTGTATACGCCTCTTGAAGGGTTTGAGGAAAACGGCTTAGTGCTGAAGAATATATACGGGGATGGACTTGATACTGAAGTCTCTGTACGATTGTCGACACATAAGGTAAGAACTGATATTTTTATATCATTTTAATTGTATTTTTCAGTATTATTTCATTTAGATTTTTTCAATCAATTGTTTAACTTTAGTAAGGCTTGTAATTAAATACAAATTGTAGAAAGGAAAATTTAAACATCAGGTAGGACTCGAATCTGCGACCACTGGCTCAACGCGCCAGTCGATTTACCAACTAAGCTACAGAGGTCACTGACTAAAAGTAAAAAAAAAAATACAAATTTCTTTATACTATTTGTATTTAATTACAATAATTCGCTCCGTATGCGTTAATGCGTAACAAATAATTTAGTAAGGAGGTTAACTAAAGAGGTTAATTCTACTTATTAATTCCTCTAAATTATTTAACTCTACAATTGCCTGTCCTTTTAAATTTTCCCTCTTTTCTCTCTAGTTCGGCATAGCGATACTCCTGAAAGACAACGGTAAAGGCCTGATAGACGTGCTACAGGAAACCTTCAAGCACGATTCACAGCCGAACACGGACATGTTCATAGAGAACTTCGACACGAGCGCGCGCGTCGTGCTCGACACGCTGTACTACCCCACCATCACGTTCAACGCGCATCTTATGAAGGTCAGTGCCATGTTTCATCCATGTTCCATCCAGTACCATGTTCAATAACATTAATTTCATGTATATACTTAGTAGCCTAAGTTGATAAATGAATTTTGATTGATTTGTATACGTATTAAAATTTAATAAATAAATGTATTATGATACTAGCTGCCCGTCTTGGCTTCGCACGGTTCTAGCTTTTAAAACATTTCTATGCATTTTTTAAGTGAAAATTTCTTTAGTCCATTAAATTAATTAGCCCTTACTAAAATAAACATTACAAAAAAATAGAATTATCCGACTTGGTGCAGCCTTTCGGAAGTTATGGCGTGACCAAAGGAAGTCGGGATTCATTTTTATATATGTATATAGATAAACATAACTTATCTCAGAGATGTTCATACGAACCTCATAGAGTACTAGTAGTTATTTTCAATTTAGCATATTTTATGTCGAAAAATGAACAATAATTTTGTTACAGTTCGTGGGACCAGACGAAGAAGATATATTGGAAGCTAACGCGACACTGCATCTTCCTGATAAGCCGCCTATTGTTCTAACTGATGTGTTTATATTAGAGGTAACATTTTTATTCTATCTTACCCGATTTTGTAGTTAAATTATAGATAGTTTCTACAACGAAATTCTATTGATATATATGATATGATAGATTTTTGTATTCTAGAAAAATAAAGATTGTTTTTTGTCTTTTAGGATTATTTTGTATTCTATTTTCTGGGACAGCAATATGATGTATTGTATCCCTATCTTTAAAACCCTTATAACTTGTTCTAAAAACATAATGTAAACTATTTTTAAACACAATGGTTATTTTGGTGCAAAAACAGGGGTCTTATAAGTTCGACTCATCAGTCTGTCAGTCTGTCTGACAGTTTTTGTGTCTGTGTGTGGCTCCTGAACTAATGGACCGATTATAATGCATTTTTTATTTTGTTAAAAGCTTACGAGATCGAGATGGTTCTTAGCTATAATTTATAAAGATTCAAAAATTTAAAAGTAATCAGCAATTCTCAAAAATACCTCGGTGGTTTCTTATTTTTTAATTATAGTTATCAATATCCCGTTTTAGTACTCTCTAAATTTTGCATTAACAACACCTCAAGATTTACATAATATTTAACTTCCAGGAATACACAGTAATGAGGAACACTCTAAATTTGGTGACTCCGTTCCAAGCAGTCAAAGAGTTGAAGTCGGTATACACAGTCGATATCACGCTCGGAGAGAAGATCAACGTGACTTGTTTAGTGCTTCTGTACAATGGAACTTATTGGCATGAGGTAAGTGTTTATTCGTTAAGTATATTGAATAGCATAGTGGGACACGTATAATTGTCCAAATAGGGACTAAGTGCGGAAAACATACTGGTTCAGAAGCAGTGACTTGATTGATAGTTGAGTTTTTTTCAGCTTTAAAATGTAATTTGGAAGAAACAATAAGGAATATGCACGATTTTTTTGATGTACCTAATTATTCAATTATAGCGTCCTAACACTAGAAAATATAACTTCATAATAAAAAATATGATTTACAATGTCAAAATAACCATTAATTCTCACTTATGTGAGAATATATTATAGCATTGTAGCAGTATTATATTATAAGCATATCCATCTTCTCTACCTGTCAGTGCGCATATTGACGTCAAAATAACGACTCTGACGGTATTTTGACGTTTAAAGGAAACAATAACACTAATGCAGCGGGTACCGTGACGTCATATTTGCACCGATCAATGGCGTGCGTTTTGATACGTCATAAATCCCGTAGCAGTAGTAATAGCAGTCGATGTATAAGTTTAAGGTGAAAGCGTCGGGAGCCCGCGAAATTTAATTTTTCTTATGTTTTTTGCAATTTGCCAGATAGTTTTAGGGTTTTTTTACAAAATACGAATCGCGACCGAAATCAGTTATGACGCACTAATTAGATGTTGGCTAACTATAATAAAAAATGAAACACGTATTTTTTGCTTTTTCAAAATAAGGAAACACTCTTCCGTAAAAAACGAAAGCATAGGTGTCTTTTTTAATAATCTATTGCCGACAAAAAGAAAAAATGACGTCTACCCTATTAAAGAACGGTAGTTTTAATTTCTCATGCACTTTTAACTAGTTTATCCCTGGTTTTGGAAAGGCGTTTCTCTCTTTTGACATAAATTTCGTCAAGTAATGTTGTTCTTTGACCCAATCCGACAACAAACCAATCACATCACTTGACTTCAATTTAGAGAGATAACTGAAAAAAAATTACGTTAATTTTGATCGGTCTTCCAGAAACCTGCGTCCAGATTTACTTTCGTTAATGAATGTCCCATATCTGTCTAGATATCATATAAATTATTCTACGAGTACGAGTGCGGCGAAGACGACACGTACCAGTCGTACGTAGCGTCCGTGGGCATCGCGACGCCGCTGGCGGTGCTGCCGGCGCTGGAGGCGCGCGTGGCGGCCCGCCTGGAGGACGCGCTGTGGAAGATGACCGCCGACATCGCCATGCCCTCCTTCACCATCAACGCGCTGGCTAGCTTGGAGGTAACGTATACCATGTCAAGAAAACACGTACCAGTTGTACCTACATATTGCAAGCTGAATTTTGTGGCGAGAAAGTTAAGTCAAGCAGTCAAGTCTCAGGCTAATAACGTATTTGACAGGTTTTTAAAAACTGTTCTACCTTAATCACTGACTGCAGAAAATCTATAAACGAACACAAAAAATGTATTTCCGCGAAACCGCTTTTCCTAACAATATCGCGTGTCTTATATCATCGTGACGTCACCTGCTTGTAAACTTTGGTTGTTGACTACTGTTTACAAGTACTTGACGTCATTAATAATTAGGCCAAACGCAGCCGTTTTTGATCACGTAACTAAAGTAGACAAAAAAAACATTTTTAGTGTCGATTTTATCTTAAAATATCTCGTATTTTTCTTATCTGACTAAAAAGTTGGTTTCCAAAATTCATATACAATACGGATGCCATCAATAGATCCTATATTTTACATGCTGTCAAATTGTATTAAATAATTAATTATATAGGCTACATATTTACTATTTTCATACAATAACTTACAAACGTAACAATAAAAAACCCTAAAGACCATAAATCTTTAACAGTTGGATGACCCCTTCGTGGAAACTTCAGGCAGCTTGAACTTGACTTCAGCGTATCTTGAGGACTATTTCATCAAGATGCAGTTCAAGAAGGACTTCTCGGACGTCGAGAACCTCATCGGTGGCGGCATTCAGATACAGCAGGGCGAGCAGAATAATTATGTAATTATTATTATTAGTAATTCATGTTTGTCATTTGATTACTGTAGATATAGATGTTTATATCGAGTTTTTTGTAAAGGTGATCGCACTTTTGTCAGCATCGTAGACACAACACGCACGCACATGTGTCGTACGCAAATCTTTAGTGTTGCCTGCAGCTTTTGCAGTATTTTACAACCACTGGTGTGAAATGTCATATGACGTCATCTACCGTATTTTACGAAAAATGCGTGCTGCGCGTACAATACCGATATTGCTATTAACTTAAATGCCTAAAAAAAACATTTAATCGTTTCAACTTGAATAATTAACTTTATTTGCAAATTAATTGGACAAAATGCAAGCTAAAGTTATAGTTACAAATTGACGGCACGGATAGCCGAGTGGTATAGGTCACCGCGCCAATTACGAGTTGCGGGTTCGATTCCCGCATGGGACCAATAGGCCAGTCAATAGAAAAGTAACTAAGAAAATAACCCAACTATCGATATAGTTATACTTTTCTTTACTTCCAGTTATTCGCCGACGTAGTATGGCATCTGGCACCTTCCCGCCACATCCGCTTCAAGTCTCGCGGCGCCCTCGTGCCAGTCCTGTCCCCTTCGGAACTCAGTCTCTTATACAGTGAGGAGAACTCGAGGACATTGTCGGTAGACTTTAACAGCGAAGATAATTATTATTCATTGAAGGCCGATCAGGGGCAAACGTCGCTTAGTGTTGCTTTAAGCAGCCCGCATAAAGGATTCAGGTATACACATTTTTTTTATAACATCTTGGGACAACTCACAGACTAGGTAGAGCCTGTATTATGGCAACCAGACAACTTATAAACATACTTATATATTTCTGAATGCATACATATTATAGATACATTACACCCAGAAACAGAACAAATGATTATTCTCATCGCACAAAGATTTGTCCTGGGTGGGAATCGTACCCATGACCCCTACTACTTGGTTTTGGTCTATATTTTTGTGCGCCCTACTCTCGGGGACTATGCCAATTTCATCCATGTCCAACCCGCAATCCTATATCAAATACGTGTTGTAGATATTTTTTTCCAATTCTTTTCTTTTTTTTTTACAAAGTTTGCAATGTGGTTGGAATTCACATTACTAGCAATCTTGTTATCCCCTCCAACTAAGCTAAATATGCTTGTATCTAGAGTGGGTTCACGTCAATAGTGCAATGGGTAAGGATCGAACCTGCGACCTCTCTATCACAAGGCTGTCACCCTAACCATTAGGCTATTGCCGCTTTGAATTCATAGGAAACATTTTCACATAATAATAATTGTTTTAGAGCAATGAAGATAATAGGCGAGTTCGACGAGGATGATATCAGAGGATCCTTCGTCACTGATACTTCAGAATACAGCATCAACGGCAAAGTACTTAACAAAAAACCACTCGAAGTAAGTACTTATTATTTTTATAGGTTGTTCTTATAGCAAAATAGACTTAAATTCTAATTATATACGGCTTAAACACGTCTGTAATTAAAAAAATGCAATTTTAATAATAAAAAATAGTATAAAATTAAAAATAGTAAAGCTAATTCTTTAACCACAGAGATTGAAACCTTCTGAATAAATACTTTTCCGTATGAGGCAAGTCTATGTAAGATAGCTTATATGTCAAATCACATGAGAAATAAATAGGAAGCCCCAACCAACAATAAACACTTACTTAATTAGATTACAAACAGACTAATGAGGTAACTTCAAGAACAAAAACATAGTTAAAAGTACTTTATTTTGTAAACTTTGAATAAATTCTAAGATATCCATGTATTTCAGATGGCACTAACCCTAGTACCGAAAGGAGAAGGCGAGAAAGTAAACATTCGCATAAAGTACGAGAACACGCCGACAGTTTACATGCTATCGGCCAACTTCGCGGGCCCCGTGACCGCCACGTTACATGCTAAGGCTGAGATGGAGGGCAACTTTACTGATATTAATGTTAAGGTCAGTTTTATTTTGGATTCAATATCCCTTGTTAAGACTGGTTGGAAAACGGTGACATGGTTGATAATTCTAATGAAACAACATTAGAATTATTAACGATGTCACCATGTCCTTAAGTAATATAGGGGATCGGACTATTTCTTTTTATTTACTCGTCACATAGATATTAAAAAAATATTATAGGTACACGCATTTTGACGTGACAACGTCTTATAAATTGGTTTGCCGGGTGACACTTCAAGAAACTGGGTAACGCTCCGCTCACGTTATGCGCTCACAATGAGAGCGAGTGAGAGGCACGCGTCCCTTCCACTCGGGCATGGTTAGCCCGCCTAAGAGCGAGAGAGACAGACATTGACATTGACAGTCGTTGTCACGTAAAACTTTCGCCCGTATACCGACTTTACAGGCAACCAACGTTTTTTTTTAACTAACCAAACAATGAGGAAGATACAGTGAATGGAAATATCGCGTAACGTCACTTGTTGCTGCAATTTTTACCCACAACTGACGTTACAAGCCCCCACTCCAGAACTTTAAAGCGCTGTAACTTTGTAATTTTTCATTGTTTTTAAAAAAAGAAAAAACACGATTTTTTTTCTTTTTTCATCTATCTGGTGGACTAAATAGATATTTCCTTTTCATACCCGTCCGATCCCCTATTATGATAAATTAAAATCTGATCTAAATCTAATCTAATAAGCCCGACTTGTCCCACTGCAGGGCAAAGACCTCTCTCTCCCTCTTCCACGCACTTCTGTCCTGAGCTGGGATGGGCCAGTCCTTTCGGTAGGATCCAAAAAAGGACATAAAGCTATTAGGACTCTATCGACGTAAAATTTTGACGTAGTGATTGAATATTTTATTTTATACAAATATAATGGTAACAAATAAGATCCATCGATATTGTGTCGATAGTCTGGGCGCTCTATAACCAATTCCGCTATACTTAACGGACTAATGATCGAAAACATACATAAAACTTGGATTTTTTTATACTGCATTCGCAATTTATATGCCAAACTTATTTTGTCTACTGCCCACTTTGAGAATAAATTATTCTTTAGCTCCCCCATATTTTCACCAACTTAAAAACCACTATAACTTCGAATTAAATTAATTATTTTGAGCTATATTAGCGGAGATTTGATTTTTTTTCTGAGTCTCTTACCGCCCCCCTTTAGGCCTGCAGCGCCCACAAGGGGGCGTTATCGCCCACTTTGGGAAAGGCTGATGTAAACAAACACGAGTTTTAAGAAAAACAGCTATAATGCTTACATATAAGGTTCAATTTGCGCTACAATTTCATATTTATCATGACTTTTTCAACACTACAACTTTTCAGTTTAAAATTAACTTTATTGACACTGGCAAAAAGTTGTTTTTTGTTTAATAAAATAAATATAATGTTGTTTTATTAAATTAATTGGCACAAGAATTTAAATAGACTATAATTATATTTTACTTCTTAATAGCTGGACATTCCCCATTCAAAATACAAGGACATATACTTCAAAGCCCGTGTGGATAACTATCCAGGACTAAGAAAATCTCTTAGCGTACAAGCCGCCACACCACTACAGAGGCTAAGATATGTTAAAGGAGATACAGACTTCTTGTAAGTATAATTGTGTTCCTGCTTTTTTTCAGAATATAGTTAGAAATTGACGGCACAGTTAGTAGCCGAGTGGTATAGGTCACCGCACCAATTACAACTATGCGCGACGTGCCTTGGGTTCGATCCCCGCATGGGACAGGCAATTTTGTGATCCATTATAACTTGTTCCTTATCTGAGTGTTCTTTGTGTATACGAATAGAATGTTTGTAAAACCCCCGCGATACAGTATACAGTGATTAAATGCACTACACTGTAATGTTTCAAAAAGACTCCTGCACGGATTTCGTTTTTAAACATCTTTTACAAAAATGTCTATTAATAAAATATATAAAAAAAAAAATATATATATATTACGAGAACTACGTTTAAGTCGTTTAATTTGGTCTAAATTAAATTCGTCAGTTCTTCATTTGTAGCAATGATTCACGAAAAAGAACCTTAATATATAATGTATAAAGTTACTTTTAAGGTAATTTTGCGCAAAATTATTGCTGACATCGTCTGATTACAAAAGGCATATACATGTGTATTCACATACATTTTGGAAAAATGTTAAAGTAGTAAATGTGCAATATCAATTTTAAATCATATTTTTTTTGGAAGTTGTCTACTTCAGTTAGCCTGAGCGCAGGCTTTGACTGCTTCACCGGACTTTGAATTTCCAATCATTTACACATAATCTAGTTTATCATATGGCCTAAATAAATGGCATTTGCCATATGGAGCAGTATGGAAACAAGTACATACACAGTTTTAAATTGTTGTATCATTTATTTTAGGTTCGGTCCTAAGACCGGATTCCTGCTATGTAAGTACGAACTGCCCGACATGCAAGGCGAAGGAGATCTCAAGTGGAGCTTCTTACTCGGCGACTTGTTTATAAGGGTGAGTTAAATACCTATTTAATTTATTATGCAATATTAGCCACAGTTTGCTGTTTAGGATACCATTGTTAATTGTACAATTACTTAATAAATAAATATGGACCACATCACATGCATTGTCCTGATGTAGTGTAGAAACGTGGTTTTCTTTATCGATCCGTTCTGGGATCAAAACCGGGACTTTAGAGCTGGTGACACCTTAAAAACCAGTGTGTACGAAGTGAAGTCATTTAAAAAATATGTAATTCTTACGGTCGAAGTTACCATTTTAAGTTGCCGTTAAGTCTATGCTGTTTATGTGTCTTAAAGGTGAAGACACAAAAATGCGAATTCTTACAAATTTTCAGCTTCAAGGGATATTAGTTCTTGGGGTGCTGTCAATAAGATAGTAATTTCTAGCGCAGCTTTTATATGTGTCGTCGCACCGCAAGTGTTCGCATTTTGAAGTGAAGCCTCTAATGTAGTGTCCGATAGACTTTTAAATACAAAATTGTTGTAAGGAAGGAACAATACATTTATTCTCCCATCTTTACGTTTCATTACGACACTGCAAAGTGCACCTTTTGTCCATTATATTATAATTAATTTTCCCTTAACACTATTTCGAATCACAGGCGATAGGCCACCAGCACGTGAAGGACATTGAGAAGAGCGTGGACCTCGACATCTACTTCGGGAACAGCACCACGCCGGCTATGATGCAGAAGACTGACGCTGGCTTCAAGATGGATCTCGACCATGTTTGGCAGTGAGTCTCATCTTATAATAACTTATAACTGTACCAGTGAAGGATGAAACTGGTATAGGGCAAGTTTAAATCACATCACGGAGCCTCGTGGATGTCGGTTACCGCGACAAAAAGTAGCCTATGTCCTTTCCCAGGCTCTAGACTATCTGTGTACCAAATCAAACCAGTAGTTTTGGCGTGAAAGCGCGACGGACAAAGTTACTTTCGCATTTATAATATTAGTAAGGATTAATTAAACTTATTTCCCCCAACAGAATCGGCGGCAACGCGTCTTTCGGCATAATAATGAACCAGCGAATCAACCTTATCATTAATGTGATCCTACCGAAGCCGAACGTGGACGTCCACACGTTATACATCGATGGCAACGTCGGTACGAATGACAACCCGCTGAAGACTATAGAGGCGGAGTATAAGACAGACGTCACTAAGATCGTTACGGGAATTAAGGGAGATGTGAGTTGGAAATTTATTTAATATTTTTTACCAATTATTTATAAATATTTTTAATTGGTCATACAAAAGTTTTTAGAGCTTTGTCTTTTTTTGTCTAGATGTTTTATTTTTTTAGTTGAATAAAATAATCATTGGTTTAAAATTAAATTCTTAATTATCTTTAGATTTTTCTCTAGCAAAATAAAAAACAAATTGTCTGTAAACTGATATCGCCACAAGCCGAACGCTTAGGCCGATCGTGCCTCTCTATCGCTTGTTCCGCGCTCTGTGTGCACGCTCGGTTCAGGCGGAACGTGACACTTTTTCGTGCGTGCAGCTGGCGTTCATCGATTTATAAGACGTTATGACGTCAAAATCAGAGTATGCAAAAAGTAATATTTATGCCTATTACCATCTTATCTTATAATATAACTTTAAAATAACAAACATGAATTTCTAATCCTTTACTAAGGATTTTCCTAAAACTTAATTTTTTCAGGTACTAAGTCTAGCGGAAAGTTTAGATACGAACTCCACAATAACTTGGACTTCGAACTCTCAATACAAACATATTGACAACATAGTCATATACAAATGGGATATAAACGGCTCCCACCATATAGACTACACTCTATCCTCTCCGATATGCGAGGATAAACCCACGTTGAAGGTTAAAGGGTCATACCAGAAGGATATGGTGCATGATTATCATATGGTTAAGTAAGTTATCGTTTATTTTGCGTTTTAGCATATTTTATTATTAGGTACTGTAAGTTTGAAATATTGCACATCACTTTTTAAAAGAGTAACGTATGCAGGAACCGCACAACTAGAGTCATTATGGTTTTAAAACTGCCTGAAAATGCTTACCTCAAATGAAATCTTTTTGATACTGATTTTAAATTTAATAAGAAAATTAGTATATAAGTGTCTTACTGCAGGACAAGGGCATTCTTATAAGCCTTTCAGACAATGTCTTTTGAACCTTGCATCGCCGATACGAAAAGCAAATCATGAGGTCTTAAAGGCCAAAAAAAATAGCAATTTAGTCATTTTGGTCGCCGCAGTCACCTTGTTAACTTAACTTAACTACTAAGTCTACTAACTTATAAGTGCAGGTGATGGAAATTGGAATTAATTTCAAATACAATTTTTTTTAAATATTTAATGTAAAATTTAACGTCAAAGTGACAGTTTTCTTGGCGTTTATGGCTACACTAGCGCCACTATCAGCTGCACAAATAACTTTGTAGCGTTGTAAATATAATTCAAGTATATTTATAGTTTTAAAGTGTTCAAATGTTTTGGGCTACATACGATTTTACTAAGTCTATAAAACTGCTTAAATTTACGAATGCGTACTGTTCATAAGCACCCTATATCTCAGAAACTGTACGTTTTAGTAATATTCAATGGTTGTTTCCGTAGGGGTGTCATGCATCAACCAGGGGACAGACAGATCGGTGAGATTGATCTACGTTATGGCGGTGTTAGGCACACAGACGGACACTTCAACTTCACTACACCTTTCAGAAGACTGCCTTGGTTGAAGTCTATATTTGATGTAAGTAGATATTAGATCATATTTCTAAAGCTATAAGGTTCATTTTTATCTTTAGTCTTCATTTGACAAATGAGTCTTCGGAAATTGGACCCTATTTCTATTAAGATAAAGTTATTATTCTAACTGCAGTCGATGTCCGATTAAGTAGCCTCTGGATTTCAGATTCCATCTTTACAATGATAAAGTTCACATCTTGTTTCTTGAGTATATTTTTGGTGAAAATTTGTTTTGTAAATAAGCTTACTATAATAAGGTTCAATTTTGATTGTATATTGTTTTTTTATATTTTTCAAAAGTTGCTATTTCTAGTACAAAAAGATTGATTTCAACAAACTTACTCTAACCTTTTGGTATTCTCTTTTTAGATAAACAACGTAGAAGAACATTCAGATAACAAAGTGGACCTATTCTGGCCGAACAAAACGGCATCAGTGAACACAACGCACCGGTACCACAAACAAGAACAGGGCTTCACACAAAACGGACAAATTTCACTTTCCGTTCCATTGGCGCGTCAACATCTCGTTAACACAGAATACTACTACATACAGGGGGACAAATGGAGCAATGGAAACGCAACAATTGATTTTGACCGCGAAAGATTCGTTAAAGGATCGTTCAAACAGATTTTAAGTAAGAGTGTTAGGAATTTGGACCTTGCGACTATGGATATAGAGGTGGAAAATGTGCATACGCCTGTCGGTATTAAGTATATACACGAATATGATGAGACTGGAAATACTGTAAGTATTGTAGTTAACTATGTTTTAAAATAATAATGGCATTACTGACTGCCGCACTCAGAGACGTTAATCGTTACTTAATAGGTTTGATGTCTTATTATTGATTGAAGTAAGCCAACTCTAAAACTTCTAAGATTACGATTACTTAAATAGATAAAAACAAGTCCCAGTAAAATGGTTATTTGGACTTCTCTGAGTACTGCAGTAACACATAAAATTAATTAATTGTAATAAAAGCAGTTTCTATATTTTACTTACAGACAAAAAATATAAATATAGGGCAAAATTCGCGTAAACCTGCGAAATCATCTTTTCTATTTATATTCATTATAAAAGCATAATCCTTTTTCTGTAAACATTCAAATAAAAAGCAGAATAAAAACGATACGAGTCATTACAAATATTTCAGTACCATTATTCCTATTTATCTCGTTAATTTCCATATTTTTGCATGCATTTTAATCTCATATTTCTACTCCAGGACGTAAAACAAGCGACAGTCTTCCACCTCCACAACGCGACAAAGTTCAATGTTACCGGTAAACTGGACGTGTTTACCTACGATATCGGTAAAGACTTGAAGCTTACCGCCATACACGGTAACAGGACCTGGACCTTCGGCAATAAGTATGAGGCGGTTGACAGGGAGTTAAAACAAGGCAGCAAGATTAAGTGGGCCGAAGATGTCTGGTTTAACTACGATATACATGTCAATAATATGACTACGGTGAGTTTGGACTACCGTTAAAGACTACCGTTAAAATTAAGAAATAAAATAAAATAATAAATTTTTGAACAGTTTATGCATACAAAATTGTACAAAATGGAAATAACATTAGAACACAATACATTTAATCAAATATACTAAAAATATCACTTTTTAAACTCGTCAAAAAGTGTTATTTTTAATGAGTGTTTTTTAAACAGTGAGTTTTTGTCTAATTGTTCGACATATTATCAACTTTTTAATTTAATTGTACTTTTATCTTGAGATGAAATTCAGTAGTTTATGTTAGAAAATCTAAAAGTAATTACGTTAATCTATTATAACTTTTATCGGTTATAAAAGATTACACATTGTTTAAGATTTTCAAGTAAAATCCAATTTACATAAATTTAAACTAAAGTATGTATATATATTTATTTTATAATGTATTTAATTTATCTCAACAGTAATTCAATAAATTCACGTTTATACGATTTCCCTATATCTACTATGCAGCATAATACAACTCAAATAATTCACAGGAGGAAACTGAATCCCAACAAATAGTAATGAACGTTTGGTATCCCCTGCGCACGTTCAATTTGGTCGCATTATACAACTTACAAGACACTTTATTGGACGGTTCAGCGCAATTGCACTGGAACGTTAAAGACGAGAATAAGACGGCCGAATTGAGGGGGCGGTGGGAAAACCCGCCAGTCACAGAAGGAAGCTTGCATAATGTGGACCTATCTCTTGCTCACCCGTCGTTCAGAAAGGTAATATCCAAAATCACAATTTTTAACTTAAATATACATAATTTTACTATAAGAAAAAAATTGGTTATTCGCTACTATATTATAGCAATATCGTCAAAATCGTATGAGGTCAAATTATAAAATCAAATATTATATGTTGACAATGAAGCTAGTGAAACTATTCAATGGATTCAAGTATATTTTTAGGTTTATTGATGAAATATGTTTGTTATAATTTTGTTTGCATCCATAACATATTAAACACATATATTACACTAGCTGTCCCCCGCGACTTTAATCGCGTGTTTTAGTTTCAACGGTTTTTAATTTTTGCAACATTTTTCATTTATGCTCCGCTCCTATTGGTCGTAGCGTGATGTTATATAGCCTATAGCCTTGCTCAATAAACGGACTATCCAATACAAAAATAATTTTTCAATTCGAACCAGTAGTTCCTTAGATTAGCGCGTTCAAACAAACAAACAAACAAACTCTTCAGCTTTATAATATTAGTATAGATACAAATCGGTCTGTTTAAACCTTTACCAATAAAGACATCTGTATATGTGTGTGACATATAAATACATAAACTGGCATTTTATCTACCAGCCTAAGGGCCGGTTGCTTCATCATACATTGTCATGTCTGTTAACGTTAAATATGGCCGCTTGTATGAGAATTTCATACTTACTTAACGTACGGACTTACGATAACAGACGGTTTGAAACTACCCACCCTAAATCAAGCAATCAGCCTTAACAAGATGTTATCTTCTGTAACAAGATGACAACAAGCGTGCTTTTTATTAGTTTTTTTTTAAGCTACATAGTTTTGCTACATCATACTTGATCATATTCTTTTCTTTACAGGATGTAACTCTAAAAGGCCAATACTTAAGCACTCCATCAGTCATGTCCAATGTTTCTGTAGAACTGCAATACTCTGACTACGAAAACGAGTATCTCAAACTTAAGTCGATCTTAACGGACAACTCTGTTGGGCCTATAAGAGACTACAAGTTTGCTCTCACTTGCAAACATCCGTCAACTAACTTGGACCTGGATATGAAGTCTGATATCAATATACGTAGCCACTGGTACTATTTTAATAACTTCTATAGGTTCCAAAAGTCGCCATTTTATGAGAAGTTGAGGCAGAGTAAGTTCTTAATTGATTCGGCTAACAGCGCTGTTAGTTGGGAGGTGAGTACACTGTATTTTTTTATTTAAAACTGCTAATATACTTACGAGGCTTTTACCAGACAGACATCAGACATCTATTGTGATCTAGGATCGGTAAATCTCTTAATGAATCAATAAAAACTATTTTTTCTTGGAAATATAGGAAACTTCAAATTCCTAGTACCTATATATCCATATTTTTCACTTGCTAAAGATTATATGAACAAAAAACACAGACCCAGAAAAGTATTGTTCCAAAAAGTCTAAAATTACTGACATTATTAAAAATCAAATGACAAAAATCACATAGAAGTTATTTAAATATTTTGTAATTTTAAAAATCCATTATTTAACTTTTAAACTATTTTTTAGCGCGCAAACGAAACATACTTCTACAAAGCAAACGGCACTTGGGAGCTCGTTTACCCCGAGTACAAACTAAAGGCGTATGTCAGTCGTCCGACTGGCAACGATACGGGAACCGCTACTCTATCTATGAGGAATAGATCGTTTGTAGCACATTACAATAGCACTGATGGTGAGTAATCAATCATTTACAAAACAAAATAATATATAAGAATAAACGTTTAAAACATCGAATAATTAGGTTGAGATTAACGATAACTATTCCAAGAGCCAATTATTTTTGTCTTGTTATTATTTACATATACAGTATGTAACATAAGTTTTATTTTAATTAAAGTATATTTACCGGGGAAAAATAATAATCTCAAATCCATTCAATAGTTACGTATATGTGTACGTAGTACGATGCAGAATAATACTCATAAGGATCGGACAGGGTTTTTGTTGCATGATGTATGTGAATCCACCTGATATTTTTGGCTTTAGACTTTTTAAAAAGTTCTTATTAAAATTCTGGTTTAATCTCAGAAGGTTACTAATTAAGTTCACTAATTAATTTTAACTAAACCACGGTTTTTTTCAGATATTTCATACCACATGATAGGCCAAATCGTCGACACTCGATACGCTAAATTCAACTCGTGGCGTAACTTCGACGACGTCTTAACCGTCGATCTTGCTTCCTACATTCGTCTCAACCATTCCCGACTACTTACTAGTGCCATTAATTGGCGACCGGAAATTTTCAGCGAGGTTAAGGCCCAAGCTGTATACACATTGAAACTTTTGTATAGCCAAGTAAACGATACTCTAGTTATAATTAAAGAAATGCCAATGGATGCCCATGTGTCTCTCAAGAAAATATGGACTGACGCTAAGCCGAGAATACGAGAATTTTTGGACGATCTGAACGATTTACACGTAATCAAAGACGATTTGGACGAATTCGAACGATTCTTGAATCAATCTTACGGTAACAATGATTTCTATGTCAAAGATGTAGTTGAATTCACTTACTATGTGCTCGACGAAATGGCGATTAGAAATCATTTGGAAAGCTTACCTGGTATTGTAAACGATATGTGGCAAATAATGGGCAATACAAGTCAATCTATCAAAACTAGTTTGAACTACATAATTGATTCTATTAAGAAGGCGTATGCAAACTTTTTGGAGTCAGTGAACAAAGTTCTTGAGGCCGATTTCATGGAACTGGTATCTGATAGATTGGAAGCAATGATTTTGCAGTACGATACTTTCATAAGAGATTTGCACATGAAGTTTTTGGAGTACTGGGAGGTAACTTGGGTGAATGCTACGAATAGACTATCAAAATATTGGCATGAAGTACTAAAGTCTATTGAGCCATTGTTCTTCAAAGTTCTGCATTACACGGAGTCGTTTGTGTTTACTGTTTGGAAGAGTGTGATGGATTTCTTCTATAATAGGACTCAGGAACTTACTGATTCGCCGTACTTTAACTATGTGTCTACGTTTGGACACGAAATGGATCGGTATGTTTGAATATTGGTTTATATTTTTTTGATAATCTCATAAAGATGCATGTATGAGGATGGTTGCCTTAGCTAATAAATATAATGGCCTTCTAGTGTTTATATTATTTATTTATTTTTTGTTAATTATAGTAGTACATGAGCTCAAAGTTATAATAGACATTCTCTGAGCTAAAATTTGCTGAAGCCGAAATATGTTATTCATTTATTTTTAATTCTACAACTAGATAATTATCCTATCCTATAAACAGTACCTAAGTTTTTAATTCATATATTTTTTGACGTTTCGTTTCCATAGTATCTACAAGGACTTAATGAACAACGACTTAATAACAAACATAAAGAAATACAGCAAGAAACTGTTCGACGTCGTGTGGAGTAAGATCGAGAAATACATACCTTTCAAGGACGAGTTCACACAGCTGTACGCAGAGTTCAGGAACGCGTGGCAGAACTTCTTGAAGACTAAACAAGTGGTGTATGTTAGGGAGAAGGTATGGACTGTGTAATATTATCTAGATATTTGAAGACCTTGGATATGTGGGCGAGTGGCGTATACACCGGTTTTTTGAGGTCCCGGGTTGGAACCCCGGAAGAGTCAATGTAGAAAACCAGTTTGCAACATTTTTTCGGGTCTGTGTGTTTGTAGTACATTCGTTGTCACCGATTCCTTTACAAAAGTGCTTTAGCTACTTACTTAATTTAAATTAATTGAAGAGTAAGGGCACTGACAATCAGCTTCCATACTAACGGAATATGTCTACAATTAATTCAGTTTCTTTTTTTGCACACGTTGCTATGTGCCATATGTCACATGGGTTTTTTTTTACTGTAGGTATACTAATAAATTCATTTACTTTTATTATTTAGCTAAATTTCGAATTATTTGTCCTTTTTAAGTACCAAGAAGCATACGTCCGTCTAAAATGGTGGTACGACTACTTCTTGATCGGCGAGGCGCTCGAGACGGTCGGGGAGATACTCTACGCCAAGCTCACTGATATGACCAAGACCGCTCTGCAATACGAAGAGCTGTGAGTAAACGCATGCAAAACAAATTGTATGTAAAGTGGAGATTGTTAGAGTTGAAATTTGTTTGAAGCTTTGTTGGTATATATGTATTGAATTTGTGAGTCTACTTGTATTTATGTTTTCAATACTAATATTATAGAGGTAATTTAAAGTTAGTTAGTTTGTTGAAAATTCCGATTTTGAAAATTCTTTCACCAGTCAAAAGCTAATCTATTCCTGAGTGCTATGGGCTATATGGAACCAAAAGAACGCAGGTTAAACCGCGATGCTCAGATAGTTTTTCAATAAATACGTACTAGAGATGAATAAAAGAAAATACAAATTACGTCAAAATGATTGCAAATGGGCGAAAGAGAAAATGATTTGTTAAATTTATTTATATATTTAATACTATTTTACTTTTTATATCTTCTATAGCTAAAACTAATTGTTTTTTTAATTGAGACGTATTTAAAAGAAAACTCATTTTCCCGATTGTTTATTTTGTAATACGAAGTGTTGATTAGCTGTCTATATTAATTTAATATAAACCTCCCAGGCATCGCACACCGAAAACGAACTTCATATTCGATCCTCGCGTCGGCGAGATCCTTCTCGAGCAGAAGCTACCAATGTCTTGGCACGCCTTCAACCGTACCCCAGACTTTACAGAAATAGCCGAGTATAGGATGGTGAAGAACTTCATGGACGAGTGGCTGACGACTAACAAGAGTATCTGGTCGTTCTACTACGATATCAGGCCTTATATGGACTTTGATAATCTAATGCCGCCGTTTGCTGGTAAGTGTATATTTTATTTTCGATCTGGTAATTTTTTTGAGCTAAATTATACTTCAGGTGAATGCCACTAGGCGGGGTCCTAACCAGAGGCCTTAAATATTAATTTATAACATAAAGTAATGTCTTTATTTTGGAAATAAGAAATATATTTTCATGTGTAAATTTTGTACTCTATTTTATTTTTTTAAATACCTAAGTTGATAGTTGTAAATATCAGTCATTAAGCCCTGACCCCGCCAATATAACAGTATTTGTAACCTACGGAACCACTGCTGAATGTAATGAAAATGTAATGGAATATTCTTTTACACGGCATTAAAATATAACACAACAGTCTTATCGCTAAAAGCTATATCTTCCAGACGTCCTTTGGTTGACAAGGAAAGATAGAAAGTATGTAGCAGGGAGAAAACCTTCCCCTATCCAAATCTTGGCCTTTTGCAATGTCTGGCCACACGTATCCCACATTCTAAGACGCCGTGATCTATGATCCGTGATATATTGACAAGTAACGCGATCCCTTTTACTAAATCAATCTCAGATAATGATAAATAAGACTTCACACCACCCGTTTTCTACAGTATAACTTGTTTTTTTTAATAGGCATGGCAATGATGACCGGCCAAGGTACTCTTGTAACATTCGACAAGCGAGTGTTCACAGTATCAGAGGCCGGCACCTTCCTTCTATCTAAAGACTACAGGCACGACAACTTCACTGTTCTCATGGAGAGCAACGACCAGGGACGGTATAACTTAGTCGTGTTGACTAGACGCAGTTTGGTTCACATTGATTTGTATAGACAGGTGAGGAGTAGAATAATATGATAGAACAAAATTTCAGTAGACTAATGGGAAAAGGTGGAAGAAGCTAATTTTTGTAAAAGTATACAGAATTTTTATTTTATTTATAACATTTTTATAAGATTTCGTTTTAAAATAAGCACCTACTATGATCTAAAGAATACATAGGAGATACTCACCCTTTTTATTTCTCTTTGAAACAAATAAAGCCAACCAACTTTAAAAATAATCTACCGAACTAAATAAAAAAAAAATGAATATTATATTATTTAAATGTAGGTTAAAAATACTCCAAATAAAACAATAACAGTATTAAACTTTAAGTGCAACAACATTTTTGAATATAATGACACCCTAAATCCTTGTATTTATTGTATAGTAAAAGTATTGTTTTAAATGTGTTACTTACCTGAAATTAAACATTTGATGTACTCTGATTAATGCAAATGTACTTAGAGAAAAAAAGGTAACTATAGAGTGCGCATATGGAGTATGAACTGTAGTGAGAGTTAAAACTATCCCAAAACCTAAATTACCATAATAATAACGGAACCATCGATATTTTCGCATAAACGTCAGTCGTCGCACGGAAATGACTATATACTATAATACTTATAAATTATTTGATTATAATACAATATCTTATTTAATTTCCCAGGAAGTATCAATCGGCCACACAGTGTTAAGCTTACCCGCGCAAGTGGACGGACTCGTGATAGACAGACAGACGAACGCGCTGTCCGTGCAGGGTTACAATGGGTTGGATATACACTGCAACCTGCTGTTCCATACCTGCAAGTTGCAAGTTTCTGGTATGTTTGTAAATTATTATTTATTTGTATTTATGATGCGCCTTTTTAGATAATTCGAAGATTTTTAGTAATTAAATATGCAAATCTTATTAATACGCACAGTGGCACACACAAAACGTTGTTTAAAAAATTAGGTACGAAAAGTCAAAATCGAATTATTCAGTCGCTTAGATAATAAAATAAAAGTTTATTTGTTTTTAAGGGAGTGCCATACTTTCAGGACTTTCCTTTCTTTCTATCAACATTTTACATTAAAACTTTATTAAACTTTATGTATTGTTTATTGTAACATAATTAATTTCTGAACCAAAATCTTAAATGACATTTTTTTTCTTAAAGTGAGAAATTTTTGACGATAACATTCGTTTAATTCGCATTATAAAAATCTATACTAATATTATAAAGCTGAAGAGTTTGCTTGTTTGTTTGTTTGGACGCGCTAATCTCAGGAACTACTGAATCGAATTTAAAAATTATTTTTGTATTGGATAGTCCGTTTATTGAGGAAGGCTATAGGCTATATAACATCACGCTACGACCAATAGGAGCGGAGCATAAATGAAAAATGTTGCAAAAATGAAAAACCGTTGAAACTAAAACACGCGAACAAAGTCGCGGGGGACAGCTAGTTATAAATATATTTCAATTTTTCATTGGAAGAATGATTTAAAAAAATAAAAGTTTTCTGGTATATAATAACTTACAAAAGCATATCTTTATAGGCTGGTACTACGCCTCGCTCGGCGGTCTACTCGGCACATATAACAACGAGCAATACGATGACCTACAGCTATCGAACAGCACTTACACGACATCTGTCTCCGAGATGGGCCACAGTTGGAACATAGTACCGGCCGCGACGCCTACCTACATAGAGAATAAGGATCTCAAGAACGATACGCAGTGCGACAAGTTCTTCTTGAATAAGGTGTCGCCGCTGCATCCCTGCTTCTCTGTTGTGAGTATCGATTATACGTCTTTAAATACAGTTTAAGAGGAAAGATGGGTGGTCTTTTCTCCATACTACCGCTCTTGTCTGTTTTCTAGATGTTTTTTTTAAGCAATATAAATATAAACTATTTATATGCCTCTGTATTTCCCTTTTTGATGATATGTTTTATTTAAAAGCACAAGAACCCGATTAATTTCTTGCGAAATATGCTTATTTCGATTGCTGTTTTTAGAGACATAGTGTACAAATTTTACTACGAATGGTGTTTATGAAATATCTTTGAAATTGGTTGAATTATAACTTTTTTACGTTCCGATCTGCAGTTGTCCTTGTCACACTTGTATAGATAGGCGGCACGCCCTGCGACAGCGATAGTTTCTTCAAATACCTAATTTTTAAGTCTACCGCAGTTAGCCTAAGCGTTTATGTCTCTTGTAAACCCTCTTATTAATTATGGTTTATTTACTTTTTGGGTGTCTAAATAAAAGATTTTCCTTTTTTAATTTTTCGTAAAATTCTTAATCCATGATTTTTGTGTCAGATATCGTCGCAGCGTTTCTACAGCGAGTGCGCGGCGGGCGGCGCGGCGTGCGCGCTGGCGAGTGCGTACCGCGAGCTGTGCCAGCACCAGCACGTGCCCACGCACATGCCCGACCACTGCCACCAGTACGTATAATCTATACTAACATTATAAATGCAAAAGTAACTAGGTCCGTCTGTCTGTATGTTCCACTTTCAAGCCCAAAGCACACACCTGATTTTAATAAAATTTGGTATGGATTTAGGTTAAAGTTCAAGAAAAGATTTATAAAGACTTATTTTTCATCTTCCTATCGACCTATCTTTTCGCGAACAACGATGTAATTTTTTAAGTTAAATCATATACTTTAGGTACATTGTGTATAGGTTTTTTTACATTAACATAGCACAAACCACTGAACTGCTATTATGACGTAGTGATCCGCTAAAAAAGTATTTTTGTATTTTCAAATTTAAGGGGGGAAATGGGAGTAAAAAATATTTTATGAGTATCGAAGTCTCTAGACAGACGGACTCCATTTCGATAGCAATCCGACTGCAAATTTGCAGTTTTAATACAGTTAGGACGACTGCAAACCAACCTTGCAGTCCGCTTGCAGTCAGTGTTCCGATGGTGGTCAGTTCCAGCATGCAGTCGTCGAAACTGCAACTGCACACGGTGGACAATGCAGTCCGTCTTTCTAGAGCCTTAGAGACGTTGTTTACAATTACAATCTCCTTTCACAGGTGCACAACCCCACAAGGAGACGTAATTGAAGAGGGCACATTCCATATCCTACAATACATACCGAACTCCACTGACGTAGTATTTATAGTGGAAGCGCAGTACTGCAACAAGAATCTCAGGAAGAACAAGAACATGGATCTCTTTGTGGAGGCGTTTGATACTAAGATGCAGGAGAATGGATTGTCCGATAACAGGTAAGAAAACAATAGAATAAATAAATAAATAAATGTGGGCAACATCACCCAAACCAAAGTAACTAGCTAAAGCACCTGTGTTATGAAATCAGAGATCACGAAGGTTCCACACTCGGACCCGCGGAAATTCAAAGAAAGGAAAAGACATTGTTTAGTGAGTTTCTACATTGGCCTGTCCGGTGATCGAACCTGGAACCTCAGAGCTAGCGATACCTTAAAAACCGTTGTGTACACCACTGGACCAAAAATTAAAAATAATACTGATATTATAAAAACCCTTTTTTAATGGCAACCTCTCTTGTTGTAATCAAAGGTTTCATTCATACTACTTACATAAACTAAAATGTTTTTTCGTCATTTGAAGTAAAGCCTGCGTTTTTTGACTAGTTTTTCCTGTAGTTCCGTAAAAAATATAAGTAAAGTCCCATAACAATAAAGTTTAATCTCCAAATTCTGCACAATAAAACAAAAAAAAATGTATTTAGAATAAAGATAAGATTTTGTAACTTATATATTTTTTGTATGCCAGGTACGCGATCGTAGGCTTCGGCGGTCGCGGCGTGTACCGTCGTCCGCGCGCCTTGTACGTCAACAACGAGGTCTTCACCAACTCTATAGAGATATCACAACACCTGGACAATTTCATTATCGGTATGTATACTATACATTCATTATTCAGTGTTGAGTAACTTATTTTTTAATGTAAACCTTTTGCGTAACTTAGTAAGGTTCAAATTGTATTAAACAGGAGCCGGTTACTAGATATATTAGCAGCAGGTAATGTTAATTGACAATTGAAAAATGAAAAAAACAATGAAATTTAAAAATTATCACTGTGCACAGGTATTATGAGCTGACAATTTTATATAATCTTACTTGAGAGTTGAGACAAATAATTATTAATAAAACAGTTAAATTTTTGTAGGATGTAGGTACCTAAATAAAGCCGTCTGTATCTGTATACAGAAATCTTTATTCAGGTATTTCTGTGAGCACTTTCAGGTTCCATAATTTTTACTTAGTACACTATCTATCTAGAAAATTGACATAAATTTTAGTCCAAAATTCTGTTTCTAAATCCTAAACAAGACATCCAATACTATTTTCTTAACAGACAAGTTGGACCTCGTCCGCGGCAACCGCTCGAGCCGCACGGACATGTTCGCGGCGCTGAGCTTCGCCACGCGCCTGCCCTTCCGCGCCGCCGTGCCCAAGACCTTCATACTCATGCCCTGCTCCAAGTGCGACTCGGCTTTCATGAGGGTAAGTCTTCGAGACCATATATACTCATTTCTTATATATATATATAATAATATGTAATAAATAATATATATTAATTATATAATTAATATATATTAAATATAGTCGTGGTGGCCTAGTGGTTCAATGAATGGATTTGTGTGCACAAGGTTCGAACCCACTACAAACCCACGGCAAGTACCAATGTAACTTTTTCAAAGTTATATGTACTTTCTTAATTATTCTAAGACATCATTGACCATCGGTGAAGGAAAACATCGTGAGGAAACCTGGATTCCAAAAAAAAATGGAATCTGAAATCGCCAACCCGCACTGAGCAAGCGTGGTGATCAATGCTCGTTCCTTCTCTATATGAGAAGAGGCCTGTGCCCAGCATTAGGACATTTATAGGCTGGTATTATTATATTTATTATATTATATATTAATTTCATCTTGTGTCAATTTGTTATTTCAACTTAAACGATCATGAACTTTATGCAAGTGTAAATAAAGTTACTTTTCGACTGACTAGTACTCTTGAAAAAGTCATAAAAGATATGAAGTTGTAGCGCAAACTGAACCTTATATGTAAGAATCACACACTCACACTTCATTCTGTTTGATTAGAGGTCTATAAAAATGTTTTTTATTATTTTATTTGGTTCTATATTATGTATTTCAAAAGTTATTTTAACCTAGATTACAAAATAGATTTTAAGAAGTATCTTGCGACTGGTGTAGCCAGCTCGTCCTGCAACTCCCGCATTACAACTTAGGAAGTAGGAATGGCTGAAAATCAGCCCTGGACTGGTCTTGCTCGTCCCGGTACAGCATTAACTGAGCCATCTCCTTTTGCTACTGTCTTCTTCAGACTGATATGTACCGTATTTTTTATATATGTCATGTTAGGTTTCTGTTTCTATAAATGAGGTTTGTTACCATCTAGCTCGACTACTCGACAATCTACCACAACCTTATGGAAAGCTCGGTGACTCTGCATGTGCTAATGGATGACGACTTCATGCTATCCAAGAAGAGGGCTGCCAAATACTTGTTCGGTGAGTATATACAATTGAAATCACAATACAAGAATATATCCTCAATCCTCCTACATAGAACATTATATATAGTTCATAATAGCATGACGGGTAACAGGGTAGAAATGGAATAGAGGAAAAAACATTTTGCGCGGGTCAAGGGCAGAAAGGAGTGAGAAAATGCTCTTGCATCAAAAAATTTGTAGTCTATTGCGCCAACAGTTTCTTTTCCCAGTCCCAAAGCAGAGAAAAGGCTACTACTACTGCTTTTTTTTCATTATAGCTTCATCAGAAGTTTTATAAATCCATAAACGTCATCCATAAACATTTTATCGCCTTAATATAGGAGGTGGAGAAGGAGGTAGGTATATTATTATAATGAGGAGGTAGGTATATTATTGTAATATCCTCCTGATTTGACAATTTTCGGGATTTAATTTACTTAGTTTTATTTTCTTCTTACAACTTTAGTATTAAAAAAAATCTTTATTAAGAAAATGAATAATCCATTGATTTTAAATACGAGCTAATACGACGCTTTAACTCTTGTGCGTATTGTGAGTGGAACTTTCACAGATTTTTAGGAATGTGACGTCACGCGAAAATCAGGCATGGTCGACCGTTTTAGTTCTTGGCAATCTTGTCATCCTCAACTCAATTACCTAAAAAGAAGATACGCCAAAAACATATGTATTGTATAATCATCTTTTGTCTATAACCTGGCAATTTTTTTTTTTTTTATGATTTTTTTTTACACCTGTAAATAACTATTTTTACGCTCGAAATTCGAAACATTACGCAGTTTTAATAATCATAAATGTCTTGTTAAGGTGTGGACAATACTCTCGCGTATACTAACAAGGATTACGAGAGGCTGGTGGGAGATGCCGCTCTCAGGAAACAAGTGAAGCTGCCTAAGGAGAAACTTGGACTTTGTACTTCACTCGCTATGGAGACCAACGGTAAGTTACTCTGAAATGACCAGAAATATAATAAAAATAGTTTTTTTCAGTATAAAGAGGTTACTCGTCCACATACCAACTGCGACCAGTTTACAATTCAAAATATAAATGTAGTTTTTAACCAAAATGTGCATAGTAACCGTAAGGCAACTTAGCAAGGTTATGGCTTAATGATGGACATTCCTCATGTATGTAAACTAAATTGCTTTGATAGTTTGTGATTGATTCCTAGCCGAATTTCGAGAGGAATAGTTCTACTTCCAACTAATCGCGAGCTTGTAACGACGTTTTCAACGTCTCGCTTGTACTTACCAGGAAATAAAATACTTTTGCTTATCTAACGTCTACGCCAAGTTACGTGTCAGTGTCTGTAACATCAAAATTTTGTTCGCAGGCACGATATTCGCGGGCGCTAAGCTGCAAGGCGACCGTCCTACAGCGCGGCGGTTCTCCACTGTAGTGGGGGCTCGCGCCGCCACCGCCACCGCCCGCTGCGGCGCGCCGCCGCGCTGCGAGTGCAGCGAGGGCCGCCTCACCTGCAGGCCCTGTGCTGATACGCAGCGGCTGGTAATACACAACACTTGTTATACGAAGCTGCAAGGCGACCGTCCTACAGCGCGGCGGTTCTCCACTGTAGTGGGGGCTCGCGCCGCCACCGCCACCGCCCGCTGCGGCGCGCCGCCGCGCTGCGAGTGCAGCGAGGGCCGCCTCACCTGCAGGCCCTGTGCTGATACGCAGCGGCTGGTAATACACAACACTTGTTATACGAAGCTGCAAGGCGACCGTCCTACAGCGCGGCGGTTCTCCACTGTAGTGGGGGCTCGCGCCGCCACCGCCACCGCCCGCTGCGGCGCGCCGCCGCGCTGCGAGTGCAGCGAGGGCCGCCTCACCTGCAGGCCCTGTGCTGATACGCAGCGGCTGGTAATACACAACACTTGTTATACGAAGCTGCAAGGCGACCGTCCTACAGCGCGGCGGTTCTCCACTGTAGTGGGGGCTCGCGCCGCCACCGCCACCGCCCGCTGCGGCGCGCCGCCGCGCTGCGAGTGCAGCGAGGGCCGCCTCACCTGCAGGCCCTGTGCTGATACGCAGCGGCTGGTAATACACAACACTTGTTATACGAAGCTGCAAGGCGACCGTCCTACAGCGCGGCGGTTCTCCACTGTAGTGGGGGCTCGCGCCGCCACCGCCACCGCCCGCTGCGGCGCGCCGCCGCGCTGCGAGTGCAGCGAGGGCCGCCTCACCTGCAGGCCCTGTGCTGATACGCAGCGGCTGGTAATACACAACACTTGTTATACGAAGCTGCAAGGCGACCGTCCTACAGCGCGGCGGTTCTCCACTGTAGTGGGGGCTCGCGCCGCCACCGCCACCGCCCGCTGCGGCGCGCCGCCGCGCTGCGAGTGCAGCGAGGGCCGCCTCACCTGCAGGCCCTGTGCTGATACGCAGCGGCTGGTAATACACAACACTTGTTATACGAAGCTGCAAGGCGACCGTCCTACAGCGCGGCGGTTCTCCACTGTAGTGGGGGCTCGCGCCGCCACCGCCACCGCCCGCTGCGGCGCGCCGCCGCGCTGCGAGTGCAGCGAGGGCCGCCTCACCTGCAGGCCCTGTGCTGATACGCAGCGGCTGGTAATACACAACACTTGTTATACGAAGCTGCAAGGCGACCGTCCTACAGCGCGGCGGTTCTCCACTGTAGTGGGGGCTCGCGCCGCCACCGCCACCGCCCGCTGCGGCGCGCCGCCGCGCTGCGAGTGCAGCGAGGGCCGCCTCACCTGCAGGCCCTGTGCTGATACGCAGCGGCTGGTAATACACAACACTTGTTATACGAAGCTGCAAGGCGACCGTCCTACAGCGCGGCGGTTCTCCACTGTAGTGGGGGCTCGCGCCGCCACCGCCACCGCCCGCTGCGGCGCGCCGCCGCGCTGCGAGTGCAGCGAGGGCCGCCTCACCTGCAGGCCCTGTGCTGATACGCAGCGGCTGGTAATACACAACACTTGTTATACGAAGCTGCAAGGCGACCGTCCTACAGCGCGGCGGTTCTCCACTGTAGTGGGGGCTCGCGCCGCCACCGCCACCGCCCGCTGCGGCGCGCCGCCGCGCTGCGAGTGCAGCGAGGGCCGCCTCACCTGCAGGCCCTGTGCTGATACGCAGCGGCTGGTAATACACAACACTTGTTATACGAAGCTGCAAGGCGACCGTCCTACAGCGCGGCGGTTCTCCACTGTAGTGGGGGCTCGCGCCGCCACCGCCACCGCCCGCTGCGGCGCGCCGCCGCGCTGCGAGTGCAGCGAGGGCCGCCTCACCTGCAGGCCCTGTGCTGATACGCAGCGGCTGGTAATACACAACACTTGTTATACGAAGCTGCAAGGCGACCGTCCTACAGCGCGGCGGTTCTCCACTGTAGTGGGGGCTCGCGCCGCCACCGCCACCGCCCGCTGCGGCGCGCCGCCGCGCTGCGAGTGCAGCGAGGGCCGCCTCACCTGCAGGCCCTGTGCTGATACGCAGCGGCTGGTAATACACAACACTTGTTATACGAAGCTGCAAGGCGACCGTCCTACAGCGCGGCGGTTCTCCACTGTAGTGGGGGCTCGCGCCGCCACCGCCACCGCCCGCTGCGGCGCGCCGCCGCGCTGCGAGTGCAGCGAGGGCCGCCTCACCTGCAGGCCCTGTGCTGATACGCAGCGGCTGGTAATACACAACACTTGTTATACGAAGCTGCAAGGCGACCGTCCTACAGCGCGGCGGTTCTCCACTGTAGTGGGGGCTCGCGCCGCCACCGCCACCGCCCGCTGCGGCGCGCCGCCGCGCTGCGAGTGCAGCGAGGGCCGCCTCACCTGCAGGCCCTGTGCTGATACGCAGCGGCTGGTAATACACAACACTTGTTATACGAAGCTGCAAGGCGACCGTCCTACAGCGCGGCGGTTCTCCACTGTAGTGGGGGCTCGCGCCGCCACCGCCACCGCCCGCTGCGGCGCGCCGCCGCGCTGCGAGTGCAGCGAGGGCCGCCTCACCTGCAGGCCCTGTGCTGATACGCAGCGGCTGGTAATACACAACACTTGTTATACGAAGCTGCAAGGCGACCGTCCTACAGCGCGGCGGTTCTCCACTGTAGTGGGGGCTCGCGCCGCCACCGCCACCGCCCGCTGCGGCGCGCCGCCGCGCTGCGAGTGCAGCGAGGGCCGCCTCACCTGCAGGCCCTGTGCTGATACGCAGCGGCTGGTAATACACAACACTTGTTATACGAAGCTGCAAGGCGACCGTCCTACAGCGCGGCGGTTCTCCACTGTAGTGGGGGCTCGCGCCGCCACCGCCACCGCCCGCTGCGGCGCGCCGCCGCGCTGCGAGTGCAGCGAGGGCCGCCTCACCTGCAGGCCCTGTGCTGATACGCAGCGGCTGGTAATACACAACACTTGTTATACGAAGCTGCAAGGCGACCGTCCTACAGCGCGGCGGTTCTCCACTGTAGTGGGGGCTCGCGCCGCCACCGCCACCGCCCGCTGCGGCGCGCCGCCGCGCTGCGAGTGCAGCGAGGGCCGCCTCACCTGCAGGCCCTGTGCTGATACGCAGCGGCTGGTAATACACAACACTTGTTATACGAAGCTGCAAGGCGACCGTCCTACAGCGCGGCGGTTCTCCACTGTAGTGGGGGCTCGCGCCGCCACCGCCACCGCCCGCTGCGGCGCGCCGCCGCGCTGCGAGTGCAGCGAGGGCCGCCTCACCTGCAGGCCCTGTGCTGATACGCAGCGGCTGGTAATACACAACACTTGTTATACGAAGCTGCAAGGCGACCGTCCTACAGCGCGGCGGTTCTCCACTGTAGTGGGGGCTCGCGCCGCCACCGCCACCGCCCGCTGCGGCGCGCCGCCGCGCTGCGAGTGCAGCGAGGGCCGCCTCACCTGCAGGCCCTGTGCTGATACGCAGCGGCTGGTAATACACAACACTTGTTATACGAAGCTGCAAGGCGACCGTCCTACAGCGCGGCGGTTCTCCACTGTAGTGGGGGCTCGCGCCGCCACCGCCACCGCCCGCTGCGGCGCGCCGCCGCGCTGCGAGTGCAGCGAGGGCCGCCTCACCTGCAGGCCCTGTGCTGATACGCAGCGGCTGGTAATACACAACACTTGTTATACGAAGCTGCAAGGCGACCGTCCTACAGCGCGGCGGTTCTCCACTGTAGTGGGGGCTCGCGCCGCCACCGCCACCGCCCGCTGCGGCGCGCCGCCGCGCTGCGAGTGCAGCGAGGGCCGCCTCACCTGCAGGCCCTGTGCTGATACGCAGCGGCTGGTAATACACAACACTTGTTATACGAAGCTGCAAGGCGACCGTCCTACAGCGCGGCGGTTCTCCACTGTAGTGGGGGCTCGCGCCGCCACCGCCACCGCCCGCTGCGGCGCGCCGCCGCGCTGCGAGTGCAGCGAGGGCCGCCTCACCTGCAGGCCCTGTGCTGATACGCAGCGGCTGGTAATACACAACACTTGTTATACGAAGCTGCAAGGCGACCGTCCTACAGCGCGGCGGTTCTCCACTGTAGTGGGGGCTCGCGCCGCCACCGCCACCGCCCGCTGCGGCGCGCCGCCGCGCTGCGAGTGCAGCGAGGGCCGCCTCACCTGCAGGCCCTGTGCTGATACGCAGCGGCTGGTAATACACAACACTTGTTATACGAAGCTGCAAGGCGACCGTCCTACAGCGCGGCGGTTCTCCACTGTAGTGGGGGCTCGCGCCGCCACCGCCACCGCCCGCTGCGGCGCGCCGCCGCGCTGCGAGTGCAGCGAGGGCCGCCTCACCTGCAGGCCCTGTGCTGATACGCAGCGGCTGGTAATACACAACACTTGTTATACGAAGCTGCAAGGCGACCGTCCTACAGCGCGGCGGTTCTCCACTGTAGTGGGGGCTCGCGCCGCCACCGCCACCGCCCGCTGCGGCGCGCCGCCGCGCTGCGAGTGCAGCGAGGGCCGCCTCACCTGCAGGCCCTGTGCTGATACGCAGCGGCTGGTAATACACAACACTTGTTATACGAAGCTGCAAGGCGACCGTCCTACAGCGCGGCGGTTCTCCACTGTAGTGGGGGCTCGCGCCGCCACCGCCACCGCCCGCTGCGGCGCGCCGCCGCGCTGCGAGTGCAGCGAGGGCCGCCTCACCTGCAGGCCCTGTGCTGATACGCAGCGGCTGGTAATACACAACACTTGTTATACGAAGCTGCAAGGCGACCGTCCTACAGCGCGGCGGTTCTCCACTGTAGTGGGGGCTCGCGCCGCCACCGCCACCGCCCGCTGCGGCGCGCCGCCGCGCTGCGAGTGCAGCGAGGGCCGCCTCACCTGCAGGCCCTGTGCTGATACGCAGCGGCTGGTAATACACAACACTTGTTATACGAAGCTGCAAGGCGACCGTCCTACAGCGCGGCGGTTCTCCACTGTAGTGGGGGCTCGCGCCGCCACCGCCACCGCCCGCTGCGGCGCGCCGCCGCGCTGCGAGTGCAGCGAGGGCCGCCTCACCTGCAGGCCCTGTGCTGATACGCAGCGGCTGGTAATACACAACACTTGTTATACGAAGCTGCAAGGCGACCGTCCTACAGCGCGGCGGTTCTCCACTGTAGTGGGGGCTCGCGCCGCCACCGCCACCGCCCGCTGCGGCGCGCCGCCGCGCTGCGAGTGCAGCGAGGGCCGCCTCACCTGCAGGCCCTGTGCTGATACGCAGCGGCTGGTAATACACGACACTTGTCCACCGCCACCGCACACTATTAAGTTACTAATCTAAAAATAAAACCAAAAAGAAGGCGCCAAAAAAAATGTATGAACACTGTCTCCTTGAATTAGTAGTTTGGGATTTAAAATGGAAACTTATATTATTACGTCATAAAGTACAAACGATGGTAGGGGATAAATACAAAACTTACTTTTGTCGTAAGAGAATAATACAGATAAAAGAACAATCAATCCATTATATAAAAAGGTTATCAGAGTCATTATGTACCCATTATCTTATTACTTACGAAACGAGGATATCAATGTTCACATAATATCTGTATTGAGATATATTTACCCGTAGCTTTGTATAATATCAAGAAGAATTCATCGTTTTTTTTTTTGCTATATTTTATGCCACCCAATAATACATCCGATATGTTAATTTAAGTGCCACACTAGTTTCCTACGTGTAACGTTTAATATATACCTAAACAACATAATAAAATAATCTCATTATAACTATTTTCTTTCAGATGGAGTTATCATTCTTCAATTCGGACGATATTGATGAACTTATAGACATGGCGATGGAACCCCCGACGTTGCCTGCATTCAGGTGATGCGAGCTCTTAGACTTATAGCAATAGACTTTATTGAGAAACGCCTGTATTTAATACTTAGAAAATAGAATTATAAAATTCTTCATATAATTATACAAAACGGGGTCCCTAACTTATGACCCCCGTGACAATTGGGGGTGTTAAAACAGATCTGACTAATAAACTACATGTGGCTTTTTTGCTAGGATTTTTGCCACTGCTAGAACCTCCCTTTAGTTATGAGAGTTGAGAATACAACATGTTTTTTTTTTTTATCAGTTGAAGTATATTTAAAAGCCTTTTAGTTAGTGTAACATAAACAGGTACTTATAAATAGTTGAAACACTATTTACTCTTTTCAATGTGTAGATATTTGAAAAACAGCATATTACATGCCTAATGTCTTATAAATTAAGACAGAACATATATTGAAAGTACCAAGTTAAATTGAAATAATAGTGCAATTGATGTATTGATTTTATTTATAGGTATATTTCAATAAATCAATAATAATAATAAATTATGTGCATAGAATACGATTTATTGGGAATTGTGTGTTTGTTTTAGATAACTACAATGTAAATTGTAAATGTCATAGAATGTAATTGTGTAAATATTTATATGTATGACCATTGAACAAAATATTGTGCTAATAAAATATTTTTGTAAATCTATAACTTTCTTTTTTCTTTATTTCCATCGTATTGTCCTTTTTTACTATGGTATGGATGATTTAATTGGATTTGAACCAGTGACCTCGCAATCTACAACCCTTTACGCTAACCAATAGACGTGTGTAGTGTAGGTGTTCAGTTAAAGCAACAAATAATATAAACTCTTTATTATTCACTGTCTTAGTTATAAATAAATGTTGAACAACTATCACAATTTTCTATATCACTATTTTCTTTGAGTAATAAGCATAATATACTTAAGGTCCTATATTTTTTTTCAGTTTCAAATAGAGGAAGGTGAATCTAAGAAGATTTTATTAAAACAATTTTATATTATTTTATAATCTAACGGAATATTTAAAGGACTTCCCTCCATTCTCAATCATAAGTCTCTTTCTGAGATAATCTACAATTATATTAAAAATCTCTTAACTACTTTTTGAATAATTGTTGAAAATTTAGCAAATGTTGATGATGCTGTTTAGCAAAAATTAAACGTAATTTAGACTATAGCTATCTCTTTTACCTCTAGAAAAACATAAAAAGGACAGAAAAAATAATATGAGTTAATTTAAGAGCATTCAAATTTAGTTAGTACTAAAACAAATACTAGTTTTAACATGTCATGTTATTATATTATTTATTCATTGCCATCCTTTTCTCATGTTATATGTTAGAGTGAGACAGCAATACTTCCCGTTTAGTTATTGAACAAGAGAATCACCAACATTGACAGTCATTTGTGTACTACTTATGCATTAAATACGCAAGTACAATGCCTGTACCGATGAGAGCGATAGCAAAACCTTTGTACATTAAGTTGTACAACACTTTATCTTGGCCGCCAACTGAGTTTACTATCAAATTGTTCATGACAAACACTTGGTTACTCTCCTCAATGAAAGCCGTTTTCTCCTCTTCAGACATTTTATCAGCTATTTCGTTCATAGCCTGTCTGAAGTCTTTCTTCAGTTGTGGGATATCAGTTCCTGTGAAGTCTGTTACTTTGTCCGTGTAGAGTTTTACGCTTCCTGAAATATTATAATGTATTTCATTATCTTTAAATTGTTAGCTGAAATCTTGTTAGGATATAATGTTATACAACATCATTAATACAGTCTTCTGTAAGGAAATAAGCTTAAACTAAACTCATAATACAACACACCCTGTGAACTATGTAACACCATATTGTGTAGCATAAAATTTAAACCAACTTCAAAAAAAAATTAAACCTACAACATTATATTTAATACACATTAAACATTAAACTGTAGCGGGCCTGTTGGTCTAGTGGTTAGTGACCCTGACTGCTAAACCGGAGGTCGTGGGTTCGATTCCCACCCAGGACGAATCTTTGTGTGATGAGCACGATCATTTGTTCTGTGTCTGGGTGTATTTTATCTATAATATGTATGTATTTAGAAATATATAAGTATGTTTATCAGTTGTCTGGTTGCCATAGCACAGGCTCTGCCTAGTTTGGGATCAGATGACCGTGTGTGAGATGTCCCAAGATATTATTATTATTATTTGTATCTCTCTTTTTTCACGGGCTATCCTCAGTATTAAGAATACCCGGTCCTTTGAAAGGCTTACGTGGGGACACAGGTCCAACACGCAGTGGCCTTGTTGAGAACTTTACTCTAAACTGGGATGGGGCATCTACTAGGGCCCATCCACCTCTGCTCTATGGAACAACAGACATGAATGGTCCAAAGTAGATACAGAGCTATTGTAAATTATGAATGGAAAGTAAAAATTTAGGCTATGTGTAGGTAAATGTTAGTGGATTGGTTATTAGAACTAAATCGGAAAACTATGGCACCTGCCTTCTAACACATGTAAATGCAATCAAATAGGCAGGTGGTGACTCGCCAGCTCACCAGATGGGCCCCCCAACATAACCGCCACGATCGGCAGCACGAGGCAACACCAGTGCGAGCGGCTAGGGGTGTCGAGCGGTGCGGCCCCGATTTCGCCATCGCGGGTCACAGTAGCGGACCCGGAGCGGGTTTCCTCGCTATTACGCCATTAGACACTTCCACCTCCGAGCATGTAGCTCTAGCGACCCCTCTCTAGCCAGCCAGTTAAGGCAAGAAAGAGCTGGGAGCCCTCCTAAGGAGTGACTCCCTGGAGCACTCAGGTCCGTTGTGTCGCTACTCACAAACAGCTCGCCACAAGCTGCCCTGCGGATGTATGCTCCTACATAGACCTTAAGATACATTTTTTATTTATATCTCAAAGTTGGGAAAAGCAAGTTAATATGCCCTCAGGTATTGCGTTATTCTCATGATGAGGTAACGGCTTGCCCCGAGGGGTAATTATTATTATTATTAAACTGGTTTAAATTTTCCTTATTAACTCAATTGTTAAGTTATCTACTGATCCATTTGAAGTCAGTATTGCATTGAATTTGGTAGCAAATACCAACTTATGGGCTTGGCAAAGATTTAAATGTAAATGGGTTGATGCTAAATTGCAGTGGTGTTGTATGCCTATTTAGTATTTTATTTGTATATTTCTATTAAATATATTATTACAATATACAGTGCTGCCCCAAACAAACTATAACTCAGGAATTTATATGAAAAAAAATAATGTGATGTAATATTACCATCACCAAACATTCTCCGCTTCTTAGCCAGTATCTGCCCTCCACTCAGCAGTCCCAAATACAGATGGTACACATACGCCAACAGCAGTTCCGGGTTGGATTTCTCCAACTCTTGCAAATGTTCAATATAGTTCTCTAGAGCTGGAGCTTTTGGTATTGACTGCCATTCTGACCCTAAGTAGTGTGCCAAGTCTTCTTCAAAGGCTTTCTTTCTGTAATTGACAGCAAAATGGTCAAATAATAGTAATAAACATTTGACACTTCTAGTAGAGTATTTTAAATATCTTTGTTTCAATATCTGCTCGTACAGACACAAAACAAGTGTTAATTTACATTCTATGTTTAGTTTTTTATTGCACACTGACAGTAATGTTTTCAGATTTGCATAGTTATTATAATAATTACATGTTCATATTGTACTTAATATAAATATTGTTCAGTAGAAAATATACAGTTAAAGAAATACTACTAAAAAGAGTCTAGGATGAAATTAGTGATGTCATAATTTGATTTAAAATAATATTACAAACCTATAAAGAGCCTTGTGAACAAACAGCTTGTCAAAATCAGGCATTTTCAGCCTTTCCTTAGCATCTTCAAGGAAACCGAAAATGTGGTAGAAAATGAACAGTCCTCCGCCCCACACCTCTTCATTTCGTAAAGCTAAAATATTTAAAGTACAAAAACAAATTTTATTAAATACTTCTAAGCCAGTCTTATTGGATTGTTTTTTTTTTTATAAACTACTGCCCTAGTAGTGAATTTGACATTATATCATGGGGTCTTTCATTGCATACACAAAGAACCAAGAAAAATAAGACTTTCACAAAGAACTCATGCACAGTGGTAATTGGCGTGGTGACCTATACCACTCGGCCATCTGATGCTTAGTGAATGAACATTTCAAATAACAAGTTGCCTTTTTCTATGCAAGTATAGTTTGGATTTTAATATGGAGAAACTATTTTTACAATGAAAATCTTTGTGCACATTGTATTTACCGGCGGAATAAAGCACTGCGTAGACGATGACTTAACAAAAACATGATGATTTATTAACAAAGATTATAATTAAACAAGTATATTTCGGCCTCGTATTAAATAGAAAACATTTATAATCACAAAAAAAAAACACGTTACTTACAGATAGCGAATTTAGCATTAACAAGAGCATCGCTTAAGTTGTGTATTTTCCTCGTAGCTCTTCGCATGCGAGTTGTAAATAAATCTTCACTTTCCGACATTTTGCAGACTTGGATCAATCAATGTGTTATCGCGCTAAATTGACCGCACTCCCAAAATATTGAACCTAAAATAAATAACCCTAGGCTATCAATTATCAATGCCTTGACTGTTTGACATTCAATAGATAAGTTTTTTGTGACATTTTGCAAAATTTTTGTTAACCCATTCGCTGCAGTCTATTGACCAGTAGACACTCGGGCGCTGAAAAAGTGCTTTTCGAAATCGAAATTAGTGCACCATTTCTTCCCGTTTATTAAAGCTTCGTAAATTATAGTTATGTTATGCGAATGTATAATTTAAAAAAGTGTCAGACTTTTATTATATCCAAAAAATAAAGTATAAAAGTAAAGTAAGCCAGCAGTAGCGGATCTAGGCTGTGGGCAAAATTATCTTCTATTAGGTCTTATTTTAAATTTTTTTAAGTTTTAAACTGTACGATATTTTGTTTAGTGTTTACTTTGCTATTTTTATTGCTTTTAATCAATATAAAAAAACGCAAGATTTTATTCGAGAATATAATAGTTAATATAATATAATTTAATAGTTACCTAATCGAAACTATTGTATTTTTATGGAAAAAAGAAGCCCAGGTGACAATGCTAGGGTTAACTAATCAGCTGTCTATCTGACATATGAATATAGTCTTATTTTCTTTTGCTGTTTATTATTTAACGTAACTTGTATCATTGTGGATTCCTAAAGTAGTCAGTAGGTATCTTGAATAGAGATAAATTAATATTTGATTCCAAATAATGTATTGCTTACATAAATGTATGTACTTAATTATTGTTTTTTAATCTACAGAAATGTAAATAGCGGTATATTTTAACTGTGGTAGTACAAATAAATGAAAGAAAGAAGTTAACTTCTACGGAACTAAGAATTGTAAACTGTTAATGTTATCAATTTATTATTCAGTTTGACGAATCAAGACGTCTCACGTCGGTGTCTTGTCTGATTTTGAGCACACTAAAATCACAGTTGTACAAATACAAACATTTTGTAGCGTACAATAATGGGCGACTTCTCTTGTAAAGTTAAGGTAAATACGACAATCCATTTTATTATTGATTGATTTAATAGAATGATACATACATAATCTGTACCTATAAATTAGAAATATTAATTGACATCGAAATTTGATTATTTAACATTATATTCGCGCTATTTAATTTAAAAGTATGGTAACGAGTTTGTTTATAAATTGATAAACTATTGTAATCAGTTTGACTTTGACATTTCCTAAATTGTTATCTAACCTCACTTGGTTGAATATTCTAAATTACAAAATTACGATGGCTTATGACTTAAAACAAGAAGAAGAAGTCAAGGAGTATATAGAAAATCTCGGTATCGAATATCGTTTTGGATGTTACAAAGAAAAAAAGCCGGAAGTGTGCCATCTTTTGGGCGATTACTTGGAGTCAATAAAGAAAGATTTCGAAAAAGCGGGGAAAGTTTACAAAAGCAACTGTTTAGATTATAAATTCGGGAAGTCATGTCTGAAGATTGGTAATTACACTCTGATAGGGCGTGGGAGAGACAAGGGTGATGCCGCGGAAGCTTTAAAATACTTCGAGAAAGGATGTGAATATAATGAGCCAGGGGCGTGCTTGCACGCTGGCTTGCTGCTCACAGCCACCGGCCCCAGCGTTAATATACAAAGAGACATCCCTAAAGGTAGGGTATTGATTTAATTAACACATTACTCATAAGGGAAAAGATTGCTTTTACTACATTCTTGTAGTCTAATTAAATTGACCTGAAATAGCTTTATAATCTAAATTGGCAGTATTAGTTGTATAAGTTAGTAACAAATAATAAATCAGTCATTAACAAAAATACCTAACATGATAATTTTATTACTGTTTATAATAGGATCTGTGTACCTATGTATTAGTATTTACTAACCTACTTTATTAATTTATAAAAGTAGTTAGTACATAATTTATGTATATTACATTATAGACAATAATATTAATTATTTTAGGTAAAGTATAGGCATTCATGTTCAACAACAAAAAAATATATGGTTTCATTCCATTTATAAATCTAACAATCTTATATCTAAGCAAAGTAATCAAATATTACATAATTATGTTAACCATACATTATTTTAGGTTACAACTACCTCAAGTTAAGCTGTGATCAAAATGACCCGATGGCTTGCCACTACCTTTCCGGAATGTACCTCACTGGTGTACCTAAGAATGTAGCAGACTTCAACCCACACAGGCCAGAAAAAAACAAAGACATTGAATACCTCATTAAATCAGATATGAAACAAGCATTTAACTTTGCCAAAAAAGCTTGTGAACTAGGCAATATGTTTGCATGTGCTAATGTTAGCATGATGTACAAAAGAGGCGATGGTTGTGAAAAGAATCAAGATGAATCCAAGCGATACTTTGAAATTGCACAATCATTGCAGAAAGCACATGAAACCACAAAAGAGATAAAGTTCCAACAAGGTTTAGATGGCAAATAGAGTCAAATGGGATTTCCAATGTTGCATTTATGTGTACTAGTTGTATAGCATCCTGTTTTGTAGATTATATTGTAAAATTAAATTATTGTTACATAACATTGTGTTTTATATTTCTCGAATAAAGTATGACAGGACGATTCCTTTACATTTGCATACATAAAAAAAGTCTACTAGCCACAAAAACATATTTTTACAACACATAATTTTTTTATTAACTTGTTATGGGAGTTGTGGGAGGCATCTATCACTGCAATACAAGAGCTAATTTCCATTTTCCTACAACAGCGCCCCGCACGTAGGTACATAGCACAATTATTGACAATCTATTCAATCTAGGTCTGTACCTATGTGGCTTTCATTAGTTTCAATTGGAGGGAAGTTGCTTTGATTGATGCAAAGTATAAAGTCCATAGAAACTAGTAGATAGCTATATCACATAGTAATAGCTAAAAATGTATCTATTATATGAACTTAATTTTCATCAGTCAATCATAAATGATTCAATCTACCATAGTTGTTGCTGTCCTTATGTAACATTGCAGGAGATTACCGAGATAAAAGAAAAAAAAAACGTTTTATTAATAAAACATTTTTGACAATCCTATCCACTGAATTAAAATTTAGGAACGCACAGCAACATAGTAAACTGAAACTATCTAAGAACAGATTACTATCCGGATTAGAATTCTCAATATATGTACCTATATATTGGGTATCCGAATAAATGCGACGGTCGCTCATACCTATGCAAAAAAAATTTCGTTTACATTAAAAAAGTTTGTCTTCATAATATTTAGACTGGGGTTATTTTAATACAATAGGTGGGCATCATCGGCGGGTCGGGATTCGAAGACCCGTCTCTATTCGAGAACCAAGTTGAAAAGGAAGTCACAACGCCGTTTGGCAAGCCGTCCGATGTGCTGGTCGAGGGGTTCACGAAAGGTGTCCCTTGCGTGTTTCTGTCGCGACACGGCAGGAAACATCAATTGCAGCCGAGGTAGGAAAGAAAAATGGTATAAAATGGTGGGATTCCTCAAAACGCTTCTACCTCCTTTATAATCATCATTTCAGACTCGAACTATCTAAGCTTTATATCTCTGATTTAATTCTCTGGGTTTTAGGTATGTTAGGAGTTCATCCGTTTACCATTGTACCTACTTACTTTGTACATAAATAACGTTACAAGATTTTGAATCATAGAATATTTTAGCTCGATATAAATCTTAGTGTATTTTACAAGATTAGGAGGTACCTAACTTTCCGTATCTTCAAACGGCTTACCTAATAATAATGCTTGAGATAAATCCACACACTTATCTAATAAAGTACTTCATAATTATTCAGCTAAGCAAATCATTGTAATCTACTCTCATTTTGTTATCAAATAAGCCGTTACAAATGGTACCTACAGTATACAGAAGATGAATGAAATACCTATTTCTGCAATAGTTCTCGCCTTGCATTGCATGGTCAATGATCAATAACTAAATAGTACCTACCTACCTACAACCTTATTTATCAATTCCGTGATTTTTACCTCGATTATTTAGAGGCCCTCCTGTCCTGAGATCGGCTGTTGGTCTTTTTGCAACTTATCTCGGCTATCACATCAGATGACGTTGTCCCAAAAAGATTAAATGCATGTACCTACAAATGTAAACAGCCTTTCAGAAACCGGAGATGAGTTTCTAATAAAATAGGCTCCTCGTTTCAAAAAGCTTATTCACACAAGCGAAATATATGTGTAAACACATACTTTTTAGCGACATCAACTACCGCGCGAATATATGGGCACTGAAAGAAGCTGGTTGTACCCATATCCTGGCCACCACAGCCACCGGCTCGCTGGTGGAAGACTACAAGCCAGGAGAACTTGTCATACTGGATGATTTTATTGACCGGTAAGATATTTTTAAAAAGCAATTAATAATTATAACACAAAAATCCGCTTTTGTCTTTCTCGCGATCAAGTCTAAGATTTTTTTTTAAATTCTAATGATGATTTCGACAGATCAAAAGTTTGTTGCGATACTTTTCCCATGTTTTTATCTATACTTAGACACTAAAAATCCAGATGGACAGTATTAAAAACACTTAACAAGAAATGGATTAAATGCCAGTCCGCCAATGTAAAAAAATATTTCTATTCTGATTTTCGAATCTTTGACTTGATTTATTTTGCCCCCCTATTTTAGAACATGGGGTCGTCCATGCACATTCTACAACAACACAGAGGGCGGGCCTAAAGGCGTGTGCCACTTACCGATGAAGCCCGCGTTCTGCGAGCGAGCCAGGAACGCCATGATCAAAGCCGCTCAGTTAAGATCGTGCCGGTTCCATGAGACTGGTACTGCCGTCGTGATTCAGGGACCCAGGTAAATAGATTTTCATTTTTTTCGTCATGAACAGTAAGTACGGTAACGGTAAGCTTATGTAACCAGCCATTAGTATTAAAAAGCACGATAGACCACTAGACATAATAATAAGTTTTTAATTCTAAGTTTTGTTTAGATTTTCGTCTCGAGCGGAGAGTCTTATGCATCGCCAGTGGGGCGGTCACTTAGTCAACATGACAACAGTGCCTGAGGTATGTTAAGTCTTTTACCCTATTTGGTATAATATTTTCTCTGGCTATTCTATTCCAAATAACAAACTGATAACATTCTGAAGGTTTACTTGTGTCATAGTAGTGTAAATATTTTTTTATACAGGTAGTACTGGCAAAGGAAGCAGGCTTGAGTTATGCTGCCGTAGCTCTGGTCACCGACTACGACTGCTGGAGGCAGAACGAGGAGTCTGTGAGTACCCTAGCACATGCATTATTTAAATAAATTTAAGTGACGGGAATTACAGCAAACATGCATAAATACCTTTAAGGGCTTTTTCACCAAGGCACTTTTACACCAAGGCACTTTTACACCAAGTTGCACCGGCCGTGGTCGCAAGCAGACTGGAGATGCGGTGTCATAGCTCCGTGCGTGATGTGATGATTTTTCTTCTACCCACAATTCTTAAATTACCCTACATACTACTCTGACAGTGTCAGTATTCTGATCGTTAACCGACTGTGCAGACAAGTGAGGTTGCGTTAATCTAATCACTGGATTCCACGATGCTAATAATTTGAAGCCGCTTTTCGATTGAAAATTATGTTTTTTTTCATTTAAACTTTTCTTGCACTGCTCTCGATTAAAAGTAGCGATCGTTAAAGAGGACTTGTGCTCAATGGAATTTCCTTCACTTAATTTTACTATAAACATGCACGCGATAATTTAAAAGTTAGAAAGTATCTATTATTTCAATTAGTACAATGGGACATCACTTTAAAGGCAAAGGCCTCCCCCCAGTCTTTCTACAAACCAGCCCTCGCGGTGTATGTATTGGTCGTTCAATCAATTAAAAGTTATACAGAAGAACTTTGATTATCCGGACTGTCAACCGCAATCAAATAACTTAGTAATTAATTTTTTTGTTTATCAATTATTGCAATATTTTAGAAATATTTGGTTTATAATTCTTGTTTGGTACAAGGGACAAAAATAGCTTTTCTTGATATGTTCAGTTATCCGGATAATCGAGGCTCCACTGACATTTATCCACAATAAAATGTAATTATCTAGTTAGCGTTTTTCCTTCATTATCGGCTTGTTCTCACAGGTGTCGGTGGGCGAAGTGATGGCGATGTTCGCTAAAAACATGAAGACGACCACAACCCTTATCATGGACGCCATCCAGGTGCTGAACTCCGAGACTGACCTGGAATACCTGGAGGAGCATAAAGTAAGCCCCTCTCATACTTCGACCAAAGAATAAACGTATAGTTAGCGTTCGCAAGTTAAAGATAGCAGCACGATCAACGATGCCATTAGAAAACACAACACAACAGTTAAGATTATAACCACTAGTAGAAGTCAACAACATCGCCGCACATCTCATCATGCCTCCTGCTCCTGCAGCACAATGTCAGAGTGACACATGCCTCAAATGGTCATAACAAAAGCAATGAGTCGCGCACGCTGCCTTTTATAATTACTACCTGGCTGCAGAAAGGTATATGGTACAGATTTACCTTGCTTACGACAGGTCGATCAACATTAAAATTATTTAATCGAGTGTTTTTTTGTCCTTAACTATCTTCTACTTTATTCAATACATAATACTCGTGAAATTGTATTATTTTTTTTATCTTTTCAGAAAGTGCTGGCTGGCTCCATAATGCTGAAAGAATAACTTTCATTTTATAAAACATAACCAAAGACGTTATAATATATTTTTATGCAGCTACCTTTATAAAATAAAGAGTTTTTGATAAAAAATCAACATTTTCTTCTATGTGATGTTGTATTATTTAAATCTTGACCAGTCTAGCTAACAAACATCTTTATTTTTTATTTAAGATAAGATAAAGGTAGGCTAGTAACTAGCAATTAATTATTATTGAAGGACAATAATATACCTATATATTCAGTGCCTAGATTCGCCGTGAATTATAAACGGCACGACCAACTTCCCAACTGCACGCCGTCTCTTCCAGTATTGACAATAAAACAATATTCAAAGGAGAAAACATAAATGAAAAATCATCAAATACTTAGCAGTATCCATTTATTTGTAGGCTAGTTTAAAAACACGTCATATAAAATGATCGAATCATTCTTATAATCTAGACATTCCACACATTTACCATTTCCCTTCAGAGTGCTAGCTTCGTGGACATTGCTGGCCAAATTTACAATACATTAAATATCCAGATATAAAAGCACATTAACTGTTTAAAACAAAAATATACATATACCTAATTGTGTATAAATATGAATATATAAAACTTGGTGCTAAAATCAAAAGTAAAAACTGCAAATATAAACATTATTTTGCTGCTAAATTATAATAAATTGAATGAGTTGGCGCAACTCGATACCAATGACAGGTAATCTGTCAATTCAGAATCGGAATAAAAGGACAGTATTTTACATTTTTTTATATACAGTTCATAAAATAATCTGTCAAATAGATGGCAACACTTAGTTCTTAAGTTAAAAATTATTAATTAAATTGATTAAGGTTTTATTATGTTCAGTGGTGACCGAGTTGTTCCTAGCCATTCTAAGGTTTGCGAAGTCATTGCCAGTTTGTGTAAATTATGTTAATAATACATTTCCAACATTATGTCCAGCAACGCCATCTATCGAGATCTCAAGTGTTTAGTTAGCACAAAAACTGTAGTTTGATATAACTTAATCTAATCCATTTACGTATTTAAATCTTGTGCATCGACTTGTTAAACGTTGAAAAATTATTCTTAATATTAATTAACCTAATTATTTTATAGATTTTATTAGAAATGCATTCTTTGCCGTCGTGTATCTCTGTAAAGAATGTGTAAATCTAACGTTTGCGGAATTTTGCGAACGAATCTTCTTAAACCAAACATTTTTAGGAAATTAAAAGCCATTTGATCGCCACAAATTAACCAAATTTTCAGTAATCCTTGTTCATTTCAATTAATTAAAGACTAAATTGTCATTTCTTTGTGTTGCCGGACAATTACTAAAAACATTAAATATGTATGTTATTTTACTTGATTACGTACATAGCTAAAAAATTATTTACGATTTTTTTTTTAATAAATACTCTAATCATTGGCGTGGCGATCAAAATGTGAACACATGTTTAAAAAAATAATAATTTTAATATTTATAACAGACGATTTTAGCTTCAAACAGCATATTAATGCTTTGGCTAATGTCAATTTAATTTAGTCACTTCTATGTAAATAACGTATGATTGTATGATACGTTTACACGTTATTTTATTGTTACGGTTAAATCACTGCCCTTGCCACGACTGTCACTTGAAATTCATGTTATCTCCTCACAACTGAAACAAATTGTTTTTATCAGAAAAATGGCCGCATTAATAGCCCCATATATAATAATGATCATTTTTGGGTTTTAGAACTTTTAAATAACAAAAGTTTGAACTAATGATAAATATCATATCTAAAAATCGACTTTCTTAAAAACGGAAAATGTGATCAGAATCGCTCCATTCGTTTGGGAGATATGGACACATTAATCGATACAGGGTTGCATATGAACGCGATTATTTGAACCAAATCTTGCGAACAAAACTCAAATTTCTTCTTTATTTAAAAAAATACAACTCCCGCATTAAGGAATTTAATCCACGTGTCGCGGGGGGTTTTACAAACATTCAAATCACATGCACAAGGAACACCCAGACTTGAGACAAGCATTTGCTTTTCACCATCATAAACTGAGCGTATATATATAGCTATAACGAACGCTTAAATAATTTGGCAATCTTAAACTCGATTACGGGGAACTTAGTTCATTAGAATTTTTAATGTAACTGGTGAAATCGCCCTTTAGATACCATCAGCGCTATTAACCACGCGCGCTAGTGACTGAGAGGGTTTCAGTGGGGGTCAACAAGAATCAAGTGGTATATGTTGTATCGCACCTTAGTTCTTGGTCCAGGGGTTCCTGGGATGCTGTCCGGGGATCATGTCGAGCAGGTACTGGCGCTGGGCCTCGGCCACCCGCTGCATCTCGGCCATTGCCGCGCCGCCGCCTGCACTGTTGCCGCCCTTGCCGGCTGCGGGAGAACCACGCATGAGCAGAATTGATGCTCAATCTAACCACTTGTGATCGTTCCACAATTCATAACTAAACTACTCTATTGTTTATTGATAAGAACTGTTTTTTGATCTGCTTTTAATCGTTTATTTTTGTTTCTTAGGGTTTTTTACAGCAACAGGAAAAAGGAACTCTTATATGATCACTTAGAACTCAGAATATTGGTCGTTATACAGGGTGTTACCGAAAGGTTATATCTATCCAAATGGGGTGAAGAGTACATCTGATATAGAGTCGATTTATAAAATTTCAGTTTAAAAAGAGGTAATTAAATAATTGATATCCAAATTTTTGCATCAATTATCCGACTTCAAAAATCATAACCAAACAGCTGAAGCGATGTATCGTAACATGTAGCGAGTGACGTAATAAGATATTGAGCCCCGTAGTGCGGTGACACGTTTCTTATGATTTTTGATGTACAATAATTGATGCGAAAAATTGGATATAAATGATTTAATTAACTGATACAGAGCTGAAATTTTGTTAACTGGCTCTATACCAGATTTACTCTTCACCCCTTTTGTATAGACATACCCTTTCAGTACCACCCTGTATAATAATACTAGCTGTCCCCCGCGACTTTGTTCGCGTGTTTTAGTTTCAACGGTTTTTCATTTTTGCAACATTTTTCATTTATGCTCCGCTCCTATTGGTCGTAGCGTGATGTTATATAGCCTATAGCCTTCCTCAATAAACGGACTATCCAATACAAAAATAATTTTTCAATTCGAACCAGTAGTTCCTGAGATTAGCGCGTTCAAACAAACAAACTCTTCAATTTTATAATATTAGTATAGATGTAACCGACCGAAAACACTGCTCACAACGCGTTGTGGTCACAGTTAAACGTCCACATCGCCTAAATTTGTGTTATGGTCTTTATAAAAACGCTCACAAATTTTAATGTACCAAATTATAAAAACTGAGACACTCCTACACGAAGTTGACCCTATTCTTAAGTAACCTTATAAAGTAAATGTCATTGTTATGACTAATGTGTCAGTATAGTAACAAAAAAATAATTTGCAATTAAAATTCACAGTAAAGAGGTAAAAATTAAAAATAAATAAGCGACATTTATTACGGAGGTAAGTTAAGCAAGGTTGACACTTAATTAATTACTTTTTAAAAACTTATTACGTTTTTTTGTTATAGGAAAATAATAAAGCAGATTCTGGCTTGCCAAATGATCTTTTTAAAATCGTCGTATTTTTTATTACTGGATGGTAAAGTTGAGATCTTAATCTCATCTGATATTATTAAGTAAGGTTACGTGGTTTTAGACTACAAGCACATTGCAATAGGAAACATTTCTAGACACAGCAGAACAAAATATAAACAGTTAAAATAAATGTCTAAACTACAAAATCAAACAAAAATATTTGTGGCTTTTCTCAACACTGGCCAACTGAATTGTTTTTAATGAATATTAGTATAGTATTTCATATTTAAAAATAATTTCCATCTCTGTATATACATAATCACAGCAAAGTTAACGAATCCTGTTGGCAATTATACAGCTCATCATGTTTCTAAACGTTTCTGATATATAACAAGTCTTTGATGTCATGAATTGTATTATCTTATTCAAAGACGATCAATATGTATAAAATATTTTGAATTTTTCAAATAAACATAATTCAACCCCTAAAATATTAAATTTAATACTTTCAATACTAGTTCATTCAATTGTCAAAAGAATCGATTAACCAAATCGATTATTCAAATCGATAGTTAGTTTGATGAGTATTGAGATCAGCCCTCGTAAAGCTATAAAGGTATAGTGTGGGTGCAATACGTACAACGCTTACCTAGCGCGGAGGCCTGCGCCATGGCCAGCTGGTACGTGTAGATGAGCGGCGAGAACTGCATCATGGCCGCCGCCGCCGCCGCCGGGGACATGCCGCTGCTGCCGCCCGCTCCGCTCAGGCCTACGGTACATTCTTACTTGTCACGTGGGCCTTCACATTACACTTTACAACTACTACTGCCAATTATAATAGTAGTACTTGAATTTAAAACAAAATTAACATGTAAATAATACTAGAAATTTACTTATTTTTGGCGGTCTTTCTTTTGTTTACAAACTAAACAAAATAATTATTTACGTCCATCCTTTTCTTATTGCCTTCTTTAATAAAGCTTAGTTTGTTCTTAATAGAATCAGCTCGAATCAAATAAAATCTTAGAAGGTGTTACACGGCAAAGTTATAAAAACAATTTATATAATTTAAGAGGAAAAAAACATGATGCATACTAATAAAAGACAATTACGGAGTACAATGAACTATGTTATAACAATTTTACCATAATCGATGTGTTGTTTGGGTCATCAATATATAATTATATGAAACTACTACCTCGAAGCAGTTGGTGCTGTAGTGCCTGCATGGCCGCAGCACTGTGCTGCTCAAATGCCATCTGTGCAGCCGCCGCCGCGGCCAACTGCTGGGAAATAAATACAATTATTATATGGCGTAGTTCATGAAATAGTTGCAAATACGTAGACTGTAGAGTTGCTATTGTTGCTCCACCTTTTTCTTCTTCTTATTATCTAAATAAACCTAAGTTTTAACCTCGATTTTGTTTTGACATTTTCGAAATCAGGGGTAATCAGAAAATGCAAATAATATAAATATATAAATAATAAATGTGGACAACATCACATACATTGCTCTGAACCTAAAGTAACTATAGCACTTGTTTTATGGAATCAGTGACAACGAAGGTATCATTAACACCCAGGCCCAAGACAATGTAGAAAAGTACTTTTCTACATTGATCCGTTTGGGGATCTATCCCGGGACCTCAGAGCTGGCGACACTTTGAAAACCGGTGTGAACACTCGACCACGAAGGTCGTCAATGTCAACTCCAGCAAGAGTTAACGAATGACACGAGTAAATTAATCTTTTACTACTTCGCTGTCTTCATAATGCGTTTCGTAACAGTTACTGAACAAAAATATAATAATGGAAGACATAATTTTACTATGTACGTACACATTTGAACTAATAACAAAATTTAAAATGGAAATTACCTGATGTTGCTTACTGCTGCTACTATTTTGACTGGTGCTGCTTGATGATGAACCTGGAAGCAAGGTTATGGGTCGAATATAGTTTATTAGCTAGGAAAAGGAGATGGTAGCCGTTTTTCATCGTCGTCAACCAAGTAAAAGAGTTCTCTGCTTCCTGCCCTTTTCCCAATTTATTTGGGGTCGGCGCACAATGTTTTCTCCTTCGATTCTACTCTATTAGCCGTCATACTGTCAATTACTGATTTTTCCCTCATATCATCTCTCACGCAATCGATCAAACTTTTCTTCGGCCTTCCTCTTCCTCTCCAGCCCTCAAACCTACCAAATAAAATTTGGTACTTGTCGTCACTCCACACATCCATCTTAACATTCTCATCTCCGCTACATGTAATCTTCTTTCATTCACCAAGTAAAAAAGTTATAAAAACAATTAATTGTGTCACTTACCTTTGCCTTTCTTGGCGGGTACCTCACTGGTTTCTCTAGAACGATCTGAGTGGTGACTGCGGAGTGAATCTGATGACGCCATAGTCCTATAATAAAGTTTACTATAGTATATATTTTGGTTAATTATGATTCTGTAGCAAATACTTCAATTGGATGTGGTTGAAAAATTAAGAATAATTTTAAATATACTGATACTAAAGTAGTAAGGCGAACGAGACGAGACAAAGAATAATAAAGCAACTGCCCCCCTAGACAAGTGACATTTCGACAAGCGATAACGCTGATCGAATCTTTCAAATGTATGGAAGTGACAAGTCCAAGTCATGTGACATATCGAAAAGAAATGTAATTTCCATACACTTAATGTCATTTAAGCGATTTTTATCATCGTTAACGATTGTCGGAATGCCACTTGTCTAGGGGGGCAGAATATATAAACAACCGAGCCTCTACTTTACTATTTATTTTAACTTTTTCTACAAAGAAAAATGAGAACTTCCTGTTTGAAATCGGTTAAAAACTGATTCGGATTCTTCAGAAGAATCATCTTTATGTAATTACGACAAAACAAAAAAGTTATGAACCCCTGAAAGTTTGTTCTTATCTTTATCTCGTCTCGTTAGCTTTACTTTAAATAAAGATATGTTTTAAAATGAAAATTAAAACAGTTACTTAGATTTTTTAAAAATCCATTCATCTTTTTGAAAATTTAATAGAAGAATTGTACAGTTCCATAGCAAGTTTATAAGCATCAAATTCTGGGTTATAATAGTATACGTCCAACTCATGACAAATTTTAAAAAAGAAATTGGGTTTTGAGGTTAAGTGTGTTTGAGGGTATTTATTGACCTATACACGCACACTGTATAGGTAAACGACTGGTATAATTATGGTGTCTGTGGTACGTGTAAGTTATATATCAGTCAAGTTTACGCTGTACCTGTATGTGTATCTTGTATCTTGAGGTTAAATCGTTTGTACTTTTCGGGAGACTTTTTATGGTATCTACGTCCTGTAGAATTATATCCCGATCACGTATTGGATGGATTACGTGTAGTTGTGAAAATCGCTATTGCTTATTATACACGTAATACAAACTTTGTCTAACGTTCTGTTATTTCTGGAAACATTATAACCACCAAAGACATAGTATGGATAGGGAGCTAGCGTTCAAGGCATTTTGTTACAAAAAATACTATTATTATACCGCTTAGTTGACCAATGGTACCCGGGAGGGATGGCAGGATATGCATTAGAGTAGTGTACCTGGGCGCGGGCGGGGCGGGCGGCGCGGGCGGCGCGGGGCTGCGCTCCGAGCCCTTGCCGGGCGCCGGCGACGCCGCCGAGCCGCCGCGCGACGACCCGCGCGCCGACACCTGCGCCACACACTGTCTTATACACTGCTGTACGTTACAACTTTCATGAAAATATACATTTTTATTACATAAATCAGATTCAAAGCATGCTTAAATAATTAAAAATAAAACGTTAACGTAAAGTCCCACGCGTATGTCTTGGGCAAGAGTGAGTGATAGGCATTTTACACCTCTCTACTACGCTAGAGGGTAAAAGGATGACCCCTTCTAAGGACCGAGGCACGCCAGAGCCGAGCATGCTTTAGCGAACCCGGGACTCCGGCAAAGGCAAGGACGGGACTAGGGTGTTATTGGTCGGTACAAGTCCAACATATCGATTGTCACTGCGTTAACAAAGTCGATTTTGGAGGGGTGGGTGTAAAGTGCTCCCTCACCCCAACTCTTTTCGAAGACGGACGCATGGAACTTCACGTAGATCTCGCGGGCGCGATCTCCTGCTCCTGCTGCAGCCGCGCCGTGTGTAGCGGGTGCGAGTGTTACCTGCAGCGGGCGGTGCGCGTGCGAGTGCGCGGGCGGCGGGTTGGGCGGCGCGTGGTGCGCGGCGGGCGCGATCTCCTGCTCCTGCTGCAGCCGCGCCGTGTGAAGCGGGTGCGAGTGTTACCTGCAGCGGGCGGTGCGCGTGCGAGTGCGCGGGCGGCGGGTTGGGCGGCGCGTGGTGCGCGGCGGGCGCGATCTCCTGCTCCTGCTGCAGCCGCGCCGTGTGTAGCGGGTGCGAGTGTTACCTGCAGCGGGCGGTGCGCGTGCGAGTGCGCGGGCGGCGGGTTGGGCGGCGCGTGGTGCGCGGCGGGCGCGATCTCCTGCTCCTGCTGCAGCCGCGCCGTGTGTAGCGGGTGCGAGTGTTACCTGCAGCGGGCGGTGCGCGTGCGAGTGCGCGGGCGGCGGGTTGGGCGGCGCGTGGTGCGCGGCGGGCGCGATCTCCTGCTCCTGCTGCAGCCGCGCCGTGTGTAGCGGGTGCGAGTGTTACCTGCAGCGGGCGGTGCGCGTGCGAGTGCGCGGGCGGCGGGTTGGGCGGCGCGTGGTGCGCGGCGGGCGCGATCTCCTGCTCCTGCTGCAGCCGCGCCGTGTGTAGCGGGTGCGAGTGTTACCTGCAGCGGGCGGTGCGCGTGCGAGTGCGCGGGCGGCGGGTTGGGCGGCGCGTGGTGCGCGGCGGGCGCGATCTCCTGCTCCTGCTGCAGCCGCGCCGTGTGTAGCGGGTGCGAGTGTTACCTGCAGCGGGCGGTGCGCGTGCGAGTGCGCGGGCGGCGGGTTGGGCGGCGCGTGGTGCGCGGCGGGCGCGATCTCCTGCTCCTGCTGCAGCCGCGCCGTGTGTAGCGGGTGCGAGTGTTACCTGCAGCGGGCGGTGCGCGTGCGAGTGCGCGGGCGGCGGGTTGGGCGGCGCGTGGTGCGCGGCGGGCGCGATCTCCTGCTCCTGCTGCAGCCGCGCCGTGTGTAGCGGGTGCGAGTGTTACCTGCAGCGGGCGGTGCGCGTGCGAGTGCGCGGGCGGCGGGTTGGGCGGCGCGTGGTGCGCGGCGGGCGGCGGCGAGGCGGCGGGCGCGGCCAGGCGCCGCTCGATCTCCTGCTCCTGCTGCAGCGCGCGCACGAAGGCCGTCTTCAGGCGCGCCGTGTGCTCCGCCTGCACAGAAGGGGCGTGGTACAGTCGGGGCCGGCGCCGTGCGGTGGGCGCCCGTCCGCGGCGGTACCTTGAGCGCGCGCTTGACGTTCCCGCTGACGCAGAGCTCGCACAGGCGGCGCGCGGCGGGCGGGGCGGGCGCGGGCGCGAACGTGGCGTCCAGGCGGCGCGCGGCCGCGCCCCCGCCGCGCTCCCAGCGCCACACGGGCGTGAAGTCGCAGCCGCACTGCGCGCACAGCGCCGGCACCGACGACCGCGGCATGCTGCCACAGGAACACACGGTTACTTATCTTATGTTGCCATATAGCAAAGTATAAGAACTTTCTAGTATACCAGAGTTTTGGGTCTTACTCGAATGCCTGTCTGACCTACATAACAAATATTGCTCAGTAAGATTGGTTGTCAAAATTTTAAGGTACTATTCTTCTACCAATGATCATTAACGAAACCAACAGTGTGACAGCCGATGCAAATGACTTGTACATTATACGTCCACACCAAGGCGTTCACACGGTACTTTACGAAGCCGCACCGCATATAGGGGACTTGTAACGCATCGTCAACCAAAGTGACGTCAGAGGTGCTCCGCTGTTGCTTGTGCGACAGAAACACTTTTCTCCGCAAACGCGCCACCGCATGGTAACAAGTCACATCACCACACTGCCCGTGTGCCTACATGAGCAATGTGGTGATCTGACAAATTTTTTTAAATGCGATATTTGTCTCAAACGTGTTCCCTAAACACAGATGATCTTGATAATCAACGGTCAATCATCCACAGGCCAACCGAACTAATGCGTCCTAACTCAAGATATAAAATGCTCAAGAAACGTTACTATCGGTATAAAATTTGCATAGATATACCAGAACACAATACATCCACAAAAAAAAAAACACGAATTTTGAGAACTTTATCTTTGTCAATAAATTATTGTTGGGATACATTAACTCACCGATCCTCGTTCGTGAGGTAATCGACGACATGCTCGAGACCCACCAGGTAGACGAAGTCGGTGTTGCTCGGAGACGGGATGAAGTTCATTTCTGGTGGCGGCGGTTTGGGCGGGGGGATCTAACAAACAACGCGAGTATTATGGTAACATACTTGTACACATTAAACATTATATACATTATTTGAACAAATACATCGTTTAATAAGTATCGCAGCACGTGATCTTAAAACTAAGGTAAAGTTATTTTGTCGACTGGAAAAGGTTTGATCTTGACAGAATGGTGATGGTCATGTATATCTTTTCATTACTGGATGCCCTGCCATTTGCAATTGACACAACTCAATGGTAACAATGAATTAAGAATCAACCGCTGTAGTGTAGGTACTGTACAATATCTAATTACATTTCATTTAATTTATCTTTTTTTATTTATCTAGTGTTTGACTACTTTACAGGTAAATGTGAGATTAATTATTTACTATCGACTGAATTCAATTCTGTATAATAAATAAGTACAACAAAGCTAACTAAATAAATAGTGACAATAAAAAAACAGCTCGGTTTTATGGTATGGCAACATTCTTGCCATTCTACCAAGAAGATGGACTAAAATGAAACGTGCTGCGATCTTAAGAAACTTTTTTCTTTTACAATCATGCATCTTTTGATTTCGATGCAAATACATTATCCGAAATATCAGGACAATTTTCACAATTAAAACAGTATGCTTCGATGGTTTCATGTAACTAAGTAATGATAGACACGAACAAAAGGAATGGAGGGGACGCCCTCGAAGGACTTACACTAACCTTATCGGTGATGTCCTTCAAAAGGTCAGACGCGGAGAACTCGCACCGGAGCGCATGTATGAAAAGATGCATGGATGTGAAAGAAGCAAGAGGAACGAGTGTCGGTCATGGTAAACGTCACGTGCAACCAAACACGCCATAAATACAGCTAGGTTCACACTACGCTCATATCGACGATATTTTCCAAAATACATTTTCTAAGTATTATATGACTGCACGGATAGCCGAGTGGTATAGGTCACCACGCCAATTACCACTGTGCGCGACGTGCCGCGGGTTCGAACTCCGCATGGGACAAGCATTTGTGTGATTCACAAATGCTTGTTCCAAGTCTGGGTGTTTTATGAGCATGTGATTTGAATGTTTGGAAAACCCCCCGCAACACAAGGATTAAATTCCTAAGTGCGGGAGTCGTTCTCAGAAAAAAAAAAGAAAAGAAAGATAAGTACCGATGTCTCCAACACTGGTAAGGAACGTCCTCATGATCAAGGACCTGATTAGGTTCGAACTTTGTACGGCATTCCCGATATCACTTCTTAGGCGGCCATTAAACTATCAATCTGGCATCAGTTCAATGTATGACCTTGGTTATATTGATGTTAGAATGAAAAGGATCACGAATTCAGTCATCAATTTCCATCGCTGATGCCAGATTGATCTTTTAATGGCCGCCTTATGTTTAGTCGTTCATATTTTTGTAACAGTGATATGCCTTATGGAAGTTATTACTCTATATAGTATATAGTTAGTTATCACCTATTATCATGTCACATTGCAGAAAAAAATGGTACTTTTAGCATATTTTTAAGTCGCAATTTATTTAAAAAGTAACCAAGTATGTGAAGTACTTTGTAATAGATCAAAATATGAGAGGAAAATATCGTCGTTTGAACGTTTGTACCCCATGAAGATCGATCTACGCCGACCGGTGCAAAAAGTCTTACATATAAACATCCCTTTAGACACCAGAAAGTAATATAAACAAAATTCAATTCAGATCTAAATATCAAACGATATACGAACATAATGTGTGTCAAACTTCTATAATCCAACTTGATGTGTAATTGTCTGTTTTTACACTCATTACGGGAAATTCACTCAACCGACATAGATAAAATTTGGCACACACATAGTTCCTTTTCTGTATTAACATTAAATCCACACAAACGAAGTCGCGGGCAACATCTAGTATATATAATGTAATAAGGTACACACCTGCAGTAAGGTCTTCTCGAGTTGTTTACGCAGGGCCAGCTTAGCGGCGGCCTGTCGCTGGGCGGGAGTCTGGGTGTCCTCAGAACTACGCGAGCTGGCCTATAATACAATATCGAGTATGAGAGAGAGTATGGTCAATTTTTCTGACGGACAGAACCGCACTTGACAAGGCAAGTTGTACGCGACAACCAATGGAGCTTTGATGTCGCGGTCAACGTGACAGGCCAATGGTCAGGCGCGATCATTTCCGAGGACAAATTGCTTATAGTTTGATGTGCATCTTAGGGCTCGTGTACACCATGCCGCCGTCGCGCCGACACCGTACCGTTACCGCACCGCTGTTTGATTATATACGGTCGGTAGTAATACATTGGTAGTTACGTTCATTGGCCGGTGATGGAATAACCGAATCAAATACTGAAGGTCAGAGGCGCGGTGACGGTACGGACTCGGCGCGGCGGAGACATCGTGTACATGAGCGATTAAGTTGCTTTGATACCCCGCGGTAGCAAATGTGTCTCCGGTAAAAAAAAGTAAGAGTCTGACACACATACCCCTCCCATTATTCCCAGATTTCCCCTAATTAAAGAAATAGTGTGTACATAAACTTTCAGACTATTTTTTCTTACGAACAGTAAAAACAATGTAGAACATCATAATGCCTATGAAAAGAGAACCCGAGATTCTGATAACTTCTCGAAATTTTCGGCTTAAAATGTTTTGCCAGTGAAGAGATTTCATCTTGATTCGGTTTGTCGTAAAGTTTCCAGTGGATAATATATAAACTACACGTTCGTTTTTTGTGCTTTATGCAACTAGCTGAGAAGACGCAAAGCACTATATTTCACTTTTATATTTATATTTGGGGGTAATTTTTTGTATAATCACCAAAGTCTACAAATCTTACAAATCGCGCTTATAGAGCTAAAAAAATAGAAATAAAAACGTAACAATACGATTACAAACGGGTACTTCAAAGAAATCGCTATTTTAGGTAATTTAATTATTACGTGATATTAAACAATGGAGGTATAATGGCTAACAATACAAAAATTTATCCCCAAACAGAAATAAAGGAAAATAAAATATGTAAATGCAATAATAGTGAAATGACATCACATTTCCATACTCACTGCATCGCTCGTGCTACTGGTTACTGAAGAGTTGTCCTGAGACGGCTTGCAATGTACAATCATAAGTATAAGGTTATGTGTACCAGCCTTAGTTATTAGACTTTCTAAACAGTTCACTCTTTATTATTGCTTCCTTAATTCACAATCCAAAAAGTAGTTGACCTATAAAACCTAATTTTCATAGTTTGCTATGTGACTAGTTATTAGTATTTTACGAATATTCGGAAAACGTTAATCTTAGGTTAAAAACTTCTATTCTCACTAAAAAATAAGCAAATCAGATATGAATTTATACTTTTAATAATAATTTCAATGATTATAACTGGTATAAGTTATTGTAGTACATATAAGGCCATGTACCTAATGTCCAAAAAACAAAAGATAGTTTTCCAACAAATTAAATACCAATATTTTATGATTGTCAATTACTTTTCTGAAATCTTACCAATTAGTCAGTCCTATCGTTAATACTAGAAAATAATTATTTATTAAGGTTAAATAATGTGTCAAACCTTATTAGAGGATGCATGTTGCGTCGCAGGTGGCGGTGCCGGTGTGATGGTCACTGATGGAGTTATGCTCGCGCCTCCGCTCGTCGATGACTGTCGCAAAAGATAGCTTAAATTAATGATGCGAAAATCATAAACAAAAATTAACGATTGATGTTGTCACCACAGATATATATAGACCTAGATAAAGCAGAGAAACTACGTCGCGTGCTACTTTTCATGCCCGGCTTAAACATAATATGCTTAAACTGGCGACTGAAGCGCTTAGACTGTATCTATGCGTCGTGCTATGCGCGTAGGTTTCACCAATCTGCACTGGGTATTATTGACAAACGAATAAAACAAAAATTATCTGGCGTTGGAGAATCCGCCCCAAAAGTCAATAGACAAACCAAGTGTTTGGATAAAATAAGGGAAGTTCTCACCATAGATTCAATAATTACTTGTTTTATTTAATCTTTTCAACCTTATTTAATGCACAATCTCTGAAGTGTAAATAAGTAATCGATCCAGAAGAATATTTCAAATAATTATAATAAGTACCTGCGAACGATAAGGTCCAGGCGTGAGCGTGGCACCGCCGGGCAAGCTGGAGGTCCGACGCGACGAGCTCGTCGAACTAGCGGCCGCCGTCGGCGTGCTATTGTTTGTGCGCTACAAACAAACGGTGTTAATTATGTAATGTAAGTAACGTACAATTAATAAAGCATAAACAATGACAAATTAATAACATTTTTTTTTGTTAAAATTAATGACGAGTATCGACTGCGTTAAGGCTTGTACGAATTAAAGCCGCTCAGCCTGAGGCAGCCTGGCCGCATACATTGCTCAGTCGCGCATTCGGTTTGAACGTTGAGGCAAGGAGTTCGCGGCGAGTCGACTTTGCGCGTCTATAGCGTACAACGCGACTACAGCTGCTGCTATTTTATCATAATATCACCGCATTCATAACAAGAAACAAATAGAAACACACATTAAAAAAATATACGTCTATATTACGCGAGGTGTGCGCAAAGAGGAACCTTTAACCACGCCCAAAAAAGGCTTCGTAATAAGTACATGGCCTGCACAGCTGTTAGCGTACAGCCGTGCGTGCCTCAACCCGAGGCTGACTCTAATTCGTACGCAGCTTAACAAGTGTATTTTTATTTTTTCGTTTTTTGATTTGGATTTTTGTATGTGGTTTGTTATATTTGATTTTGAGTTAACTCAAAACTCCATACTTTGATTGAAGATGTGTATATTTTTAGTTATTTGTGTGTATATATGAGTACGGGTGTGTGTCGGTGCGTACCTTGGCGCGTGTGTGTGTGTATGCGTACCTTGGCGTGCTGGTGCGCGGGCGGCGGTGCGGGCGTGACGGTGACGCCGGGCGGCACTACACAGCCGCTGCCCGCCAGCGCCGTGCCCGTCGTCGTGTCCTGCGCGATACACAACAGGATTAAACATAAATAACACGTACTAAATCTTCAATCTGGGTGAACAAGAGTAACCTACAGTCCGCGTCATGAAAAAAGAACGCGCATATGCGATTTATCGGTCTATTTGGTGGAATGAGGTGCGGCGCAGGGCGGGCGGGTTACGCGCTGCTTGCTCGCTCGTTCGCGACCTTTGCTTTCCGCGCTCTGTCCACATAAAGCTTATTTCACCTAGCTATAATATAATAGCTTAAAGCATATATATAGTACATGGCACAACAATATCGCCCACCATACATTTATATAATAGCTTATTGTGAACGTGTTCTAAGTAAATGTACAGGGAGCGATATGGTTGTGCTATGATCTATATGCCATACTGCTATTATATTATTGCGTAGTCTGAAATGAACTTTACGTTTGTTTTCAAAATACCATTATGCTCAAAAGTTTTTAATGATGGATGAAAGCTGATATGACGACAAGGACGGAGATGAAATGGCCACCTCTAGCACCATTTTGTTCTCTATATTACATGTCTAACACATTGAAATATTTTAAATTGAATCGCGTCTTTTGATTTGAATTTATATTCCCAATTTTTTAATTCTACTACTACTACTTTTTAATTCCTGTACAGATATCTTCGTAAGAAGTAGATTAGGTTAAAAGTATTTCAGCAAAATTTTGCTTAAATACTAAATAATCAATGCTCGTACAATATATAAAATTAAAATAAATTTATTTATTTAATTTTTTAAATATATATTAAAAAAATATATATAAAATAATGTCGGGTTAGTTACTGGTGTAACTTTATAACTCGAGAACGGATGGACCGAATTTTATGATCTTTGATTTGTTTTATTCGTCTCCACCACAAAAAACGTAATAACTATAAAATGTCAGAAAGTCAAGAAAAAAATTAAGGGAGCGGGGACTACTTACGCGAGTGAACCTGGGGTACACTTGTAGTATTAAATATTATTATTTACCTTAGCCGGCGGCAAGCCAGTGGCCTGCTGCGACTGCCGCAGCTTCCTAAGTAGAACGAGCCGCGTCTCCTCCGCCCTTAATTTCTCACGCAGCGTTCGCAAACGACGCTCGCGCTCCCATATCTCAGCACTTGATAACTCCTGAAACAAATATATCGTTAAACCCTTGTTACAAAAAATGATACAGCAAGGCTTCATTTTAAAGAATAATAATAATCTATATATTAAACATTTAAGAAACCCGCGTGAAATTATTAAAATAAGCAACATCACCCAATTCGATCATGTCATTCACAAACAAATCAAAACGCATCAAAATCGGTTCCATCTGTTTTGGAGATAAAGTACCCAGACAGATACACTTATACACAGATACCTCCCGAGATCCCTCTATTTTTGTCGGGTTCTAAATGTTGCGCCCCGTTGCCTATAATTGAACACTTGGTTTTTATTAATAAATATTTTGATTTTTAAATTATCGATTACAACGCATCCTAACTCGTCTTAACTTTAAACACTCGACAAATTTAGTAAAAGGTTTAAGTCACCTAACTTAAAATCGTGCTTAATAAATGTTTATATATATTTCCAGTTTCAGATTTTAGTAGAAAATTAGGAGAAACACGAGTAATTTCTTCAAAATCTTGAATACTATAGAAGTTCACAGCTGTTGATCAATGCTTTTTGTGCATTGTCTCTCACAATTCGGTTTCTATCAAAGTGGATGACGCATTTAGATTTTAGTTCGCTTTTTTAACTCTAACTAAATAACCTAAAATGACTTTTACGTCTAAGTTTATAAGGTGTATTGTTGAACTTTAGATATTATGACCGAAACAAACTGTTATGTCATATGAATGCAATCCGTGACAATAATGAGTGTCGTGTGTAGTAAACAAACATTTGATTGTTTGTATTGAAACATCTAATAAGTAAACAGACAAGGAGTATTGTTATAGATTAACCAGTTAAGTAAATTAATGTGTTCGATTAAATATCAAAACGATTGACCTACATCATTTATTTAGTTGAAAATGCGTTGTTCTTTTGCCTAATTCGCCTTATCTTTACCTAAAAGAGTATAAAATAAATAAATAATTGTGGACAACATCACATACATTGCTCTGAACCAAAGTAAGGTACACTAAAGCACTTGTGTTATGGAATCAGAGACAAACAAACACCCAGACCCGGGACAATGTAGAAAAGTGGTTTTCTACATTGTCCCGTCCGGGGACCGACCCGGGACCTCAGAGCTAGCGACAACTTGAAAACCGGTGTGTACGCCATTCGACCATGGAGGTCGTCAAAGTATTGTTTATAAATGCAATTCCATCGGGTTTTTTTTTGTGTTATTTCGCATTTGTAAGTTTCTACCTTCTTGGATTCGGACAGCGTGCTCGCCGTTATAGATAGATACGTTGACCGTTCTAGTTTAGCTTGCTGCTTACATCTATATATACAGAGTGTTGCGGAAAGGGTATATCTAACCAAAAGGGGTAAAAAGTACATCTGCTACGTGCTGACGTCATTTAACAAAACTTTGGCCCAAAATGAGTTAATTAATTAATGGTTATCCAATTTTTCGCATCAATTATTCGTCACCAAAATCATAACCAGACCAGCTGAAGCGATGTATCTTAACATTTAGTGAGTGACTTAATAAGATATTGACCCTCGTAGTGCATGTTTGTTATGACTTTTGATGTCAAATAATTGATGTGAAAAATTGGAAAGTTTGTAAACTGACTCTATACCAGATGTACTCCTCACCCCCTTTTAGATAGATATGCCCTTTCAGTAAAACCCTGTACATAACAGAGAATGTATGTGAGTAAGTATGTTACATATGTATGTGTATCTATGGATGTGTGGCACCTAAAACTCGAGAACCATAAGATTCAGAATAGAAACTGTGCACATATATAACGGGCGACATGACCACTTCGACGAACATAGTTACGTTAGTGCCAATTAATTATTGGAGCTTGTGACAGTGATTTTATCTTTTGAACCATAGGTCGAACTGTTGATGTTTTAGGTGTAGCGAAGCCCACTGAGCACCAGCTAGCTTTTGTTATAAACTTACTCTATGTCCCGCTATAGGCAGCGGCGGTTCATTCTCGTCTTCCTCAGAATCTTCATCATCCCGCGGGTCGCGAGGCGACTCGGGCGCGGGCGCGGGCAGCGTGCTCGGTGTTATTGACACGTTCACATTCCCCGAGTTCAGCTTGCTGCTAACGTCTATTTAAAAAATGTTAACGTTATTTAAAGAATTTATGTAATGTTAAAAGTTAAAACAATTTTTGTTTCAAGTCACATAGGTTGATCTTTGACAGTCGTTAAGTCCTTGCAATAGGGATGTTTCCTGGGTATGAAAAGTTAAAATCTATTTAGTCCGTCAGTTAGATAATAAAAAAATATTAGACACGTATTTTTTCTTTTATCAAAACAATAAAAAAATACAAAGATACACCGCTTTAAAGTTTCGGAGTGGGGGCTTATGACGCCACGCCTCGCTAAAAATCGTAGCGAGGAGTGACGTCACGCGTAACTTCCGTTCTCTGTATTTTGATCATTTTTTGTTTGCAGGAAAAAAGAAAAAATACGTGTCCAATAAAATTCATTAATCGAAAAGACGGACATTAAAAAAAAAATAGGAAACATGCCTATTCAGACAATCAGTCTTATTCTGGGATACTGTGACCAGTAAAATGGGTTGTGGAGGTCCGATAGGCATATAAAATACGGTATTCAGCTGAATCCGGTGAGACTGGGAGCCGACCCCAACATAACTTGAGAAAAGGCAAGGCAGAAGAAGGAATAAAGTCACATTGGATATGACGATCTCATAGGGATAACACACAAACTATAAACAAATATCCATGGAATACAAAAAGCCCGGACAAGTCTGAGTCTCAATCACTTACGAAGGGTTCCGTATTCCGTACAAATTTGGCTGATCGTCACTTATAATTGATTCTAAAAAAAACTGAACATTTGAAAAAATGTGTAGCAAATTTCTAACTGTAGATATAAGTTAGATGTTGCACAATCGTTTTTTTATTTTTATGTTAGAAATTATCAATTACTTCCATTACTGTGTACTATAGTGACTTAAGACCAAGTATCATGTCAAATTTCGTGATTCTGGATCGACGGGGAGTTTATAGGTTCTGAGTTACATGGAAATGTATGGAGAAAACGACATTAATTGCTGTATTTTTTAACCTTGCATTTTTATCACTTCAAGGGACCGTAGACCTGAGTATTTTATATTCATTTCAACTAGACACCAACACTCATTTTACAGAAAAATCTTGACAGACTGACAGACACTACCGAGTGATAAAATTGTGTGACATTTGAATACTAGTGAAGTCTTTTAAAAGGTACTGACCGGTAAAAGGCGCAGGCGTCGACATAGACGGCTTGCGATGAGGGGGCGCGGCGGGCAGCAACACGATATCCGGACTCTCCGCATAGCTACGCTGTTCAGAACGGGGGCGGAGCACCCGCTTGCCGCTGGAGCCCTGCGCAATGCACTTGTTACGACATGGAACTAAAGTCTTTTATATTGAAAATTAAATATATTTTTAAGCAAATTAATTTATAATAAGTACTACATAGGGCTGGTTGTTCCAGTCCATATATTATAAGTAGTTTGTATTTCAACATCAAAATAGTATTTAATTTTTCATACAAAAGCAGCCATAGTTACCGTCAACGGATATCTAAATGTTTACTGAAGCAACTAACCCATAACCTCTTCTCTAAGACTAATAAAAAGGTAATGTAGATTATATTGTAAAGAATCAATAGAATAATAAGAATTTTAATATAAATTAAACTGCATTACTAATATCAAGCAATCTACTCACAATCCTGAGTTGTTGTACCTGAGTAACATCATTGTAACCATAAGTTGCACTCTTAAAGTTATTTCAGTAGTTTAAGTCTGTTCCTGGTAATATGATCCTTAAAAATAGGTCTATTGGCTTACTGTATGTTTCTTAGTTTTTAAAGTACACAATAGACAATCTTCTTGTATGTAGGCAGGAACAGACGTAAACCACAGCATTTTAAATAATATATCGCTTAATGTTTTGAAGTAAGACCAATGTTTAGTATTTTAAGACAGATATCATACTATAAAGTTTTAATAATATCTTGTAACCATGTTAGTATTGATGTTGATCTAATTAGGATTTTTTTTTAATAATTATGAGTTTATTAAATATTATTTACAATTTTAAATATATACAAACTTAACTATATATACACTTAAAACAAAACTAAACTCTTTATTAAAATTAGGAATAAGTTGATATTCATTAACCCTAGCAGCTGTGTTATCTGTCTTAAAATTTACCACAATTAAAACTATTGATATTTAAATATCAATAACACACAATATTCATTTATCTTTATAGGAGCAGTTAACACTGTAAAGTATAAACAAATATACCATTAAGATTTTGTTATCAAAGCAAATCAGTTTGAATGATAATTTATTTTGATAGTTAGTAACTTTAGTTTTATATACAGTCAACCACACCATTTGCAGTGGTAACACTTTGAACATAACATTGCAGTTATAAAAAGAGATGTATGGATAAAGATGATGTAAGAAAAAACAAAAAAGGAAAATACATACAGTTTAATAAAACCTCTTCCTGGATTTCGGATGTCGGTTTTTTGGATGTCGGTTAAAAAGAAATGAATGCTGTAATGATGGAGGTATGAATGGAAGAAAGTACATAAAACTCCAAGTGATTGGGATAGGAGAAGAAAGAAGATAAATAGTCATTGCCTATATTAAAAAGTATTAAGTTTGAGTTTCATATGATGTTGTTTTAGTGTTACCACTGACATATGGTTGATGTGATTGACCATACAAACAAAAAAGTAAATATATTTAATAATATTTAATTTTAGAAAACTTTACTCACCCTATCAATCTATCAGATGAAGGCAAAAGAAAAGGAAAATATTGTTTAATATGTTTGTAATTATCATTCAATTAATAATTTTATGTAAATTGAATGCTACATAATTTATTCTTTATAACATATTGCTATGTACTGGCTAAGCTTACTATTATGTTATTAATTTATAGGAAATACAAAGAATAACTTTTTATTTTTAATATTTGGTCTATAATTATCTTTTTAGAGACCACCATCAAAGATTACTTATAGAATATAAAAAAATTGCCATCACTATCTAAAGGAATTGAGAATCCTAGTTTATAGAGAAATTATAAGTAGCTTAGAATCTTTTTGCATTGAAATGGGTTATGAACATTATAAGGATAAATTATCATAACTTACATGTGGAGGGGGTTGGGCAGGCGTTATAGTGAGCCCGCTCGCGGTTAAAGCTCTTAGCTCACTCAGCTCAGGAGGCAATGCCCTGCATCAATAAAAAAATTACATAATTCCAGGTAAAATAATAATGTAAACAACAAAATTAAGTTTAATAATAAACTCACCTGACACTCAGGTCAACTGCCGAATCGTCTACGTCCATTATGGTTAGTCACCTCTGCAACAATTACGTATTACGTTTAATATACACAAATTATTTAGGACATCAATCAATATAAACAATAAATAATTGATACATCACTACCACTGATCACCGTTTTAAATCGACAAAGACTTGAGCAACATGTTAAGCTATTGATTATGTAGACATTACAATGAAATTGGTAATCATTTAGATCGATTTTTTGTCCAAATGTAATGCACACGCACGCATCGCCGGGATGACAATTGACAAGACAACGGTCAATGAGCGCGAGAATCAGCATCCCCAAATAATATTACATTATTATACCTAATTTTTATCAACGAGCACTAGTATCATATCTTCTTTATAAATAAAGTGATAATAAACACTTTTCAACAATATAAATGGTATTCACTGGCAGTCACAACATAGTACCTCCAGCAGCCATTGACGACAGATAAAAAACATAACATAGCTGATAGCATAGAAAATTAAGGAAAAAAACAAAGGTAATCATAGATTACCGACAACGAAACAATTGATACTGAAATATACCGTAATAATTTAGAATTAGGTATCTTAAATAATTTATCAGTAAAGTAAAAACAGAACATTGCAAAGTGAGCATTAACATTCCAGTTGAGGGAAAGATATTACAAAGTATAATATCGTCATTTCATAGTTTGTAGAGCACTATCAGAAATTATTACAAGAGAAGGCCCTACCGCTATTCCACAATGATGAATGATGCACAGATAAAAGACTATGATGTACCTTGATTGTATAATATATCAATGACTAAAGAAAAATAGAGGTCGTGCCCTAAAGATCTGAAAGAATTGATAGATATAGAAATATCATACGTTTCTATACAGAAATAAAAATATTATACATATTTCTTTCTAACATACGTGATTCTGCCAATGTAAAAAAAAAAACCTTTTTTTGTCAGACTTCTATAATTGCAATTTTAAACTATGACGTCACGGTAGCCCCGCCCATCGGCCGGGTCGCCATTTTAGTTTTCGATACTCTGAGAGTACAAGAAGTGTCATTCAGCGATACCGAGCGACTTTTATTACATTTTTTTCGTTTTTCAAAGCATTTACTGTGATATAAATTTAACTGTAGCTGTGTGTGACAATTGTGATAAAGGCAACCATGCCCAAGTGTTGTGTGAGGGACTGTGGCTCTCGAAATACAATAAAAAGTGCCTCTGATATCCCTACACAAGTAATTAAGTTTTCTTTACATATTTATACCAATTTCTAGTCTCAAAAATGATTTTTAATACTTTTCGGTCACAGATTTTTACCTTTTCATAATCTTTCAAACGATATATTTCCTTATTTTTGGTTGTATTCATTACGTATTGTTTACATGCTGAATTTAGTGTTGTGATTGGTTGTGATTTGCACAACGAATCGATTTTGCATCGATTAAACTAAAATCAAATTAACCATTTCGATTTAAAATTTTAAACAAACAATTGTACATAAATAAAATTCTGCGTAATCTACACCAATATTATATACCCTACAGGTCTTTGCTAATCCCACCTTTCTAGCATGGAAGACTTTATTGTAATTTACCTTTTACTTAATACTAATTATAAATATTATTGTACCTATTTGTAAAACTGTTCTCCCAATAAATGCTATATGCAATAAATACTAATATCGATTTCTGTTGTTTTATTTTATCAACGTACGTTGTAGTTTAGAATTCCTTGTAATTCCATTTTTATTTGATCTTTTTCTCTGGCTTGGTTATCATGTAAGACTTTTAATCTTATAATAAAATACGCAGTAATTATTGCTAAAACTATTAGGTGTTAAATATAAAAAATTGAATCAATCTGATCGCTAAAGTTGTAGATTCCGTAACAGCAGACTTTTTATACTAAACTTAATCCTTATTGCAATGTCCTAGAACGACGATCGAATAACAACCTGCTTTAATACGTCTTTCGTTAAACCATCACTATTCATTTCAAAATTACTTATCCACATTTCGATTTTTGTAAGTATTGAGTATGGCTTGCAAAACGAGCCATACATTGATTTTAATCCCTTCTTAAAATCCCATTCATTATTTAAAAGTATTTAGTTTCGATTAATCGGTTTGTAATCAATACGATGAATAGCATTTAAATGAATGAGCTATTATGGATAGCACTAGGTAGTGGGTGGAGCCAACGCCATTTTAGATTCTTTTTTGGCACACGAAAATATCGTTTAGTTCATGTCCTCTATATATTCTTTTGTCATTGAATTCTATACTCTGTCTCTTGTTAAGTGATATGCCTGATATGCAATGCCGTTTGGTGACAGAGATGGTACGTCATTTGCTGCTAAGCAACATTTAGTTTATCTGTCAACACCGGCGCCCGGTTCCGCCATTTGTTGCGCTGTGGGTTTGAGGTTTTTTGTCAATATAGTGATGTGATGATGACTTATTACTATAGACAGTATCGAAATTACCAACGATTTGATATACCTGTATTTTATATTATTATTTTTATAGAATCGACGTTATATGTATATATAAGATTTTTATACATATAATTATTTCACATGACAAAACTAGTAATTATAAGACATTTTACAAGTTATAACTTTTTTTTCGAATCTTAATTTTTAATCGCACACATACAATTACTCATTATTAATTCTTGGCACTACAACTGCGTTATGTGTATACATGTCTTTAAAAAATTCTAATATAATATAAATGGCTCCCAGACAACCTTCGCCAAACACTCGGATATTATGTCTCCTTTACCATATCCTGCATACCCTCAGTATCCCTCAAATGTGAGTGAACGTATTTTCGATGTCAAGAATATGGTATGATGCTCTGTGCAGTTCCACCTCACAACCCTCCTTAAATTCCTACTTCTTAACACTTTAATAAACAAAAGAGCACTACCTATGTTTCCAACTTGTTTTTATTTGTATATTTATACAATAGTATCTAGTTATGCGTGTATGTTTAAAATTTATGTCGTACTATGTTTTTGGACTATTTCTCTTACACACTGCACAATGTTTTAGTATCTGATATATTTCTCATTTTACAGGTCTATTTAATGAGATTTATTTAAGAAATAAGTAGTACATCTGTTGTAGTACAGTGGAATGTCGATATCGATATATGTGGAGTAAACAAGATGTAGCATTTACAACCCTATTATCTGTTGCGCTCGCGGTCTTGTAGCTTGTAGCTACGCACATCAAATAAATAGGTATGCCCAGTCCATGTGATAAAAATGTAATTTTCTCGTGATGACGGAAAGGAAGTGTCAATGTCAAATAAGTAGTGTCATGTCCATAGAGTTTACTTATTGTTAACTCTATGGTCATGAAATGTCAAGCATTGACATAAAGCTAAGCCGATTTTGAAAATCAAACACATGCTTTATTTTGGTTAATATAACAAGGTACATTTATATTATTATAAATATCAACAAAATGCCAGGTCCCGACTTATTGTCAAGTCAAGGGCTTCGTCTAGATGGACGTAGACCAAACGAACTTCGTCGTATAAGGTGCAAACTTGGTGTATTTGCTCAACCCGATGGAAGCGCCTATTTAGAGCAAGGAAACACGAAAGTTTTAGCTGCTGTTTATGGACCTCACCAAGTAAGATTTCTGTATTATTAAGCCTGATATGATGATGATGTAATAGTCTAAATACTGTTATATCGAGTTAAGAATAAAGTTTTCTAAAACTTTGTACGGGACGTGAAGTAAAATGCTATCCCAAGCCAATTTCTAATAAGTAGTGTTAATAAATGTGTAAACTTACTTAATTACATCAATTTAAATTATCATTTGTAAATAAACTAATTAAATGACTGTGATTAAATCTTCCTACCCTTCACCTAATTTATTTGAGGTCAGCACACATTGTTTTCTCATTTTATTCAAATGTGGTTGTGTGTGTATGTGTATAATGCTTTAAATATGCTATCAGGGTTTTTTTTTTAATTTAGGCATCAAAATCGAAAAGCCTACAGGATGGAGTTGTTGTTAACTGCCAGTACAGTATGGCTACATTCTCAACAGGTAAAATCCCAAGAATCTTTTTCAATTTACCTAGCTGATAAAAACATATAACTTAAATATGGACAAGTTAGGAGCAAATTTCTTAGATTTAAGTTATAGTTGTAGTACAAAACTTTTGAATTCTAGAAATGATACATCCAATAGCATTTTTATTACTATCTTTTTTATAAATGTCAGTAGGTATAATCTAAAATATTGCTTGTTAGATTGTTAAATAGTGTTGCTGTTCTAATTGTTTAGGAGAAAGAAAGAATCATCCTCGTGGAGACCGCAAGTCACAGGAGATGTCAATGCATTTGAGACAAGCTCTTACTGCTGCTATCAAGACAGAACTGTACCCTCGATCTCAGATTGACATCTATGTTGAAGTATTACAGGTATTGTTAATATCTAAATAATATATACATAACCTTCTGGCACAGTGGGGAAAAACTTTTTTTGATATTTTAATTCTAAATTTGTTTATGGTATAAACCATAATCTTAGTAGAATTCTTACTAATACCTATTATAAATTTGGAAGTTTGTGTCAGTGAATGTATAGATTAGATGTTTTTTACTCTTGAACCAAAAAATTGCAGTAAGATATCAGGAAGAACTACATGAGTGAAACCACAGGCTAGTAATGTATGAGTGAGAGTGAAACAACATCAGTAACTAATAATTCTTTCTAGGCAGACGGCGGAGCATACTGTGCGTCAGTAAACGCAGCGACGCTCGCGCTTATCGATGCCGGCATCCCGCTGCGAGCGTACGCGTGCGCTTGCTCCGCGTCTATGGCGTGGCAGAACGGCCAGCCAGAGCCGTTGCTGGACGTGGGGCACGTGGAGGAAGCGGCCGGCGGTGTTGTGCTGACCGTCGCCAGCTTGCCGAGTACTGGTGAGTTGTTAGTGACGTGCGACGTCTCACCAAGGAACAAGCATTTGTGTGGCCCACAAATAGCTGCCCTTTACTGATGAGTACCTAATGTAAAACATTGATTAGACTTTCGTCATAACGCCAATATAATTTGTGATTATATCTCATGTGTTATGTTCATGGCTGCACAAGTAATTTTTTTGATTTAATTTGACTGCATGGATAGCCGAGTGGTAGGTCACCACGCCAATTACCTCGGTGCGCGACGTGCCGCGGGTTCGATCCCCGCATGGGACAAGCATTTGTGTGATCCACAAATGCTTGTTCCAAGTCTGGGTGTTCTTTGTGCATGTGATTTGAATGTTTGTAAAACCCCCCGCGACAAAAGGATTAAATTCCTTAGTGCGGGAGTCGTTTTTTTTTAAATAAAAATAAAATAAAAAAAAATTCCAACCTGTTTATGATCTAATTATAGCACATAATACATTGCTCTGAATCCAAGTAGCAATAATGTAGAGAAGTAGTTTTGTAAATTGACTCATGCAGGGATCGAACCCGGGACCTGTGCTAGCGACACCTTGAAAACCGACGTGTAGCGTGTGTAGTGACGGCAAAATTAAAATTAAAGATATAATATACAAGTTTACATTCACAACATGCTTACAAGTAAAAACATGACTGTAGGTGTTTAAATAAGAATAACACCAGCTCAAATGTCCCACTGCTGAGTAGAGGCCTGTTTTCGTCTCAAAAATTCTTCTGAATATAATAGCTTGTATTTTTGTTACAGGAAGCATAGGACTAATAGAAATGTCGCACAGACTACACATAGATTACTTTGATGTTGTGCTAAGCAGAGCCATGCAAGGATGTAGAGATATTGAAGTAAGTATATCAAAGAAAATTATTTAGTGATGCTTCAGATAAATCAAGTATCAAAATGTCTAGTAAAATTGAACACTGAAAAGTCAATTGTAATTAGAATGGATATTATTGTTGTATTTATATAAATGTTTCTATTTTCAGTTTATTTTGGACAGAGCAGTGCGGGAACATTTAGCAGAGGGGTGGAGTAAACAAGATGTAGTTGGGATATGAAATAAATGGTATTCTGTTAATGTGTTGTTGTTTATTATATATTTAAAACCTTTTTCTGCTGCTCCGCCCACGTGGATTACGGAATCCCGATGTTATTTATCATGGTAAATAGTTAACCTTGAAATTTAAGAGTAATACATTGGGTTTTATCATATTTGGTTCAGAGGTTTAGCTGTGATAGCGTAGTATACAGAGTAACTGTCGTATTAATAATATTAGTATGTTATTATAGCTCTAAGGTTAGTATAGATGATGAAATATATCTTATGTGTTACTATAAAATCATTTTTATAAAATTTTCTTGTTAGGCGTACTTTATTTTATTTAGAGATAGAACACCAAAGTCTATTGCTGCAACAAAAAAAGCTTAATAAATAACTGTTATGATATGTTAGTGTCACCAACTATTAATCATTGTGATTAGAGGAACAGAGGGTAAGGTGATGAAGTTAAGAAAAGATGTATATTACAAGTAATTGGTATATTATAGAATGACAAAATAGTTTTAAACCTTACCATAAGATACAATAATGTTAAATGTTAATGCTCATTTCGTTCATACTTCTACAAAAACATTCCAAATAAAACACAAAATAGACTTACATATTTATTAGAGATCTGAACAAAATAAGAAATTAAATTATATGTACAGTCTATGTTAAAACTAACTAAATTATAGGTAAGTTAATAGGTACACACTTTTCCATTACTTGCTTATTGTATGGTGAACAAAAAAAACTTATTTTAGAATCGAAACGTTCTATGGCAAACGAAAAGTGACGTAATAGAGTCAGCAAATAATTGTTACAGCAATAGCCAGCATAACTAACGCAAAAAGAAATAAACAAAAAAATAAATATATTTTTTTAAATATCGGATGTTAATATCAGTCCATCCGTTCCTGTGATTGCACACACAAAATAAATAAATGTAACTTTGAATAAATAAAATAAGTACTAAATTGTACTCAATAAGTCCTCATTGTACAAAATTCCACAATAATGCACACGCAAAGGACCTAATTAAAAATAAATATTGCTCCATTCAAAGCATTTGTTAAAACTGTTATTCATACTTTTTATATTTAAAAATGTATAAAACGTTTTTCGACATTACCGCGTAACATAATTGCAATATTTTAAAATAACTCGACAGTATAAAATATGCGTATTATATGACATTGCCAACAACATGTTGTTGTAAGACCAAAATATTATTATGTGGGATATAAAAAATGTTATCTTAATACACTGAGTTGCTAAGGCACTCATCTACAATTATTATCTATATATAGAAAAAACTTTATGCGTAAGCAAAAGAGAAAAAAAAAGGGAGTTTGAAAGAAAAAAACTCGTCCATTGCGTTACATGCAAAACAAATATCTCTCAATTCCAAAGGAGACTTAAAACTAGTTGTATAATACGAATAAATGTTTTGTCACATCCCTATGGCTCCGATGTACTGCTTTCGAATTAGCGACGAAACGGTTCGAATAAAACCGTTGCGCAGAAAGGACGGATATGAAATAGAACAATATCTATACCCCGTCGATTCTTAGTTAACTAAAAGTTCTAACTACACAAAGTAGTTGTAAATAAATGTGATGCATTTTCATGTAAATAGACAAAAAGAAAATTGCACGAATATAAATTGCACTCGAATAATTGGCAGTGTGTAGTATGACTTCACCTGCCTTATATATTTTTTAATTAGCTAATAAATTATTATAATTTAAACAAATTATGTAGTGGACTTTTCCTGATTGCGGCGTCCGATATGTCTATTGTCAACACTATTGCCAATACTGCACTGTGTAACATTACTGGTATGTGCATCACTTGACCAGTCTGTCTTAAGTCCACTACTCCGTGATGACCAACAAGCTATATTTGAAAAATAGACGCCGTCCTTGGGCATCGTCGCTAACACGAGAGCTGCTTACGACACTAAACGACTGCTATGGTAGAAAAGTCTAAGCTTTAATTGTGAACGTTGACCGAAGTCATTAATTGGCAGCCACGGGCTCCGGCACCGCAACTTTTTGACTAGAATCACCTGCCGCCACATCTGAAATCAAATCACAATCATTCTAACGGCAATTTATAGATTACATTAGAACGTAGTTAAACAAACTAAGCATTAAACCTTCTACTTAATTTCAAGTTGGATTCTAAGTATTACTAGATTCTAAAATATTCAGTAAGTATTATTTTTTAGATAAAATAGATCTAAGTGACATCACGTCTTCCGAACTAACCATAACAATATTTTTGTGTCAGAAAAAGTCACATAATTTACTACTTTACTACGTGTAGTAAACTATGATATAAATTCCACATACCCCTAGTCAGAGAACAAAATTCCTTATGAATTTCCTCTATCGAAATACAAAATACACAGGTAAAAAGAAATCACTACCCAGGGAGGTCCTTTGCGATTTCAAAATACGCTATGTTCGCTGGTCTGGCATGCGGTACATCAGTAAATTTTCACCAATGAGAAACAAGCTATTGGCTCGTAATTGGTGGAAATTGGCAGATGGACTGCATGCGAGCATTCGACTAGACGTAGTATGATGTATTACAAACCATTGCTAGTCTTGTTAGGTGAGTTATGTGGCGAGCTGTTCTGCGACTCGCTGGTGCTACCCTCTGCTTCGCCCGTTTCACCTGCCGACGACGCAGCCTGCAACGAACACACATTACAATTCATATTTTTAATGATAGACAGGACATGAGGGTTGCATAACTATTTACATTGTAGATTTGTGAAGTGAGAAAAGTCATAAAAGGCCTGTTAATATGAGACTTACTCTATTCTTATTTCTGTGAATTCTTGGTTTCGGTCCTTTCGGCTCTTTGGCGGGGTCGAAGTGGCAGTCAAATATCTCAATCAGTTCTTTAATATCTTCCTCCTTAGCAGACACCGACAGTGAACCCAGCTGTTTCTCTAAACCTGTGAGTTAATAGAATCAAAAATAAGTATAGCCCAAACAAGTAATCATGATACCTAAATATTTCTATGGTATAGCTGTCTTAGTGGCCCAATGTTTCAAAAACCACATTTGTATACAATAAGGGCCACCGCAGATCTGCTGATTTAAGCATCGGCGATAGGCGATTTTGAGACTGTATCGATGGTGCATCGCGTTTTAGCGACTCTCTGCGTAGTAGTGTGGCGTTTAGTTTCTAAAAAGCGACCAAATCACCGAACGCCGATGTCAGAAGTAGCATGTCTGCCCTAAGGCATGCTGAAGGTTTGAACCCAGGCTAGTACTAATGTGTCTTTTTTATTATACCACTGACTAGTGAAGGAGAGCATTATGATCAATGCTCATTTCTTCTCTATATGTAATGAAGTTTTAGTCCCAAATAGTTACAACTTGTGAGTATTGTGTACAACTGTAGAACACAGTAGTCGAGACTGACATTCAACATTATGTGTCATGATAATATACTGACCGGCCAGCTTGTGTTCCTGCCAGGCGTCCTTGAGCTGGTCGTAGAGCAGGCCAGCATCGGCCAGCAGTCGCCGCAGCTGCGTCACGCGCTTGCGCTCCGGTCGCGCGGACCGCAGAAGCGGCGCGAACACCGGCCGGAACGTGTTCTGTCTGGGAACATAAGTTACTATTACATTATCGCTCATTTAAGATGATTGATGATGGATTTGTCCACCGAAAAGGACCGCGTCAACGTCGGGATCAACGTCAACGCGAGAACTATTAAAGTTTTGCATTCGGGATCAACGTGATCTTCGTAACCAAAGGCATGGCATAAAAAAGCGTGACAGAAACATCTGATAGTAATACCATGGTTGGTTTACATTTAGTGAGACTTATTATTTGGTACCTCTCCAGCAGCTTCTTTAGCGTGGCGAGTGCGTCCAGTTCAGTGTGCACGGGACGGGCCCAGGCGCGTGCGGTCTCCACCATGTCCTTGCTGGCCGACGCGCCCTCACCACCAGCGCCCACTTCCTGCTGCTCACCTGGGAACAATATTAACTATTAATAAAGTTCTAACATCAGAATTCAAAGAATTTAAATTACGGGAGACTTGCCTCAACTGAGATAACATAAACATACTTGCACTAATTATTCCTCAAACATAGTTAAATGGGACGGAAACCCAACAGGACCTCACTTCACTTGCAACTGTTACATGATGTCTACTGTGAAATGATGTCGAGTTTTTACAGCTAGTTCTTAGCCACGCTTAAGTTCTGCTCACAATTCTTTTAAATCATCTTTGGGCACAAACTTGACATTTAATATTCATTTTATTCAAACTTACCTTGTGCAAGGTGTTCAACAATTCTATAAGCAGCAGTGGCCCTCTCCAGCGCGCTGTCAACGGACAGAGAGTCAGCATCGAGCAGCACTCTCGCTAACACTCGCAGTGACACCGACTTTACTGTGGCCTTGCACTTGTCAGCGGCTAAAGCATAGCTGTCGGCGAAGCCAGCTACTATCGATTTGAATCGGTCCAGAAGCTTATACCTAGGGAAATAATAAACAATTAGTTTAACAGACAAATTAGTCCATTTCGTAAATAAATAAATTTAATTATAACCTTGTGTACAATGGAATAACTCCTAACAACTTCTTTTTTATTTCTACATAGGATAAACAAAATCGTTTTAGTTAAATATCGAATCGGGATTACGTAAATATTCGTTTATTTACTTTCGGATCAATAATAAAATTAATGTGATGCTTATGTGTATGCTATAAAGTGTCTAATTGGTTACTCGCATACATCGCGACAAAATTTACTGACAAGTTCAATGTTGAATATGCCTTACACCGATAGCAGAGTGGTATTAAACACCACGCCAATTACCACTGTGCGCGACGTACCGAGAGTTCGATCCCCGCATGAGACAAGCATTATTGTGTTTTTTATGCGCAAAGGTTTTTCCCCTGATTTAAAAGTCAGTAAGTCGAATTTACATAAAGCTGACATCATTATCGTACACAAATGGGTGAATCATATACATTTGGCGGAAGGACCAGTTATCATTTTAGATCATTTTTCCTTATGAAATTTATGTTTATGGTTTTATTCATAGGTCTAAAAAAGACATACACAAAATATATAAGTAATAGATATGTTTAATGATATAATGTATGTCTATGGACTCACCTAGTAAGAGCTTCGAGAAGCATAGTGGGACTTAAACGACGGGGCTCATGGTAGATGAGGATCACACTGCCATCTCCCTTCTCCTTCTCCAACCAATCCAGAAAATCGGACAGGGCGGAAATCTCAGACTTTGTTTTCAATATCTGTGAATAGAAATAAACGCGTGAAATCAATACATATATGGTGTAGTATGAAATTATTAATAGAAAATCTTAATAGAATTTATGATACAATAATTTAATACGGTATCGTAGAATTTACTTATAACTGGAGTATTTCAAGTGTCACAATGTGCGAAAAAAATACTTACATTTTGTTTACATTATGCTAGCCTATACTACCTACTTTACATTGTAGAAAACATTTTTTTTTTTTTTATAATAATGGCCAGTGAAGAGCTGATGGAAGGACCTCATTCTGCAGAGAGTGGTTTGAGTTGCGGTAGATAAAACTTATGAAAATACGTGGGTAAGCTTTGGTCCAGCAGGACAGTATAGCAATATAGCTTACAACTGACACATACCTTATGAGTATTAGTGTCTTTGAGCATGCGGTATCGTCCGACGGTGACGACGCGGACGTTATGGCGGCGGCGCGCTCCGGGGTTCAGGTCGCCGTACGGCATTATGTACTGAGAGTACGACTGCTTTGGCGTGTAGGCCGCGATCTGGCAGATCTGAAACAATGTGGTAATAATATAGTATTTATTTAACACTTGCTAATTTCCACTGTTTTTTATAAATATGTACTTAAATCCTATACATGTTCGTAATACTGTGAAAGATATTATCTAGATGCTTTGGACTTAGTTGCTTAGTTACTTCTGCCATCTTTAAGTAATTGAAAGGGCGGGCGAAACTATAACCTATTCTTATTGTATTAACTTCAAAAAAAATATGTTAAATGAAACTAAAAAAGATTCCCAATTCAAGTAACTAAATTATTTTCCATCATCATAGTACATCAGAATGTAGTTCATTGACTCCTGTTTTAATAGTATTGACCACTTAGCAACAGGTGATATAGCTTGAATGAGTGAAATCCAGGAGGGCAAATGCAAACAACAAGTGTAATTCATTATGGAATTTCGTTGATCCCCAGAGGGCAAATGCCGCAAATATTTCATGGGGTGTCCAATTTATTTGGATTTATGCCACTTATGTTGCGAACATTAGGGAAGTTATTGTTATATTTATATTGATTGGTCTAAATGCAAAGTCCAAAAGATTCAATTTTGTAATAATAGAGCAGATCCGAGGTAATATTTCACAAATAATATCAAAACCGCTTTCTAAGATTTAAGTAATTTAATACATACAAAATGTAGTCTTAAAAACGGCAGAAAAAATGTAAAAAACAAAACAAGACTTATCAGAAAAGCTACAATTGTTTATTGAAGATCTAAACAAACGAATTGTTGGACTAGTTATTATACAAGATTAAAGTATTAATTACCTCATCAATAAGCCGGCGTCCAGTCGTATCCATGTCCCATCCGACCAGCGCGTACTTCCCGGGCGGCAGGCCGGCGGGCTTCTCGGCGAGCGCCGGAGGCAACTCGTTGGTCACCTCCAACTCGCCGCCGTTCACCTTGGCTTCGGACACCATTGCCATGTACAACGACTACGGCGGGCTTCTGGTAACAACAAAAATATGAAAATTATTTATCGAGAAGCTTGACGGATCTAGTTTTTAGCGTGTCGCGGTTAATTAAGTTGTGTACGAGTCAGCACGATAACTCCTAGTAGGCGAAGTGCAGTGTCTTTATGAAAATAAGGTGTAATCTAGGAACCCCCCGCGACACAAGAGTTAATACCTAAATGCGGGAATTGTTAGAAAAAATCATCATTGGACATCAGAGGTCAATAAAGTTGGTGTTAACTAAATTTCATATTTCCAGAAGGTTTTATGATAAATCCTGCAGAGATAGCTTCTCAGAGTGACGATACAAAGTAGGAACGGCGCACCCTGGGCGGAAATCTGCACCATGGCATAACCGCCTGTATTTTAGTCATAAAAAAACTGTGAGAGCGAATGCTGACAACAATAAATTGTATAAATTAAAATCGAATACTTTTTAACTACAGTGATTAACACGTCGATAAGATCGCATCATCGGACAGTCTCGATTTACCAATATTTCTAATGGACGTTGAACTTTCAAAGCCACTAATATAGATTGTTCACAGCAAATAATGTATTCAAATATTGAGATATGTGCTGCAAACAAATACATAAAATGAGCGTAGAAGTGTTTATATACGCAAATTTGTAAATTTAATAAAAAAAAAGCTAAGTCGGCTTCATCGGTCGTCAATGTTGCTTTTTACATTTTGAATTAATTTTAAAAGGAGAAAATTTTATTGTTATCGACGACCTTTGGATGATAAGGTTCAAGATAAGAAACAACCAGAAAGATATATGTAATATTATTTAATTACAAATTCATTAATTACCATCAATAATTACTTAATCGCTTAGTTTAGTTACGCATACTGGAGACTAAAAGGTTTTGTTAAATTATTTGTTTTATGAAACTAGAAAGTATTGTTATTTAGAGTCTTTTACTGTGAAATTATCATGATTGACTGATAAGACACTCAAAAATAACAGGAAAAACTAAATGCTACAAAATATAACTATTTACCCAAGTATTTTATCTCATACAGAGTAAAAAAACAAAACAATTTCTAGTTCGAAATGTATAAAGAAAACCGATTGAACGCAGTACATAACAAACCATAGTGAATGCATAAAATCTCACGTTATTAACGCGACGTAATAAAATAAAAGAGTTTAAATACAAATTGGTTACCCTGACTAAATGATTTCTACCAGTTTCCGTAATTTATAGTAATATTTTAAAAACTATTAGTTAATTAATATTTTATCGGCACAAAAAAATCTCCTCTTACACGTGAACTAATGACAACCATCTTTTAAATTTCATTAATGAAATGTAAGAATTTAAATACGAAAAAAAAAACTTCCTTTTTGTGCGCGCGCTTGTATGTGTGTTATTCTTGCATTCATAACTTTTGTTCATCACAACACACTTTTTTTCCTTTAATCACAACCTACCGGTTTATTATCTCCTGCTAAGATACCCGTACATAATAAACATAATTAAATCACCTTACACTGCCAGACAAAGGTGTTTAGAAAAAAAGTTTGTTCAAAATCGTTTGTAAATTATACTACACAGAATCATGCACAGAAATAGCTCCCTAACAAAAAATATACTTTCCATTGTTACAAGCTAAAAACCCTCTAAAGTGCTTCACAAAAGGGTTGTTAATCCGAATAATATGATTGGCGAGCGACCCTTCCGCAATAAACTTATTAGGCACCCCTGACCACGAACGATCAAGTTTTAATTCGACGGACAAAGGGGAAAGTAACTTTTTGCACGTCATTATAACACTTTTTTTATTGAAGTATAATAATGAACTGTTATTAAGTTGACGTAAAAGAATACTAATAATCTGTTTAGGAAAGTTTAAATGGAGGGAGTTTTTTTTAAGATAAACAGCAAATACAATAATAAATATTTTAAGATATAAAATAGTAAATAAATGTTATTTACTATTTACATTCAAAATTATAAAGTAGGTAATTTGTCATTAAATAATTTTGTGATTAATGGATATTAGTAGTATACACGAAATAATTTTGAAATAAATATAATATTCCATGGCTTTATAAAATTAAAATTATTTTTAGACATACACTTATACCAAAACTGCTATCTGCCTATCCTCCCAGTGCCATAAAAATATTTTATTTTTATTTTTGGAAGAGAGATGTGTACACTGTGCCGGATCGCGCGGCAGTGCCGGTGCGACATGGTACTCTGTATTTATAGCCAGTCCCCTACTCCGACAAGACGGGGGTTACGCGCCTCACCCCATCTCTACCCTACCCAGACAGCACCCTACACCTATAGGTACATTTCGTACCTATAGGTATAGTATTTACTTTTTTACATCTATTTGTGTATTTAGTTAGGGTTGAAATTGTGCTGTCTGGATGTAGTCTCAATTTTTACTCAACTACGATATGGTAGAAATGGGGTTTGTTTTAATAGCTTAGGTTACTATTAAAACTTCTTTCTTTCGCATGCAATTAAAAGCAACTTAAGATTAGGTATACTAGTCTTATGGCATGATACTTAAACGCAACTCAATTTTAAGCCACCGTTAAGTTTCAACCCGTTTCAGTCACTTAAACGTGTGAAGTATCAACAGTTATACATTTAAGAGGGTCTTAAAGTTAGTTGCGTTTGATTATTCGGGTGTTAGTGTCACGTTTGTATAAAGCTTTTGTTGACGGGCTGTAAAGTTCAACGACCTGTCTGAAGCGCGGCGATAACGCTGTAAATGTATCTACATTTACGATAGCTATAATCAATCAATCAACTGTAGAAGATATCATAGTGCAGATTTAACCAAAGGCGTCGTCTGTAACTAATGATGAAATTAAAAACAAACTTATACTTTTAACTATAAATTAAGTAAACTTAATTAAAATTAAGATAAGGATGGGGTTATTTAGTTGTAACATGTAGGAACTTACAAACATTTAGTAGCTACGAAATATTACACTGCCAAGTTACTGCATGGGGAATATAGGAAATAAATGCATATTCTTTTGTTATAAGGGTTCATTAGTTCGGCGTCCCGTTGCTACCTCTCCTGCGAGAGGGGTTAGTCTAGCACGTCCTGTACCTAGTTATTGCACACCCTACGTCGCCATCTTGCCGCTCAATCGACGCTAACTGCGTAGGTTTGTCAGAACACTAACAAGGATTCTGATTTATTACTATCACATAGCAATTTTAAGATGTTAAGCTGTACAGAGAAAACGCGTTTCTGAAAGCTAGAAATTGAATTTAGGCAGGAATGATTGCGTAATTAGTCCATAATCATAATTTTTTATAAATGAATGCTTGTAAGTTTGATGACGTCTTGCCATATGACAGAAAACTTCGTTGAACTTTGCTTGAAACTCTAGTAATGTTTACGTGAAGTATAAACAGTTGTTACGGCCTTGTGCGAGGTAAAGTCAACCTGTTGCCATCTTAGAACGTAAGACGTGCTATTGTAAAAGCAACAGTTGTAATTATAGATCTTTTAAAGAGGCAATTTTAATAAATAAATCGTAATAAATCAGTACTTGTTGCATGGTTCAACCCTGCAAATATATATGGCGGGTTAGTGAGGTATTGAGTGCTTGCTGCACTTGATAGCATCGTGCCATTGTAAAAGCTTGCATTGTATCGCAGCGCAACGCTCGCATTGGTCGCTTCTCATACAAAACACGTATTGTATAAAGTACGTTGGAGCTTGTCGATCGACCCTTTAGTTTCTAGACATTGTACTGGTAACAGAAATCTAGAGTTTTTATAGGGATGATATTATTATTTAATGGAAGATATGATTTTGTCCTGTAAAGGGATATTTTTTTTTTTTTTAAACGACCCCGCACTAAGGAATTTAATCCTAGTGTCGCGGGGGGTTTCACAAACATTCAAATCACACGCACAAAGAACACCCAGACTTGAAACAAGCATTTGTGGGTATATGCGAGCTTAATGAACATAAAATAAATCAATGGTAACTTCTAACTACATGTTACTAAGTTCATAATAGGAAATTCGAGACGAAAATTCTACTTACATAGTTTTTCCTTAACAGTTGTAACACAAACATATAAAATACTTTTTAAAGCTGTTTATTTATTAAAAACAACATTATATTAACTACAACAATAAACTAAAACTTGCCTTGGTATTTATTTCATAAATATTATTCAGATGTTATGTACATGAGATAAGAAATTTGATAGTACTAATCTGTTACTCATTTAGCAACATACATACATACATACATTTACATATCTATATGAGGGTACATAGAAAACTACAACTTCTCTTTCTGTCCTTTCTTAGTATTCCTTTCACACTTCATTCACTCATAACAAACATAAACAAAGACATGACTCACTTTTACTACATTTAATACAATATTAAACAGTTGTAAGTCAGTTATACGCATCCATGATCTACTAAGATCAGTTCAACAGCATCCAAAGAAAACCTCTTAAAACAGTTCTTACCATACCACGGACGCTCTGTGTTCCCCTGAAAGTGAGAAAGGTATTGGACTACTTTAAAATCTATAAATATCTTAAACTGGTTTGATTTCTTATCTAAGACTACTTTACCTTAATAACAAAACTAAAAGCAGTGTTGTTGTAATTCTTACTAGTTTCCCACATGCAAATGGATTTTGAAGTTGTCAAATCCAAACATTTTGTGTTTACACTGACAAGTAAAATGCTAACAATAATGATTAGTTGATATGCTTTATTACAAGTATAAATAAGATGCATTTTAGTTAACTAATAGATAGTGGATGAAACTACAAATTAGTATTATCATAAATTTACTTATAAGTGTGAGATAATGTCTAGTGTACGCTATAAGACCATGCAAGATAAAAATCCAATAAATAAGGTGACTTAGCAAATTTGATATTACCACAAAAAAATGCACACTAAAATTAAGTTTAAAAAAAAGGGATTTTCATGCAGTTTTCTATGTTTCTAGATGGATTAACTTTAATATTTGTTCAACACTATTTTAATGTAAATTCTTTTAAATTTGAAAGCATATTGTAAGTTCATGATTCATCTCTTCAAGGCATTCAATAGTAAAATACTACATGAATAGCTTATAGATGACCAAGTGAACTAAACATTAGGGAAATTACAACTACATAATTATCTATCTACAGATAAACAAATAAGGAAATAATACTGATCGGTTTAACATGCAGATGCAGTGAAGATAATAAATAATATCTCAATAAATGCATTCATTTTCTGTTTACTCATGCTCCATAGCCCAGTAGCAGAAGGCAACAAGTGCTATGATTAATAGAATTAATATATATAAATAAATCAATGGCTACAGCCAATGTGTCCATTATCAATAAACACGTATTCTATTAAAAAACTCCGATTTTTTTTTTATGTAGGTATTTTAAATAAGTAAGAAATACTTTTTTTGGTCTGTTCCTAAAACACACTTGAAATAATCATTGTCTAAATTACTGTATTTAAGTAGGGACCATAAATAAAATGATATCTCAGCTGAAAAATTTTCTGAAGTAGATAAGTCTTTAGGAATATCCAAATACCTACTTTAATTATTATTATTTCTCAGTTTACACTTTAGAGTCCAAAAAAGAAAATAGTTATAAATAGCAAACTAATAAACTTTGGCATACACACATTTTGAGGGTTAGAGTAAATAAAAATTAGTAACTTATATGTTATGTACCTACAAGTAGATTGAAATAAAATATATTCTATTGGAACGTGGATTACGTAGATACTTTAAATGTTGTTGTTTTATACACAAAAGTAGTAAGTATCACGGCACAGGCAAAAAAAACCGGTGCCCAAAAATAATCGATCACCAGAAAACAAAATAATTACGCCGAACATAGACTACCACTCTTTAAGTATAAAATAAAAAAATATGCAGCCAAATCTTTCGAACCTTTTTTATATTATTTCTTAACTATAAATTAATAATAAAATAAACATAAAACAAAGAAAAATTAAAATATAGGACACGTGGCGGTCTTTTTCTAGAGACATTATGCCCCACCCCAGCACGTCAAAATAATTTTAATATGATACTCACAACTTAAATGCAGTGATGATTGGATGTTTTCAAACAATATCTGTTTACAGGAGACCTTTTAAGATGTCCCGCTAACGCTGCAAAGTAAAATAAATTGGTAAAAATATCACAAAATCTCAGCACGTGTGCGGCAAATGGCAAACCGCAATAGTGAGTGATGTGAAAACAAATGCACTCATCGACAATAATTCAATTCGATCGATTTGAAGTTTGTTTTTCCTAACGAGTTTTATGTCAACAGAAATATCTAAAATATTTTAATTATTGTTTTCTATAGATTGATAAACGAAATGCACCCTATTGGAAGTATTTGACATTACTAATGAGAATGGTGACTTGGGAAGTGAGTTGAGAATTGATACGGTCAGACTATTGCTTTACTATCAAAATAAATTGATCATTCTTATGAGACTTATTTTATTCTTATTTTTTTAATATTTAACCCTTTGAATCTAATACGACTTATTTACAATTCGATTCATAGTGGAGAAAACAATCATTTTACAAAGCACATCACTAAGAAGCCAATATAGTTCTCGGGAAAAAACTTTGCAAATACCAAAAAAACATTGACACGTTCGAAAATTGACTAAAAAATTATATCATGAAGGTTATCACAAAAAGTAGGAATATTATAACTTTAGTTTCAAATATATAGTATTATATATTTAATCACAGGTTTTAACGTTAGTAATAATATATGTATGTGTAAGATCCAAAATATCTATTCAATGAAATAAAAAATCTTGTGAATGAAAAAAATTATTCCTTTTAAATTTTTTAACTATTGCGGAGGTTGAAATTGGTGTAGGCGTGGACATAGTAATTTTATTGTACGATTCTTAAAATAATAGGTAAGATTATCGATCGAAAATAGGTAAGAAATATTTTACTAGGTAAAGTTATGGTAATGGTAAAGCTGTCAAGCTAAGGTCGCCTGTCAGTGTCCGAGTGTCACTGTCAGTTGAACATAAACTTGCGCTGTGTTGCGTTTATTTGCCTTGTCTTCGCTTTTCTCCAAATAAATTTAAATTTACTGTATAAAATGACCGAAAATATAGACTTCTATCGAAATCAGATTGCTCTGGCAAGAACAGAAATAAAAAATTTGCGGTAAGCATTCTTAAATACGTGATTTTCGTGAATCTCTGTATCATGACTAAAAACGTCTAATTTATTTTAGGCAGCAGATACTCTCTTTAAAACATGAGCATATTAAAGAAACTACCTACATTAAAAGCCATCTGAGCTTGCTGAGATGCGCGAATTGCGGCGATATAGGTAATGAATTATATTTTGTAGTTTTTAATTTTACGCCTCCATGCATTTATAGATCATGATTCTCGGAATGTAATTGATTAGACTAATGGTTTGAATTTAAGTCTGGAAATTAATCCGTATATGTAATTTTTCTAACCATTTGTAAAATATAATGAATGCATTTATGGCACAGTAACCAGGTTAACCAGTGCACATAACACTATTTTAATAGGTGCATATAACACTTTTTGCATGCTGATAGTAGCTTTATATCGGAAAAATCATAATTTTAAGTATTCATTCTTAACATTTTTATATTAACAGCATAATTCTAAACATTCAAGTTAAATAAATAAGTTTTTGAATACAACCAATCTCTTTGCAGCATCATCATTGGTATCAAACCATAACGGTGGAGACATATTTCCTCTGGACCCGGACTTCATTGCTTACAAGCGTATTGGTTACATTGAGACTCCGTTTCATAATAAGAGGGGCGTTCCCCGTCAACCTACGGTACTAGCCAAGGCAAAAGGTGCGGTGGTTATTGATACGAATGTGTTTAATAATCCAGACCATGCATTGATTGGGCTCGAAGAGTTCTCTCATTTATGGTAAGTGCTGTGTGTAGTAATATGCAAACTTGACCAAATTTCAATTACAGTACCTCTCTAAACAGACTGGTAATCAGCAAAAGAGATATTACAGTGCACAAGCTAGTGAAATGCAGTTGCACTTTCTAATCTGTTAGTCATAGTCTGATGAGATGCCTTTTCCAGTGGAAAAGAGAATAAATAATAGACATTAATTTATGTATTAAGTTTGGCTTTGGCTTCTTTTCTAGTATTTGTAATAATCTGAAATGTGGAACAAAACTACTATTGCTAGCCTTAACTTTGGTATTATCATATGAATAGATTTCACTAATTATTTGCTCGAGGAAGGAGGCAAGGATTAATCAAAAAGCAAATCATTTACACTTTTAAAATATGTAGGTACCTACTATAAATACTTTTATCAATTCAAATACATTTTATGTTTTGTTAAAAATAAGGTTACCTGAATGTCTTCTTGGGAATATAGTATACTTGGAAAATGTTATATAATTATTTTATTTTGTGATTATTTCCAATATTTTTTCTAGGATTCTGTTCCACTTTCATATGACGGAGAGCACGAACTCTCCCGCGAAAGTGGCGCCCCCGCGTCTCCGTGGCGAAAGGCGTGGCGTATTCTCCACTCGGTCGCCACACCGGCCGTGCCCCATAGGACTGTCCCTTGTAAAGATTGAGAGCATTGAAGGTATGTTTTATAACTTTTATATTGTATATTTACATACAATAGGAAAAAGCTGTTAGTAGACTTTCTATGGAAAAATATTGACATTTCGGCTTTAATATTTGTAAATTTTACTTCCGGATTTTTAGCGCCTGCTATCGCAAAATGATGAAATCACCCCCTAAGGTGGGTGATAATTTTATGCTTGTTGGATCCAGAAATATTTGATATTCAAATTTATTTTTGAAAGCCCTTAAGATACTTAAAAACGTGTCGGTAAAGTTACGTTCTCTTTGCGTGAGGGTATGAGTTGACAAATAAATAACCTGGACTATTGCTTTACTTTTCTTTAAGTTATTTTCGAAAGTCCGGTAAAGCAGTCAAAGCCTGCGCCTGCTTTTTGGTAGAGATTTGCGCAGTTAACCTGAAACTGCATAAATCTCTACCAAAAAAAAAAACAAAAAACTAATCTATTTGTTAAGTGTCCTTTTTTATATGCACAGGTAACAAAATAAACTTTTTGGGCGTGGACATGGTGAATGGGACTCCAGTGCTTGACATAAAGCCGTATATCCCGGAGTACGACTATCCCGCGCCGGCCTTCAGGGATCTGCCGATGTCGTCGCTCGTCAGGCCACCGACCGAGGGAATCAGCGATGTTACAGAAACACTCGCCAATCTACCACTTAATGAGGAAGGTTTTGATGCAAGGAGGTGAGTAGTACATTTTGAAATTCTATATATTGGTTATAGTTTAATTTTTATTTATGATGAAGGAAAGCATTGTGTCGATTTTATATTTAAAAAAATCTACACTATTTCTTATTGTTCCATTTTTAAATTTAGGTGTTGTCAAACAGTAGCACTATTTAAGAAAATAAAAATATCATACTTTACATTTCAGTGTAAGTCCTCGTGTAAATAAAGCTGGGACAGCTTCATCCAATCCGACATCCCATTCAGCTTATGAAAATGACCCATCACCGGACCAGGCAAGCAATAATGGAACCCCTATAACGCCTTCGTCAGATTCCCCGTCAAGCGTCGACTTAATTGACGGAAATTACCGAACTCCCGCTGTTCGCCGGGCCGACACCGAGCGAGGGGCCCCTGACGGACAAGAGAGGTATACTCCCCCACAATCAGCACATCTCACTAGCATAACCCACGATGGTATTAGAGTAGCTCCATGGATCTCAAATCCACCCTCACAGCGCTACGACGTCAGATTCAATGACGACGCGCTGCAGAGATTAAACGATCTGATAGGCGAAAGGGCGCAAACATTCAAATCTAACATAGAATGCTTGTTGTCTGAGGATCCAAGATCTCAATACGTCAGGAATAGGTACCCTGATCATGAGTACAGCTGTGTGCTCGAGGATTTGTCTATAAGCTGCATATTCGATGCTAGTTCCTCAGTATGCACTATCATAGCTATAAGAAATGCAGAAGATTTACAGACATAGTTCATGTCTGCTTAATTTAATTTATTTAAGCACATCAAATAAGTCATCAGCACATTTTTGTTATCCACTTTTATTGTACATAAAAATAAATTTACAAATCGATTGAACATAATAAATATTATTAATAAATAATTATAATCTTTTTTCATTAAATAATGTATAATTAAGGATATGATTTTTAGCCTTAATAAGGGATATAAATAATGTTTCATAATTTTGTCAATAAATACGCTGATGTGTTAGAAATACGTATCAGAATTGTAATCATAGTATAATAAGGAAATAGTATTTCTGAAAGTACATTTTTACGTTATAATATTGTAATACTATATTATGAATACTATCAATCCTTAAAAAAAAAACCATTAATATTGGGACTTGAATTTGACTAACTATAAAATAAAAAAATCAAATAATAAGATATAGATCTAGTCATTATCATAATATATGTGTAAAGGCTTGTATGATCGTACTTTTCTTATTATACTATGCTATAAACGTAGTAATTATAATCTCTAACTAATTTCTTATTTACCTTAGCAACAGTAAATCTGATAAACTGAAATTGACTATCAAAATTGTGGTGGCTTAAGTCAGTTTTTTTTTATAAATTTGTTGTTTTGAATTGTTTATTTGAATAAAATTATACAATTTTAAAACTTATTTATTTTTTAACTTTAAACCTAAAACATTTACTTTAGGAAATAATTCAAGAAATAAAATTGTTTTATGTGATATTGTTTCTATCAGAGTGAGATTTATGTGAGTTTTAGCATTTTCTATATTCAGACTGTTGATGTAAACTGTGTAAACATAAAATAATAGACTGAAATTTTATAGCAAGCATTATCCACTCGAAATATTGGGTGAAAATTGGACATGATCATTATATAACACAAAGGAGTAGTTTATATTTGACTAAGTTATGATAATTACTCAATACAGTTTATAGAGTTCAGAAATATAGTGATGTATGTTAAACACATATACATATACCATACATACACTCTAACCTTCAGGCATCTTTAAACCTCACTTTACACCTCCACCCACACCCACTCAACCCCACACACACACACTCAATCTCAATTTTTATTACACAACACAATGTAACAAAATGGGAGAGAAGACACTGTCTTTCGTAACACAGGTTCTACCTAGTACAGGAAGCAGGGTTTCAATTGAATTGTGATAGTGTTTATGCCAATAAAAAATATTATTTAAAGATTATTTATTAAATATATTTGTCAGAAAATATATTTTTTTTGACTACAATATTTTTATTCATTATTTTATTCTCAAAATAAATGGCACTATATAATATTGGTTACAAAAATACATTTACACTAACATACAAAATCACATTTTTAGTCTTATAAATTAAAATAATACTTTACAAGCATTTTATGATCAAACAAATATGGATGATTAAGTCATCTTTTTGTAAAATAGAATATGTTTGCCAGATCCAAAACCACCAATGGTGTCTAATATGCTCAGTTCAAAATATCTCATTTTAAGGCCATGTAGATCAATATTTTTCACTGTTTCATCATGTTCCCAGTTAATTTTATTAGAAACAGGGCTCCAAAGTTTACCATCTACAGAATTTCTATATTGGACTTGTAATATGGTTCCATTGCCTGCATCTTTGCGAGGAGTGTATTCAACTCTATCAATTGCAAACGGAGTTCTTAAATCGAAACTTAGTTTAATTATTCTTGATTTTTGCGGGTCTGCTTGACCCGGTTTAGCCCAATGTGTGTGCCAGAGAGATGTAGCATCCCCATCAGTCAATCTACAAACCTCCTGGCAAGGTTGGCACGGAATGTTGCAAGTAACTTTAACATCTTTAACAGCATACTTATGAGGATCCTCTTTCGTTGAGACTACTATGTAATAACTCCATTTTGAAACACCTTGGCTGTTTGCTGATCGAATTCTAAATTTATGTTCGGAATCATATTCTAAGTCTTCAACTGTGAAATCTGTATTAACAATGTTTGTAAATATTGTTCCATCTCTTTCGATTTCGTAGTATACGCCTTTTACGAAATCCCAACGTAAACTTATGCTCGTCGGGGTAACATCTTGATCTCGTACAGTTAAACCAGTCGGTACGTGTAATGCCGTGTTTAAAGTTGTATTGCTTCCTAGAATATCACCTTTATTTTCGTATGCCTTAATTTTTAAATGAATTTCTTTGGAAGTTACATCTGTTTTATGGACTTTTATGAGCAAGAACTTTTGTCTCAGTTCGTCACCAGCTAAGTCTACGAGGTAAGGATTGATCATGAAGTCATTTTGGAAGTAGTATGCGTTTTCAGCCGCTGCAAATTCTTTTTCGCTCTCACATTTAGGTATGGTTATTGATGTATCGTTGATAGTTGCTTTTATATGATTAATAGGTTTAGATGCCATTATTCTAAATATCGTTGTTTTTTCGTGAACCATTGTTTTGTAGGATCCTACAGCTTTGTGTATATGTATGAATAAATCGCCATGATTATTGATATTCGGGCCGATCACTGTTATCTTCGTTTTAGCATGATGCCCTTCTAAGTAATCAGATGAAATGCCATCGTCTTCATAGAGTTCGAAATGTGATTCACCGTCGGGATAAATATTAAATATTCTTATGTCTTTTTTTACTTCATAGGGATTATTATTCGCATTAGTCATAGGAATGATAGCACCGTTTTTAATGAAAACAGGAATCTTCCATAGCGGAGTTGATAAATTGTTCCATATTTTGCCACCTTGATATTTCACTCCTGTGAACATGTCTATCCAGACTTGGTCTGGACTCGGCATATAAATACCATTGCGCACACATTCAATTTTGTCACATTGTTCTTTGTATACAGGGGCAACTAATATGTCAGGTCCCCACATATATTGGTACTGAGAATCGTTGGTGTAAGCACAGTTCTCCTGCGGGAATTCTAAAAACATTGCCCTGACCATTGGTAATCCTTGAATGGATTCATGACCAATAGTATAGTTGTAAGGCATGAACATACTCTTTAGTTTTAAATACGCTCTGTTAATGTTTTGAGCTTCCTCATCGAAACTGAAAGGTGTTTTCTGTACTTTTCCCCATCCATCCATGTTTAGCTGAAGGGGTGTGAATGTTTTCCATTGATAATCTCTTATATTTACTTCTTTATCGCCGCCTCCATAGATGCCATCCATATCTGAGCCTACAATAGGCATACCAGATAGGCCAGACCCGATATAAGTAGGTATATGGAAGCGTATATATTCCCATTCTCCTCCCGTTTGGTCACCGCTCCATATGCCTGCATACCGTTGTGTTCCTGCCCATCCATCGACCATTATAATCATTGGTCGGCTCTTTCCTTTCGCACTTTTTGAAAATATGCGCGAGGCGTTTTCGATGGCACTCAGTCCAAATGAGTAGCCTGACCCGATCCAGGCTACATCACACTTTAGTGCCACTACGCCAGCTACACCCACTTCTTTTCCTAAATCTCTATCGCCTTTCTTTGGATGTTTAGGATCTGCTGGTTCCAAGTTTGATTCAGTCCAAAGCGCCACTTCGACGTTTTGTTTTCTAGCGTATTCCCCGAACTGTTTTAAATTTTCAATATCTCCTTCAAGGGAAGAAGTTTGCCCATATCCACATCCATAACCATCGTTGGGTACGAACCAGCCCAGTGGCATATCATGTCGGTTGTATCTGTCTATCATAGCTCTGGCTGAAAACTGATAATTATTCTTTTCTCCATTCAAAGATTCTAAAACACCTTCTTTATCGCGCATATCTTTAGGTTGATAGCATTTGTAATAAAGTCCGTCTTCAAATAAAATTGCACCCGGCGTATCATACGTTACTTCTACCCAGTAGTCCCGATTAAATGCGTTTAAATGAGCTTCGTAAAATGAGTATTCCGGCATAAAAATAGGCTGGCCCGTCAATTCGTAATAATCCTTTAGAATTTCTTTTGGATAAGGATTGATAAAGAAAAACGCATCGAAATCCTCTCCTTGGTGAATTGTTTCGACGACAGCAGAGTGCCTTGCCCCAAAGTCATAAAGACCTGGTTGCCACGTATTTCTTAAGACTGCATAGCCGTAAGTCGACCAATAGAAAGGGCACGGCGATGTTACTCCGCCGTCTGCCCAATTGTTTGAATTGACGATATGTATTTCATTTCCCTTATGTGAGAATCTCCCATTTTGCATTCCCCCTCCGAAAAAGTACTCGCCATCGTATTGGTTTAGAGTTTGTTTAACCTTATTATTTGCGTAAGACAATGTCACTGGTTCTTTGAGTACATCTTTGTTGGTTCTTAAGTCGCGTACGGACATAGTACCGTGTTTCTTATCGAACCGTATCGTTATTTTGTTGGTGTAAACATTGTAGCATTGTTCTGTTGTTTCGAGAACGGCATACTCGAATGGTTTTGTATCGTAATCTGTTACTTTCTTAACATTTATTTTGGATTTATCTTCTGGATTGTTAGGAATTGGATAATCTAGAAAAACTCCTGTCGGTGACATATAATATTTGAAAACATGGCTATTTAAAATATACAGTTGAGCAAGTTCGCCTGTTCTGTATTCTATCAAAAAACAGTATTCAGTCTTGATGATTGAAGCTATGCCTCCTAAGGTTCCCATTTTAGCTCACTGGTAATATGAGTACCGTATGAGAGAGCATAGCACAATGTTACCTGAAAATAACAAACATAATTATGTAGCTAAATGAGAATACATATAGGACATAACAAATTAGTATGATCATCCAATACATTAAACTGATAGACAAAATAAGAAACACAACTATCCGTTCTAAAACAAAAACTATCGACATCACTTAAAAGGCTGCCACATTGAAGTGGAAATGGGCTGCACACGTCTGTCGCATGCCAATATACCAATGGTCTAAAATTACCACTGAATGGTCCCCACACATGAATAGTAAGCGTCAGTGAGGCATATCTAGGTGGAGATGGCGGAATGACTTAGATTTGTTTTTATAAAACTGGTCAACTGCAGCTCTTGAGAGAGACAAGTGGAAGAAGAGTGGGGAGGCTTTTGCCCAGCAGTGGGACATTTTAGGCTAATAATAATCCGATACAGTTGACAAAGAATAAAATATAAAATGAAATTATTTTATTTCACTCTAATAATATACCTATATATGATCTTGTGTGATTATAAATTATAATTTATTAGGCACAAAGACAAAATTTAATATATTCTGTTAACATTTTTTAAACACCATGGTTTTTCATTATAGTTTAACTAAATGTGTTTGATAACTTTATCAGAAATACCTACCATAACAGTAATAGACTCATTTATCTAGATAAAACCTTTTGTATTCACTCTTTATTGTTTGTACGATTTTAAATTAAATATGGAGAGTAAATAAATTAATTGTATTGCAATGAATAGTAAGGTTGACTGGCGGAAAATACCTAGTGGCATTAAGTCCACCTTGTGTACCTCTTTGTACATAAGGTTTTAAATAAATAAATAGTAGGTGTACGCGGGTTAAAAGAATTAAATAATTTTATTAGCAGGACAAAAATAAGCGGTATGTTTGCATAATAGAAAGTAGGATAATCCTTAAAGTAGTTCGTAGTTCTAATCGATAAAAACTAGGTAACGTACGTTTAGTTAATGAATCCTAATATTTCAAAGTTAGTACGCAAAAAAATAAAAGTTTACTTACGTGGTTGGAACAATACCGGCACAATGTTAATAAGTGGTTACCGTTACTTGGAATGTTATTATATAGTTGTTAACTACTCGTATGACCTCGTTGTATACAAAAGAATATTATTTACATTTTAAAAACAAATAGCATACTGTTACAATGATAAATTTGAGTAGACTACAGCCGTTAACAAAGCACACTGATAAGAACAATAATAACTAGGGAAGTTGGAGTAGATGGTCCGTGAATTAGTATGAAGTTTTAACAAAAATATAACACAATAACCTTGAATTTTACGCTCTTTTGAAGTTAGTGCTGATTTTGACAATTGACAAGGAGTTGAATATTCTAAGATTTTTTATTTTAAGATAAGCATTCTAAAAAGAAAAGTGTACGTATCGTCAAATTACGTATAAATAAATCATTATATTTGTTTGCCGTATTACTGCATTTCATTTGTCAACAATACTTTTTTGAAAATCGACTATTTCAATACTCACCCCTTGTGTACACGACTAAATAGAATCACACTACGCTGACGTTTCGTTTTTGCTTGTTTGACAATTCTATCAACTTTTGTTTGGTTCTCTTGACGGCCGGATTAAGCGAAATTATTTTATTACTCATTTTGGTATAAAATAAGTGAAATTTTCACTCGTTTTACTAAGATCTTATAGAAGTTAATTAAAGGTAAGATATATATGCTTATTTCTTTAATGTGAATGAGGTTTTCAATCTGAATTTCATCAAAACGCTTTGTCATGGTTTCTAACCTATCCCGGTAAACGAAAAAGTTTTTTTTTTCAGATGTTTCTTACCCGTTCTGAGTATGACCGTGGTGTCAATACCTTCAGCCCTGAAGGAAGGCTGTTCCAAGTGGAGTATGCAATTGAAGCGATCAAACTTGGATCGACAGCCATCGGAATTTGTACATCAGAAGGAGTTGTTTTAGCTGTTGAAAAGAGGATCACTTCGCCTCTTATGGAGCCTACTACAATTGAGAAGATTGTCGAAGTCGATAGACATATTGCGTGTGCTGTGTCTGGTTTGATGGCTGATTCTAGGTAAGATATTAATTATTGTTAAGTACATAGTCACTTCAACTTCTTTCTAATAATTTGATTCCATTTTGTCCATATTTCTTCTCAACGTAAATTAAATTATATCCTCATTATATTGTAATAATGGTCTCTTGGTACAATTACTAATTTTGTACTATGTTTCTACTGGTATGATTAAATGGAACAAGCAACTTAAATATATACACCTTCTTGAATATATTATGCACTATTCAAAGCAAAAATCGGCTATGTCAGTGACTGAGAGCATACATCTGAAGCTCACATTAATAAAATACTAAGTTGCTGTGTCCAAATAATCAAATATGCGGTCAGGATATTATTAGATACCAATAGTTCATTTCCACTCACCCAGAATATTAAATGATCTATTTTTCTTACATTACAATAAAAAACTACAGGATTTGCATGTCAGTAAATGTTTACATACCTTTATCAACTTAAATAAGTCCCCAATTGTGAGCAATCAATACTACTAGTGTAGAACAAGGATGTTATGTAGCTCCATAACCATTACCAAGACTTACAGATAATCTGTAACGATTTCATATCTGTGACCATAACTAATATAATATTATTCATATTGATATTGCATATTAAGCATAATGATTTATTATTGTCGTTCAGAACCCTTGTTGAGCGTGCTCGTGTGGAGTGCCAGAACCACTGGTTCGTGTACAACGAGCGCATGAGTGTGGAGTCTTGTGCTCAGGCTGTGTCTAACCTGGCCATCCAGTTTGGTGACAGTGATGATGACAGTGGCACAGCCATGTCTAGGCCATTTGGAGTTGCTGTAATGTTCGCTGGTAAGGTTTTGACTTGCTGTAAGCCAGTATAATTAAATTAATGAATACAATTATAATTGAGTGCTTGTTAGGAGTGTCTGCATGGTTCCAATTGCTATGGTCTTATCAAAATTCAAGAATCCTATATATTAATCAGGGTTATAAATTGTTTGAGTGAGGTGCCAAATTTTATTCAAATCCATTAAGTACTTTTATGTGAAAAAACATTTATATATTTAGGACTTTCATGTTTATAATATTTCTAAAATAAGACCAATCACTGCGCATGATGTCACAGCCAAATCTCAGCCAAACCCCAAGCGGCGACCTACTACCTCCACTTGATTTGAACCCTTTTTTTTGTGTTTGGAGTCTACTTTTGTATGAAGAAGTTTGATGATATACGATCTTTAACCTTTAGTTCAACAAGGTACAACTGACAATCAACGGGTTAACACATTGATTGTTTATCATGTGGGTCTCAATATTAAATACAACAATCATTTAGGCATTCCTAAAATACTCATGACTACATTTTGCTTATATTGTTTCATTTCATTCTAGGCATTGACGAGAAAGGTCCCCAGCTTTTCCACATGGACCCCAGCGGTACATTTGTGCAGTATGATGCTAAAGCCATAGGCTCTGGCAGTGAAGGAGCTCAGCAGAGCTTGAAGGTAAGAGTCACAGTAGCTAGTGTATAATAGGTACTGGAAAACTGCTCTGTGAAAGAATTTAAATTTTGATAAACTCAACTGTATAATATCAATTCAAGTAGTAGTAACACTTGGATTTAAAAACTTTAAATAATTACCGTTGAATTGAATTATTAGTAAAGTTCATTTCAGTAAAAGTTTGGTAAATAAGGTGAGAACACTCAAACATAGATTCAAACAGAATTATCAACAGTAAATATTTACTTGTAACATTTAGTTATTTTGATCAACAGGAAGTTTACCACAAATCCATGACACTGAAGGAAGCTATCAAGTCGGCGCTCACCATCTTAAAACAAGTTATGGAGGAGAAGCTTTCTGAGAACAATGTGGAAGTGGTCACCATGACTCCTGGCTCCATGTTCCATATGTTCACAAGGGAACAGCTCGCTGAGGTCATTAAAGATATACCTTGAATTGTAGACCAGAAACAATTTATGTAGGTAGTAACCATTTTATTTTTAAAACAAAAAAAAAGTCGATATAACATCCTGGCTACACTGACGAATCATAAATATGACAACACTTGCAAAAAAAAAATAACCAAATTTGTTGATTTAGCCAGTGTTAAATAATAGTAATAATAATATTGGAAATTCTTAGCTACTTTGGCATAAGTCAACACTATTATATCTAAAAGAAAATAAAATAGTTACTACCTGCATTAAGTAATCATTGTCACATGAGGTATTTAAAAGTAATATTTGAAGTAAATTGTATTTGAAGGAAGTATTTAGCGTATATGTTGGATTTAGTACCATATGTAACATAATTTGTATTACTATACTTTAAAACCACGCGATTATAATGAAAAATAAATAAATAACGATAATCTATTAACAACATTCCATGGCAGTTTTATACTCAAAATGTGGTATTTATTTGGCATTTACTTATATGATTTGGTCACATATTTTGTTACATTTTTCACTGTACGTCATCGTGGTTTTTTAGTTCGTTCATAAAAAGTACTAGAATTATTTACGCATTTGTACCTCAAATTAAATAACTAATTAGTTACTCTTCATGTAAGTAATAAATAGATTTTAACATTTATTGTATGGTCAGATCATAGCAGGCAATTTATAATTTATTTCAAATACGAATAACAGGTTTCGGAGACATTTTTGAATCTTACAGTAAGTATTTCACTGTTTAATAAAGTATCATCGATTTTTAATGTTGTATCTTATTTATGTACCTACCTTTATCAAGCTTTACCTACCTACCTATAACATTCAGTATTCTTACTATAGTTAGTTTAATATTAGTTAGTAATAGTTATATAGTTAAACTAGTGAATCGCCCCGGCTTTGCACGGGTAGACAAAACATTTATGAGTTATATAAACAAACTTTCCTTTTGAATCACTATCCATTATTAAAAACCATATGAAAATTCATTCAGTAGTTTTTGAGTTTATCGTGTTCAGACAGACAGACATGGCGGGGGACTTTGTTTTATAATATGTATAGAAGATACGGATAGATATATAGAGTAAATTATTCTGACCTTACCAAGGCGTCAATCGGTTGTAATAATTTATAATCTAGTAGTTATGACTTTCAGTTCAGATTAGCCATTATAATCCTTGATTACAACACTATTTCCTATAGAACATGGTTTTCACCCAAACTAACTACATCCAGTATAAAACTGTGAGTGAATCCAATCCACCCATCACCCTATCTACCCCAAAGAGCATAAATTGATTTTTCTAATTAATGTATAGTTGTTATTTTAATTATTTGTTACTTGTTTGTTGTTATTTGTAATTAAGTACAAATACTACTGTCTTGACGCGCCAGTAGTCGCAGGTTCGAGTCCTGCCTGAGGTTTTAGTTTTTCTTTCTATTCTGTATTTGTATTTATTTACGTTTTGTATTTGTGTTTATGTATAGTTTATATTTTTTATGGACGTTTGAGATTCTCCTAATAAAAATTGTGGAATGGTGAGAGAATTAAACAGCGTAACTAGTCAATTGTATAACTTTAATCAGGACAAAGCATTTGGCTGTAAATTATCCCTCATTAATAAAATACCTGAATACAGATGATAGCTGCTATTCCCGAGCTCCAATGGACCGACTCGTCAAGCTCCAGGAACACGATACAAGACCTATCCAAACTGAGACTTGGACGGCAAACAGTCTAGCAAGCTGTGGTACCCAGTTGATTCTGGCAAGTTGGAAATTTCTAATATATTTTCAGTTTTCTTTATTTATTGGTTTTATTTTAGACTAGCTGATACCCGCGGCTTCGCCCACACATTCTTAGGTGTGTTATAGGTAAAGGATCAGCAAGAACATTAATTTCTAGTCGTACAAGCACTGAGCAATTTCAGTACCGAGCTATTTATTATGACAAGTGAATCATACTTCAATCAAAATAAGATATCTGGTCGCTATGGCTACCAAATTTCGCCATGGTTACCCCTCTGTTTATACGTCAAAAATACCAATTTAGGTTTGCAGATGAATTTGAGTTTTTGCATAAATATGAGGTATATTTGTGCTATAAGCTTAAAGCTTCATTTCTTATTACCTGGATGTTATAGCGTGTTTAAACATAGCTAAGTGCACTTTACGGTTTTTCGAAAATTCTTTCAATATTTTACAGCAATCTATTCGTATTTTTTGATGCAACGGTTTAGACATTCTGACAACCGGCAAAAGAAATTTGTCGATTATTATTTTATTATAAGTATAAGTTGTTATAGGGTATTGGAGTGACTTAACGGTTAAAAATTGTATAAACATCGAAGCGGATTCGAAGTCATTATTAACGCGATGTTTTTTAAACTAATATTATTTTAAGGATGAGTTTTACGTAACAGTAAACATAAATCTGGACATGTTACTTTGATGCATATAACTCGCAGACACTTATCGGGAGTGCCAGTGCATATTTTAATTTAATTTAATTAACAGAGTAGTAAAAAGTTTTCATTTGAATAATAGGTGGGTATAATAGATTGACAGAATTTGCATATTAATTTTATTTAAAACAAAGTAATAATTCACCTTTTTGACATGTATTAATAAGATTTAACGAATCAACAATATTTAAGCTTACAGCATTAATAAAACAAAACTTTTAAATCTGTTTCAGATTTATGTAACAAAAATAAAATTACAACTTTATGGTAATTAGATGATAACTCAATATTAGGTAAAAATCATTGTTGGACAGAAACAAAAAACTGACTGAAACATTGTTTATTATTGCTAATTTCATTAATTGGATATAAGATGAAGACTGTGATGCTTACTTAATATAATTACAATGTATATCTTAATTGTCATGTATGTACTTTAACTTATCATTATACCTATAAGAAATAGTTGTACATTCAGTGTGTTCGCGTATTATATTAGTATTATGAAGGAAGACCTTATAAACACATGTTTTTTAGTACGGTAACATAAAAGTAGTAATGCAGTTCGAAAATCAACCTTATGGCACTGACATTTAGAAAATGTCTAAGTGTCTATGGCCAAAGTGTTTTCACTGACAGGAAATCAAAGTTTATTTTGGCCTTAGCTATACAAATCACTACCAAACTACTTACGTTTTATTATATCACATGAAAATTTATGTTATTCTTAATTACCAGTACTTGGCCAAGTACGGTTCTAATTCCAATGGAGCGGTATTAGGCCCAAACCTTTCGACAGGCACCCCATTTCTATCTACAATAAACTTTGAAAAGTTCCATTTAATAAAGTCTCCTAAAGTTCCACCTTTGGCTGTCTTTAAGAAGTTCCATAATGGATGAGCGTCGTCTCCATTGACCTCTATCTTTTCAAATATATCGAATTTCACGTTTCTCTTTTTAGTGAATTGGAGTATATCATTGGGTGTTCCTGGTTCTTGACCCCCGAACTGATTACAAGGGAACGCTAATATTCGTAGACCTTTCTCACTGTATTTCTCATACAACTTGTTGAGCTGTGTGTAGTGGTTATCGGTGAACCCACAGTTTGAAGCCACATTCACTATTATAAGTACTTTCCCTCTGTACTTTTCTAGCTTGACTTCTTGACCTTTAATGTCTTTAACTGTGAATTCGTAGACGGTTTTTGGTGTTTCCTGTTCCTCGAAGGTTTCTGGCTCAATCACTATTCTGTAAATAATAAAAAAAATGTGAGATTTATTATTTTTAATTATGAAAGGAATAGTGAATGTATTGAATGTAATGAATAGTAATTATGAATGTAATTGAGGGTAGTAAAGTGTTTAAGAAAGAGGCAATATTTCTACGATTATTTTTGAGTGTATTTCTATGTTAGCGGTTAATTTTAGATAAACAATATTTCGAGCAATTCGGATCAATACGAATAAATAAATAAATGTCGACATCACATACATTGCTCTGAACCCAAAGGACCCGAGACAATGTAGAAAGGTGGTTTTCCACATTGACCGGTCCGGGGATCGAACCCGGGACCTCAGAGGTAGCGACACCTTGGAACCCGGTGTGTACGCCACTCGACCACGGAGGCCGTGGTAACCACGTAATAATTTGTCTTTTCTACGCTTACTTACTTTCCTCTAGAATTTAAGTGTCTAAAAGTTTCCACAGCATTAAAAATATCATCGGCCATTACATCAGGTAGCTCCATCGCCGCAAAATGTCCGCCATCCTCTACCACCGTACTTTGGAGGTAGTTCTTATATTTTAACTTGAGGATGCAGTCGGGGAAGAAAGATAACTCATGCTTGAACTTGATGCCCCATGTAGGTACTTCTGTTGGTATTCTAGTAAATAAAAGGGGGATTAATTATTTCGTTTGTAAAATTTTTTTTGTTTAGTTTGATTCCGTTTCTATTTGACATTTGCGGCAAAAGTATGATTGTTGTATTCATTTCAGTTATTAAAGCATTTAAACAAATATTGGATTAAATAGGATAACGAAATAACGATTTATAAAAAAAAAATGAAATGACGATGTATAAAAAAACTGCTTTGCCTGTTTTGGTCACATTCAAGGCCCAAATAATATATTTACAATCAACCAAGGCCGGGTTATAGGCCGGAAAATATAGTAGGGCTGATTTTTCCAATCACAGATAATTTTATTCGTGGAATAAAATTGACGTCCGACAGGTTTTCTATGGAAAAACTGTCAAAAATTCAAAATTATTTCTCGTTATTTCTCGTATAAGATTAATTTTGTTCTAATAAATCAGCCCTAAGTAAAATACTTTTGTTCAAGTTTCAATACTCACTGGTCAGTAACAATCATTTGCACGTAACCCAATACATAATGCCTCATACTGGTCGTAATAGTGTTCGTGGACCAGTATATCATGACGTTATCTAACAGATGCGTCAGAGAGAATTTGTTCAATAAGCCTCCGTCTTTAGCATTCTTGTAGTCTGGGTTCGTCCAGGTGGAGAACTTTTCAAGAATGTACGCGGCTAAACCAGCTGGAGAGTCTGAGAGAGCTACACCTGTAAAAAAACAAGACATTAATTTATTATAAACCAGTTTTAATTTTGTCTCAATAATTTAAAAACTACTGAACTGATATCCTAGTACAGGGGTGGCGAACCTTTATTTACGTGCCATTTATTTCAGAAGGCCATAGACGTAAAAATATACTTTACTACCAAACACTACATTTTGGTCTGTAGTGTAATTCAAATAAAGTTACATTAGTGTGACTACTATTTATTGTATTATTATATTTCTGAAATGTTGTTATTAAACTAAAGTGTAAACCGTGCCAAAAATATTGTGTCGCGTGCTATAGGTTCGCCATCCCTGTCCTGGTACATATAGCCTAGGGCTTGCTATTTTAAGTACCAGGAGTACATTAACTGTATGCATTTGAACATAAGTTTTGTACCATGCATGTAAACTTTTTAAGTTTGACAAGTAAATATATATATTATCGTTATGGATATTGATAAAACATGCATTGTTGCAGTAGAAGTAAATAAAATAAAATATGATCACACTCTGATTAGTAGTTTCGGAGATATGCGTGGAAAAACATTCATTCATATCTTTGAAGTTGTGTGTTTTTTAAATTTAATGTTTGTAAAACCTCTCGATACACAGGTTTGAAATGCTCTCGGTACGACAGTCATTTTATAAAAATAAATGTAATCATAACTCTTACCAACAGTGTCGGGCTTGGTCGCTTGTATGTGGAAATATCCGCTCTCTTCAACTACCTTCATGAAATGCTTGCTTAACGGATACATACGGTCTTGTAGCTCAGGTTCCACTATAAGACTCGGCCAAAATGACCCTAAAATAATTGGAAACTCTTATAATATGTAGGAAAATAACTACTAATTTGAATAACGAATTTTAATTCATAATGATACTTTATAATTTATAGCCGATGTACGCAAAGCAAACTAGATAGGTATGCAGGCCACAATAACATGTTTACTACATAACATATTCCGCTTACATTAGTGTAGTGTATAATATAGCATAAAATGTTAGTGTAACCTGCAAACCTATCTAGTTTGCTGTATGTACATAATATATTGAGCTATCATTATACGATACGATACGACATTTTTTAAATTTTAACCTTTTTTCTGCTTTATTCTGGGAGCATGGGCTCCGTCATACTTTTTATCTGTTTTGCGACTATTATCTAAATAAGTTTTTTTTTTTTTATAATAGGTACATACCAAAAAATGTATAAATTGACACCAATGGGTTGTAAGCCAACATTGGGATGTTTGTATGAAAGCCGAGTATGTTTTCAGGGAAGAAAGTAGCCAAAATGGACGCTATTGTATGTCCGTAGTCCCCTCCTTGTACATAGTAGCGTTCATAACCAATGCGTTTCATTAGATTGCGGAATACCACTGCCACTTCCATCGGACCCATGTTGGGACGGACTGGGGCCTAAAATGAAGTGCAAAAGTAAATATTGAATGGGGTATATGAAATATGTATCTTAATTCCACCCATGAGGGCTAAAGTTATTAATTTCCCCGCCAGAGGCGCTAGGCGCATGCGAGGACGCGCCAGTGGCTCTAACTGGTGAGAATGGCGGAATAACGGTAAACCTCATTTATAACGTAAGCTTAAAACTTAAATTAAAACTAGTCAGTCAAAAAATTAAAATTTTGCTTTTATCCCAGAGATGGAATGAGGGTAGAGAGACCTTTGCCCAGAAGTGTAAGAGAAAAGGTTAGAAAAAAAAAATATCTTCCAGCTAGAACTTCAAGGAGTCAGATTTCGAGTAATGTAGGTTTTGGTTTTCAAAGTGATAGGAGAAAATTATTTTTCGAAGTTATTGAGGTTTTCGACATATCGAAATTCAACTTAAAGAAGTACTGTATTTTTTCGAGTGTTATTTTTAAGATTAATTTAATTAAAGCTTGCAAAACACTTTTTTAGGGTTTGACAGAAAGCCATTCAACAGACGTTAGGATTCTATTCTGCTTATTTTGCCAGGTCTATAAAATCCTTTATCTTACTTAGTATTTATTATGCTTTCTTACCTGTGAAAATCCAAAGCCAGGTATACTGGGTGCAATGACTTCAAACACAAACTTCCGGTTGGGGCGGACTGTGGTTAGCTTCGGTACTATCTCATAGAACTCTCTAATGGAGCCGGGCCAGCCATGTATCATTAGAATAGGTACCACCTAAAAGAAATACACATTTTTTTTATACATCTATACTAATATTAGAAAGAGGAAAGATTTGATTGTTTTTTTGCATTGAAAAGGCTGTGAAACTACTAAACAGATTTGAAAAACTCTTTCACTGTTGGCAAGCTACACTGTCCTCTGGTGAGATGGCTATATAATTTATGTTTTATTTTGAAATTTTTGTTAAATACCCGTGTGAAGCCCGGGCTGCTAGTGAATATGAAATTAAATACATTATTGAATGCACGCACAGCCGAGTGTTATACTGGTGGTCACGACGCTAACTTCCACTGTGCGCGATGTGATCCCCGCATGGGACAAAAATTTGTGTGATCCACAAATGCTTATTTTAAGTCAGGGTGTTTATTGTGCATGTAATTTGAATGCTTGTGAAACCCCCCGCAACTCAAGGATTAAATTCCTTAGTGCGGGAGTCGTTTTTTTTTAATAACATCATTCGCAATTTCAGAAATGCATGAATAAAGAACAGGTAGAGTTATCACAAACATTTGCATAAATATGCGGACCTAACAAAAAACAACTGTGGAACTGTGTTTTTGTGGCATCCTTGTAGAACTAAAAATTCTCAAAAGATAATCTATCATCTGCTTTTATGACTTTGACGACCTTTGGCTGGAGTGGTGTACACACCGATTTTCAAGTTGTTTAGCTATGTACTCTTGGGTTTGATTGATGTAGAAACTCTTTTCTACATTGTCTCTTGTCTGGGTATTTGTGGTACACAAGTAGAACACAAGTGCTATAGCTACTTACTTTGGGTTCATAGCATTGTATGTGATGTTGATCACATTTATCTATTTCACAAACTCTCATTGTATTTTTATAAAAAAGCAAATTACTTACAGTAACATTAGCAGGTACTTTAGGCTTCACATGCATATAATGTATATCCAGTCCCTGTATATTTGTAATGAAATGGTTATATTTGTTCAAAAACTGTTCTCGTTCCTTAAAATTGTAGTTGTTCTTCCAGTAGTCCAACACTTTAGTTAGATAGTTTGTATTGAAGCCGTAATTAAATCCTACATCTTCTAATGGGGGTGTCAAAGGACGGGTGTGAAGAATACGCTCTCTGAGGTCATTTACTATCTGAAAATAAGAAAAGGAATGGTTTATATTATGTGTGTGATACTGGGGATAAGGACCGTGGAAGCATCACATTACAGACTCCAGTGGGTGAAAATACTATTTGTATATCCTCATAACATTATGTGGTGGACTAGTAGATCAATGAATGGATTTGTATGCACGAGGTTGCAGGTTCTAACCCATTATAGGCAAGCACCAAGGTGACTTTTCAAACTTAATTTAAATATTCGTTTTTGCACACCAATCTATGCACATTATTCTATGCCATCACTAACAATTGGTAAAGGAAACATCATGATGAAACCTAGATTCTAATAACTGGAATCTAAAATTACCAATCAGCAAAGAGCAAATTTGGTGATCAATGCTCCTTCCTTCTCTACATGAGAAGATGCCTGTGTCCAGCAGTGGGATATGTTTAGGCCTGTATTATTTATATTAAAATATTGTGAGAATTGTGTAGAGTAAACATGCCTGTAACCAATTTATTATTAGTACATAGCTTGATTTTCAAGCTTTGCATGAGTATGCATAGTGCATCTGATCTGTTTTTTCACAAAAGACAGAGATAGCTTTCAGCAGCTGGTAGCCAACCTTCATTTATAGGAGTGGCTCTTATAGAAGAAAAAATTTAATATTAAAAATATAAAATTAGTAATACAAATTTCTAACTATATCTTTTAAGTAATAAACTAACATATTTAGTTTTTTAAAGTAGGTACTCTTTAACTTTATTTTTAGAAAAGGCAACTTCAAAACATGCATTGTTATCAGGACTCAGAATTAATTATAACTATAATATGACCTTTGACCCATTGTGATAATTTCTATTGTGCAATTACTGTGTCCACAGACATACAGGACAATAAAGAAAAAAAAATAAAAGCAAATTAAAAAGTAAATTGTTGATGAATGATTCAACACTAGGCAACTTTGTGACGTTTAGTCCCACAAGTTTACTGTTCCAGTGTAAGTATAAGCTTAAAAGGTATGTTAATATGATCAGTTCTCAATAACATTCATATTTATAACATTAGTAGGAAAAACATAATAATTTACTTACCACATCAGAAAACTCAATCTTAAAAGGCCTAACAGAAGCATCTTTTTTAAGATCTATAGGATATGGTCCCCACCATTGTTCAAGGTCCAGAGTTGGCTTCTCAGGAGGTGTGGACAAATATTTGTAGAAACAATATGATGATAATCCTCCAAGGACTAAAAATACAATGAAGTATTTTCCGAGCTGAAAACAAAATTGAATTGGTTAATGATTATTAAGTTGTAGATGGTTCTGGTATTTATGTCTAATAAGATAATTTTACTGCACGGATAGCAGAGTGGTATAGGTGCCGCGGGTTCGATCCCCGCATGGACAAGCATTTATGTAATCCACAAATGCTTGTTCCAAGTCTGGGTGTTCTTTGTGCATGTGATTTGAATGTTTGTAAAACCCCCGCGACACAAGAATTTAATTCCTTAGTGCGGGAGTCGTTTTTTTAAGAAAAAGAAACATATTGGTGAACAACTTTAAAGATTTATTATAGAAAATCATGAATTTAACTTGTTGGAGTTTTATTCCAGTCTCATTACAATTTAATAAATCTGATAGATAACATTGAGTTTTCGTCCATAAAAAACCTTAAAAGTAGAATATTACAGGATTGTTCAGTATCCAAGCTATATCAAAACTGGATACGTAGTAGTAAAGAGAATTATAAAGGTTTGTTTTATCTTACCGAAGAAGAATTCTCGATTTTTTGTTCATTTTTTAGTTTTTCGTTTTTTGTAGACTTTTTCGAGCTCATTGTGTCTAGTGCCTTCTTCAACGCAACAGTAAAAACTGCTGAAATATATCAAACTGTCAAGCCGATATCTACATGCGCTTGTGATAATGTTGAGTAGATATGTAATTAATTTTAATGGCGTAAATAAATAAAGTTCCGGTAACGTAAGTTCAACGGTAGAGCCGGCGATATGACATTGACAATTATTTATTTGACAAAATGCAGCCACAGACTCTGTACTTGATGGAGTACCACAGATTACTTAAATAAAATTACAGCTCCGTTGACCTACGAAAAAGGAACAAAGACAACAATACGTACAATAGGACACTAGTCCTTTTTTTATTATTCCTATGTGTACCTCGAATTGAACTGTTATTTGAGAACTGATAAGATTTGTGCTGATATCATTAGTTCACACACGCGCATATAGTATCGCATGATTCGTAAGCATGAGCAAGCAGATTTTTTTGGAAACAACCTCTGCACTTCGTACTAAGACAATATTATAAATTGAGTAACTACCTGCTCCTTAATCTATTAATTCAATCTTATCAAAGTGACAAAAATATTGATAATGGATGTCTATTCTGTAAAACGTTACCAAAATAAGTTTGTTGTATTGTTTTAAACTTTTGTATTTGTAAAGAGATAGGTTAGGCTAGTTGCCTCTCCTATATTCCATTCTGAAATTCCTATACGGTGACTAAACGGTTTTAATATCGTAGGTATAGCGCTTCTCGAAATGTGTCTTTTTATCATTGTTTCTATTTTCTGTAATAAATTTTCAAATAAGTAAGCCATTGGGTATTCTGAAAAAGTTATTACATTTCTGACGTGCACAGTGCGTCAAATATTTCCTTTTATTCTTCAGTAAACTTCGTATCCAATATCTTGTTTTGCTGTTTGTGACAAACAGGTAAAATTACTTTACACACCATTAATTTATTGTTGATCTACAGAGGGCACGTCCATACAGTCATCACAATCACAATCATCACTCTTTCAAAAAAAAAAATTGGTTGCCTGTAAAGTCGGTATACGGGCGAAAGTTTTACGTGACAACGACTGTCAATGTCAATGTCTGTCTCTCTCGCTCTTAGGCGGGCTAACCATGCCCGAGTGGAAGGGACGCGTGCCTCTCACTCGCTCTCATTGTGAGCGCATAACGTGAGCGGAGCGTTACCCAGTTTCTTGAAGTGTCACCCGGCAAACCAATTTATAAGACGTTGTCACGTCAAAAGTACATAACTTCTACATAAATGTGCGGTGAAGAAAATATCGCAAACTGAAACATCCCACATGCGGGCCCGAACGACTAATGAAAACGGTTACTGTGCGGCGGTGACCCATGTCACGTGTACCATGCAGTCCCAGCAAAAAGTCTCCCGCACCCCGAATGCGGGAGCTAACGACTACTGAAAATAAAAGAATAAACGCAGCTCACTTTCCAATTTTAAATACGCAAGCATGATCGCGATATAATTTTCAAAATGGCACCCACACATTATGGAGATAATGAAGAAATTATTGACGTGTGAAACGAATATGCGAAATAAATCCGAATGAATGGAAGCTGTCACAATAGGCGCCGCAAGGCTCGCTTTTAATTGAACTTGCGGGGCCAATATGGTAGGTGGATTTTTTCATTTTTTTTTTCATTCAACCGCCGCTTGATACAATATCATAGGGTTGGCACGTTTTAATTGGTAGATATTTTAATATTAATTTTAATATGTAGGATGGCGGCTATGGAGGATTATTGTTATTTAGGTGCAAAGATAGATGACATTTACTTTGATTAGCTTTATTTTTATCTTGAACTAAGATAGGATAATCTCAGATAGATTTTGCTGAATGGTGAAATATTCCTACTTTCTATATTTTCAATCGAAGTCTGAATAAGATAACATAAAAATAATTTATTGAAATTAGGCTACTAATTCGCAACAGTTTCACTACATCTTAGCGCTCGTGTGCTAGCAGTTGGATGATTCGTCTTCTACATTTAATATGGTATTTTCAGTAGATAACCTAAGTACTTACCTCTTTAAATTTTAGCTTTTAGCTGCTACCTTCGCAAGGTATGTACTAAATATTAGCTACTGCCAGTTTTGCACCTTTTTTACCACAGGTATGGGCATACCTACCTAATTAAATAAGGGATATAGAAAATATTATTGAATTATGTAGGAAATATAAAGATTATAAATTTATTATTATACACATATATTTATAAAATATATTACGTGGATGGCGGACAGCCCTAGTTAACACCCACCACGCTTCCATAGCGCTATCACGGCTCTCAGCCCTGTCACCATTTTCCCATTTTTCGCGCTAACTTTTACTAACATTTTAAACATTATGTAACAACAAAATTCATGCTAAAATCAACCTTATAGTGACCTAAATGGTCGTGTTTGGTTGAAAATTCGCTTAAAATTGACTGTAACTTACGCTATATTTGCAATATGCTGGAGCTTAGTGATGCGGTTTTTGGAATGAAAACCTCTTTTGGGAAATTGACATCTGAATTTAATATCGGTTTTAGCGTTGTATTATATAATAATTTTATTGGATATTACCGTCAGTTGGTGATAGTTGTGGTCACTGTGTAAATGAGATAATGAATGTAGATAATTAATTTGTTTTATTTCACAAAGTGATTTAATTTTCGGCTATGGGTAGGTAGGTACTTTTGATTTCATGTCATGCGTGCATGCATGCTAGTGTCATGAAATGAATTTATCGGATGCCAGTTTATTTAAAAAATATATTAGGTCCATGACAAAGTACAGTAGTAGGTAATTATTATATTTTTTAAACGTTCCTATATCTATTCTAGAGATGAGGAGGCACACAGTTCGATAATGGATCGCTAAGATCTCTGGAATTAAAAATGTTAATGAAAACTAAAAAGCGGTGTTTAGCGTTTACCAAAAATTTGTACAGTGTGACTTTGTTAGGCAGATACCTACATAAAAAAAAACCTAAATTACCTATCTATATAGTGTCTGGAAGGTTGGTTTTGGTACTTGTAAACACTTGTCACATGGGCATTGGCGGGAAGTGCCTTGTAAGCGGAGGGTGATCGGTCCAGTTATCTGCCGGTCGCACGCTTTAGCAAAACTAGCTAAATTATGAATTTCTACTAGGTTTTATTGGTCTAATTATATAATTGATATTTAAGTGTTATAAATAAATAATAAATAGGTATACATGTTTTATTTACAAGTACGTAAGGAAAATATAATGTTATATTTTTCTTGAGCTTAATTAACTTAACTAACTTGATTATTGTAATTAAATAGATATGTATGTAATTAAATAGATATAGATGTGTACCTACGCGTCTATTTTTTTATTTGTTATTTTAAGGATCTGTTAGCATCTTGGCGTCATTAAACGCTTTGAGTTTCGTTCCATACCAGTAATATCTAGATAAGAAATGGCAAAAGAAATAGAGGTAGACAAATTATGAGATGGGAAAAAGAAGCGCGTGTTCGATGCTTTAGACCTTAGCTAAAAGAGGTGAATTTGCACAGTGACTATTCGCTGCCTGCCTGTCACACACAGTGAGTTCTACACGAGAATTTCGAGTCTTTTAGTCTAAAGCGGCGCACTGAGCGGAATAGTTACTTGCACCGAGTACCCTGTCACATACAGCGAATATTCGCGGCAAGTGCGCATTCGCAGAGATTAAATTGAACGTGCTCAATTCAAATAGCGGGGAATTTAACTCGCCCCGAATGAATATATTCGCAGCGAATCGTGGCGAATTCGCTGAGGATGATTTGAAGAGTTTCAGAGATGCGGGCCTGTATAACATGTTCTAACAATTCGTTATCTGAAACACAAGCTTATGCTGCTGGCAATTAGTGTAAAATATAAAAAAGTACCAATATAAAGTCAACGAACTACTTGGACTGTTATCTTACCAAACAAATCGTCTATTAAAATAGAAGTCTTCCTGTTAATATCTCTATACATTCCAAAGGTTATTGTAATAAATAATTAACTACTTAAGAATCTACGATCCACTACACTTCCTGACAAAAGCCTTAAACGTAACGCCCATTTAAACCGTACCTTAAACGTCCCAACAAACTTATCGTTACGTAACACTGTACCCTTGATTATGTACCACAAACTTAAACTTGCACATAAACTTGCTAGAATTAACTCTTATTTCTAGTGCAGTAAGGTTGGGTGTTGTTAAGCAGGATGGTAAATGGATGTTGGAAGGAAGGAAGATGTATAAGGGAGGTTTTAAGTGGGGTGCGATAAAGTCACAGGTCGAGCTTAGCGGTTACTAGAGTCGCGCTTGACGCTTCGCTTCAGAGGGATGGGGATTTAGACGTTATTGGCTTATAGTGTAGGGTTGTCAAGAAGAAGAAAATTGAAATAACTTTATTCTAGTTCTTATTTGTTCTTCTATTTATTTCATAGATAAAGGCTTCTTTAAAATATAATTATCAAGGGAGAGAGAATATTGTAAAGCCATGACAATGTATTACTATTTCTTATTAGATACTATATATGAATTTGTGCCTCCTTCTTGCAGAGCACAAGTATTTTTTATTGATTATATCATTCTACTGCTTATCTCTGTCTGCTTCATTATCCAATGTGGTGACCACTGCCGTTTGGGGCATAGTAATGTTACTATGATTATTTATTGTGGACACAGAACAGTAGAACTATAAAACAATGGTATCGGCCTATATCCCACTGTTGGGCATAGACTTTTTGAATGGCTGGCTACAACAATTCCACCTTCCGCATTTAATTCGACCCACTTAGGTACCTTATTATCTTGAGTTCAACCTCACTACAGAAATCTTTAAATCTAACCTAGTGTCAGTAAATGCGTTGTAAAGCTACAATTAAATAATAGATTAATATTCTTCTCACGTTAAAACTAAGATAACCACTAACTTTCATAGAGTTATCCTCAATCTGTCTTTTGTACGCGTAACTTGAGATGTACTTAGATACATTTATAATATCGGAGAAGATGCAACGAAAGTAGAGTGTGTACGACTAGTGATGCATACGGCTCTGCCCGCGGAAGTTCAAATATTTCCAGACATGGAGGTAAGGCAGATATCGAGCGTAGGTAAGTCGACGTAGGATTTTTACCCTCGATGCACAGTTTGTCCTTTGATCAAGCTTATAATATACTTAGTACATAATTTAATATTTATTTTTAACAAACCCATCTACCTACTGAAAAAATGCTGTTAAACTAGCTGTTTACCGCGACTCCGCCTGCGTGGATGTCGGTTATCGCGGCAAGTAGCCTTGTCCTTTCTCAGGCTCTAGATTATCTGTGTACCAAATTTCATTTAAATCGGTTCAGTAGTTTTGGAGTGAAAGCTCGACAGACAGACAGACAGAGTTACTTTCGCATTTATAATATTAGTAAGGATTAATACCAAACAAAAATAAGTACCAATAACATTCTTTCATAGTAGATGGGTCCTAGGTTTTAGTTTAAATTAGTCCCGTGTTTCCTCAATTGAGAAACAGACATAAACGCAAACTTGCGCATTCATAGTAAGTAGCTAATACTATGTATTTAAAATAAAACCATCACGTCTGCTTGCGGTGTTCATGTAACGTAACGTTGTTTATGTCGTGGGAATCGACATGGTTGTTATACACAGTGTTTACATCGTCACTCTCTGTAATTAAGTGTAAGAAAAGCGTTGTAATTATAGTAAGAGTTCAAGGTATTAATTAGTGGCGTAATGATTTCGCTCGCTTTGTTTGCATAATACGCAGAGCTTGGAATAGAATCTGGGCAAGTCTTATTGCGACTTTTTTAAACATAGCACTTTATTAGTTACTAGCTGTCCCCCGCGACTTTGTCTGCGTGTTTTAGTTTCAACGGTTTTTTATTTTTGCAACATTTTTCATTTATGCTCAGCTCCTTTTGGTCGCAGCGTAATGTTATGTAGCTTATAGCCTTCCTCAATAAATGGGCTATCCAACACTGAAAGAATTTTTCAAATCGGACCAGTAGTTCCTGAGATTAGCGCGTTCAAAAAAACAAACAAACAAACTCTTCAGCTTTATATATTAGTATAATATAATTCTACGAAACGTGTGATATAATTATGGTAAAGGAAACGTCGTAAAGAAACCAGTACGGAAAAATGAAGTGTCATACCGAAATAAGCAAATGATGGCGATCAATGCTTGTTGGGATGACGTTACCTGGATTTGCGATATTTGCAATAAACAGGATAGGTACAGCAAAATGAAAATTACTATTATCACTTGTTTGAGATTTCTGCAGGTTTATTTGATATAGCAGTTCGCACTAAAGCGATATCTAATCGCTTTACAAAAAAAACAAAGAGAAAACACAAATTTCGTATCGTCTAACGTCGTAGAACGTAGATCTACTACAACGTAGTTGGTCATCGATGTTAGCCTTTGCCATTTATTTTTATCCTGTGAAAATAGCTTGGGTTGTCAACTGGAGAAGGCAAAAAAGTCTGCTCTTTATATTACCACTAATTGTCTTCAAACCAACATCAATAACCTTTTAGTCTCTTATTTTGTCAACAGATGGTGCTACTAACAACTTACATATCTACATTAGAGTATTACATTACAACAGGTTCTATGATAATGAAGTTGTAATTTCTGTAAATAAAAGCAAAGTACTGTTTTAGTATGAGATAGTAAACGCGGTACATAGTGAAAGTATATAATAATGAGCACAATAATTAGTTCCTAAAACTTTCACATGAAGAACGAGATCAACAGATAGGTACATTGTTTAATTATTAACAAATATTGATTATATATAAAACTAATATGTTAAAAATGTTACCACACATCGTAAATTGATTTATATCCTATTGTTTGATAGGTTTTCATAGAAGTATCTAAGTATTACTGAAAACAGACCCTGTTTGTATAGATAAAGTAATGTTTCAGCACATGAGCATTACTGCTCCTATACCCATTATACAGCTGTTGGCTAAGTGCTACGAATACTAGAATATAATTATTTTTGCATAAGTACGGCATAGGTAATTTGTCGCCAGACTATTTTAAGACTCAAAATGAGTCCTTATTCATGATCTCGAAAAAATGCAAATAAAACCGTAGAAGTAACACATAAATATTTATGGATTCGTCTCACGTAAGTTACTAGAATAATATTCAGATACTTAATAATCCTTTGCTTGTAGCATGTATAAAGGTACAGAGATTTTAAAACTACACAATAATAATTAAATAAACTCATCTTCAAATCTTACAGCCCTATTTCATCTCGTTACGTAGCAGGCCTCTCCACGGAGTCATCAGATAACAGGCGGGCGCTCAAGTTTAATTGAATTTCCTCGCAAAGTTTACGCCACCCCTGGACTTCGAGCGCCCTGATTGGAGCGGCGTCGACCCGCTCAAAGACATTGTTCCCGGGCGCATAGCTAGGGCTGTGCATCTAGGTATATGTTGAACTCGATGTACATGAATGGTTACATTGGTTGTTTTACAAATATACAGAATTTCTAAGATTGCGCTTATTTTTAAATATAAATGCGAAACATTATTTTAAACTAATTGTAATTTGATAAAAACCTCAATAAAAATTATGCTAATAGCTCTTCTTGTCTATTAATCTGAAAAACTAAAAATAATGACGAATTGAAAATCCCCTTTTTAGGGTATATAATTTCTTTAACTATGGGAAACCATAATAAAAGAAAATCCTGAATAACCATTGTGAATGACATTGAACACGTATAAAAAAAAGTTAACTTATGGTTTACTAGGTAAAACAATAAAAGGCCTGTTACAATTAAATTTCGTAGCGTGCAGTACTGTGCGTATTTTATTAATTATAATTATTTGAAGTACATTGTCTTTGGACACTGATCATCACGCGTGACGAGGAATTCATTGCGTAATTACACCGAATTACGTTTGTCGTTGGACACACACTCGTCAAGGGATATTCAACCTTATAGCATGAGCATAGGGTACGTATGTGACTTTTCAGTGGTAAGACAATGGTCCAAGGTTGGTATGATGCCATCTTGAGTTAGTTCCACTTTTGCTAAGAACTAGGGCGCCGGAAGTGAGCATTAAGATGTAAAGCGGATGGTGAGATTATCAAACTATTTCAACTGTTTCGTTAGTGGAATAGAGATTTTGTTTTGTATTCTTTTTTGCATGCGTCGAAATCTCGGCGAAATTTCGCGTTTGGTAATTACGGAAAAGAAAGTAAATAATTGTTTATTTATTTAATGATTCGTCTACAATTGTCACACATTTACATAGTTCGAATACAATCACAATAGTATGTACCGTACCGTACCGGGTCCGTTATGTACATAAATTAATCGGCAAACACAGCATTCATAAAAAAAACAACAATAAGTAAATAAAGTAGTTTTTTACCGAAATGTTGAATTGATTGTTTTATCGTATGTAAGTTAAGTTAAGTATATTATTTTTATCTGTGTATTTAGGAACCTACATGTTTTTTACATGTAGGTTCAAGGTCGTTAAAAGCTATGGTGAGGAAAATACTAATTTGATAATTCTCTTTAATTTTTCCACTAAAATTTAATTGCGACATTTACGACTATTTGGACCAACTTTCAGAATCTATCTTGGTATTTAATAACCAATGCGATTAGGTTTAAAAATAATAATGTTGGTACAAAATTCAAAATCCACAAAAAAGTATTTAGTTTAATTGAGAACCTTACTCCTTTTTTCTAATGTCAGCTAATAATATGTAACATCAGTACTGTTTAGTGAAACATTCACGTAGTCATTAAAGGCGAAAAATTGGCGTATTTTTTTTGGCTATTTTGGACTCAGTCAGACCACTTACATACTGCGTATGACATTATTACATGAGAACTTCTATATACCTACCTATATAACACGATACTTATTATCATTTAGCAAAAGTTATAAAAATCATATTATAAAGGTAATTATGCCAATTCTTCATGTCATTAAGTATTTTACATATTCTTCAATCAAATTAAGTTAACCATGCTTGACTTTTGAACGCGCCAGTTACAATGTTAATTATACCGAAGATCAATTAAATACGTAACATGAAATTACACGTACGCGCCAATGAGTTTCATAACCTAATTATTTAAAAAGTTAAGTTTTATCCAACGAGTCTGCTGTATTTTATATCTTTTGTTTGTTTTAAAATAATATAAATAAATTAAAGAAACGACATGGTAGGTACATGAATGTCATGGTGATTAATAGGGACCTACAATTACTTAATTTCCATATGAATATTATAAATGCGAAAGTTACTCTGTCCGTCTGTCTGTCTGTTGCGCTTTCACTGCCAAACAGTTCCACTGATTTGGATGAAACTCGGTATGGGTTAAGCTTGGATCCTAAGAAATAACATAGGCTACTTTTTGCCGCGATAACTGACTAAGACGCAGGTGGAGTCGCGGGCAAAAGCTAGTTATTAAATATAATATTTTTACGTTTTTCCTACCGAAGTAAAAAGCTATTCCAATTGAAATTGTGCTGAACAATATCGATGGTAAAACACGTTAAGATTAGCAATTAGTAACTTATTTATAGCAATTATTACTACGCAGTGTAGCAATTTAATCGCTTCGCTGCCCATACAAAAGTAACTTTAGCAATAAAAATTACCTGAGTAGAGTATATAAAATAAGCTACAGATAACATACTCTTAAATTTTATTAAAGTAATCAAAGGAACTGTTACAACACCGAGAATTCTTTCTCGAAATAAGAATAAGTACATTGTCTAAAACACGCGCGTGCTACACTGCGCGCGTTTTTAACATTTGAAGTGTCTCGGCATTAAAACTGTAAAAAACAGGGAGCTGTTTGAAAGCGTATTTTACCAAATTCAGATTACTTTTAATCGTTTTGTATATTGCATAGCAAATGCAAGTAAGCGTTATCTTGCTTTTGTAGCTTTCATGCAGTTATTGTGTAGTTAATTACGATGTGTACCGATGCACTATGGAGAAGTTGAACAAAATATTGTCAACCCAAAAGCCTTACGCGTGCTGCAGGTTTGATCCCTGCATGGCAGAAAAAATTGTGCGATCCACAAATAATTAATTGATCCAAGTTTGGGAGTACATTTCATAAATATTCGATCCAAGTTTTGGATACCATACTTTGCATAGGAAAGTTTCTCTAGTGCCTTCATTTCTCAGTTGACTCGCATTCAAAATCACTGCAATCAATGGAATGTCTTCGACAATATTTCCTAACTGTTACTTTCCATATATATTCCACTGAACGGCAATTTGAACACGATTATTACCTTTATCTTGCAAAACATTCAATTTAGCGACCATAATTAGATATCTTTTAGTGTAAGACACAAGGTCAATGGTATGTTTCGAAAATGTTAGTTACATGTGCACTACATAAGATTTTCGTGTCTTAATGCATTTAAGTAATTGTATGATTTATTGATTATGGATATTGTGATATTTCGACAGTAAAATAGTTCTAGAAATGTTTAATACAACTTCGATCGCAGTCGATTGAAAGAGTGCATTTTTTGTAGGTGCCATTTTGGGACAGGCGATTAGTATTCTCGAAAAGATTGGATAAAATGTTTTATCCAATCTTTGCCTACTCTGTGGTATTTTAAGTTACGCGCATTTAGGATAATCTTTCACACTTTACACAAGTAACTACTATACTCAACTCTTGAACAACCTAGACAACAGCGTGAGCTAGTTTCCGTAGTTAGTACCGAAATGGAAATGACTTGGGATTATTTCCCAAGTCATTTCCATTTCGGTTCCTGAGAAAAAACTAGATTGCAAATTTAATGAATGTAAAAGGAGAAGCACTTCGTTGGTTTTAACCGGTAACAGTCGTACATACCCTTCTATCTTTCTCATGGCAGAGGAGGAAAAACCCAGTAAAAAAAAGTATTTTATTGGTTTATGCGTCACAAAAAGAAGATTACAGACAGAATATTCTTATGTATTTACTTAATAATTTATTATTACTTAACTTTGTCAAAGATTTATTCGCATCTATCAGTGTTAGTTCCGCACTATTCTGCTGGCGCTAGTCTCGCTGCCGGAACCGGCGCGTGCGCACTTTCTACGCGCCTATAATTAAATAATAGGTATGATAGAGGCATGTGGACCTATTATTATTGCGTAATTCCTGATGAATAATAAACTACTATGTAGGTAATGTATGTATCTTAATTAAATGGTAAGGAAATAAGTCTAATAGAGGTAATAATGATGTCACGGGATTTGGAGTTTAGCAAGTATCTTTTTTTTTTTAAATGATGCTTACTAATTTCGCACTATGGTATTTAATCCTTGTATTGCGGGGGCTTTTACAAACATTCAAATCACATGCACAAAGTACACCCACACTTAGAACAAGCATTTGTGGATCGCACAAATGCTTGTCCCATGCGGGGATCGCAACCACAGCACGTCGCGCATAGCGGTAACAGGCATGGTGTCCTATACCACTCGGCTATCCGTGCAGTCAAATTGGAACAAGAGCATAAAATATTCTTCCGTAAGGGTGTAGACAGAAATTATGCGTTATAGGTGAAGCAAGTAAGTCCTGAGGCAACGTTAAATGTAAACAGTCACCTAAATAAAAACTGGTAGCAGCCAAAGCATGGAAACTGAAAAGTTAATAAGGCTATGATGCCGTTTCGTCTAAGGGTTTAAACATAATGCTATAGAATTTTAGTAAACCGTAAAAAAGCCACACTATAATTTAGTGAATGTACTATTTCGCTGCTGTATTAAGTATTCAGATTAGACAAGAAGATATATTAGGTTTAACATCGTAGCATACTAACTTGATTTAAATTCATCATGATAGCGACGAATTGTCAGGAAATTTGCAGTCTTTATCTATCGACGTAACGAAAAACAAGTAGGTAATAGCCGTGTTGTGGTACTTTCTTTGTTAATAAATCGATTACTAGGTACTAGATAACTGAACAACGCTGAAAATGTACACCTCTAACCCTCTGGAGACCCAAATCCATTTGAGCTAAAGGCGGCAACCCATCTTCATAACAGAAGGGTTGCGGGCCGGGTAAAATGGGTTTAGGCTACCAGATCTCTCGCAAAACTTTGAAATGGAGAGCAGAAGAGATTAGGAGAATTCTTCGGCTGGTCAACTCGTCTGCGACCGACATACATTGTATTTCAATAAATAATTACAACAAATTTTGTCACATATTTATTTAACGAACGTCGTGCAAGTAGCAGGGTTCGTGGTGACGATGTCAGACTTAAACCACTCCTTAATTCATGCAGTTTAAATATAGATATTGTTGTGTATCTACTGATTGCTGTTACAATCTACTTCATAAACATTTGATACGTTATTATGTAGACAGGTGGTGAAATGTCTCGGCGGTTAAGTATGTAATGAAACCTATTTCCTTAATAATACCGAAGCCTCGGGCTATCCTAGTATCACTTGCAATACTCAAGACTTTAGTCCGCGAATAGTAAATCATGTTTGTTGTTATTGTCTTGTATCTCTTCAAAGAATGTACGAGTAATAAATCTATTCGGAAATTTTGTCGTAATTTACGAACTTATTAAGTGTGGAAAAATAATGTTTACACAAAAAGAGGTTGACGGAGCGCATGCAAACAAATAAATGAATGAATGAATGTGGACAAATGTGGACAAATAAATGTGGACAACATCACATACATTGCTCTGAACCCAAAGTAAGTAGCTAACGCACTTGTGTTATGGAATTCAGAGACAACGATGGTACCACAAGCACCCAGACCCGGGTCAATGTAGAAAAGTGGTTTTCTACATTGACCCGGCCGGGGATCGATCCCGGGACCTCAGAGCTGGCGACACCTTAAAAACTGGTGTGTACGCCACTCGACCACGGAGGTCGTAATGAATGAATGAAGATATTTTATTTCTCTCAAAAAGTACACTACAGTTTATATAAATTACTACAAATAAACAATTGATCAAAGTATTTTTTTTAAAAGATTTTTGTGTACAGTAAAATAGAATTCGATTCTAAATTTTATTGTTAAAAAAGGCATACATTTTTTTTGCACGTACCTAGATATTGCAAACCTTTTTGGACTTATTTTTGAGAGTCCATATATTATTTGATCTGTGTTTTATCTGGCCTGTATAAATTTCCTAGAAATAAAACATTTTGAATCGCTTTTCATTTTTCATTAGAATATCAAGTCAATGTAAGTCAATCTTTGCGGATATTATTAACTGGTGGGCACGATGCATAAACCTGTTGTTATTAGTTACGTTATAATACAGATTATTTAATACTGTTACGAAGTATCCTATCCATCGCCTTACTTATATTATGTTAGTTTGTATTTGATATTGAGAAAGGTGCTATAAAACAAAATGTGTGCCTATTATTTTTTTCCATTATATGAATTGCTGCCAGCCACATCATATGGGATAAAATATACAATATTAGTTAGACAACATTCCAAAAAATTTCAAAATCTTTCTGTTCATGTCTATTTAGGAAGTGCATAAAAAGTTTTAATGTGAGTGACAAAACGCTTTTTTATCTTAAGGATAGTCACCTATATATTCTTGATAGTAGGTATACTATTCTATCATAGTACCGATTGGCCGACTAACCAACCTAGTGCAGTCGAAATCTAAGTAGTACAACTGCAGTAATTGTTAATTAACCTGCAACAAACTAAGACAGAAACTTACCCAGCCGCGTAACCAGTCTGATTTCAGCTCTTTAATACCTTACATAATCTTAATAAACAAATGATTACATCAAGCGAAAGAATGTGCATTATAACCTTATTAGCACATATCTGTCGATGTATTTTATATCAAGGATTAAAATGAGATAAGACCTGATTAATCTACAGGACAACAGAGTGATAAAATTGTTAATTAACAAGAATTCATTAGTAATACTGTCACTTTCAAGCAGGAAATTTAATAAAATGGCGCGCAAATGTAGTGCTGTAGCCATGTTGAGCCAACGACTAAATTAATTTTGTGATCATAACAGCGGTGCAAAATATCGAAATATTATTTCTGAGGCAAACTATTTACCCGATAGCTTGAATGGATTACTTCCGTCTTGATTTAAGAAAAAAAAAGAGGCCAAGTAGAAATAATAAAGAAAGGACGGAAAAATAGAAGGTCTATTTTTAAATATTTTTTGTCTGCGCCATTTATTAAAATAATGTTGAAATTATATTTTTCTCAGAGTTTCTGAGGTATTGCCATGGTGAAAGAATGTCATTTATTGAAAAAAAAAAAAAAAAAAAAACTTGCGTTCTATTTCAATTCATGCTAAGTATTTATAAGGCAATGCGACTTTATAATAATGTCGCCAATGACGCTAGTCTAACTAAGATGCTTGGGTTTTCTGTTTTTCAATATCTCTATGTAGCGATAATTGGAGACAGAAATTGCACTCTAGTATATATGTAATTGAGTCCAAATATGTCGACTTGCATAGACAGAAGCTGCAAAAGAGACCACTGATTACTATAATCTTATTCAAGTCATGATTAATTATTGTAATTGTCAATCTAGAGCTGCGATTATGTATGCATTAAGAAATTGAGACTGACTGACGGATATAGATTGAAAATGTCAAACAAAATATTGGATTACAAGAAAGTTAAGGAAGTAAGTTATGTAACTTATGATACAATTTTAAGAATGGCTTTTTAAGAGCAATAATGTAAGTAAAAATATAATACCAGCTTTTTTTTTTTTGGATGAAATTTACGAACTTAGCCTAAGCGCAGGCTTTGACTGCTTCACCGGACTTTTTAATAATATCAGCTTGTTACTGTCTCAATAAAGGACGAAGGTCTCTTTTGATGAGAATTAATGACCTTTTGACACTACACTGGCTGTACTGGCACGTCAGGAATTTGCATTTATAATAAATATATGTCTAACAATAAATAACGATAAAGTATTTTTATTTTAGGAATTGGAAAGATTTAAAAGAAATAATTCTAAATAATAATTTTAAATTGTTGAGTTATTTTGTGGAAATTAGAATTTTGTGGGTCGTAACTCCATAAATATGATAACCCATTAATTACATAAGTTTAAATAAAATAACCAGTATAATTTTGGCTCGGCTAAAGGAATTCGGACTGACAGCAGACATTGAACTACATAATGTTCCAAAGATGGGAGAGGTAAGTTTTTTATCGAAAGTAGATTTCAGTGCAACGAAAAAGGTTTAATTTACGTCATAAGTTTTATAAATGGATCGTTAATAATGTAGATGTTTGTGTATGAAAACTACCGTGAAACATATTAACTAATTTTAAAAGGCTTTACTAACGCGATATTATGAGAGACGCCCGAGAACTTAAAAATCTGACCGAGGTCTTTGGAATCATGAGCTCATGACGCCGCGGAGTTCCGCGACGAAATCAAACTATATTCTAAAATAACTTAGGGAGACGTTACACGTATTGACTAACATAAATAATAATAAGTTTTACTTAATAATAGTAATAAGAACCAATCCACCTAACATTCACCTACACATAGCACAAATTACTTTTAGCACAATTCACAATATGTTGTTCTGTAGCTACCTTGGGCCATTCATGTCTGTTCTCACATAGAGTAGGGGTGAATGGCCTCTGGTAGATGCCCCATCCCATATTAGAGTAACGTTCTCAACAAGGCCGCTGCGTGTTGGACCTGTGTCCCCACGTAAGCCTTTCAAAGGACCGGGTATTCTCGTTACTGAGGATAGCCCGTGAAAAATAAGAGATACAAGATTATTTTCAGAAAAAAGAAAAATAGCAGAAAAAGCGTAACGAATACTCCTGTACTAATTAGAGTTCCATTGTTTCAGAGGTGCTAGCGCCTTCCTTATTCAAATTTACAGAAGAAACGTAATTATGACAAAAAAACAAGATTAACTAAACAAAATTAAATTAAAGCTACGTCTTTGTATGTGAATGTGTATGTAAGTGTGTAAGTGTATGAAGAATGTGTAAGAGTATGTAAGAGTGAGAGTGCATCATTGTGTTTGTATGACTAAACATAATCCTAACGGTTTAAGTATTTAAACGTAAATAGATAAATGTAAGTCTTGTATAGCTTAACGTAAACATGTTCATAAAAAATATAATTTATGCAATCTTGTTATGATCATTACTAGGTATTTGTTAAAAAGAACCCACCTTTTAAACTACGTCATATCACTACTTACCCAATTTCGCAAATGCAAGTCTATCTCAATCTATATCATAGCGAATACGTAATGCATATAATTTAAAAATTCCAATACAGTTTGCGGATGATATAAATTATGATGTATAAGCAAATTATGTAACTAGCAACACGCCCAGGATTCGCTTAAGTAATGTCTGCTACTATGTTGAAAGAAAACTAATCTAAAATTAGGTTTAAATGACTATATGGACTATACAGAGTCAGTTAGTCGTTGGAGGCGCTGCATGTCGACGTGGTGTGGTGTGTAGATAGATAATTTGTGTTACCTTACGAGGCTGACTTGGCGCACCAGCGCAAAAAGTCTCATTAAATAAATGATTTAAAAAAAAATGACTATAGTTAAAATTAAATTTTTGTGTACTGTCTATTTACTCAAATACTTCTTTGTTTTGTTGCGGTCCCAACTTACCACACAAAACTGAATTATAATCTGGGACTGAGGCCCCAGTCGAAGATTCCCGTCGTTTATTCGTCGAATTTACTTTCTTTTAAGTATTGTCTTGGATATCCTGCAAATACACGAATGCTTGAAGACCTTAAAATGTTAAATTAGTTACATAGGTAGGTACATCCGAATCGTATGATTATAAAAATTAATGTACTGTGTAAATATATAATAGACTAAATTGACGAAACTTTTTTTTATGAAACCAAATAACTCAACTTATTAAAATACAAGCAATTTGGCAGTCAACACAACTACTATTTTAATAAATAAATCAAAACAAGCCATGCAATGAAATTAAATCAACTTCAGTTTGAATCGTCATATTATAAACATGCATATATTATAGGAATAGTTACATATTATATTGAATTGAGAGCTTTTCTGAAAAAATAAATACAAACCCACATTATATTCAACATCTGTTCTGTGTATTCAACCATTATATTCAAGTATAAATCGACAACCGAGCTCTTGCCCAAGATTAGTTAAAAACACAGCAGTCGTTTGTGTAAAGAGTATTTTGGAAAAGTAATAATCTTTGTATCGCGGGGAGTTTTACAAACATTTAATTCACATGCACAAATAACACCTAGACTTGGAACAAGCATATGTTGATCACAAAAGTCCTTTCCCCTGCAAGGATGGAACCCGCACCTCTTCCCGCACAGTGGTAATTGATGTGTTGACCTGAAGTCCTGAACCACTCATCTAACCGTTCAATCAAAACTATGTACCTAAACAAACAAACGAACATACAAAGTCTAAAAAGTTACATAAACATAATTAGGTGATAGTACATGAGTATAAATAAAAGATAAAAAAACTATGCAGTGTGTAAGGCAGTATATGTAATGATAATGTTGCAATAACGATTGCTGTAATGTGGCTAGTGCTATTGTTTTTTTTTCATGTAACACATTAGAAGCATTTACCGATCGCTTTTCTTATGGTATTAATTTAAGTATAGAGGTAAGTATTATTTCATTGAATTTAATTTGGTAAGAGTTATAACTTATAACTGTATATTTAAAAGATGACTCGCTTTTTCCCGCGGCTCCATAAGAGTGGTTATCGGTTATTGCGGCAAAAAGTAGCCTATGTCCTTTATTAGTATGGGCAAACGTAGTGTAGGACGCCCTGCGGCACGATGGGTCGATGATTTAAAGAAGGTGGCTGGCAGCGGATGGATGCGGACTGCTCAGGACTGGGATGGTTGGCGTTCTTTAGGGGAGGCTTACGTTCCGCAGTGGACAGCAATTGGCTGATATGATGTCCTTTATTGAGATTTCAGCTCACTCCATACCAAGTTTTATTAGAATCGGTTTAACGGTTTAGCCGTGAACGCGTAACAGTCAGAATGACCGACAGGGATACTTTCTCATTTATAATATTTATATGGAAGTATGGATTGATGGGTAAATGTGTACACCATGTAATCAGTGTAATGTCGTAGTGGCCTAGTGGTTCAATGAACGGATTTGTGTGCACAAGGTTGCAGGTTCGAACCCATTACAGGCAAGTACCAATGTGACTTTTTCAAAGTTATATGTACTTTCTTAATTATTCTAAGACATCATTGACAAACGGTGAAGGATAACAACGTGAAACCTGGATTCTAACAATTGGAATCTGAAATCGCCAACCCGCAATGAGCAAGCGTGGTGATCACTGCTCGTTCCTTCTCTATACGAGAAGAGGCCTGTGCCCAGCAGTGGGACATTTATAGGCTGGTATGATGATGATGATGATGTAATCAGTGTACTGGATCAATAAGGTGTGAACAGTTGCCACAGTGACAGAAATTACGTACGAATGTTACATCTGCACTCTTTAGCATTACACCATCCATCTTGAAATCAATCATATGAAACGAGAGTATCGCTACTATCTACTATGTAAGTTAATTAGGTAATATGTTAGAGTAAACACAGACAAACATAGAGCGTGCGCATCACTAGTACCCTATGCCAAGCGTAAGCACATTTTCAGCTAAATGTACTACACTCGTTTACTGATTTATGCGATTTTCCGTGCGACGACAGACGTTTATGCGAAAATATCGACAGTTCCTATATTATTAGGGTTTGAGATAGTTTTAATAAAAGGGTGCGCTCTGTTTTGAAACAAATTTTATATGATTTTACATGTTCACACTAGTGCCAACAGTTCATACTCGATATGCGCCTTCTAAAGTTTACTTATTTATTCCTCTAAGTGTAATATTAAAAAATACTGCTTGTATGGAGTGGTTTTAAAAGTCAGCAAGCCAACTATCTGATGCTGCGGGTTTCCGCGTGGCACAAACATTCTTGGATCACAAATGTTTGTGCCACGCGGAAACCCGAAGTATGGGTGAACTTTATGTACCCCTACTTATCCCTCCGATTACTCAAACGCAAAACTTTTAAAACGCTGTCCCTACTTTACTTTATATCCTAAAGTGAAAGAAACAGCATTTTTAAATGAGACTTTAAAAGTGCCACTGGAATATATTGGCACATATGTATTGTTTGAGAATTGCGACCCAGGGCTCATTCGCTAGTTTTTTTTTTGCATTTTTTTGATTATTATTTTTTTGAAACTTCTTGCCTCTATAAAAGTAGCGCGTGAAGAAAAAATATTTCATTTGGAGCGCGATAATCATGGAATATTTATTGAAAACTAAAATTATGGTGATTACCAAACTAAAATTAATATGCACCATAGATGGATGCTGTTGTATTATTAAATTTGAACTTATGTGTGATCTCTTATAAAAAAAAAAACAATATCTAGAGGAAAAAGAAACAAATAAGATTATGTTAAGTATTTAAACCGCAAGGTTTGTTTTTTTCGTGGCTTCTTTCGTGGCCTTAGCTTGTGTCCTCTGATAATAATAAAAATAGCAATATTACGATCAAACAACACAGAATTAAAATAAACTCTTGGCATTCAGAATAATTAAAATCTAGGTAAACTAATTAGTTGATCTAGTTACCTACACAGTTGGAAAGGTTTCGTTTAGACTAGGTCAGTATTGTCAAGGGTAGACTCTTTATTAAAGGCGAAAATAGTTTTTTATGTATTTTATAAAAAAAAATACAATTTGTTTTTTATTTTATGATTTCATTTCAAAGCTTTCAACATGCAAATTTAAATTCTATGTTAAAAGTCTTTCTGAACGAATTTTAGCCGCGAAAAGGATATTGGGCATTAGCGCAGTAGACATTTCAGTGTACATTTGCAATAGTGTGTGTGCGGACACAGTTTCGTTCTATATTTCTTTACTCTTAGTTTTTGTCATTTCAGTGGCTGTCCTGACTACACTTGTCAGTTATGTTTGATGAGACAGTAATCCGACACAAGAAAAGAGATACCAGGAGCAAGACCAATGGCTTTATATGCTTTCAGGAGTGAAGATCACCCATCACACAGCAACCCAGGCCACTTTTATGAACGTTTGATCAGTACCAACAGCTATTTCATGATATTTTTTTAAGTTTACTAGCAATCTTGTTAACCCTTCCAACAAAGCTAAATATGCTTGTGTCTGGAGTCTGGAGTGAGTGAAATTTTAAACTTTACATTACAAGAAATACTAAAGACTCACCTGTTTATTAAACTGGTTATGCTGTTCGTGCCTATTAAATATGCAACTTGTGATTATTATCAAAACACTTTTTAAATTATGTATTAATTATTGTATGCATTTCCGTGTGTTCGTGTTGTAATTTTGTGTTTCAGAAAGGTTTATTAGAATGTTATTTAATATTGTGTTATTTAGCGGTATTTTACATAATTAATTAGCGATACAACAAAGTCATTTAAGTATTTGTTTGAATATAAATTAGTCTTCTCCTTGCTATTTGTGAAAGGTGTTGTACTACTAAGCTAGCTAAGTAATTGTTAATAATATAAGGTGAGTTTTTTGTCGTTGTACAAACGACAGCTATGACTTCTACATCGATTAAAAATACGATTGATATGAAAAACTCAAAAAAATTATAATTACATTTTAATACCGCAGCAATAAGAGTTTTACGGTAATACTACTGACAATTGAGATTCTCATTTCGTTTGTTTGTTTAATTTTTGATACCAATTGTTTTTATAACCGATATAGAGGTCATAGTTTTCGTTTGTACAACGACTTAAAACTCACCCTGTACATTGTCTGTTATTCAGCATTAAAACCATTTCTAAATGATGTGTGTTACGACAAAGGAGTGTTCGTAACAAACTGTCAAACTTGTAATAAACCTTTTTACCCGACGCCAAGGAAGGGTAATGTATTCGCGCGTATTTTGTATGTTTCAATGTTTGTAATTTTCTTTATTACCTCGTATCTTTCAAACGACTAAATGAATTTAGAAAGTTTAGGTATAGGTTATATTCGTCACAAAAAAATGTATTGTCCTTAAATTTTGGTGTTCGAAAAAAATAATGAAAATGGCGGAATTTGGCGATAAATAAAAAAAAAAAGTTTTTTTTAACCAAACCAAACGAGAAGGGTATCACAATAAAGGGTTTCATTAATAGTTTACAAATATTTATTCAACTTGTAAGTTTAAATGTAATTTCGAGTGAGAAATGCTAAAACAGTCGGTTTTTTTTTATATTTTTTATTAATACAACTTATATCTTTATCTATTGGTGTATTTATATTCATAAAATTTATTTAAACGAATAAGGTTTCGTTCCTTTAATAAGTTCGACATAAAAATCCAAAAAAAAAACCAGTCAATATTACGACCAAAGTCTGTATAACAATCTAGTGCAACAAGTATAATTATAATTAAACTGTAAAGTTACGTCTTTAAGTGAACGGCTCCTTTGATTATTTCGCAACTGTGTATTTTAAACTAAAATTCCGTTATCGACTGGATGTGTAACAAACTGGTCCAGTCTGACCCTGCTTACTGATGCTGCGAAGGCTACTTTATCATCATATAGCGGATAAAAACATAATCATGTGAAAGATTGTCTGTGTAAGATGATATATCTTGAGACAATATATCCTATCTTGGGACAACTCACACACGGCCATCTGATCCCAAACTAGGCAGAGCCTGTACAATGGCAACCAGACAACTGATAAACTTACTTATATATTTCTAAATACATACATATTATAGATAAATTATACCCAGACACAGAAAAAGTGATCATGCTCATCACACAAAGATTTATCCTGGGTGGGAATCGAACCCACGACCTCCGGTTTAGCAGGCAGGGTCACCGACCACTAGACCAACAGGCCAGTCGCTGATGATACGAGAAAGTATAAATGTTGAGTTGACGAGTAGAGTAAGTAGTAGTATAAGTGGACTTAATGATTGGGAACAGGGTAGGGAGGAAATGATCTGAAAACTATCCTTTGTATATGCTATATTTCTCTCTTGCTTTTTCTAGAAATGATAAAAAGATTACAGCATATTTTTTAACTGATTTAAAATCAGTAATTAGTTCGTCGTCACAATGAATTTAAATACCTAAAGACATTGTATGTTATACACACTTATGCTTTGAAAACATGTATGTAAAGCAACGCCTGCTCTCTTTCAGTACTTAGATAAGTATTGGTTTACTCTTTCATGAACACACGAAACTAGGTAGGTACTTATTAAATAATCTATATTATATATAAAAACTAGCTGTTTCCCGCGGCTCCGCCCGCGTGGATGTCGGCTATCGCGGCAAAAAGTAGCCTGTGTTCTTTCTCAGGCTCTAGACTATCTGTGTACCAAATTTTAATTAAATCAGTTAAGTAGTTTTGGCGGGAAAGCGCGATAGACAGACAGACCGACCGACAGACAGAATTACGTTCGCATTTATAATATTAGTAAAGATGAATCTTTATTTCCCTTGGTCATCGTATCACGCGTGAACGGATGTAAGAATTTCGCCAATTCTTTGTTTTTTGTGTTAATTATTGTCAGGAGAAGGACAAAAGAAAAAAAAAACTTTTTTGAATATCTAATTTTACCCGTACGAAGCCAGGGCAGGCAGTTAGTAAATTAATAAGTTAATTAGTGCACTAAATAAATATCTATAGACTATTTCAGATAGTCTTTTTCAAGATTTGACCTTAACTCAGAACCATTATTTGATTTAACCGAGATATTATTGTAATAAATTTTCGTTCAAATCAAGAATCAGTGCGTTACGAAACCGCCAATAAATTAAACTTGATTTAAATGATAAAAGTTAATAATCGAAATAATATTGTATTGTCCTTCTGTCAAATGCCAAGGTGTTTTAATGGTATAGAGTAAACAGGTTAGATCATCCTTAACTTTCACGCTAGAATTTAACTACCTTGACTTATGACTTATTTTTATTATTTAACTCATTTTGTTATTCACTTTTAAACTTATTGAAGTAAAAACTTTTTTAGCCGCGATGAGCTTCTTGGTAGGGGAAAATCTTATGGGTTCGCGTCACCGACATGCTCATGACTGTTTAATTGTAGAATCATTGTGCAGTACAGTATGTACTAAATAAATACACTAATATTTTTAAGATACAAAATAAATAACAGGAAATTATTATTTATAAATTAAAAAATCTTCGTATTAATTTTGGTGTTTGAAAATATTATATTTTTTTAAGTTATTTTGAATTGAAATTCTTATTTGTTTTGGAAATTTCAAATTTTAATACTAAAAGGTCTAAGTTTTCACTTCTATCGGCTATCCCTATAACTGCCATTGTTTTTTTTTATTATTTTTTTTTTATTACTTCCTCTCTTTTATCTAAATCTTGATTGTATATAAATTGAGTTGTTTATATACAAGTTGATTATTATTGACATGAGTTAAATCTCTACAAATAGTCGTCACAATCCGACTACTAATCTTGCTGAGGTAAACGGTAGACAAGTAAATAGGTTAGCCTTGACAGACTGTCTTCTCTAGGTAAAATTTTCTTTTTCATCTCTAACCTGTAAGCGTGAAAACCGACCCCAAAAGCCGACTTCACACGCTGCGCAATATCGCGGATGCTCGCGGTGGGAAGCAGTGCGGGGTTTGTCAGTACAGACGCGTCTGCGGTGGACATAGCGAGTCGAAGTTTACCCTAAGCCGGTTAAAATTAGGTTTGATCATCAAGATTCACACAGAAAAGGGCGTGCCGCGGGAGAGTTTCTGTGCGCGGTCCGTGGTCGTCGGCCGTGCGAGTTGAAGCCGGTTTACTATAGTTTGCATACAAGCTACGCAGACGTTTAATTGCAGATATCCATTACTTAAAAGTCGTATTTACAATCCGCTGATCGCCTCTCACCACACTGTGTGTCGGCCCAGTTATTACGTAAACACAACACAACGTATTACAGTTAAAAGTGATGGTGCTACCATAAACAAGTATTGAATGTAGAACGGAGCCGTGACATCGTGGGAGCAATTAACACACGCATCTTTGAATGATTTTCAACAATCACTCATTAATTCATTCACACATTACTAATAATACATTCTGTCAATGTGTATATTAAATAAATAAAATTGACATATTTATTGTTGTTAATTGAATTTGTAACTGTCAACTGCAAAACATTATTTTCCTTTAAGCATTAATTGTTAGGTGGGTTTTTGTAGATAACAGAGACACCTTGATATGAATCCTAAGGAAAGAATATAGGACTTTTTATATAGGTCAAAATGCAGTTATAAGTTTGACTGCACGGATGGCCGAGTGGTATAAGCCATCACGCCAATCACCACTTTGCGCGACGTTCGAGTTCGATCCTCGCATGGGGATTTACAAGCATTTATGTGATCAAATGCTTGTTCCAAGTCTGGGTGTTTATGTTTGTAAAACCCCCCGCGACACAAAGATTAAATAAATTAGTGCGAGAGTCGTTAAAAAAAAATCTCCGCTTGAGATGCTAGTGTATAGTTAAATTACAAATGAGTTAGGTAAATAAACTCATTAATCATCCAAGTTACATGCATGAATTAAAAAGAAAAAACAAGTACCAAGATGTACTTAAAAATAAACATTTGTTTTTTTTTAGAAAGTGTTTTGATAAGGTATATTGCGACACTGCTTCTAATTGGCTATTATTACTTTAATTAAAATAAATTACAGCCAAATTACGACTACAACTTCTACGAAGAAGTCGGCTAAAAAGAGAAGACTTTAAACATTGTTTCGAAGATCTAGTTCAAAAAATGAGTATGCAAGCATTTGAGCTCTCTAATTGGACTGTAGATTTAAACCAGTATCATGCAACCAGCTGATCTTGTTTGCAATTCTATCAACATATATAATATGTAACTGTGCATTGTATATATGTTGCGAATATCTCTTGCAAAAGCGATAGTTAGTGCTAGCTAGCACATCTGTTTTTTTTTGCAAAATCTTTACCGCTACGCCCAACGCCTACGTTGTTTAGTAATTCAATATCATATGTTCTCTTACAATAAATTAAATATTTCTACATAAACCTTTGCTATCTAGGTGGGTAGCAATGGAATTTTCAATATTAATAGTATTCGTTACCGACTTATTCACCTGCCTATTTTTCTCCCAAGCTTTGTTGGAGTCGGCGTCTAGTCTTACCGCATTCAGCTGAATACCGTATTTTACATGGAGTGACTGCTTATCTGAACTCCGCAACCCATTTTCTGAGTAAGAAAATATTTCATGGTAAGACTGGTTATCAGAATTGTAATGAAATAACGACTGCCAAAGATCAACGTATGTCAGTCGGGACCAACGGCTTAACGTGCTTTCCGAGGCACGGAGGGGTCTTGGTATGTTTACAAATGGTCACCCATCCGGGGACCTACACCGGCAAACGCGGCTTAACCTTTGCTATCGGTAATACTGGCCTACACTTAGCCACGAGACATTCGACGTGTTATACTTTCCCTAGAAATAGCGACATAACAGATGTCAAAAAATTCTGAAGTATATTCATGACTTTATTAAAGGATGTATGTTTATTCCATTCAATACTTACTAACGATAATATCGCTCTACCCTTACATAAATCCCGGCACTTTCAAGTACTTCTATCACTCATAACTTAGGTACCACCATACTTAGCGATGCAAGTTTCTCCTACGTGGAAGTTCGATGACATTGCCAACATTTTTCTACGACCAATTAGGATTTCCCGTTGCACGCGGAAGTTTTGAGACCGCTATTGACAGCCATGACACAAAAACATATGAATCTCGAAGATATTTCTTGCACTAAAACACTTTTCACACTTGAACGTAGCTTGTAAGTTCATTTGAATGAGTAGGTAGCTTAGAGGAATAAATAAGTAAACTATAGAGTGCGCATACTGAGTATGAACTGTTGACCTAGTATGAACATGAAAAATCGTAAAATTTGTGTCAAAACAGAGGCACTTTTTTATTAAAACTATCTCAAAACCTAATATTACCCTAATAATATCAAAACCGTCGATATTATCTCATAAACGTCTGTCGTCGCACGAAAAATCACATAAATCAGTAAACGAGTGCAGTACATTTAGCTAAAAATGTGCTTACGCTTGACATAAGGGACTACTAGCGATACGTACGCTCTATGCTTGTCTATTTACCCTATGGTAGGTAGATTCATTAACTGCACAGTTAGCCGAGTGGTATAGATCACTACGCCGTTTTCCACAGTGCGCAACGTGCTGCGGGTTCGATCCTCGCATGAGACAAGCATTTGTGTAATCCACAAATGCTTGTTCCAAGTCTGGGTATTCTTTTTGTATATGAATTAAATGTTTGTGAAACCCCCCACAATACAGTGATAACAAACATTTTTGGATGATTTTTTTCAATATGTATTGGACTTTATTATAGGCGTGTGGATGGCGTGTTAAGAAGCCTTCGTCCTGCTTGGGGGCTTGTGACGTCAATATTTGGCTATAATTGTAGTGTCACAGTGACGTCACGCGAAGTATCCAATCACTGCATTTTCGTATTTTTTTTGTTTAAGCGACAAAAGAAAATAAATACGTGTCTAATATTTTTTCATTATCTATATATAGTCAACATCCCTAATCTGCATACACCTTTAGAGATTACAGGCAAAAGAAGTTTGTAACACAGTAAATGCCAATGCCTCCTGAAGCCTGTCTCCCACCATACCACTTTCATCCACTGTAACAGTTGAGAAATAAATTGCGAAGTACGTGTCTCCTTCCGCTGTGTCGTCACAATATTTACAAAGTTAAACCGATCCGACTGGTCGTTTAAACAGGGTACTCGATTAATCTAAACTGCTTAGCTAACTGCTTTTAACTTGATATAATAACCTCCTTCCTTTTCTTCCGCGGTACACGATATATGCGTATGTTATCCGCTAGGAACAAGTTTTTTTTTAAACTATTTCAATTGATATCTTATTTACGTAGTTATTCAAGTAGATTGATTGCTTACATGACGTAGAACGATTAAGTATCATTATAGGTTAGTACGATAACATGAAGGTATGTGTGTAAACATATAAATAAATAATATCTAATAATAAATAAATGTGGACAACATCACATACATTGCTCTGAACCAAAGTGAAGCACTTAGAAAGCACTTGTGTTATGGAATCAGAGGCAACGAAGGCACCACAAACATTCAGTCCCGAGACAATGCAGAAAAGTTGTTATCTACATTGACCCAGCCCGGAATCGAACCTGGGACCTCAGAGCTGAAAACACCACGACAACTTGAAAACCGGTGTGTACCCGCCTCGACCACGGAGATCGTTAAATATAAAAGCTCTTTTTGGGGCTTTTACGAATCCAAAAATGCAGCCAAGGACATGGCACCCACAATAGTATTTAATCGATTTGAATTTCAGCACTATTCGTTTATTATAGATTATCAGGGAGCACGGACAAAGTCTAATATGTTTTTAAGGTTTTTGTAATTTTGTAGTTTTATTAATTAAGCAGTGCTCTGACTTAGGGCTATAATTTTGTTATTATGAGATTTGTTTCTTGATAAGTAAACCTTACGTTTACGCAATCAATAGTCTTCTATAATGGGACCAGCCAATAGCCAGTAATAAAGCCAAGTTGTGTCACAGCACTTTTAATCGCATTAAGATCAGTTCAATTTAAACATAAGGAGCTTCTGATTACCTGAGATTGTCTACCGTGGGACCTATGCAATATCCAGTTTCTATACCCAACAACTAGAGGCATTTAGAAAACAAGTTACGATCAATTATTTTAGCTTCGCCATTACTCAACCGCCAATACGAAATTCAAATTCTGAATATCAGTAGGTGCATCAATCATGGCTGGATGTTCGAAGTATGAATTCTTTTTTATCGATATTATGACAGTGTTGCAACTTGATATTTAGTTTTTAAACTGTGACTGGTATTCTCAAGGATCTTATCGACGCTTCAATGGATTGTTTTTGTGGTCTATTTGTTTTTATTTTATTTGGTGATTAACAAGCTGCACCCTCGGCTTTGCTCGCTTCGTGTCTGTTAAATTATTAGTGGAATCCACTTATATCTTACGATAAAGTACTTTATTACAACTATTTATAACAAACACATAAAACCAGATACATATGTACCTATTGAACATAAACTCTAAAATGTTCATGATACGAATTAAATAACGATGTCGAAATAAATGCAAGAGTCCATGAATGCAGCGAAATACGTAATGGATTAGTCATAATTATGATTTTGATTTATGTGCAGTATGCAGCGTAAAAAGGATGAAGAAACTCTAATGCATTCAAGTACTTTTTGTATTTATGTCTATACTGCGTTTTAATTTATATGCCAAACATATAAACAAACACTAGTTTCAGAATAAACAACTGTAATGCTTACGTATAAGGTTCAGTTTGCGCTACAACTTTTTCAACAGTACTAGATTGTATGCATAAAGATAAAGATAGTAGGTATGCATAGTACTATGCATAAAGTTAATGTTTGTTTAAGTAGAAAAAATATGAATTAGGGTGTTCACGATTTAAAAATCCGGTAGGTTCACTAGTCTGGCATTTGGCACATCTGTTAATTTCCACTAATGAGAGAAAAGTTCTGGATCGGTGGAAATTGACAGATGGACCGCATTCTAGGCTAGCGAACGTCCCGATCAGCTGACAGGCCACGGAGGATACACACGCGAAGTCGTCACGTGCGTCCTCGGAAGATGCGAGGGGTAGGCACTTTACACCCATGAAGGGGTTCTTCCGAGACCGAGGCCTGCCGGAGCTGCGCAGAGAATGCGCATGTGATCCCGCGGCTCTGGCTAAGGCAAGGTGGTCACGCCGTGCCCTCGGCGTAGGTCGAAACTTTTCACCAGTAACAAAAAAAAAGGCTAGCGAACGGAGCGAATTTTTAAATCGCGAACAGCCTCATTGGTACAAGAACTTAAATAGACTTACGTCTTTATATTGTTCTGACTCACAAATAATTTCTTAGAACTTTTACAAGTTGCGCCATAACACCCTCTCTTCCATCCAGTCCGACCCTTTCAGTCAGGTCGTCAGTCCATCGGGCTGGGCTCTCTTGTCCAAGTGTATATCCATTATCATCCCATTCATACTTATGTAGGTATCTATTGTTTATGAGTTATTTATCAACTCGTCTATCATGCCTACGGTCCATTTAGGAAGACTTGCAGAATGAAAATATTTATTTATATTTTTTGAGTCGTCCTAAATAGGCCGTAGGCATGTAGGACGAGTTGACGAACCACTCTTGTTTATAGTAGATATAGTGGCAGTCAGACGAACCAATCTTGTGTTAAAGCACAAAATATGTTGTTTATTACTAGAATTTGTTCCATCACATTTAGGGAGATTAATTTAATTTAAATTATACTGTTAAATTAGATTTTACCATAAAACTGATACATCTGGTAATTTATGATAGCCATATAAACCTATATGACATAATGTCAAGGTTGGACCAATCATAACATTACCTAAGAGAGCAGACTGACTTACAATCACTCTTCAAGAATTTTGCGGTCAATTCTAAGGTCACATTACACTTTACATTAAAAACTGGTCAAGTGCGAGTCGGACTCGCGCATGAAGAGTTCCGTACCATCGTACAACATTAGCCGTTAAAATCAAGCAAAAACTATTTTGTTATTTTTAACGAGTATAGCAATGTTAACACGTTTCTTTTAGGGTCTGGTCGACTTTAATTTTTTATTTATTTTTATTATTTGTTACTATAGCGGCAACAGAACTGTCAAGGGTTCAACTGTCTATCTATTACGGTTCATTACATACAAGATTTATGTGTGGTACGGAACTCTAAAAATGTACACTTTTGAAAGAAGTCGTCTTGTAATTATAATTGATTAATCTATACCTAATAATAATAAATAAATATCGATTGCCTTATGATGGAACATCTCTTGTAAACGCGTGACGTCTGAATTCGCTGTTTTCGTTTTCATTGTGTTCGAATTTGTTAGCACAATGCTCGTATAAGGGCAAATTTCAATAAAATAACTTTAGAGAAACAAAAAATCTTTGATTTTTAAATCGCGATCGTCCTCATTGGATAGTCGCAGGACACCGTCATGTACTTTTGAGTACCTCAGGTATTAAGTACTAGTATTTATGTCTCAATTTACGGTGTAGGATTTGGGGTGTAACCCTAGAGGAATAAATAAGTAAACTACAGAGTGAATAGTTGATGAATAGTTGGCACTAGTATGAACATTTAAAATCGTAAAACTATCTCAAAACCCAATATTACCCTAATATGTAATATCGAAACCGTTGATATTTTCGCATAAACGTCTGTCGTCGCACGGAAAATCAGATAAATCGGTAAACGAGCGCAGTACATTTAGCTAAAAATGTGCTTACGCTTGACTTATACTTTTACTAGCGATGCGCACGCTCTATGCTTGTCTATGTTTACTCTATGGGTGTAACATAAGTAATTGTCAGTATGAAGCGTGCAAGGAAAAGATTTCAGCTGACATAACAAAATCAATTGGCTCGATTATAAGTAATACACCAATCACGGGCTATCGGATGCATAATTATTTTTTCTGCATCATTTTACAACGTAACGTGTTGGTTACGATCAATTCCCTGTCATTAAAGAGTCGGATTAGCTTTCATTATAGTTGTTGATTTTATAATTGACGACCTCCGTGGTCGAGTGGCGTACACACCGGTTTTCATGGTGTCGACAGCTTTGAGGTCCCGGTTTCAATCCCCGGCCGGGTCTATGTAAAAAAATCCTTTTCTACATTGTTTTGGGTCTGTGTGTTTGTGATACAATTCGTTGTCTCTGAATTCCATAACACAAGTGCTTTAGCTACTTAGTTTGGGTTCAAAGCAATGTATGTGATGTCCACATTTATTTATTGATTATTATTTTTATATAATTTACTAGATAATAAATATGAATTTATTGTTCTACAATTAAATTTGACCTTTAATACAAGAGATTTTGTTGCTACGCCAGACTGAATATAATTATAGAATACATTTTTAGACATCGATCTAGAAGCTTGGTATATGGTAAACTAACCAAAGTAAAGGTTAATAATAAAAAAAAATACTAAGTATCATTGTCTTCCTACTGTTAATCAAACGTCGATTATGTTGTTTAGTAATCGAGTAATGAACACAACTAAACAAACGTTTGGATTTTCAAACACGTAATCGATATCAGGAAATCGATTTGGATTTCAGGTTCTAGCTTTTGCTGTAACTATTGCACAACTGTCGCGCAGACTAAAAGTATGTTTCGGATTTAATTATTTATTGAAAAATGACAAGTGGGATGTATTGTGCTAATGTAGAAATTACAACAGATCTCTAGAAAGAATGTAAGTTAGTCGCATAAACTCTGTTACAGTTTTGAATTTTATGTTGCACCATTAAACCACAATTGGTTTGTATTGGTACTCACATTCGCTATAATAAAACTTATTAACACCTAGTGATTATGATTTAATAAAGCCGTAAACATGTATTCGCAGAATAGAAAATAAATACCTATGTTATAAATATTTGCGGGTATAAACAACTCGCTTATAGGCCGCTCATTATACCCACTTCCAAATTATACAAAGAATTTACATCATGCCGAAATTATTCTCCATGAATGATGAGATGTTAAAGTGCCTCTTTCTTAAGTTTTTTTTTCATAAGTATACTTACCCTAAAATACCCAGGAGGCGATGGCGGGACGAACTCGTCACCTTTGCGCGGAACTGGCCCCTGTTAGCCTTAAACAGAGATTGGAAAGAGGGAAGGGAGGCTTTTACCCTGCAGTGGGACACTAATGGCTCGTAATAAATTAAATAAATAATAAATTACCCTAAAAACAATACCGGTTTTTTTTGAGCGATGCATCAATATCTTAAATTGTTTAGTTACTCTATTTAAATTGTTGTTAATCCAGTTAACACGATAGCTAATTACGAAGTCTGTAGGTATGTGTATAAAACGTAATACTGCATTATAATATAGTAACACAATCTTGGGACGCAATTTGTCAATCGCTCGCAATTTTTTGCGTTGCGTCAAAATGCCCGAAACGAGCAATTTGTTTCTTTGTGAATATAATTAGTTGCGTTAATCTTTTAATTAAACGTTTTGTTTTTACAAATGTGGGAGTTAGTATTGTTTTAAATCTTATGACCATCTTAATGGAGCACGGATTATCGTCAATTAAAAGTATATTATGTTGCAACTGAAAGATTTGTATAAACACAAAAGGTTATATTAATCTCTATACTTACCAAACCAACCAACAAACAAACCAACAAGCAAACTCTTCAGCTTTATATATAAAGCTGAGTTTGTTTGTTGGTTTGATTGATTGTTTGTTTGTTTGAACGCGCTAATCTCAGGAACTACTGGTCCGATTTGAAAAATTCTTTCAGTGTTGGATAGCCTATTTATTGAGGAACGCTATTAGCTATATAATATTACGTTGCTACCAAAAGGAGCGGAGCATAAATGAAAAATGTTGCAAAAATTAAAATCCGTTGATACTAAAACACGCGGACAAAGTCGCGGGGGACAGCTAGTACATGCTAGATAATGTGTCATTACTTATTCTTTGACTGTTTTATTCCAGCGTGTGTTAGATAAAGATAAAATCCATTATAATTATATTACTATGTTTCTGCAAGAAAAGGTCACTGACCTTTAACTTAACTTTGTAGGTACATAAATATTGGTTCAAAGGCTTTATTACACGCAGGCCTTAAAAGACGCGAAGAACAAACTAATATGTAGTAATATTTATTAATGGTTATAAAATATTTATGATAAATAATTAATTAATTAATCACTGTTTAATAAACTAAAATAAACCTTCCATTATTCGATTTATAACTTGTAACTGGTTGCATAAAATGCAATAACTATTATAAGGTAGGTACTATGGATAGCAAATTACCTTTTTAGCGAGCATCTGTTCTTAATTTTAAGGTTTATTTTATTTGTCTTTCCTGACATAAATCATATATTTTTATGAACACTATAATTTAATATTTGCTGTCCATACAAAGAAAAAATTGGAGCAAGTAAATTGCAAGTACTTAAGAGGAACATCAGCTGTCTTATGTAAAATGTCTTTGATTTATGCCTTGGTATATAATTACAATATGGAGCAGCTCGTGGCTAAGTGTAAGTACCTTTTGACCGATAATACAGGTTGAGCCGCGCTCGCCGCGGTTTGTCCGTGGATGACCATTTGTAAACATACCGAGACTCCTCCGTGCCTCGGAAAGCACGTTAAGCCGTTGGTCCAGACCGTCATACGTTGATCTTTGACAGTCGTTAAGTCATTACAATTCTGACTACCAGTCTTACTTTGTGATACTGTGTTAACCAGTAAAATGGGTTGTGGAAGTCCGTCAGGCAAATTTGGTAAGACTGGAAGCCGACCCCAACATAGCTTGGGGAAAGGGTTAGGCAGAAAGAAAAATATAATTAAGTATAATATGGGATCTCAATAAACTATGTGTTTTAAAAATGTATATGCATCACTGGACACGCGTTCACATAACCAAGGATGCCGAAATTACATATAACCCGTATGTGTAATAGCGGTATCCTGTTATGTACTTAATAAAAATTGTTTAGCTTATTATGTTACTAACATAGTTTTTAAGATTATTGTCATTAACACTATGGATTCGGGTCCGAAATAAATGAATTTTATTTATTTATTTATAAAAAGGGTAGGCTGTAAAGCTTTCACTTAGCCTGACATAATATTTGGGATTTTTTATTTTACACTAAAAACTGACATACAGTTTACATATTGAAAATAAATTATAAATAATATTTTACATAATTTTTCATTCACATACACATGTGACCCACACGTCCAATACGTTATGATATATTAAGTTAGTAACAGAAGAAAAATTAATGTGATTTACACACAGCATTTATAGATCGCAGTTTGTGTAATGTAATATAATTTTAATTTAAACTTTAAGAGAAAATCTTATCTGATTCTAAATGCGTCCATTTATTTGCACGTGACTATAGCGTACCACCGATATTAACTACTACTGATTATGTAAGAAACATTCACATTGTGTATTATAAAACCTACATAACGTATATGAAAACTAATTAAAAAAATATATTTTTTTGTTTTTAAGATTATAATGAGGTTGCATATTTTATTTCAGAATTGTTATTTTTTTGGCTTTATTTTTTTATGTTGACTTAACACTGCTAGAAGTGTTAAATGAGTCTGATTACCCGCATGGTGACTTCTTTTTATATCCAAGATGTATTATATTTACAACTAGCTTTTGCTCGCGGCTTCGCTCGCGTTAAGAAGTATTATTATTAAATAGGTATAGTTTTTGCGGCTTTACTTTTGTTTAGCGTGTAAAATTTGTTAAATATCAAAATCCTATTTAAGCGAACGTCTTCATCATAGTAGCTCCAATCTTTAATTTCAGTTCAATCAGTCGAAAATCTAAGATTTATACAAACTTTCATCCCTTTTTTATCCTCTTAGGGGTGAAATTTATAAAAATCCTTTCTTAGGGGATGCTTACTTCATAGAAGCTTTATGCATGCAAAGTTTCAGCCCGATCGGTTTTAAATTGACAAAGTTTTATACAAACTTTCATCCCCTATTTTATCCCCTTGGGGGTAGAACTGATCAAAATCCTTTCTTAGCGGATGCCTACGTCATAACATCTACCTGCATGCCAAGTTTCAGCCCGATCCGTCCAGTGGTTTGGGCTGTGCGTTGATACATCACTATGTAAGTCAGTCAGTCACCTTTGAGTTATATATATTTAAATTGAAAAAAAAAAGTAGAATAATCCTTAAATAACTACTGTTCAACTTCAGACACAATTTAATGGCAACATCGCTAATTTTCCACACACATTATTTCAAACTTGGAATGAACATAATTTTGAAATAACATTTTGAAAAGAACATTCTTAATGCACACTTAAAATTCTCGCGGATTCGTTTTACGAATCACGAATTGTGTAATTTAATTTAAGAAACAGTAAACGGATGAGTTTCAACTGTTTACGTACTTTCAAATTAAACTAAATTTGATTAACATAAATTAAAACTATAGAAATTGCATTTATACGATACTATTAATTTAGTTACGATGACCTCTAATTAACAGAAAAGTTTGCAAGCTGCTAAAACTGATCATAAAAAAAAATTAGGTAATCGCGGCATAAAGTGCCGATGTCCTTTCTTGGAGTTCAAGCTAACTTCATACCAAGTTTCATCAAAATTGGTTCAGCGGTTTAGCCGTGAAAGCGTAACAGACAGAAATACAGACAGACGGAGCTACTTTTGCATTTATATATTTGTATGGATTAGTATCTAAAAAAAATAGGTTGAAACTACAAATATTAGGAAACTTACTATTTACATCAGGAAACAAATACCTACGAGTGTTGTTACAACGTAAAGCGATAGCATCAGAAATAGGCGCTATCTTTGATCAAACTAGATATAAATTTATTTATTACTAGATACTATTGTAAGAAACCAATATCGTTTGCGTGAAAGGAATCTGTTTATAGAAAACCTTTGAAATTAAACTAAACGAGAAGAAGGAATAAATTAATTTACCTAATGTATAATGTTCCCTAATAGATCAAAGAATGCCGCTTAGTGAGAGAGCTTTTTTTAACTTTTTTAATAGACCGGTTTTAACCGAATTTTTGCCGTAGGTAAAAAAAATAGTAAAGGTCAGGAGCATCTCTAATGATTGCAAAACATTGACAAATAAAAAAAAAACGCTAAAAGCTTAAACTAACTAAGGCTTACTTAATTATCTCGAACCATTGTATTGATTAAATAAAACAATAATATCTTAATGATATACATACGATTTTCATTTGACCTACATTAATTGAAGATTTTTTTAAGTCTTCAGCTTTAATCCGTTGACTGAACATTAATCAAGTTAATAAATATCAACGAAGTGGAACATATGAAGCCATAAACACACTATATTCTATGCAAATTTTAATTAACAAATCGTATTTTTTTACTGTCATTACACAGTTCAATGTTAACTTAAACATTTATTAAGCACAACGAATCATCGAATGTAATCGATTGTCCGAATCTTCTCGATATAATTAGATCGAGTGTTCTAGTTTAAAAATGGAATGCAAGATTATAAGTGTAAGTTACAATTAATACATGTCATTATTGGGCCCAAGCGTTCACCCTTCTTTGGTTGTATCTTAACGCCGTTCAAGAAGTGGGAGGGACGGTATATAACATGATGGTAACATAGTCGCACCACACAACCAGTCTTCGGCGAACGAACGAAGACATACAGCAACATGAAGTTATTGGTGAGTTTTACAATAGTGCAGTGCAAGTGTTTGTGCCAAGTGTAAAAAAAAATATATTTTAGGTTTCGAGTTTCAAAAATAGTGCGCCTTTTCGAAAAATAACGCGTTCGATTTAAAATTAGACTAATCCAATTATTAAATGTATTGAGGAATAAGGATTAACATCCCTATAACAGGATTGTAAAATCGACTAAACATCAAAAAGCTTTAAAGCTTAAAAAATATACTAAGTATTCTGAGCAATAGAACAATTCCATCGAAAAAGTGTTCTAAAATAAAGTAATAAAGACGGTTTTGCTCTAAACATAAAATTCATAAATAATATTAAAGCTTGCGATTCTCATCGTTAACTAACCATAACTTCGGTTATAATAATCGTTCCCGACCGCAATTTTCTGATATTTTTAGAGCATAGATTTTTTGCAATGAAAAAAAAAATCAATCGTATTTTATTTATTTAGGAAATTACCAATACCCAAATACATATTTTTAAAACTATCCCAGACTAACAATAAACAGAGCGTTGTTTCGTATACCTTAGACATCTAACATTGCAAAGCTCTCATTGTAACTGACGAGAAAGAAATCTAAACACCAAGCCTTACTTCCGCATCTAATTACGTATCTACAAGTGCATAATAATTCTAAAGTATCACATAACATAATTTTCTTCCTCCATCAACCAGTTTTGCCGTAATTTTCATTTCACTTTCCTTTTTAAGCTAGAAAGTATCGAAAATTGTATGCTTTGAGATACGGTCTTTAGGTACAAATGACCAACATGATCGTTATTACCTACTCAAATGCGGACACTAGGTTATTATTTCACCTAGTTGTTTGCCCATCATTACGTTTAACAAAATCCCTTTGATATTATTTTGATATTTACTATTGTAGGTCCTACGGTCCGGAGTACACGAAAAGGATAACATTTTGCCTTACCTAATCATCAATATTTTTTACAGAAAGCTTCTTTCCATCCTATAACAACAAAAATTAAAAAAAATATAGCTTAGAATTAATTAATTAAAATTAGTGCTGCTCCAACTTTAGTAAATTGTACCTGTTAGTCGATTATTAATTTCGTAATCGTCGCCGTCGTAAATTTCTCGGTGCACATGCAAATTACAGTAATAAAATAATTTTCTTAATAATTTAAACTTGTTAACTCTAGTTACGAAATTAGAATGTCTCCTGTCGTGTGCAGCTTTCCGTGATTGTGTGCAGGGAAACATTAAATTATTTTGTTTCTAGAAAATGATATTGTAGCTAAATATCCCAAGTTGCAATGAAGTCTTGTTCATTTAATTACTCTAGATAAAAGATAGTCGATAAAACATTAAGTGAAATAATGTTTCTCTTAATCGATTTAAATGCAAACATCGCATCGAAAACGTGTTATCATAAATTGATTGGAGATTAAAAGTTAATGTAAAGTTGTTACATTTGAGATTAAGAGAGTACATTAAATTAATCTTCACATTAAAAACTAGTTATTTATTTACTTTGATCTAATAATTTTGAGAACGTTTAACTACATTTAGAATTCTTTCATTAGCTGTTAGTAGTTTACAGTTACAGGTTCATGTGGTCAATTATAGTGGTATCCATATATTACCATAGTACCGGTAGTCATTTCGGAAATAAATGAATACCAGTCTAGTACAAAAAATATACAGATTTTTGATAATTGATGTTTAGGTTAAAAGTGCAGGGTCGGAAAAAAAAAAGGATAGATAAACTCGGCGAAACTGTTGCGGAGACTAATAAAAAGTTTAAAAGCTTTAAGCCACTAAATAAACCGAATCAATGTGTTATTTTAGTTTTACAAGAATCGCACAATAGCACTAGTGATCTTAATATAAGTAAGGAAACTAAAATAGAGATAAGTAACGAAGCTTTTTAAAAAGTAATTTAAATTCTATAGACAGATTGCACTGCATAGTGATGCACCAATGTTAGTCAATTGTGCATAACACAGATAACACAAGTCTGCAAAAATAAAAAAGTTGAGAGCTGTTTTGATTTTTTGGCGTAATACTTATGGTTTTGGGTGTGCTGAATCCGAAAATGACTTTCATTTGCTCGTAGAACGTCACGTTTTCTGACAATATAGGTATCTATGTTAAACAAGTTATCGTCTTAAAATAAAAGATAAAATACTTATAAAAAAATATTTATTTATAATTGCGTAACAAAACTTATTTTTTTATCTAAAATACATTCATTAGTAAGCACGAAACACGTTTCTTTTTCTCAGTAAGACTCCTTTTGGTACATTTTTGCTTGTAGGAAGCATCTGGAAGGTCTCTCTGAAGCATCCAACAGTGGTCTGATATCATTAAGACGCTCCATCTTCCCTGGTATCTTTTTTCCATCTCCTTAATATCTTGGTGAAATCGTTCACCTTGCTCTTCACTCACATCTCCTAAATTTCCTGGAAAGTAGTCGAGATGGGAAGAAAATGAACTTTTAAACTCATTAGGCAACCTAAAGCTTGAAATGCTTTTAACATTCTTTTGACGATTTGTTTGTAGTCAGGGTCTTTGTTATTGCCCAAAAATTTTTCCATGACCTCTTTAAAGGCAATCCACCCTTTTCTTTAAGGATCCGTCATGGTTGTGAAGAATTGTGGATCAGCCATGCCGTCCAATATCTGGTCCAGTGAAAACACCTTCTTTCAACTTTGCCTCCGAGAGGCCTGGAAACTTTGATATTAAGTATTTAAAGCAATTTCCATCTCTTGGAAGTGACTTCACAAATCGCTTCATCAATCCCAGCTTTATGTGAAGCGGTGGTAGAAGAACTTTATGACGAGGCACCAATGTTTCATGCAGGACGTTCTTTTCGCCGACGTTAAGCTCCCTCGGAGGGCAACACTTTTTGGTCCAGTGATTTGCTCGGTCTCTACTATCCCATAGACACAAAAAGTAAGGGAATTCGGTAAACCCAGATTGTTGTCCGAGCAACATGCCCAAGATTTTAAAATCACCGCACACTTGCCAACCGTGGTCATTAAATTTTAATTTGCAAAGAACCAATTCCAATTTCTTGTAGGTTTCCTTGAAGTTGTACGGAATGACCGACAGGAATGGAAGCATTGAAACCGCCATTGTGAAGCAGAACTGCTTTAAGGCTTCTTTCGTACAGACGACATTGCACTATACTTAAACAAGATCTATTAAACAATGACGAGTTAACAACGCGTAATTGTATCGCGCTATTTTTTACACTATCGGAGCGCGCACGTTCATGTTACAATATGTTTATGTTTGTTTATTTAGCTCACACAGGGCGTTCTTTATTTAGAAAGTAATGATAGTTATGGCCTGTATACATTTAAAAATAATAATCAAAATAAAATTGTACTTATTTATTTATGACTTCCAAGTTAGCCCAAAAAACCCCTTTTGTAATAAAATTTTGCGTTTAGCAAAATAACCTGACGTTCTAGAATTTTTTGAATATTTTTTTAGTTTTCAGAACATCTAAATACATAGAAATCAGTTGAAAACATCCAGACAGCATTTTTTTTGCAGACCTGTGTAATCGACTAATTACGTAAAAGTCACGCACCGTGGACCAGTTATGACACATGCGGATGCATCCGACTTGTAATCACTCATTTTAATTGACTATGTTATACGATAATCGACTAGAATTTAATGGCATAATGCGTTTTGTCGAATCATTTTAGTAAATAAATACGATTATATCACAGTCATTTTGTAAGATCAAATTATCATTCAGTGATTGATAGTTTTTAATAATTTAGTTTCGAATTTTGAATATTTCTATTTTGATTAATGTCATGGTTTCGTAAAGACAGCAATTATACATAGTCTCACTCAGTTTTTAATTTGTTTTATTAAGTAAATAGTCGCTTTCTATAGAATAAAATTATTCAAGACACGGATTATATTTTCACTTTCAAATGAGACAAATATTTTACTATAATCATTTGTTTATTTCGTCTGCGTATCATTTAGTATGTATCGTACGTTCCTGTTTTCGCCGTTTCGCGGCAAATCTCAGCTATTCGTGAATTCTGAACACATAAACTGGTTTAGTGCGATCATTGACCCTGGAAATCCGATTCATGTGACGACGGATACGATATACTAACGACTCTCGATACGATTTCGCTTTGAAAGTTAATCGTCGTAGGAATCTAATTGGTGTGAATGTTTAAGTTTGTTTTATATGATTTAATTTACGCAGAATTATACAAAAAATATTCAAAAATAAATCTTAATCAAAAAATTTACATACCGTAACGCGAACTGTCTTTTATACAATTCAAATTCCATTGTTTACGAACATGACAACCATCCAATTTAAAAATTTAGAATACACAATTGTTTTTTTTTCCAGCTGAAAGTCCAATGTCATTAAAAACAAAACAAAAGCGCGTTCATTTTGTTTTTTCTTAAATTACTACCCATAGTAAGAGCGTGTTACGTGTTAATCCACGGAACTTTCACTACGTAGCCTTATATTATGTCGTAATTAATATAGACCGGTGCACAACAAGAACATATTTACCTTGATGACTCATTGTTGTTGGTGTAATAGTTGGATTAACTGGGTTAAATGGTTATACAGAAAACCAGTCGTTTGTTACAGTTTTGGTACCGACTTTGTAGGGTTGGACACCAATGGTCAGTATTTCAAATAAAATCCGCTGCTCTATGCTTGAACGAAACAGAATGACAAGCCTACTTACAACTTGTGATTTTTTTCGTGCAAATCTAAGTACCTACCATGTAGTGTCATACAATACAATCAAGACTCTATTTGTAAAATCCAAACATATATCATTAATTACGATCAGGTATTAGACATAAACAATATTTATAGTTAACTACTGGTAATAAATAAAATAAAGATCGACATAAGAACCAATAACTTGCAAAATAAGGTGTTCTAACATTAATGATTCAACTAGCGCCAGTAATTCACTAGACAACTAGCGCCATCTACTTTCCTCAATCATTCAAACATAACTACTTCCTGCTGTCAAGTTTATTGCAATTTAAACATGCATTTCTACGTAATACCTGTAGCAGAAACGATGGTAATATATTCAGAGTTACACTTTACTCTACCGTTTCATAACAAACTATGTGTTTCTCTAAATCTATAGTCTTTAGTCTCGTTAAAATGCATGCCAACATATCTTATGTAAACGATGAAGTTGTAAATTTTATAAACACGTTGACTTAGACGTTTCTAATTTAATATTGTATTGCTGTTTAAGATGTCAGAAAATACTTTATTTTTTTAACTCGAGCACTACCGTTCGTTTTTGGATAGTTTGTTCATAATTTTCATTTAACATCTAAATCAATTTGGCTGACTTACGCTGGCATACATACTTGGTATGAGCAGTACAAACCTTTTTGTTGTGATAGGTCAGTGCAATATTTTTAAGTGAATGTAACTTGCAGTTCATCAATGCCTTGAAAATTCAGGCCAACCGCTTTGAAAGCAATCGAAACCACTTTTCGAAGGTCGAATAAACTCGACAATTACTGTTTCGTTGTTAATGCATAAACGTTTAACAGATTTTATCTTCTAATTGTTATGTGTTGCATAACTTGCTCTGTTTCTCGATTGCGAAGTTGATGCAATGGCCGTTATAGATACATAAGTTATAAATATAATGCACTTATAGAAAACTAATCATTTTGTAAAGTGTTTATCGGTAATTAATACGATCACTTCAAATAAATTTACGAGTTTAATTTAACCGATACACACTTTATTATAATTATAGATTAGTTTCATAATTCACGAATAATATGAAAAGTAAACGACTATGAAATTAATGTTTAATTGCTTCCTTAGTTCCGGCGATATAAAAACTAAAATAAATCATGACTTTACAAATGTGTAAAATTTATTTAATCAACGCAGTTCTAATTAAAATGATAAATGTGTAGACAGAACGAATAACTCAAGCTTTATTGATTGGTACTTAGATTAACAGCTAGGGAAGTGAAACTCTCTATTAATACGTTTTTAGTAACTCAGCCAAACAATGCTCGTTGGGAATTGAGATTATGCGATAAAACATTGAGAGAAAGTGTGAATTTTGTATTCTGAATCGATATGAGTTTAACTGGTTCGTTGCAACTTTTACTTTGTTGCGTATTCGATGACGAGGGTTGCTGCTTAGGATTAAAATCTTACAACACTATTATTTAACGTTTAAGGAAGTTTTGCGACACTATTTTATTAATTGGTCATTACACTTTTGGTACACAAACATCGTTTTGTAACTTAGCATTATTATGAATTAAAAATGTTTCCTAACTCTATGTTTCTGTCTCCAGGTTGTATTGGTGGCGTCGCTGGCCGTGGTGGCCTTTGCCAGTGAGGAGAAAGGCGCACCGAAACAGGCAGCGGCCGAAGATAAGAAGCAGGAGAAGCGAGGAATCTATGACATCGGTCACTATGGCAGCGGCGGCGGCGGTGGTGGCGGCGGCGGATTCGGTGGTCACAGCTTTGGTGGAGAGGGTCTCAGTCACGGACACGGCGGAGAAGGTTTGAGCCTCGGCCACTACGGCGGTGGCGAGAGCTACGGACACGGAGGCGGCGAGAGCTTCGGCCACGGAGGCGGTGAGAGCTTCGGCCACGGAGGCGGCGACAGCTACGGATACGGCGGCAGCTACGGACATGGCGGCGGTGACTTCGGTGGCTCCAGCGGTGGCTGGAAACCCATCTCCTCCGAAGAGAACCACGGCCACGGCCACCAGCACCACGAACACGTTAAAACCGTTGAGGTAATCAAGAAAGTTCCCGTACCCTACACCGTCGAGAAACATGTACCTTACACCGTTGAGAAGAGAGTACCTTACGAAGTCAAGGTCCCCGTGCCCCAACCCTACAACGTCGAAAAGAGAGTTCCATTCACCGTTAAGGAGTACGTCAAATACCCCGTGTACGTCCCAGAACCCTACACCGTTGAGAAGAAGGTGCCTTATGAAGTCAAGGTCCACGTTGACAAGCCTTACGAAGTGAAAGTTAAAGTACCTACTCCTTACACTGTTGAGAAGAAAGTACCTTATGAAGTCAAGGTCCCCGTGCCCCAGCCCTACACCGTCGAGAAGAAGTACCCTGTCCCAGTGAAATACGAAGTCAAAGTACCCCAACCTTACGAAGTCGTCAAGAAGGTGCCCTATGAAGTTAAGGTACCCGTCGACAAGCCCTACAACGTATACGTGCCCAAGCCCTACCCAGTCACAGTTGAGAAGCCCTACCCCGTCACCGTCCACAAGCACGTGCCTTATGAAGTTAAGGTCCCCGTCGACAAGCCCTACAAGGTCGAGGTTGAGAAGCCCTACCCAGTCCACATCAAGGTCCCAGTACCCAAGCCTTACGACGTGTACAAGAAGATCCCCTACACCGTTGAGAAGAAGGTTCCTTATGAAGTGAAGGTGCCCATCGACAAGCCCTACCCCGTGTACAAGGAGGTGCAATTCCCGCTCGTGAAGGAGGTGCCCTACCCCGTGAAGGTGCACGTTCCGTTCTACATCAAGAAGGAGGAGGAGCAGCACCACCACCACCACCACGAACAGCAGCAGCAGCAGCAGCACGGATGGCACTGAGTAACCTTAGGCTAAGTCTCACCTTGTACCTTGTAGGTTAAGTTCAGAAATGTGATCAATTAGTATTTTTAGTGTATATATATTTTGCTAAATTTGATGAATGTCTTGGTGCTGTGCGCTCACACTCGCTGTGATGACGTGTGGCCAAGTTGATGCGTTGCAGAACGAATTACGAATTTTACTATTACTTAATCGAGTCTCATCGATTTCTATACTGTTACCAATTTCAAGCAACAATTGACCAAATATGAAATTGTAATATCGTAGTTTTGCTGTTGGGATATATTAATGGCCGCATAGCATTGTATTTGATGCGCGGACTGTTGTAGATAAATACCTGTTATTACTTGTTTAGCTTTTATATGCTTTGTTATAATGTAACTTGACAAAGTACATGTACTTTGAGTTGAGGCTGATTTAATAAAATGTGTGGAATGTTTATATTTTCTGTATTCTTTCCTAGATACCTATTATCCCAAATCCTTTCATAAGAAAATGTATCATACGCTTTAACGTCAATATATGACTAAGTAAATGGATAGGAACGATAAAACATAAGCTAGATTACGAGAGCATAATTAAATTAGTGAACTAGAAAGAATTAAGATCTCAAATCTAATCAATGGTACCTAAAATAAAAAACGAAAATAAATTAGTCAATCCAAATCCCATCTTTTAATAGAAATCTGATACTTTTTTTAGAAGTGTCAATTGGGATTATAAAGAATAAGACAATTAGTAATGAAGTGATTTTGATGTGGCCATGGTCCACAAATTGAGGAAAATGATGAGGAGATCAGGGTAGTCTTGTAAAAAGTCATCATTGTCCTAAACAAGCCAACCAAAACAGAAAACATGGCAATAACTTAGATTAATCACAAACGTAATACAATAACATTATTAGGGCACATTATATATTATTACGAACATTATGGTCTTATAACTACAAAACAAATGAAATTCGAACTAGAACAATGAAATTACTATAAATAACCAATTGTTTCTAGCTTAATTTAAAATAATTTTTACGATGATAAGTGTAAGTTTTACTGGAGCGCAATAATATAAAAAAAAAACTATAATATTCCGTAATACCTGTTTATTGAATTAAAATGTATGTGATGTTGTCCGCATTTATTTATTATTATATTATTTAAATTAATGTTATCAAAATACATTTTTATAAACGGTTTAATAATAATTAAATCAGTGTGATAATACATTGCTAACTTATTCATTTTCTTCTGCGTAGCCTTTTCCCTGCTATGTTGGGGTCGGCTTTCGGTCTCACCGGATTCAGCTGAATACTGTATTTTACATAAAGCGACTGTCTATCTGTCCTCCACTACCCATTATGCTAACTTAGTTATATTTGAAGATATAACTTATAATAAAAGTTAGCAAGTTTTACTGCATGTAGTTGAACTTGATACTCACTCTAAATTTTTATCGGTACATATGATTTGAGTGTACAATTCCCATACCAGGAAATAATATAATGTGGAATTTACTACAAGTACAGACAATAATTTAGAAAAAACAATACCTAATGACAATATTCTAAATCTAGGAAGGATTTAATTTGGTCTAAAAGTTAGTTAGATAAACTGCTATTTTGTATATTGAAATTTCCAATTCCATATAAAAATCTTCCAAAATAAATGTAGTCCCAGTTGCCACAAATATTTTTATAAGTCTGTATGGCAACAATAAACTACAACGTGTGGATCTTGCTAATAAAATAAAAGCAAAAAGGGAGATGGGGCCAGAAGGTTAAAATGCCACTAAACATTTTTCAAAACTATTAAGAAACAGTATAACACATACGACCTCGAAGTGTGTTCCATTTCAATTAAAACGAAAGACAATAAAGGCACAAATGAGAGCACATTAACGAAATTAAAGTACCCGAAACATTACTCGACTTAAAGACCACCCAAGTCCAATCAAAAATAATAATTTTATAGTTATTTTGTTCGTAATAAGAATTCCGTTCAACATGGATAAAGTTGCGTAAAGTATTGCGATACACTCTTATAATAATTGGTGCATTACAAGATCTGATATGGATTTCTACACTGATGCTCTTATAGTCGCAATTTGGACTAAATAAAGTAAAGTGAAGATTGTCTGTGTAATTTTTTAATGGGAATTGATTGATAGCTTTCATTTGTTTGTATTGTTCTTTAAATGGCTGTTTGTTTTAGAATAATCTTCCTGTTGAAAACGGTTTGAATTCATTAGTTTCGAAAACCCAACGAATGTGGATCGAATTTCTTTAGTGAATAATAAAAATAAAAAAATCAAGCTCATGTATCTGATAACTTTCATAGATATTAAATAGATGTCTATTCAAATATGTAGTTCTGAATAAATTCACATCAGCTGACAATAATAAAAATAAAGTGTCTATGACATTAGAAGACGGAAACCTTAAATGATCTTATAGTACCCGTCATTTTAACAAAGAACATCTGTAGTAGGGGCACTGTTGAATGTCAATGTGAACAGCGGGGTTTGATTTGGTCTTCGTGGTTTAATCCAGAATTTAGTATTAAATACACATTTATCCAAATAATGTGCTCCTGACTGAATTTCGGTCACGTCGGCCTTTCACAACAGAGTATATAGTGCGTGCGCGAACACAGTGCACTCTCTAGTCCTTCAGTCTCATAGCTCGATGGGACGGCAGACCGACACGATCAGGGAAGATAAGGCGCAGGACTAACGTGTTTACGTGCTTTCCGAGGCACGGGGGTGAAAACACCGCCTAACTTCCTGACTACGAGCTGATTTACCAGAAAAAACATTTTTAGTTATCCAAATACTGGAACGTAAGACTTACTGATAGAAATACAGTTACCAAACCAAACAGCTTTGTTGACTAGCAGTTGTGTGCTAACACTTATATTGCTTTAACCTTTTGATTTTCATTAATTTTCTTCGACATTTATAACATGTGTAGTTTAGCTCGCATTTATGTTATTATCTATTGAGATATAATTAACCTGTCTCCGTTCACTTGGCTTGACAAATGTCTTACTTTATGGACAGAATGGCATAATACGCTACTGTTGCACAACCAGATTAACAGATATGTAAACTGCATCTCGTTTATCACTTTTCTCATTTTTCAGGCACCATTTGCCGGAGAATCAAGGCATCAAGGCATTAAACTTGATTGGAAGAGTATGACACAGACCCGGAATTAAGTATACATCTTGTAAATAGTTCGATTAGTGGTCAACCACTACGACTCGAAATAGTTCGAGCTAAGAACGAATAGTTTATTTAAGTAGTTAGGCTAACATTATCCTTAGAACCACAGAGAGCTTACTGTCTCATTTTACTATGTAACAAAATCTAGATATTAAGCCTTAAGTGCTTTTGTCTGTTTTATAGTTTGTGTTAGCCATAACTTGAACTGTAAATACCCATATAATCCTCGTCATGTTTTCTCACACATCATGTATTTCAGGAGTTCATCAAGGCATATATTGGGGCCTATAGATAGGCATACCTATTAAATGGCATTTGAGGTCCGTATTGCATCTGATGCTTGCCACAATATTAAAGACTTGTTGTATGTTATATTAATTGCTCAATACATTTATTACATTACAGTAAAAGTTTGTAAGAAGTGTAATCGTCATATGATTGCTTAGAGTTTTCACTCGACTGCTTACGTTTCTGTTGCGTTGGTTATTGCCTAATGCGTTGAAACCCATACTTCCTGTTGATTAACTCAGATCGGTACTGTAATATTAAATTATATTAGAATATTTATACGCGATCCAGTATTTAAACGCTTTGTTTAAAGTGTTACCTCTCGGAGTCAGGAAGGCTGGCAATGTTTACACCCCGTGCCTCAAAAAGCACGTAAAGCCGTTGGTCCCAACTGTCATACGTAAATCATTAGCAGTCGTTAAGTCAATACAATTCTGACAACTACTCCATAACATGGAACACTTTATTTATCCAGTAAAAAGTGTTGTTAGGCAGTCGCTCCATGTAAAATTTTCAGCTAAATCCGTTCAAACTGGAAGCCGACCCCAACATAGCTTTAGCGCAAGACAGTAGGAGTCCTAAAAGAGGCTAACCAAAGTTCAATCGATTTGACTATGTTTTGGGCTGGTCAGATCAAAAGATAACCAATGACACGAAAGAAGAGGAAGAAGAAACTTGGGAAAAGGTTAGGCAGAAGAATTTGAAGTGTTACCCTTACAGAGTTATAGCTCTAGTCTTTACTCTAGAACTCTAGTCTCGGTAGATTGACGACGACGTATTGGTAGCGACGGAGTTCCTCCCTATTCTAGGTAAAGAAAGTGTAGAAGCATCCCGATGGTTCTAGCACATAAGCCCTTTTGGTAACTGCCACCCAATTGCTTTCCTGGTTAAACAAGCCCTAAACCCCCCGTTCACACTAGTCGTAAGTCGCATACGACTAAAAGTCGAAAGTCTGATGTACCTGTTCACACTGCGTCGCGAGTCGTATAGGTCGTAGTTTATGTGTAGCGAACTAGGAAGCGGGGTGGGGAGAGAGGTAACAACGCGCTCGAGTCGATTAGATGCACGACTAGTGTGAACAGCAACAAGCAGGGACCTATGCGAGCACGATTCGACGCGATTTTAGTCTTACAACGGGCGCTGGCCCGTCGTATGGTTTTTTGAGTCGTATTAGACTAAAAATCGCGTCTCATCCAATGTGAACACCTCCATATAAAGTGTATGGTGACCAGAGCATTCGACTTTTAGTCGTATGCGACTTACGACTAGTGTGAACGGGGGGCCCGTTCACAGCCCGTTGTAAGACTAAAATCGCGTCGAATCGTGCTCGCATAGGTCCCTGCTTGTTGCTGTTCACACTAGTCGTGCATCTAATCGACTCGAGCGCGTTGTTACCTCTCTCCCCACCCTGCTTCCTAGTTCGCTACACATAAACTACGACCTATACGACTCGCGACGCAGTGTGAACAGGTACATCAGACTTTCGACTTTTAGTCGTATGCGACTTACGACTAGTGTGAACGGGGGGTGAGGATATCCTTAGACAGAATCAAAATTATGAAGTAATTAATATTTGCTAGACTTTTAATAGGAGTTTTCTGTTAGCTTTAGTTTGGCCATCCTCTCTGCATACTTTCTGGACACTTTGATTTCAGTTTATTTTTTTAAAGGCACAGATAAGAAAGATAACAGTCCAAAATGAAATTAATTATAGAATTTAGCTGCGAAGCGCGCACATTCTACTTAGATATTATGTATTAACGTTTTCCTTTTATACTTACATTAACTTGATTATTTCATTATTCAAACGTCAGATAATAGTTACGCTGACATCCTAGTAAGTCTTAAGTCCGTATTACAAAACGCAAGCACAATAAAACGTTTACAGCATTGCTGTAATATAGATAGGAAAGTAAGTACTATTATTATGATTAGAAAGCTGGAATTATTATATAACTGATTTATTACGTTCCAGTATTAGTGGATGTCTGAGCGATTAAATTAATTTATTTATGCGAATATGGCTATTATTTATGATACGATAAAGCCGAGTCTGCTGTAATAATTTTTGAACATAACATCGTTAGAAAACACAATTTAGGGGTGTGGCCTAAACGTTTTGCCAAATAAAAACAGTTGATCATGCTAAGCCTTACCATGGCCTTACCTCTAATTTATGTTTTCTAACAAATGTTATGTTAGAATTTTGGACAACTGATCCGGCTTTAGACTTTAGTAAGTATTTGGCGGGCAATCGTCGCAAACACCTTTATTATCTGCTTGAAATAAAACCACAGCATGAACTATCCATTGATATAGATACATATATGTCATGTATATCTTTGTAAATAAGATAAAGAACATAACATACATTAACAATAGAATCTGGTGTATAGGTACTCGCTGTTGACGAGTTTCGTAACTAATGATTTGTCAGTTTTTCAATCGTCGACGTGTCGTGTGCAGCGCGTTTGATCAATCTGTTGTGAAACATTACACATTGTCCAGTGACTTGCAATACATTCAAAAGTTCACGCTTAGTGTGGTCTTGTAGTGTCGTGACAGCCGTTAAATCGTCAGACTGATTGGTTGAGATTCGAGTAGCTTCGATATCAATTTGGATGTGGGATAATTTATGAAGGTCCCTGAATTTGAACAGAACTGATGTAGGCATGTTCCATACAATTCTAGCAGAAACAAATGACGACGATGCAAAGGATTTGTACAAATTTATGGTAGGTATATATTATGTCATGGTATATTATGTCCTATGATAGTACAATTGTTTAGGATACAACGGGACTGACATACACTATGCTTCAAAGACATCACACAGATCTATAAACAAAAAAAAAGTAATAATGTAGCTAATACCTATAACGTTTGGTAAAAACATTTTGTAGAATGTCATATATTTTATTACTGGAATGTCATACTTTGACTCGGAGCAGTAAATAGAATGTGACAAATCTATGCCCAAGTAAAGTGCAATGCCTTAGCCATTCTCTACTTAACAAAGGTTACCCGAGGTGTGGAGATGAGCACGGCTGGTGCAACAACAAAAAATATTGCTTGTAATATCTCGTTATTGCCATATCCGATGTTGATAAACTTTAGTTTCTAAAACTCTAGATATTAAACACTTAACATGAGCTCATTTTAATACCACAGAGGTTATTAACTACTGTATAACATAAGACTGGCAAACAAACATCACTAAGGTTCTCTGCCAGTCAAACCTTACATAAAAGTAGGTATATTTTAACTCGTTTGAAGCGTAAAGTTAACAATGATACAGAACTTTTACTGAATAATCAACGGAGAGAAAACGTTGGAACCAACGATATAATAATATTGCAATTAACGCAAAAATTATGTAACTCTCAGTTAATATTAACTCTCTACGCTGTAGAAGGTAAACAGTTTGTCTGTAAGACGAAAATAAAAAAGAATTTATTATAATTTGCTACCCAAAAATATATATACAAAAGTAGCTAAAAAGAAGGTTTAGTGAAACTATAAACCAAGTTTGTCTGGCTTTCACAGTGCGGATTTATTTCGTATTTAAAAATATACAATTCTTAGACTACACATTTATTTAGTAAATCATACTATGTCTGTCCTTAGAGGAATAAATAATTAAACTATAAAGCACGTATATCGAGTATGAACTGCAGGCTTACTACCGACTGCATCGAGTTCTGTTTCAATCGAGTTGAGATCGACTTGATACTCTTAAACCCAACACCAGCGCTAAATCGAGCAGTGGTACGAGTTGGAACTAACCTAGATCGAGAAATCCGTTACGATCGAAAAAGGACTACTTTTGAGACCATCGAAAACTGTGGATCGAGTCGCACGATCGAAAATAACCGTCAAATCACTGTCAAATTTCTCGATACCAAAAAAGCTTATTTCTGACGATCGAGTGTGCTCATTGTTTCAAGTATTTATCTTTTTCGCTACAATTATGGCTCGTCTTGCGTCGTTTTTTAATGTGCTAGAGGAAGCAAATCGTGCGGACAAGAGAGTTCTTAAAAACTTGCGTAGGATGAGTCGTTATAACTCACGTGGCGATACTTTCCGAAGAAATTTTTGGCTATCTAAAGAACTATTTAATGTTTTTAACTGTTGCGTGCTGCATAATTTGTGTAATAGGAGTATTTGCACTGTGCCCATGACGCGGAAAGAACGAATAATTTGAGGGAGTCGTACAATATAGATGTCGTCAAGCAGCCACCATCTGAAGAGTTAAGACAGGGGCAAACGGCACGTTGTGCCCTTGTACAAACTTTGTGGCAACAAAGCAGCAGATGGCTGCAATAAAATAGTGGTCGTTTCAGCCCGGAACCACCCACTTCCTTTTTTTCTACCATTTCTGTGTACTATTGTAAATAAACAAGTTTATGGGATTTTTCAATTTTCATTTATTAAATATATATTAAAATTATAAAGGCACATCAATAGACAAAAAAATAATAATTCAACATAACAAAAGTATTATTATTAATAACTAGGAACATAAGTTTTTTTAAACAGACAAAATTAAGCTTACTGTTATTGTTATTAAAATTATCTACTTATAATTTTAATAACAATAATAACATGCAATAAAATCATGTAGGTACATAAGTCTTCATCAATAGACAAGATATTACATTAGAAATGTATTTCAGTCTTAATCAAATACGTCAGCAACGTTCACTAAGGGCACCCCCTGTGGGATTAGGACATCGACTTAGTGCGTTGCTAACAATCTTAATAAAGCAAATACAGAAAGGACATCACCGGCGAGGACGTAGTATACGGCGGTTGTGTTTTGTATTGCTACTGCTAGCTAAATCGAATGCTTCTTGGAGAAGCTTCAAGTGTTTTGATCGCCCAGCGAGTACTATCTTTGATAGCTCTTATCAGAAAGAGTTCTCTCCGGCAGTTTAAACAGTCAGCAATCAACTATAAACATATGTATCTCCCTTCAATAAAATACGAAACACGTCTTTGTTTATGCACAATTCGAAGATCATAGATTCATTCGAAGAGATTAAATTGGACCAAGGAATCATGTTGTCCCATACAAACTTTGTTTCCGCTGTGACATAACTGTTAAATTTGACGCCCTCTTGTCAAACATAATAGACAAACACTTGATATTTTTTAACATTTTATATTGTGTCTTTTGTGCATAGTTAAATATAATTATTTCGATATATATTTATTAATAAATCTTGATAAATAAAATATTAATAATATTTTGAGTTCAATAAATACTTTACTTGTCAGAAAACGTTAGAAATTAATAATTTTCTAGCGAAAAGACCGAATGAATCATAGAGTTTTTAAATTTTATGATGACGTATTCAACCGGATACAGCTAACGACGCTAATAACACTCGATCGTAACTCGATCTTGGTTTTCGATTTGGTTTGGTTTGAGAGTACCATTTCAGGATCGAATCGTGAACCGAACCAAGTTCGAATCAAAATCAAAAACAGAACCAAACCAGTTTTGGTAGTAAGCCTGCTGTTCGCAGTATGAACAAGTAAAATCGTAACATTTGTGTCAGAACAGCGCACCGTTTTATTAAAACTATCTCGAAACCTAATATTACCCTAATAATATCAGAATCGTCGCATAAACATCGGTCGTCGCAAAGAAAATCCAACAAATCAGTAAACGAGCGCATTAAGTAAAAAGCAAAAAAATGTGCTTACGCTAGGCTAAAGGGGCTACTAGCGATGCGCACGCTCTTTGCTTCTTCTTCTTTTTAGCGAATTGATAAATGCTTGTCTAGGTTTACTCGTGTTTGTCAGTTTAAGGTGGATGCGTCAGGATAGCCCGCGAAATTCAAATTTTCTTACGTTTTTTTCAATTTACCGGTCAGTCTCAGGCTGGTTTTGAACAAAATACGATTCGCGGCCGTAATACGTAATGCGATCACATTGACTGATATTTCATGACAAACTCATTCAATCGGAGTGCCTGAACTTAGAGTGTTCGATTGATGATTTTAATTATTGTAATTCTAAAAATACAAACGTTTTACGACCGCGAATTGTATTTTGTTCAAAAATCAGCCTGAAACTGTCCGGCAAATTGCAATTTCGCGGGCTATCCTGACGCTTCCACCTTAAGGTGTAAAGTAGGAACAGATAGGAATTTAAGAACTGTCGCACTCAAAGAAGCCAATTCTCAAAAGTCTGAGAGTTGGCTTCTTGACGTAAATCGATAATAATTTACATTTAAGCATTCGAGGGATATTTCTGTAAAATCGGCCATGGGTATGAACCAATTCTGTCGTTTACTTTCGACTTTATTTCAGCTTACCAACTTCAAATAGCTGTTGCGAAACATTCTCAAGTTCACAACGTGAGGAAAGAGCGAGTGATATTATCTTTACGCACTGTTTATGTGTTTCATTGGAACATTTGTAACAAAAGGATTATCTTACATGTGTTTAATTAGGGTGCAAAGCCCGATAAAGGCCGAAAAAATGGCCAAACGACACTCTTGATTATAGAAACACTTAACTACTTAAGGTATTTAAACAGTCAACTAGGTTTATACTTTACTGCTAAACAAATTAAGTCTATTTTTGTAGCTTGGACAACTATTAGTTAATCTGTGTCTTAGATGTATGTTTGTATGTGTGCGGACTGGGTATGAAAAGGAAATACCCATTTAGTCTACCAGATACATAAAAAAAGGAAAATCTCGTATGTTTTCTTTTATCAAATCAATACAAAATGTAAATGTTAAAGTTCACGGGAGGGAGCTAGTGACGTCACGCGTTGGTAAAAATTGTAGCTACAAGTGACGTCACGCGACATTTCCATTCACTGTATCCTCCTCATTGTTTGTTTAAGTAAAAAAAATAAAGAAATACTTGGCTAACATTTTTTAATAATCTATGTGACGCGTAAATAAAAAATAATAGTCCGCGTCCCTATTATCTATTCCTGTCTATTTAGGCAAGTTGTATTTATATCACAATTATATACAAATCATTTCATAGATCCTTATTCGACCTCGGAGTTCTCTTAAATCTATTGTTATAGCTACGCTTCATAGCTACTACTTACTCCGTAGTCTACATCTAGGAGTCACTTTTCACTTTATATTACATTTCTATCGCAAAGAAAACATACAACATGGCGGCAGATAATTCTATATGCATATATAATGCACTAGGAAGCAAGTGAGCAATGCCTAGAGCCGGTAGGCTGCAATCTAGTCAATCGTTTTCCTTTACGATTTTATGTTTGTTTACATTTCTTGTCCAATTGTAAACTAACGGTGAAAGTTGTAGGTTATAAAAGATTGAAACAAAAATAAAGACAATTAGGTAATTAGTTTTATCATAACATTCATACTTTTACTTGTGCAAATAGAAACCCTTTTCGACTGACATTAACTGAATAAGAATGTATTTATAAAATGTGAATAATATAATATGAATGTCTTAAAAATAAAAGGTTTTTAAATCGTCGGAATCTTTGTTTTTTATTTTTAAATGTATGGTCTCGGATTACTCGAAGACGGCTAGACCGATTTTGAAAGTAATTCTTTTGTTTGAAAGGATATACTTCCCACTTGGTCTCATGATCATCAGGTCAGGATCTGATTATGGGAGGCCAGGAAAATTGAGGGCAACGCTCAATTTCGATAGGCATTTATTACATTTATTACCTGTTTCAAGTTTTTCATTGATTCTCTTCCAATTCGAAATGATTATCATTTACTTTGAAGTTATATTTATATTTATTTGTAATAAATTATTGTAATCCTACTTTCTTTTTCTTATCAAACCGATTTTATGGTTGTTATGTTTTAATAAATACCACACATAATTTTGTTGTATATTGTAGCTGTGGTGTGCAATCGAATTAGGCAGGCATGTGATATTAGGATCGTACCACGCTCCCAATAGAAACGTACATTATCGAAATAACAAAATTGTGACCACTTTATTGGGACATCCGAAGATTCAAACCTAATTAAAAAACCGATACTGCATGCCATTTACAAACAGGTGAATCTCTGATTCGTCTGTCAGATATGGCCCTAATATTTACAATATAATAATATCAGCCTATTAATGTCCCACTGCTGGGCTTCCTTTTCTTTTTGAGAAGAGGCCTGATCTTCTCAAAAAGAAAAGGAACGAGCAGTGATCACCACGCTTGCTCATTGCGAGTGATTTCAGATTTCAATTTTTGGCATCCAGATTTCCTCACGATGTTGTCCTTCACCAATTGTCAATGATGTCTTAGAATAATTAAGAAAGTACATATAACTTTGAAAAAGTTACATTGGTACTTGCCTGTTTTTGGCTCGAACCTGCAACCTTGTGCACACAAATCCGTTCATTGAACCACTAGGCCACCACGACATATTAACAATAGCTCTATCTAAAACCAAGAAGTAGTTAAGCATCATTAGCGTCTCGTACTACAGTACATTAAACAGTAAATGTGCGTTGAGAATTTCCCCGTGTTACGTGCGAGTTGCGTCCACTCGCTATTAACGGTTAATGTGCAGATCAGTTGATTGATTGCGACATTTACATTATTTTCATATTCATCCTGTACTTTCTAGCGTGTTCCCTGTTTCTTTTTTATATATATATACGTTTACGCCTCAGTATACACTATGAAACATTTATTGCACTGTAGAGTTAAACGGTATTCGCTAACCAAATATGGGTTAAGATGTGAAAGGGTCTAATTTAGATGGTATATACCTAATTATAATATTTGGCAACCCTATATATATATGTTTTGACCTGTCAGACTTGTCGGAAAACAAGAGATTAGAGTATAATATTTTCTTCTATATAAAAGTTATAGACCTTATCTTATCTTACTTAGACATAATCTACCAATACAATGAATCTCTAATGTGCATAGATACTCGTAAATAATTTACCTAAGCAGGTTTCTATGAGCTTCGATCTTCATAAAAAGCCCAACCTAAACCAATTCTAGATCTTCAATAGTTCCAAAAAACGGTGTTGTTAATGTTATGTTTTAGAAGATTTACAGCAAATTTATTTACCGTGCCTAAAACAAAACATAGTTTTGTAAACACAGTGCGTTGCTATGAGACAGGTACTTGACGCTTCTGTTTAGCTGGTGGTCAAAATATGCAGAAGCCGCAATAACCACGCACCTGAGATGAAAACACAATTATCTACGTTACATAACTGACTCACATTTAGTTTTGTTTAGAAATCTAAATAAAACAAAAGACGGCACACGTCTTATTAGAAATTAAGGTTAGACAAGATGAATGCAAAGTCAAAATCAACAATATTACTAGTAAAATAAAGTCCATTTTTATATAAAAAGTATTCCTGATCATATATTCAAAGGCGCATTGAAAATTGGTCTTAGATTTTAGGAAGTTAAAGTTGTATTTTTGTTGTAGAGAATGTTGAGCGAAATGCAACGAAACACACGTGAAAAAAAAGTTTAATCATTGTAAATAAAAGCAAATAGGAAGGAAGTTACTGTGCGTAGTTTATATATGTTTTAAGTGCTCTCTATGTTTAAGAGTTTGCGTAATGTTTGTGTTAGCCGAATGAAAATGGTATAAATTACGTGACTGGATGAATATATATCTCATTATGTCTAACAAGGAATAACTACAGTAGTATATTAGATCGTAAGTTGTGAGTGTCTAAGCTTTGTTGACTGTACTAATTATAAACAATTAATGACTCGTTGGTCTATTTAGCGAACCCGGGACTCCGGCAAAGGCAAGGACGGGACCGGGGTGTTTTTAGTCGGTGCAAGTCCGACATATCCCCACGTCGTGCCCTCGGCGCGGGTTGAATTCATTAGATTTTCAACCCGTAACAAAAACGAACGATAATAACCCGGGTCGGGCCAAAAATAGGTTACTGGATATTTTCTATTAAAAAATACTCAGTACAGCTCAGAGACAGGAATTTGGGCGGTGTTAACAATTTTACAACCCTGTGCCTCGGAAAGCACGTAGCCGTTGGTCCTGCGCTTGATCTCTCTCTGGTCGTGTTGGATTGCCGTCCTATTCGACTATGAGTGTAAAAGTAAAGCGCAGATTAGCCATCTCAACCATCCCTCTGTTGAGAGAAGCCACCGTGAACGAAATTCGGTCAGGATGACATTATTAATTTATTATTAATTTTAAAGTGGTGCTGAATAGGCTTTGAAGGTACAAGAGATGGCTTAGTGCACTGTTTTGAAGGTCAATCCTCAATATGTATTTTGGTTACTTATTAAAAACGGTAAATGACACACAGTTATCTATTTATGTAAAATACGATGTGTTATTCTTTATTTGTTTAATTAGGTATTGCATTTATTATCTTATTTGTACACAGATGATTTAATCAATATAGTCGTAATAACGTTACAGATCCCACGTGTGTAAATGATCAATAAGAGAAAAGATAAGGCAGCAAATCACAATAAAATGGGTTACAGGACGACAATGTTAATGAAGGTGTGATTAATTAATACAATTGCAACATGTAACTTGATAAGATTGTACTGAACACTTTGAATTATGTCAACACTTATTTCCTTCCATATTAATGTAATCTACGTGTAATTTATTTCTCGAAACGTCTATAATATCACTAATTAACAACAAAATCCATTTGAACTGTATTCATCAAACAGATAAAATTATCTTTAAGTAATAATCTCACAAAAAAATCAACAATACTTAAATATTTTCAACCCTTATCAATGATATTAATCAGACAGATTACTAGGGGTTAAATTTATTTAAACCGGAAAGGGATGAACCAATGAGGTTTTATTGATATCTTTTTACACCTGGTTTTAAAACAAGATTGAGTTATTTCTTGTCAATTACTCGGTCGGGAGTTTAGTGAATAATTGCTTAATTTGTATTTAACCCTTTAACAAGGGAAGATTTTAAGGGAGGGTATATCAGCTGCCTTTAATCCCACAATTTGTTTTAAGTGAAGGAAATAGTTTGGTGTATGCAGTTTAAGGGTTGATTAGATTGCTTCTTATCGTAAGTAAATGCTTTTAATCGTGTATTTTAAGTGATAGAGTCGAGAAGAAGAATTGATTTAAAGTGAATAGAAAGCGAGTAAATAGGTCTTAACAAAAGTCCGTGAATGATGGCTTAGGAATTGAGATCTTTATGAGAAAAAAAGACCGCAAGATCTTTGCCCAGCAATTTACAAACTCGTTGCTGTCTTGTTATATATTATTGGAGAAGTAAATAAATATTATTATTAAATTATGTTCTACGTGCAGCGCTATAAAATAATCCCATAATACTATGCCATGCACGGATCGAACCAACAACACGGTAGTTGACTTCAGTCACTACCCTTATCGGACACAACTCTACCACAAGGTACGACAGCACTATTAGCACTGTAGGTAATAATTATTGTGTTAATTTAATATGTGCCTACGTAGATTTTATGTACATACTTGTTGCTTAGTATTTTACACCCCATTTCCAATAATTATGTAACGTTAGCGCAATAGAAGACGTCACTATATGCAGAATAACGATCGCGTTACAAGTGCCACCTACCGGCGGACGGACGAACTTAATGTTGATGTTGGTGATAACTAGTGCGAGCACCTGTTGTGGTTCACTGAGGCTTTAGAATATTTAGATAGATCATTAATTAATATATTAATTATTATAATCATAACTAGCTGTGCCCGCGACTTCGTTCGCGTGGAATTAAACAAAAAAGCAATTTTTTATAATAATTTTAGATTTTTAGATATTATTTTAAAATAGAAGTAGCCTAAGTTACTCCTTATTACATCAACTCTCTGCCAGTCAAAATCAAAGTCCCGTCAAAATCGATCCAGCCGTTCCAGAGATTAGTCGGAACAAACGGACAGACAGACAAAAATATAAAAAACATTGTTTTTTGTATAGATATATAGATTTATTCACAACGAACTAGGAAAAAAATAAATAGAGATTATAAATAGAGATCTTCTAAATATATTTCAAACTAAAAGTGCTTGCGATACAATTTTCTTTACTAGACTAGGTGACTTAGATTTTATAATATGCTATACAAACAACAACCGTTGTCTTGAAAACAGACTTAACTGCTTCAGAAACAGCTCATTTCTTTGGACACAGAAATCTCTCAATTATAGAAGACCTGTAAGAATCTAATTGAATTATAACTAGCGAAGAAATAAATCAAATACAGTGCTTACATTAAATTATGTAGGTGCCTATTGTCTAGTGGTTAGTGACCCTGCTAAACAGGAGTTGTGGGTTCGATTCCCACCCAGGACAAATCTTTGTGTGATGAGCATGATCATTGGTTCTGTGTCTTGTAATATGTATGTATTTAGAAATACATGACTGATTTATCAGTTGTCTGGTTGCCGTAATACAGGCTCCGCTTAGCTTGGGGCCAGACCGCCGTGAGTGAGTGGTCCCAACATATTATTACATATTATTATAATATCAAAATTATCAAAGTTATTTTCCAATTAGTCTGTTCTATCCCCTTCATAGGTCTGTAGCAATCATGAATGTTTCACATGACCACATTTCTGTATATCCGACAGAATTAGACGGAATTGTATCGAGATCTTATCAATAACGCAGCTCAAAGAATTCCCGCCTCGTATTATTTCATTACCCTGTCCCTATTAGTTTATATTGCTAATAAACAAAGCATAAACATTTTCAATTATGTTATAAATCATTTTTGAATTAATGTAGATGTGTTTTTGGCGTGTTTGTTACAATTGTATTCGTAATAATGGTACTTGTTTAAGCGCCTGATGCAATTGTTGTTGCAATAACTTTTTTTATAGTATGTTGCTATGTATGTTTTAGGACGATGTAGCCTGAAACTTGACAGGTATTTGGTTTATATAAATTAACCTTACCTTAGATATTTATAAAAATCTCTTTGGTGTTAACCAGCTGTTTAGCAGATTCAATTCATCATTCAAGAAAGACATGATATAAAACAAATGACTGCCTATGACGTAAGGTTTTATGTGGATTAATTCTAACAAAAATTACTTTATTATAACATTAAGTATTTTTTTAAGCAATCTTTTACAGAGATACTGACAACCGGTAAAAGAAAGTTGTCAATTACTATTTTATTAAATTTAAATCAAATAACACTGACATTCCCTCCTCAAAATCAAAATCACTAAATCTTTGGATAGTTGTCGCGCTTAACGAGTTTACCGAACCGCACTACATTCCATTTTGTCACTATAACAATAATCGGAGGCAGTATAAAAAACATAAAAACGTCACCCTTTGCCTCTAATTAGTGATCAATAAACGTCCTAACTTGCCACATTATGCTTCGTTCACGGTTGGGTCAACTTTTAAGATAGATGCAATCTGTCCAGATATTCGTAAATAGGTATTTTGAGAATGTCGCGGTCCCATAACTTTGTGATGGTCGATTAGGTAGGTATTTTTTAGCTACTGTTTTGATTTTTAACGCATGATAGGGCATGTGGGAGTAACTTCTGGCCCTATTTTAACGACGTGACTTACATTGATATTTTTAAAGTTAGTAGGTAGTTTTTTTATGGCAATTGGAGTGATTTTATGTAGGTAAAGCCTGTATGTTCATGCATTCAGTAGGTATATGTATGTAGTAATTATATATACTTTAAAAAAAGGCGATGTTCAGTTTGATTTATTTGTTGTTAGTTAGTATTAGACTGTTCCGCGCCTGACTAAAAATATAAGCAAACTAACGTTCATAAGACTTTGATAGTTGATAAAGTAGGAGTAGCAAATACTATTTTGAAAAAATAAATGTATTGCTATGAACAAATTGACAAGCGGCGAAGGAAACCATGGCAAACACAAACTCTACATGAGAAGAGGCCTTTGCCCAGCAGTGGGACATTTATAGGCTGATATTATTATTATTATATATTGTTACAAATTCGAGGAATCTATTCCTTTCAAAAAATATAATAAAACCATAAATCTATCAGCTATTTCAACTCCCAAATGGACATCTATAAAATGCGACCCTTTGTTTCATTAATCTAAAACTTTTTGCAAATTAAATGGTGCGTAAATCAATCGGAATAGGATCTTCCGTCGGTGTCTTTTAAATTAAAGCGTGTTGATAACCAGAGATAAGGATTGGCGACATTTTTTTTTTCTATGTATGGCTTTGTTTTTTTTAAGGGCTGCGACCCGCCCTTTCGGGCATGACATTTTTTTAAATACGGAAATGTTTGAAGTTTTTTTTAATGACGGAATTCCTTGGTTTTAATAGACTTGTTTAAAATTGGATCGGTTGGTTTATCTATGTCCGATAAATTATAGTTTTCAGGGGTTAAAATGACCCCTATAAAATGATTATCTGTAACATAACCGTAGTAAGGTAGAGCTTTTAACATTTACTATTAGTTTAAAGTTAATAGCCAAATAATGAACAATGTACAAGAATTTTTTACTTTATGCAAATTTTTGCTAATAATGCCTTAATTGAGTTTCTGAAGAGAAATATAAACTTGCCCTGATAACAATTTGTTGGCCACTTCTACTATAAAAACGGTTATTTTAAAAAGGTATTAAAATAATATGCTATTTGCTGTTTTAAAAAGCAAATAATGTTTTGCGCCTACTGACTGCGTCTTAGCAGCTGGAGTCTATTGGCGGCGTGTGTAATATCTTATTTTATTTGCCAGTTGCAGTGGCTTACAATACGATCCAGTGCCCATAAAATGATTTTTGAATTTGTAAAAAGTTTAAGGACAATAGATACAGATCCAGAATTCAGTAAATTAATTGAGCATTTGATTAACTAACTGGGAAACTTGAAACCTATACCTACAAGTTGCATTGTAGTTTGGTGCGGGAGATTTTTAAACAAAACGTTTATTTACACTAATGCATATTTCTGTGATTGAAAAGACGTAATTTATTTATTCTCTGACCTAAATACTGCGGGCGAGAAATATAAAATCATTACTAAAGACTCTTAATACCCGAATCATCTCATTTTAACATTTGTCAATAGTGGCTAGTTACAATAATTGTTGAGTGAAAGGTGTAAATACATTAGTGAACCTATACCTAACATACGGCAATGAATAAATATTTGTAGTTTAAAATATTTCAAACTTTACATTTACATTTTAAATTAACGCCTGCACAAAAGACCTTAACAATCAATAACTTAACTTTAACTAGACGCAATAAAGCTTACAAACGTAAGCTATAAAGAACACACTAAGTAGCTAATAGAGCCGTCAATATTAACATAACAAAACATCGATGATTGCCCTACTGGGTCCCCCGTGGAGCACCGCTAGTTAAACGTGGAACCACCCTAGTGGTCGACGTATTTTTTTTTCTTTTTTTTATGGCAGATACTTGCCGTTTTATAGTTTCGGGTCAGGAATATATTAGGGATGTGATCATTGGCGATGTTTGCGATTACTTTGGCTGGAGTGCCGCTTGGTGATTAGAGATATGTTATCTAGAGTCTTGTGGAGTTGTTGCCACTGTGGGGTCCTTGAGGAAATTATTTTAATGATATTCAATTGTTTGTCGAATTTATCACAAACCACTGAAAGTCTGACTTAGGCCCACTTGCAGAAGCTCGGTTTATCTTTTTTAATTCATAGGTAAATGTTATCACAAGGTTAAATTGACAGTTAGTCAAGAGTTACTATACTAAGTATATGATTGAAGGGTATGATGACCTTAGGGGTTTTCGGGTATGAATTTATGTATTTAATATAGTAAAGCAGGTAGAGCTTTGTAACAAAGTTCTAATACCGTTCTGAAAAAGTTAGTTTCAATGTTAAGCCATCCTACAATAAAATATTTGTAAAATATATCTGTCAAAACTAAGTGGAAAATAAAACGTCAAATTAAATTCATCTTAACGTTTTTAAATGAGAACAAAAACCGAGTAACCTTCTCACCAGGGGGCGCTACTGCTATAACGACCAAATAATTTAGTTACACGCTCATCTTACGTTTTTATTCGTCAGTCTTTTGTTTTAGTAGATTTATGTCACTTCGCCATTATGTTCAATCACAAAAAGTCGGATTGTAAGGTTGAAAAAATTGTTGTGTTTTTGTAAGGGTTTTTTTTGGTGAGACAGTCGTTTATTTGTTTAAAAATATTTCGTAATAGTGATTATTTTTATTTCTTAAGACACATAGAGACAAATGAAAGTCGTAGCTTAAATATTGTCATTGGTTTGTTAGTTTCCTATCAACTTAGATATACGTTTTTTTTGGAATGATATAGATAGAGTCTTCTCTTTAAAGAGATGCAGCACAAACTTAATTGTATTATCACAGATTTTAACACCATTATTTTCTATCAAATTCACACTTTGAACGATAATAACCAATACATATGCTCTCTATTGAAACAACCCCAAATATTTACAATAAGGGTGTTAACAAAACCACATTACGTTCAACTTCCAATTACGTGATTATTTATAACACGTCATTGATACACCCTGTACACTCAACACTTGCGTTACCACTACCGGTCTTATTGACCCCTTGAAGTTGCTCTTTTGTTTAGATTTCAAATATTTTGGTGAGTAATTGGAGTGGTACAAAGGTCTGTGTAAGCTGGATGTTTTACCTACTTGAAACAGATGCGGTGACAAGTAGATGCAGTGTTTTCTATTGTTGGTGATCTGTTTACGAGTCTCGCAAATGTGCGTATAATGATCTCATGCGGTTAGATTTAGTACCGTGGTTTTGTATTTAGATTATGCTACTTTAATGATCAACCAATGATGAAATAGCCGTATAAGTAAAATTATATAAAATCTAGTTTAGAATTATAACGCCTACAAGTCTAGTTATTACAATCACACTGTATTAAATATTTGCTTTAATTATTTAAGTAGAACAAAAACGGTTTACTCACGCGTTTTAGATATAGTCATGTAACTAATACTATACTAAGTACTTACAAAGGGTACTTGTGAAAAGGGTGTTTAGCAACAACCAAAGATAACTTCCCTTTTCAATAAATAAATTAAACACTTGATAAAAAAATCCCATCTGTCTACTCCAAAACTCTTCCGCTAAACGAAACACTGAGTGACAGCATCTTTTATTCAGAAACGACGGATTGGGGCCGAAATCCGCCACGCGACCTAATTAACTTTGTGTAATCCCCTATCTCCGATAGCTACAGTAACCGTTATCTTTCGATGCATTCGCTAACGAATCAACGTTTTTATAATAGTTTAATTCGGATTAGATAATGTCCCATGGGTGGCCGGTCGTTTCGACCCGACTGTTCGAGGGTAGCGCCCCACTGCGCGATGACAGGTTGAGGGGATGTTTAGGGTCACATAATCGTATTTAGATTTAATGTTGACGCAATAATAATATTTGGATGAGGATAGTATTGGTTGTGAGTTGTTTAGAGGGATTGATGTTAAGTACTATTTAGTAACTTACAATTGAATGTCTAGTTCTCAATATATTTAACATTATACAGGCTCTTGTCTGTTTCGCAAAGTAGGTATATGTCGTGAGAAAAATATTTTAACAGGATGTAGACATCTTGCAGACACAAGACATCAGATACAAGCAAATAGATTTGCTAAGTTTCTTATACAAGGGTGTCGTATCGAAAGAGTATATCTGATATAGAGTCAGTTGACCAAATTTCAGCTCAAAATAATAAAGGAAATAATTGATATCCAATTATCGCATCAATTAACTGCAAAGTATGTGATTTGGTCAACATATACAAAAAAAAATATATTGAAACATAATTACCCATAAGTTTTAAAAATCTGTTTTCAGGTTAATACCCTGCCGGATATATCTACAAAGATAGTAATTATGTTTACAAAGTATGCAAACGTATCTACAACATTGTATGATCGAAGGACGAGTGGCTCCAGTGCAGGGGTGACAATAGCTACATGGCTAATGTTGCATAAAAGATTGGTTGCCTGTAAAGTCGGTTTACGTTCGGCTGAACGTGCCTCTCTTAAAAGAATACTCAAACGTCAATCAGTTTTAAGTCACAGTTAAGTCTAATGCTGTCTTTGTCACTTTAAGGTGTAAAATAGCGATACATAGTTTTTGTTTAGATATGTTTTAAACAAATAAATAATCTTGTATCTTGTATAGAGATTTAAACGTCTCTAACTTAAGTTGCGTTTAAGTATTCGGGGGGTATATCGCTTGTTTCCGCGCGCTCGCTTGCACGCTCGGCTCAGGCGGAACGTGACACTTTTCGTGCGTGCAGCCGACGTTCATCGATTCATAAGACGTTATCACGACAGTAAAGAAATATTTATTAAAAGATTGTTGTTTTTGAAATAATTGAAGTTCAGAAGTTTTTTTTTTTTTTTTATGTATTGTTATATTATCATTCACGATAGAAAATTATGACAGTCATGCTGCAATACTCGAGGGAAGCTTTTACTGCTTCTTCGGACGAGAAACAAGAAAGACGCAAATTGTATCAGTGTAGCCGCCCTATCCTACAGAAGAGTTTCAAGTGTATATAATCTACTTATTTCTACTTAGTTAGGTATGTATAGAAAAGATTTCAATGCGAAGAGTAACATTGATGGTTCATAAGCAGAGTCAAAAACGGCATAAATGAAAACACTTTTTTTATTTGGAATATTTTATTGAGATCTTGCCTTTCTAGAATCTAATTTAAAACAGTTTTTGTGATGACAATTAAAAGAGTAATGGCTTATCCAGATGTAGAAGTAATTAATAGTTTGTCACATCCATACAAATAAACAACTCTTCATTAAGCTCTTTATTAGTAAACAATAATTAATCAATAATAATCTATAGGTCAAATTATATGAGCTGAAACAGTTGAAGGTACGACAAAAACAACATTATCTCCAGTGGGATCGAACTGCAACACTTTTAACAAACAATATTTTTTACTCGAGCAAAACCATTTTCATATCTTCAAATCGAATGTTTATATAACTGAGGCATTCCATTATACTAAAACAATATCGTACATCATTAAAACGATCGGTATCGATTTTTTGTATCGAATGCTTATTCAGATCAACATCTAAGTATCTTTTGCGTCGAGACTGCAGATCGAGTTGTCTGTCTGTCTTCCTCTCCTTGTAGGGAACCGGTAATGGACTATTACGTCATTAGTTAATTACCAAGCCGCTCTGTCATTACCTTACTCTTCGAAATATTTGAGATTTGGGATGTGCGGATTTGTGCAATGAATCGAATGTACGTGATTATGCTTTATTGTTTTGTTTATATGAGAGATATAGTCGCACTTCCTTTGTTTTTTATTCCAATTTTAATAATAAGTATTGTTACTTTGTTGTTTTTTTTTCTTTTATTGATTAATGGCAATAATATTTTAAAATAGTAAAATAAATTTTGTAGAATAGGCTATCGACAACATTTTAACATGAAAATGGAAATGTCATTGGAAAAGCTATAATGAAGGCTTGTTGTAACATTATCTACATCGTAAATAAAGTAATTAAAAGAGATTACTAAATCATCATGAAATGCGAATGCATGAAATGCTATTTAAGTCTTAATTAGGCATTTATTAACGAGCGTTGTTTCCATATAAGAGACAGAATTAATTTTAATAGGTATCGGCCATGTTTTTACGCAACATCTACTAAGTATGTTACTAAACTTTATGCTCATTTTGACATTACATTAACCTCAAAAATCATTAGATATATACTCACTACATACATAATATACCCAGAATAGTAATGATTAATTTACCTCACGTGTCAAAACCTCTTTTATTCTCAACGTCAACACCTGAAGGCATCAGTACCTCGTCGTGTTAAAGACTTATAATTTCACCTCCCGCGAATGTCCCAACCCTTTATTTACCGCGGCACTTGCTTAAAAACAAGGCAAGGTACTAGTAATACTAACTCCATACAATTATTGTAAAATAGCAGTGTCTGTAAACGGTTGGACAAAGGGCCTGTAATGAATGGTAGCGCCGGAGGGTTAGGCGTATTGATTAATAAGAGAACTAAGGATGACAATGAGTTGTGAGGGTTGCGTGGTTTTTGGTGGAGAACTGCTGCGTGGTGTGAAGTGGGCTTCTTTTTGAAGCCTCTCTCAGGAGAATAAAAGCGAAACACTGGAAAAATATGGTCTGCATCGTGTTTTCTTTGTAGGACATGGGTTTTGAAAAAAGCCTGAAGAAACACTGCAAGTCTTGAATATAAATACCAGATAATCGAGAACGTCTTTTAATCATTAAAACGAATCATTGTTTAACAAAAGACAATCGGTTAATATGCTAAAACACAAATGATGTCTACTTATTTAATAGGAATTTTTCACATCATTTGTCAATAAAACATAAACCAATTCAAAAACAGATGCACAATTTTTTTTAACCCGTCTAATGTTCAGCAATTTTTTATATTCGTTACATTTTATACTAAACTTCCTGTCAAAATGCTCTTCCACAATATAATTCAAAACAAAAGCCACAAGTCGCTAGCGGCGTCCGTACGTGGAACAAATTTATAATGACGAGAGACAACAAGACTGGCCAAAAATTCGGCCGTTTACTCACGTATTTAGAAATACTGCCTTATTGTATACTACGTGTAAGTACATAATATTGGAGAATGCTGATTAGACCTCGTTTCCTTTGATCTCATTAGTGTTTTCGAAGTTCTATTGATTTTGGAAGCTTTTGCATTTTAGGCACGCTATTGATCAAGTTAGAGTTTACCGATATAGAAGAAGAAAAAATAGAAAAGCGTTTGTTTTGATTTGGGGCCTTGTTGGAAAATAAATAATAAAATAGGTTTTCGGTAATATTGCTTTGAAAAGATGCCATTTGACTCTTGATTGGAAAACAAAACTTATAAATAGAAAAGAAATTTATTTCCCGTGAACGTAAACAGGTATTATTCATAAGAAATAACTACCATTTTATCGTCCTATTTTTCTAAAATAATTGTTTTAATTATATCAGTCGTGGTAACCTAGAGGTTTAATGAATGGATTTGTGGGTATACGGTTGCAGGTTCGAACCCAATACAGACAAGTACCATTGTGGCTATTTTTAAAGTTATATTATGTATTTGCTTTTTGATTCTAAAGATTTCATTAACAATCGGAGAAAGAAAACATGGTGAGGAAACCTGGATTCCAATAATTAGAATTTTACCCGTGATGAGCAAGCGTGGTGATCAATACTCGTTTTTCCCTTCTCTACATGAGAAGATGCCTGTTCCCAGCAGTGGGACATTTAAAGGCCGGTATTGTATTCACACCACACACGGTAAAATGGTTTTAATTTAAAGTCTAAAACCCAATCTCAAACGTGGCCGCACTGAGTACTTTACAATTCTTTGGAATTTCAAAGACCACACAGGCTACATTGGATTCTTAGCTTCCTCAAGTTCTTCCAAGAGACAATTAGTTTAAAAGTTAGTGCTTACAAGTGTTGCGAGATTAGAACATGTTTTAATCCTAAATGTTAACGGTTCAATCACCTTTGTACACGACTGTTTTATTTATACGAACTTGTGATTCTAATGCATTAAGACTTTTGATGATGCCGACGTAGTAATAATTCCTTTATTTTTTTCATTTTCCAGATTTTCTTTTTGCGATTTGTTTTTGAAGTGATATCTATTTTACGTTAGGTAGGAAGTATGATCGAAATGCATATTAGTACTTAGTTTTAATGTTTTATCATTTTTTTTCCATAAATTGTTTGTAATTGTACTTAATGTTTTTTTTTGTTTGGTATTTTATTTTATTGTGTATTTATTAATGTTGGTTTAATTAATGTAACCAATTCTTCATCTTAATAATTAGCGATTTTAACCAATAAGTAATTGTTACAACTGAGAAGTTTTATAGTCAGTAACATAAGTGTAATTAAATGTAGGCCAACCTAAAATAAATAAATAAAAATAAAATATAAATAATTTACTTATCTCTAACAATTCTATTTAATTATATATTTGGTACAACGGTAATATCATTCTATATTTTAGTCATAATAATATATTATGACATAAGGTTTATCTAGCTATGACATAAGGTTTCCAAAAACTAGAGACAACTTAAATACTTTTTTAAAGTATAGCATCTTTTTTATCAGATATTCTACGTATTCAACGGGAATAGTACTCACTACCCTCGGATTCGCAGCTCATATACCACCAGCATGTTTTGCACGTACACTGCAACACTCTCATTAACTTTTATATGTCATCAACGCCTTTGATGTCGCCGCCGACCGCGATGACTCTGTTTAGTGTTAGACCTTTATTACTTTCTAATCGTCGCATTTAATCTTTATCTTATTATTTCCATGAAGACAGTCTAACAGTTAACTTGTGTCAGTAATTACCTTGATCTGTGTTTATATTAACGAATCACTTTGCTTAATGTTCAAATAGATGTAGTTTTTTTATGCAATCGGTGCGAAGAAATATTAATGTTAAAAAAAGCTTGAACTTTCATAATACATCTAAGGCAACACTAACGATCGGTGAAGGAAGACATCGTGAGGAAACGTAGATTCCGAAACGAAATCTGAAATTCCCAACTCGCAAGTGAGCAAGCTTGGTGATCAATGCTCGTTTCTTCTCTATATGGAAAGAGGTCTTTGCCCAGTAGGACTTGTCGTGATGGCGACGTGTCTCTTCTCCTTCAACCCGCTAGTGACAAACGGACGGACAGACACACGAGTATTCCGAGAAGGAACATCATCAATAACATCAATACTTGCATACTCAATATTATAAATGCGAAACTAACTCTATCTGTCTCGCTGTCTCTCTGTATCGCTTTCACAGCTTAACCGCTGAACCGATTTGAATCAAACTTGGTATGTTGTAAGCTTGAATCCCAAGAAAGGACATAGGCTACTTTTGTCGCGATAACCGAAACCCACACGGGTGAAGCCGCGGGAAAAAGCTAGTAATATTTAAAAATGAAATCCACTTTATAAACTTTCATTATTACATAGAGACACAGGCAACAACTTCACAATAACTTGTCTATTTCAACCTTTTACCTAGTACATGTCTAACCATAAAACATTTATTTATTAAGCACTCATATTACTCGCATAGTATTATCGCGTCTCTCACGTGTTACAAGATTAGGTTGAATATAGAGATGGTTTTCCCCTAAAAATAATGTTTTAATTTTTTTTTGGGCAATTTAAACACTCTTACCTAACTAGAAACAAAAAGGATGAAATCGTTACGGAAGAAACATCATAAGAAAAGTTTTGATACTGAAATCACAATTGTCAAACTGCTTAAAAATCTTTATGATGGAATTCTATATAATATTTTGAATAACTTTGGTATCGTATCTCCAAACAATCTATGTCATTGCGAGGACAGACTACGTTTGTTATGATACACCTCTCCGAACGCTACGCTGATCAAAATCGACTTGAATACGGAGCTTTTTACTCCCGATGAACATTCATACATTTTTCATATCGTGTATGTGGCAAAACATTGGACACAAACTTAACTCAACACTAATACACGCGATTGTGAGTCTTGTGACGTTGTCTTAAGGGTTGTAGGCTTTTGAGTTATGTTTGTTTGTCTGTTTGATCGCAATTAAAGCGCAGAAACGTTGATCATTAGTGCGCACGGCAATATTCCACGCCGGTTCTTGTTGGATGGTACACTTGCAATATTTACGAAGTTATACCCTTGCCCATATAATGTGATATTTTGATTGGTATTTTGATGAGACGAAATTGGAATGCTTTATTTGAGTTTTGATTTTATTTTTATTGGTCCCTTTTCGTTATTAAATCTATTTGATATGACGATGTCTACCTATTATTATTATATTTAAGTGATGTAGTTTATAGTGTCCCATAGAAAATTATTGATTCGTATGCTTGCATAGCTAGCATGTTTTTTTTAAGTAACGATGCAAGGTCCAATTTAAATCCCAGAAAGAAACTCCACACATGCCATGCCTACACTAAAAATAACTATTTTTTCTGCCCAAACCATATTTTTTAAATCGACCTTTTCCTAACCAAAGCTTCTTGTTTTTTATTGTTTTTAAGAAGTTGTATACCGTTAATTACATTAAAATAAGTACTTAGTACAAATTTTTATTTTCCAGGGTTTCACGAAGACGCGCCACTGCGAGACACACTTTGACCTTCAGAAAAACAATCTTTAGACTGTAGACAACGCGCCTACCAGTCGCCTTTAAACAATAAACAATACTCACGTACAAAAATACAGGAATATCCAAAATATTTCCCGATTTCTCCAAGTAATGTTTGGTATCGGTTTTTGTCTATTTCCAGGTCATTCCCACACTGGCAGTGTCCATGTTTAAGGCTTTACTGAAGACAATCGATTGTGACTTTTTCTAACACACCCAAGTAAGTAAAATACCTTGAGGCTTGATCCCTACTATGAAAACATGGTTTGTTCTCGAAAGTGTTTGTTGATCGACGTGAGTGTGTCGAATATAATTTAAAATTTATAATGGCTTAATTAAACTATGTAGGATCGAGCGAAAAGGTTTAGAGTATTATAAAAAACAACAAACGTATAAGTTATTTTTTTAAATTCAAAATTTTAAATAGTATCGGACCCTAACACACCAAAATGTTTGTGGTAGAAAATCGTTATGCTTAATTTAATAACATGTATGAATGTACTTACACGACATCAAAAGTTTCAGGGGTTTTTTACGAGTTAATAAAGTTTTAAACATTTTCGTGAGACATATTCCACATATATTTAAGTCTATCAATAAAATATAAATAAAAGGATCGCGTTCCCGTAGTAGCATGGTCGGCGCGTCGGTCATTCCACTGCGGCCATCGCCAATCATATCTCGATATTTATGAGTCCGAATTCACAAGAAGCGAAAAAATTTCGTCGACAATACAACTGTTCTTTTTATAGCTTCTTCCCGTCTCGCATTTTTCTGACAAAACTGATTGTTTACCGGAAAAAATTACGCCTGTTAGCCGAAACGTAAGGTATAAATAAAAGATGCGAATGAAGAATTTTGATTCGGTACTTTTTGTACTGTGAATACCGATTGTGGAGCTAAACTGTAAAAACTGAGCAGTGTACGATTGAGAAAGGAACTTGGTGTTAAGTGTGGCTCTACAGATTTATATAATCCCGTTTACAGGACGCGATTTGAGCCTCTGAGTGTTTTGATATCGTATTTATTTGGTAGATGTTTCAATAGGATTTGTTGTCACGCCTATCGAATATGCTTTGAGACTTTTAGTCAGCGTCAGCGTCCTATGATTAAAGACAAGTAGAAATGTAAAGGATTATGTATGTTGATTGTAGTTTTTAGATGATCTAAGTAACTACTTAATTGCAGACTTGAAAAAGTTCTGCCGACCTGCTTCTTTCTTTTGATTTAAATAAATTGGCGGCCAATCATCGCCATTCGTCTGACGAATTTAAAAATCGTTTCAAACAAAGAAATAAAAAAATATTGCATTATATTACTACTGGCCGATAACCCTACGTTTATAGTAAACCTCGTCGTAAACCCGATAGCATAATTACACACAAAGAGTTATTGTAACATTCAGCTAAATTGTATTTCCGGAACAAATCCGTACGGTGTAAAGCGGCTTCGTGCCGAATGGTAACTTGTGAAATTCAAAGTGTTTTAATAAGCGGTAAATTTATTTATACAGATCTCTTTATATGGCAGAGTTAATAGCGAAAAACAATACAAGGTTTGCAAGTTATGAGAATAAATGTAGCTCTGCGGTCTCATGATATCCTGGTAAATGCGAATGAAAAGCGTGAAGTTGTCAATAGGGGATAGGACTGGGTATGAAAAGGAAATATCTATTTAGTCCACCAGCGATAAAAAAAGGAAAAACATACTCGTATGTATTTTTATCAAATCAATGGAAAATCACAAAGTTAAAGCGCTTTAAAGTTCTGGAGTGGCTTGTGACGTCACGTGTGGGTAAAAATTGACAAGTGACGTAACGCGACATTTCAATTCACTGTATATTACTCATCGTTTGCTTAATTAAAAAAAAACGTGTTTAATATTTTTAATATGACGTGTAAATAAAAAAAAGTAGTCGTTTTTCAAGTTAAAAAAAGAAAAATTTTGGTAATCCATGGTCACACAAGATAAACAAAATTCAAATTAGAACGAACCTGTTCTATTTTTGAGCGGTGCAAAATTGTGGCAGCGTCCGTGATGTGGCACGCGTTGAACACACGGTAGCAATTTGTGAAATTGAGAATATTACGAAATGTATCGAAATTTATGGCTTTATTCATTTGTAATGAGGAGATGCCTTCATGACATTGTTTACAAAATACCAAACATAGTTTCTTTGATGTATCCAACAAGAAATGACTTATCTTTTCTATACTAATACCGTACCTACGAGATTCTTAGAGATTGAAAGAAATGTAGCATGTTTAAAAAAAAAAGCTATTGCGAGGTCGGCTTCCAGTTTTACCGTATTCAGCTGAATACCGTAGTTTACATGAAGCAACTACCTATCTGACCTCCACAACTTATTATAATGGGCCATAATACAGTATCCCATAGTAAGTTTGGTTTTCAGAATTGTGATGGCGTAACGACTTTCAAAGATCTGTATGACAAATGTAAATGTGTACACCATTTCTTAAATAAAATTAATTTAGGTTTGAGGTACCAAGGCGTGATTCGGGATGCATTAATCAAATATACATGAATTATTCATTAAATCATCAGCTCCTAACACGAAAGCATCTGTTCTAATCAAATCTAATCAGAAAGTGTGAACAGATAAATTGCATCTATTATTTTAATTTTGGAAGACCGATGTTTGAAATTTGAAGACAGAAGTCGACCAATCGCATGCGTTTAATGGGCGCGCGCCTGTCGCGTGCGCACGCCTCAGCCGCGGGCGCAAGTGTTGCCAACTTAAAAATTATCAACTAATCATACAGGGTGGTCACCCGGACCGATGTATTTTTCCCCATATTTAATTGCTTCTTTAGAATAATTTAGCCTTAAACGCTTGTTTCTGCTCCCTCCGAGATATTTCGAAATTATTTCCTGAGTTCTAATAATGTGGATGGTAATTTCGTTAACATTTTTGGGTGCATTTTCTGTAATGAGTACAGGTGATACGTGACTGTAGTTGTTAAAATTGTTGACGAACTAAGGCTGTTTAAGTTTTAACAGCAGAATAGGCCAAACATGCATGTAGGCAAACACATTTTTGGAAGGCTTATTGAAAGCTCTGAAAAGCATGATCTTGAAAAAGGAGATGTGCTAATATTGATACACCATATTGCGGTTTCGGAAGTCCTTTTCGCTATATGTTTATTGCTTTACTAGTTTTACAAATTAAGTAGATACAGTAGGTTTAAATGTAGAATCACTCCAAAACAAAAAAAAAATATCTTTTGGACCCAACGCTCCCCCGTACGGTCGAAAGGATAAAAAAAAAGTGCTCGTTGTATAGACCCAAAGGCATTTGTTGCATAATTTAAAAGTTTAACAAATCATTATAATATTTATAGTAAATTTACCAATAAATATAGCACAAAACACTTTATTAATGATTCCAAAATCTCCATACTCATTATCGTAAAGACCTCTAATAATCGATTACAAAATAAAAATCGATATAATGATATAAGCAAACAGGGTACATGTACACGCGTTAAACAAATCACCTCTCGTTGAATCGAATAATGATGCGATGTCTCGAGTATTCGATTATGTCAAACTTAATACAATTTTGTTGAAATTATTATGCCTTGAGGTTATCGATTGCGGACGGTGTATAATATCGATGAGCTTGATGATCGATTATTGCTACGTTAGTGAAGGAGAGTGTTTGTTTTAGTTTTTTAGAATCTGAATTAGGTACGTTATTAATAACAGGACTGTGAATGATGACTTTGGATACTGTTTGTTTTGTAGTTTGATACTCAGTTGAAATTAACGTCAAAATTGCGAATTCATCGTTTTTCTAAGTGAAAGAAAACAGTTATTGAATGGATTCTATCGCCGTTTATCATTCAGATTTTAGTTCCCATACTAACTGACTTTAAAAGGATGTTTAGGATCAAACACATCAAGATTATATCCTAAAAAAAATGGAACCAACTTGTGTATGTATTTTCAGTAGCTTATCGTATTTAAGAGTACTTTTTTATTACAAACATTAGAAACCTTAAGACAAATCTAGACTATCCTTCATTTTTGTAGGTTTTTTTTTATTGTTTTTACTACGAAGGCAAGCTATTCCATGCATCCTAATTTCTATGTTGTCTGGTTGTCTGGTTGCCTGGTTGTCCTGAAACCATTTCAGTTCAAAGTTACGCAGGTCTATCTATATGATTTTGGTTAATAATAATACACTTTACATCAGTGCACTTACTATGAGCAGGATATATTCCGTCGTGTAAGCGAGACGCTGCTACGTGCAATGTAGCTCTTTCTCGCTCAACGGCCACAGTCCTGCTTCTAGAGTTCATGGTACAGGTACTAAACTAAATCTGTCATGTCTTTCGATGCCGTCAGCGCCACGCGTCTGACTACTTTTGTGTACCTACATTGATTATGGTTTGGATTGGTTATTCTCATAAATATAAATAAATACTCCCGTATGCCGCGGTTGCAGTTTTTTGCTTAGAATCGAATATGTTTCACATTTTGTGGTCTCGGACGAAACATGATTGATTGAAAACCTCTTTGCGTTGCTTGTTTACTTTTATTCCGTTTATAGATTAAGAATGTGTACTACTGATTGGGAGTAGACCATAACTTATATCTTACTGTGATCCACCTGTTTCTAACATCTATTAAAGTTTAAAACTATGTTTTTTTCAGGTTATGAAGTATTTTGGAGCTAAAAACAAAGAGATTTGGAAACTTTAAAACAAAATGTCAATAATTTGTGTGACTATTTGCGTTGGTATCAAAAACTAAACACACACGTACACATTTATATAAAAGAGAGATCTAGTAATAAATTCCATCAGTTTGTTGCCAAACATCGAACTCAAGACATTAATAAAGCCTACAAACTAAATTATTTAAGTACTTATTACTACACTCGAGTGTTATTTTATTTACCACACTGATAAAATCACTGGGTATTAAAATAAATCAATTTATTTACATTAAGGTTGAATGCTAACAAAATTCCGTTTCAATTAACCGCCACACGCCATATCAGGATCCTCGAATAAATTGCACTATGATAGTAAGTACTTATCTCGTGACTTGTGTAATCTGTCTTGTAAAGAGTTTGTATTATGTAAGGGCGGGTGTGATAGTTGATCCAACGGGGAAGTGCAAACAAATGGCTTTGGATCATAATCGGTAGCAGTGGGAACGAGGGGATTTCAAGTGGATACAAAAGCTTTCGTATCGTAATTTTCAGAGGCATTTTAATCTTCTATTTTTTCTTCTCCTGACAATAATTAATACGACAAAAAAATAATTCGTGAAATTGTTCCATCCATTCACGCGGGATGCGATGACCAAGGGAAAAAGACATTGATTTTGACATAATATATAGACTACTACTAACTGTTTCCCGCGGCGCCGCCCGCGTGAATGTCTATTAACGCGGCAAAAAGTAGTCTATGTCCTTTCTCAGGCTTTAAATTATCTGTGTTGCATTTACATCGGTTTAATAGTTTTGGCGTGAAAGCGCGAAAAAGTAGGAGTCTTTAATCTAACCATTTTTATCATGTTCAAGTTGTTAACAAACAAGCTTCAAAAAATTTGAAGGAAAACATGCTCCGAAAGCTGGCAGCATTGCCATGTATGAATAGCACATCTTTCTAGCTCACTGCGAGTGCTTTGAACCAGAAAATCCGCGAAGTTTCACACGCGCGTCATCTCTTTATGTTTGTATGTATGTATGTCTATCACGCGTGCGACAGTGGGCGGGATAACATCGCTTCTGCATTTATTTAGATAAACACTTAACAAGGGTGTGTTCTTTATTGGAAACTAGTTTTTGTAGGAATAAAAACTCCTTGCTGTATCTGGAGTTAGCGTTGGTGACTGTTATTTAATAATTAATTGGTGATTTTATTGAAACTTCGTTTGATTATTTTCCTATTGAAAATGTATTGGTAATTCTCTGGCCGTAACCATGACACCTGCAAAGGCGTCGAAACGTCGGGAACTAAAATCTAAATACTAACTGCGATAAAATCTGTAAGGACTGATTGTAATTTTTTTTATCGACGTTTTTAATATGTATTATTGTTTACCATGAGATCCCTTGCCTCGTTAAGTAATTTATATCTAAACAAACTAATGCTATTTGCATTTTTACTTAACAGAACGGTTGTTTTGAAAGGTCAATGAACCGTAACCAAGGTAACGCCTACAATTTAATAAACTAACTGATCTATGAAGCCATTATTAATTAGTAAAAATAAGCATACATTTCCGATTTATTCTATAACCCAAAACTCCAAATAAATTAACATCAAAACCTCATAGATAAAGCATTTAATTTTCCATATATTAACCGACCACACGCAGTTTACACAAATCACTATTTTCATGAAGATCCCTAATTTAGTATGACTCATGTTAATGTGTCGTAATAATCGTAAGTCGCGATGACATGTGTCGAGGTGCAAGCAGGTGCGGCGCGTGCGCCGTTCAGTGGGTGAGCTTTGGGCGTTCATACGATAACTGACCATTTTTTATTTTAGTTCGAGTGAGTATTTTAATAATTGTTTTAGTTTTGAGATATTATTGGTATTTAAAGTTTTTAGTACATTAAGTACCACTTAAGTTAGAAATTAAATTTGTTCAATGCAGTGTTAGGAGAAATTAATATAATAATGTTATTTCTCCCTTTTGTCCTATTTGTCTAATGAAGTAATTATATGTAGGGTTATCGCAATTATAAATTTTTCATGTAACATTCATAACGTTTGTAAACCGTTTTGTTTTAAATAATTAGGAATACTCCTCACGAAAGTTATTATACAATTAATATAAATAATATATATCGGTATATCTCCTTTTCTGTCTTACCTCTAATATAGTTACTAAATAGAAAATAACAACATCAGTATAAAAAACAATCTGCTAATAGTGTTTTTTTACATTGTTAAGAGAAGTTAGTATATTCATCAAAATTATAAATATATATCAAAACTAAATTTAACGACAAGTGCGTTTAAACAGCTTTCATTACTGTCTTGTAATCTGTGGAGGTGCGCCTGCGCAGGTGTCGCGCGTGCGACCGCTGATAGCGTGATGTGTGGTGGCTGAGCTTTGAGTGTTGCCGGGATCCTTAAAGATAATGTATCTTGAGGTTTCGTTAAAGGTAGGGGTGTTTTCTTTTATAACGTAGATCTGGAAGGTGACTATAGATGCTAGAAGTATATAACCACTTCTACCTCTTTTAGCAGATAAGCATAGCACATAAAGAGGTACTAATACTTTGAACATAACATGTAGTCTCCTTCTTACGTCTAAAGCTCATTTTAATCGACTTAAAAAAAAAACAATTTTGAAATCTTTGTTTTTTTTTTGTGTATTTTCCCCATTGTTCCTGGGAAAGCGAAGGCAAAGCTAAACTTTTATAGGCACGTATAACGTGTTTTAAGATTTTCATTGATTCCCTTCTAATCCATACATCCTTTTTATCCATGCTAATATTATAAATGCAAAACAACCCTGTCTGTCTGTCCGTCTGTAACGCTTTCAAGGTTAAACCACAGAACCGATTTTGATGAAACTTGGTATGAGGTTCGTTTGGATCCCACGAAAAGACATGCCGGCTACTTTTTGTCGCGATAAACGATACCCACAATTAGTTTGAAATAATTATCACTTTGAAATCGTTTTTTTACATTTATTTGTAATTAATTATATCGTGTTCAATATCGTATTTGAATACAATTATTTTGAGTTAAAAAATCCCACAGGATAACTATTAACACACACGGTCAAGACAAATACGCAACTTTATCCATCACATTCACTTAAAGAGTCAAATCACATCAAAACTTGAAAAAATTAAAACAAAAGATAGTTAAAAAACAAACAAAAACAACAATGTACTTTATGTTTTTAGTAAAACTCATAATGTATTCATGTTGAACCCAAAAATATCTCTATGTCTGAATAAAAGAATCCTGTTGGCCGTCTTTTTCAGTATTTGGTGCGATCGGCGTGCCTCTGCGTTGGCCGCAATCACAATTATTGCCACTAATGAGACACTTTTCATAAGTACTTAACAGCTTTTTATTACAAGAAATTTGAAAAACGCGAGTTCCTTATCTGAAGTCTTCGGTATATTGTTACTGAGAGAGTATAAATTGTATTATACGTATTATATTGAGTCATTTATAGGGTGCGACTTTAATGTTGGAATGTGTGTTGATTTGGTCAATTTTGTTTGCTAGTTTATTATTCACTTCGATAGCCTCTTCCCAGGTTGCAATCAGGTAGAAAATAAAAAAAGAATTAGACACATATTTTTCCTTATTTACCGTACCCAAATCACGACATCCCCAAAAGCCCCGCTCCCGAACTTTGAATCGCTTTATCTACTTACAGTTTTCTTATTTTGAAAAAGAAAAAAAAACACGTGTCTTATATTTTTTTATTATCTAACTAAAGGACTAATTAGATTTTGTCTTATTACCAGTCATCTACCCCATTTAAAATAGAGCCTGTCGGAAACAGAGTATTAAAACAAACGGACATTCTTTATCTTAAATTGATTTATTAGTGTATTGTAAATTATGTTATGATCAAAACAATGTCACTACTGAAATGTCTATTATACTTAATTAATTTTACAATCGACTGAAAAGTTTTCCTTGGAGGCGATTTTGTCAGTATCCCATGTGTTGTCGTGTCGAGTAAGCAGTCACGTATTTAGAGCTAAGGTACTTTCAATCCGTATTTTATATTTTTTCAAACTTATAAACCGTTTACTTTTCTTTTGACATAATTTAAGCCCCGACGCAAAAATAGGGGTGTTATATGTCTGTCATTTGTAGCATCGTAGTTCCTAAAGGAATTGACCGACTATGATCCAGCCTTTGTAGTTAAAAAGCTGACTTGATCGAGGTCGTTATGAAGATCTATCAGCATTTTAAAATATAGCAGCAAATATCTAATATTTGTAGGTTGTAATTTTTTTGCATATTGCATAAGATTTATATTTAATTTATAAATAAATGTGGACAACATCACATACATCGCTCTGAACCCAACGTAAGTAGCTAAAGTACTTGTGTTATGGAATTCAAAGACAACAAAGGTACCACAAACACAACCTACATTTGAAAACCACAATTTTTTACATTGACCCGGCCAGGGACCGAACCCGGGTCCTCAGAGCTGGCAACACCTTGAAAACCGGTGTGTACGCCACTCGACCACGGAGGTCACATTTCACACACACACGAATTCCTCGAACAGAATCAAGCAAATTAACAATCCTACTGTTTATGTAGAGTTTTGTTGTACTTTCAACGATGTCCTTAAGTATCTAAAAAGCGGCCATATTTATATTGTTTTTGTATTCAATTAGGTAATATAGATGTATTCGTTGTCGAATGTATCGGTAATTTGTCTGGCGCGGCTAAAATTGCTTAGTGCTCGCTCACTAATTGCGGCGTCGCGTCGTTCCCCCTAATTCCATAATTTGATGTAATAGTGTCTCATAAATACTTGTTTGGTGGCAAACCTGTTTGTTGGAGTGCACATGCAGTGGATTCGTTAAGTTTTAAAGAATTGGAGTGTAAGATAAAGTGGATTTATAATCAATTTCAATGAATACACGTTTATTAAATTCGTACTTTAGGCTTGGAAATGTAAATACTACCAGAACAACATTATTCAATTATGATGTAAATTTATACATGAAATGAGAAGATTATTTAATTCCTACCAATTTAAGCAAATCGTTTTATTTCTCTTCAATTTTTTACATATTTATTATATTTGTAACAAAATGACTTTATCTACAACTAACTGTTTCCCGCGGCTCCGCCTGCGTGGATGTCGCGGCAAAAAATACCCTACTTCCTTTCTCAGGCTGTAGACTATCTGTGTACTAAATTTCATTTAAATCGGTTTAATAGTTTTGGCGTGAAAGCGCGACAGACAGACAGACAGAGTTACTTTTGCATTTATAATATTAGTAAGGATAATAATAATAAAACAGTCATATTAAACTTATATTATATGGGGGCAATATGGGTCGATGAAATACCAAAAGTTTTGGGTCGAATCAGGATGGGGCCAGCACAGGACCGGAGAAAAAGGCACGTGAAAGAAGAGGCCTATGCCCAGCAGTAAGTGAAATGACAAACGCTGTGGATGATGAATGATGATGATCAATGATAAATCTTATAGATAGTTTTATCGTCGCTTAAACATCTGTTTAGCAAAATAAAAGTTAAATGAAATAACTTCTAATAAAAGCAACAGAGTGCATTAAAGACAAAGATATAGAACTTATTTCATAATTTCCCGGTCGTAACTTTGAACCGTCAAAATGAATAGTACTTTAATTTTCTAAATTATAATTAAGCTTTCTTCGCATAATTATTAGCTTATAATTAATTGAATTAAGCATTCAAACCTACAAACTATTAGGTACCACCTGCTTTCAACTATTCTGTAATGATTTAACTTTTTAACGAATGTTTATGAGTTGATGAGTAGAAAAATGTTTATGTACCAATTAGTTTTGCAGTATTTGTACCCTATTGCCACGGAAGGGTTATGTTTCTCACTTGTTTCTTGTATGCTTCTATGTTTAAATTTCTTTGTTACCTCGTACCTTCTAAAGGCTGGATAGATTTCGACAGATAATTTAGCGTTAGATTAGTCAGAAACCCAAGTGTATGTTTTGAAACCTAACGAGAGGTGTTTTATAAATGTCTACTAAAATATATATGCAACTAGTACATAAAAATGTAATTTAAAATGTGAAATGATAATAAGAGCAGTCGAAATTTTTACATCTTGTTCCGTGTGTGTTAGTACAGTTTTCCTATACTCATGCTCTAATAAGTTTTTTACAATTTTCAAACCTTATAAATGAGTGACATGTATAAAGTAGGTATTATAGATTGATTTCCTTGGTAATTGTTAAAGAAAGCGGTTCTATAATAGATATGTTCCCAGCAATGAATGCGATAAGTAAGGAGGCTAGCAAAACATCTGTATGTAGGTAGGTACTTAAAGTTATTTTATCGTAAAGATTGCTGTAAAATATGACGTCATTTATCATTCTAGTATAGGAAAGTATACCACCATTAAAATAGAACAGGTGTGTCTATAAATTGATGATATTGTTTGCAAAAAATCGCAATATCTATCAGCATAATTAAACGACGCGTATGTGTGAAACAGAAAGTACATCCAAGTAATTTATTATCTTGCTGGTAGCATTAATCTTAATTCAATGTGCCTAGGGTAGTCACAACATTGTAATCTATTAAGTACGGAAGATAACCTTTCAAGATATGTAATGTATTTATGTTTTTTTTTTTATCATGTAAACATACAAAGAGTATTTCACTTCAAGGTTCCTTGATTAATTAATTCAATTATTGTTCCAAAGTTATTATGTTATTTTCTAAGAATTCTATTTTAGTTAATAACTTAGGTTATTAACGTAAATTAAACAGAACTTCTTCATTACATATTTAGTGCGTTTATATGATAATATGTTTACAATTTTTTTTCATGTTAATGTTTATATAATTCAATTTATAAATTACCTTTACAAAAAATAAAAATATGTAGTGTATTAACAACAGTTTTTTTTTACGTCGTGACTTGCCAACCCTGAGCACTGCGCAGGCGCGTGGCAGTCGCATGCTCGGTCCCAGTGTTATTACACACAGTAATTTTGTACGCGACTGTCCTGTTTCTTGGATATTTGCATATGAGCGGTGGGTGATGGTTTGATTTAAATTTCGTTTAAGTTTTACTTAAAAACACTTAAATTAAATTAACTTGTTCGTTACTGTAACAGGTTTCAAGGTTTTTTTTATTTGATGCAATTATTATCGTCTTAGTTAGGCAGTTATATATATACTTCCTCTGCCTTTACTTTTTGGTGTAGCTTCATGGAATAAATAACTCGTTATTCTGCCATATTTCCCGGCTAAAACAAATGAAGTAGAAAAAAATAAATTTAATTTATTTATTTACAAATACAATAATAACAATCATTAAAACATATTTTTTTTTAACTTAACAAGCATACCACAAACACTTTGACAAGTTTTTGTCTTTCAAAATCAATTGCACTTGTCTAAGCGCACCTTTGAATGAACAGAACTTATCCCAACAGGTGCTTTCCACAATTTTAATTGGCTATTTAAATCTAACCAATCATATACCAATAAAACAAGTATGCTGCAGGACCGACGGACAAATACCAAAGTTATAAGCTTGCATTCGCTAAAAACTTCAAATTAAAATGTTTTAGAGGCTAATTTGACAGGTGACTGTTGACAGATGATCTCGAGATGTTTTTGTTTAGTCTGCCGAATTGATTGTGGAGTATTCTTAATAAGCAAGGATTTTGTGAGCAAAAAGTACTAGTGAATTGGGCATTTTCTTGCAAGGAATAATTATGAATAAAGAGGTGCTTGACGAAAAAATTATTGAATTTTATTTTTGGAATCTGTCAATATATAAACAATGATACTGAATGAACATAATGTATGATTGATCCCCTTTTGTTTTTACATTGGAATATGTAAATTACACGTTATAAGAAGACAACATTAAATCCACAAGAGTTAGGAGAATGAATTAGGACGATATGAATTAACGTATGAAAAGCGCCTGAAATGGCCTTCTTGAAATAAAAATCATTTTTTGCATATTGATTTTTAATTTTTTAAATGATTCTGAAAATAAGTATCTGGGTTTTATAATCATAAAGGTTTGTTAATTATTAAATGTAAAGATGTTTTAAATCCCAAATGAACAGTAGGTAAGTAAAGTTTCGTGCTATTTTAAATTATGTGTATTGTATGCTTTTTCTGATAAATAAGCTGGATTCATAATATCAATTACTTTAACTGCATTAGTCTTCAAACTATAAAAAACAACGTGCTCAAAATGTAGCAATACTTAAAAAAATATAGATAATCGAAATATATGTAAGTAGTACACGTATTATTGAGACAAAATTATTTATATCAATATAACAAGAACTTTAAGTGAACTATCAATAAAAACAGCAAAAATAATCCATGACCTATTACAGAACATCAATTTTAAATTGTTAATTAACAGCCTTTTTCTATTCGAGCGTATCGTATGTAAATAAAAACACGTTTGGATGCGATCCCTACGTCACAATTTATCTATTTAGACACGCCTTTTTATGTAACGCAGCGACAAAAACATTATTATCTCTCTCTTTCGTATAGAGCTTTGGTCGCCCGTCTCGCTTTCGCGACCTAGTTGCAGTGGTTTTGAATAAGGTCGTAAGTTGACAGTTTGTTTTTGTACTGTGTTCTTTAAATTAAAATGGTTTCCTGGTTTTGTAAGATATAGGCTATAATTCTATCACTTTAATCTATTCAAAAATATATAATATATATAATGTATTTTTAAGATTTACGTAAATGTTACACATTAAAATAAAAATATTTTTACACGGTACTTAAATCATCCAAATTAGATATTTCAGATAATTATATCGTATAATAACTAATTTATTTATCATGTATTTTAATAAATAGATGTTTTTACAAAACTTTCTTTCAGATATAATATTATATAATTTTTACCACACTTTTAATTAAAATTCATTGATTTTAAATATAAACACCGAAAAATACATCATTATTTTGTAAAATATTTAAAATCCTTTGTATACTGCAAAAAATGGCTGTCTCAATTGAACTTAATAACGTAAAACCGCAAAAAAAATATGGAGGGGTGACAGTTAACATCGTAATCAGTACATCATTTATTACCCGAAACATCTGCATTTTAAACAGAGACGTTCGCAAGAATAACTCATTTAGCGCAAGACTGACAAATGCTTGCGGCGATGCTTGTACGATGACGTGCAAAAAGCCGCAAGTTTTGTTCGGGTTGAATCTTACTGAAACTGAAAACATGCTTGCTTAAATTTATTTCTAAATGTAAGTGCAAAGATTTAAGTGTGCGAAGCCATTCACCTAACCTTTGTTTTAAAGAGGTTTGACTTATGGTACAGAATCTCTTTACTGCATTAATCATGCAAACACATGCTTAAATGATTCAAAGCCTGTGCTGCCAAACAGATTTAAATAACGATATTCTTCTATTTATGTTGAGTAGCATGGGTAAATTTATACAACCTGATCGAACATTATATATCACCTTATATTTTTGTTAATACCTATTTAATAAAATATTTTTAGCAGTTACAGGATTATTTTAATAGCCAAAGAGTTTCTATATAACCATAGGTACTGTCTAATAATACTAAAATGAGTAATATTATTGAGTTGAATACGTCATTGCAAAAAGAAAGTTGTTATAATGGCTATGTTTTCTTGTCATTTCTGTGTAATTGCTACCTGAAGACGGAAGGCAGATGCATGTGACTACGTTCAAATTTTACGTGCTCTGGTGGGTTGACCACTGCAAGTAGGAACTTTGGAAACTTTGGCTTTGGGTGCTGCTATAGCAGGGTATTATACACGAAACATTGATTTCTGTATTTTGTATTAACTATCTACGAAATATTCAATTAGTAATTATCATACAGTGAGATGATTTGTGCACAAAAGCAAGCTTGGCACTAAAATCTTAAAACTCCAAAAACTACCTACATAACGTAACACTAAACCTAATTAATTTATCCGAAATTATATATTTTTTTTTAATATCTTTGTCAATTTGTTAGTAATGCGAGCCTTTTTAATGAATATTTGGAACGAATAGCTCAATACTTACTGACATCATACAGAAGCCCAATATTTTCCAAGTCTAGAGTGTGGGTAGCACCTGTGCGCAATGTCCAGTAATTCCCCTATAATTTGAGGGTGGCCACAAACGCAGATTGTTCCCGAGATAGAGCGACGCATCCGTACACATTGGTGCACTAATTGTCGACACCTGGAAAACTTACCTTTATTACCTGAGTTATGTGTGTTCGTTTTAAACAATTGTGGTCACTTTTAGCTGAAATTTTAAAACTAAAAAGATATGTATTAAAGAGGAAGCTTCTTCAATTAATGTTATAAAGATAAGTAGAATTGATTAAACATTATTTTCAAACATTTGATGCTCTACTTAAAAAATCTGTTTATTTATGTTTATCCAGAACACATCCACAGAATCAGTAGTAAACTTTCTGGTGCTAAAGGGCTGGTCTTTTAGGTTACTTACTGGTCCTTCGCACTTCGAATTTACTCGCCGTTAATGTTTTGGCTCTATAAAAAGGAAGATCAACATCAATGTTAACAAATAAAACTTATCTATTACTTGGCTCCTGATCTGACATAACAATCATAGGTTGACTAGCACGTATTTCTTGAATGAGGGCCTAAAAAACACAGCTGATACTGGTCTTAAGAATAAATATTTATAAAAAATTTAAAACAATACAACCTGAACCTCATATTGCAGAAAAGTACCTGGATCCCGTCCTAGTACGTTACAAAACAGATTACATTAATTATGAACCTAGGTCGTTTGTTTTGCCAAAATCAGGTCAGCACTAAATAAATAAATCCCTTTATCAAATTATGTAGTTAATACATTAGTACGGTAATTACTGCCTACTATTTACCGGCTGTACAATATACCGAGACGCACATTAGACGGAGACAAACGCGTTTCAAGCGTGTTTAAATACCGTGACGCTTGTCGCTATGTCCTGCCCATTGTGGGGCTTAAGACATAAGGGAAAGCGGGAACAACGAATCCTTATATCTACTATACAAATATATAGTATAGGAAACAATAATTAGATTTAACAAAAATATTCAGAAAAAACTTGTGGGAACACTGGCAAATTTAAAACAGGAACTTCAAGGCCTATAAAAAATTCGATTTTTTCGATAGTGAAGGTTATTGATTTTTGATAAATTTGTCTAATATCAAAGCCCTTTAGAAATGTAAACGTGTGTGTGTAAATTTTATATTCTGGATAAGATACCCCCTGCAGATATCCGAGAAATTGAACGTTACCAAAGAAACCATGCTAAATACAATTATTATAAGGCAAGCACTAACTTGCTAACTGCGCTAAAACAGATACGGAAATCCAAGTGTTATATCTTGAAAGAGCAGTTCTTCCAAAAAATGACATATAAAGCTTTAGGTCTTTATATGTAATATTACAAAACTATTAACTTGTAACTTGCACCAACAAATAAAACCAGACGGACGGATGTGTCGCATGACGGCCAGTTAGAGTTCGCGCTTGATAAATAATGTAACGCTACCCATGATACCTATATATGGGAAATATAGTCTGCCAAATAGGGGAAAAAAAAAGGAAAACAGATCTTAAAAAAAAATATTAAGTAGTTTTTTGTTTTCTTAAATAGAATCTATGTCTACCCAGTTAATTCATTTGCAAGGATGCATGTTATTGCAAGAATCTGAATTAAAAAAAATCATTTCTTTTTACTGTGTTTTTCGAGTGTTTATTAACAAAAATAAGTCCTTATATTATACATCAGTTTTAACTGTAAAATGCTGGCTAGGGGCCCCTTCTTATATAGACATGGCAACAAGCGTTAAAAACCCCGTGTGGGTGTTGGTTATTGCGACAAAAAGCAGCCTATGTTCTTACTTAATTAAGCTCCAAACTTACCATTCTAAGTGTCTTTAAAATCGGTTCAGCTTTTTAGCCTTGAAAGCGTAACATACAGATAGACAGAAAAAATACTTTCGCAATTATAATATTTGTAAGGATTGGTTGTATTGGAAATTGGAACTTATGCAGAAAGAAATATGATTTTAAATTCATAAAGTACTTCTAAAGTGAGTTGTTATTTTTGTTAAACGAATCTAGGCTAAGTTCTGTTCATTGGAAGCTAAGTACCTATAATACACCACACAACCAATAAGTTTCTGTTTAATATCAAAACGTATTTGTGACACCATCATCATTTCAAATCAGCATAAAATATCTAATGACCATGCTTTACCGAGCAACGTGATTTGTGTTGTAATGACTTTCTGATGGTTAGAACTCACATACTTTCTACATGATTTCTGTAAATACAATATTACTGTAACAAATACGCCTTAGCATACTTTATAAAACTAAAAAATATTCGAAAAATATTAGAGAATATTATAATAATAATATTTTGGGACAACTCACACACGGCCATCTGATCCAAAACTACGCAGAGCCTGTGTTATGGCAACCAGACAACTGATACACATACTTATTTATTTCTAAATACATGCATATTATAGATAAATTTACACCCAGACACAGAACAATTAATCATGCTCATCACACAAAGATTTATCCTGGGTGGGAATTGAACCCCAAAATCAATCGACCTCCGGTTTAGCAGTCAGGATCACTGACCACTAGACCAGCAGGCCAGATAAAATTCCTATTGGTGCTGTGAGTTGCCGCATCGTTACAGGTCCGGTACTGTGGCTCTGCGTGAGATTCGTCATCTCTAATATGTTATAACCTAATGTGTTCCAAATTTTATCAAAATGTATTTACCAAAGAGGTTACAAAAATAATTATATACCTTAATAATATTACAAGAATAGGAAAAAAAGTTCATCCTAATGAATGAATCATATTAATTCTATTATTTTCAGAGGAGACAAACCTTTCATACTTTTAATCTACGACATCCATATTTATTAATATAAATCATCAGCATATCTAACTCAGTAGAACACGAACTTAGTTATAAGCTCGTCGTTTCCTCGCAAACTCTGCCTACACATGTATATGCAACATTATCTATTTAACAGTCTTTAGCTCTCCGCCCCGAGAATACCAGACACATTCACTCACCATCCCAAAAATCCAATCAAAAGAACTTTATTACTAGTAAAATAAAGTTGAAAATGGTTTAAACTATCTTATTAATCCGTTACAAACGTCGTCTGTTAAATAAAGAGCTGTAAATACTGAATAAATGCGTCTCCTAAGTCTTGGTTCACTCTGGTCCTTCGAGGCGGGGTGGGTCAAGTGAAACTGGTCCTTCTAGTAGGTATGAGGGAAGTGTGAAGAAGCTAAGAGGTGTATCCCCTCCGGTCCGGTCTCGGTGGGCGGGGCCGCGGACACGCTCGCTCCGTTACAAGCGCTCCACGCATCGCGTCGAGCTTACGCGTGAAGCACAACCGAACGCACGCTTTTTGACGGAACTGCGCTTTTTCAAGTGTTTTTTTTTCCGAGTGATTTGAATTTCAAATATCAAGTTAATTTTATTTTGTGAAGTTTGAAACTTTTTTGTAAGGACTTTGTAAAGTTATAAGAGTGTAATCTTATGATAATGGACTTAAATTTATGTTTTAATTAGAAGAATTGAAACTGATTTTTTTCGAGTGAGAAGGTGAGTTATGTGAAATGATATTTATTTTCCTAAATGGTATTTTAATAAGATTTTTATAACAGAGTCAAAACTTACCAAAGCTAGTTTCTTGAATAAGATAAATACTTTATTACTTTAAGTGAACTTTAATACTATTGGATATATCTAACGATAAATGAGCTTTTTCGTAGGTAATACGTCCTAGGCCCTGTGAAGATTCTGTTTATTGTCAAGAAAAGACATCAACGCGCGCTCTTCTAATCTCTTTGATTTAGATTTTATCTTATTTATAGGAACAGTAAAATAAATAGATGTTATAAACAACCTTTTGAAAATATTATGTTTGTTACCATTAATTTTTTTTATTACTATTCAAAACAAAAAAGGTTATTAGTTAAATCGATACACATTAATTTTAGAATTTGAGTAAATAAATATATATTTATGAGGATATTTAGGAAAGTCTATTGTTTGTATATCATAGTTACTTGGGAATCTAACAAAACCAAACAAAATTGTTGCTTTATCTCCTTAACAATCTGAGTAAATAATGTGTCTTTATCTTCATCTATAGGTTAACATACAATAACACTTTTCGTTGCCCTTTTATGGTTAATGTTGAATTCATGAACTGTTTTCACGCACGTAAATACATATATAAATGTATTTAAATTAATCAACGTTTTCCTAATTACAGGGGCATGTAAATCTAAAGCTCTTTCTTTCTTTCAAAAGTATCAACATCCTTAAGTCCTTTTCTATGTCTGGAATGGTTTTATATTTTAAACCGACGCAGTTTATTTCTCGAGGCTCAATTCCGAACCTAGTAAGAAATCATAAATGTTGACTACAACTTTTACAATTTATTAAATACTTGGCTTGTCCAATATTCATTTTAAAAGTATTACCGTCTTTTGCGTTTTTTTACTTTTGATTTATCTTATCTAGCTTAGCTTGTTATTAGGTTTCGACATGTCATAAACCTTTTTAATTTCATATTGGAAACTTCCATAAAATATTCTTCAAACATACTCTGACAGTCAAATAATAACACAAAGTGTACTTATGTACCTACTTACTAAATAGCTAAAATATATACTGGCCATTCAAAATACATTTTTTTCCAATTGTATTTAATATATTATTATGTTATTATTAATAATACAGGAACCACTACAGGATAAAAGCATCTTTTTGCTTTATCGTATGTCTAATAGAGGTTATTAAAAGATATTATTTAATCAATTTTTCAGAAGTTTACCGTTTGTAATGTAAGATTTATTACTCAAAATTCATTTGTACGATGATTACAGTTAATTATTGGTAGCCTTCTATTACGGAGAATCATATTTTTGTGCCAATACGTGTTTATAATACACACTATTTGAATTTCTTTAAATCTCCAACAAAAAACTCACATTATTTTACCTACCAAAGCTTACAAAATATTAACTTAGTAACAACAAATTTAATCTATTTATAAAAATATAAACACACAAATTATACTCAAATAAGGTAAAAAATATCGTCACACTTGCATTCATACAATGCTAGGAAAACAACACGAAATTAAGTATCCAAATAACAATTAAACTAATAAATCTTCATACTCGAATCACAAACCGTAAAACATACTTTTTATATACAGACAGACGGACAGACATAATAGCTATGTACCGTCACGCTGTCTCACATCGTGGGACAAAGGTATTACTCTAACTAACTGACACACTTGTGTTAGTTAATCTTTGTTTGACTAATGTAGGTGTAAAGAGCAAGCGATTACGGGTTATTAAGCTATAGCTATTGTTGTTTATAGCTGCAAATACTAGCAATGGTAAACGTTTAAGTTTTATGACAGTTCCTATATTCAAACGAATCGTTTTTCTTAAGGACGGTAGAATTTTCTTCATTTTTAGGGTTCCGTACCTCAAAAGGTAAAAACGGAACCCTTATAGTATCACTTTGTTGTCCGTCTGTCTGTCTGTCTGTCTGTCTGTCTGTCAAGACCTTTTTTCTCAGGAACGCGTGGAGGTATCAAGCTGAAATTCATATCAAATACTCAAGTCTATGGTCTCTTGGAGCTGTGAAAAAATCAAACTTCTAAGTCAACGCGATCAAAAGATACTCCCGTTTATGCCGCAAATTTTCGACACTCGCAAGGGAATCAAAACCTACAGGGTACTTCCCGTGAACTCAGAATCTTGAAATTTGGTACGAAGCAACGTCTTATAACACAGATAAAGGAAAAATTGCGAAAAGCATAAATTTTTAGTTACATCATATAATAAAAATATTTTTAATAATTTTAAACTTATTACCCCTTTACTCATGAACGCGTAGTGGTATTATATTGAAATTCTTAACAAATACTCAAGTCTATAATATCTTTAAGCTGTAACAAAATCAAACTTCTACGTCAACGCAATCAAAAGATACAGCAATTAAAGCCGCATATTTTGAAACTCGCAACTACTCGCAAGGGAATCAAAACCTAAAGGATACTTCCAGACGACCTGGAATCTTGAAATTTGGCATGAAGCAACGTTATAAAGTACACATATAGGAAAAATTCCGAAAATCTTAAATTTTTAGTTACATCACATAGTATATTTTTTTTAATAATCATAAACTTACTAGCTGACCCAGCAAACGTTGTTCAGCGATTAAAAAAAAAAAACAGATGTTGGCCGATTCTCAGACCTACCCGATATGCACACAAAATTTCATGCAAATCGGTTCAGCCGTTTCGGAGGAGTTTGGAAACAAACACCGCAACACGAGAATTTTATATATTAGACTTGCTGACCCAGCAAACGTTGTTATGCGATTAACAAAAAAAAATAAGCAATAAAAATACCATAACTTTTACTTATATACCTACAGGTTTGTACGGAACCCTCGGTGCGCGAGTCTGACTCGCACTTGGCCGGTTTTTTTCTTAAAAAAATTCTATCGTCCGTTAGCAAAGCGATTTGTTTTTTGCATATAGGAAACAGGCATAAGTGAACGTTGAAAGTTATGGTGTACTTCATATATATAAATAAAACATTGAATCTTTATATGTAGGTAATACAAAGTCGGGTAAGTTACACTTCTACCTCAAGAACGAGTGGACCGATTTTCGTGATCTTTAAAAAACAGAATAACTATAGAAACATCGGAAAGAGTTATAAAAAAAATTGATATCTAACGAGAATGGGGACTATTTACGCAGGTGAAACCGTAGGCACAGCTAGTCTTAAATGTTTTATACACAAGGACAAAAGGACCAGTACAAAACAGTTCTTTGTTAACAAATGATAAGAAAAGCTGGTCTTTTGATCGTAAAATTTCAATTAAGGAACTTTAAGTGCATCAAGGCATGTAAATATCAAAAACAATTATTGCTAATCTTACAAAATACCATTATCGTTATTACCGTTATAATAAAAAAGTAACTGTTTCAATATAATATTTGTGTAATACTAATAACTAAAAAAAAAACTAAAATGTTAAACTAGCGATACCGATACATTCTCTCACAGTTCACACCACACTTCAAAGCATCCCGTTTACTTTGATGTAGCCGCTTCTTAATTCGCATTGGTTATACGCGAATCATTCAACTTTGCATGCTTTGATATCCCACAGAATGTTCCCACCGCCAAAGAAAACGTTGATAATTGCCCCAGTGTGAATGACTTTACTATCCACAATAATATATATAAAGTGTCCTCGCGGTGTCTGTCTGTTGGTCTTGCATGTTAGAAATGAATTTCATAATTTTTCATTTGCGCTAAAGCCTCTTCTATATTTCGACGGCGGCTAAAGAGGCGCTTATTTGTGGGTTAACATTATTGGTCCTTTTATACGAAATAATCCGTGTTGTATTTGTAATACAATTAAAACTGGATGTTAAATAATTATAAAAATAATTTAATCTGATATTAGATGAGATTGTTATTTTGGCGAATTACAAACCATTTATCTACGGAATGCAAACGTACAAAACTGAGAAATACTTAAATTAAAATCTCAAAATAGGCACATTTATTTTTACTACAATAAAACGGAATAATTTGTATTTAAAAATATATATATCGAAATAAATGGTAACAAATAGCGAGCAAAGCCACCGCATGTAGCTAAATCTATTATAATTGAACATGTTACTTTTATTAAGTATTTACTGAGTTTTACGAGTGTTTCAGTCGTTAAAATCAACAGGGGATGGGCGACCGTTTAGTTGGCTAGACGAGTAGTAAATATCCTATGGAAATTGAAGTTCTTTATACTTGTAGCTTTACATTCAAACATTTTTGCAATAATTATGATGTCAGGAAATACATTTTGTATCGTTTTTATTATCAATGGATGTTAGAATATTTACTGCTCAAGTTACTACTTAATGCAATCGTAATGCATGATTTTTTTTCCGGGACATTTTAACTGTTCAAATTGTAATATGACGATGTATTCTCATCCAAGAACAAGACGGTAGTTTCATTTAAAGAACTGATATTAATTACATTGATTGCTCAACAGGATATCACAATCACGTTCTAATAACAGTTTTTATTTAAATCAAGATCTCAAATACTGTGATACGCAATCAAGTTCGAAGCAAAATTCATGATCAACGCATCGTGATAGATTCTAGTTCGATATAGTACCTACAAAAGGAAAAAAAATAGTTGCTCCGGGGATACTTCCTCGATTGTAATTTCTCTAGTGTCGTGGATGTATCACAGGTTATTTCATTAATTTATCGAAATACTACAACTAACGCTTATTTAACCGTGTTGCATGTCTCAGTGCGATTACATGTCAAGCCAAGGTACGATCAAATCAAATTTGTTTAGGATAAATGACCTTTTCCTCAACATCTACCCTAAACGTTTTTTACAATGATATGGATAAGAAAATTATCTCCTATATTTGATAGTTGCCCCCAAAATTTAGAGATCGGGAAAAATAGCCAATACTCTGGAAATATCAAAGGTGTGCTCTCTTAAAGTTGAAAATATAATACTAAAGTACCTATCCGTTTTACAAATAAGGATCTAATTCTCAAGGATCATTTATCTTTTACCCAATCTTTACAGACGTTTTTTTAGTCATTTAGCGCAGTAAGTATATTTCAACTTACTACGCAATTCATTTAGGTAATCTATTAAATAACAGTTACTACAAAATATAAACTTCAACTTTCATTCTTATTTCATTTCGTTTGTTGTACGAATGCTTTTACAAATTCTATTTAATTTAAATATTGCGTGTCTGCTATATGAGCCATGATCGTTCAAATACAATTCGTTACTCAACTGTAAGGAAACAGAAACTTAATTAAATACACAATTCGGTACACATGTCTAAATATTAACCTATTAAAAAAAAATATGTTATATTAATTTATACTTTTTCTTTGTTCTACATTTCATACTAAATTTACTTCTAAAGTTTTACACTCAATTTGGGTTTACTAAATCGTGCTTCCGTACGCTACTGTAATCAAATATGGTGTCGGCATCATCGGTCGCGTGTGCTCCACACTTCATTCTGACATAACAAGCCAGTAATCACCGCCTCGCACTTTTAGCACCCAATTTTCGCACTTTTGTACGCACCTCGCCCTGTAATTCGGCGCAATTAGCACTAAATGTGAGGTAAAACGCCTTAAATGATTCCTCGTTCATCGGCATTAAGGATCCAATGCACCAAAATTTGAAGAAAGTAAGAGGATACCGCCTCTAATTTACAAACTTATTTTTGCAGTTGCGAAAACAGATTTTCCCTTTCAATAATACGTCAAAAGTTTTTTTGTAACTGCAAATGTATTTCGGTAAATATTTAGCTTGAGGCAACCACCGTCGGCTTTGCGTATGGTGTCAACTAACAGGTGATTGTCAAATTAGCTAAAATAGCGTCAAAATCACAGTGGAAAGGTGTTGGAATTGATGTGTTAGGACCAAATTGCGAGACCCTGAAGCCCTTTATTACCCGTTGAAATTATGTTCCTACTGACCGCGCTGACTGACGCACTTAGGATGGTAGTGTTATTACTTTAACCCTAATTTGACTCTAATTTGCCAGCTATGGTAAAACATAAAGACAGTTTACAATCTCAGTCAAATTAATAGCACATCCAATTTAGACATTTAGCTTTAACACGTATAAAGATGTAAAATATTCTGCTACAATCCGATGCGTTTATAATAGCAATCTTAATACCAAATATTGATTGGTCAACTATAACATAATTTAAACATTTAAACAGGTGAATTTTAGTAAATGGTCCTTAGGATTCCTTCCTTGCGTAATAAAGGACCCAAAACCGTACTGTCTTATAAAGTTTACATGTTACTTACCTATATTATGTTAAAATACATTTATTAATAACGTTTAATTATTCGGTATTTGAAAAATATTTACGCCGCTGTTGATTCTAAATTGCCGCCGGTAATGACAATATCAACTTTTATCAGTTGGCTGCAAGGCGTTCAACTGCTATTTAGTTGATATTATATTAGGTAAATATTCTTTATTGTACACCTCAGAAGATACAGCGTTATATAAAATAAAGTTAGTAAAGGTACAATGGCGGTCTTATCGTTTATAGCGATATCTTCCAGACAACTTTTGGATGGACCTTAATTTCGATTTGTGATTCATGAAATTAATTCATGTTAAAATAATTCACTAAAACCACTAGACACTACTACATTTAAAGTCAAAATCACAAAGACTTTTCAGAACCGGCCAGTAGTAAATTCTTTCGCGGCCAAATAAATAGACAAAAAAGAAGATTAAAAAAGACAAATATAACGATTAGACGAACTTTAGCTACTATTTCATACAAAATATAATATTGACGTGTTATTTAATTTCTGTGTGTTATGGCTCTTCGTGACTATGAACCATAACAGGGTAGCATGGTGTTTAGTGATCTACTACAAAGCCCACCGTGACGGGTATAGGAAAATAATAAAAATTCTGTAGGTATAATAATATAAAAAATATGTAGTTTTGTAATGCAATCATTGAAACTATTTAATAATGTTTGTACGTACATTGCGTGTTGTAGATAATGTCTGAACAATTAAAATGGTAGATAATGGTTTATGTATACTTAATAAATACGACATTAAAATTGTGTCTGTAGTTTATACGACTGTCTAATTGTAGTTTTTTTTTTAATGGTTTTCTCTATCAAATCTTCTAGACATAGTTTCTTAACCAATTAATGATTTAAAACCTATTACTGATACTGCAAAGGATAGCACCCAACATCAGAAAATTACGATAAACAGTCAAGATATATTAATTTCAAACTTGCAATGGTCTAATTTCAGTACAAACTAAATAAACTTGGCAGCTTAGAACTAACATCAAGTAATCTAACACAACAGATCTATTTCTTGATTTTCATATTAATTAAGAAAATTTGTAGCGAACTTAAGTTACTGGAAATGTATATCAAAGATATTACTCCGGCAATAACTTATAAGAATAGGTATAAGCGAGCACAAAACGCTTACGGTTGAATTATAAAAAATAATGCCTTAGATGTGAAACTTACGTATATTATTCTGTGTGGTGCTGACACACGATTATTAGATAAGAAGAGTAAGTGAGGATAAAAGTAAATTAAGAGTATAAGAATGCCTGCTTTAGGCCTAAAAGCTCTTTAGAACTGTAGGTTAAAAGAAAATTAAAATTAATAAAAAGAGGTTAGCAAGAAAGAGAGACAATAAGTGAGTGTGTTTTATCCCACATCATGCTTATTATTTCCCCAATCAAAGCGCATCTTTTCAGCCAAAATAACGTACTACATATATATAAACTAGCGATTGCCTATGGCTCCGCCCGCGTGGATATCGGTTATCGCGGCATAAATTAGCCTATATTCCCTATACTCCTATATTCCTTAAATTAAAATCGTACCTCATACAAAGTTTCGTCAAAATCGGGTCAATCGTTTAGCCTTGAAAGCGTAACAGACAGACAGCCAGAATTACTTTTGCATCTATAATATAAAATATGGATAGTATGGATAACCTCTCAAACATTACGCAACCCAATTAGTTTACAGCATATCAATTACAGATACGACACAGCTGTCAAAGCAATCATTATTGCTCACTACGAAATTCTTTTTCCATTGTTTTCCACAAAGAGGCTTAAGTGGCATTGTGATAAAATTGCAGTGTCATTATAAGGAATCAATTGTGTCATTACTTTAGGAGTCCGCAACCGAATGCCGACAGATCCTTGTTCACGCGCCGTTATTAAATAAATTAAAATCGTCGTTTGATTTTGTACGTGATTGTATCTCGTTTAATTATATTTAATGTAATTATTGATTGCGCGTGTCTGGATCGAGAATGTACTCCCGAATTTTAAGTATAGTCCTTTGTTTAACTGGATGAATATTAGGTTCTTTTGTCGGGAAATAACTTTAATAAAAAATAAAAAAAAAGAGATTATTTTTTTCACTATCCGTCTAATCACACTTGCGATTCATTTAAAATTTTGCAAACAAACGTAGTGTCAAATATAGCAGAGTTTTAATCAAAATCGGCTCCTCCTATTAGGAGCTACTCTGTCATAAACAGACACCGACTAAACGTTTTACTTCCCCTCTAAACTACGCGGTTTAGGCTATAGGTTTTTAATTATATTACACTTTTAACACTAATGTGTCAGTAATATGTCAAAAATCTCTGTTTAGTAACACTAAATACTGCAGAATAGTCCAACCGAACTTTCACAATAAACGGAGAGAAGCTATCGTTTATTTCCAATTTAACAAGCTTCACTAACTTGGTAGTTATTTTATAGTTACCAATACGAACTTAAATACAGTTAGCTGTATAATAGTAGATACCTGTTACGCAATTTATAACAAACTTGTATTTTTACAGGCCTTTAAAGGTGGGTTTACAACTAAAAACTATGATGAACTTATTTGTGATTAGTCTTCTAAATCTACGCTTGAGAAAGATAAAAAATTACATCTTTTATTTTACAGAAAAGCTGTTAAAGAATTATTGTTCCATTTTATTTGCAATCTATGTTGTTACCAATCAGCCTCTCTAGACCAGTGACATTTCTACAAGCGATAGCGCTGATCGAATGGCAAAAATGTATGTAAGTGACAAGTCTAAGTTACGTGACTTATCAAAATGAAACGTCATTTCCGTACATTTAATGTCATTTTTAAGAGATTTCTACCGTAGTTAATGCTTATAAAAATGTCATTTGGTTACAATAAAGATGCAAATTTTTGCAACAAAGGGAAGATGCAAATTTTTGCAACTAACAGATAATAATTTAATAAGTATGGGACCATTCATTAGGCAATCCCAAGCGAAAGCCAAGTACAAATAAAATAGCCTTGTAGATGAAACCGCGGGTACAACTAAAATCATTTTGTATTAGTTCGAAATGCCTATTATAAATCCAAAGATCATGAACAAGAACCGATTCCTGACGTAAGCAGTTACTTAATTTCAAAATATAAACGGAACCCAAAACAGTAGTCAAAAAACTTAGCCAAGTTCAATAAAAACAAATTGAAATGAGTTTTTGTTTAGCTACTGGCAAATCGGAATTGTTGTTGATTCCCATCTTGTTTAAATAATTGGAGAGTAATGACGATAGCCGTAGGGCGACGGTGGCGAACGGAGGCTAAGAGCCGCGCACTTGGTCCTAATGGAGATTTTGTTCCTTTTTCACCATTCGGCATTTCATTGAATGAGGCAAGGTAATAAGATGTTTTTGGAAATATGTAGTAGATGTTTTTATTTTATTTGATACTATATTAAAAAATGACAATTGCCACATGCGTAAAGGAGCATCACTTAAGAACGGCTCGAGAAATTTGGCTGTTTTTTTTTGTTGTGTTTGTAATTGTCAGGCCAAGATTTCTATGAATAAAAATTTGCGAAAATTGTCAGGAGAACGACTGTCGGTTCAGCAAGTTAATAGATATAAGCATGTTTATTTATAGAAATATAAATCAAGTTTGTAGCTGTTTTGAGACATCTAACTTTCCACCACTGTCTAACAATACGTGGTTAACATGAAACCATAGTAAATACCCAATTAAAAATCTTATTAATTTATACTGATTTGACATTATTTAAAAATAATGATTTTTAATATTTTCCATTTTTCTGTCTACTTATACGAATACTTTTATGAGACTAACTAAGACTACACAATAAAAAAAACTAACTTACAATAGAAAACAAAAGAAAAACAATCGAAACACATTTCCTCGCGACAGTACTGTATTAATTATGAAATTGGAGCGGCAAGGCTTACTTAAAGCTCGCGCATGTAAATCTTGGTGCGAATTCATTAAAAAATTTTAGTGTTTAAAAATTTCTACCCGTATCACGGCTGTTTCATGCAGCACGAAAATGCAAATTTTCAACGGACTTTACCTTATGTCAAACTAAATAATGAGAGTTTTTTTTAAGCCGGTTAGTCGCTTAATTAGAAGTTTGGGTTTTAGAGCTACGATAAAATTTGTTTTGCTAAAAATTTTGCTGTAAGTGACGTATTTATATTACATTTTGGTGCTTTTGACGTTTATTTTTTAATTAAAGTGGAGAATGTTATGTTTTTGTGAAGATAAAAACCTGGCATATTTAATTAGTCGTGTGACAAGGTTGAAAAAATGCCTAAATATTTTTGGAACATAGTTTTTTCTAAAAATTTGTACAGTAAATATGTAATTTTCACTACCTAGAAATAAATAAGTTTTCTCCATCGTTACTTTTCTATAGATCTTGTTTGTACCTATTCAATTTAGACCGGTATATGCAATGGTCTTATCATACTTGTTATTAATAGAAATAATTAATCGTCAACACCTTTGCTCGTAAAAAATACACCAAATCTTAATTTATTGACGAATAAATTTACCATTTAATATTTTTTTGTTATTGAAAATCGTTAGCATTAACACAGGTCGGTACAACAAATAATATCTAAGTGTACCTTAAAAAAGAAAACAGAATTCCATTTTACTTCCTTCTTATTACTTACTTCTACTTACTTTAATTAAATACTCATTTAATTCCAAGCAGACGATGACAAAATGATGAAGCGTAAAAATGTTCACCTTTTTTTAATACCTTATTTTACCTTGGTTACTTGAAGTGCTAAAAGAGGTGAAAATTGCCCGATACCCATGCCAAGGGTGGTCTCTCTGTGTGGTATATAAATGCAAATGCGTCGCCGACGACGGTGTCGCACTATCTTTATCTTAGCCGGTATAAACGGCGCGTGTTACACCGAAGTGTAATGAAATGGAAAATTGTACGTGAGTAAGTTGCTCGTCTGCGAAGGTAAATTGATTGGTTGTGTTAGTAGCAAGTATATTCTTTGGTTTGTGTGTCTTTTAGTTAGGAAAGTGATTAATTGATCAAGCTTGATTACAGTTCGTTCTTAATATTGTTTTATGAAGATAAACTAGTGACATACTTGAATTTAGATCTTAATAACCCATTTGGAATTGAACGCTCGAGTCTTGATTTCATAGTGGATTCGTGACTCGCAATAAAATAGTAAACCGCTAAGTATATTATATAATAATTATCCTTTTTTGTTTGGTTTCATACTGATTTTTTGTAGTCATCTTTTCTTATTTCATTTCAGTGTTTTAATGTGCATTGTGTATATTATTGTCACTATGGCACATTTTCTTGTTAGCTTAAATATTTTTAGTATTAGGTGATATGTGACACACAATAAAATTATATTACAATTCACAATGTTCGGTAAGTTGTTGGATAGTATTTACCACAAACAAACAAGTTCGGCTACGGTGTAAGACGCGGCCAAGTCCTTGCCTGGCGCGCTAGTACCAGTAATGAAGATATATTCAACAGTTACTGTTAAATGATCATTGTGCTAACCTCACTCCTTATGCCTATTAGCACCTTTCATTAGGTGGCCGTTGCAAGCTCAATCGTTAATGATGAAAAATTACAGAATTTTGCGGTGAAAAAACAGTTATTACGGACACAATATATTAATTCATGTTTGTGTTTTTTGTATTTCTTTTATAACAATTCAATATGGTATAAAATAAAAACTTTAATAAATATCTAGTAAGAAATTTTTGTGTTTTAAAGGATCACTTTATTCAATCATATTTATATTAGACTAGCTGTCCCCCGCGACTTCAACAGTTTTTCATTTATGCTCCGCTCCTTTTGGTCGCAGCGTAATGTTATATAGCTTATAGCCTTCCTCAATAAATAGCAGAATTTCACAAATATCATTGTAATCATCAACTACTTCATGAAAGAGAACAATAATAATATGAAGTAACAACACGACATTGAGTTTATTTGTATTCGATAACTACCTACTAATCACCTTCAATAATATCACCATAAACAGGGATAGTTCAAGCAGTTTCCTAAATATTGGCCTGCCAACAAGGCTCATAACTCAGTTGTCGCCTAAACTGGGAACAACTTGGTACGTAACTAAATACAAAAGGAAAAATTTGAGCCCTAGCCAGAACTCGTACCCGCGACTACTGTTTAGACGCACAAGTCACACTGCTGCACTGTCAAGAAGACATACAATATTATTCATCATCATCATCATCCACAGACTTTGTCATCCCACTGCTGGGCATAGGCCTCTCCTATCACGTGCCATTCTCTCTGGTCCTGCGCTAGTCTCAATCTTAATACTCTATTTAAATCAAACATAATTCTTCTATTCAATGTATATTTCATACATCAGTTATAAAAGGCGTGGCCTATAAGAGTATTAAACAAAAAGACGCGCTTCGAGTATGGCGCTCTTGTGGGAGTTTCCATAAATTATAAAGACAAACCCGACCCACAATTAAAAGTGTTCTTCAAAACTCGAATTTGGCTTCCGAATCAGGTTTAATAAATTCATTTGTACGGCAATACACGCGAAAATCTTTTTGTGGCGTTCTTAGTTATGTTTCTAAGAGACGAGTTAAATACAGACAGACGAGACGCAGGCGGGAGCTAGTGGTCCATCACAAAAAACCTTCAAAAGTGCTGAGATTCTTAAAATGTGTATAGAGTAAACATAGACAAGGATAGAGCGTACGCATCGCTAGTAGCGCCTTATGCAAAGCGTAAGCACTATTTTAGCTAAATTTACTACGCTCGTTTATGATTTATGTGATTTTCCGTGCGACAACAGACGTTTATACGAAAATATCGACGGTTCAGATATTATTAGGGTAATATTAGGTTTTGAGATAGTTTTAATAAAACAGTGCGATCTGTTTTGACACTAATTTTACGAATTTACATGTTCATACTAGTGCCAACAGTTCATACCTACTCGATATGCACACTCTATAGTTTACTTACTTATTCCTCTAAGTATTTATATATACCTACCCTTAAACACATACCAAAGCATGTAGCATATACATGTCATTACTGTTTCTCTCAAGCAAATGGATCTAACCTTTTGCTATAAGCATCATCCTATGACATTCAGTAATAACGAAGCTATCTGTCAGTAAAAGGTTCAAATGTTATCTTGTACATCCAAACTTCCAAAGCTTAGGTATCTCTTGATAATAGAAGTATGTTCGACGCGCGACACCGCCGCCGCCACGTCAGCTCATGATTAGGGACTCCTATTGAGTCTGAAACTAGTCGGGCGATCCCGAGAATGCGCGTGAATAAACCTTGTGTTTGTTTTGTGTTGAGCTAAAATAGTTTAGTTTAGCTCAACACAAAATTCTATAAAAAAATATTTTTCTAACACTTTTATTTTTAAATGTTTTATACGTTATTTGTGTATTCGTTGTTTCAATGTGTGTAGTCCTTAACCAAACGAAAGTTATGAGGATTTCATAAAGAAGTTTGGCTACAGGTTTGCCATCTCGCCGATAAGCATCGACAATTCGAAGATACAACCGGTTTGATCTGCACAAAATATAATGTTGTACGGATTTTAATAAAACTTTACTATAATATATATTAGAATAACATAGCGGGGTATGCCTTTTGCATTAGTTAGTTGTGTTTCTTCTAAACAATATTTAGGTTTCCCATTGAGTTTTCTTAACTTCATTTAACCAATCAACATTTCTGTCTCCAAAGAAAATATTTAATTAATCACAGACCACCGAAAACCCCTCCAATAAATAAACGCCGATAATTTTAACATCACTTCCAAATCCAAATCCCCTAACTCAATGATGTCACTAGTAAAAACAAAAGCAAAACGACATCCTCGAAGGCGTCTAGTATAAAATTCAGCATAAAATAAAGTTAGCCACAGAATCGCGATAAGGCTGTTGGCACACGAGGCGAGTGAAAAGACAAGTGGCTTAATTGAGAGTTAACCCGTGGGGGGTCCAAGTTCCCGGCCCTGGTTATGCTAATCAATTCACAAGCAGTTTGTTTTTTAAACCACAATCGGTAGATCGGAGTTTACCCTTTTTGTGGGCGCGTATTAATTTTGTTTAACTTTTCGTGTTGATTGATTTAAGGGTTTTTGGTTGTGTGCTTGTGTGACCTTAATTTTGGTTTGTTTTTGTGAGTTTTGAATTAATATTTTTTGTAAGAGATGTTGTTATATGTATCGTTGTTGGTTGTAACGTATCTATTGTAAATAGTGGCTGTTAGACTTTAGTTATATTTTTTAAGCAAGTTTATAATTATGTAAATTACAAACAACGTGTTTTGTTGGCCTATACCTAGACGAACTTTTTCATTTCAGATATTTTAAGAGTGTTCAACTATACGTATCGAAGCTTAGAAACTTAGTAACTTAATTTGTAATTTAAAAAAAATCTAATTCTATTTTCATTGACCAATTGATTCCTAAATAATGCTTATATGCTAAACTGTAAATACCAATGCATTAAAATTACATACGATACAAATACTCAAATCCGCCATTAATCCTACCTTCATTTATTTTTCTACTGGCTACTTTACTGAATATAAATTCAAAGCTTGAATTAAAACCTCAGCGGAACCATTCACGAAACGCACGTGTTTTGTCGGAGCGTATAATTTAACTGGCGGACGGGTGATACCGCCGTGTGGTCTTTAGCCACTGTCCACTGTCCACGAACAATGAACTTAGAAATTATGTAGATGCGGTAACTAGTTAATATGGCTGAGCTTTTTCAGCATTTAGTACATGATTGTGCTATGTACGGGTGCCCTTCCCGATTTTCATTCCAACCAACTCATGCTGTCAAGAGCTTTAGTATACTAACAAATCTGACAAGCACTCTTACTATGTGATACCGTGTTACGCAGTAAAATAGATTGTGGAAGTTAGATAGACAGTAGCTCCACGTAAAATACGGTATTCAGTTGGATCCGATCAGACTGGAAGCCGACGCCAACATAGTTTGGGAAAAAGCTAGGCAGAGGAATATGAAGAATATAATATATACTTATTTGTATTTAGAAATAATTTGCGGTGGAATATAGGTACTAGCTTTCATACTATTAATGAGTTTCATTTATAATTTATTTATATAGCTTACTTATGAAATGTTTACAACAACTTTTGTCTTTTTAAGTTTCACCTTTGGTTACTTTTACTTTATAAATGTCTTTCAAAATTACCACATCTACACTTTCTGCAATCCGTGGTGAATAAGTATAACGCTACACATTATTCTCAGAAGAGATAAGCTGGTATCCTTTGCTTGTATATTTTGCGGTCAATTATGTGAGTGCCAGTTTTTATGAGATTAGTATCGCGTGCGTCTCTGTTTGGTAGGTTTCCTGTCTATTATGTAGAGTAACAGAGTATCTATCGCCTTTTTTTTATTTAGTCTTATCTGATTAAGACACTATGCGAAATGAAATTAATTTTCTTATTAACATCAAGCTTAAAATATTTTGAAGCCCTGTTACGATATGTATTCACATTGAAAAGCAGCGCTATGAGATTAAATTTTAGAAGAAACGTTGTAATTTCCGTTATAAAGTGCTTATGGAATATTTCTATAAATTTTAACTTTTTGAATAGGAATGCTAGGTTTAACCTAATAACTATGTTACTGTCTATATGCTGTGATAGTGCATTATAGATTGATGACCTATTGTAGATCCAACATCGAAATAAATATCTTCCCAATCTATTTCTACCTCGTCTTTTTTGCGTTAAAATTGTCATAGACTGAAATAGTTGATATTTATATAAACCGCAAAAGGCAATTGGTAGATATTTTCCTTATTAAATCTTACTTAAATTCATCTATAAATAAGTTTCATACCACATTCTATCATACTAACCTAACCCTGAAACAAAACCTTGACTGACTAAGCGAGCAGTAATCAGTAAGATCCGAAACGGGGGTAGGTACACTCGCGATAAAAAATGGTAAAGTGTAAAATATGCACAAATTATTAATAGCACGCACGCGCCGCGACGTTTCACGCAAAACTTTTGTTGATACCGATACTTTGTTTAATCAGTGGTCACGCGCTTTGTTTGAATTATCTTGATAGCATATAAGAATTTTTATTAAAAAAAAACTTGAAGTAAGTAATATTTCCTACAGCCACGTGGCCAGAAATCGCTAAATATTGACCAGAAGTTTTAAAGGTGAGAAGTTAAGTTCAGAAGTAGTTCAGTTTGTAGGGTGTAGGGTAAAAAAATAAAGAAACATTTTAAAATGTTGTTGCTACATCCAAAGGTTGATAGGATAGACATAACTTTTGAATTTGATAACCTAACCTATCCTGAGATTGAATATTGAAGACTGACGACTAACAAAAATATATATTTTTGAAACTTAGCGGTAATTTGAAGCCCGTTTTGAATGGCACTTACTTTATCACAAAGAGAAACGGAATAACAATTTCACGGAAACTTTAAAATTTATTAGAATCAATCGATCTCCTTCAATTTATCTATCCTTTCGTGTGTGGCACAATGGGCCTGTTTCCTATTTTTTTTTTATGTCCGTCTTGTAGATTAATGAATTTTATTGGACACGTATTTTTTCTTTTTTCCTGCAAACAAAAAATGATCAAAATACAGAGAACTGAAGTTACGCGTGACGTCACTCCTCGCTACGATTTTTAGCGAGGCGTAGCGTCATAAGCCCCCACTCCGAAACTTTAAAGCGGTGTGTCTTTGTATTTTTTTATTGTTTTGATAAAAGAAAAAATACGTGTCTAATATTTTTTTATTATCTAACTGACGGACTAAATAGATTTTAACTTTTCATACCCAGGAAACATCCCTATTTCAAGTTCCAAAATGCAAGAAAGTGTCGATACGTTTCGCACGATGTCAAAAACTCGAAAACCAATTCCACTTTCCGAATAAGGAAGCCACGTATAGGTTGCCTCGGATTCTGGGAATGTATCTAAAGTATTTTGAGCAGTACAGTACCTTTAGAGGAATTGTTTGTCAATAGCATGGCAAGTAGTTCATCTCAAAAGATATTAAGGTAGATGTTAGACCAGAATTACATGGATTTCAAAAGATTGTTTCGCATGTTTGGAAGTTCAGACCTTAGTAAGATGTCAACTATAAAAAAAAATGAGAAACGTAAGATTTAGTTAGGTAAGGTTAGAAAATTAGTTAGGGTTACATGTCAAGCTGATTCGTCGTTTCCATCGACATAATAATATTTATATTGTCAACGTTTTGATGTATGTTAATTTTAAATGAAATTATTAGATTCCGTCCTACATTAGAACAGTTATCCTTAAAAATCGACAAATCTAAAAAAAAAAAAAATGCAAAACAAACTCTGTCTGCCTGTCTTTCGCGCTTTCATTCCAAAACTACTGAACCGATTTAAATTAAATTTGGTACACAGATAGTCTAGAGCCTGAGAAAGGACATAGACTATGTTGGTTGCTGCGATAACCAACATCCACGCTTGTGCAGCCACGGGAAACAGCTAGTTAATAATATGTCTAACCCCAGATTAAAGGCACTAAGAAACTGTGACGTCATAATCAAACTGTCACCCACATATTAATGTTTATAGTCTCCGACATTTATTGCCTGAGTTTGGCGTGTCGAGCTAAGCGGCTTGTAATGTGGCCGGCCCATTCTGTGAGGGGCATTATGCTAATATTTTCATAATATTTTTTGATACGCTCACCCTTCGTAAGTGTTTGGGCACGGATTTGGGTTTTAATGTTCTTGTTAATATAATAGGCTTTAACCGTAACCTCTTAGGTTTATAAATTTAAGGTGTCTTAAAAATTTGAAGTTCTATGTTCTCTCGAAATTTTATTAAAAGCGAAAAAATACATAAAAAGAAAAGTAAAAAAACAAGTGTATATATAGGTAGATTAAGAAAATACAAAACGATTTTTTTTATATACTTTTAGGTAATTACTTCAACTAAGGAAACACGTATAACCAAAATCAGTTAAGTAGTTTTCAAGATAAAAGTAATCAATTCACCAATCACTAGAACGAAGTCGATGTTTGTCAATTGTTTCTCAAAACACTTTTATAACCTAAGAAAATCCTAGAAACTTACGCCTAAGTAATCAGACAGTAATATCTGAGTAATATTTTATTGATTTTATTTAACAGAGACATTCAAGGCTGTTTTTCCACTACAAGCATTCGCCAAACGATAGTTAAGTGATTCAGTAGCCACAAAACCTTGATAAGTAAAGTATAGTTGTGTAAGTTGCACCCACACGTTACAAGAACACGACACTAACATTAGAGTTTTACTGGGTATATAAATACAGTTAACATGTCAGTGGTACTAAATATATTTTATTTAGATATGAAATACGTAACCTATGCATATAGTTGGTTTACATGTGACCATGATACCTGAAAAGGTACATATCCAACGTTTTCACAGGTTGGATATGTATCTATACCAATATTATAAAGCTGAAGAGTTTGTTTGTTTGTTTGTTTGAACGCGCTAATCTCAGGAACTACTGGTTCGAATTGAATAATTATTTTGTGTTGGATAGTCCGTTTATTGAGGAAGGCTATAGGCTATATAACATCACGCTACGACCAATAGAAGCGGAGCATAAATGAAAAATGTTGCAAAAATGAAAAACCATTGAAACTAAAACACGCGAACAAAGTCGCGGGGGACGGCTAGTTTTTAAATATTAACCGGAATGAAATTCATTAAAAATAGGTTTATTTTAACTAGCGCACCGTGGTTTTACCCGCGTAACTAGTCCCGTAAGACATATTGTTTTCGTGGCTGTTTCCGATGTATCTCTAGTTATTCTGCTATTCGAGGTGAAGACGAATCCAACAAATTAAATATCATTGAAATCGGTCCATTCGTTGTTGAGTTATAAGTGGTTTAACTAACCTGACTTCGTTTTATAATACAGTATACCTTTTTAACGTATGGAGGATCTCCATATGGTAAAAAAGGAAAATTTCTTCTTACAGATAACACGGGGTACGCCTAGTTCTCTTTTAACGGGAACCAGGCTATACCACATTTGCAATCCCATCCCTTCTGAAACCTATAAATATACCTGATTATCTGTTTTCCTACCATTGCTCTAGCAAAAAGTTTGAAAGCGCTTTTGGAAAATATCGTTTGATTTATAAGCATCCGTTTGAAGACCATTCGTAATAATAACTACTACAAACCAGATTTTTTTATAATTAGCACTGAAATAGTTTTTAATGTGTTCTTATGCTTCGGTCTGGAACTCCAAAACTAGGAAAGTATATACCACTTGTAAAGGTTTTGTAGCCAAAGCTTAAATCGTTGAACTACTGGTATAACAACAATATAATCAATACACCTTAGTATTTTATTATTTTCATATCTATCAACTTTATCATGCAGTAACCGCTAACGGATTAGAATAAAATGTGCCTACTTAGAAATACCTAGAGCAGGAAATAGGGTGTAGTTTGTATTAAAATAATATTATCGATTTAAATCAGTAAATAAAACGTGTTACCGTACGGTAACAACGTGTATTAAAAAAAAAGTAACTCAGGAAACAAAAAGGTACTATACATTTTATTATGTGACAAATACAATATTAAATAATTAGTACCTTATAAGTAAAAAAAAAATTGGCATCCACATCCCTTAAATAGTTTCTTATATTTTTATTTAAATAAACGTGATCCATGAAAACCGTTTCAGTAATTTTAGAGACTTTTTAACAAAGTAACGAACAAAAAAATCCTTTTCCATTACATCAGTTTATTTGTGTACTTAACTCTTAAAACCCTAAATGAATTGTTATGTAACGTGCACTACAAGTTGATATATTTGTCCATAACATAAGCAAACCCATATATTATGATAAATGCGCCAAATACATACGTAATGAAGAAAACAAATGTAATAAATTGTTAAATTAAATTAAATTACATTTTAAAATCCGGCCCTAGACGTGTGCACGTATTTTCAAAGTTGGCGTGACACCTCTTAAATAGTGATGTGACATATTATCGATTTAAATGCATTTTATTTTTATTTTTTTTGCTTGATATGCTACGGCGTAAGTATTTACTTTTTAGGTGGTGTTGGGATAAGTAGTTTAGGTTCCCTGAACAGGATATCTAATATTGAATCACTTTGATCTTCTGCCTCTTTTTTCCTAATCTATATTTGATTCATCCAAATACTAATACTATAATTTTACCTGAATATCCAGAGCCCATTTACTGGGTAAAACACATTACACAGTATTCCTTGTTAAGATCGAAAGTTTTTTCTGACCTTAATAAAAACAAAATTAGATTCATTCCATCCCTGAAACTAACCACGGACTCTCATATTTTTTTCCTAGCAAAGTCGCAAATGACAAACATAGACCACAAACCTAACGCATTGCTTCCGTAAATTCTAAAAGTTACCATATTTAAAATCACTGCCCAACACATTTTCTACAGCAGTTCAATTCCGCTAAATCCAATTTGGTATTAATTATATCGGTATCGATACTTTCACGTCACTAAACAATGCTGTTATGCAAAGCAGTACGTACAAGGGACACTATCGGATCAGTGACCGCGTTTACAGTAGCCACACTTATTTAGCCCCTAAATAATTATATAAACGACTAAATTGCTTAAAACCGTAACAGCTTTCTGCATTCATGCGTAATTTGTTAAATTACTTAGTAGTTTTCATTGATCATAGATTTAAAAATTATAAATTAAATTTCGCTTTGACTTTTTGAATTTTAGCTTTCAATGACTTCGCGTTTGTACAATCAGTAAGTAGTAAACAAAATCAATATCACAAAACATCAAAAATACAATTTATTTTTTTAAATGGATTTTAAAATTAGGAAACAAATATAGCCATATAACAAAGGGCATATTACATTAACGCTATTATATCCTTAGTCGAATATTTATAAAAAAAGGTGTTTTGTAAATGTAATAGTGTTCATCAAACTTTGTTGCTGACACTATTTACGTATAATAGTAGACTATGTTCCTTTTAAAAAGTTTAAACTCATGTAACTAAATTTCTATAACATTCAAAATTCAGTGTCAAACTTACTTTAATTACTATAACGATATATTGTGTAGATATGTTCCTATATCTTAATTAAGAGATATAACCAAGTCTCGCGTTATCTAGGTCTGTGGCTTATCAGTAAACGTAAGAAATTATTGGGTAGCGTGCTCTACTGAAAGATAATTTTATTGGGAAATGCCACCATTTTATTGCAAGCTGAGTTACTTCAATTTAGTACTTAAATATTGTATATTTTTATGTCCTTCTCTTCTGTTATTTCTTGCCAAATATGTGTAAGAATCTTTGATCATTTTAATATCAGTAGTTCTGTTATCTCGCTGAGTCAAGTCAGAGTCATGAAGTATTAACTTGTATATTGTTAGAAGTAAATATTTTAAAATCTTTACTCTTTTGTTCAACATTCTTTTTTTATATTTACTTCGCAATGTAGAACCATGTTGTATCTCTAAAGATGCGCACGAGCAACTTATATTTGGCAATTCTTGGCAATTTCTATACAATTTTTGTAGTGCCATATATTGCTAGGTGTTGCCGGGGCATCATTTTTAACCAAAATTGACAATAATCGCGCAATTATTAATTGCCCGTGTAAGCGCACCGTTATTTGCCTTAGATACTCTACATTTTCCAACCCTAGCTTGCCATACCAGGCTAACATAAAGAAAAGGGAAACAAATAAATCGTCTGTAACGTGTTACCGTACGACAATCTAAACGGCGACAACCAAGGAGTACATTACAAACTGATATTTGCGTGCACCGTCTTATTGTAAGTAATTCTTTTTGAATTTTCACGGTGATCGGCCATTTTGATAACATCGATTTTCCCTGTAAGCACGCACCCACTCACTTAATTTCTGATTTAGGACCGCATCACATTTTGATAAGTATTTTTAATTTGAATAAATTATGATTTAAGGGTGTTATCGGGAGGTAATGGCCGGCTTGTAATCATAACCGTGGTTTCGTTTTGTTACGTCACGCCGGAATAGTGTTGGGAAAGGGCATTTTTTTATTTGATTTTTATATGTTACAAAGAGAAGCAATTTTTTAAGAGAATGGGATAAATAGATTGTTTTGACTTGAGTTTTTTAAAGGAAGAAACACGGTGCTATGTTGATTTGCAGTCTGCTTTAGTCCTGGCAAGAAATTTAAGCTATATAAAAAACACTAAGTACCTACTTATTTACGTAAAAATAGCAATGTATTCAGATCATCAGATATATCATCTAAATAAATTATATAAATTTACATGTTTAATTTGTTACTTTAGTTTTTTGTAATATACCTAGGTACGTTGCCATTAAATTTATAAAATATTAATTGTTTCACTTGTTTTTTTTATTTGATCTCTATAAATACCACGTACATAAAAATAAAAAATTGAAAAATGAAAATTACATAAAGCCTATAGGTACTTTAAATTCGAATTTAGATAGATAAGTAATAAGATATTTTTTTAAACACACATTTTTCAAAAAAAAATCTAACAGAAAAAAGTATCAGGTAAAATTTTCTAGCCAGTAATAATAATAGTTTAACCCCACCACTGCTCGCGGCCCCGTTATTGCCGCGAGAAACCGATAAAGATGTCACAGCGGCTTATAATTTCGACTGGCCACCGATTATGTACCGAGATTGCCTTGTTTAGGGGACAAAATAATATTAGTCTACCGTATAAATTCTAAGCGACGTTTTTCAGTTATAAAATTTTGGTGTTTTTACGACTTTCGCGTTGTTTTTAATGTTTTTCGTTGTAGTTGTAGGAAGTTGTTTTTTTTATTTATTGGCCTCTAGATTTTGTATTAAAATTTATTGTTCTATATAAGTCTGAACTAGATTTAAAAGTTGAATATTACCTGTAAGAAACAGAAAAAAAACATGGCACCAATTCGATGATTTTTTTTCCAGGTTGATAAATAAGAAACAATAATCATTTATTTAATTAATTAAAAAGAACATCAGTCATACATATTTTCTCAATAATTTAATAACAAAAAAATAATCTTCTAAACATAAAATTCAAAAAACAAAACATATTTATGTAGTAAATAATACCTATACAATTTATAAGAATGTTTTATACTGAATACACATAAGTAGTTTCAGTTAAAGTCAACTTCGATAATGAAAATTTGTAAACATAAACATTTGCTGTCAAACTAACTATTCATTTACTACATAAGAAATAAAATATAAGAACAAAAAAAAAGGTCACACAATCAACTCCAAAAAAACATAATAACTGTATTGTAACTAATGTAAGTTCTTAGTACAGTCAAATGCAAAAAATAAGAACAGACACTGTCACATAGAATTTTAATACATAGTATTTTGAACTTAACACACCACCGACTATTCAAAAAAAAAACGTAGGTATATCTGAAACCATCATTACTTAACGATCACCTTTAGAGGTGATTATTAATTACCTATAAAATCCATATTCATACTAATATCTGTAACGCTTTTACGGCTAAACCGCTGAATCGATTTTGATGAAACTTGGTATGGGATAAGCTTGGATCCCAGGAAAGGAGATACTCTTTGCCGCAATTATTTTTTTATTATTATTATTATTATCTATAAAATTAATTACTTGAATTATAAATGGCCTGGATCTAGGACTAACCTAGGACACTTTGCTGCTTTACCAAGGCTCTGTAGGCAACAAAACATCATGTCTAAGCAAAGTCCGTGAAGCAGTCAAAGCCTACGCTAAGGCTAACTGCGTAAATCTCTTCCAAAAAAATAAAAAAAATGTCTAAGCGAGGTTTAGCTATAACCTGTTCGATTTTTTATTACAAAAGGAATTAAAATTACTACTTTCCATATTTCTCTGAATAAATTTTTATCTGTACAACTTCAACTTTAGTTTATAGGTACTTTAGTTTCAGTTTCAACAATCGATTTTCTCACATAGTATTAAGTAAGTTTATTTACCTTAATGTCTAAATGCGAATGCTGTGATCTCCTTTAATTGAGGGAGCACAACTCAAATGTACACTCTACTTTTTTCTAATTATGTATCTTGTGTATTCTTCGTTGGAGATCCATTGAAAAAGAAATAAATTTCAAACTCTGTTATTTGTCACTTGAAGTTTTGTCACTGGAACATGCTTAGAATTTTAATAGATTTTTATAAATTGACATCTTTTGTACCTGACTGTACATTTAGGTAAGTTAACCATCCCCGTGCGACATTTATGTGTTCCAGCTGACACATTCCCTTATTTCTTTCTTTCGTACTCGATCACTAATTAACATTATCATGTTTATCCATATTAATCACCCTTTATTTCTTTTACAGAATATCTTACGCGGGAATGCCACACACAGGTAATATAACTAGATTTAATTTATTTATTATATCAATGGGGTATAAGTTGTCAGGGTTTGGTTTTTGAGGGTGAAATAAAAGTGTTTTTTTTTTGTGTTGTATTTAGTGAGACACGTATTTAGTTTTGATCTTAATGAAATTTCCCGCATGGGACAAGCATTTTTGTGATCCACAAATGCTTGTACCAAGTCTGGGTGTTCTTTGTGCATTTGAATTGAATGTTTGTAAAGCAGACCGTTTAAAAAAATCGTTGGTTGCCTGTAAAGTCGGTATACGGGCGAAAGTTTTACGTGACAACGACTGTCAATGTCAATGTCTGTCTCTCTCGATCTTAGGCGGGCTAACCATGCGACGCGTGCCTCTCACTCGCTCTCATTGTGAGCGCATAACGTGAGCGGAGCGCTACCCAGTTTCTTGAAGTGTCACCCGGCAAACCAATTTATAAGACGTTGTCACGTCAAAAAATTGATGGATTAATTTTATTAAATAAGTTATTTAATAAGTGTAAGGTCCAACGCTGGCATTAGTGTGGCTATAGACACATTTCGGTTCTTTAATTATGGCCCTTTGAAACTCTCACTTGTAGGAAGACGAATACAATAAAGGTCAGTTATATATAACTCGACATGACCTTTTTATCTTTATCCCCTTCTCCTTCCATATATCTAATACATGTGTATTAATACCTAATACAATTCCAAATTAAAATCTATAACAAATCAAAAAACAAAAGAAACTCAACGAAATTCGATCCCAAACGCAGAATACAGAATTCGCTCCAAAATCTTAAGTTTATCAACGAAACGAAAATACTGTTCACCAGTAAGTATAACATTAAATCAAGGGTCGGGATCAAGTAACTGGTAGCTAATGACGGCAGATACGAAAATGCTCAGATCTTAATTAACCCGAACGTTTAACATTAAAGAAACCGAAGTTATCTGACGGACAAGAATTTACCTCGCGCATTGAAATCATAAGCGTTTCAAAGAATCCCTTTAAAGGGTTGCCAGGAATTTTGGTGTTCATGGATAAGTCTGTTTTAATGCTATGAAAAACATTTATATTAATCAGTATTTTTTTATTGTTTAAAAATTTTAAATTAAAAAATAAATATATAAGTGATTATTTTTTTATTTGTATTTATTTAATATTTTGTGTATATTATGGCAGAAAACGTTAGTGAATTAAATTAATTAAACTGATTTGCTCTTATCTATAAAACACAGGCTATTCCAAATTGTATTGCATTTTGATAGTGTTTATAACATTAAAATCCGCACTATTACATGGATGGTTCAATTCTACAAATTTCCAAAATGTACCAATAATCAAAATATTTGAAACTTGCAAGTCTTATAAAAATACTTCGATAAATATATATTTCTTTATGATAATAGATACGAAAACATTTCAGTTAAATAAACTTAACTCTGTGAATACGTAATACTAGGGTAATACGACGTAGTTAACGTTGTATATTAGGACAGTTATTGGTTTGTTTATTATATGTGACAGTTAAGACTTTACTGTTAATTATAACATAAACTAATGTTTTAGTATGCTCTATAAAATACTTAATTATTTGTTGTTTAGTCAACCTAGTTTTCTTGTCATTTGAATGTATAAAAAAAATATAAAAATAATTATTTAAGGTCATTAAAATATAAAGATTTCACTTTGGAAAAGAGAATTTAGTGAAATGTAGATAGAGTCCCTTTTTGCTAATTACAAAAAAAAACAGATATTATAATCCACAGTCTGAATAAATAACAAAAGAAAATAAAAAACAGCGTGTAAAATTCAAACACATTACACAAAAAACAACTACATTCTATAATTATCAGTTATATAAAAAATACAGGCCTAAAAAAAAGCTACTTATTTACTAAGTTCATTGTAAGTAACGCATTGACCCGAAAAGTCCGGCTAAATACAAAAAACATAGTAACCCTGGTACCTTACTACCGTCCACAACCATTAACGGTAATTAAGGCAATCGAGTCCAAATCTCGTATCGAGATAAAATCGGATCCGTATCGAGTCGGGCCACCCGCATCAACACTTACTCGATTCTAATACATTATACATGGCCGGCCACATTAGCTCCTTATTAACATCTGCTCGCACCGAATTGCCTGCTTAGAATGTCACACACAACTTCACGTGTCGTCTTCAACCTTATGTGAATGGAAATAAGAGTTATAGAAATGACAACGTTGATTATTAGCAATAAAATATCATTTTCATGATACATATCTCATGTATAGTAATAATTTTTAGTAAATGTGATGATATCAGAGCATATAGAAAACATTTTGAATGATTTCGTACGTTTTCTGAGATCACACACGAAGTTTCCGGGATTCTTAATTTGAATTTAAACAAGGTTAGTACGTTTCGTTTTACGAATAAATTGGTGAACGTCTAATTAAGAGCCGTTCAATATATTGCTGGATATTTATTGGGAATCGTGTTGAAAAAGTTGTGCTTTGACGGAAATAAGTTTTAAATTGTAACGGCTTTATAGTCGTTTTATGCATAATTATAATGCTGGGGTTACATGATTCGCTCAATCAGGTTGTTTTAATTAAGCTAGTTGCATAATGTCGCATGACCAAAAATATTTTTTTATAAATGACTTTGTGGCGCTTGCATTACACCTTAGGTTTTTTTTATGCTTTAATTAGATAAAATGTGTACATGAAGGAATGAATGTTGTACTCTCAAAAACTATGAAGTAGTTTAATTTTGATAAATTTTTTTGAACATCACAAACATTTTTTTTTGAGCTTCCAAAAAGATTTTCATCGCAAAGTTTTGAGTGTTATAATAAAGTTAAACCTAGCAAGTAAGTTAAGTGAAAAATTCTCGTTCATACTTTTATTGGAGGAGAGGCTTTGCGGCAAGCCTGGAATATTTTTTTTTCTATGTTGCAACACAGCGGTGAATAACTTTTGTTTTTGTCTGTTGTTCGCAGCCTTCTTAAGAGTTATGACTAATTAACACGACTTTTAGCGAGTACTTAAGCGAGATACTTTTTGCTTTTCTCTCATATTGGGGGCGTGTTTAACAGACACGAAATATTAAATGAACATACGCCCATTTGGAATTAAGTAGCGGTAGTATATATTGCTTATACTCACTCAAACATAGGTACAACATATGAGATCCATACAGATAAAATTGAGACCCATTTCTCAGTTCTACTAAAATGTATTTTTGATATTATTGAGTAGGTACTAACTGTATTATGGACGTCAGAAATTTGGTCCAAAGAAAAAGGCTACGTAATAATGATGGGTCCGCTTTCTTATGGGACCCCGTTGAGTAAAACAATGGGGTAGATGCCAATTTTTTTTAATATCCCTCAGATTACTAGAAAATATTAGACACGTATTTTTTATTATTTTAGGTAACCAAAAACTTACGACTATACACTGATTTTCAATGTCGCATGACGTCATTATTATTATTATTTTCCTGACGGACTAGATTCGATTTTGTCTTTTCATACCCATTTTTCCTTATCTACCCCGTTATTATTGTGGGGGTAATATTGGCAGTAGCTCTAAGTCAAGTACTAAGACCATTGGCTATCTAACCTCCACCCACAACTTAATTGCAGTTGATACTTACAATTATTTTAAAAATAAAGGACTATGTTGATGCTTATTATTATGCCACATTATAACGATCTGAAGAAGCAGCTTTACTGCAGCATTTCGTTCTAGTTCGTGGGAGGTTGGTATTTGAGATGTCCAAGGGCATAATAAAACCCTTAGACAAGTGAAATTTCGACAAGCGATATCGCTGATCGAACCGTTTTAATGTATGGAAGTGACAAGTTTAAGTCACGTGACTTATCGAAACCAAATGTCATTTCCATATATTTAATGTCATTTAAGCGATTTCTGTCATCGTTAACGCTTGTCGAAATACCACTTGTCTAGGGGGCCAGATTATAATAACTATCTTCGTTGTCTCTGAATCCATAACATACGTGCTTTAGCTACTTACTTTGGGTTCACTGTAGGCTTGCCAGAAGGCCGGGAAATCCGGGAATGTCCCGGAATTTTTCGTCTGGTCCCGTGTTTAGTAATTAGACCTTATTGTCCCGGATTACGAAATCCTACTAGTTGATACGGCTGGCCTGCCGTATGAGCGCGGCAGAGGCGGACGGGCGAAAATATTATTATAACTAACGTTTATTGCTTAATTAGTAGGTTAACTATTAAGTACATACTTATTTGAAAATAAATGACATTTTTCTTTCAAATAAGTACATATCTAATATCTAAATTAAACACTTATACATACACTTCATATATTTTTTTACTATGGCCGACACTTTTTCCTGGAATTGTCCTGGAAGTGATAAGTTTTTATCTGTGCAACCCTAGTTCAGAGCAATGTATGTGATGTACTTACAAATTTATTTATTTATTTATTAAACGAGTAACCTTAAAACACAGAATCCTAAGCTTCGTCTACACTTTACATTATTCAATTTAACACCGAACGAAATAAAAACTAAATTATAATTTAAATATCGAACATTAGGAAACACCTACGGTTATCAGGTGTAGATCTATCGACGAACGGTTCGGTATTTAAACGCGGCAAGTCAACCGTTGAGATTTGACGCCATATTAACTTGTCGTGTGGCCGCCGCCGGAGTGACGTCGCTCTCTCATTAGTGTAATGTGGATATGCCTTTACAATTATAGATTGATAATCGTATTACGTTGTGTTCCAGGCCTAATTTGCAGGTATTATTCTTTTGTTTACTATGACGCCTTGAATAGAAGGGTTTATTTATAAGAAAAGACCAAGCCTCTTCGGGCAAATAATGATACTTTACATTCGAGTAGCCAAAAACCTGGATAGTTGCCCCACTTTTTTAAATTACTTTATATCTCTTAGTACAAAAAGCAAGATTAATTATTTTTAAAACTGGTATGTACTTTGGTTTATAACCCTCAAATTTCTGAAATGAATAAACATTATCTTTGGTATTTCCAGAGTAGGTATTGGTATTTTTTTTTTGTTGACTTCAAAATTTTAGAACAATTCCTATATAGGGTATAGTTGCCTACTGCATTTATATTACGTTTTAGGATAGATTTTTTTATTACAGTGTACAATAAAGAATAAATAAATAGATGCCCGCCCCGTCGAGAAAGAGGACATCTATCGCGCAAAAATTTTGATCGCACTTAGCCTTCCAATGCAATCGCAGAGAGACATGCAATACGGTCAACTTACTCGTAGTTGACTAGTCTCTCGATAGATAAATAAAATAACATGAGTTTCATTTGCGAAACCAGAGTAACTACAATCGGTCAACTATACCCGCGGGCGAATATCCGGGTTTTACCCTATTGGGCTTCACAGATAACCGGGTGATGTATTTTTGACCACGCCGACCATTACACACAATGAAATGTTCAATTAAACTGATTCAGTACAGGATAGGTGACTATGTTTATGAATCATCAAGAACTTCATCCATTTACCTAAAATGTTGTGAAAGATACCACCTACGTAAAACCTCTTCATTCTACAGCCGAGATCCCGAAATAGACCTTATAACAAATTTAATTAAGAGCGATATTAGCATAAACATTTAAACGTCTAACGCAAGTCCAATGAACTTGTACTATCAATCCAGTTGTGAATGACAGAGATTTCATTGTAAGATCAAAATCAGTATTTTAACACCAAAAACAGCCAATCATAAATTAATGTAAACTAATTTCCTGTGCCTTATTATATAAAAATCGATTTCAAAATTTAATTAAGTATTAATAAATTAGAGTAACTATAATATAATATTTCATTTTGAATATGTTTGGTAGACCCACGGCTTTGTCTAACGAACAAATCCATTTACAAGTCTTAGAAAACTCAAAATAAGCCCTAATTATTTTAGTGATAAAATCCAAAATTGTATGATTAACAAACATTCGACACACAGGCAAACTAGCACAAAGAGAACAACTATTCAGAAGCAGTATTTAGGTACAATTAATATATTAAGTGAACTGTATATGCTCTTGTCTTATATAAGAAATTAAGTTCTATAAACCTATCTATTATCACATAATTTTAATCTAGCCAACATCTTCTCGGCCTGCCCAGTTCGCGATCCTAAAGAAAATTAAAGAGACCTTTGCCTAGCAGTGGGACAGCTAACAGGTTACAAATAAAAATAATACCTATGTTCACAATTACACTAAGACCTGTTGAAACATACACACAACCCTTAATTATAAGTCACATCCACATTAATACTGACCACAATTTCTCTAATAACCCGGCCTATATCAAATGAATCTAAACATCAGATTCGATTTTCTAGTTCGATGTTTACAACTGTGTTACAATTTTATATCGTAAACTTTATTACCTTTTATTATTGTTCATTAATTATTAAAGAAACTCGTATGGGTTGATCATAAAGATGTTTATCGACGTATTAACGGTACATACATGTGTACGCAGATGTAAATGTTACAGAATCTGTAATGACACTAATCATAATCCGGAATTTTATTGTTTTTTCTTTTATGTGTTGGTTTTATGGTCGGTATTTCGTTTGTCGTGTTTAATAAACAAACACTGGCTGTCAACTTCGGTCAAATATACCTACTAATTAAAATGTACAGCGGAATAAAAGAATAAGAACATTTACTTGACTTAAATGGAGATACGATAATGCCTTAAAAAATAAATAAATTTAAAAATTAAGTTTAATTAAAACAACAGTTTTTTTTTAATCGATACCTAATTTTGTAAATACTTTATTGTACAGTATAAGAAATCTTCGAACAACTAATTCCAACAAACTCAAATCGTTCCCTTTTTGATCTCTAAACCATATAATAAAGAAGCAATGATTCAATTTTAATTCCTACAATAAAATGTTATATATTCACAAAATTTTTCAACATCAAAATTCTTTAGCTCTATTTTTATCTACTTTTTAACCGGCGTCATGAAAGGACACCACATCTTCTCGATTTGATAGCTGCGCTTGGACATCATGTTCTCCGGCAGCTCGTGAGGTGCAAGTCGCCTAAGAGCTTTCGGCTTCAAGAACTTCAAGTCTTCGTAGTCCACGCCGTGTTTCACCCAAACTGTGTAGTAGTCACCCCCTGAAAAATAAGTGTTTAATAGTTAGAGTTGCGCTAAGGTGCCCATTGAAAACCAGTGCTGGGTTGTATCTCACGATAAAACCTGCACGATGCTAAGTGGACACCTCGTTGTCGCACGAGCACTGTGTATATGTTAATGTAATTTGTCATTTTCCTTATGTGTGTACCAATGTGTGGCAGTAAATATCTGAATTTTAATTTTATTTTTTTTTTGAAATCCAGAACTTGAAAGATTTTGCACAGGTAAGTACTATGTCCTACATAGGATTTTTAGAATGGACAGCTAGAGTTATGCATACAGCTTACAACGGTTTTTGAATTAAAAAAATAAAAGGGCATTACTCTACTATACTTATCACGTTTTTATAATGGAAGCACAATAAAGGTGATGACGAATTTATTATTAATATAGAATTTAAAACCTCGAAGGTTAGGTTTACTTTTTAACATAATATGTGTTTGTATGTATTGAAAACATTGCTCAGAGAGAGCTTTGCTTTACTTTCTTTGTTAACCAGTACGAGCCAGTTGCTATACATACGTACGTAGCATTGTTCTGTAACTATGTAACCTTGAACTAAAATATCAACCAGCTGTTCAACAATTACTAACATTTAGTAAATACTTACTTTGGTGTTTATCAATGATGTCCGGCCGATGGGTGCCGACGGTGAAAAATCTCAATTTCTCGACAGCTGCCTTATAGTCTTCACAGCGACATCGGTCCATTGCACAAAACCTTCCTAATTATTACATGCGCAGCACTTTAAAAAATAATTTGACAACTAATTTTGCTTTACAACTGTCATTGTCAAAAATTAGGGTCATTTGAATTTCAATTTAAAAAGAGGTCTTTTTTTGGATGACCAAAAAGTACGGTTGTAAGTTTTATGTGTTTACAGTACACACACATATGTGTGTAAAGTACTAACGTCTGTAAAACCAATTGAAAAAAATCTTATTATTTATTAGTCAATGACTGTATAAATAAATCCTTACTAATATTATAAATGCGAAAATAACTCTGTCTGTCTGCCTGTCTGTCGCGCCTTCACGCCAAAACTACTGAACCGATTTACATGAAATTTAGTACGCAGATAGTCTAGAGCCTGAGAAAGGACATAGGCTACTTTTTGAGCCGCGGGAAACAGCTAGTACCTATAACATAAAATGTTTTTTGCCTAATGCTTAAGTGTAAACCTGACTGAATCCTTGTCATCAGCAAGTATCTATTATACTTTAAAAATGTTTATGTTATACTTATCGTTTACATTTTTTGCAGATCTAGACCTAGCATCGCTTAATATGTATAAATTATAGTAATTGGTTTAGTAACAAGAAAATACGCTTCGCTAGTGCGATGTCTAGTACTTAACTAAAATAAATTAACTTTAACAACTTACTATCATGTCGTATTAAAAATCTTACATCGAACACCTCATCTTAACAAAGTAATCGACCAACACTTCTCCCTGACGTCTAAATACCCATCAAAACTTAAAGTATGAAACGAAAAATACTTGCTCCCGTGTTGTTCCCGTACGCCTAATACCGCAGCAATCGGCGGTGTTGTAAAATCAGTCACAAGTTGTAAAACGTGCAATAACTTGCGCGATATACGGTCGATATACGTTCAAGAGGCAAGGGAAAAAAAACCGCGAGTTTAAGTACCGGCCGATTGTAAAACTGGGAGCATATTAACGTTATAGCTCTCCCCAGACGCGTGCAATTCGTATCCTTTAAATGTGTTCCACGAAATTTACATTACACTAGCTTTTTAATGTTGCGATGACTTTTTCTGCTGAGTTTGGTATGTTTATGCCTTTATTTTGAATACGCGTTTACCTTTACGAAATAATGTAGAAAGTATTTTGTGGTATTTTTAAATGTTTTGATAGAAACAAGATTTACGAGAAGTTACATCATTTCAAAAAATAAACAAAATAATAAAAATCAAAACTTAAAAATATTTTTAACAACATTTTTTTAAATGGTATACTTACAACTAAGTACAATTATATTTTCAGACAGTCGTCTCTTTCTGAAGTACATATCTATAAAAAATATTCGTATAATACACATCTAATTTTCATATAACACTCTATTACTACAGTAAAACCAAGACCCTTACGTGCCTGACAAGTTAAACTAACATAACTTCAAGCTAATCCTACGTTACACATAAAAATAAAGTTATTATATCCTCCTTTGGTATAAATAGAGCCATTTCTTTGCTAGGAGGAATCCTTAAACACATTTTATGCTTATATTCCTTCACGTAATAGTTTTTATATGAAGATATGTGGACGGTATAGTAAAGCAATCGCTGGATTGAGATTTACTTGTCAGTTTTAAAAACGATTACGTAAATAAAAATATTTTTAACATAATATCACTTTGGGGAAGACAGTAGTGGAGGGATAACTCCAAAATCAAGCGCGGTAAGGAGTCGATTTTAGGCAAAAATAGGGTACAATCCGAGAAATGCGATTACTTTGGAACTTCTTAAAGGCAATTAGCATCTCGCAGCAGGCTTTAAAACAATTGCCTAATAAAAATAACACCAATGATATTTTTTTATACAAAATAATTATGTTACCTTTATAGTTACAGACGTTTATTTTTTTTTATTTATTTCAAGAATATTGTAACACTGGATAATTACATAAAATCTGCCAAACTGCAGAACAGTTTGTCGGCAGTAGTTCTCGTTATCAGTAGTGATAACAAATTCTTATATGTTATGCTCTTATCCAATTAATAGTTTACTTCTAAATGTCATCTCAAGTTCTGTTTTCAAGTTGCACTAATTAATAGTGCGAAATATAGGATAACACTAATTACTACATAAAGATTAATACCAGTAGGATAATATTATCCTCAATTACAGTAAAATTAACTTGAGTTTGTCGCCATTGAGATTCATATTGCTAATCTTGCCCAATAACGGAGTCTACAAAACGAAACCATAATTATGAACTTCATTTTCTAATTAGACGAGAAAGAACGTAAAAGCCTTAATGATAATAAAATAAACAATCAAAATTTTCTTATTAATTTTTGCCACTAAACTTATTTTGCCGGCTACTGGCAATAAAACAAATTTAATACATATTTAATGTTGGAACGCAGTTGTTCGATTTGATTGGCGAGAAATAAACGCTACTGGTATTAAGGAAGAACGCACACAGTGATCAGAAACAGCTTTATGACGTGTGAAACTGCGTAACTGTCATTGGTTATAAACACGTATGTCTGTGTGCTTCGTCTGAAATGGGCACGTGACTAATCCGTGATTTGTTGAAGGCTGTTCTTGGCTAGACATTTTTTTAAACTGTTGAAAGTATGTGCTTTTTTTATAATAACTTCTTGGACAACTCAGACTTGGTCATCAAATCCCAAACTAGGCAGAGCTTGTATTATGGCAACCAAACAACTGATAAACATACTTATATTATTTTAATGTACATATTATAGATAAATTACATCTAGACACAGAACAAATGACCATGGTCATCAACCATGGATTCTAATATACATATTATAGATAAATTACACCCAGACAAAAAAAATATTAAGCTCATCACACAAAACTTTGTCCTGGGTGAGAATCAAACCTACGACCGCCGGTTTAGCAGTCAGGGTCACTAACCACTAGATCAACAGGCCATTCAAAATTATTGTACCTATTGTTCAAGATCATAATCATCTTTGGTCTTAATTTTACTGTGTCTAACATTGATTTTGATTGCCATACGCGACCAATAATTGCATCTTACCACGCTTTCCTCGTAATATTTAACGTCATCTTCAAACTAGAGAGAAAATCACACTTTGTCTTATAATCTGAAAGTTTTTATTGTTGAAAATCAGTATAGAAACTAATTTCTTTCATTACTTGTAATATATAATTAAGGGTAACATAGCTTTAATGACTATTTAAATAACTATGGCCGAAAAATAAAAAGTCAATCAGTTTTAAGTCGCCCTTAAGTCTCGTGCTGTCTTATCTCTGTTACTGTATAAAGTTGTGAAAGATAGACATTAAGGAACGTCTTAAAGTTAATTCATGTTCATTAATATAAATTTCCTTACGGTCGTAATAATGGTCACACTTGTATGTTTATTTAATCCCCAATACTTTGATATAAGCGTAGTTCCATGTTATTCTTATATTATTAAGTGTATAAAATTGCAAGAAAAATGTCTAAATACCAAAATTACATAAGTTTTGATACTGTTCCGCATTGACCATCTCTGCGTATCGCGTTTAATGTTTAAAAAATAGCATTCTCTTATGGTATGGCCTTCTATTAAAACACAAAATCTACTCTATGATACACAAAAATAATACAGCTGTCTGTTAGTGTAAGAATGTTTGGAATCGGATGAGTAGTTCCAAAGATAACCCTTTACATACAAACTCACAACCACACATTACATTACATTTTATTCTCTCTCAATAAATTTTTTGTAAATTAACTTTTTACTTATACAACTATAATTAAATGTTGTCATTATTTTTATTTTGTTATTTTTATTTTTTATTTTTATTATTGTTTATTATTTTGTTATTTTTTCTTCTTTTGTTCTTTTTTTTCTGTTATTATTATTAGGGTTCTTTTTTAACTTGTTGTATTTTTTTTTTATTTCATATTGTTTTTTATTGTATTTGTTGTGTGTCTACTTAGTGTTTAAAAATTAAATATATTTTCTTTCTTTCTTTTCTATCTTTCATTCAGTTTACATGTACCTCAATATAACTATAATAAGTTTACTAAGATGGTTGCTAACACGAAGTGGCAGCCATTTGAGGGCTCGATATCACGCAGTCGACTGGCGCGAAATGAAAGCTACCGGTATTGGATGAGACAATCGTACACGGTGATTGAGAACCGCTTGTTTAACAGACAATAACCGCTAAGTTGAGTTGCGTGTTACTGTGTTTAGACATGAATGTGTGTGTTGTATGTATAATTACTGTTAAAACATATTTCGTTTGTCTAACTACAGAATTCGATTAAAATAAATAAAAAATTGGACCTACTATTTTACGTTCACCGCATTTTTTCTGCTATTTATATAGATTGGTTTGAAAAAAAAAACGATCACTTGCGCTTCTTGCCCGTGTGTTCTCAATCCATTAAATAAGTTTTTTTTTTCTATAAATTGTTTGTGGTATATCCATACACAAATCTGGCATTGACAATAAATCATCAAGCAAACAAAAATTCTTACTTATTCTTATTAAAATTCTCTTCTTACTTAATGAAACGGGCGTAAAAAGAGGTGTAAGCACATAAAGAACATTAGTTACTATTACATTTTCTAATTTAATAACGTATTACGTCTTACGGAAAGCGGGAAGTTATAGCAGCCAGTACGCGTCGACCCTTAGCATTTACGATCCCTTTACTAAATGAGATTTTATCTGCACGCCTTAATTTATAGTTCTTTTTTTAAACTTTCGTACTGGCTTTAAACTTTTAAAAAAAGAAAATTAAATGCTTTGGATACAAGTTTATTGAGAATACTATAGAAATATTAGAAACTAAAGGACAAACCGTAGAACTATTAAAAAAATATTGAGTATAAGTAAGTGTTTTGTTTTTTTTTTTTGTAATAGGTAAAGATGACAAATGGTAAAAAAGACTCAGAATAATTTCACAATTAACAGTGGTTTTTACCAATTTACTGTAAAATGAATATAGTGCTGAATAATAAAGACTTTTTTAAATATCAAGAGGTAGTAAGCACTATAGCACATGTACCTAACTCAGAGCAACTGTTTCGCAGAACAGACAAACCTATCCACGAAGCGAACCTTCCCGTTGTACTTACTTTTAATGACAAGAACCACTGTCAAACAAAATTAAATTTTAATAGTTACCGCTAAAGACTAAATTAGCTTGAAACTATATAATCATTACAACAAGCGGTCTGAAAGAGGAATCGTAAAGCAAGGGAAGTAATTTGCATCCGTTCCTTGGTCCTCGAGACGCGACAACACCCGTGAAATGGCGTAGAGGCGGGTGCGGCAAACCCTTTAACTAAAACGTTATAAAAGCAAATTACTGCAGACAAATTACAACTTTAATTTTATACGCATTAAGGCTGTAAACCGTTTGGCATCACCCGATTGGTTTATATCTTTATAATGGTCCAAGTTTCCAGTAGCGGTTAACTTAGGTGCCAGGATTGAAATAAGGTTGCCTAGAATGAGATTGGAAGTATTAAAAGTGATTGATTTTTCGTATTAATGATGTATGGATATTGTGGGTTGGTTTATTGCTAAATTAGTTTGTGATTTTATTATAATAATCGGATTATGCCATATAAGGATGTGTGAAGACGCTCCGCCGAGAAATCTGCATTACCTACTTATTATTTATTCCGTGTCGAATGAAGCGGGTTTTCCATAAAATAGCCATAAATGGGTTCTGGTTCGCATAATATAATTCCTTAATTCCAACTGATCACCGCAGGATGTCTTAATCAAAGATACGGCATTGTTTTTGGTAATGTGTGTGACAAGATTATGTGTCTTATTATGTTAAAAAGTTAGACACAAATTGAACAAACGCTAAGTTATTGTTTTCCTTCAATTTAAGACGTATGCGTAGAGTTTAGGCGTAGGAGATTTGAAGCTTGGTTTTACTAGAAATTTTAACCTACTATTTGTTTAAATTTGCACACTGCATATTTTCATTTTGATAGGTCTCCGCGTCTCGAAGTGTGATTAAGCATATTTTGTTTAATAATGAAAAAGATCTTTAAACTATATCATATAAAATATTCTTCATTAAAAAAAAAAACTATTATTAAAATAACAAACCCCAATACATTCTAAAAGCTAATAATACATATTATTATGACAAATAATTACAACTAAATAGAAAACCGACCTCATTATTCCCTAATTAACGACATTAACAATAAATTTCTACATTATCTTCAAATCTTCATTACAAAGAAATGTTTTTTTATATTGGCGGAGGGGTGATCCAAAATTTGGCAATCAAATAAATATTAGGACAAAATTGTGGACAGGTGTAAGGAAATATGACGGGCCCATTGTAATTGAGATATAAATGTTCATTTTTGATTAACTGCAAACGGGCATCGAGGATTAGGGTATGAATTTATGTTAAAGTATGTTTTCAGCAACTAAATTGAGCAATTTTGAAGTTAAGTTGCCATAATTTTGTTGTTCAATGCATACTATTAAAAAGTGGCGTACCCGTGAGTTCTATATACCTACCTACTTTTAATATTTCGTCTTGTTACGTACGTAAAATTGATGTAGTTCTACGTAAAATTAACCAAACTACTAGAAGTTTGGTTAATTTTACGTACTACTAAGAAACATAGGTTATGGAACAACTAACGTAATGACGGCTAGAGTTATTGCGCTCACCAGTTGGCGCCACTGGCGCGTTAGCCGTCAAAGCCACTAAGAAACGGCGGAGAATTTACTAACGGTAGTCCTCATTTGAAGTCAAATATATTTTTTATTATTTTAAAGCCGGTTAGGCTTTTTTAAAGCCGGCAACTGTAGTCAAGATAAACTTCTGGTGTTAGAAAATGTCCCATGGGCAATAATGTTCACGTACCATCTGGTAGCCTTTTGTCGGCAAAGCTATAAAACTGGCTAAGTGCGAGTCGAACACGCATGAAGGGTTCCGTACCAAAACAAAATGAATGCCGTTAAAATCAGGCAAAAATTGCAAAAAAACACGATTCTAGTAGGAAGGCCCTCTTAATTTTATTTTATTTATTGCTATAGACGGGCTCGTGTCTAAGTGTAAACCGTACGCTTTGGCCGATAATGAAGGTCAAGTCACGCTCGCCGCTGTTGGTCCCTGGATGGGTGACCGTTTCTAAAGAAACGAGACCCCTCCGTGCTTAGGAAAGCACGTTTAGCCGTTGGTCCCGACTGTCATACGTTGATCTTTGGTAGTCGTTAAGTCATTACAATTCTGACAACCAGACTTGCCCTGGGATACTGTGTTACCCAGTAAAATGGGTTGTGGAGGTCAGATAGGCAATCGTCCATGTAAAATATGGTATTCAGCTGAATCCGGTAAGACTGAAAGCCGCCCCAAGCTAGGCAGAAGAAGATATAGCGGCAAAAGAAATAAACACTGAAAAAAATTAAAACTGTCTACCTATAACGGTTCGTGAGATACAGCCCGCTGACGGACATATGGACGGACGGACGGAAAGCATAATAGTAGTCCCGTTGGCACCCTTTAAGTACGGAACCCTAAAAAGCTTTCTGTCTGTTTAACTACATTTTCCCTCTACCAATAAAAAAGACTTGAGCAGTTCAAACCGCCTATTGCTACTAAAAACCGTAAACGATTGCTGAACTTCATAATAAAACTTAATAACAGACCTAATAAGGAATAGCATCATTATGTGATACAATGTCTTGCGATTAGACGATCAATTGTTGCAATTAACTATGAACGTTTTCCTCTAGAAATAGTAGCTTTTAAGCCAGAATACCATGACATAAGATTGGTACTATAACTGTTTTAGATAACTCAGAATAGTCTTACCACCAATTTCAATAACCTATCCGTAGATCATTTTACTTACTAGCGAGAGAAATTTGACTTAAGCACCATACAACGACATAGACGACCTATGTGGTCGAGTGGAGTACTCACCAGTTTTTAAGGTGTCGCCAGCTCTGAGGTCCCGGCTTCGATCCCCGGCCGGGTCAATGTAGAAAATCATTATTTTATTATACAAATTATGTCATATTCCTATCTCTAGTAGGGAAAACTATCTTCGGATTTGTTATTGAAATCGACCTTTAGACAATAGTGTTAATCTCTACAAACCTTATAAAATTACGGCCTCATATTGTTCTACTGCTTAGATTTTTTTTGTTTACGGGGTGAAAATCTTAATGACTTCAACCCACGCCGACACGACACGACGTGGGGATATGTCGGACTTGCACTGACTAAAAACACCCCGGTCCCGGTCTTGCCTTTGTCGGAGGCCCGGGTTCACAAAAGCTCGGCGGGGATCCGGCGGAACCTACTGCAAAGCCTGCGTTTTCTTACACTTTCGTTAACCTTGATAGAAAACTGGATGTAAGCTTCATTTCTGTACATAACAATTATTTCGTATGATGTTATAATTATTTAATATCGAGTCGTTATTAGATACTTACGGTCTTTTGCACTTACCTTTTTTATTTCACAAGGACCAAGTTCTATCTTCTCTATTAGTGGTGTCATAGAACAGTTATTTTTAGAAGTGCCTCTGACCACCAGTCATGTCCAGTTAGTTGAAACCTACATCGTTAGTAACCAAATTCATAATTATTAAAACACCATGACTTTTCACTCAACTACACAATAAAAACTACGTCTTATGTGGCATAATTATAATACCCTCAATCTTTAGAAGGTAGGTGTCATAGTTTTCCGATTTAGTTCCAATAAACAATCCACTAACATATACCTACACGTAGCCTTAATTTTTATTTTCCGTTCATAATTTACAATAGCTCTGTATTCACTGGACCGTTCATATCTGTTCTTCCATAGAGCAGAGGTGGATTGGCCCTGGTAGATGCCCCATCCCATTTTACAGTAAAGTTTTCAACAAGGCCACTGCGTGTTGAACCTGTGTCCCCACGTAAGCCTTTCAAAGGACCGGGTATTCTCGCTACTGAGGACAACCCTTGAAAAAATAACAAAAGAAATAGCATTAATCTTAATAAATATATAAGCGTAAACATTCAGTATTTTCTAATCTATATCTCTAATACCCATTTTAGGTTTAAAATGAAGAAAAAGTTGCATCAACTTTTAAAAACAAAAGCATAATTCCGTCAGGATTATAATTCGTAGGTTTCTGTTTTATCACCGTTTTGTTGCTATTTCTTCACTTCATAGACAATTCTAGCGAGCTAGACCTAGGTAACCTGCTACGTGTGTCTTTATGTTGCGTGCCAGTTGTCGTGCGTGAAGGATTAGCGGCAGTCGATGGTCAATTACCGACGCTTCACGACTAATTATAACCGTTAAGATTTAAACAACTACTGAAATTGAATAGCTTGTAGCAATGTCCGTGATTTTAGTCATGTTAATATCGAATATTGATCTGTAGATATGTAGATATATATACCTAATATTTGTATGCAGACACTTTTCCTTTATAAAAAGAATAAATAAATATGTATAAATATAAAATACTAGATGTTTCCCGCGCTTCCGCCTGCGTGGATGTCGGTTATTGCATCAAAAGTAGCCTATGTCCTTTCTCAGGCACTAGACTATCAGTGTACCAAATTTCATTTAAATCGATTTAATAGTTTTGGCGTGAAAGCGCGACAGATAGATAGATAGAGTTACTTTCGCATTTATAAAATATATATATAATTTTAAATAATATAAGTAAGGATTGATTTGAAGATATGTGTTATTCTTTGTATTAATGTAACCAATATTAGTTGCAAAAACAAGTAAGAGTTCCGTTTTTCGTCCTTTTTATGGTGGTAAATTGCCAGGATTAAATAGTTTCAGGTTAATCTTGGAACTACATGTAACGAAACAAATTGAACTTCCCGAATATAATAACATACAATATACCCTGTAGTTTTTGAGTCTATTCGTTACAAACATACAAAAACACGAATCTTTCCTCTTTAAAATCTTGGTATAGATATAGATTCCTTAAATAAAGTTACATCTAGTTTTGAAGAACTAGTTTTAATTCCTTAAGGTATTTATGATTTTTTGTTCAAGGTGCCAATAAATCGTGATTTGGGAGACATAAAATATAAACGGTCAACTAAACATCTTCCAATAAAACAAGCACTTAAAGCGTAAATTAACCTGTTCATTTAACGTTTAAAACATACATCTTACACTCGTTGCAATTACAATAATATTTCTAAATTGCAAGTACCAGGCAAGAATAAACAAGAAAGATGTCCGCAGGTCAGGCCGGCGTCAACCAACTGGGGGGCGTGTTCGTGAACGGCCGTCCCCTTCCCGATGTGGTTCGCAAGAGAATCGTTGAGCTCGCGATCATGGGGGTGAGGCCCTGTGACATCAGCCGACAGCTTCTCGTCTCCCACGGCTGCGTGTCCAAGATCCTCACGCGGTTCTACGAGACGGGGTCGATTAGACCCGGCTCTATTGGTGGCAGTAAAACTAAGGTAAGTAATAATCGGGTTTTAGTAACATATGATAGGATTTCGCAATAACAAGTTTATTGGAATAGGTTATTTCGAGTTCTTTGAACTGTGAACTAGAGTTGGTCAATTAAATATTCTACAAAAGTTAGGAAGGATGCAATATTAACTGCCGCACTCAGAGACGTTAATGTTCAGACTTCTGGCGGAAGATAGTAATTAAAAAAAAAATTTTTAGCAAGTAAGAACGTCGTGCTCCCACATAACATCAGAAAATTTAGATGTTGGTAATATTTATAAAATTTACATACAAAATTTGGTTCGAAAAAAAAAACATATTTTTTTAAGTAACAACAACTTAAAACCACGCATAGCTCGAATAATCAATACGAACGTTTCTTAGATTTTGGTGGAAACGTTCTCAAATGGTCAGAACCATTTACGGAATGTTCAAGAATCCAAGAATCTCCTGTCTGTAAAGCCTACATGGAAAATAAAAAAGAAATCTTCGAAACACGACTGACGTACAGTGAACAGGTCACGACGAATCAGTAATTTTAGATTGATATTACACTTAATTAAGAATTATGGTCCTCATCCTCTGAATAAAATTGAGACGAATTAGTTGTCCGGAGCATCCTTCGTTTGACTTTGTTTTGGGCAACTAAAGTCATAAACCATGTGTAAAAGATTTTTCTATTTATACTTATACAGTACCGCCACTGCCAAAATTTTTACATTAATTATAATTTTTCGGTAACTCCCAAAAACAGGTACATATTAAAAAAAACGAAAACTCTTAATCAAAAAAAATGTAAGCACTATTTAGGTAGCTATTTCTATTCTCAATAAAATCATCAAAATTGTTGATCATAACCAAAAATCTTGGCAAATGTTTAGATGTAGAAAAAAAATGTAAATCAACAGTGTAGCCGCTCCGAGCCAGCGAATCGAGCGGGTCACGCCGCCAATCACTAGTAATTATAAACTATAAAATTTTTAACCGGCACCGACTTTCAGCTTCTTGAGATGGCCTTTCGACACGCCCGTAAGGAACGATTACTGGGAGCCATTGGGTTCCGTAGACTAAGAATTTTTATTTAGAAACTATCTTTCCACCCCGATTTCGCATGAGTGATGGGAGAATTACAAAACTTTTTTTTTTCCTTTTATTACAACAGAAGGTTTTAATAAAAGGAAAAAAAAAAGTTTGACCTGACAATAATTAACACGACAAAAGAAGAATTAGCAAAATTTTTACATCTAAAATTGATTCATTTTTATATAATAGATATATAGATTGTAATTGTGATGTACTATATCTTAACGGTTGGTTTTACACTGAAATTACTTGATATTGATTATTATTATTATATTTTATTTTAATTTTGAATTTAGAAAATACTAGCTTAATGTCAGAATAAAAAAAATATTTATTTATTAGCTAAATTTCTTTATATCAACACTTAGCTGTTTTGTTATAGATTAAAATCTTTTTTGTGTTTCCTCAACTTTCTTTTATATACTAAACAATTTTATAATCTTTCTATCCATCAATACATAGAGAAACCCGATCTAAACAGAAAAGGTTTCCGATTAGTCTCTGGAACCCTAGAGTGAAGTCCGGTAAGCGTATTCGACACCGACCTCACTAAATTCGGTACGCCAATAAAACGACCATTTGTTCTTCCACAAACGGACGCCGCCATCAAAAAATTGATTACAACAAAATACTTCGAAATCACCGAATACTTTTATTGACGGTGTTATGGGAACACTTAATTGACTACTAATCAAGGTGCTCAAACGTCACGTACCTCGATACATCGTACGTATCGATTATAATCGGTATACATAGAATTATATCGATACGACAGTGATCTCATCGAAAAAAAAACGGAACAAATTGTGAATTATGTAAAACGTTTCGTTTTGTAATTATATTTTCGCGTTTCTTAAGATTACTTTATGGTTATATATTGCTTTTTATATTTTGATTGAATAAATAATAGCGTGGTTAAACAATTTTTTTTAATATTTCATTTAACATTTAAACTTGTTCACTTTCTAAATGGTGTAGCTAAAAAGTTCTATAATATCTAATCGAATACAAAATCGATTGTCCTGATCGATTATTGTGAATATGATTTCACATAGAAATCTTGAAATTGCAGATGATGCAATTACATGGGAAAAAGTTTAAATGCGGTTTCGAAACGCTCAATAAGTGAATGATTATTAAGTAAAATATATGCGTATTAAAAATAGATACTTAAAAGTCGAGGTCATAGTCATATTATGTTTAATTTGCATTCATACATGATTATATGAAAGCGGTGTTCACAGGCATATTGCATAGAAAAAGATTAAGAAAAACAAAAGACATATTTATGTGGCGTATTGTATTAATAAATATTTTTTTCGAAAATAAATTAAATCTCGTTCAATCAATTCCAACAACACACATTTGTGTATATTTTTTGCAAAATCATTTTCAGAGTAATATTTTTTTAAATTATTATTTTACGCGGGCGCCTTTATAGAGTGCGATAACCTCCGTCAATTAAACAATATATCTAAATCAAGGGTATAAATGAATCAATAATAACGATTTCTCTGTGAAAAATCGTTTGATTGGACGATTTGTCCAGCCTTCGATTTCAAAAGGTTAAAACAATATCGTTTAAGGCACCTTGAGTTGTTACGATCCTATTTAGGTTGATCGGCCATTTTAATTGGGTTTCGTCTTAAAATTATTATTTGAGAATAATATTTACCACAAAAAAAAAAAAAGGAATTTGTAAAGGTTTGTTGAATTTAGAATCATCAGACATAGGTTTAAAGTTTGCGAAATGAGGGTGTTCGCGATTTAAAACTCATTGCAATAAAAGAAAAACAAAATTGCCTCGAGTTGAAATGAAATCTACTATAATCATTAATAAAACAATTAAAATCATTTTAATTAGGTCTTTTATTAATAAAGGTTTAATGCTTCTTTAGTGCCAGTGATTTTGGTATTAAACAATTATGTTTACGGATGCCGATGTAATCACAAAAGTGTTTTAAAATATTGTGTATTATAATCATGATTCATTCCGCAAAATATCTTTTGTTTATGCGCTTTTGTTAAAAGAAAGTATTTTTTTAGTAATGACTTAATTTACAATCAAATGAAAGTAAATGCTTTTTAATTGCTTACTGTGAAAAGAGCTATGACAATTTCGAACTTGGCTGAAAATGCCGCACTAATAATTACTTCCAACAGGTAGTCTATACAATCTATAAGTATAAATACAAAACAAAACGATACAAATCACTAAATTGCTTCAAAATTTCAAACGTAAGAACATAAAAAATAAACGTGAAACACATAAAAATCGTACACATCTTTTTTAATTTGACCAATTCAAATCACTAGTGTGGGAAACCACGCTAGCTGTTTCAAATATTTTTTCCAACAAATATTTACCGTTAACTTCAGTTTTGAATAGCGAAAACTCGAGATAAACGATCGAGTCGATTACACCGTGTAGTGATTATAAAATTACGACACGCTTTTTCTAACATAATTGGTGATCACCACAGAAGCATACTTCTATAGTTTTACTGGCTTAGCTTCCATTTTTAATTAAAATTTTAAGTTATTACGGCCCGTTTCCTAGCGTTCGTTAATGTTAACTGTTGTTGTGCACGAAACTTTACCATCTGTAATCGCCATCGCGTAGAGCATTAAATGGTAAACAAATGAATCGGTTTGGAGTTTAAATAGTTTATTGTCTGATGCTTAGAAAGCTAGAGCTGGTATAGTCTGCTAAGATAACTGTTAACAATCTTTGAAATATGATTAGATATTCCTACCAGTACTGTCTGTTTGTTTGTTAATTCGTCAAGATGAAACCAATGATTGAATCTGAATGAAAATTGGCAAATAGCTTGCATCTTGTAAATATAAGGCTAGTTTACATCTCGGGGTAAAACGGTTTTTATAAGAATTTATGCTACTAAAAGGACGCATTCATACAAAAAAGGTACTTGATTCTAATTCTTTGTTTTAGCACAGAATATTTAATAAATGTACAGAAGGTACATTTCGCGAAAAAAAATACTATTCTAGCTGCGAAGTGAAAACCCTGTTTTAGTGGTTTGGCATGGCTCATTGCTCAGTTTAAAAAAATGTTGACCAATATGTATAGTCGTTAATAAAAAAAATCGTTCGGAGTACGATACATTACATTATATTTGAATCTGTTATTGTATGAGATGGGAGCTTTTAAAGTCATTATTCAGTGTTCATTAGTAATCTATTTTTTACTAAATATAAAGATGAAGAGTGTTTTTTTGAACGCGCTAATCTCAGAAACTCCTGGTCCGATTTAAAAAAATCTTTTAATGTTGGATAGCCCATTTATTGAGGAAGGCTATAAGCTAATAACATTACGCTGGGACCAAAAAATTGCAAAAATGAAAAACCGTTGAAACTAAAACACGCGGACAAAGTCGCGGGGGACAGCTAGTAATCTATATACTTATATATAAATTAATCCCGACTTCCCTTGGTCACGCCGTAACTTCCAAACGACTCAACCAAAATGAATAAACCTTTTTTAATAAGGACAAGTTATTTTTGTTAAGTAAATAAATAGAAAATGTTTTGATAATCTCACACCACTCGTGTGAAGCCGAGGCGGGTAACTAGTCTATACTAATTTTATAAAGCTAAAGAGTTTGTTTGTTTGTTTGAACGCGCTAATCTCAGAAACTACTGGTTCGAATTGAAAAAATTTTTTTGTATTAAATAGTCCGTTTATTGAGGAAGGCTATAGGCTATATAACATCACGCTACGACCAATAGGAGCGGAGCATAAATGAAAAATGTTGCAAAAATGAAAAACCGTTGAAACTAAAACACGCGAACAAAGTCGCGGGGGACAGCTAGTACTCAATAAGTATATAAGTACTAGAAGTCGCAGAACATATAAAGTTATGAAGCCGCATCGTACCATTAATGCTCACGTTATCTTAAAGCACTTTACCTTGAGTTAGCGGTACTGGAAAGTCTCCATAACTTTTATGTCTAAACTTTTTATTTTATTGCATCTGCAATCTATTTTTAGTATTTTGTTATGTTACATCGCAAGCCATCTTCATAAATCTGTTCAAAAAAGATTTATTGGAGACATTTAAACATTTTGTGTTCATGATTATAATTATTAGTGGAAATGGCGATGTCGATATATTTCAAAACACACATACACAATAGTATATAGTTTTCTACATATATTTATAATTGCAGTAACCTTTTAAATGTGTTTGTTAATCGTAAATGTTTAAAAATAAACAGTTTTCATAAAGAATTGGTATAGCTATAGTTATCTAAGACAATGTAGCTATAAAGCTAAGATAACGTCTCAAATGATATAATAATATCTTGAGATAACTCACACAAGGCCATCTGATCCCAAACTAGGTAGAGACTGTATTATGGCAACCAGACAACTGATAAACATACTTATATTATATATATTGCTAAATACATACATATTATAGATAAATAACACCCAGACGCAGAAAAAATGATCATGCTCATCACACAAAGATTTGTCCTGGGTGGGAATCGAACGCACGACCGATTCAACAGTCAGGGTCACTAACCACTAGACCAACAGGCCAGTTACAAAAAAATACTCAACACAAAGTAATGAAAAACATATTTATAAGCACAATAATATATTTGTTCGCTATACGTATTTATTATTATATTACTGAGAGGACTGTTTTGATGGGATCAATCCTAATTGTGACTGATCGTCTCACTAATCGTCGGATTATGATAATCCGTCATAAAAGACGAATTTAAATTTAAAACTTATTTAATAATGTAGAACGGTTTAACCTTCTTCATACTAATTGCACGGGGAAATTAGAGACGGTTTTTCGCCTCAAAATTTATTAATATACTGAAATAAAAAGAGAATTGAATAGTGGAATAGAGAGTCGCGTCTAATTCTCACATTAGTTTGATTACTCTCTGAAGCAAAATTCTAGATGATAATTTCAGTTATAGAGGTACAATATTAGAATCAGTGTCGTATTATATAAATTAATTCATATGCCAACAATACTAGTATATATTCTATACCATAAATATGCCTGGACTTAAAATGGGAAAACCTCGATTCAAACAGCTACACACACACGCAAGCATTTTATAAATCTTTAATAAATACATTTGTCATCTAAATCCGGATTGTACACCAAGGAAACGTAATAAAAAGCTCACAAAAGGTCAACCCTTCAAACGCTAGGGTACCCAGCTAACCAAGATATTTGCATGTAACCATTCACATATAGTCCCTATCTCCAGTTTACGACCGCAAGTTATGGTCTTTATGATCGATGGCCAGTATTTATGGCCAAATGACCGTAATTAGTGGGGCCGAGTACCACTGGACTTTATAGCTGGGCGGCGCGCGATTGAACATTGCTTTCACACTGCATTTTAGTGTTAAGTTTGGTCCCATATTTGTTCTGACTGGGTATTTTTGTACATTTATTAGCGGTACAATTTAATTGAACTGATATACGTTTAGTTTTACATTTATTGTTATATGTTCACTTTGTTATTTTCTTGATGAAATGGCTGTAAAGGAAAAGTTTATAGTTAGTTTCTATTCATATTTAATCGGTTACTGATCTCTCACATAACATTTGAATGTATTGCTAGAACTGGTAGCCATAAATGCGTAATAAAATCTTAAGAAAGAAAGAAGCAATATCAAATTAGACATTTTAAATAATTTACCGTATAACAATGCATAGTTTATTAATGGATCATAACTTTGCAAAAATAATGTGTAGGTTTTTAATTAAAAGATGTTTTAATACATACGTACTAAATACTAACAAAGACCTAAGCCGAACCTTGAAAAAAGGAACACTTCAAAAACTCGTTAAATCAAATTCAAACAAAAACGAACTTTAATGTCAAACCGCCATTTTGTATGACTATTTTCAAACGCAGAACAAATCGAAACAACCAAAACAAACCTTGTGTTACTAAAATGATTTCAACATATGGAAATCCGATCGCTTGGATCGTAATGAATCGTTTGCGCAATCTCATACAAGTCATACAGTATTTGTTACCGTCCCTGCGAATGTTGGCCATTAGACGCGCAAATGTAACGGGCAGTTTCGTCACACAGTATCGACTTGATACGTTTTATACTAAATACGTAACGTTACTGTCATGCATGTTGTACCGTGGATAGTGTTAGTTTTATATACTGGAGCTTTTGTTTGGCCTTGAGTTTAGTGAGTAAAATTGTGGCGAAAATCATAAATTAAACAAAAATATAGCCAAAGTCTGAATTTCGTAAATCTTACACGCACTTGGCGGGTTTTTTTCGCTGATTGATTGTAAAACCTGTGTATCAGGCAATGGACAGACGGACACGTGTATGACAGTGACCAATAGAGCTCCGTTTGGACCCTTCTGGTAGGGAACCTTAAAAAGAACCAGTGTCAAAACTGTCTGTTATTAACATTCAGAATACTAACAGTAAACTACCAATTACTTCTCAAGATCCTGATACGCCTGGCTCCCTGACAATGACGGCGTGCAATCCGAGGTGTTAGCTCCATTCCTTTTTTTATGGCCAATTAGGAAGTTTGCACACATTCGCGAAGTGTGAATTCGCGGTGACGTTTACTGCAGCACTCTACATTTGCCCTAATATATGAAAGGCATTCAAAGCTGACAACGTTCAGAAAGTCGTGTTTTGTTTAAGCTTATTTTCTTAGGGAAAGCGGTGAAACTTATCTTGAAAGTTTTATTGATATGCATGGATAGTTTTTCTATTGCTTTAAAATTTAAATTATTTAAAAAAAAAAAACATATAGGTAATTAAACGCCTTACATACGTAGAGTAAGTATTCAATATGCTGAAAACATGTAAAAAATATATTTTTTTTGATTTGCTTGCCATCTTTAAACAATAAAAATCTTGTAACAACATACATAATTATTAACTAATTAATAAAAACCAGTTCACTTATTTATTTAAAGACTGGATAACCCCCATGACACTCATTTTCCCATAAAATGAACAAATCGGAACAATTAATTCACATCGATTACAAAAGTGTCGTGTAAAACAAAATACTTTCACAAATACGGCGAACCAATTAAATACAATACATTCGATCAACCCTTATATCCGGGGGTAAAGGCGACCCCGTTTATCTTAATAACATGTTAATACATCGAGTGTCGCGATCGAGGGGTTAATTTTTACCTGAATGTGGTTGTTCGCTCATTTGCGGTATCTATCAGATCTCCGATGAGGAAATACGTATGGGAATTGTTTTGTTTTTCTATTATTGTTTTTGGAGCTGGCAATTTTTGTGTTTTGTAATGAGGTTGTACCTTAAATGTTATATTTTATAATAATTATTCTTTCTTATTCTGCATGTGTTTTGTATAATGTCAGTCTGTTATTTTTTTAGCATTTTTATTGTGTTTTGTTTTAGTCTTAGTTCATATTTATAAATTCCATTTTAAAACTTTTTCTTTGCTGGCGTAATTTTTACCTAGTAGGGCAGAATCATAATAATTTTACTTTGTTTTTACATATTCCTATTAAACTATTAAAATTAGTTTAAACACCACTGAATAAAAGTTAACCCAATACTGTTTAACAAGAAAACCAATCGATTTCTATGAATTTATATGGCTTAATAATAATCTTTTATTATTGAAAAAACTGATAGTCATCGGTTGAACGCTGTGACATGCCAAACTGACATTAACAGCTTTGTCAAACAATATAACGCGACGATATTAAATATTCAATACTGGCAACACATTACCCGTACGTGTTTTTAATTGATCTGGCGATACTAAACTTCGTAAGAAGTTCCTACCTACCTACTAACATACCAATAGGTATTGCGCGGGAATTTAAAGTTATGTTTGACTGTACTATTTATCTGCTATGATGTCAAACACTAACGATTTCATAGTGTTTGGACGTAATGAAGTCGGACATTTAGAATTAATTCAACCATTTAATTATCAAATTAATAGAATGGGGTGGTCTTTATATATGAATCCAAAAAACTGGAAAAATAGTAAGCACTGACAGTATTTTGAGTTTGTTTTAAAAGTAATTAGGTAAACCAATTAAAATAGATTGATAAAAGTTGATATTTTTTATGTATATTATCTTACTTTGGGTATTTTTCTTTGGTTATTGTACAAGACATACCTATAAAACGCGAATAATAATATTGGTCTCGCTTCACTCCTACTCGATAAGTAGAGCTTAAAAGCTTAAGATAACTTTTACGCGTATATCTATCGCACGCTAGTGCGTTACATATATTATTGGTACTTACAAATGATTCACGTAAAAACTATTCAATAATCACCAAAATCTAATTAATTTTTGTTTTTTTTCAATACCGCAATTTTTGTGTACGCAAAAGAAAGCCTTCAATGAATGGTTTCTTATTGCTTTTTTTTGGTATAAAAGAAGAAGGAAATAAATAAAAATAAATTTGAAATATATAAAAAAGGCTAACGTCATCCAATTTGAATCCCTTAATTTTCAGCTGCACGTCGTCTTCTTTTAACATAAGGAAAAGGTCATTAAATAATTTTAATTAAAAATACAATGCCTAGATTCTGTCTCTAACTGGCAGAAGTTACAAAAAGACAATTGGATACACGTCCAAAACTACCAACCTGATTAACAAAATGACAGGTCATAAAAATATGTTCGGAAACACACTAAAATACGTAATTAGCTCTTCCGTACACAATCGGGGGTCGGATCAAAGGGTAATTTGTAACAATAATGGTGCGATTGGTCAAACGGGTCATGGGAGCGGCCGGCACCTGTCAACCGATGTCAAACTATCGCGACTGTTATCTGTTAGGCCTTAATAACCACACGTGGGGACGATTCCACAGGATACGGGAATTTCGTACGAAATGGATTTGTTGGTGGAGTTTCGATTTTGAAATTTTGATCTTTTTTTTTTATTTTGTTATTTTTTTTTTGTATTTAGTGCCAGTCTTTTCTCTTTATTCACATAATGATCTGTTACTGGCAGATATATTATATTAGTACAATAAATAATTTGTCCTATCACATTTAATGATTTTTAGTTTATATTTTTTATTTAATAAGTATAATTTATGCAGACATTCGTTTTAAATAATTTACCTTTAAATCATAATAATATAAAAAACAGCTTTCGCTTGTCTGATTATTTTCTTGCTTTCATATTTCTATACTATAAGTTTTTTGTAGATATGTTTTAAGATTCCTTTTCATTTTATTTCCTTCTTAAATAATAACTAAAAAAATAATCATTGCCTACACTAAAATATTAAAACCCAACTAAACTATTTTAAATGCGAGTCCAAAATCACATTGAACCTCTAATCACCAAAACAGGCGCATCACTAACTGAACTGATCGTCAGGGTTTTCGCAACTTAAGTCGGATTTGCACCGATAACACTCAGTTTATGTTGCCCGTGGATTACGCTGTCAATATTATTACTCGCCATTTAATACCGTAAAGCTGATCCATAAAACATATTGGAAATTATAGCTTGATATGTCTACTTTATCATGGTATTGGAAATTGCGGGCTTTGTTGGTTGGAACGTTTAAGAGATGTCTTATTTAGTATCCGTAGATAGAATTCTATATGGATGATTTTAGTTATCGAGCATTTTATGATTGTGGCCAAGAAAAATATATAAAAATAATATATAAATTTAAATTTTTTTTTTTTATTTTTTTGGATGAGGTCTACTGCAGTTAGCCTGAGCGCAGGCTTTGACTGCTTCACCGGACTTTTGGCGAGAACCGTAAGGCCTCCAGCCAGAGCAAGTAAAATAAACTAACTACGTCAGCAACGTTCACTAAGGGCACCCCCTGCGGGGTTCGGACCTCGACTTAGTGCGTTGCTGACTATCTTAATAAGGCAAAAACAGCAAGGGATGGCTGGATCTGAGTTATTATTATTTAGGGACATATTTTTATTGCTAGTTTGGCCGGCTCGGGCCAGCTTGATCTAGGGACGGGGGGGTAACATTTACGTTACTATTATTTATAATACGCGACGGGCCTCGCCGGCGAGGACGTAGTATACGGCGGTTGTGTTTTGTATTGCTACTGCTAGCTAAGTCGAATGCTTCTTGTAGAAGCGTTGTCTTATCGTCGGGATAGGAGAGAGTGTGTCTAGGACGTTTTATCTTGGAGATGACTGAAGGTCGGTATCGCGCGGCCGCTACGATAAGCGGGTTACGGTGGGTTTCGGCGGTGTCGAAGAAACGGGTCGCGGCGCGTTTCATGAACTGCTTGATTGTGGGCAGCTTTAAGTCACAGTGCAGCTGCAAGTTACGAACGTAACCTGGAGCGCCCGTGGCTCTACGCATGAAAAGGTTTTGGAGAGTTTGCATTCGTTTGAGTCGATAATCGGGTACGTGAGAGAATACGACGCTGCCGTAAGTCATGATAGGTCTGACGCACGCAGTGTAAATTCTCTTCTTGCAAGCAAGAGAGAGTTTACTGCGCTTGTTCAACATACAATGAAGTCGGCCGAGGGCGAAGGCGGCTCGCGCGCGTGCCGCTTTGATATGAGGTACGAAGCTAAGCTTCTGATCAAGGATCACACCCAGGTATTTGGCTTGCTGCTCCCAAGGGATAGGCTTGCCGAAGAGGCTTATGGGTGGAGCGGGAGCGGGAAGCCGCCGTTTTCTACTAAATAGTACGGCTGCGCTTTTGGTAGGGTTGACTTCGATTCTCCATTTCGTGAACCACTTCCCGAGGGCCGTGACCGCGGTCTGGAGAGTTCGACCTATCGCTAAGGGGCTGGTACCTGAATAATAAATGGCCGTGTCGTCGGCGTACAGAGCTACTTGGGGCTTGCCACCGCGTGGAATGTCGCTGGAATACAGCGAGAAGAGGAGTGGAGAGAGGACGGAGCCTTGCGGGACTCCGGCGAGGATCGGGTGAGGGATATAAATTTAAATATAAAAATATAACGGTTGTGTTATTACGCTGTAAAATTCTACTGTAAATTAGTACCAACATGGTCGTAATAAATACATCTTATTTATTTTATACTTGAGACTAACTTCTGCCTTGCCTTTTCCCGGGGTCGTCTTCCAGTCTCACTAGATTCAGCTGAATATCGGACTTTACATGGAGCGACTGCTTATCTGACCTCCACAACCCATATTACAGTGTAACACAGTATTTATCCCATTGTACCTACCTAGACTGGTTCTCAGAATTGCAATGACTTAATGACTGTCAAAGACAGTCGTCACCAACGACTTAACGTACTTTCGAAGGCACGGAGGGGTTGCGGTACAAATGGTCACCTATGCACGGACCAACCGACCAACCCTTAATATCATTCAAACCGTACGCCTGACACTTAGCCACGATCTCCTCACTTGAGATTAACTGGATTTATTGAAAGATAGAGAGAGTTTCTCAGAAAATAAATTAATTATAAAAAATATGAAGTTGGATCGAGCATCAATAACTTTTCTAGATTAATATTTTTGCTCAATCCAACTTCATATGTTTTTTTTCTAGACTATCAATATCTTATTATACCCGTGAAAAAGCTCCCTGTAAAGGAAGTGAAAATCGGGAATCACAATATAAATTATGAAGTTCCGTTTATTAAAATATTCCGTTTAAAAAAAATTACCTAAATGACAAACATTTATGACTATGAATCAAATTATTTGTCTTTTAAAATTACTTATGTGTATGAAATGTAACTACTTTACTGGATTAGTATGATTTTTATAGAGGTATTGAATTAAGATTTCATTTAGGGTTAGAGGTATTGAATAAAGTTTGATTTATGGCATTTGAAAAGACGTCATAAAATAGACGAGAAGCAACAAGCGATATACACCAAACAACAGACAGTGAATGTATGAAATTGTTATGTAAAGCAGCGAAAGTAAAAGGTAATTTTATCTAGTTTGATCTGTTAAAAAATACCTATAAAAACATCTTCATTTTGAATTAAATTCTGTAGAGTAAATTTAGTAAGAGGTATTTTCAATCAGGCAGATTTAAATAAGTATTCGTGATTTTAATTTAATCTATACTTAGTAGGCTTTTACAAAGAGGTTTTATGATTGATTAATAATATGTTAAGTAGGTAGGAAGCTACCCAAGATTACACTATCGATTAATTACAAAATAACTTACGACTAGTGGCCCCGAGTAAGTAAATGTATTTAAAGACACAAAATAGTACTTTTTACCACTCTGCTATGAAGAAAAATAGTTACCTACAAAACAAAAGATCCAAAACATATAAAAACCTTTATTCAACCTCATTTCCGGCGCCAAGTTCGCATCCCATTCAGAAAGACACTTAAAGAGAAATAAAACCTCTAATTAAGTCCCCTTTCCGTCAAAGGGGTAAGGCACGTTAAGTTGATAATTACGAGAACCGATCGGAATGGTCCAGTAATCACACACGACCTTGATTGTCTTCCGAAAGCCTTGACGTACACTCGTCCGAGTCAAAGGCCTTTCAAAGATCGAGAGACAGCTTTTTGCGAAGATTAAGCTGATATTCACTGGGTATTGAGATTTAAATGAGATTGTAAAGTTTTGTTGGATTACTGTTATGGTATAAATTGCGTATAAATATAAAAGTTTTTGGTGGAATGCCTGAGGGGTCTAAATTTGGGCCAACTCTATAATCTTATGATAATGATAATAGCGTTTTGTTATTTGTAGTTTTTCTTTTAATATTATGCACATCAGTATTATTTTTATTTGTCGTACAGTTTTTCTACCTATACCAAGCTATGTAAGACTCAGTAATTCAAAATACTTACGAAAGATACCAACCCACATTTATATATTAATGTCTTCGCCAGTTAAATTTTCAACACCTGTATTTCACACTATTTTTAACTATTACCTGTATTTTCGCTATTGTTAACAGTTATATAAACAAAAAAGTATTTACAAAATTCTGATAAAGTCAACCCTAAATTACAAATTGATTACTAATTTCCTCTGGCAAATAAGTTTTACTTAGAATCCTTCGTCATGAATTATTAATGGCATCACTAATTAAATTAGAAGACTTTCAATACTTACATATTATTTCATCTCCAATAGGAATTGTTAGGATTCTCGAGCTAGACGGTCATCGATACACTTTTTTCCGCAAAACTATTCAAAGGGAACGAGCTACCTGGAAATATGTTGATCAGCTCATTATAAGAATTCTTGACACCTACTTGGCATTAGTATTTGTATCTGCAATGGACATCAGCTTTTATAGTGATACATTCATTAGAAGCAAATCATACCATGAATTATTGAGTTTTATTATTTCATGCTCTTAGATTCTTGCATAGAAATCTTAGGTCTTGGAACGATCGAAAATTTTCGAGTCTTCACCAGGGTTTGAATAAAAATTTTTACGTTACTTGATATAAGCTCAAAAGATATTTATCAAATTACTAACTATGGCGGAACTAGCTTGGCATTTCATGCATTGTATTCGACACAATTTTTTACCCCTACCTTAGTTGAAAGTGCAACAGGGTTGTCGTGATGTCTCGTAATAATGTTAGTCCTGTCATATCACAAGCGTGGTATTTGCTTAAATGTTGACTCATCGGCTATGGTCACGGGAAAAATCCATTCCCCTCTGTTGATTTTGGATTTTTAACCGTGTTATAACTTATACATAGGTCCGACACGGCTGAAATCCACAGGCTTTCATAAAGTACTTCATTTATTTTCAGACCAAATATTATTCTTAAACCCAATTGCTCATTTCACCTGCCAACCAAATCTGGCCACAGACATTCATTCTCTACTAGACTAATGAAACCACAAGCTATGTTTAAAGTTGATTCATATTATTACGCTCCACATGGAAACTTGACCCAAACATTAATTATTCGCAATCGAAATATCCTCACAAAAACCGAGACCTAATGATATATAGATTACTTTAATACTATCTTCGCTGATAGCTTCCGTACAGCACCATATAATTACCCCCTAGTTCCTGATAGGATGCAAGCTTAATGAGCACGAGGTTGACCCATTTATTACACAAGAAAAAAACACCATGTCAACTCCTAGACACCTGCTTAATGCATCCCTGGAATTAATATCGAATCAATCTGCCATTAAGGTATTAAGGCAACGGTCTCACGCCCCAGCAAATTATCTTTCACCCCATCAAATGTGGAAAGTCTAATAGAAATCCGTAGTACGTAATAAGAAAGGCTAATCGCACGCGTACACAGTTAGTACGTTGCGGCATCGTGCAAAAACACATATTGGATGTGTCAAGACATGATTGATGCGCCAACCGAACAAAAACTTGTGTCCAACGGAACGGGCCGTGACGTCGCGGGGAATGTGAAGCAGTTGCATTCGTTCGTTCGTTCGTTTAATCGTGTCGTAGCGTTTATACTGGTGATATTGATCTGAGATGATACTTATGTGGGCAGCGATCGTACTTAGATGCAGTACGCGGCTAAAAAACAAAAGAATGACGATGGTTCCCTGTTTAAAATTTCTAAAATACTGCTGGCCAGAATTTTTTTCCTATTACGTCTGGGCTACTTGATTCGTACAATATTTTAACAGCCAGACATTTTATCATTTTGTTTTATGGATTGCTGAAAATTTTGTTTTTATTTCTGAAACGAATAGGCAACTTCTTTTAGACATAGGTATCCGAATATTGATGTTTATTTCGAAGCTCATACCCGGAATAACATTTTGGCATATCTGTAGACGACTGATTTCATATTTTTTTTGGAAATTCAGCTGACATTCAAGGTATCGGAAGTTTTGTGACGGTAAAAACTGATAAACATATAAAAACAAAACACCCGTTTGTTGTGTGGAGTTCGTTTTGTTTTAATAATACAGAAATAGGTTTTATTATAGTCCCTAGTAATTGAATGTGAGGTGTCTTGATGGTTGTCAATCAAATATCTCGTTGTGAGCTTGAAACCTCAGAGCATCAAAGCTAGCGCCATCTATGATTGAAATAAACAAAAAACTGGCAGAGTTAAATTTCTAGGTATATTATATAATACTTTGATGTTGGGTTTACCTAATAAAGTAACAACTGGTCTTATTCTTCTTCTCCATGTCCTGTCCTCAATTATAATTACATATTTGGGGTCGGCGTAACGTGTTCTTTCATTCATCACTAGATACTAGGTACCAACTCGTCATCTTAGGCCTCCTTTTTTTTCTCATATTATCTTTCACACAACATCCGTCTCTTTTTTCAGGTTATAAAAATATTGTAATCTACTGTTGTAGTTCTGAAATATTAAATTACAGATAGCTACGAGTATGTTATTAGGTAGGTACTGAGTGCTATCGGATAAGTTTTCAGTTGAATAAAAATAACAGCTAGAAAATGTAGATAATTATTTGCATTTCTTCATTATTTGATCTCTAGAGCTATGTAAGTATTTCTTAAAACAGAATTACTATCTAACTTTTTGCAGGCAGTGCGATAGCTTTGTAAACAAATGGTCATGTCTCCAACCTCTTTTTGTAATCCGTGTCGATACGAGAGCAAAAATAACAGAGAGCGTAAATATTGCAATATCAAGTGTGCATCGTTTGAACAACATTAAATAGCGTTTCACTCACGGTTGTAACGCATACACCATTCTTCCGGAATCATCTTTCCGTAGAGGCTTTTTCCTATCATGAGACAAACCAGAATAAGTAAAAACCTATATAAGTCCCTTTGATTTAGACAGATATACGCCTTTCTTGTTCTGTTTAGTAAGTATATAACCACAGAGTACTTTTATATATATGGTATATAACGGTGGGATGCTTTTAATAACTTCCTTAGTTTCAATAACTTAACTATATTCTAAATTCACTGCCGTGAATCAGGCTGGAGTTCTGCCATTATAAGTGGTTTTAAATACCATTTGCCGTGATTATCGCCACCGTTAGTCGGAGGCGTTTTAGACACAAAAAATAAGCGTCAAGATATTTACACATCGGCAAAACGCAAGCATAATAACACCAATTTCCTTAACATCGCACGATCAAAACATCTGTTCAAATCATATCAATATTCCGACAATTATCTAAATTCGAACCACCGAAAATCCATTATACGAACATTTTTTCAAACGACACTACGCATGAGGTTTTAAAAAAATAATTATAGGACCTTTAAGTAGCCTGTCAAAGTTAATGTGTAAATAGTAGGTTACGGCTTAGAGGTGTGGCGAGGAATCGGTGAACGCAAGGCGTCAATTTCGAAGGGAAACCGATTATTACGCCATTAGATGCATAATCGATACTATTGAGCGATCGGTGCATTTCGTTGCGCACCGGTTGATGGTCCTTTGAGTAACGATTAGAGAAAGCTAGCTTTTTTTTAATTCGCCATGTGGATTTGAAAAAAACGGCCAAGTGCGTCTCGGGGTCGCGCATTATAAGTGCCGTACCTTTATAACAGATTTACACCCTTAATTTTTTATACATATCTACTTATTATTTGTTGTTATTATTTTTGTAAATCGGTTGTCTTTAACCGAAGTCATCAGTTACCTACATAATAGCATTATAATTCAACTATCTAGCTACTACGGTTCAAGAGATACAGCCTGTCGACGGACAGACGGACGGACAGCAGAGGCTAAGTAAGAGGTTCCCGTTAGTAATCTTTGGGTACGGATCCCTAAAAAGATCTTTTTTTGCAAAAAAACAATTATTTTGTAGGCCAAAGCTAGTGTAGAGTGTTTGATTCTCAGGTTGGAAATAATTTGTTGTCTGTAAGAAATGATAATTTACTAGGTAAAGTATGATAGCGGGGCCGATACTCCTATTGTATTCTTCTACGTTATTATAAATTCGATGTGTTCGATGCTCCTATCAAAATATTTAAATCATATTTAAATACTTAGATAATTATGAAAAATAATCAAATTAATACAAGATCCTCAACGAAACAGTCTTTCTCACTCTCTATCTCACTCTTCGTTCTCAACGGGATTGTAATGGCTTTACCACTTCATAAAACAGCATTTATCTTACTGCCTTCAGTACATTATTAATCAAAACAGTTCAAAACAAGTGCCGAACATTTTCACCATTACGCAATCTTTTCCCCATAATTCTCGGTACGTTATCAAGCATAACATAGATTCGAACTATAAGCAAACACTACCGAACTTTATTAGTGTAGGAATTCTCATTACAGCACTACAAGTCTATCTTCTACTCGAGTAATATCAGCAAAATGAAAGTTCGTGCGAACGACCAGATGTGGACAGTAATGACTTAGCTTAGTCCACTGGCTTTGCTCATTAGTAGTTAGTCGAGTGCTCGATATATCAGATTCGATTCGACTAAAGGGGACCTCTATCGCGTTTAATCTTCGCAATGGCGTGAGAGACAGCGGGTTTATTAAACGATGCCTTATCATGTTTTTCAGGTTTTTTTTCTGTTATTGCGTTTGAAATATTGGCAAATGTTTGCTTTGAGCTTTTGGATCAGATTAATCGACGATCTTCTGGGCTTTGATTTATATTTACTCAGGTATTAATTCACATATTTTACTTTTTGATTGTGTCTCTAGCTGTTTATTTATTATTTTGATATAGTCTTATTTAGGCAGATTACAAAATATTCATCTGTCACAAAACATAGAATTTGATAGCTAAAATTTAGCCCAGTTTATGACACTGGCAGAAAATAAAAAAAAACACGTTTAGCCTTTAACGTATAATAGAAGACAGTTTTTACTATTCGATATTCTTATCTGTCTACTAAAAGAAGGTTTTGTTCGCGTTCGCTAGACTAGTCACTTAAATTGTCAGTAAAATATAAAAAACATTTACAAAAAGTATAGTGAACTCAAGGCCTCTCCGTGTGGGGTGTATAATACCACCGTTTATTTAGTTTTTAATTACTTCTTTACACAAACAGATCAGGCAGACAAATGACGTGCGACAAAAACTGGCGCTTTCACACTGTAAGCTCCATATAAATGATGGCATTTCTGAGTAGTGGTGCATCATCGCGCTTAGTTATTATATTGTCATTAGCAGGAGCTTCCTCAAGTAAATGTCATCTACGGTTTTAACTGTAATACCTGTAGTTCCGTTTTACTTATTTACTAGACGCAGTTTTTGTTCAATTAGAAAAGCTAAAGTCAATATGTCTACGGCAATTTATTCCCGAGAAGAGCGTTTGTCAGTTTTTCACATAAAATACGCATGTTTATTATTCCATTGGATAATGCTTTTTTCCTTACTTTACCTCTGTTGTGTTTCAAGAGATAGGTTTCCAATTAATTATTTTTCTTTTATACCATAAACAAGTTGTATATTCGTCAGTATGTTACCGTAAAATAAGAAGTGTGGGCAAAATCACGCTAAACCCAAACAAAGTAGCTAAAGCACTTGTGTTATGAAATCCAAGACAACGAAGGTACCACAAACACCCAGACCCGAAACAATGTACAAAAGTGAGTTTTTTACATTGACCCATCCGAGCTGGCGACTCCTTGAAAACCGTTGTGTACGCCACTCGACCACAGATGTCCCCGTAACAAAGTTTGCAAGGGTGATATAAATTAAAATATTAAAACATATTATCATCATACCTTAACTTTTTATAAAAATATATCTATCCTAGACATACTCTGAGTAAAAATCTAACATAGATTTATCTGTATTATTCCCATTGCAGAGAAATTGACAAGTCTTTCAAAACTAACCCGATCTGTCTTTCTAGCAAGTCGCAACGCCAACAGTCGTAAAGAAGATACTACGTCTGAAACAAGAGAACCCGGGTATGTTCGCGTGGGAGATACGCGAGCGACTGCTGAGCGCGAGAGTGTGTGAGCCGCACTCCATACCCTCGGTGTCCAGCGTCAACAGGATCCTGCGGAACAGCGGGCTGGCGTGGAGCGACGATGATACCAGGAGCGCACACGGTAAGAAGGTTCTACATAGTTTAGATATCTATGATAGGGTAAAGGTGCTGGCAATGTCAAGCACTTGTTTTTATTGAAGTGAAAACTTCTTTAGCGGCGTTGTACACTTTTTTTTGTAATGGGTAAAAAAAATTAAACTCGCGTCAGGACACGTGACCTGCAGACGATAAAAATCAACTATTAATTGAATTTTTAAATAATGAATTAGGTACTATGTCAAATGATCGCAATCTTAGCACAACGAAATACAAAACTACTATTGATGCGGTCTTTATTAGACATTGAAATAAGTTCGAATCAAAACTGTTCGTTTCTTACTTCAGCTATCATAAACCGATCGTATCAGTTTTAGAGATTGGCGATGATGGTTCTGGTAATAATGATGGTGAAAAAGTCGTCGAAATTATGGATGGAAGTTGATTTTTCTGAGAGATAAACTTTTTAATGTAATATAAATTGTCATGTTTGTGTACGATAGCGCAATAAATAAATATTGTATTCTACCACATAAATGATAGTACTTTTATACTGACAATTAAAGCAATTCGTGCAAAATTATTAGCCTAATTAAAGAGACCTAAATTGGGAGAACGATAAATGTCCTACTTAGTACGGTTATTCTGTTTATATGGTGTATCGTGGTCGATTCTAAAATCAGTACAAAATCATACTTAGGTAGGAAAATACATAAATACTTACTTATTCTACTTACGTCTTATTGTACCTATAATATGTGCCGGTGAGGTTATAGTACACCTGAGCCATGTGTGGCATCTTCCCTCAAACGATGGCCCTCGCAAAGACCTGTACAATACCACGGATAATGCTGTTTGCGTGGCTGAGTACTGGTCTGGGAAAAAATAACTGTCATTGATCGACTCGCTAAGAATAAAAATAAAACCAATTAATATTTAACATAAAAAATAAAATCCTGCTTTAAAGGAAATTAATTAAACTATGATTTCTTAAGATCATTATCTGGCTAGTACCTACACACATAAAACGTACATATCACTACTTTTTATAACCTAACTATCACCACATCACTAAACACGCCAGCAGAGAAATATCAAAACATTAACACCAACACTAACACCTTCTTCGTCCACTAAAATTCGTTATACAAACATGAAAATCAAATAAAATATAAATGGAACGCTGTTTAAAACATCAAATTCAAATAAAGAACCTTCCTAAACGGCCAGCATTAAAAATAAATAAACGGAATCATTAACTAATTAATGGCAGATAGGCGTAAATTCTTAGCGGCAGGTGTCAGGAAGTCACTAGTAATATAAAATGTTATTATTTTCATTTAATTACGCTTAAATCTCGTGTGGACATATTTAAAACACATTAAATGCACTCCGTCTAAGTTGTGGAAGTGTAGAACATTTTTGTTGTGACATATTTGAGTTATGCTACCGTTAAACAGTGTTAATTAAATCTTGGTAAACTAAAACAAATAAATAATTGCAGTCAGTTCCCGTTCTGGAGGTTTTCATAATTCGCTATTCATACACCTACATTCCGTGTTTATTAAAAGTGCAATAAATACAAATGTATAAGAATACATTTTTAACAACAACTATTTGTTTACAGAATCGTACGCTCAGCAGGACCTACCACCAAACGTGATGGAATACATGTCGATGAAGAACTCCTTGCCCCCAACACCGATGACAACGCAGCAAAGTCCGCCATACTTCGCTCACTCAGCAGTAAGAGTGCCACCACCACAGCACCCGGATCCCACACAATTATATGACAGGCGACTCGCGACATCCTGGCTTCTTGCCAACCAAGTACAAGCTCAGGGACTTCTAAAACCCTACCCAATTAACCCCTGGCAACGAATCATGATGCCGTACCACGACACAAAGAACTTCTCACCATATGCCCTCAACCTTCACAATGATCTCCTAAACAGAATAAACCCTGATGACGTAAAATCAGAGAATTCTGAACATATATCGGTAGAAGCTAGTGATGACAGCACGGATCGACCTGATGTGGACGACGACCAGAAATCACAAGAAAAAGAAAAGAAGAAGAATCCTTACTCGATAGAGGAATTATTGAAAAAGCCGGACAAAATGGTCAACGTGAATCCTATCGGGTTCCCGAATTTCTTAAGGCAGCCGAGTGGAAGTATGATTGAGAGTACTCAAAATTTGAGCAACAGAAGTTCACCAGCCAGTTTCTGTTCTGTACAAAGTGGAGTTTCAAATGATTGCTTTTCTGAATCTGCTAGCTCGGAAATTAAGGCAGGCAATTAAAACATATTGACTAGAATATTGTTTAAATGCAGGTTCTTTTAAGATTAAGAAAAATATGGATAGACCGTTAAAACGTTATTTAAATGTCTAATTAAAATTTCATTACAAATAACTTCGATCTGAATAAAACACATTTCTTAGATTTAAACCTAAAAAACCAGGTATCATCTATTTTGTGCTTAACTTGTAAAGATCAATCGATCAACTCATCGTTGCGCAACGCCATCTATTGGATAAGATAATAAACAGGTCATATTAAGATGCGTTCATGTGTCATAATAATATGTAACATTTCTCTTTTTAATTTTGTACATAACTTATTATTATTATTGTAAATAAATTATTGCCATATATTTAAAGTATAGTTAATGTTAAGTTACGTGTCCATAATAAAAGATAAATATAGTAATACCTTTAGGTGTCATTTTATTGTAATAAAGTTATTTGTTAGCTGATCTTGTACCTAGAACGTGTTTACTAAAGTTTGAAGTTTAATTTACCGAGTCATCAGAGTTTCCTGTCAGCAAACTTTTAAAATACCAGCTCAGAATATTATGATCTCCGGTAAATGAATGTACATTTTCAAACCCTAACAACATACGTGATAGTGATAGTTGTAAAACTACCTATTATACCTACTATTGGAATAAGTACCTACAGTTAAAATAAATTATTTTGTTATTAATATAATATGTTATTAGAAATTATTATAGTTATTCTTTAGATTTATAATAGTTACTAGCCACCCGCCTCGGTTTCGCACGAGTAGACATACATCAATGAGTTAAACACACTAAACTTCTTCTTGAATCAGTCTATCCATTGGTGAAAACCATATTATTGTAATAATAATATGTACCTATATAAAAATCTGTTCGGTAGTTTTTAAGTTTATCGCGTTAAGACAGACAGACAGACGTGGCGGGGTCTTTGATTTATAATAATATGTATATATAAAGGTGATTGTAAGTACACTTTGTGTCAGATTATTGTTTGCGTTAGATTTTTATTGATAAAAAAGTTAGCATCTACTTTGACCATTCCTAACTCAAACACTGTTAAAAAACAAAAACAAAACCGTAATTTAAACAGACGTCTTGTTTGTTTAAAATGACGGTTTTGTCATTTATTCTCTATGGCTCACTTTTGATTATTACTTGAGCAACTTTTTTTTTAGGCTAAGTACTTAGGTACCTACTGCAGTTTTCTGTATTAAAACATACAGCCAATCACCTTTTACGCCCAATAATTGCGTAATTAATTATTATTCTGTGATATTGTATAAAATATGTGTACATTTAGTTTGATGTTCTTCTCAAAATCATTCCTTTATAATGTCTTTAGAATGTAGGTAGGTATTGTATAGACAGTTATTTTATTAAAATACAATAGATGTAATTTGTATATAATGTAATCACAGTAGTTGTTTATTTATGAAATGGCACAATAAACCAAATACAAGTTAGCTTTGTGAAATGTTTTATTTCTTCCTAGTAATGTACCTATCCTTGTAAAAAATTATACTACCAAAATATAACCATAAAGTACAAATGCATGTGATGGTAATTAATTAAAAAACTTAGTCCATCTAGGTACTGTACAGAAATGTCCCAAACTTAGAGGTATTTAATCTAAGCTTAGAGTTTTAGCTATCTCCCAAGGTTTTAGCTGCCTAAGTCTCAGAAAAAAACATTAACATAAACTTAACACGAAAGGGGTGTGAAAAAAAATACTAGTTATTAGGTACATGCATACGAAACTATTAATGGTACAAGGAATTGCCTTTGCCTTCAATAATTTAACATTGAACTGTACATTACATTCAAATCACACTTGAAATTAAAATGTATCTTAATAACTAGGTAAGTTCTAATTCCCTTGAAACGTCGCGTGAAATGACTAATTCGAGTGAAGCAAAACAAAATCTATGAAATTACCGAGTTTCCGTTCGGCACCGTATTTCCATAATACATCTATTACACACAATTTGCATATTATAGGGGTTATTACCTACGCATGGTATAATCTTGAACACTAGAAATCAGAAAAGCGTAAGTTCATTTTGTAATTGTACCTATATCATGAAAATATATTGAAAATAAAACAGTGCTGCATTAACAGAAATTAGATCGTAAAATGATGCAATGCAATTATGGCTTTGGATTCAAAAGTTAAGGGTGACTCCTAAATAACAAAAACGTTGGACTTTTTTGCAATTAATTTTAGATTTCCATATAGAAAACTATAATTTAATTTTTAGTATAAACTGTCGCTTAGCTAGTTCCGTTAGTTAGTACTTAAAAAAGGATTTGCGGGTTCAAATCCTGGGAAATTATAATAATTATATCGACCAGGTTACGACACGTGATTAGGATACAATTTCAATTAACTTAAGTCGATATTGATGTAAGACTGTTCGCACTATATTTACCGGTTATGAAAGATTATTTTGTAGCTATTTGCGTCCAGGGTGGTAATTTAAATTAACTGTAGCGTAGAACTAGTTTAGATAGCAAGCAGGCAAAGTATGACAAAATCTCGAAACCCTTAAATTTAAGAAATTTTATTTCAACTTATTAATTCCAATACCTGTATAATTTTAAAATATGTCGTAAACAAATTATTATACATTATATTTTTCTAAGAAAATGGACTAACTTAACGTTTAGACATTTTAACTTCATAACGTTGCTGTTGTGAATCGAGTTAAAAGACGTATTTAATTTATCGTAACCAAAACACAATGCACATTTAGGTAATAAGAAATTCAGAGCAAACTACACGAATACAAATAGCTTAACGTCACGCCTTACGACAGCAACTAAAACTGTTTATAAAAAAGGGTAAAATATCTATATTAGGTATTTATATACGAACGTCTTATGATCCTGTAATCATAAAATCTAATAAAGTTAATTGAAACTATAAATTAAAAATAGCACAATAAATATACTTACAGTCGTAATAAAAATAGGCGAAGCTAAATCGTTTCGTACAAAACTAAACAACGCGCTGAAATAAGATAATTTCCCATCACTAAAGTGCATTTTAAGAAGTTAGTGTCACTGTCGCGTTGTCAAACAACATGACATCTGGCTGTAATCAGTGACAGTGACACTGACAATCAGTCATCATCTGTTTCTGATTGTGTGAATGATACAAATATACAGAATTAATATTATTATTAAACAATTTTAAAAATATAACATTAATACTGTGAATATTGTTAACTAGTTAAACAGTCTGTTAACGATGGAAACTGATAATTTAACTAAACAGGTAAGTCTGATTCATATATTTAAGGCGAAACATAAAATAAACTCTTGTCGTGGTATTATTTTATATTTTTTTTATAGGCAGAGGAAGTAGAGGCTTTGAGCTCTATTTACGGTGATGATTGGACCACGGAGAGCGACGTTACAAGGTCGTATAGCATAAGAATTGAAGAAAATAAAAATGAAGTCAGGTTGTATGTGACAATGCCTGACGATTATCCATCATTGGCGCCGCCGAAATATGAAATATCAGCTCCTTGGATGGATAGGAAGGCTAAAACAGAGCTGTTACACGCTTTGAATGAAGTTTATTTGTAAGTATTCTGGTAATTAATTAAATTATATAAACAGATGGTACTTAATATTAATGGTTTTATAAATTTCAACTAATTTACTTGCTGTAATTTACTTTTTTGTTTCTCTTTAAATAATGATATTATATATAAAAATAAGGCAGATATGATATTAGCGCTCACATTTTGAAGACTCTAATACTTTACTTAACGCTTATTCTTTGTACTATTCAAAGAGCAACTTGACAACAATAATTGTCAGCTCAATCACATTTTAAAAGTTAGTACCTATGACGCTGACATATCTTGTGATTACATTTTATAGTGATCACATTCTCTCTGTTGAAAACTAGTGTCATAATTAAGCATAGTACACCCCAGACAGACACAGAAGTATTTAAAGGTAGTCAGAGCTCCTGAGTTATGCAAGGAGAGAGTATAAATTCAATAAGGAATGTTGATATGCACCTTATTTATTATATACTTATTTATAAGCTTTATTTATTTATTTGTTTAGAGACTATACATCCTTTTATATACAGATTGTGATATGAAATAAGGTTTCTAAAAATAACTTTCTATACAAAGTACTTAAATATTTTTGTACTTTCATTAATAATGTGTTTCAGAGAGAATGTAGGTGAAAATGTTGTGTTTCAATGGGTGGAGAAAATAAGGGAAGTGTTACAGGCTATCAAACCTACAGAGAACAAGACTGAAAAAAAGCCACCAGCTATTGAGTCATTAGATTTAGCTTTGGTAAGTTTTTTTTTGCATTTTTTGTATATGTATGTAAATAGATGTAGACCTATTTTAAGTCAACGATGAAAGTCAGAAAAAATTGTTTTCCAGAGACATAAATTATGTCCATTTTTCATTTCAATAAATACTTGTCAAACTATCTTTCGACAGTATAATTAATTACACTTATATTTAAAAACACAACTTAAAAAAAAACAATTTGATATAATTATATGGGACTACCTCTGAGGTTAATAGGGATCATTTTCAAAAGAAAAAACGATTTATGGTTACCGAGGATATGATGTTCCATCATACCATCCAATTGAGATCCTCCTCCTTTTGAAGTCTGTTAAGAACTTAGATTTTTTTTTTTATATTTTTATATCTATAAACTCTGTCAATTTTTTGTCTTAAACAACCAATCTCTATCAAAGTGACCCATTATTTATCAGTGTAGTAAGCATATCAAATGACACATAAATTATAAGCATTTAGGATGTTCTCTTAAGAATACTAAGCTATGAATGACATTACTTAGTGATAAATAGACATCTATTACTTATATACCTACCTGATAATATGATAAACTTGACCTCCAACATTAAGTTTTATTTTCATATAATGTGTCATAATATTTTTGTTTACAGTTAGATATAAACTGCCCTGATATAACTCATGGTGAGGTTATAATAGATAGGAAGAGTTCCTTCCAGGGCCATGCTGCAGAGGTTCACTGTCTTGAAGATGTTAAGTAAGTATAGATTTAATGGTTACATTAGTATATCATGGTATAATAAATTAATATCCTGGGACAACTCACACACGGCCATCTGATCCCAAACTAGGCAGAGCCTGTATTATGGCCACAAGACAACTGATAAACATACTATATATTTGTAAATACATAAATATTATAAATAATTTACACCCAGACAAAAAGAATGATCATGCTAATCACACAAATATTTGTCTGGGTGGGAATCGAACCTATGACCTCTGGTTAGCAGTAAGGATCACTAACCACTAGACCAACAGGCCAGTCTATAGTTTTGCAACTTTAATGTCTTTGAGCTTTATTACTTCTATATTTTATTGTTACTACTAGGTTTTTCCCGCGGCTCCGCGCATTGGGAACTCCATACCATGTTTCATCTAAATCGTTTTAGTGGTTTAGCCCTAAAAGCGCTAAGAGTTACTATCACATTAATAATATTAGTATGTATTGCTACAACAAGTAGGGACTGCTCCTTAATTATTTATTATTTTAATATTCTATCTGAAAGTCTAGTTACATGAATGCAATACAAACAATATTTTTTTAATCCCAATTAAGTTGTCTTGTGTTTACCAGCCTCCAGCCTAATACAATCATGTCTTCCTAGCCTTTAAATCACCATAGTAACTGAGTTATCTATAACTACATAAACAAAAAAACAATTTCCAGTGCCGTCCTAACAAAACTGAAACTAAACAAGAAGATTATGCACGCCACGCACAATATGTACGCTTACCGTATCGAGCGGAAGACGGCTAAAGGTACAAGCATACTGCAGGACTGCGACGATGATGGGGAGCAGCACGCCGGCGGTCGGATGCTGCATCTACTGCAGATATTGGACCAGAAGAATACACTCGTTGTTGTATCAAGATGGTGAGTCTATACCTACTTATTGCTATTCAAACAATGGCGGCTGTTAAGTGCCCTACACGCTGCGCTGTACCTTGCTTCCCATATAGCTGACGTAAGCATTTGTATTGTACTTACTCTTAAATTATTTTTTTATTCTAATACAATGCCAATGCAAAACTGTTATTCATTTAGCATTAAATTGATTTGAGATTATTATTATTCCCCAGTGAATATAATTAAATTAAAATAGAACTGATCAAAGGCAACCATATCTAAAACTAAAGTGATTCAGTTCAGAAATTATAATAGTAATCCCACAAGTTTAAATATAAGTTACTGCGGTCAAGAAATTGAAGAAATTCATGAGACAAAGTTTCTAGGTATTTTGCTTGATAAGAATTGTAACTGGAAACCACATATAAAAAGTGTTTGCACTCGTATAAATAAGTTTGTGTATGCCCTTCGGAAGATAAGAAAAGTGGCATCTGATAGGGCCGCTATTTTAGCATATCATGGGTATGTTGGGTCACTTCTTAGATATGGACTTATTCTATGGGGAAACTCAGTAGACATCAATAGAGCATTTATATCGCAAAAAAAGTGTATCCGCGCAATAAAAGGTATTGGTCCAATGGAGTCCTGTAGGCCTCTATTTAAACAACTAAAAATTTTAACAGTCACGTGCCTCTACATATATGAAATTGGGTAATTTGTTAAAAAAAATAGTATGCTATTTAAAAAAGCAAATGCTTCTAAAAAGTTTATTTCGAGAGACCCAACTAAGCTGGCAGTGCCCATTATATCAACGACACTGTATAAAAGAAATTGTTCCTGGATGATAATCCAAATATATAACAAATTATCTAAAGCTCTAAGGGAACTGCCACTTACTAAGTTTAAAAGAGCACTAAAGAAGTGGCTTCTTGACAAATGTTTTTATAATATTTCAGAGTTCATGACTCATAAATAATGTTGCAATGTACCTATATATATATATATATAATTGTTTACTTTATATTTTTCTTTTAATTTTAATATTTTAATAGTTTATCGTTAAGGGATTAATGTAATGGTTAATTTTAGGGTGTTATTTTATTTTAAAGAATTTTATATGAAATAATTAGAAAACTTAGCGTACTTAGGTCTAAACCTACAGAAATATTTGCATGCCTATGTTATGGCGGAATGTGCCGAACCATGTATTATTATTACCATCTAATTTGTAAACCATGTTTCACGCAAATAAAGATTCTTATTCTTATTCTTATTCTTATAACACGTATAGCGGATTATATTTTGTTTAAATTTAATGCGTCCCCTAATTTAATTGTTGGTTCATTTTCAGGTATGGTGGTATACAGCTAGGTCCAGACAGATTCCGACACATCAACAACGCCACAAGGCAGGTCATACAACAAGCTGGGTTGTTGAAGAAATGACATTTAGAGTAAACCTTATTTTAAGACTTGAATATGAATAATTAAGATCAGAATATTTAGTCACACTGCCACAATTACCATATATTATTATAGTTATGTGACTGTTATCTAATTATATTTAAAAAAAATAACATACCTATTTTAACTTTTCGTTTAATGGCGCCCAACTAGGGGCCTATATTTGTTTCGTATTTTCGGGAATGGGGGTTATCGCGAGTCAAGTCATTCTCCAAGCAGGCTAGCTACTGGCCTGTGATTGGTGGAAATTGACAGTCCTCACTCGACACTAGCAATCCTTGCGGATTCTGACTCACAATAGCCTCCTTTGAAATAGCTCTATTTTAAGGAGATACCTATTGGAATATCTCTATTTTCTAAGAGTTATCTGGAGCTTATTATTAAGAGCTCCTTGGTTTAGTCTAGTTAAACAAAGTAAGGAGGAACTGTGACGATAAATTCTAGATTTTTTTATGGATAACTCGCAATATATATTTTTGAGTGCATGAATAACCAAGTGGTATAAGGTCACTACGCCAACTACCACCGTGCGCGATGTGCTACGGGTTCGATCCCCGCATAGGACAAGTATTTGTGTCATAAATGCTTGTTCTAAGTCTGGGTGCTCCCCGCGACCCTAGGTGTGAATACCTTAGTCCGGGAGTCGTTTATAAAAAAGATAAAAAAAACATTAGTATTAACATTTCAAGAGAAAGGAAGCAATCATATTTTGATGTATCTATTTGTATACACTGTGTATATTAATCTATGTAAGGCTTAGAGTGCCTTTGTTATACTAAGAATTCTAAAAGAAAAATAAATAAATTTAATTATTCATAATACATGTTATGCAGTTTTGTAGTTATATATTTCCTCTGTACAGATTCTCAAACAAGATTTATCTTTAAGACTCAAAACTCGCTAAATTTAACGTAAAAGTGACAAAGACAGCATGAGGCAACGGCGACCTATAGTTGAGATACGATTGAGTATACTCACATTATATGTATTGTGGATAAATGATCTCGTTCTGTTCGATTCTAGATAATTATATTGCCATTAACCTAACATTATAAAGTAATCAAATAAATTGTTCTTGTTACAAAACCACAATGCTGGCCCTGTTGTAATTAATATACCAATAAAATTAATATGATACTCGTTATACCTTGATGAAAGAGTTTAATATCACATATTTTAATATCTATTTCTATTAACCTTAGATTAGAAATAAGTAACTATAGAGTGCGCATACCGAGTATGAACTGTAGTATGAACAAGAATAATTAGTGTCAAAACAGAGCGCGTCGTTTAAAACCTAATATTACCTGAATAATATCGAAATCATCAATATTTTCGCATAAAGTTCTGTCGTCGCACGGAAAATCACTTAAATCAATAAACGAGCGTAGTAATTTTAGCAAAAGATTTGCTTACTCTGCATGCTTGTCTATGTTTACTATGAGATATTAACACTATTTGGATATTTTCATTCACATACTTACTGTTAAGGTAGGAATAGTTTTTTGTACTTAGTTGTATGTTACTTGAATCTATTATTGTGATTTTAGATTGTTAGGCCTAAAATTAGCTTTTGATATTAGTTGCAACTTAAAGAATATTAAAAAAATGTCATATACATTATTAAGGACCTTTGTTGAAACTGAAGGAAAGGAAAATCTACTGTAAACGTCCCTATTTATTATATACATAAAATTTGTAGTCAAATCCTAAATAGAAACTTGATAAATATATCAACTTTAAATGTGACATCACACAAGGGGATAACGAATGTCACAGATATATATGACAATCTTGTGCTCAAAAATCATTGAATTTGTATAACATTATTGCCTCAAAATAATTTGAGTTTTATATCACAATAGTCATAGATATCCAGTATATTAAAGTTTCTGAGAGGCTGATTACAACAGTGATTGGTTGACCGAAAGACTAAAAACCAATCACAGCGCTTAAAATGAGGTTTGACAGGAGATTAACAAATTATTGTTGATAGGCCTTTTAGAAACCGGGGGATAAGGTACATAAAATACTGTAATTATAATAAAAATCAGGATGTTGTAAATAAAATATTTTAATTCAATATGTTATAACTATCATGATTTAGTTTGTGCTATCTCTTGTTGTTTCTAGAATTGTTGTCTGTTGTTCTAACTGTTATACATTTCTTGTCCAAGTATTTTAGGAGATCCTGTAACCAAATTGATTGACATTGTGAGATGGAGGTAATAAACAAGTTTTTAAAAGATTTAGGATTTTTTGTTACACATTCTCCATACAGTCTTAAAACATTCTTATTTATTTATTATGCGGCGCTTGCCGCTTCAATATTTTAGTATGCAATTGGTTGTGCTTGTACAAAACTAAAATTGAAAAGATATTTACTACTGCTTACGAGAGTTTAATGGATGAGTTTTTTTTCAAACCTAAAATTGTTTTGTCAATTTTTCTACCAAATCCGCTCTATTAAAATTGGAAGTGCTTTGCTGGTTATATAACTCCTGTATGTGTGCTTAGCTAATTTTACTCCTAACTAGGGATGCTGCGGGATGATGATGATGCTACTGAGCTTCCGCTACGATTTGAACATCTGCATCTGCACCCGCATACGCAATAATCGATGCGGGTATTCATGCAGATGCAGATGTACCACAACTCGTGACAAGAAAGAAACTAGGCGGAGACGGCGAAGTCAGTAAAATATCCCAAAAAAAAAATATGCATCGGCAACATTCCTGCTCCTAACCCTTACCTTGCATCTTATTTTTTTTTTGAATAACGCAATGAGAACAAGTAAGCTATGTATTTATAATAATTTTACTTTTCACTCACCTTAGGATCATACCTATGCCCATAGCCCACCAAATCTTTGTGTATGACATCAATGTTTACCGGTTCATATCTGAGTATCGCTTCTCGTAAACCACGGCGACTGCACACATAGTTGTGGAAAGCAATGTGCAGAGGTACGCGGCATGAATGTACCTGTTGCAATTTAATTTATTTAGTAACATAGTTTTTAAATTGTAAACTCCATTTTTAATTTTGTACACCATACTCTGGTTGATGATGACGGACTTTTTACTTTATATACTCATTGTTATACAAATAAAATATTTCTTCTTCTTTTTCTTAAACTTTTATGGTCATATTTATAAAAATCTCAATGGTATTGCTAAGAAACTTCTAAATTCAAATTAACTATAGAAAAAATTAAATAAGAATCTGCTAATCAATTGCTAATCATTGTCGAGATTTTTATAAATAAGGCCATTAATCTTTCGGAATGAAATGAGGACTACCGTTATTGCGCTCACCAGTTGGCGCCACTGGTGCGTCAGCTGGCAAAACCCGCCAACAAAATGGATGGAATTGGCCATTTCGGACCTCAAGTGCGAGCAGCGCCTCTAGCGCCGAAATCGCTAAACGGCAGTTCTCATTGGTAGTTGGTTGGATTGGATGCGGAAGGAATAGACCGAGTGTTATGGCGCAACTTGAGAACTAGACTTATAAGATTATTGCTTAAAACTTCAGAACTTTTTTAGAGAAGCCATCCGTGGAATCGGGATATATATTCTTAATTAAGCTTTAATTAATAATATGAACCGTACAACTAAAATGTATCTTGAACTTAGCAGACAAGTAAAAGGAGAATTTAAACATCAGTCAGTGACCTCTGTACCTTAGTTAGTAAAGCGACTGGTTCTAACCAGTAGTTGCGGGTTTGAGTCCTGCCGGAAGTTTAAACTGTTCTATTCTACTATTTTTATTTATAAATAATGTAATGTAACTGACTAGATGCAGACTGCAGAGGCGTTTTTATCCAACTTCTGAGATGTCCATGGACAGTACTCGACCAATGTATTAATTGTGTATATAATTTGAATGTTGGCGAAACCCCCCCGCGACACAAGGATGAAATTCTTTAGTCGGAAGCCGTCTAAAATAAATATAAGCCAGTCTTACTATGGAATACCGTGTTACCTAGTGAAATGAGTTGTGGAGGTCAGATAAGCACACTTCATGTAAAATTCGGTATTCAGCTGAATCCGGTAAGACTGGAAGCCGACTACAACATAGCTTGGAAAAAGACCAAGCAAAGTTGTTTATAGAAATTTTTGTATAAAATTTACCTTAGCTTTCTCTCTCTTCTGAAAGACCCAATCGTCAGGATTACAGTCAACACTTTTTATAACTGCAACTTCGCTCGTCACCTCATAGCACACATCCAAAACACTTTCAACATTTCTAGAAGGTTCCAAAGTTTTTGTACCTTTATTTTTAAGAGTCTTTTTTGCGAGTTTCAATGACTTCGCAGGCGATGTACTAAGCGACGCGCATTTCTTTGGAGAGGGAACAGGTTCATTGTCTTTTTCTTTCCTTTTGGGGGAAGATTGTAATGATAATAAGAGTTTCTTTGGGGATAAATTATTTGTGTTTATATCTCTTCTTGGCTTTTTAGGTGATGGTTGGTCTTCGTCTATAACTTGCTGTATTGTTGGATGTGTTTGGTTGTAAAGATGGGTGAGTATTTTTATGGCTGAAAATAAAAGGTGCTGATGATGTATAAAGCAAGTAAAAGCTAACAATGTTTGTTAATATTTATACATACATTCATGTATAAACAATTTAAGAACCCAACAACAATTAACTTAATAACAAACAATGTTTTTTTAATTAAATTGACTCAAATGAAATTTAAAAAATTCCCTCGATTTCTTTAAGATCCCATCATCGAATCTTAATCTGATGACGATGGGACCACTTGAGAAGTTTAATCTTTCATACTAAAAATATATTTTCAAATCAGTCAGAGCGTCTTTGAATAATCGGGGAAAATACATAAAAATCAAAAGATTCCGACGAATTGATCACCATTTGAAGTTGTTTAAAATTCCCCTTAATGCAAGTTTGGTTACGTCCAGGCGCAAAGAAGATAAGTGGGATTATAGAAACCTTCAAATGTAATATGGACAACAGGAATTTATAGAAAAATATACCTCACCTCTTTTCCTTTTAAATGGCTTCAACCCAAATTTATCCAATTCAGTGTGCATTTGTGGTGTACTCATTGATGCGTAGTCAGGTATAGGCGTAACATTATTTGTTTTAATTATATATTTACTGTTCTTAGGCGTTCTGATTGAAATTTCATCACTATTACTGTTGAGAATGTCCTGTGCTACTTCAGTAGGTATTTCTGGAAACTGTCTAATACTTTCAGGAGTAGTATCTTTTATTATACTTTTCTTTATTTTAACTTCAGGAAGAAAACTTTCTGACAATGTACAGTTGTTTTGTTGCTTACTAATGCGGGTATCATTTAAAGATTTTCTAAAACTTCCTATTTTCGTAATGTTATCCATTATAGAAATTCCACCGAAATCAAAATTATCTCCACGAATTTCATATCGTGATTGATGAAGGGAATAGTCTAATTCTTTATCTGATATGTTAAATACTTCAGAGTTTTGACTTGAATTGATTTCAGGTTCATTTTTAGCATCTACAATGTCAATATCATCTATTTCAGATTCTGAAGAATCGATTAGTTTTTCCTCATTATTTTCAACACTTCTCATACTGTTGGTATTAATTTCATCATAATCTATAGATACATCGTCTTTTTTACCAAGGCTACTATTATTAGGAATACTGCGTAAATTGTCTTCAGAATTACCAGAACTTTGTGTCAAATCAATATCATTGGATTCTTTACTAGTATTATAGGAACTTTTGTCGTTATCATCTAAAAGATTAGAAACATGAGGAATAATATCACTATTCCCTGAATGGTCATGGTCATATTCTTCAAAAATACTGATATTACATGATTTCTCATTTGTTTCCTCAACAGGAGTTTTATCACTATCTAAAAAAGAGTTTTTAGTATCTTGAGTGACATCTAAAACTTCACTTATTTCACTACTTGTTGCACCAAGAATAATAGATTTTTTAACTTTGATTGCTGTTATGTATTCATTTTCATTTACAATAATAGTATCATCCAAAGAAACTTCAGATTGTGTATTCCCAATAGCAACTAAAGGCAAGTCATCAATATCATTAGAGTTTGACAACTGAGTCAAATCCATACTTTCTATTTTATTAACTTCTGTATCTTTTACATTTTCATCTTCATTTGAACTTTGAGTTAAATCAATATCTTCAGCATTTTCATTACCTAATTTGTTAGCTTTTTCTTCATTTTGTATACATGTTACATTTTCTTCTAGACTGTATGAATTTTGTTCCACATGATTTAAACTAGAAGTATTTTTATCTGAAATTTTATTTTCAGGACTTTGTGTCAAGTCTAATTCTTGTGAAGGCTCAAGTCTAGGTTGTGATAAACCTACAATACATTCAGTTATTTCCATAAAGTCATTGGATTTTCTTTTTGTTTTATTTTGGGATAGTGGGAAGTTGTCAGATTTTTGTGAAATAACATTGGCACATTCCGTTAAATCCATAAAATTATCTGCATATACATTAGTTTTCTGTTCTTGTGATAATACTATTGTTGGTTTAGTGGTTTCCATGACAGATGATAGTTCATCATCAAATATATCTGGAGAACAACTTCTGTATTGTGTAGATGGATTATGTACATCAAGAATTTCTAGTTCTTTCACTGGAGATTGTATGTCTATAAGTTCTGTGGCACTCATCTTGTTCTTAAATCCATCAGACTTATAATCAGCCTCATTTACTTCACAATTTTCAATAACATCTTCATCATCATCTATTATAAATTTTGGAATATCACTTTTAGTTGCCATTTTAATTCTATTAGTAGCCATAATATCTTTTGCTATCTTAATTGGCCCACTAAGTACAATGTCCAGCTCATCCTGTGAGCAATCAATGACTGTATTCATTATTTCAGAATCGATAAGCTTAGGACTCAAAGGTCTACCAGGGATTTCAGCCCAATCCCTAAGTAAGCAACCATTAGTTATAGATTTCTCAATTAAATTTTCTACATAAAATATGCTACTATCTGTTATGTACTTATATGGGATATTAGTAGCAATATCAAATAAATTAAAATTAGTATCTTGATTAGTTAAATTATTATAACCTAGTGTAGCATTAAGGTTATCTAAGAGAACTTCAGCATATTTCCCACTAACTACTTGATGTCTTTCTTCTTCAGTAATTGTAAGTAGTTTATAGTGTTTTCTAGTCTTTCTAGATCTTTTGTTAGTTATTTTTGTTTCTGGTACTTTGAAACCATATTCCTGTAAGGTCTTTCTTATTTTAGCAACTCTAGCTTGAGTTGGTAACGGTTCTGAATAATCAAGATTATTGGTTGGTTCTGTATGAAGTGATTTGGATAATGCTATGGCCAGTTGCAATTGTTCTGAGTCAAGATCAATGCCAGACTTTTTACACACAGTATCAAAGTCTTTAGAATAAGCAACTAGTTCATTTTTCTTTCCCTTCAAAGCAGTTCTTATATCTTTCTGACCTTTAATGCGCTTAATTCGTTTTTTTATTTTATTTGGTTTTTGAACTGGCTTGGGTCCTGCACAGCTGGGCTTTGATTTCTGAAAGTCAGAAAGACTCTCATCCATAACAGTTTTCCCAATAAAATATTTGCTTCTGACACATTCCCTGTAATAGGAAAAAAGTAAAACAAATTATGAACACAAAATTTTTTATTAATCACAAAATAACACTATATTAAATCATTATTACCTAAAACTATGATCATTATTATTATATGCCTGGCTGGTTGGGCTTTTTACTTTCTTCCATAAATTTTCTAATTGCATCTCCGGATCTATTTGGTAGGCCACTGGCAATCATGATCCTCCTTTCTACCTCCTCTATAGGATCTTCGTACAACCCTTCAACTGCCTTTCGCAAGTTTGCCGTTACTGATGAAAAACTAAAAATACAAGAATAATACTGTATCAAAATTTCTACAATCTTTCTATTTATATGATATAATTAAAGAAGATGAATGAGATGCGTTGTCGTGGATTTAAATTTTCTTAATACCCATTATGTATTGTGTTAAAATTGTGCAGACATCAACGGTTATCAGCCAAAATATTTTAAAAGTATTGGTTAGATTGGTTGGGTGTAGTCATGTAATTTCATGTAACCTCAAAAATACTATTTCATAAAAATATTAACATTTTAACATACTGAAAAAATACTCCGGTCAGTAACCCAACACTTATTATGCCAACGCCAAGTAAGTTCCTGAACTTTGATGCTGGTGTTCCTATTATTTTTCTAGGTTTCCATTTTGACGTATCAACACCAATCGCCATGTTTTGATGTTAGACCCACAGATTAAAGACTAAGAGATAAATATTATTATGTTCTGTGCATAGATAGTTCTATGTGTTTGACCAAAGAGAATGTTCAATGTTGGGAAAATTTCAGAAATTAATTACGTACTTAGAAGATCTTTGATTTGAAGTTTCGTTACGTTTTGTTCGCTCGTCTATTTTTTATCCATTATAAGAATAAGAATAAGAAGAATAAGAATATTTTATTTTGTATAACAATGAGTACATAAGCTGGTATAAAAATAAAAAGTGTCCGTCATTGTTAACCAGAACATGGTGTACAAAATTTTAAACACATACAAATTATTCATTTCTAAGCTAAAACAAAAATAAACAATTTCTTTTTCTTTTTAACTAATAAATAGCAAACCTTAAAAAACAAAGTAACGTTTAGCTATAAAATAGTAAAACAAAAACCACTTAATGGCTATATGGGTAACAAACAAATTATGAAAATCAAATTAAAACGAACATTTAAATTTTTTCTGTTAAGAACTCTGAGATACTGTAGAAAGCTTTATCAATCAAAAAAGACTTAAGGTGTTTTTTGAAGAGAATTAGATTTAGTTCTTTAATGGGGCGCGGTATGCGATTAAAAATTTTTGGCGCCATGCAGAAAATACTTTGGTGCATTAGAGCAGACTTAGACCTTCTTAATACTGCCGCCTCAAATATATATAGGGCTGGAAGGGTTAATATTTTGTAGTTTATGAAATAAGATTTACACGAGTCTGTGGTTTTTAAGCCAAACATTGATCTTAGACATCTTTTTTGAGATTTTAAAACGAGTTCTCTATTAGTGGAATTCCCCCAAAAGATAACTCCATATCGTAAGATCGAGCCTACAGTGCCATGATATGCTGTAATTATTGCGTTAGTATCTATGACCGGAGAGAGTTTATAGAGACCATATGCAGACGAACTAATTCTTTTGGCTAGCTTAACAGTGTGCTCTTTCCAGTCTAGTTTTTGGTCAATTGTCAGACCAAGGAAATTCGCGGTACTCTCTTGGCATATAACTTTATCATTATAAGATATTTTCATACTAATATTAGCACGCTGACTAAATCTCATTAATTTGGTCTTGTCTAAATGAATTTTAAGGTTATTATTGTTTAACCACTTTATTATAGTATTTATCGTATTAGCTATGTCCTTATCAAAATCTTTGTTTAGACCGCTAATAGTAACTGTGCTGTCATCAGCAAACAAGGACATTTGTTGAAAGGTATTATATAAGTTACATTACTTGACTCTACGTTTGGCGCAAGTAAACGGATAAATAATAAAAAACCATTGTTTACATAATATATATTATTACATTAGCACCTAAAAATTGACTAAATTCTCTTACTTTATTACTCTATCTAAATTAATTATGTGTTTAGATATAAAACGAATTTTAGAACATTTATAAAAATGAACGCATTACGAAGATCATATTGTATCCAATGCAGACTAAATTTTAAAGTTGTAGAAATTCTATAAATTCTTTTGCCGGTTTTTTTCAGCGACTAAAAAAAGCAATGATTGACACTAGGATGCCGGTGTCAAAGTGACACAAATTAAATTAAATTGATAGCGTAATCAGCTGGCTAGTCTGTTTTGTAAATAAAATAATTATTTGAAATATATTAGCCAGCTTTTAAACATCATGTCTTTGATGCAGAATTTATCTTATAAAGAATATCAAAATGCTTTAGACTTCAGTTTGCACCAGTGTGAAATAATAGCGAAACTAGCAAATATGAAGTAAGTTTTATAGTTACTAACTTTTTAAAACTTTAAACTCCATGCACAAAAATTAAGTACTGTTATAATCTTACAGAATATCGTTTACCAATGACAAAAAACCGGGCGAAACTCTAATTACATCACTAGACCGCTGGGGAGTATCCGCAAATAAATATAAACAACTTGTGACAGCTTCTTTAAACGTAAAAACGATATCTACATATTACAAGCCACAGTCAAAAGTGGCGATCCTTGTGGCTAACGATAAATACTTACATTTATCTAAATTAGCTACTCCGTCTATAGACTGTGACTCTTTAGCCACCCACCTAAAAACCATAGGATTTATTGTTATAAAAATTAAGAATACCACAAGCAGGAATTTAAAAATAATTCTATCAAAGATATTTAATTTGTTAGATGAAAATTCTTACTGTAAGTATATAACATTTAATATATCTAACTATTTTAATATAGAAACAAGAATAATTAAATTAAGAAAAATATATTAGTCTAAACTACTAACTTAGAACTTTACTCTTATTAACACATACAAAGAATTATGTTGCCTATCATTTGATCAAACTAGAATAAAAAAAAAAAATAGTCTACATATAATTATACTTGAAAAGAACTCAAATGTGCATTATTTATATAAGTTATCTTTTAACTTTCCAGGTTTCTTTTTCTATGCGGGTCATGGTTGCCAGCTATGCAACACAAAATGCATGTTAGGCATAGACTGTCCCACTGAAAACCTTAAACTAGAACACTGTGTTACCGAAAACTTCGTACTGAAAGGAATGGAGAAGTTTAAGCCAGATCTCTGCATCATTACTATGGATATGTGCAGAATATATTTAGAGAGGTAATATTGATGAAATGACTATGACCTTTTTGGTGGTGTATTAAAGCTGTATAAAAGATTTCCTCTGCTTATTGCAAAAACTGTCAAAGTGCGAGTTGGACTCATGCATGGAGTCTGCATAGTTCTGTACCATTCCATGGACCCCCCCTTATTTTTTATTATTAGTATACACCCTGTGAAAATTTAAACTTTTTAGCTATTATGGTTCATGAGATACAGCCTGCAGACAGACAGACAGCGAGGGCTTAGTAATAAGGTCCTGTTGTCACCCTTTGGGTAGGGACCCTAAAACAATGCATGGCCAAAAAAATTACATTTTGCTTTTTAATTTTACTAATACCATTTGTGTTTATTAAGTATCCCATATAAATACTCTATTCAACAGGGAATGCAACCCATACATATATGCATCAATTCACACAATAGAAGACTACACATTTCACAAAAACGTATTTATCACATACTCAACTCAGTCTTCTCAGGCAGCATATGAAGTTCTTCAGATAGAATGCTCTACTAGTATTGATAATGATGTCACATATGAACTCAAGACAGGAGATACAGATAGAATTGTACCAAATGCCAGTCAGTATGTTAATTCGTTGTGTACTCGGTTGGGTGAGGATTTGGATGTTAGCAGTTTATTTGATAAAGTACATGAAGGTAAGCAAAAAGAGGGTTATTTTTTTATTGTGCATTTTGAGATACTTTACTGTAACCAGCAACTGTGGGTAGGTCCAACATAAGGAGTTGACAGAGGCCTTTTATAGCCCCAGAGAGATGCAAGCAGAGGGGTAACAAGTGACATCATAACACTGTAGTCTAGAGTACGCGCCAGATGAGTCTGCGCGTGGCGAAAATCAGAACTAAATTTCTTGTCGCCAATATGTTATTTTCCAGTGTGTAATTATTTATATTTATGTAGTTGATTATTTAAATACAGAAAAAAGAGCAGGTTGATAGATCTTATTAGATTAATAATTAGTAGCTCGCCGCATTAGTTACGCCGTACCCTGTGATTTTGCTTAATTTTTAATTTACCAGTTAGAAAGTCTCTGGGTTAAAATATAGCTAAGAATAAACTAATTTGAAATTGTTGATGTTTTTCAGATGTTGAACAGTCATTCAAGAAACAAAGGCCTATTAAAATACAGTGTGGTGTTGAGAAGAGATCATTGTATGATCCATGTACAGGTAAATACTCAAGACATAATATTAACTCAAAGAATAAATGAGACTTTGTGTACATATATGGAAACTAGATAATAAACTAAAAGATCTAGATTCTAGAGAGTGCAACTTGACAAATTGTGAATATTTCTTTTACAGGCGACACTGAAACCTTGTTGAATAAATTGCAAGAGGCCACACAAGAACATAAAGAGAACTGTGTAGTGTTTTAAATAGAAATATGCATAGCATTTAAGTGAAAAGGTGCTACCAATGTGTAACATATATTTTAAGAAGTAACAGTAAGATTCAAATAATTTTCATATAGGTACAATGGCCAAGCCAAATGTTTTAAAAGAAACTTAATGTTAGAAGTCAGACAAAAACAAATAAAAATCTATATAAAACAATTAACTGCATTTATTTTACACTGACTGAAGCTTCATTAACAAGAAACAAGCACTTTCTAATTCTTCATAAGTGATTGGGGTTGGAAATGATTGACTATGTTCACCCACCAACTGTCCTCAACGCCTTTAGTAAATTCGCGGATAAATCTGTAGTTTAGTATGTACATCTTATCTTGGTACTCTGGCTGTACACTGAAATAAATAAATAAGAGTATAAGAAACCATTTATTATTATTAATCACTAAAAAACATTTATAATTATTTTGTTTCCATATTTTCGCATATTACACACAAAATTGAAGAAATACTAACAATAGGGTAGAACAGTATCAAAGAAAAATGCAAAAATGACACAAGATTTTAGATTTTCATCTTTCTTTCTGTTATCTCTGTCTTTCTTGTTTGTTTAGTGGTAAGCTTGGTCCTATTTGGGTCATAGATAAGAGTTTTGATATTGATTATTCTGCTAGTAAGTATTTAGTATATGCTTTATTTTGTGATTAACTATTATCTCGTATTTTTAATGACATAATAATAGCCATTTCAGTATCAGTAATGGCAGTAACCTTTACATAACATTTTGGTATAAATCTGAGTAGTTACAGTAGTTATCTGTAGGTATGTTGTTGATTATTTATCATTGTTTATATTGCATGAAGACCTTTTTGAAGTAAAACTTCTTTATGCATGCTTGACTTGGGTTGTAAGCTGGTGAATGCGTGACGAGAACGTTACGAAAAGTGTCATCGGGCGAGGCGAACGTTAGTTGAGAGGGAGTTATAAATTAGTGAATATAGAAAGAGAGAGAGTTATGTTTCGTACATTACTGTAGGGTCAATAGTTGTGTTAGACCACACAACTGAATTAAAACTTCTAAATCTTAAGCACAATCTTTTTTTTTTGTGGCTATTTATTATGGACCTCATACATAATGATATGAATTGACAATGATAATGTTGATCCTTACTGCACTTTCTGTAATATATTTATTTTGTAAGCATAGAATACCTACCCTAATGATATTGGTGGCAGATCACCAGTCTCTTTCATATTTTTGAGGCCCCTCAAAACATGGTAGCACATTGTGATCTCCACCCAACGCTTTTCTGAATCATCAAACATAACACCAACCTGGAATCATGAATTAAAGAAGATACATTAGCAATAAGTATAAAAATTTTTAGGTGCTGAGCTAAAATAGCACATAAGACATTAGTTTTTATTAGACAGCATCCAGATGTGTGTGTTCTAAAGATCGTCATGTTGAGAATTATTAAGAAATAGCAAGAACAAATGAACTTGGATCTGCTCAGCATCATACAATCTTTTAATATTAACAAAGTTATTGTAAAGACACCAAGCAAACAATAAGAAAAAATGTTATAGATTTAATTTTATGTAACTTGCTTGCTGAAAATGCCATGAAAATAAATAGAAATTACATACTTGGTAAGGAAATGCATAAAATATATCATCTTTTTCAATAGACAACAGTTGTCGTTGAGTGACGGACAGCTTAGATACAGCAGTCTTTAGTGCAGCGATGGCATCCTTATCAAGTAGACCTTCTAGGGACTTGAAGTCACTCCTTTGTAATCCATCTGAAACAACCTGACGGTAGACGTTAATGGCAATAGTTCCTTAAAAATATAAAAACACTGAATGCAGTAAGATTTATGAGGAAGTTCATAGTAGGCTCTTCATCAAAGATATAAGATTTATAAGTCACCCAAAAAGTTCCTAATCTAATGCTATCTGAAGGAATTAAGGCAAATATTGTAGATTTCTTCTTGTATATTGTAGAATCTTAATAAAGTAAGACTGAGAAAGGTTTGTACATAGTGTCAAATGAAAAAAAAATATCCAACTATAATGACAAACAAAATAATGATAATCAAAAATACAGGACCGGGCAGGTTAAAAGAGAGGCCTATGCCTAGCAGTTCAACAACAAAGCCTATAAATGATGATAATGAATTCCTAAGTAGAATATGAAGTTGATCAAGCATATTCTTTTTGTTTATTTGTACTTTCCATGGAGTTTTGCTTATGTGAAAGCAAAAGGTATTTTTGTTTGTGGTTATTTTTAGACTGCTTGGCAGACTTAGTGTTTCACAATGATTTTTTACTTTTTTGTTGCATGACTAACGGGCGATATTTGGTATTCATGTGAATTTTAGTGTTAGTAGTGTATAATATTCACAATTTAATTTATACTGATTAGTTACATGTAAATATATACGCATCACAACTGTTAACCTACATTGTGGGCTAGAAACGAATATCTGCTATCGCCAGCTTCTATGTTCTAACTATTAGATAGGTAGCAAGCAGAAGCTTTTATAAATACCTGAACAGCATGTTTGGAAGCCTCAATAAAGTCGTTTAAGTTAAATTCCGGTTCGAAATACGGCCTGATGATAAAGTTAGCAAACATCCAATTTTTTACGAAATTTATGATAGAAGGCCATACTACAGGCGGGAATTCCATAAGCTGCGGCAACTTCCGACTCTCCTCCCGCTCAATACAGTAATTTCTTATTTGTACAACAGGACATGTTGAGGTTATGGGTATCTGTTTGGGTAAACTTTTGTGCGCAAATCTGTCACATAATCTGAAAGATTGCCTCGTCAAGACCTGCCTTAAAGCTAAATTCATATTTACTATTATCTTTTTGACTAAATAATGCTATTTACTCTAGGAATATGAAAAGTAAAATATATAAATATAACTTTTCAAACAACACAAAAATTAATTTGGTTTTTTTCCATTTGCGTAATCGAATCCTAGCTGTCACTTTTATTATCTCGTATTGGATAGCATAACGTCATGAAAATTGTTTACATTGTCTCATTGGTGGTAATTCTTAATATTTTACAATAGAAAACATACTGAATATGGGTGCGTTTCGCTTGCCTTCAAACTATCTCTGAAAGAAAACTTAATTTCTTTTCATTACATTAAGGCACGAATTATTATTTGGAATATTTATTTATTTTTCAATACAGCACTTGGATTTAATTTATTAACAATTATCTAAATGTTTCTTATTTTTATTCTATAATGTAATTTTGTAACCTGCAAAATTTACATGACATGACAACAAGAATCTTTATTTGTCAGAAAAGTGACAAACGGAATCTGCGGGCTGTCAGTGTCAGTGTGTCACCAGAAAAATATCGGCGTTTCAGAAATTTGGCGGAAAATGTTTTAAACTTATTCTGCTGCAATTATTTTATTATTACTTGTTTTTAGCAGTTATTACTATTAAATTATAACAACAACATGGATGACCAAGCTTGTCCTCGTTGCAAAACAACGAAATATAGAAATCCCTCTTTAAAGTTGATGGTAAACGTATGTGGCCATGCTTTATGTGAAAGTTGTGTTGATTTGCTGTTTTTAAAAGGTAAACATATTTCGAATAATCATTACCTACTACTTGATTGTACTAAGATATTGATTATATAAGATTTGTTATTTGCCTGTTAGTCAACCTTTTAAAATATTTTTTTTCTAGGCTCGGGTTCCTGCCCAGACTGTAATGTGCCACTCCGACGTAGTAATTTCAGAGTCCAGCTTTTCGAAGACCCTATGGTAGAAAAAGAAATAGACATAAGAAAACGAGTACTCAAAGACTATAACAAGAAAGAGGAGGATTTTGTTTCGATACGTGAATATAATGACTATTTAGAGGAAATTGAGACAATAGTATATAATCTAACGAATAATATTGATATAGTTGGAACTAATAAACGGATAGAACAGTACAAAAAGGATAATAAAGAAATTATTATGAAGAATAAAGTTAAAATAGGTAAGTTTTAATGTGTTTTTTTTTAAATTATTAAGGCATTTGAATGCTTTTATAACAGTTCCAGTCCTGGTATGTACGAAAACTAGTTGACACAGTATGTATCCATTGTTCATGTTTAACCAAAGAACATGGTTTCACTTTATTTATGGCCTATTTATCTGTTACATATCCTATTTAAAAATGCACACTGGATTTTAAAATCTAGTAGGTTGCTGAGTTGCTCTGCAACCAACATAAACAAATTTGCGGCATCTGTAATAGAATATTATTATTACTCAGATATTTTGAGGTTGGTTTACTATGTAAAAGTTTCTTTTATTAACACTTTAAATGTGTTTCAAATTTCACTTGGTAAAAAGATGACTTAACAACTCTTTTAATATGCATTACAGGTAGAGAAGAAGTAGAACTTGAAGAAATATTAGAAATAGAAAAACAAATGGAAGAACTACGGAGGGCGGAACTCAACCGTTTAGAGCAAGAAGCTAAGAAGCAGAAAATTAGAGAAAAAGAAGCTCTGATTGATGAACTCATGTTTGCAGACGGTGATGCCAAAGAAATATTAACTACGTTTGCGCAGAATAAAGCGAGTAAGCAGGAGGAAGTGTTGCCTGTATTACCTAAGGTGATTATTGTAATAATATCAGCCTGTAATTGTTATATGCATAGTTAGTTTTAATGGGCTTTTCAGCTCTTAGCCTCATAATTGGGCCATTTTGCGTGACTTTTGTTTTCTTCTTTAGTCAAGCCGACCTTGATCATCCCAGTAGGCGAGCCTTTTCAGTTTGCTATGGGCATCAGGTAATGATTCTGGAGTCTGGAGAATTTGTGCCCATTTTATTAGAATGTACTTTGGCGTTTCTCCATGCAACCTCTACTTAGAGGGCTCTCCGTAACACCCTTGGAGTGAATAGGTGCTTGTTCAAGGGACAGTGTCCGGTTATCAGGTCTAAATCTTCTTTTTAACCACTGATGACTATTCTGTTTGAATACTTAAGTCTTTATGTCATTGACTGTCTGTGTGTTTTGTTGTATATGATGTGATTAAGATCAAGTGAATGTGTATTTTGTCTATAAGTTGTTTGTTACAAATGTTACAATAAACTCCATGCTTATAACTTAAAAAAAACACAAGAAGGTACTAATACTATCCTAAATCTGAAACCTTTAATATTCAACATATGAATATGGTCATCGAAGCACTAGGCTAACAGCATTGTCATTTATGTACTAAATTCAATTTGTAAATTATAATTATACAAGTATATGGTTTATTGTTTTAGGTGACTCAATTCTCAACGGGCGTTAAGTTCACGCGAGTATCAGCACAGCAAGCGCTACCTTTGATAGAAGAGGGACCGTTGTACAAGTACGAGCCGCCGGCCGCGTACGACCGCTGCGGGCCGGAGCCGCCCTCTATCGAGGATATTGTTGGGTGCGGGTATCTGAAACATGTCAGGTGAGCTAATTGATGCTTATATTAATAAGTCGTTCATAGAAGGGGCTGCTACTGCATTAATGTTTAGATTAATGAGGAATGAACTCATTTGTTGTCATTACAAATATGGTAATGTTCACCTTGACAGGGTTTTGGTTGATTCAATCTTGATTTAGTAAAGCTGTTGGTCATAATTCAATTCTTTAAATTGAACTGTTGAGGTCAGACAGGCAGTTGTTTCATATAAATTATGGTATTCATTTGAATCTGGTGATACCTAGGAAGAAAAGGAAAGCCAAACCAAACCAGCTTGGAAAAAGGCTAGGCTGTGATAATTATAAGCTATATAAAATACTTCGTTTAAATAATTTGAGCAGTTATCTAATTCAAAAACAGCTCTTACAGTCTAAAAACCTAGGATACTTATTGTCTTATATAATTTTAAAAGCTCATTTATTTCTTGTAATTCCACAGAGCAGAAAACGAAACAGAGAAGGCTGGCGGCTACAACTCAACCCTGCCATGTCTACGTGCCTTACAGGACGCCCTAGCCGGCCTGTACCACGCGAGCTGACCAAACGAACCGCGACCCGATACTGTTATTGTACTAGACTGAGTGTAGTCAAGATAGATGGCGCTAGTGGCAGGTTAAATAAACAAAGTTTTGGGCGCATAACCTACACCTTGTTAGTAGCATAAAACCATTTCCATAGATGGGGTGCATTGTACTGACAAACCAAAATATTGGACTATTTCTTTTGTAGAAAATGTGGGTTAGGAGGGTAAATATTGATTACTAGCTGTTTTCCGCGATTCCGCCCTCGTGGATGTCGGTTATCGCGGCAAAAAGTAGCCTATGGCCTTTCTCAGGCTGTACCAAATTTTATTTAAATCGGTTTAGTAGTTTTGGCGTGAAAGCGCGACAGACAGACAGACTGACGGACAGAGTTACTTTCGCATTTATAATATTAGTAAGGATTTGTGTCTTCAAAGGTTGAAGTTCTGAGCAGTTTGTATACGTCGTTTTTTCGTAAAGGGGTGTAGTTATTCGCCTATACTAATACGTATCGGTATTCCAATCTCTATTATGGAGAAGACAGACAAACCTATATGCAGTATGAAAATAATTATCTAGCTCTACACTAGCGCCACTTCACATCTAGTGAGTAAATGGGAAACTTGTATGCTTGTCAACAACGGCTTTAACAATACAGTATTGAGTGTGTATGAAATAATGAGTAAATTAGATTGAATGGAAATTATAGAGTCAGTTAAACTTAGTTTTAGTTGATTTTATATAAAATAATATGATTTTGATTTTAAATATTTCTAGTTACAGTAAATGGTAATCTAATTCTTTGATGTACACACAATGCAAAATTGAAAGATTGCGCTATAGAGCTGTCAAAGTGACAATGTCACAAATGTCATTAAATCGCGCCATTTTTTGTTATTTTCTGGGTTTATTCTTTTCTTAATGTAAGCTGGCTCTATAGTTTCATGAGTTGCCAATGTAAATAAATGTACATAAGTTCGTTGTAACTTGTTTTGTTAACTTAGGTACGTATTTAAATACATTGTTGGGTGTGTAAGTATGCTGTTAATTGCTGTTGTTTTGTGATAATAAAAATGAGTGATAATATCTTTTGTTTTATTTATCTACGTCTATGCGTTACTAGCTATTACTTCTATTACAAAACTAGTTATACGGCCACAAACGTAACCATGTGCTTGCGCAAGTCTGCCTAATTTCGTATCTTGAAAAAACATTTGGTAATTTGACAGCAACAATTGCAAATTTTGCTGTGTAATGCTTTTGATGTATTTGATAGATAATAAGGCAGTTTGGCTCGTAAAACGCGTCAACAATCAACATGACACTAAAGTAAATTGTTGACGCCAAATTCCCCCATATTTACCGTTTTCATTATGAATGAACCTAATTGCTGGGTTTACAAACATTTATCACATCACACAAGTAATAGGTCGTAGACTTAATGATATTTGCGAGGATCGAACCCGCAGCAGTGCTTGTTTTTGTCCGTCCAGTCAAAATTGATGTCCTCACGAATTAGCTACAATAAATGAATAACTAGGTACCTACACCTACTTAAATTATTGAGCATGCTCGTGTTGTAGCAAAAAGAAGTTTAGTAATAAAAACGAATTCATATTTATGAACTTATATATATCCGATATTAAGCCTAAACCCTTGTAGCGGTAATCGATAAACCAATATGGAATGTAATAACATAACTATCTATATTTTACACATGTATGTAATAATGACAGCAATGATGAAAGCATTGAGGCAGTGAATCCCAAAGTTTGAATTGGCCCATGGGCCATGACAAATTATAAGCAAGTTAACCGTTATACGTGGTGTATTTTTTTAAAAGCCTTCAGAAAATCATGAATTTTAAATCATGAATACTTAAACTAATCAAAGCTCCAAAGTTTCTGTATGTAAAAAATACCTAAGTAGGTGCTAATATATCATTAATTTACCGACCCCTTTAGAACTTTAACACGACAAATAAAAAGAACCGGCCAAGTGCCAGTCAGAATTTCGCATGAAGGGTTTCATACCATCGTACAAGATTTCTGCCGTTAAAATCGAGCAAAAAAGACTAAAAAAAAAACACGCCCTTGTATGGGGAACCATGTTGAATGTTCTTGTATGTATCTTCAGTCTTATAGGGATGTTTTTGTTGTGCGTGTTTGTGTTGTGGCGGCAACAGACATACTCACACTGAAAATTTCAACTCTAACGAGGAACGAAGGGCAGCGTAGGCTTAGTAATAGGCTCCCGTTGGCACCGTTTGGGTACAGAATAAAAAATTGATTTTGTAAAATAAATTACCGCTAATTTTGACCGAACATAAATTCTTACTATTTTTCTAATATTTTAAGTAAATGTTGAGAACCAGTGTACCAAGGTATGCCCATGTGTACAGTAAGGGCGAACAAGCAAATATTGTCGTACCGATAAAGTGTAAAAGTGCCGCTTGCAGGTACTAAACTATGACAAATATAATGCACTTTGAGTTGTAAAGCTGAGTGCACTTTGTATGGATAACGTGGTTATAGTGATAATAATAATTAGTCTAACTTTTATGTTATAGCTTCTAAGCTGTGGCAGGGCAGTAGCTATTATTAATTTATATACCCAATTATTTATGTTATTTAATTTGCTTAGCCCTAACATAGGTATAAATGTATCTCTAGGTTTAATTATCTGTGGTTAAATTAGACTAGGAGTCTGTTTCCTCAGTCTTGATCGGAATAATTTTATTAATAAGTGAGCAGACAAAGTTTTGTAGTTCCTTATTGCTAAAAGTAAATAGGCAGGGGTCCATATAATAAATAAATGTGGACAACATCACATACATTGCTCTGAACCCAAAATAAGTAGCTAAAGCACTTGTGTTATGGAATTCCGAGACAACGAAGGTACCACAAACACCCAGCCCCGAGACAATGTAGAAAACTGGTTTTCTACATTGGTGCGGCCGGGGATCGAACCTGGACCTCAGAACTGGCGACAACTTGAAAACCGGTGTGTTCGCCATTCGACCACGGAGGTCGTAATATTTAGTCTTGGAGGTAGGTAAAGAATATATAATAATATAATATCTTGGGACATCTCACACACGGTCATCTGATCCCAAACTAGGCAGAGTCTGTGCTATGGCAACCAGACAACTGATAAACATACTTATATATTTCTAAATACATACATATTATAGATAAATTACACCCAGACACAGAACAAATGATCGTGCTTATCACACAAAGATTCGTCCTGGGTGGGAATCGAACCCACGACCTCCGGTTTAGCAGTCAGGGTCACTAACCACTAGACCAACAGGCCCGTCAAATATATAGACCGTCAATGCAAAACCTAGGTAGATAGGTCTTAGGCGATTTTGACTACCTACTCCTATTCTTAACTTAGCTTAAATACCTACGTGTAATTCTAATACCTTTTGAACTATGTCGTATTAGGCAAAACAATTTAATTCGGGAGGATCCAATAAGGTCTGATCCCTATCGGAGCATTTATGATACCATCTCTACGTGCAAAGTTGTTCATGTCACGAGTAAAAATTAAAGACGGGTTAATTTCCAAAATTCTCAAACACATGGGTAGATAATAGACTAATAGATACTAATTATATTAGGTACTAGCTGCAACTTCGTCCGCGTGGAAATTTTATAATAATTATAGAATTTTTCTAAAATAATTATTACATCAGCTATCTGCCAGTGAAAGTCCCGTCAAAATCAGTCTAGCCGATCTAGAGATTAGACGGAACGAACAGACCGACAGACAGGCAGACAAAAATTAAAAAAATATATATTTTGTTATATGTAGGTACCATGTATACATTCATAATGCATATGTAGAAAAAAGCGGTTATTTTAGTATTACAAACTGACACTTCAATTTTATATATATGTAGATATGTATATAGATATAGTGTTATGTTTTGCCTGTTTTACCTACAAATTTGACAAGTGTATTAAACTCAAGTAACCATTTCTTAAGTAGGTACCTACCATCGGTGAAATCATCTTTACTTTTTCAACTTACTTTTAACTTATGTTTGTCTATTTGTATTGTTGATAATATTGGCCCCGGCTTCGTCCTGTCTCCTGTGTCTATCCAAACAGATTTGTAAAACAATTATCTAAAAATCCATGGTTTCTTTATCTACCAACTAGAGCATTTAGGGTTAGGTTTCCTACCTATCCCTAAATGCTGTTTTTTATTTTATTAATTAACATGAATGTTCACCAAGAGACGATATCCAAATATCTACGTCTGGTGCATCCTGAAACAGTTTTCTACATATTATATATATCTACATAAACTGAACAAAGTCGAATTAGGTTTTGTAACTATACTGCGTTCGCAGTTTATATGCCGAACTTGTAAACAAACACGTGTTTTAGGAATAACCACTGTAATGCCTACATATACGGTTCAATTTCCTCTACAACATATTTGTTTTTTTACTTTTTCACTGGTCAATCTAAAATAAACTTTGTTTACTCCAGCATAAAGTTGAGGTCTGTTTGAGTGGAAATAACATCAATTGGCACAATTATTTAAACAGACTATAACTAGAATATTACAAATATTAAATAATTACCATCAATATTAAAAATAATTCTTCTACCGAAAGAAAAACAAGTTTCTTCACCAAAGCTACATACATAGTATAGTTAAAACCCGCTCTTTGTTACACGTGGTTTGAAAGAGTACCTACTTGATTTACGTATCGAGAACTCATGCCACAAAATACCCTTAAGCTAACAAATTACCCATTCCACTTTGCACGACGTAATAATCTAGAGCAACATACCTAATTATTTACGCATGTTCAAAATTTCTAATTCAAAGTTTTAATTAATAAAGGGATAAACATGTAGCTCAAGTAGACAAAGTAAAGTTATATGCACACGATAGATGTAAACAAAGCAGGTACGGTGCACACTGTAGATACAATTAGCTAGTGAAAACAGTGAGATGCCGCGGGGGCAGTCTAATTGGCCCTGTGTAAACTCGCCCAGTTATCGGGGAGCCTGGAGCTCCTGTGTGGTGTACATTTTGTGGAACAGGCTTTCGTTAGGACAAAGTAATTTGAAGTGTTATATTTGTGTTGTAATATTAGGAGGGGTAAGTTTTTACTTTATAATCTTGTTATTATTAGATATAGCTGGATATCAAAGGGTTATTATGATTTAAAATAACAGTCTTAAACGGTTTTAAATTTCGTAAAGGTACTTATACTTAACTGTGGTTGTGTAAAGTGGTAGTAACCATTTAACACAGTTTGGGACTTATTATCTTTAAAATTGTTTTCTAATTAAATACAAATAATAGAAGGAAAAACTTAAACCTCAGGCAGGACTCGAACCTGCCACCACTGGCTTGACGCGCCCTTTACTACAAATATTCACTCCGCATGCGTTAATGCGTAATAAATAATTAAAATAATTGTTTTCTAATCTTTTCCTATCTCAAGAACAGATTAGGTAAAATTCATCTTTCAATTCACGAATAATCAAAACTTAACTGAATTATATAACAAATTATTGAAAGATTTAACTTTTTAAAACGCATAAAAAAATGAAACGTAACCATACTATATTTCAGTCAATTTAACCCTAAAAAGGCGACTCTACACTACATAGCCAGCACAAATCCGCCCGCCCAACTAATATTGACTTCTTATTACGGCGGTCGCGCGGATATCGCACCGGTGCTCGCGGATAATATCCGCCGGTGTCCGCAGATAGGGACGTCCTACAATAACCTGCGTATTTTAGTGTTGCGACCGAACTTGCTAGATCGTGATAGCGTTAGTTTAAGTGGGGGTTTAAGGACATAAAGATGCGGAAGGAGGGAACTTACCCCTTGCAGGTGACTGCAGGGTTAAGTTTTAGTTGCTTTCAGTCTGCCGAACAAAGACAGCTTTAGAATATTTATGTTTTAAAAAGTTTTTAAAAATACTAAGAACTTTTCGTACCTATATTCATTTCTATTCTTTGTTTTTTCGTTTAGTTTCAATTTTAATATTGAGGAATTAAAGTACCCTACCTATTGCCGACATATTGAACTGTCAAATAATATATTTTTCTTTTCTTTTTAGGCTAGGCCACTGTAGTTAATTCATGCAGCATATTAATTAGGTAATTTAATAAAATTTGCATTTTAATAGGTCAATTTAATTTCAAATGTCTTATTCGTTGGTATCTATCCTTAAAGTCCTTTTTAGTACCAGTAATTTACTCTATATAATTATAATTGCGAAAGTAGGCGTAATACAAGATAAGGAAAATTAACAAAGATAATTTTCTATTAGATATCTACCAACTTAGTTACATTTATTATTAACTAGCTGTCCCCCGCGACTTTGTTCGCGTGTTTTAGTTTCAACGGTTTTTCATTGTTGCAACATTTTTCATTTATGCTCCGCTTCTATTGGTCATAGCGTGATGTTATATAGCCTATAGCCTCCCTCAATAAACGGACTATCCAACACAAAAATAATTATTCAATTCGAACCAGTAGTTCCTGAGATTAGCGCGTTCAAACAAACAAACAAACAAACAAACTCTTCAGCTTTATAATATTAAAAAAAGTATAGATACATAAGTTAGTTATGTAGCTTAATATTTACAACATATTTAAGTAGATATGTACGTACGGTAAAGTACCTACCTAAAAATGTATTAACGTCTCGTGTTGACTGAATGTCGTGAGACAATGGAACTGCGCCAGGGAAAAGAATTTGATAACTTAATCAAAAATACAAGTACTAATTATATATTGTAGACTTTGTTGCGCCGTTTCTTCTCCACAGTCACAGCCCTAAAGTGGTGAAGGGTGGGCGAATCATGGTGCTGTCCATTGTATTGTCGTTCCTAAACTGCTACTTTGTATTATAATAATATATCCTAATAATATCGGAATTATCGATGTTTTCGCATAAACGTCTGTCGTAGGAAACGACGGAAAATCACTTTAATTAAAAAACGAGCATAGTATAGTTCAATTCAAACTTAATGGCGGCTGTAAAGTGCGCTAAACGCTGCGCAGTACCTCGCCTCGCACCCCCGCTGGCGCATAAGTTTGGTACTGCGCAGCAACTCGACTCGTGTTCACAGCCGCCTTTAAGTTTGCATCGTACTGTACAGCTTCAAATTTGCTTACGCTCAGCACAACGGGCTGCTAGCGATGCACGCACTCTATGCTTGTCTATGTATGCTCTAAGGTTACACCTGTACACTCCAGCTGTCGCAATGTTACCACATACATATTACTTATTTTATGTATTGAAAGTTCATTGCATAATGTAATTTATGGTCAACGACGGTGGTCGAAACCGTAGTCCTTCTAAAGGTATTAAACAAGTTAATTACCATAAACTACCCAATTAATCGCTGATTTAATAGCCACTTTACCTTATTAGCGACCATTTTGTAAACGTTTTATTATGACCTACGACGTGTACCTATAAGTTTTCGCGGCTGTTAAGACTAGCATAAATTAGGAAACTATTTGAATCAGTCAATAAGTTTAGTAATAGCTTAATTTTAGACGAAGTTAAGAGAATTACTATTACTAATACAACCGGGATATATAATATTTCAGAAGTGGCAAAACTCTTCTAGTAGGTATAAGAATACTTATAAGTATAGTAAATCTATTACTAATATATAAAGCTAAAGAGTTTGTTTGTTTGTTTGAACGCGCTAATCTCAGGAACTACTGATGCGAATTGAATTTTTTTTTTGTATTGGATAGTCCGTTTATTGAGGAAGGCTATAGGCTATATAACATCACGCTGCGACCAAAAGGAGCGGAGCATAAATAAATAATGTTGCAAAAATGAAAAACCGTTGAAACTAAAACACGCGGACAAAGTCGCGGGGGACAGCTAGTACTGTATAAAAATAATCTTTTTTATCTTACAAGAAGGTATATATAAATAATACTACAATAGATATTGAATAAAACATACTTATAGATATTTTTTTTATCGTACAACTTACATAATTATCATAGTAAGAATGTTTAATGGTTGTTTCTATTTCAGACTCTTATTAAGTGTCCAATTTAATCTTTTACCCTTGTTCATTTAATTTCGCAAAAATGTTGTGCCATCTTGTCTCCAGTGCCCTTAATTTTAATAGGGATGTTTCCTGGGTATGAAAAGTTAAAATCTATTTAGTCCGTCAGTTAGATAATAAAAAAATATTAGACACGTATTTTTTCTTTTATCAAAACAATAAAAAAATTCAAAGATACACCGCTTTAAAGTTTCGGAGTGGGGGCTTATGACGCCACGTCTCGCTAAAAATCGTAGCGAGGAGTGACGTCACGCGTAATTTCCGTTCTCTGTATTTTGATCATTTTTTTGTTTGCAGGAAAAAAGAAAAAATACGTGTCCAATAAAATTCATTAATCTACAAGAGGGACATTAAAAAAAAATAGGAAACATGCCTATTCTAATACAATGCCAAAGTTAAATTGTTATTCATTTAGCAGGCACACAAATAACACACAGTACAAAAAAATACTCTGTATGTTTAGTTTCCAGTCAGTTCCTTCCATTGACAGCATATTCTTATTATATAAATTTTGATTTGGCATTGTATTAGAATTAAAATTTAATTGAAATGTAAAGGCACAGGCCGCATTAAAATTGTGTAAAATAAAGAAACAAACTACAAACAATTTACTATATCTACAACATTTCAATAGTTCGTTACTACGCTACGTTATCGTTGTGTGTGTGGGCTCTCAAATTAAACATCAAATTAGCGCCCATACATATCACTTTACCAATCTATTGTGCGGAAACTCAATGTGCTTTGTTCTCGTTTCAAATGCAACCCGATGCAAAATGGCGTCGGCTACGAAACGTCATCGAAACATCATGGCCGACTTGACGGTTATTGTTTGAACGTTCAGCGAGTTAGGTACTGAGGGGAACACCAGTGGATTATTGTAATTAATTATTTGATATTTGTGTGAATAAAGGTATTTTAAAGTATTTTTTTTTGAGATTTATGGATTTTTCGAATTGGATTTGACCTAGGAAAAATAAATCATTGTTAATTTCGCTTTTAGTAATTTCCTAAATTAAAAATACAATAAGCATATCTTAAGGTGTTTGTTATTCAAAGCCTGTATTATGACTTGCATGCATAATGCATATTCAAATAAGTTTTTTATTCAAATTCAAATTCTTTTTTTTTTAGAATGATTAGTAGGTATGGTCTATGCTTTTTTACAAATACCTATAGTAGGCATCCGTAAGATTACCTACTGTCAATAATGGATGGAAAAAAAAAATACTGACACACGGACCTTCAGAATATCGAACACAAATCTAAATGTCGAACAGAAAGAAATCAGTAATAAGCAAAGATTAAGTAAACACACATCAGTCAAATACCCAAACTCTTCAACATTGTTTAGTCTGTAGCCGCACTTTTCACAATCCTGTAAACACGCAGACGAGTGACGTTAAAATCACAATTCGATTTCTTACTGAAATGTTTATTATGTAAGTTGTTTTGAAATCTATACTAATATTATAAAGCTGAAGAGTTTGTTTGTTTGAACGCGCTAATCTCAGGAACTACTGGTTCGATTTGAATAATTCTTTTTGTATTGGATAGTCCGTTTATTGAGGAAGGCTATAGGCTATATAACATCACGCTACGACCAATAGGAGCGGAGCATAAATGAAAAATGTTGCAAAAATGAAAAACCGTTGAAACTAAAACACGCAAACAAAGTCGCGGGGGACAGCTAGTCTTGCATAAATCTCTTCTCTTGCATAAATTCGGCTGTTGTGTGTTAATATCTAAAACGATATTAAACTTTGATGAATATATGATTAACTCGTACAATTATTTACCTACATCCGTGTTCTCATTGATGTAATTTTACAATAAATACAAAAATAATTAATTTTGTGCTTTTAATATGTAGATGTATAGATGGAATATTCTTTATGGTACACCATGAGAGTTACAGCATTAAAATAATACAACAGTGACAGTGAGGCAGTCACAAACGCGGGACACGCGCGGGACAAAGGCGGTCTTATCGCTAATAGCGATATCTTCCAGACAACCTTTGGATAGACAGGAAAGAACGAAAAATTAAAGGTAGATAGTCTAACTTTAAAAAGGTCCTCATCCATCTAAAAATCTATTTGATTATTCTGTTAAGGAACAAGTAACTTAGACCTAAATGGCCTTATTAATAAAAATCGCGATGGAGCTTAACAACGGATTAACAGATTCTAATTTTAAATTCTCTATAAAAAAATTAATATAGAATCTGCTAAGCAATCGCTAATCGCAGTCGAGATATTTATTAATAAGGCCAAAAGTGATTAATTTTAAAATCGCTAACTTTAACTTTAACCCTTAAAACCCAAACACAATTATACAGAAAATAATTATTAGATACATACAACGCTCGCTGTAGGTACGTATTGATTTGAGAAGATAGTTATCTTTGTCCGACAGTAGCCTGACAGTGTTTCGGTTACATACAGATAATAGTTTATAGTCTAAAACAATAGAATGGTTGAAGCTACACGTAATCTATCTTCCCGTACAAATGTACTCTGAACGAGGTAGGTAATAATAAATCGTTACTAAAAAATCTGTAGGTAATAAGGTCATAGCAATCAACGCTATCGAAAAATAGAAAACTTAAAATATCCGCTAACCAAATTCACGGCGACTTTTATTATGGCTGTAAATTACTTTGGTTTTATAGGAATAAACATATTAATTGGTAGTAAAAACGTACAATATACACTTTAAAGTTTACACGTATGTTTTATAGAGACGGATGGGTCTGGTTCGAACTGTTGATTGATAGGAAAACAGTGCGATGATTGACCGCTGATACAAGCCAGTATTTTGATAAATAAATAGACGAGTAGTGTTGGGAAAGTCGAGTTTGGGAATTTTATCGATAAATGTTTAAATTTTTGGATTATGTACTATTATTTAAAAAAAAAACCTCTCCTATTTTTTTAATCTTCAAATGTTCTTTTTAAGTTCGTAACTTCTTCTTCTGCCTAGTCTTTTCCCAAGCCACGTTAGGGTCGGCTTCTAGTCTTAACGGATTTAGCTGAGTACCGTATTTTATATGGAGCGACTGTCTATCTGACCTCCACAACCCTTTTTACTGGGTAATGCGGTATCTAACAGTAAGACTTCTTAAGTTCTTGCCTGACTGTTGGCTGCAGAATAAAACAATGAAACACAGCCTCTAAAAATAAGACTGGTAAGGTAAAAGGTAATAAAATGCGTAGGAGCTTTGCTGGTCAAATCTGTGGTAGGTTTTACATTCCTCAGTAAACTTTTATTAAACTAGAGTACCTAGTAAATTTACATGTTTTAAATTCAAGATCTATTTCGTGTAGGAACTGTTATGCCCATTTTTGTTGGATTTAGAGTAAATTTCATTATTATAATTTTTTTAATTAATCGCAAAATAGTCTTTAAACTAAGCTAAGTTGGTTTCTATATATAGTTTGCATCGATGATATAGTGTAGAAATGAATACTAGATATATACTCTACTTTACGCTTAGTTTTGTAATTGGTAAAACATTGTAACTTTCTCTTAAATTAAATCCCTCATAAAAGCTATATTAGTTTTAAATCGAATAATCTCCCAAGACATAAACGTTACGAGTTAATATCGAACAGAAATTAAGTAACTAGACGTAATAAAATACCGATAAACATTATGACTAGGTTTTGCATAATCCTATAAGTGCAACACTATAAGTGAATGTTAATTACTTCGACGACCAACCAAGTTATTTGAGTAACATAATATAGAAAATAGTCTGAAGTATATAATTTTTTGTGGGATGTTAATGCTCTTTTCTTTATATAAGAAGTATCCTAGCAACAATGGCAATGGAGAACAGTTATCACTTTTTAAATTAAAGTATCCATGTTAAACTAACCACTAACAGTTTAGTATCTACTCTTGCACTCCCTATTAGGGTTTTAAAACGCCTGAAGTATGTTAACTAGAACTATCAAACTTTTGTTTTTGAATAAGACCCAATACACATATGACACTTCAATCTATCGATACTTCTGAACAAAAAATCACCCCATCTCTAGCGTAAAAATCAGTTCAGTGTAAACGTTTCTCGTTTACCTGCTTGTGTTATTATTCGGGCCATACTAACTCGCCAGGCCTCCGTTAAACAGCACGTATAATCTCTACTACTGTCCATATGCTAGCTAATAGATGGAGTCATATGTTTGTGATGATTCTATTTTCATTTCGATGTTGAGTCAGGGAATGAAAATATGTTTGATATATTTTGAGAAGTACTTAAACGCCTTCTTAGTCTGGATGCTCTTCCTGTCTTGCAGAGCGGTATTTTGAATTCTCTACGTTTTAAAAATATGTGAATATTTAAACAGAGCTAAGATAGTAGGCCCGCTGATAGCCTGTAACTTTATTGGAAAAGGACTTTGAGGATCCTCATTCAGAAAAAGTGAATAAAATTAAAAATTGTAGAGTTTAAATTTTTTGGTATTTTTGATTATAGACGGCGGATCTAATGGTCCAAGATCCCAGTGCCGCCAGACCTACGTCATTTTAGCAAAGCTAAAATTTCCATGATTTATAGTCTAGTATGTAGTTAGGAGAGTATGCGTACTTACTAGCTCGAAAGCGGGGCCCTTTCACAGGTAGCGCGAACTAAAGGTGTTTCAAAACTGTACTCACCTACGTAAAAGTAGAAAGGCTCATATTTAAATATATTTTTGACAATATTATCAAAAATAGATAATCGTTATTGCCAGACCGTTTCTGTGGGCCATTACTTCCGCCAGACGTTATAAAGATTGTTTAAAAATTAGGTAAATTACGTCATTTTAGCAAGCCTAAATTTGACATATATAACTATGTGGTACTATTTCCAGACTTTTTGTAAGCAGCCAGACCAATCCAATGGGCCAATTATTCTCCCAGACACCTCAAAGTTTCCCTGTGAGTGCGAGCGTGAGGGCGTAATTCGTGCGCTTTAATTCGAGTGAGAACACTACATTGTGATCAATTGCCCAGTTTTGTTAGCGACTCACTACAAAATGAATCAGGTATTTTACTTTCACATTACATTATTTTTATATGTTGGTAGCTATTCGCAACCTCATTAATTTATTTATCTTTACAGAGGAGCCAAATGACGGTGACCATGATGGTGAAGATGAATTGAATATTCAATATGAATGTGAATTTGATGAGGGAAGTAGAAACTCGAGCAACGAAGAGAATGGAGATGAATAACATAATAGATAATATTTTTTTAATCATAATTTGTCAATTGTAACATTTTCAATCAAAATTTTAATAAAAAATAATACATACCTATTGCTTTAAATTTATTTGATCTAAATATCTCTGAATGATCATAACTATATTTATTTAAAATTTTAATCAAGCTCAATAAATAATATAACCATCATTTCAATTATCTGTATTATAAAGCCATGTAGTGTTCTCACTCGAATTAAAGCGCACGAATTACGCCCTCACGCTCGCACTCACAGGGAAACTGAGGTGTCTGGGAGAATAATTGGCCCATTGGATTGGTCTGGCTGCTTACAAAAAGTCTGGAAATAGTACCACATAGTTATATATGTCAAATTTAGGCTTGCTAAAATGACGTAATTTACCTAATTTTTAAACAATCTTTATAACGTCTGGCGGAAGTAATGGCCCACAGAAACGGTCTGGCAATAACGATTATCTATTTTTGATAATATTGTCAAAAATATATTTAAATATGAGCCTTTCTACTTTTACGTAGGTGAGTACAGTTTTGAAACACCTTTAGTTCGCGCTACCTGTGAAAGGGCCCCGCTTTCGAGCTAGTAAGTACGCATACTCTCCTAACTACATACTAGACTATAAATCATGGAAATTTTAGCTTTGCTAAAATGACGTAGGTCTGGCGGCACTGGGATCTTACTCTATAAGAACCTGACATATTTATATATGCTGCTATTTATTTATAATCAACCACTTATAACAATTACGTAATTGTACTCTTCTTACAGTATGATAACTACGTAGTTATCATACTGTAAGAAGAGACAATTGCCGCAACAAAAATATATTTTTGTAAAACAAGTTTTGTCGGCCTGCCTAAGCAACTACCTATTCGTCCTAATCGAAACATGTCACTAGTTTAGTGTTCCTTTTAAGTCGTCACTTTCTCGCTACGTGCTATCAGACCTTATGGGCTAAATGTTCTCAGAAAACCTTTAAACCTAGATGGGACTGTTTTCAAGAAATTCTAAGTTCCTCGTATAGAGCGACCTAATTGAAGATGGTTCCGTGTCCTTTGAGCGTTAGAACGTTTATCGTTGTGGTCATATCACCGCTTTTTAATTGAATCATTTTTTTATGTATTTCCGGGTTAGCATTAAAAGGTTCGAGGATTAAACTCTCGATAGAATCTACGCCTAGGCACAAAAGATTAAATGGGGGATTTTAATAGTTAATTGCAAAAAGGTCATATTTCTTCGTATATTTAAAAATCATAGGATTTTGTTTAAGTTTATTAAAATTTTATGATACTTAGGCACGAGCATGTATAAGATAATTTCTATCTACGAAATCAGTTCCGTCATACTATAGGCTTACCACTTAAGCCAGTGTCATCACGAAAATAGGTCAAACGCAATCCATTACCAATGAATGATTTACCTCCACGAACGACCTTCAATATGCTGACGAAAGTTTCTAACAAAAAACAAAAACACACATATTACTAAACGCAGACAGGATCTTCTGCTCGAAGTAAACAAAAGAATAAAGAGACAATCTCTATGAATAAAATAAAAATAGTTAGAGATGATATCGAAGAAACTGGCTGACTATGGAATATGTCGAGTTATTATTCGCCTAATAACTGGATCGTATTAACTTCGGTACGTAGAGTTAGAGGCGGATAGAGAGAGCAGTTCCAAAGGATAGAAGGACCAAACATTATTTTAAGAAAAGATTTTTCTAGTGCAGTTGAAGTGACTATATGCATTAGTGGCATTAAGGATGATTATGCATTTAATGCGATTTAAGAAAGGTATTATTGGTCGATAAATAACATTGAATTTATTGTTGTTGCCTGCCACCACTTTAACCATTAACCATCGCACACTATTAAAAAAGTTTTATTTTTATATTTTCTACAGATTTCTTCTTTTAATCTTGATTTTATACCATCAGGTTTCTTTTATATCTTCTGCCTAGCTTTTTCCAAGCTGTTGGGGTCGGGTTCCTGTCTTACCGGATAATGTGGAAATAGTATTTTACACGGAGCGACTGAACGATTTGCTGCGGATTTTAAAATCTATTGCAGATTATATGAAGTTATTGTTTTGTTGAAGTACAATATTATAATAAATTATTATAATATTGTATTAAATTATTATTAAAAATTATTATATTTTTTTTCACGTTCCTAACCTAACCCGCGGCCGGGTTGGGTTTTCGGGTCAGGTTAGGAACGATACTTCGGGTTAGGTTAGGAAGAGGGTTACGTTGGGAACAATTATTAATATTTTTTTCGTTTTCCTAACCTAACCCGCTAGCGGGTCAGGTTAGGAATAATCCGTAATTATCCATAATAATATTAGAAATGCAAAAGTAACTATTTTTGTCTTTCTTTCAGTCTGTTACGGTTTCGCCACTAAATCGCTCAACCGATCTTGATGAAATTGGCATTTACCCCATACCAATTTTTGGTAATTAAGCTTGGATCCGAAGAAAGGACATAGGCTACTTTTTGCCGCAATAACCGACAACCACACGGGCGAAGCCGCAGGCAAAAGCTATTTTATCATAAAAACACTCAATGAAGAAACATTAAAAAATCAATGAAGGTTAGTAGAAAATTGAAAACAAAGTCCTCCGCCGCGTCTGTAAGTCTGTCTGAACGCGATAAACTTAAAAACTACCAATCTGATTTTTATATGGTTTTCATCAATAGATAGAGTAATTCAAGAAAAAGGTTTGTGTGCATAATTCATTACTGTTATGTCTACACGGAGAAGCTGGGGCAGGTCGTTAGTGACAAAAAAAGTTAAAGGAGTCCCCTCTATCCCATTCCTAAGTCTACCAATCAATGTCTTAAAGGCATTTATAGATTATTCATTTGTATCTCGCAATATCGATTCTTTTATGTTATTGTTTTGTTCGTTCTGTCTCCTATACAGATATCAAACGTAATTGGCTGTTACCGTATGACAAACTTATTTTTTTCTGTCACATTTACCCTTATCTCAAATAGTTGGTGAACAATTCATGATATTTCGTCCGCAAATGAAATTGGCAGATGTTTCAGTGCGTTTTCTTTTAACAACTTTAATGTATTGACTTATGGTTGTATTATTAGTATTTGTTCGTTTTTGTTTTACTCAATGTGTTTTGGATCTCGTTGTAGCTATTAACTAGTTTGGTGGGGGCTGATATATTTGAACATTAAAGTTATAAATTGTTTCAATGACTCAGCGCTTAAAAATCTTACTTTTAAGAAATAGTTTAAATAAGGTTAAGACCAAGAATTTTTATTAGTTTTTTAATTAATTACTGTTTTTATTTAATTTAACAGAACTTATGTAATACGTATGTAGTACTATACGTAAAATTTTAATAAATTAACATTATAACTGTCAATAGGTGGTGATGAAGGAATGGGACGATGACTCTTGATCTCTTTTTATGTGTGACATATAAAAAAACATAAGGCTTTTGTTTATTTTAGGTAACCAATATATACGACTTAAAAAACAATGAAAAACTAGTGTTAGATTTTTTTTAACTAACTGACGTTCTAATCATCTTTTACTTTTCATACCCCGTTATAAAGCCAAATCTTTACGTCATCAAAAGTCAAATTTAAATCGATCTAATCATGTAACATACCGTGTTAAAAATCTCTTTAGTTTATATAGTAAAGCAAAACATTGTAATCAAAGGAACAAAGACACCGATGACATCTTTACAGAAATATTTCTAGCTGCTAATGAAGTAATGGTACAAAACAATTCGTATAACTTTTAATGTACATTGGCGACAATTGAGGACTATTTACTCGTTGCAGTTATCGTACAAACCTTGGATTAGTTTTATAAAGTGAAGTAGGAGTTAAGATCTGTCTGCAGTCTGGCCTATAATATTAATTTAACGTAGGATGCGTTGAAACAGTGTAGATGTGACTTGTTAGTATGTTTTAGAATGGAGTAAACGACAATTATTTTAATGTCCTTCAGATAGATTATTAAGAAATATTTGACACGTAGTTATTTAGTTTACTTAATTGCATCGTAACGGAATATATATAATCATTTCTTTTTTTATTAAAAAGTTTTATTTAACCCAACGTGCTCGCAAGAGATCATTTTTCAGTAGCTAAATATAATCGGTAATCATCGCTATTAAAATAAATTCACTCAGTGCAAAAAGTGCTAAGTTTTATTTGTCTTGATCTCGCTAACTACTGAGGTACGGTCTCTCTTCACTTTCCAAAACAAATGAAAAATATGTAATTGAATGACATACTGTACTGACACCCTACAATCACATTGAATCAGTTTATTTATTACCTATCGCATGCCGTCCTTCCAACTTAAGTGATGTCTTTACATACTTAAAATTGTTAAGAAAATCGAATAACATTCCTTCCACTTGCTCTACTTCTCCCATTCAATTATCAACTTAAATCACATTGACACAATTGAAATTAATGTGGATAAACTTAAATCTAAATCCGAATTGACATCTTTGCGATCATTTTGCAAAAATCATCATTTGCTTTAACTGTATTATATATCTTATTGCGATAAGATCAAAGTTTAAATTCCTTTAACATTGTATCAGTTGCATCTATGGAACCAAATTGAAATTGCGGATGGTCTAAATTTTTATTTTCCTTATTATCATCGTAGTTAGGTTCATAATTGTTTCCTTTATTAAAAATGGACCGCAAAATGTTTGTTACAATATTCTGTACAGTTAAGTCAGCTCGTCGGTCCGTTTGATCTGCTTCAATTACAGTTTTACTGCGATCGTAAACACGGGAAACAAAATGGCTGCAGGTAACCCTATTGTTATCGTTTTTTACCCTCCATGAGTTTTTTTAGATCGGCTCTCTAAAATTAGTTATGGGTTGAAGTCGTGAAGGTATTTTACTAAAGACATCTGCTAAATGTTTTTTATCTGCTAAAAGCTTTGGCTGATAAAATTTAGTGTGAATAGAAGTTTTTGAAAGTGAATAAAGCTTCTCTATTTACACTTATGATAACCCTACTTGTAGTTAAGAGACCTTTTGATGTCATGGAAATCAAGGACTCTCATTTAACTGTTAATAAACTGAACTTTTAAGGACTTTTAGTGACTACTGGAAGAACTATTTTTAACATTCTTAACGACTCTTCTTTCGAATCTATTATATGTCTGCAACCAAATAGGTACATACCGTAGCAAATCTCAACCAGACTCTGTCTAAAGCAACTATGGAAAAGAAATGGATATTAGAGGCCAGGCAGTAGAGGAGCTATCTATATAAATTAAAATCAATTGCCACATGTATGACGAAGTATCACCCGATTTGGCTGTTTTTTTGTTACCTTATTAATTGTCAGTATAAGGTACCAAGGAAAATAAGCAAAAAATTCGCAGGAAATATCGGAAATTGACGGGACAACGACTGTCGGGTCAGCTAGTTTTAAATAAATTAATTGGTTTTGCGTTCGATTTACATAAAAGCGTAATATAATTAATAAGCTCTGCCTAGATTAGAATAGATATAAAAGATAAGAAAATTAGTTTAAGCGTTTATTTAGGATTATTTGGAACGGCGAGACATATTTATTATCAATCTGAACGTTTTTCTGAATAAAGGACCTATAATGCAGCCTTGCGCAACTCCATCTAAATGAATGGCACCAAATAAAGATTCCTGTTTTTCAAATTGGTTCAAGGACGTTGCAATAAATACAAAGTGATTGTAATATTTATTGCAATTATTTGATGTTTGATTTTAGAATCCAATAAATAGTTGGCACATTTGAAGATTATCTAGGACAATTTTATATATAAACATATACAAAGGCTTAACCAAAATATATGTGGCTTTAAATCCAAAAGGTCCCCATAATTTCCGCAATAAATACAATTTGTTTGGCACTAACGCGTTTAAATCCTATCTTTCGATCAGCAAATCAATTTGAAAAATGATAATAACTCAAGGTATTAACCTCATGAGTTGAGGATAAGCTTACAATTGATGGGCGCAGACATTTTTCTGCTGCACACAATGTTACTACAAGTTGTCGCAACTCGATGATTATTTTCGTGTAAATGTCCGTTGACATTTCGCGAGACACCGACATTCCAGTCTCTAAAGTTTATGTGGTTCATAGTAAGGGCTTGGAAGGATGAATTCGTGCAGCAGTATACTGCATCTACACGCCCTCCGATTCGACCCTTCCCCTTACTGAGAATCCTATGGAATACTTACAAACGGCTTAAAGCAAGCCAGTCTGGTTTTGTGTTTCAATGCGCGCGGATCGCAAGCGCGTCGCGTCTAAACGTAAACGACTGCACACAGAATCTTTTTTCGATTTTTCAAACAGTTCGAATTTTAATAAACGATCTATGGTATCTTGAGGCGACAGTTTTGTTTTTATTAATAGTGCCCGGCAAAAGAAAACTTTCGCAAAAGTTTGTTTAAAAAGTTTTTAATTCTTTTTTGTATTTTTTTTTACTGTTTGCATTACAGTGATTACATTGTTATTTAGACTTTGTGGTTTTGTTTAGTGGTTGTTTTTTGTTTATATTGTAAGTTGGCGGTTAAAAATTAAAGTTTTAGTTTGTTTAGATTTTGCGGTGTTAATGTGAAGTGTTCGGAGTTTAAATTTTGTGGTTAAATATATAACTAGGATGTTTGTTAAGTGACATTGTACGCTATAGTTATTTGGCACCATGAAGCTTTTTTGGAAAGTTTTTTCTACTTTGCTACTCCTAATTCAGGCTGTTATGGGGAACTGGTGGTAAGTTTACAAACAATTAATTATTGATAATAATCCTATATTATAGAAAAAAAAAACTGTGCAAATTACCTACTACGAATTGTAGTGTCTATATTTTTAAATCAAAGGGTGGTCGAACCCGGTACTTACCGCAAGCGATAAAATGTTTTAATATTCAAATATTTATTTGTAAAATAACAAATTTATTAAATAATTAAGTACAAAACGAGTTGTGTGGTATATACCATTTTACAGTTTCAGATTAATTTTAGTTACAATATTTCATCAATTCAGTTTTTATTTAATTATTCATATACTAATATTATAAAGCTGAAGAGTTTGTTTGTTTGTTTGTTTGTTTGTTTGTTTATTTGTTTGTTTGAACGCGCTAATCTCAGGAACTACTGGTTCGAATTGAATAATTATTTTTGTATTGGATAGTCCCTTTATTGAGGAAGGCTATAGGCTATATAACATCACGCTACGACCAATAGGAGCGGAGCATAAATGAAAAATGTTGCAAAAATGAAAAACCGTTGAAACTAAAACACGCGAACAAAGTCGCGGGGGACAGCTAGTTATTCACAAAACGTAAAAAAGTTAACACTCGCCTTCATATTTTTATCTAAATTTCTATATGCTTACATTTCCGCAATAATATTGCATCAATTGCAACCCATTACATTTCTAATACTTATACAAAGAAGATAAGCTCACGGTTCAATGGTGTCTTCTATTCGAATGAAATTTTATCAACAGACACACACACACAAAGAACTTATTAGTACGCTTAGGAAGGTGATCACATCATGCTATTAATTCAATGTTAGATGCATCATTCTTATTCGACTCGATGCAACCATCACCGCTAGTTCAATTTTAGCAACACAAATACCGGTAGCATCATTGGTACATACAATTTTCTCTATTACCATCAAAGTAATAGCATTTATGGAACAACTTTGTAGTAAGGAATAGGTGTATGACATAAGTTCCTTAAATCTGACTGCAAGTCGCCTTGGTATTGTTAATCCCAAGCTTAAAGAGTGATAAAGTATTATCCATTTTGAAGGTTGCTTGTCGGTCCAAAATGTAGATCTTTAATATAAAAATGTACTCGATTCCGTGAAGGAAAATGTTAATTTTGTATTTATGAATTTGTCCGATACGGAATATAGCAACCTTTAGCAAAATATAAAGTTAGATAACAATAGTAACATAATAAGAATTAACATAGATGATGTTGCAGAGATGTGGTAGATTAGTAAAAATACGGATAAATGATCAAAGAAACAATTCGGCACGTTTGTAGAGAATCTCTTTCGATAAAATTCCTTAAAATCACAATCATAGCTTATCTATTACTTTAATCGATTTTTGATGTATTATAACTTTCCCCACTAAATAAGAATAGGTATCTAATGGCAATATTCCTAATGTTTCCAAAAATTTCTAAAAATATAAACTATTGCAACACATTATTTGTTTAACAACTGATGTCGCAACAGCGTACGTGTTGTGTTAAAACCGTTTTGTTTTATTTCCAAATATATTCCTAACATTCTAAAAATAGCACATCCCTAACATAAATAATAATTGTTTACATTTCTCATTGCACTGAACATTGTTTGACATTAGGTTGAAAAACAAAACAGATTTATGTTACGTACTAGGGTTTACTTTTGCATAAATATGTTTTTGATTTATGTCAAATGCATATAATTTATTGCAATAATATGATTTATTTGATAAATGCAATCGAGGACATTGTTTGACATGTATTAATTTCAGTGTCGGTTAGTATACAATAAGGTAACAAAATGTGTGAAATTTTCAATGTAAGTTAGGTAGCCTCCTACATCATTAGTATTTTGAAACCACTAAGTCTTCTCAATAGTGAAATGAAAAGCAAGCAGAGCTTAAACACAATAAATATAAAGGTTAAATAAAGGAAGATTTAAATCACGACAAACGACGGCTGCAAATTATCCTTTTGTATCGTAAAAGTCAATGAGAACCATCGACGAACTAAAGTTATTTATAAACATCTTCATGAAGTTGAAAACTATAAACAACTAGTAACTATACCAACAATATTCTTTGTTGAGGAACTTGGAACAAAAGACGACACACGGACAAGAACCAAAAAGAAGGACATCAAGATAATGAACAAATTGGTATACAAAATGATAGTGTAATAATGACAGGGCATGCCATATAATATTTAAGAAAGACGGATTGTGTGGACGATGAACTAAAACTAAAGTCTCTATCACACGGAAAGAAAAAGATGAACAAAGTAATTCGCACTATTGAAGTAATTCGCGTACTTGGTACAAATGATGGGGAAGTGAAGGGACGAGGTAGAAACTAAAGATTATCTGATACTATTAATGTTGAAACCAATTTTATTAAGATAATCCTTTGGCACTTATAACATGATGATGATCTAAGATGGATTAAGGATTATCTTAATTAGAAAACATAGGTGTGACGATAATCTGCCAGGTATAAATCTAAATTTCGACAAAACACCGTCACATAAATCTTACGTCAAGGTTTTTAGAGAAACAGTTTGAAAGAAAAACTTTAAGTAAGTGTTAAGTGTAAAAACATCTATTTGCAATTAAGTTACATCGTAAAAGCAATTAGAATAAAGTGCAGGATGTCTAGTCCACTTCCTTTGGTTTTCGGTGATTTTAGCTCACATGGTTAATTGACAAAAAGTCAATGAGTGACAATTAGAGAATTACTATAACATGAAAGCGGAATTATTTCGGAAATTTTTAACGTAATAGGACTATGTGGTTGTTTAGAATGTATGTTTTTGCAATCGGTTTGTAATATTCTGCAAGACTGATCAACACAAACATTAGTTAATCACCTCTCAAGCCTAGTGTTAAACGCTGTGTTTGGTTGTCTTTTGGTTAGTGATCACAGTTGTGATCAGGTGATTTGGCAACAAATTCAGTTGATCAGCCTTTCAGGGACCGCGAGTTAGTGTAAGCCAGAGCATTATTCGGTAAAATAGTTAAAATCTTTTTTTTTTCCATCATTTGATGAATTATTAATTACTAGCTTTTGCCAGCGACTTCGTCCGCGTTTCCGTCGTTTTTGTAAAAAAGTAGCATTGTCCTTCCTCACGGTTCAGTGGTTTTGATGTAACAGACAGATTAACTTTTCGTATTTTACTTCAATTAAAAATAAATACCTATAACTACTATAATTAATAAAAGTACCTACGCTTTTACCTACTTAATACAAAAAAACTGAACATAAATTAGCCAAAACTAACCTATCGGTATCTAAAAATCTATGCTACTACTTCTACTTCTACTACTACTTCACCTAAAAAGAAATAAAATGGAAACTATTAATAATTTGTAATTTGAACGAATATTTAAACACTACCAAAATAACTAATACCTATTTACACAAAAATAATCCTTATAGCATGATTCAGTATTCACGCGCGACGGCGCGATGGCTTGTTATCGTATTTCATGTATAAGTTTGGTGTTTCTATACCGATTTCTATGATTCTTTTTTTATTGAATAGGTAATAATGTTAACTTTTTTTTTAATTAGGGATGTGTGAGAGTATTATAAACGTAAGAGTAAACAAATTTAATCAGAAAGCTCCGAACTGCTAAGCTATCGGGAATTACACGTGTTATTGTGAGTCAACCATAAAAGATAGACATATGCTGTTCTGGGATATTTTTTAGATAATTTTATGTAGAACATTTCGGTCATACATGATTTCTATGTAGCTTTAACCATTAAGGCTGCATACGCGACGGAAGCTTAAAAAATGGAGTAACTTCTCCGGTTTTCCCAACATTTCCCTTCACTGCTCTGCTCCTATTGATTGTAGCGTGATGAAAAGTATACTATAACCTGCCCAGGAGTATGAAGAATAATTGTACCAAGTTTTGTTAAAATCTGTCTAGTAGTTTTTGTTTCTATAAGGAACATACAGACAGAAAGACAGACAGACAGACAGACAAAAATTTCACTGATTGCATTTTTGGCATCAGTATCGATCACCAATCACCCCCTGATAATTATTTTGAAAATATATTTGATGTACAGAATTGACCTCTCTACAGATTTATTATAAGTATATAGATAGATGTCAACCAATTCATCAATTAGTCGGGGGATACATTATAGGGATAGTATATTCTGTCTGCCCATATTAGTGATGCCCTCTATACCGCATTCACTCATTACACTCATAATAAAGTTGCACAGATAACCGACATCAACGCGAACGATGTCGCGGGCACAGCTAGTTCAGAATAAGTTCTTTATTTTACTGATGAGAGGTCAAATGTATTAAGATCCATCATGTTCTTACCCCTTAAGCTGTTTCACCCGGTTTAAGTTAAGAGCTGAAAATAAAACATTCTAAATTATTTTAAATCATCTTGAGATTAATGTTTTACGTGATATCCCCACGTACTTAGCAAAAACGCGTTGTACTTACTCTATATCAAATAAAAAGACCAAATCCGTTTTCTAAATCCGTCTGGAACACGGGACCTAATAAACTTGAAGTACCAGCCGTGGAACATACGGAGTACGGAGTGTCCCTTTGATGTCTCGCAGTGTAGTAAGTTACACCGATTAGTTAAATTATTTATACCTTTGTACACGCTCGATAAGTTACGTCGTTTGTTTTATTTTTTGTTGTTGATTTGATTGTTTTATCGATTTCAGTGTTTTCACTTTTTGCAGTATTAGAATTTAGGGTTGTAGATAGTTCAGAAAATAATGTAAATATAATGTTTTAACGTCTCTTTCTTGTATTTAAACATTTTAAATGATAGGAAACTTCTTATAAATAATAGTTATAAGGTCTTCTTCTTCTTCTGTCTGCCTTTTTTCCATACTATGTTGGAGTCGGCTTCTAATCCCTCCAGATTCACTTGAGTAATAGTAATTTTCATACATGAAGCGATTGCCTATCAGACTGAATCAGTCAGTATTAAGCCGGATTCCAACGGTGCTTGATATCAGCAATCACCCCATACGGCCGACGACCACGGACAGCCACGCACGGCGCAGTAAGTAATGAGAATCAAACCCTATTTTAATCGACTTAGGGTATACTTTGACTTGGATTTGGATTGCGACGGACCGGGGCAGACACGTCTGATTTATCACGGACGAACAACTTCCCATGGTTGACGGTGCGGGGTGATCCGTAATATCTATCAGGTACAGTGAGAATCCCGCTTTACGTAAGACGAAAATTGCAAGTTAATTTGTAGATAATTATAGTCCAGATGTTTTTGTTTGACATACCTATAAACACATAAGCTATTTACAAGCAGTTGTAAAGCAGTGATAAGATAATTTTACGATACACACTACGCTACTTAAATAGTTAAAACCATTACTCTAATAACTTTTACTGATAAACACATTTTATTACTACTACGCACTACAGAAGCTTACTACTTACAATCATCCAGTTAATTTCTTGTTGAAAGCAAGACTGACTTCTTATTCGTTCTTTTCTGCCTGTCTGGGTGTTGGTTATCACAGGCTATGTCCTTTTTTAGGATCCAAGCTTACCCCAAACTAAATTTTATCCATATCTGTTCAGCGGTTTAGCAATCAAAGCGTAGCAGACAGACAGACAAACAGAGTTACTTTCGCATTTATAATATTAGCATGCTGTTCACTTAAATTTCATAATGCACCTACTTTATCATCATCCTCAGCTTTGAATAACCCATTGCTGGGCATGGGCTTTTCTTCAGTTATACCATTCTTCTTTGTCTCTTGACTGTCATACACATCGTACTCGTTCATGAAATCCAGATTTCAGCAAGATCTAGCTAACGATTTCTTAATGTACACCCGGCAAACTAGATAGGTTTGCAGACCGTAAAAACTGTACAATACGCCAAAAACTGTTCTACATGGATTCTAACGTGACATTGCAACGGATCTCTTAAATATACGATCTTTAATTATTGTGAAGAGGTATATTGAGGATATAAGAATATTGTTGTATCTATAGCTCCTTCAATTCTCAGCCATCTGATTGCAGATTCATCTTATATCCAAAAAAGACCTCACATAACTTTTAAGAGGCTATTGTTTTATCCTTAAATACCAAAATAGTGCTCAAATCACCACATTTGAATACATGGACTAAACTGAAATGGCCTAATTTACCTACTACGGTTAAAAGATGATCCCAAAACGTTTACGTTTCAAATAAAGATCACGATACAGTCTTTTGTTTAATTTGTTTACGCCCGCGCTATTACCCAAAACAAAATTTTAATTGTAATGAGTTTTTAGTTTATAAGTGGATCAGGTTATGGTGGTGTAATACCAAATTACAGATGTCCATAAAGAGTTATGTTTATGAGGACCGTTTTGTATAATTATCTGCTTCGTTTGCAATGGGAGTGAAATTGGAGCATCAATTGTGAGATTTCTTATCGCAGGTCTGGTAAGGTTTTATCATCAAAAATGTCTGAGTGACTGGTCACATTAGAAGCTAAACTGTGATAAGTTTTTAAATTCTTAATAATATTTGATGGTTCGTCTTTATTTTGAGGACCTATAATACTTCTATATTACATAGTTGGCGTTAGGAAAAACAAAAGTAAGCTTGAGAGTTGTGTAAAGTTTGTTAGGCTACATACAACTCCAATGAAATTTCGAGTAATCTTGGTCGGGTTTTTAGGAGTTCAAGCTCAACAACATTTGAACCATAAATTTAACAGCATTCAAAATAAATACAAATGGATAATTAATTCAGGATTTTTTACATAGTATCATTACAAAAAACCAACCCTTCATTCGTCGCCCGATTTTATTGAACTCACCTTTACCATTTTGAGCTCGTATTTAGCATAGTTAAGACGGCAATACAGTACTTGCATCCTGTACGGCTCTAATAATAGTATAAATGGGAATATTTAAGTATAAACAAGAGGACAGACGCACACACATGTTGTTACGGGACGTTAACTTCAAACGGACCGCGACTAACATTTTACTAAGAATTCGTAGCAATTTTTTGTTGTACGTAGTTGAAATTTTAAGCGTATCAATTTAGGGTTGTTTGATTTACGTTATTGGTATATAGTATTTTATGTAACATTGTAATTTTATGTCGTGGGAAATGTTCGGATGTCTTTTGTTCTACGTCAGAACCTAGCCTACACTAACAATCTTTTTTAAATTAATCGTCACTCCAGAATATTTGCCTCAAGTCGATAAATACGTTGGCAAATTTAACGATACTCCTTTGTTATTAAATGCAACTTTTGTTTCATACGATAACACTTTTATTCTTTAAACAAATCAGGCAATGGTTCACGGAACCTGCACGTCGGATAATTAAGTCCGTATGAGGGATGAGTTTATTGCCATTATTATATATACAATTCCTAATTTACCTTACAATAACTTAGATTGTTCATATGACACTAGAAAATCTGGTACGTGTCTTCCTTAATCATATAACTGAATACCTTTAATTTAAACATTCTACAAGCTTCGGATTACGAGCAGGGCCAATATATTTTTAGACAAAATAAAACCTATACAATACGCCATAATCTTTGCAGGAATAAGGATACATTATTTAACTTAGCAAACACCTAAATCCCGAAAGGATTGAATATACTGTCTTTGCCACTACATCGATGACGTATTCAGATCCTTTGAGAATTGAGAAAGCGTGAGCCTATTTCCGTAAAATGGTACAATTCAAACTGAGATTGTTTGGAACAGAGGAACCGCATTACAAATAAATGAAAAACGATTTTCTTTTGATTTATAAAAAGTATTTAATACATACTCGTAAATACAACTATAATACTAAGTTTTAACTTTGTTTACGTCACAACTTGGAAGCTATATCAGAACCATATTTTACATACTATTTGTATGCAATCAATTATACACCTTTTAGTGAGCAAAATAAGTTCGGTAAAAATACAATATTATAGTACTTTCCAGATCTGATAATGGACACAGAAGGTCGTAAGAACTCTGTTAGGAAACGATGCAATTACCCACTGTGATACCAGATAATATAAACGTAATTAATATTTTTATCAGCGTGTTTTAAAAATCATTTTTATTAAACGCTCTAATTTTATATTTATTTTAACTTAAGTAAGTCCAACGAAATGCGGGCTGTCAATCTAGCTGTATCGTTTTCAATCGGCTATTTCGACGCAACGGTATGACGGCACTGAGATTATGATTGGAAAAGAAAAAAATCGGACTTCAATCTTAGGACTCCGCTTGACAACAAGGAATAATATTGATGGGAGAATTTAAACCAGAAAGTCGTCAGGTCCAATTTTTTTTGCATGTTAATTTGCATTTTAATTACGTGAACAGGTTTCTGTCACTAATTTGTTAAATAAAAAGAAAAAAAAAGTTACCTACCATGTTGACAGTGCTAAAGAGCTGTCAAAAGCTCAAGACATGTCTCTCCAGGTGTTACGACAAAATAATTGACCTATTATTAAGATAGTTTATTCTACCAAATTAAGTTGACCCACAGACGTTCTTATTGACAACTTTGTTGTGGGTCTGATAATGTAGGTATAAGTAGCAATTACTTATGAATATTATTTGACAAGATATTGCGATCGTCTTATTGCTTATTTGGGTACGATAGCACATCAGGGCACAAAATTAGGTGTCCGATATTGTTTTGAAAGGTTTATTAGCGATTTGTATAAAGTTGTTTTGCCTTATTCAAGAAAGGTTTATACTATTATTTAAATGCTCAGTGTTTTAGTTAAATGTCAGAGGGGATATTATATTGTTTTGTTGTATGTCAACCATCTTATGTTACGACATTAATGACAGCCGGCTACAACGAATTACAGACAAACAACAATCGCTATTTCTCTTCCTATGTATAAGTATACTTAGTGGTTTTAGGTACCTACTTGTTGCTATGAAAATCTTGAAAATAATACATGGACATTTCGATTTATTTATTTACTAACATCATTATACATGTAAAAATATAAACTTAATTTGATAATTGTTTCTTTAAAAAATATTATATAATATATTGGGACAACTCACACACTGCTATCGCAACCAGACTACTGATAAGCAAAAACTTATATTTCTAAATACAAACATAGTATAGATAAATTACACCTAGACACAGTAGAACTGATCAGGCTAATCACACCAGGATTTGTCCTGGGTGGGAGTCGAACCCACGACCTCTGGTTTAGAAGTCAGGGTCACTAACCAATATACCAACAGGCCAGTCTAAAAAACGCAGTCATGGTCGAATATAAGTTGGTAGTTACATGTAATACTTAATTAACAACTTCAATTCGAACGATAATAACATTTAAAGAAGTTCTCCATATTTTGTTATCAGTCTGCAGACTAAAGGAGATGTTATTTTTAATTTTGCATACTTAGTTTAATTTTCCATTTCTAATCAAAATATATTTTATATAATAGCATGATATTTAAAATTATGTATTAAAATAAAACAAAGAGCTCTAACCCTAAAATAATGATGACCGCATTAATAAATAGGTTAAATATTATAACAAAATACTGCCCTTAAACAATGACTCGATTCTAAATATAGCTTCAAATTAAAACCAAAGCTTTACTTTTGTGAGCAAATAGAGTATAATTTGCATTATGACGTATCAGCCACAGTTCCCCTCGTATTAACTACAATGTATTGCGACTGACGGCCCACCTACTAGCGTTATGACTAATTATTTACTTAATGTTCGCTAGGGTTGGGATACCAACGTAAGGGTTTGACGTTCGAAATTGTGAAGATTTTGAAGCAAATACTATTCGGCATGCATTTGAAACTAAACGACGGAATTAAAAAAATATGTTTGTATAATAACTTTCATGAGGAGTATTCATAATTGTTTAAAACAAAACGGTTTACTTACGTATATTCTCGGGATCGCCCGACTAGTTTCAGACTCAATAGGAGTCCCTAATCATGAGCTGACGCGGCGGCGGTGGTGTCGGTGTTAGATCTCAAGTTGAAGGACCATTGACAAAAATTTATCAATATACAAAAAATAAACGTTTTCTCTATCTTCTATACATTTATTGCCTTTATATCTTTGTTTATACATTTTATCAAACAAGGTGCCAGGTGTTTGTCTGTCTGTCTGAACACGATAAACTCAAAAACCACCAAACGTATTTTCATATGCTTTTCACCAATAGACAGAGTGATTAAAGAGGAATGTTTGTGTGTATGATTCATTAATGTATTGTCTACCCGTGAATCCGGGGTCGCTAGTATATCTATACATCTATACAAATAATTAAAATTGAGAAGTCTGTTTGTAATATTAAAATAACCGCTTTATACTACATGCACATGAATATACGTACAGTAGAGGAAGGGGTGGTAATTTGGAACCCTACTTTGTTTCTTAAGTATTTTAGAAAAACTATTTAACTAATCATTTCGAAAAAATATTTTATATACTAAAAAACTTATTAACTTTTATATTAGGAACGAATTAACGAAATAAAACCACTCATTAAGGGAAATAATTTGCTTTATTGAAAAATTGAAAAAAATGTGTTCGGAGCTCTGGTGCTGGTATTATGGAACCCGGGTTCCAAATTACAAGTATGGAATAAATTTATTTACAAAAATCACAAATATAATATTCTGCGTCGCATCCTGAGCATTCAATATGTGCCCACAACCCACATGATTGGCACTGAATCCAAGTTTCACCACGTCGATCATTGGAGTAATTTTCAGAGCAAAAAATGCAACAAGCGTCATCTTCGTTTGTGGGCTGGGCATGTGCAGTAGCATTTTCTGACACTACAGTGTCACCTGAAGAAACTGATGATTGAGAATCCGATGATGTAGATTCCTGTCTGCTCGGAGGAGTTCTAGAAGAGTTTGCTGTTCTCTGCCTACCACTACGTCCACGAGCTCTTCCCCGGCCTCTTCCTCTCTGCGCTATAGACTTGATTGACTCCTCGAGTTGCTGTTTATAGGGAGATCCGGTCAATAAAGTAGCAGCAGATGACTTGCGGCCGTGTTAGATTTTTTATTCTTTGGTGTCGGTACCGGTAAGATATCTTCAGGGAAAACAACAGGGTTGCTGATCACTTGCTGGGAAGCTCGATTTGCCTGTCCACTAGTGCCTGGTCGAGGTTGTGCCTGTGGCATTTGAACAGCAACAGGTGTACTGGTAGACGGTAGATGAGGGTCATCATCAGTAGCTTGAGGAGTGGTCCCACTTGAGCTTGCTATGTAGTCGGCTTCAGTAAATACGTTTCTGTTCATCGGGTAAATACCAGTTACTCTGAACCCATTCACAGCAATAGCTCCAGTTTGGCATCTGAGATAAGCACGTCCCAGCAATTCAGCTATTTCGTATGGAGTCAACATCCGGTTAGAATTGAGTAACCACTGTCTAATTTCTTCGCTGTAATAAGTTTTCAAGGGACCCATAAAAGAACGGTCAAGAGGTTGCATCTTGTGTGTTGAATGTGGAGGTAAACTAATAATTGTGACATTATTAGCTCTAGCTGCCATCAAAATATCCAAATTGCGTGTGTGTGAATAATGCCCATCAAGAATTAACAGAACAGGTGATGCTTCTGTTGGGTGGGTCTTTTCAATAAAATGATGGAACCAGTCCGTAAACAGATTGGCCTGAATCCATCCTGATGGATGGCATCTTCCGATAGAACCTGGCGGAGCTCCTTTCATCAACGTTTGCGTCATGTTTTTGCGTGGGAATATCAGCAGCGGTGGAATAAATATGCCACTTGCGCTCATCGCTGATACCACTGTCACCAATGATCCACGTTCAGCCGCAGTAATGCTACCTACTTGTCTTTTCCCTCGCAGACCAATTACTTTAACCATTTTACTCTGCACGATAGATAGCCCGGTTTCGTCGACATTAAAGATTCTCTCTGGTGGATAATTATGTTTTTGGAATGCTTCTTCAAGGATGTCAAAGAACTTATCCACTGCTTCTTTATTGAAACCTTGAGCCCGAGCATTGGAAGTTCCTGTTGGTGATCGAATAGAAAGCTTATCTTTGTGGCGTAATAAGAAATGATCAAGCCAAGCTCGACCGGCTATGTTATTTCTAAACGAATGTTCGACATTATTTTTCACAGCCAACTGATAGGCCATTTTACGAACATCCTGACGGGTCAAGCCATAGAATTTACTTTCCATAACGAGAAGGTATGACACAAGGCTTTCTTCAAGGTGAGATGGCAGGACAGGTCTTCTTCCTATAGTAGTATTTACAACCTCATCGGGAGGCTGGTCACTGTGCACAAACCTTTGCAGAGTAGTTTTTGGAACATTATAAAGCTTGACCGCTTTTTTCAAACCCATTTTCTTTTCTCTTACTGCTTTTACAGCTTCAATCATATTATTCCTGGCCCAAGTTTTTCTTTTCGACTTCGGCTTTGGTGACAATTGAGTTCGAGGCATGACTGGAATCAGGAAAAAAGTGATGTTAATGCACTGCGGGTAATTTGGAACCCGGTTCCATATTACCCGCACCTATGGGGTTCCAAATTCAAAACCTTACTATGTTATCAAATAATTAAGAAAACTAAAACTCGTTAAAACAAACCTTAAAACTTACCTGTGACAATTTGAACTTATGTGTAAAGTACTTCCCTTAACACCCACTGTATTAGTTTTAGACTAAAATAAAAACTTTTGACAATATAAACGAATAAAAGAAAAAACATTTGCCGGTGACATAAAATTTCAACTTTGAATGACAGGTTCAAACTCGATGCAAAACTGGCGCTAGTGGCAGTGAATACATTCTATGATACCAGTTCAAAGTAATTGCATAGTTTTTTAACAGATGTCGCTGTCTGTTTCTGAGATATTAAGGGGTTCCAAATTAACAGCGGGTTCCAAATTACCACCCCTTCCTCTACATATACCAAAATATTTTTTTTTTACATTTTTGTCTGTCTTTCTGCTTGTTCCGGCTAATCTTTGGAACGGCTGAACCGATTTTGACGGGACTTTCACTGACAGATAGCTGACATAATAAGGAGTAATTTATGCTACTACGAAAAAAAAAAGCTAAATATTTTTTTGTTAAATTCCATGCGGACGAAGTCGCGGGCACAGCTAGTAAGTATACCTGTAAGAACAATACTATTTAGTTATTTATTCTTCTCGAAGATGTTTAAAGCAATTATACTTGCTCACTTTGATAGTTATTGAGTTTACTCGTCTAGTGCTTAGTTATTTTAGAAGCGCAACTAATTATGTTTATGAGTACCTGTAATAATAATTATTATGTTGCCAAGTACCTTTGTGCTATGCAAATATTGTCAAGTTTGTTGTAAATAGTAATTATTATGTTAACTTAAAGGTTATTTTTGCATCTATGTAATATGTTTATTTTAATTAGCACTATATGCTTGCATAGCCACAGTATATTAACGTTTGACATACTTTGGATTTTAAACAGATTGTTTGTTCTGTCAATATAAAAAAAAAATACCAAGTCCAAGTGACGCATGTCAAATGAAATTATTTTTGCCGCCCAGGACTCTTAATCATTATATTAAATAACTCCGAAAGTTAGTCCTGCCTGAGGTTTAAGTTTTTTTTTATACTATTTGTATTTAATTACAAATATTCGCTCTGCATGTGTTAATGCGTAAAAAATAATTAAAATAATAACTCCGAAAAGTTAATAATGTTATCCTAATAAATAACCCCTTAATTTCACAAAAAAAAACAGGTTAAAAAAAAACATAAACCACAAAAAATATATTACACAATTGTTTCAAATATCAATCAACAAAATAATGCCCCAAGCATTATAGGGTTAGATGCATGCATTTTGAATATCGAATGTCACGAACCCTTGTTTTATAATTTAGTCCGTAATTTGACATTAAACATGTGACCAGACTCAACAATGGCGGCCAACATTGTAGCAAGCGATAACATGTAAACTGTGAATACAAAGAGTCGCATTGTAAATGTTGGCCCAATGTTTGATTAAACAACCCTTATGCGTAGTATGTGTAGGTACCTACGTGTAGTGATGTGTTTTTTATTTTATATTAAAAAATATATGAGATTTGTTTATCAAAACAGCTGTAAGTTTAACTGTAATTTTTTTTCTAGAACGCTACATCGCACTTCGAAAATAATGAAAAAAAAAGTTTTGAATTAACGTCCTATAACGCGTTGTTTCTAAGATTACCACAAAATCGCTTAAATTAAATGGTATATCTTGAATAAAACACTTTCCATTGGAGTCATGAAAAAATCTTTTACAATTTTAAATTCAGTTGTCTTGTTGACACATTAAACAACCCTAGTGAGCAATCATAATACGCAAAATAAAATAAAAATAAACTTTAAATAAAATACGTATAAGTAACAGTAGGTTGAGTAGGTATAACCACACAGCTACATAAATAATCTTATTTTATCAAGCAAATATATAATTAATCAATGGAATGGGCAGTTTTCAATTACATACCAATATCGTGCTGGGATCTGTCGTATTATGGCTATATCTCACTGCGTTCGTATTAACTGTAGTATTTACGGGTTAATTATTTTTATTGCTTGAAGGAGTGGTTAGTTTTGTTCGATGTTAATAATATGTTGTATAGGCCAAATATAACTTTTTTTTTAAGAAATGTTTAAAGCTAAGGTGTATTTTCGATTAGCATGTTATTTGTATTAGGTTAAGAAAGGCTCAATGCCCAAAAAGTGTTACCTTTTAATTAACTTTTTGAAATTAAAAAGTAAGTTTTTATTTCATTTTGGTAAAAAAAAAATGTTCCGAATAAATATACCTATAATATTATCAATTTTATAGGTATGTATAAAACATTTTTTTAATATAGGTACCTATTCTCCAAAATGTCACTTCTTAAGTATTTTTGTGCCTGAATGTAATTGCATCCAGATCGCCATAAGAAGTATCATTATCAAAAAATCTACATTATTGAGCATGCAAAATCTCAATATATGTTCTCTAAATAAATTGCTAATCGACAAACCTAAACATTGTATTACCCAGGGGATTTGAAGAGCACATGTGTGCTACACCGCCCGTCCAGATTGCGTCTATTCAATTTACCAGCGTAATATATCAACAAAACTCGCCAGATAAAATCATTTGTAAGGCGTCACTAAACATTTAAGCGACGTACTGTACTAGGGTTGTGCTGATACAATTATTACTTTGTGCGTCGATTCCATTATTATAATTTGCATTTTCGGGTTTTTTTATTTGTGAAATTTAAAATAGAATTAAATTTGTATTTTTTTTAAATAACCATTTATCCGGCTGGGTAGGAGCCGGTGCATGTGTAAGCTATTTGAGCGCTATACCTACACTATACAAGTAAGTTTCTTATCGTTTTAGACTCTACTAACTCATTCGAGTTTTACGGTAATACAAATTATGAATGGTTTTCGTTTGTACAATTCCCAATATTGTATAACCTAATATCAAAATTACCCCGTAGAAGTGTAAAAATGGTATTATGATTTAGTTTGTTTTTAAATTTTAGGTTAGAAGTAATGAACTCTTTTCTAAAGCAGCCATCTTAATCAATTTAATTATTCATCAAGGCACTATCTCATAACATGGTCATACAATTAGACGTACCTACTATATGAATGTTTAAAAATATTCTCGTTATATTTAAATAAATAACGGATGCTTAAGAACCAATACAAGAATAATGTTTACATAGAGTATAGAATAGTATCCTGTGTAGTCAGTTGAGAATATACCAGTAGTAAAACTACCCGGTATAAAATGGTAGTAAATTTGCTTTCTATGACACTTTAAGTTTTATTTTTCCCAAATATCTTTTACTTTCTCAGGGTAAAGAGGAAATAGGTATAGATAGGTACATATTAATTTTCAAATATATCTTTTTAATTGATTTAAATCGCATCACTTTTTCTCATGCAATAAAAGCATACATGAAATATCCTTTTTTTAAGTCAAACTGTCAGAACTTGTCAAAACATATCATCAATAGTGCAATTTAAACCACTTTAAACAGATTGACGGGTGCATTAAGAAAAAGTTCTTGAAAGCATTGTGATTAATGACATTAATTACATTAAGTCACCCTTCTGTATTTTTTTTTAACTTATGTAATTACATTACGTAGGAAACTGTAGTTTTATTTTACACATTGATAAAACTTCTGAATTAAAATTTGCACTAAATTTTAAGCATGTTTCATTAGAATTTAATAAATATATATTACTTACGCCTAAACATTATCTTACGCGAAGGGTTAGTCGCTAGTGGTTAGAATGTAGAACGAAAATATAAAGTTCATAATAAATTAGTTATTATACACATAAAACATGAAAAAACAATAGTCCATACTAATATTATTTGTCGCGCATTCACACCAAAGCCGCTGAACCGATTTAGATGAAACTTGGTATGAGGTTAGCTTGGGTCTTAAGTAATGACATAGGCTGCTTTTTTCCCGCAATAACTAACCTCCAAGCGGGCGGAGCCGCAGGCAACAGCTAGTACTAAAAAAATCTCATTGACGTGCAGGCAACTTTTACGTATTTCAGTTTCTAACTTACATTTGCAGTTTGACAGTTGTGTAAAAAATACTAACTACTATTTTAAGTAATATTTATTTTAATTTTTATTAAACTTAAAAATCTTCCTGCTTATTTCTAGAGCTATTTCCAGACTTGTTTCTTGTTAACCCTACAAGCTTAGCTACATAACAAGAATAAAACAATGAATTTAAATTCGCATTTAAAATAACAAAAGAAATAATAATCCAATTTTTATTTTAATGAAATAATAATACGATATACGGTACGCTGACAACCCTAGAACCGCCTAAGGGCTATTGCACATCGCTTGGCTAATTTGGTGATGTTATACAAGTCGACTCACTCTTTAGTCTGCCTATTACGATATTGGACCGTCTTAGTGATGTTCTCTGTTTTACGATTATCGATACTTTCACGACGGCTTCATGTGGATTGGTAGGTACACAAAGATTTGTGCTGTGTTTATTTTAAGATATTGTTCTCTGACATTGATATTATCTTTTTGACAGAATCTTAACATATAATAGAAAGTTACTTTGTATGAGAAATTATTACAGTATTTTTTCAAGATGCTTTTTTTTAATAATAAATAAAAATAAGTACTGACTTAATTGTGTTAAACATGAGAATTGACACAAAAGTAGCGTCATTAAATAAAAGAGCAACTAGTGTTAGTTTTGTGTGTATTAGTGTAATAGTTTTACTTTCTAAGCTATGCAATAAAGTTTACTGGAATATTTTCAAGGTTCAATTTGAAAGTCAGTTATTTGGACATAACTCACAAAAAAAGTAGATAGATAGATATAGACCTAAATAAAAAACGAACAAAAAAAAATCTGATCCCATCTTCGTAATAATGTAAAACAAAACATCGATATCAAAATCAAACAGTCTACACATCACCCGTATATGAATATTTAATTTCACCCCTTTCTGCGTGTTTATTTATTGGTCGTATATTTCACGGGCCGGGGTTGAATTTGCATGCGTTACCGCGTTAGTGTACGCTGTCCAAATTATGGTGGGGCGCCCTTCTGTTGCAATGAATAAACGCAGATAACGTTGACGGGATGTAAAACCACTAGAAGGGTTATTAGAAAAAAAAAACTAAATATCGGAAAAAATGTGTAATAAAAATATTTTTTTGTTATAATTGCTTAGTTTTTAAATATTTGCAGTAATTTTTGATATGTATTTGTATTTGATGATTTAAGTTACCGAAATAAAAATAAGCTGTATTTTAATAGTGAGTGTTGTTGTAATAAAAAGTGAGAAATATATAAGGTACATAATATTATTATCTATTATGATGTTGCACATTGTGCAATGCGCTAAAATACTTAATCTCAATGTGATCTACTGTCATTGCGCTCACCAGTTCGGATAGTGTGTAACTGTCAGTTTGTTACTAGGATGGAAAATATGCACAACATTAAGATGATTTAAAATAGAGTATTATTCAATAAACCTGCGTATCCCACCAAAACTATTAAATTTGACATTACGGAGACATCACGTGCGATTAGCGCCTCTGTCGGTTTATGCTTGATTTGTTAATTCTTAAAAACAATGTTTTGCAGTGCCTTTGTCTTAAGGTTTCTAAAACATCTTCTGCAATTAAATAGTCGCTGTTGCTAAGTCATTCATCAATAAAAATAAACGCAAGGTATTTTATTTATTCCAGGATTTACACCTTTACAATCCGTAAAGTATATTAGTTAACACATACATATTTAAACTTTACTTCCACATTTAACTTTAACTCTGTAACAACTTAAAGCCAACCAATTATAATAAAGTGCGAGTCGTATCTAGAAATGCAAATCTATCTAAACCCCGATGTCCTGCGGTCGATATATTGATGCGATATGCGTCGTGCATGTCACCTCACTATTTTATTGTTTTGATACATATTCAAATACATTGACAGTTGTTAGTAAAACACTGAATGATTTTTATAAACAATTTGTATGCTTTGGGAGTTATTGTAATTGTGCGTCTAGTAACATGTGGTTTTTTAGTTTTGTATAGGTTTTAGGTAGAAGCGTCAGGGTAGCCCACAAAATAAATTAATTAAAATCATCAATCCAGCCCTCTAAGTTCATGCAATCCTATTCATGTTATTTATTTTGTATTCAATTTTACGACAAATTTATTCAATGGGATTCCATGAACTTAGAGGGTTGGATTGATGATTTTAATAATTATAATTCAGTGAATACAAACGTATTATAGAGCCGCGAATCGTAATTTGAAAAAAAAGCCTGAAATTGAGCCGCCAAATTGCAAAAAACGAAAATTTGAATTTTGCGGGCTATCCTAACGCTAAATATTCTTTCTATAATTGTCATTATTTTCTCCTATGTATAACCCGTTAGCTGGGCATATTCTTGCCTTTGCTTGTGCCAATCTTCTCCCATTCTGGCCATTGAAGCGCGCCCTTTTTGTGCAATCTTTCTGATAGCACTGGGCTATCTCATTTCTTTAAATAATAATGTACTTTTAAAAAAATTGAATTAATTACAATTTGACAAAATGTGACTAATGTGGTCTATTGTACGCCTTTACTCTATGGTTTTGTTTAAGGGATACTTTTTCATTTATCTAATGATTTTTGATGAATTTAACTAACCACTAACTTTGTCAAAGAATTGTTATTAATGTCTATTTTTCTAGTTACTTTACTACTTTGACTGGCCCGTTGGTCTAGTGGTCAGTGACCCTGACTGCTAAACCGGAGGTCGTGGGTTCGATTCCCACCCAAGACAAATCTTTGTGTGATGATCATGATTATTTGTTCTGTGTCTATATGTATGTATTTAGAAATATATAAAGACGTTTATCAGTTGTCTGGTTGCCATAATACAGGCTCTGCCTAGTTTGAGATCAGATGGCCGTGTGCGAGTTGTCCTAAATTATTATTATTTACTTGACTTTACTTAAGTTGCCTAAAAACGCCTGGAATGCATCTCTCGTTAAAAAAATCATCTTGCTCATGTTTTACAGTGTCTGGTTTCGTCTGAACCTTAGAACATGGAGCCTACTAACTCATCACTCAAACAATGGCCCATAAAATGTAGTCTTGTAGTTTTGTTAGTTACCTAAGAACTTCCTAAGCAATGAAAATAGCTTTAAAACTTAATCCTCTGTTTGTTTTAGAGTTTTAGAAGTGATGTCTCATATGTTATTTTGACAGACTTAACACTTACTTGTGTCCTGTTTAAAATATTAAACTTAAAATACTTTCTATTTTATCTTTTGTATGTAACCATGTTTGTAGCATATAAATACTTTGCTTTTATCGCTTGTCTGACTTTGCTTTCATTGTTTCATGTTAAATAATTAACTAAAAATTCTGAATAAAGAAAGGTTAAAATATTGGGAATAAAACATGCATTATTTTTTGCTTACCATGAAAAATTAGACTAAGAAGTTTTAGATATATTACTAGCTGTTGATGCGGCTTTGCCCGCATGGGTGTTGTGTCAAAAAGTAACCTATGTCCTTTCTTAGAATTCAAGCTTACCCCATAACAAGTTTGATCCATATCGGTTCAGCGGTTTAGCCGTGAAACCGTAACAGACACACAGTAGTATGGAAGTATGGATAAACTTGAAAGTTTATTTTTTAATTATTGTTAGGTTTTGTAAAAGTCCCGCATAAACTTCATTGTTTGTCAATTTTATATTAAAAAAATATATGTTTTCCGTAGTTGTGGTTTACAAAAAACCTTGTATATGTCTAAACCGTCTTTATTAAAACCTATTCATTAACGAAACTCAAACTGAACCAATCTGAAATTATTGGCATACGAAAAGCTAGCGTTCAAAAGTTTTCTTATAACTTGTGGTGTTTGTACCATTTTGTTTGACTTCTAAACCAAAGTCGAAATGAAACGGGAATTTAGGGGTTTATTCAATTCAAAGCTTTATAAAGTATAACAATAAGTTTTAAAGTTAAATACTTACCTTAGAGTTCGCTGAGAATGTAAACTCAATATTTGATTGTTATTGTGAATAAAATATAGATTTTTATTATTTTCGTGTGCTTGTTCTTTCTTTTTATGTGTTGCAGTTGAATAGAAAAGTTATTAAAGCATTTTTTTTAATCTTAACGTAACGTAATACGTGCCTTTAAAATTTGAGGGTAGCCCACGATTTCCCTGGGATCCTATCATCCTGACTTGGTGAACGGGGATTATACCCTATCGAACAAAAAAAAAAACATACAGAACATAAAACTTCTCGTTTTTGGAAGTCGGTTAAAAAGGCTTTTCTCTTTACGTGGTAAGTGTAGTCAATCCTGGCAGATTTATTTTGTTAATTTAGGTTTATATATTTAAAGTCCTCAAAGAGGCGTATTATAAAGAGTTATTGCCATTAAAATTGATCAATCCTTACTAATATAAATGCGAAAGTAACTCAGTCAGACTGTCTGTTTGTCTGTCGCGCATTCACGCCAAATCTAGTGAACCGATTTATATGAAATTTGGTAGTGAGAAAGGACATTGGCTACTTTTTTGCCGCGATAACCGACATCCACGCGGGCGGAGCCGCGGGAAACAGCTAGTTAATTAATATATGGTGCAATACGCCAATCTAATTTGATGTCTTTCTGGTCCTAAATCAAGTATGGTGTAAAAACGTCATAATGTAACTGTTATTATTTTAATGACTAATATATGGTAAAGGTATTAATATCTGTTCGAATTTAGATTTAATGGTCTCAAATTACCTCTACATTAAGCAATTTTAGTTGCATATAAATTATTTTTAAACGAACCAAGCAAGCTCAGTAGCCGAGTAATTACACAATTTAATTAGCATATAATTTATACATCTTAGTACCTTTATTAATAAACTTAATACCGAAGTCATTAGGAATAAATTAGGAATGCTTTATCAATACCGCTTCTAATTTTAAAATTTGTTTTGACAGTTACTTTTCATAAAAAGTAACGGTATTCTATCTTTGAAAGACCGTTACTTTTCATTAAAACTGTTAAACAGTTCTCTTTTACATTTTCTTGCAATTTGAGTGGGAGGTGTAAAGGGCTACATCATAGAGTAAACATAGACAAGCATAGAGCGTGCGCATCGGTAATAACCCCTTATGTCAAGCGTAAGCACATTTTTAGCTAAATGTTTAGTGATTTATGTGATTTTCCGTGCGACGACAGACGTTTATGCGAAAATATCAACGGTTCCGATATTATTCGGGTAATATTAGGTTTTGAGACAGTTTTAATAAAAGACTGCGCTTAGTTATGACACGAATTTAACGATTTTACATGTTCATACTAGTGCCAACAGTTCATACTCGATATGCGCACTCTAAAGTTTACTTATTTATTCCTCTAAGGGCTAGTTACAATACGTTCCATAGCCAATTACAATATGTATGTTTCGTAATTGTTTGCTTTTTCTGTTATTAGGACATCTATATTTTTTTTACAATGTAGATAGAATATTTTTTTGTTGTGTAGACACGTAATTTTATTATTTATAAAAAACAGCGTCCATCCATGGAAGTGCCAGTGGACTTGATGCACAAATACAACAACTTCCGTGGTCGAGTTGCGTACACACCGGTTTTCAAGGTGTCGCTAGCTCTGAGGTCCCGGGTTCGATCTCCGGATGGGTCAATGTAAAAAATTCTTTTTCTACATTGTTTTGGGTCTGGGTATTTGAAATACGTTCGTTGTCTCTGAATTCCATAACACAACTGCTTTTTGCTACTTACCTTGGGTTCAGAGCAATGTATGTGATGAAGTCCACATTTATTTATTTATTTAAAAAAACAGCATTTTCCACAAGCGACATCGCTTTTAACGCATCCAAGTAGTGCTTTATAGGCGTCCCAAACAAAATCTCTTGGATAGTAACTAACTAATAGCCGAACACTGACACGTCAATCAGTAATAAGTCGTCGTTAAGACTCGTACTCTCTCTATCACTTTAAGGTGTAAAGTAGCGACAGGTAGATTTTTAAGAACGTCTTAAAGTTAAGTTGCGTAGTATTCGGTGGTAAGTCTATTCAAAAAAGTTTCTCAAAAAAGTTTCGTAGCAATACACTACGATTTCCGAGACTGTTTTGCGGTTATCTCATAAATCAATTACCTGCGTGTATTATGAAAACGCAAGCAATAGGATATTGTTTAGCTGCACCGAAGGTAATAGACCGCGACCACGAAAAAGTTATACCCTAACCGCAAGAGGAACTGAGCGCACTCGCATAGTCGGAGAGCTTTGCACTTTCTGTTTTATTTACCTATCGAGATAATAGTACGGATAACGGTAACGGCACGGGAAACCCGGGTTAAAAAAAATAGAAGTAAATTAATTGGTAAAAATAATTATAGGGTTAGAAAGCTGTCCTTACTAATCAAATAATTTTTATAGACTTTATTATTTTGCAATGTGCCACAAACAGATTTTTTGTTAATAACCTTTAAAGAGGTTGAGCTTTATGTTTGAAAAAAAGTCCAGAATCGTTATACACGCAAGAGCGCTACATAAGTAAGTAAATAATATTAAAAATAAAACCGGGGTTCGAACCCTTGTCATCAAGGGCAGAACCATTACCTCACCACAGCACCTACCGCGTTCAATCAATATGACGCAATTTTAAAAATACATATAATATTATTCAAGAAAAAAAAAAACAGGAGCAGACATAATTACATAATCAACATTTCTTAAAATAAGCAGGTATTTGATTGAAAAGAAATTGCTCAGAAAATCGTTCACAAAACCGAATTTCAACATAATTTCGTACGAGCACCTACATAATTTACTGGTTTTTATACTTTTTATGTTAAATGTGGAAATTACGGAACCCACACGTACAAATAATGTCTTTTTTACTGTAGTTAGTTACATAAAAGTGTAAAAGGTGGACCACCCCTGTCTCTGGTAGCCAACTGACTTACGACCGCCATTAATTTTAAATGATGTCAGTAGTTGTCAACAGTTGGGCTAACGTCTTTTTTTCTTGATAATAATTTTACACGATTTATGTGTTTTGATTGTGTTTCTTGGATTTGTATTAATTTATTTTTCATGTTTCGTTATTAGGATTTTATTAGTTTTATTGCTTTGCTTTAGCCACTTAACCCATTTAATTTTTTGTATACTTTAAATAAATTTTATTTTTCATTATGTTATGTCCTTTTAAAAACAGGTAGTGAGTCATACAGGTATTTTTATTAAAACCTTATTACTAAGATGAGATTACGTTTTGTTTTAATTTACTTGAGTCTTTAATTCTTTAAACGATGAAGACGTGCTATATTTGTAGAAAACTGTATCTTTAATAATAAACTAGTAGGTACTTTAATGAAGTAAACGACTGGGTATCAAAACGCAAAATCGAATTAATCCTTCAGTTAGATAATAATAACAATGTATATTTGTTTTTTTTTTTCAAAATAGGAAAACACTAAGTGTAGAAAGCGAATTAAAGTACAGGAGTGGAGGATTATGACGTCATGCTTGAGTACTAAATGCACGAAATCGGGACATCTTGCGACGTTTCAAATCAAAGTTTTCGGTTACATGAAATAAGAAAAATACATGTCTAATATTTTTTTATACTCTATCCACTGACATTAAAAAAAATGTCGCCTATCCCATTCAGTTTACATAAATATAAAAATATTTTAAGAATTTTAATTCATATACGTATCATGTTAATTAATTAAACCAATCAATTCCCACATTCTTGTTCACATCGAAATCGTCAAATATCCTTTACAGCAAGTTTATTTATTGCCTAAAAAAACTACGGAGACCCATTAACACTTAACAAACATGAATAATGTCTTCGACCCAACCCTGGGCCCGTAATGTCCAAGAATTCCATTTCCATCATGTTTTTATGTCGTTTTTCTTAAGACATAGCTACCAAAGAAGTTATTAAGCTGATAACATCGGTCTTCACAATTTACTGTGCATCCGATATTAAGTTGGCCTCTTGTGAATTTTAATACTTAATTTAGCTTAACTTAGAATGGCTGGTGCATGTTTTAAGCGGCTATAAGAAAAAAAACGAAGATTTTTTTTAAACAACGCCTGCTCTAGTGCCTTAAATCACTGTATAGTGAGGGTTTTCACAAACATTCAATTCACATATACAAATAATACCCAGACTTGGAACAAGCAATTGTGGATCACACAAATGCTGGTCCCATGCGGGGATCAAACCCGCAGCACGTCGCGCGCAGTGGTAATTGTCGTGGCACCACCACGCCAATTCCTACTGCGCGCTAACCTATACCACTCGGCTATCCGTGCTGTCAAAAGGATCATATTCCAATATCTTTACATTTAGCGCTTTGAATTATTTATGTGGTACCAGAAAGAATAGACGACGAAAGGGAGTTCAGAGACTCAAACACAAATCTTACCTCATCGATCATCACCATCCGGCGATTTTTCCAGTTATGAAAATTTTTGATAACACGGACTGTCAAATGTACATTTATACTACACTAGGAGCGCCCCGGCTTCGCAAGGGTATTTAACAAAAATTTCATAATTAAAAATAAATTATATAGCCTATGTCACACGCGGATAGTGTAGCTTCCCAACTGTGAAAGAATTTTTCAAATCGGTTCAGTAGTATCAGAGCATATTCAATGCAAACAAACAGACAAACAACAACAACAAAAAAATTGTCGGTATAGATTATACTTAGATGAAATTGTTAGCGTAAATGAGACGCTTATGAATTACACCACACAAAATAGTCTCTACATCGAACAATTTAATTATCAACATGAAACATCTTGAGTGTAATTAGTAGTGAATTTAATAATATGATCGGGACTTATGTCCATCTCAGGTATATCATCATTTTTTTAATCAGGTTTGAATGATTAAGGGGTGATAACATCTGAAGTATCGCTATAGTTATGACTTTATTATATCGTTAGTGTAGATTGCCATTATTGGCTGAATACTAAAACATCGATCAGTTTTAAGTCGCCATTAAGTCTCGTGCTATCACGAGGTCACTTTAATGTGTAAAATAGGAGATAGACATTTAAGAACGTCTTGAAGTTAAGTTGCATTTCAGTATTCGGGGGTTAATGTTCTTAAAATGACCAGTTTAAGAAGTATAAGTACGATGTATAATTGACACTTGCAGTATAAATTGTGAATCTATATCATGATTGGCCTATATTGATTCTATATACTTGATTACCTACACATATAAATGTAAAAAGGAACCGACTTAAATGACATTGTTATGGGACCACCTCTGAGGTATATCGAAGAGAAAATATTTTTTTAAATCAATCGACTAAATTGCAAGAGATATCGCGTAAAAATATACGAAAAAAATAAAAAAGGAAAACAAAATAATTGAGAACCTCCGCGTTATGAAGTCGGTAAAAACGAGTTAAAAGCTGCTAGAGTCGCATCAGGTTTTTCTGTCAAATTCCACCAATCACAGGCCAAGAGCTTGTCTCTCATGGGTGGAAATTGATAGATAGATCTTATGACGGGCTAGGGGAACCTAGTGGATTTTTTAATCGCGAACACTCTCATTGCATAAATTTGAATGAAAAGAATACAATGAAATATAATCTAAACGTTAATATACGCTATTTATTATTATAATATACCTGTCTGCCCAATGTAATCAAAATCGATGTATCCGTTTTTGCGTAAACATGTTACAAACACAAAAAGATTGATATATTAGTACGATATCAATGCTTGAACTTTAAAAATCTGAGTTTTCTTTTACAGGTTTGTTCCCAATATTAGTTATTATTAAAGATTTATTTTATTGACAGCTTCTTGGTTAGACGTTATGATATTCATACACACTTGCATAGCCCAATAAAGATTTCGTAATGTTGTTTATTTGACTAATATCGTATTGCATTCAGTTTGCTGCATGCTTTGCATTGTAGTTTTATGTGTACACCCACGAAGATAGCCTGCGCGCTTACCAAGGATTCTTAAAGCAGGACTGTTGCCGTCGTGTAAGCGAGACGCCGCTACGCGCAGTGTAGTGCGCCGTCTCGCTTCCACAACGTCAACAGTACTACTATAAGAGTTCATTGTACAAGTACAGGACCAAGGAATGCTTGTAATTTTTTTTTGTAAGCTTTAGGTACTTTAGCTAAACTTATTGCTTCCAATTTAAAGATAAGCACATCAGTGGCGACGAATTGCGAAAATCAATGTTATTGTAATGTAAATCTAATTTTGATTCTAATTTAAAATATATTCTAACGCACCAATAAAAAAAAACGTCTTCTCACACTTTTAAGCGGTGTGAAAAACGGCTAATTTAAATAAATAACTGATTATTGTTTAAGACCAAATGATCGTCTAAACACTTATGTATTTTTGCAGTGGTCTAGGTTATGTGTAAAAGTTAGCTTTAAAACTATTTTAACTCTATAATATACATCGATAAAAAAAACAATATCGAGTTACATTTGTTATAAGTATTACTACTATCGGTTTTACAATAAAACCCAATGTTTTGCGGTACCTATAATACTGTGAACATTGATACCCGATACCTAGTATTTAAGGCTCGTATTTAAAGCTGAATATTCTAGTTTAGTAACCGTTACAGTCCACTAATGTATTAAGACCTAAGTGACTCGTCAGTACTAGAATACATTTTATTTTACACAACAGGTTATGTTAAGGAGGTTGTATACTTTCCGAGGGAATGTGGCGACTGTGTGTGGCTTATGCAAAGGTTGACCATTTTTTTTGGTTTTTTCTATAATGTAATTGTTGTTTATGGGATGTTTTGAAAAAGGAATAAAGAAAAATAAATTAGTAAGAATAATTATATTTTAATGATGTTTGTTAAGTGTTAAAATTTGTTTCTTTTTATTAAATGTTTTATGCAGATAATAGAAGTATGTTTTGTTTGTATAAATTAATAAAATAATTTGCATTAAATTTTAATATCATTTAAATAATGGTCGTCGAAGATAAGTGAGCGTTTTTTGTTTTGAATAGATTTTTTAGTTTTGTTTATTTTTATCTAATGCATGTTTTTTATTGTAGCCATCTAACTATTTATAAATACTAACGATTCAAGTTTCAAAAGTTGCTTTTAGATTTATAAAATTACATTAAATTCTGCAATACTAACTAAAGGTTTAGTTTTATACTTAAGAGGCTTTTAACAAGTCTTTTCATACCTTTTCTATATTATAATATTTTTCTATTATAACTTAGATACCCGTATTTATTTATAGCTTAAGTCGAGGCTTGAGTACTTAGTTCATTTGCATAAGTATTCTAAACTTGGATGGCTATTATGTGACTTCTTTGACTTTCCTAAGAAATGTCTTGGTCGCTTAGCAACATGGTAAGCAAAGCATTCCTGTGGGTACTGTTATTAAATGCATTAGTGACGAGTTAGCCAATAGGGTAGGCTGAAGATTTATGTTTGACGTGAATTATTTGTGCCTTAGAAAATAATAAACATAATAGAAAATATTAACTATAAAATGAGACACTGAACGGTATGAATATAATGTAAAATTTGCAAAACACAAATGAAAAAAAAGGAATATTTTGTTTATAAACTTAAAGATTTATTTAATCTATTTATTTTAAGCCTATGTGATATGTCCTCTTTCTTCTGTCTTTAGCGTTTTCTAATAATCATATAAACTGAATATAAATACAGCTTTAACAAGTCTAAGCATTTTCTATCTAACTTAGCAAAGTTGGGCTTTGGTTCACATAAGAATAGACTGGCGTGAACGCCTAACTTTGTTATTCTTAATAACACAAAATTCATAGGTACTTCGCATACACATAGTACTTAAAGACAGTTCACAAACCCTCAGTGCCTTTTGACACAAAATTTGTAAATACTTGAACAAAAGTACTAAAAACAAAACGTTATTACACAATAAAGAAACTAAACACATGTCAACGCATCAATAAAACCGCAGTGAAACCTCATCAATGTTATGGAAATATTAAAATAATATCCTTAACCGCTGCGATCCGACCGGATAGTGTATATTCACCTTTAACTCGTTTATGAAGTAGACATAATTATCGGTGTTCGCTTCTTTAGTAAATCGATTGGGTATATTAAGATATCTATGTGAAAGGGTACTTAGAGCTGTATAGGCTGTAGTATCCTAGTCAAGAAATCTTTGATTATAAAGTTGTTTATTGCGTTTGAATATTATGATAATTAAAACTGAGTCTTTTGAATGTAAATAGTTTACAGGAATTTAATGTTAAGTTTTAATTTTGTTATTTAGATAAAATTTATTTACAATTTTATGAATTAATTAAGTTAATATTTACCTACATACTCTAAGTTTTATTAATCAAAGCTTTACCTATGATGAAGAAAGAAATACCTACTTATTTTTATATAATAAAATGGTTACATAAACAACTAGAAGCTACTTGTAGTTAGCAAATTAAATAAGTGTCAAACAATTAAAAAGTATTTTCTTAGAAACTTAATTCATAATCTGTGCAGAAGAATTCGCTGGCAGAAGCTAGCAGCTACATTATAATTATAAACAAAAATTTCTTTAACATCAAATTACAAAGAATTTTTAAATAATAATTTAATATACATCCGCGGAAAGAAGGACCACACAGTTTCTATAATAATTATGCAAAATTATATGCGTTTGTGTTAATTACTGGTTGATGCGGACATTCTTGAGCTTCGCTAGTTGCCCTTATGTGCAGATAACATCTCGATTCAATTGGCATGCAGGGATGTTAAATGCAAGGAGCTAAATAACATTTTTATGAGTTTTAAAATGCCTGTTTTATTTTTACTGAATGTTTATAAAGTTAGAGGAATATAGTTATTGAAACTGCTATGTATTTAATTAAATTCATTAATGTAAGACAGAAATTTAGTTCTTAGATAATTTTAGTAATTAGTTTTGTTGAAATAATTTGAAGATATATTTTGGAAGCCATATGCATTCTGTTTGAGTAAATATGTATGGCAGTTTTTTTTACATTTAGTTTTTTATTTAATAAACAATTTCAAACGAATTGTACTTGATTTCTCTCTCTTAGAATCACGTTGTATGCAAATAATAGGCAGTAACTATCTAGCTACCGAATAATAATTCTTGTTATTATCCAGTCCTGACCATTTCAGCTTCTGCAGGGGAAAGTATTTTCGCACAAATTGCTTTTCAAATTATCTTGTATATTGGTAGTAAATATTTAGTACATGATTGTGTAAAGAATGTTCAATTCGCGACAATGCTGTATAAATTCTGCGGACACAAAGACACAGTTATTGAGGCAAGTGCAGACGCTCGTGTAGATGTGTCGGCTGTTAGAAAACAGGGATGACACTTTTAGTGGTCCTTTGATACTTAGTTGGTAATATTTTATTTTACACAAGAAACACTTTTGGTGAAACTGAAACTTCTTCTTGTTTTTTTTTTTTTTTTTTATTAATCAGGGCTTTTAACCCTAAATTTAATTATGCAGTATATATTTATTATTCTGTTATTGGAGTTATACAAATCTATAATATACTACAGATAAATAAATCTCATTTTAAAAATCCCCTGCTCGTTAAAACATAAGATAGAAAGTTGTTTCCTAAATTATTTCTTACTATTAAATATAATACTCATATGCCAAGCATTTAGTCCTGGGCAGAAACAGACTCGTTTTTTATAACTACAATAGTCGTGTCGTTATTCTACATGAAATATTACTTTTATTCTAAAAATATATCGTCTTGTCCTGTCGTGGCAACCCTAATCTTAAGAATAGTGCATTTAAGCGGCAGCGGTGGGTTATCGCGCGTCAACAGGCAGTCGCGACGCGCGGCACTCGCTATGTTAATTGTAAATTTACGCTTTTCTATACATTTTCAATATCTAGTCCATTTCTATAGGTGCTTTCGTTTGATGTTGAGAGTGGCTGGTTTGGGGATTATGATAAATATTTTACACAATTTTTGTTCTTCATAATTAAAAAAAAATATTGTTACAAATAAGTTTTTAGATAATAAAGAGTGTGCTAATTGAGGTTACAATAATGATTACTCCTACGAAATAGGAATAGAGATAAAAATAAAAGATCGAATAATTAGCCGTTACTCAGCAGTTGAGTCACTTTTACAGAATGGGCTGCATAAGTAACAACTCGGATTAAAATAAAAACATTTTATTTCAAAATTAATTTAAGCAGCTTAACATTTTTCCTCAATTAGCACAAAATATTACTACAACACCAAATCTAAAAGTTACAAACCACAGATTTACAAAAAGCCAGATAAGGTTGCAAAACATCTCATCGCTGCCACCGCTTTAGATAATCTCGTTAATGCCGAGTTATATTTAACCTATAATTAAACACAAACTGCCGGGATTCGATAGCGTCCTCTTTTGTTTTCTTCGATCTAAATACGTAGTCGCGTTTCAATTTAATTTTGTTTTATTGTTGCATCAAAATATAGACGCGAATTTGATATTTTAAATGTATTTAATTATATATAGGATATTATTTATATTCAAAATAAGACTTCTCCTAAGATAATTAGTATAGGTTTTTTATTTGCTTTTAATTTACATTACTTAGGACAAAAGGACCAAGAAACTTGTTCATATAAAAGTAAAGGACCAAGTTTTGCAATGCTTATTAGGCTCAAGAGTTAATCAGTATTAATCGATACTTAAAGCTGACCAAAAAGAATACAGCTGCGTGTGTACTTAAAACGTCACTTCCCATTAATTTAGTTCGATACATAATGGGTCCTTATGCCCTCGGCCTAAGTAAGGAAATAATTAGTATAAACGAGTAAAAAACCAAAATCCCAAAACGTTGACGCGTACCTTAATCATGCAGGTAAGACCATCAACCGGTAATTATAATGTATGTATGTGATTAAATGCTTACGAAGTCACGCCCATTGTGCAAGGGAGATAGCATGGTTTCCCATACAACGCAGGTATTGTAAAAATTATAGGGGCCCGATCAAAATCTTTTTTTAGTCCTAACTTTTTTTGGTCCTTAAGAATTTTTGTACAGGAAGCTTTGATTGTGTGCGATAGTGTGGTGAAGATTTGAAAAGGTTTTTTGTTTTTTTAACATTGTGTGTTACATTTGTCATCATCTTTTATTTGTAATTAAGATTGTACAAGTATGTGTAATTGGGTCTATTTTGATAAGCAGTTGCTTATTTAAAATAAATATTGTTTTATTACATACTAGCTGTTGCCCGTTGCTTCACCCGCGTGTGTATCGTTTATCGCGTCAAAAAGTAGCGTATCTCTCTTCTTAGGATCCAAGCTAACCCCGTACCAAGTTTTATCCAAATCGGTTCAGCAGTATACTCAAGAGTAACAAACCAACGGACGGAGTTACTTTCGCATTTATAATATTAGTATAGATTTTCTTTATTAATCGCTACAATAGAACGTTGTAATATAAAACTTTCACTATCTTAACATAAGTTTACTAAATATACCTTATTCCATGTTTATATTAATAAGATAAAGTTATTACTGGTTATTCGAGGTTAATGTCAGATTTCCTCTGTGATGGCAAGTGTGAATCGAGGTGAAATTATCCGGAATACAAATTGTCTATCATTTGACACGAATTAGAAATTCATAGGCATTAGGTGGCACTGCAGCTGAAGCTTTTATAACGTTATATTTTCGCTACATAATCAAGTAGTTAAAATATTATAGTAAACCTTTTATTTATTTTAGGTAAGTATTATTTACTTTTTCAAAATAATTAAAAACAAAAGAGGTAAAGCAATTCAAAGTTTTGGAGTGGGGCCTGATAATTACGTCACGAGGTTACACAAAGCGTACGACATTGTGACATCATGCGATATTACAAATCAATGTATCATTGAAAATATAGATTACGTAAAGAAATAAGTATCTAATATTTTTTATTAATCTCCCTGAAAAAGAAATTGGTCAACAGCTCTACTTTATTAGGCATTTAACATATAAGCGACCAATCGCTCAGCGAGCAATGTAGCCTAACCCCAACTTATACTGGAACATTAAGAACTTGTTCCTATGTTTTCTAGACTTATATCCGTTTGATATTATGGAAGTATTAATACTTGATATCATAATTTATTCGAAGCTTCACTTGGATTAGTCATGCTTTATCATTGTAATACAGTTATAATCGTACTGATTGGAAAATATCTTAAATTATGATATCATGTTTAATCATGACAGTCTTATTATACTGTATTTTGCATCTCATAGGACTAAATCCTCTCTATTTAGAGATATTTAACTAGCTTCTTAGTTCGACAAGTGTGATTGCAATTAGATAAACCCTTCTTGCATAATGTATATGGAAATAGTACTTGTGAAGTATAATCTAATCCTTTGCTAATTGTACAGTGGAATACAAGCGTAATATGACTATAAACAAAAACGATAAGATCAGGTACAAAAAAAATTTATATAAATATTTCATAATATACCTACAGCGTTACACTTTTAAGTTAAAAATCCTTTTTAATTACTAAACTGTCAATCAGTAACTATTAAAGAGTACTCTGTCAACGCAATCAAACTTATTGCTTCGAGTCGGTAACGATAACTTTAGGTACGGAAACACTTCGACAAAACTTATACACACGTCTATAAACAACTTAATTAATCCACTCAAGTATCAACTCATAATAAGCTATTCAATAAAACCGGTTTCTAATAACAGAGAACTTTCTATACATCTTCATTATACACTCGAGTCAACTTCAATAAGTATACAATTCGTCTATGAACCAAAGGACCAAAGCTTTTGTTACTCTATTGTACTAACCCTTGAGTGAAGGGAAGTTTGTTTAAGCATTTGTTATTTCAATGAGGATTAGTATATCGGTTACACAATGAAAGGACTGTGAAGGTAAGTTTAATATTTTACGACTCGTTATCTATGTAATTTGAGAATAGCAAACTAAATACACTATCAGAGAGACTTAAATATTTATTTTTTAGATGTGAGATTTTGTACCTGAAACATGAACGCCTGCATTTTAGTGGTAACATCATAATAAAACTGCTTAAGTTCTCATATAAAGCCTTTATTAACTCACGAATAACTATGTTTCAGTTCTAGTGACCGCGAAAACCGTTAACATGCACGTTTAATGCAGTTTTCATATCTCTAGAACATATGACTGTCTGACTCATAAACCAAACTAGGGCTTAACCAATTGACGCTGACATAAAACTATCATATTACTATGACAATAACAAGTGCATAAGTGTGAATCATTTGTAATGACTGCCGTGTTTAGTGCCCAGATGTCTGGTCCGGTTCCAAGGACTTATCAACTGTTATTGCATTAATACCTGATACAGTTATTCTGTCTGCTGTGGGATTTGTTTGCAAAAGTGGTTATTAATCTTTTGGTCCAAAATTCCAATTTATGATGACATAAGACTTGGTCTTTGACTTGACAAGGTGGTGGTCTTTAGGAACTTTTAGTACTTATATAAAAAACTCCTAAAGAAAATTGTAAGTATTTAAATTTTGTATGAGTCAATTTTTGAATCCTAACTAGATTAGTGGATAAGCATAACATCTTTAAATCCAATAAAGTCACAACAAATGTCTTCAGGTAGTATGATATTTATTTTCATCGTTGCTTAGCTTAGTACAATACTTTACAAGGTCAGTGTTAACGCAGTGTTGTCGGTTATCGCAGCTAAAAGTAGCTTATTTCCTTTCTTTCAGTTTAAGCTAACTCAGAGAGACAGATAGACAGAGTTAATTTCGCATTTATAATATTAGTATGGGTTATATAGGCAGTTGCAAGATTCAACCACGCTTCTCTACACTACTTAACAGTATGTCTAACAAAACAGTTTATGTAAATCAATTATTAATAATAATAACAATGTGAAGAAGTTTACCACAACAGTTTTTAAATAACAATTTCAATTTTGTTTATATTTTACCATCTTTAAATTGCAGCTCTACTTGGAGTGCAAATGGGAATTTCAAAAATGTGTCTGTTTTATGTAACATTAACATATGTTACTGAAGACAGATAATATTGTGATACATTAATTTAATTAGAACACTGTCAATACACTGTAAGTAATTGGTACGAATAGTTCTATCTGTGACTTCGTTCCCGCGTTCCATTTCCTTTACTGCTGGGTCTCCACCGAAGAAATTTGCCAACCTTTTTGATTTTATCACGGGTTGATGACAAAAGTTGCCAATTTCAGTGGAAACGCACCTTAAAAGAGTTCTAGTCGTATTTAAGGGTTAAATTAATTCTGTAATGATTATGAATGTTTGACGTTAAGAGAAAAAAAGATACTTGTTAATGTCAATGCGCAGCTACTTAATGCTTGTAAAACGTCTTGGATTTTTTCTTTTCTATTCCGTATATTCGTCTTAAGTCATATTTTTATTTCTGAGTAATCCGCGGTGACCTAAAAATTCCTTGTCCTTTTAGTCTTCGTACAAGAATGACAGCCAGGTCCAAAGAAGCGCCATGTCATAATTCTATACCAACACAATAAGAATGTACAATGTCATCGACTCTAACAGAAATCACAATTAATAATAACACTTAACGTTCACTAACAAGAATCTCACGCAGACATTGCAGTGAAGATTTAGGTCATCAATAAACACGTTAGCAATAAATCTTAGACAGACAAAGTCGAGTGCACAAGTTATGTGTAAACCGGTCGGCGATTGTTTTGACTGCGAACTGATCGTTGATTTGCTTTGAGATTGTTGACCTAATGAGTCTATAAAGGTACTAGGGCGAAAGTTGTCTGAATGTAAGTTCAGGCTATAATGGAACACTTAAGAATTTTATTTTGGAAAAAGAAAATAATGAAGGGTTATCAATTTCTTTATTTTTCCTTCAGGTGTATGTGGTACACACAGGCGCATAACTTTAGTGAATTACGCAAAAATAGTGTAGTTAAGTGTAATGTGAGAGAAATCAAGAAGATTACTTGCTAAAGTAATAAAAAAAATCTTCTATACAATTTAGCAGTAATTTTATAGATATCTGTCGATATATGAGAAAATTAGGTACCACAAAGACAAAATAAGAAAGGTACATTTGAAAAAATCCCAATATTCCACATTAACAAAAAGTAAAATTTTATAGATATTTACTGATATTATAAAGACTCTATTGTCCCTGTTCCATCAGTACATGTCGTTTATGAACTTATTAAATATCGTATGTCTACGGGTGTACAGTAAACAATAGACATTCTATTGTGTAAACCTAAAGTTGCAGACACAATGTTCATTCAGGGGTGACGCTCATAACAGGAACAAAGTCATACACTGCACACGACATTGAATGCTGAGCTGCCATTGCCGAAAGTGAAAGAGATTTGTTTAGTCGCTGCTGTATTGTTTCACTTATGTGGCCACACCCTTAGCCGTACCGAAGGACCAATTTATGAAATACAATTATTTCAAACAATTGAAGCTTTAATTTTATTAACGTTCAAAAATGTACATGTTAATTTATAATATTCTATAGATACTTACTTTGGATATTGAAGTCTTGTAATCTTAGAAATAATGAGCTTAGATAACAAAAACAAAAAGTTAACACATTTAGTGTAAAGTGCCACAAAAACTAAAATAAATTGAATGACACTCAAAAGTGCTATTCCATTTGTTTTACTATCGTTTATCTAACGATAAAAAGGTTTAAAACATCTTACATTTTACTTCAAAACCAGACTTATCTGTTTAAGCTTTAAAACCATTTAAATGACAAAGTGTACAAAAGGACCAGTTTTATCAAACCTACTTTAACTTGTGACTTAAAGAAACGAAAGCTCATTTTTAAATGGATGATTGGTACTGAGAACCTTTTATCCAAACATATTGACTTGTTAGGAAATGTTTGATGTTGGACCAAACATTGGATCAATATTGGAACAATATCCGGAGTTCCATTGTAGTTGATGGATCGTATTTGTGTTGGTTATCTTACTGCTAAAATAATGTATATGAAATTCAACTTAAAGTGCATTCACATTGGGAAAACAGAATTAATATAATGTAAGATTTTTTCAATACAATATATCTAGGTACTGAAGAGTATTGAACTTATTGAAGATCAGTTGTTGCCTGTGCTTCGGCGTCGGTTACTGTCCTTTCTCGGGATCCCAACCTACCCCATACTAATCGGTTTAGTCGTGAAAGCGTAACAGTCAGACAGAGTTACTTTCGCATTATATTATTAATATGGATAATGGATATTTCAATTACTCTTAAAATTAAGTCAGTCACTCTCTTGGATTCTCATGGAAAGTACCTTTTTTTTTTTTTTTTTTTTGATTACGGGGTGAAAAGCTAATGACTTCGACCCACGCCAAGGACACGGCGTGGGGATATGTCGGACTCGCACCGACTAAAAACACCCCGGTCCCGTCCTTGCCTTAGCCAGAGCCGCGGGATCGCTTGTGCATTCTCAGCGCAGCTCATGGAAAGTACCTACAAATATAATCACTAACTTAAATGTTTTACATACCATATACTAGGGACTGGTTTGTAAAGGTCTATCCCTTACAATCATAGTCTAAAAACATTCGAATCTACCGGTCTCATTAAATAACCTCTAGGTACCAATTACCGGTTATTTTATTTCCTCATTCACATTTATTAATTATAAGCAGCATAGTAAAATAATTTACTATCGTCTTAAGTGATTTGAGTGCAGCTAATAGATATTCTTAAGAGAAATGATCATGTATGATGAGTGTTAGTAATTATAGCTAGTGGTTTGTAAGCGACAGCGCACACCAAGAGCAGAGCAGAGCATTTTCTGAGACTACTGAAAAATCTTATGACAATTCCATATATACTAGCCTATAAATGTCCCACTACCGGGCACACGCTTGCTCATGGCGGATTGGCGATTTCAGATTTCAATTTTAGGAAGGTTTCCTTACTATGTTTTCCTTCACCGTTTGCCAATGGTTTCTTAGAATAATGAAGAAAGTACATATACCTTTGTAAAAGTCACATTGGTACTTGCCCATAGTAGTTTCGAACCCGCAACCTTGTGAATACAAATCCGTTCGTTGAACCGCTAGGCCACCACGACTTCTTCTTCTAATTCCATATATTGCAATATAAATCCATGCTCGAGCTTGCTCAAGGATGCGTGTTCGAGTATGCGTTCTCCATGCGCGAGCGCACTTGAGCAGCCGCCGCGCACCGCCCACTCTCAGTATGCCACAGCGACGCTTACTGCTCGACGTATGTTTATTATTCTTTATGTTCCTCTTTCTCTACCAAAAGGGCGATAATTACTAAGTCCCAATCAAACATATAGAACACGACTGTGGCATCAAATTGGTTATGCACTCGCTCCCACTGAAAATGTTCTGGGTTTCAGGAGAAAACCCAGAGCATTTCCAACGGAGCTTGCTCACGGAAGGGTGAGCATGCCTACCTGCATTGTCGAGCAATTAAAATTTTGCTCAACCATACGCGAGCATTTTGAAGTTAGGTGTGCGCTGACCCTAAGTTCCTTATTACAATTAATATGAACGAGACTTAGTGTGTAATTATGGATAGGTATTTATTTGTTAACACGAAAGCTTTGTAGCTCCTCCTTCAAGAATTACGCCAGCGGAGGAGTATAAAACTTGGCACAGTCAAAGTTTATTGAGAAGGAGCGAGGAAAGCTAATATTTTTAATAACAGGTTGAAAATACACATTATACACATTATAAGCCACATTACTTATTATTATTTACAGCTCCTGATAATTGACACTTGTCACCTTTTTTTTTCTTGCTACCACTACCACCCGAATCATGAAGTATTGTATCAGTAATACTGAAGCTTGAAATTTAAATTCGAATTGTAGTTAATTTTCGACCACTACTGGGCCTCTCTAAATACCATCCTATAAATATCCCACTGCTGGGAACAGGCCTCTTCTCATTAATAGAAAGAACGAGCATTAATTAGATAAGTTTATTTTTTTATACAATTAAAAAAAAATAAGTTTAAAATAAATTATCTACTGTTAAAGCAGCGCTCATTTTAGTTTTATCTAAACTTTAGATACTGGTCCTTCGGTACGAATCAACAATTAAGGTGTAATATTCATTTTAAGTTCATGCTAAAGTCATACATAAAAACACGTCTTTGCATAATACTATCATGGCAATATTGCAGTTGCATTGTAAAGATTTACCGTCAAAACTCTTAGAAATATTCCGAATAGTTCGCAACTGAAATCTAAAAGAGCCATTTCTATGTATGGCTGGCTGCTGGCTATGTTATTCGCCGACTGAGAATAACAACAGTGTATCGTAGGGCTATTTAAAAAACACACTTACGTTAGAGGTAGCGGGCGGGTCGTGACGGTGCATACGTCAGGATATGGCGCAAATTATAAGCGGAAGCGATTTCAATTACAAAATTTGACGTGTCAAATTTTGGTTGTTTTGTTATACAGGTAATAATAATATCGTTAAATGACATAGTATAGAAAGTACTTTAACGTTTCGTCTTAGTATCAGAATTTAAATGTGATGACGATATAACATGAGTTACAATTTTTTTTTTTGGTATATTTATTTTTATTTATTGGAATTCTATAAATTCATACAGTGAAAGCAATTACTTAAATCTTGTATATTCCATCGAAGAACCAAATTATTTAAATTAAGGAACCTTGATAGTGTAAATTAACAAGTAGTTAATGAGGTATGAACAATTTTAATTTTACATACATTTAGTCCAACAGAGTGAGAACCGCTTATTTGTATCACAAAATGCGTCACGGAAAATTTGCATTTACACCCGCTTTCGCTCCACCACTTGCACCACACACCTAGGGTGGCCCGTGAAATTGTGTATTACCATCATCGTTCTACGACCTCGTCGGTGATATTAAGGGGACTATGACCTTATGTAATGACCCAGGTGGATGTTAGCGCTTATGTCTCGCCTATGTAGCACCGTCATAATTATAAGCCCTTGCAACCAGCTAAATGTTCGGTGATTCCTTTTTATTGGGGGTAATTCGTTTGTGGATATTTGAGAGGATGTTTATGTTTTGTTGGAGTTTAAATTTAATAGCATCATTTAAAGTTGTGTCCAGAAAGGATGCAGGCTTTCTATTTTCATTGCAACTCATTACACGAAAACCTTAATATATAATATAAATTTAGCCTACACTGATCTTTATATGTCAACAATTTTGTACTGAAATTACATTATGACGCTAAAAGCTTTTTGAGAAAAAACTACTTTTTGGGAATATTTTAATACAACAAACGAACAAACACAGTACTGCAATCTTTACGCAAATATCCTCATTCTACCATTTGATTAATAACCAAAGGATGTGTGGTCGACTTAAAAAGAGGTATAAAGTATATACTTTATCAGTATCATAATCTGAAATATAATGTCTTGTCAAAGCTACAGGAAATAAGCAATTTTAAAATAAACTTATGGAACGTAATTGGACAGGCGTATAAAATAATTTATTTATGTTACGCAAAATTATCGGGTTTAGTAACTCTTTGATTAACCGATTACTCTTATTATGATACTAAAAATGTATGCTAATTGATTTATTGAACAACTTAATTTAACTATTAAGATTCATACTAAAAATGTATCCATACGACATTATTTGTAAAGTTTGTATTTCGTATCTTATTGAAACTTATCGCCTAACGGGGTTAAATAGGGGTTAAAAATTATTTAGGGGTGGTTTTCATCGAAATTGATATCAATACTCCTTAGTGCTTTTGTTTTAAATTACATCTTATTTTGACACATAAAATCGAATTGAGTATTCAAATACTCAATTCGATTTTATTAAAAAAAAAAAACATTGATTTCAAATAAAACCTTTGTGTTGTATGCATGCATATTGCATCGCACAGTTTTAATTGCTCTTTTAAGTTGGAATGTCTAAAACCTTTTTTGACTTCTACGCGGACGTAGTCGCGGGCTATAGCTAGTCCATATATAATTGCGTATCAACAGTAGTAAGCCTAGTAACAGTGATCTTTTGTAATATAAATTCGAAACGTAATCGTTCACTTATATAACCGAACTTGACCTATTGTTGCACGCGGTGTCACTCCAATGTGTCATTGTGTAAAGAGATCCGTTTATAGTTATCAATTGTTTTGATAATTGAGACTTTTGTTTAAAATGCAGTTCCGTTCACTCGATATGAATGCTTTGTTTTATCGTATCTCGGTTTATACATCTTTAATCGTATTAAAATATTTCTTTGAATGTCACATCTTTGTTAAAGTATTAAGTTATTTTTTATTCACATAAAGATTAAGAAATACTCAGTATTGCTCGGAGTTAGGAAGTTAGGTGGTGTTTACACCCCCATGCCTCGGAAAACACGTATAGCCGTTAGACCTGAGCCTGATCAGTCAGAATGCCGTCCCATCGGACTTTGAGAGTGAAGGAATAGAGAGAACAACTGTGTTCGACCTTATACTCTTGCTCTGAAATATCTCTGATCGCAGATGGCTTATCTCTGTTTAGAGAGACCGCCGGCGCGGAAATTCGGTTAGGAGTTGTGAGTGCACGAGTGTGTGCGCGAACATAGTCGCACTCTCTGTTCCTTGCCTCTCATAGTCCGATCGCGATGGGACGGCAATCCGATACGACCGGGGAGACTTCAGGCGCAGGACCAACGGCTTTACTTGCTTTCCGTAGCACAGGGGTGTAAACACCGCCACACTTCTTGGCTCCGAGCATTACTGAGTATTTCTAAATCTAAAAACCCAGTTCCTACCTAATATTGGCATGACCCAAGGTTCGAATCAGAGACTTCGTGTTCGGCTTATTCGGTATATTTATATCTGTGCTGACGAGGCAGTGAAACTTTTTATTTACGCAGCAGATAATAAATTATTTACTATTAGTAAGGTAATACATAAAGCTTAGATTTAACATATACCTATTAAATTTTAAATACAAAAACATTTAAACATATTGATAGATTTTCCTTATTTATCTTCTAACACTTGTATATATTATTAAAATCAATAATTAAATACACGGCGCTAAAACTGAGTGAGTCTGCAGTATTTTATATTGCAAGTAATATATTTACTCGCATCGAGTACCCTTGCCTATTCAAGAGACCATCGCGCCTAATTATTATAAATGGAAATGTTTGACCAGCGAACCGCAGATAACTTGACATAAAAACGCTTTTATGTTGTTAGAATTAAGGTTGGTTTTCGCAATTCGTAATTTATGATGATGATCGGTGGATTGTATAGTTCTCTTGCAATAGTACTTCAAAAAGTAGTACAGGAAATAGCATAACATATATTTATAATTAAGACCTAACTGATTAAATGTTTAATGTTAGTCGCTAAGATGAAAATTGCAGTATCAAGTTAGTTAATTTAAATTAGTAGGAAGATATTGCTAAAGCTAGTTTTGCAATTAAATTTCCCAACAGGTAGATAGAGAATTAATATCTATTTAATAAACCGACTCCAGAAGAAGGCGGTTCTCAAATCGTCGTTTTTTTTGTAGGTTTGTACCGCAATATCTATGGATGTTACCGAGAGGTTTTATCTATGCAAAAGGGGTGAGGAGTATATCTAGTATAGAGTCAGTTTACAATTTCAGCTCAAAATAAAGTTCTTAAAAATAAAGTTCTCTTTTTTATTTAACTACCAAAATATTTATTGGAAATAATTTATATGGCAAAACGTTTGCCGGGTCAGCTAGTATTATCATATGAATTTATCGAAGGAGAATATCTCAGAGGTGATTTCATATCGATTCGACGGGCCTGTTGGTCTAGTGGTTAGTGAACCTGACTGCTAAACCGGAGGTCGTGGGTTCGATTCCCACTCAGGACAAATTTTTGTGTGATGAGCACGATCCTTTGTTCAGTGTCTGGGTTTAATTTATCTATATGTATGTATTTAGAAATATTTATGTACCTATGTTAACCAGTTTTCTGGTTGCCGTGATACAGGCTCTGCCTAGTTTGGGATCAGATGGCCGTGTGAGAGTTGTTTCAAGATATTATATAAATTACATTAAAGTTGATTAGGTACTTTTTGTGACAGCTGTTCTATATTTTGCGATAAATAATAAACTTAATTGCTGAGATCACAATCATCATCATCACATATTCCTCTTCCAAGTTGCGTCATAGCACCTGGTCCTCCGCCCTCCGCATCAAATACCCAGCTACCTGTACTTTACTGTTAAGATAGTCCGACCTAATTGACTCCAGTCTTAGAGTATACATAGACAAGCATAGAGCGCGCGCATCGCTAAAGCCCATTTTGCCGGTTTTAGCCAAATGTACTACGGTCGTTTACCGATTTAAGTGATTTTCCGTGCGACGACAGACGTTTATGCGAAAATATCGTCGGTTGCGGTATTATTGAGATAATTTTAATAAAACGGTGCGCTCTGTTTTGACACAAATTTTACGATTTCACTTGTTCATACTAGTGCCTACAGTTCATACGCAATACGCACTCTATAGTATATTTACTTTATTCTCTAAGACTCCAGGCTTATGTCGTAAGCTATTGCACATATAAAAAAAGAAAAATGTAAATACTTTTAAACACCAAACACGAAAACTATAAATTTAATTCTCAGCTAATGTTACGCCAGTTCCACAGTGAAACAGTCGATTGGAACCGTCATCAAGCAAGTTAGTCACGAGGTTCACGACGTTCAGTCCTTATAAGTAACTAAGTTGAACACAAGTAATCTAACTCATTGTGACGCAAGGAATTGGTTTGTAGAGCTGTGAATTATTTTGTAAGGAGTTTTTTGAAGTAAATTTCTTTAGGCGCGTTGGGTTTTTTTTGAGATGGGAAAAAATACCATTGAATTTGCGATGCTGTTACCATTGCCGCGACCCCTCACCTCTGTATATAAGTATCTATATAATATTGTAATTGTTCAAGTTTTCATACATATAAATTTACTGTATCGTTGTTGTCCCTGGGAATGGTAGACAGATTTACAAAAAGTTCATCAGTTATTAGTAGAAGCAAATAATTTTTTTTCGATACATGATAACGTATCTTTTTTCATTGATAATAATTATTACATCATATTGTTTTCTATTCTTACTTCTAAGTTAAAAACTGTAATAATACTTAGATAATAAAACAAAAAAAAAAAGGAAAACAAAATTGCGTTTTTTTACTACAAAATATCTCTCGCATTTCCGCGCGTCCTTAAGTACTGTTTAAATAATTTGAAACATTTGATGTCCAACATGATGACCTATTTAAACTACTTACTATCAAAAACAAACTATTGACTACATAAATAAGGCTTTACAAACATTTTTACCGCATTCCTTCATACGTTAAGAGCTTGTGACAATACCAGCTGTCATTGTGTTGCTGTTAACGTTGCCGGCTGTGAATTGGACCAACCGATATGTTTGGTGTTAAGAGTCCTGTGAGGTGGTCCTGTTTGCAGAGAGGAGGTATTAAATTGACCCTGATTTAATAAATTTTAATGATATTATGGATGGAAAAAATATTTTAATTTGTAATGATAATTAATAGTAAAATAGCTTGATAGATGGAAGAAGGGTTTACTGAAGACTAAATATCATAATACAAATTGATTGATGTGTTGAGGTCTACAAGTGATGTTATTTTCTTAATATTCTTTTTCAGTTTAGTATATTATAAAAAAGTGGTGTATGTAACTTATTTATTTTACACTAATCAAGACCTATAAAGGTTCTGAATCTTAAACTATTAATGTGTTAAAGATACATTATTTTTCGGCAAAAAAATCATAATCAAATTATTATTATTTTAAGTAAGCCTTTTCAGGCACTTTCAAAACGATAAAATTACTCTAGTTGCGCGGTTTAAAAATGTCACTCCAATGGAGAAGAACCGGCAAGAAACTTCTTAGGTTACATACTTTTTAAAAAAAAGTTGATGTGTACATACAATATTAAACAATATTATTTTACAATGTGCGATAACAACGTAAATATCTCCCACACGTGTAGAATTTTTATTATGCTTTGATTCATAAATTAGTTTTGCAAACAAAACTACAGTAAAATGCATTTAATACCTATAAACCGTAAACGGTTACACTGAATTAATATAAAAATCCATTGATCTCACCAACAATAAAATTCAAAGAAATCTTTATACTGGACTTGCGAAAACAAAACACGATGAGGTATTCATTTCTATTGTGATTCGTTTAGCGAGACCCGTGTTACGGTGAATGCAACTAAAGTTGTTCAAAGAATGCTCAGCTATTACGGACATATTTGAAACTGACGGACATACAGCTTGTAAAAAGTGAAAGAAAATTACTGTTTATTTGGGTATAGTACTAATATCTTTGTACAAAAGGGTTTTTAAAGGGTAAGGAATAACAGTATTAATAGATTTCTTTATAACTCATTGCGAAATGAGCGTAATGGCTTAAGATAAAAACAAAATTGTGTTTGCGGATAAGTTTTGAATAATTATTTAAACCAAAACGGTTTACTCACGCATATTCTTGGGATCGCCCGACTAGTTAGCTAGGCTAGTCGAACTCTTCAGTACGGCTCGCGACACCACCGCCGCGTAGCTCATGATTAGGGACTCCTATTGAGTCTGAAAAATTATGAATACTCCTCACGAAAGTTATTATACAAATATGTTCAGAATAATTAAATAAATAATTATCTAATTTATATATTTTATTAATATTATGTATAATACTTTCATTTAACATTTTGTATTTATTTAAACTAAAATATTTTCCAAATTAAACCTACAAAAAAAATATTTGAACATTTTGAGAATGCAATATACCTCGTTCTACCCGCTACCAAGTGGCCGACGTTTTCGGTTTGGTTAGCTCCGGCCCTTCGTAACTTAGCGCCATCATGATAATTCCTACTGTTAATTAATTTGTTTACAGTAGAATTTTATTTAAAGTTATCTCTTTCAATGACTGTTTGCTTGTCTTCGTATTTTAAGTTTTAAAAGCGAGAATGCTGACTTACTGGTATTTTGTTAGCAAGTTTTGTAAATAATTAAATTTTTGTTCATTTTATTCGAAATTTGTCTGTAATAAATTAATATTTATTTACACTTGTGTAATAATAAATATTAATTATATTAATTTCTTAAAAAATATCGTGTGCTATATTTAATTTTGTAAATGACCGCAAGAAAATCAAAGTAAGTCACTAACAGATTCAAATAAATTCTGGTTGTATTTCTTCACACCGTCATCACGGAAACTATACAAGTAAGTACACACAAAACAATTGAGGTTGCATATTGAAATGTTCATTTCAAATTGCATTCAACTTTTTTCAACCGTCACGGTTTTAAATTAGCACGTCTTTAAAATTCGCACAGTGCTCATTGTTACGAAATTCTGGGCAAAAACTTGAATTATATGTGGTCATTGAAAAGTTTCACTGTATTATTAACTGTTAATCGCAGGCTCACAATGTAAGGGCCTCGAGTTATGCGTTCGTCACTTTGTCGGCGGCGGGCGGTTTTGTCCGATGTTTTTTGTGCGCATCATCGAATATGTTGACCAGTGGGCTGGTTAGAGCGACTGAAGAGATTTGATCGTTTGGTCACGCTTTAATTTTTAAGGAGAGACAAACGTGTGCCGTTATTTCGCGCAAGTGATATTTATTAACTAAGCTATATAATCAGACAGCGTGCTGCTGTGGAGTTTGTTGCGCCGTTTCTTCTCCACAGCTAGAGCACTTAGAAAGCGGTGTAGGGTGGGCAAATCGGGTGCTGTCTATTTTATTATTTTGACGTTTAAAAAGTGCTACTTTGTAGCCTAATTTAAATAAATGAGTTTTGATTTTTGATTTTTTTTAATCGCCATATTTCTTAATATTCGCACCCCACCATTTGTCCGTTACCTATGTTAAACAATAGCATTAGTTATCGTGAAGTAGTAAAACGGCCCATTTTTAGATTAAGATTAATTTTATGTATAACAAGCTTTAATGTTCAGTAAGTAAGCTTTAATAGTTATTGTGTATAAAAACCTAAACCCTAAGTATCAAGATTATTTGGGACAGTAAACGGCGGCACATTGCGGTTCCAATGAAAACGTTTTAAAAATGTTTTTTGTCCTGCACGGTCGGCATCGCACCACTGTGTCAACGAAAGGTGCACATAAATATTAATGCAGTCGTATTACACATCCAACTGATTGGAAATTAAATTAATTTTATGTATTGGCGGAAATGAAACGACCCAATGGGCCCCTCTAAATGGGTAAAAGCTGTCGCGGTAGGTCTAGGCGGAACTGGCGGGACGAGCTAGATACCTTAGATAAGAATACACGAAAGCCCATTTTTTTTGTTTACGGGGTGAAAATCTAATGACTTCAATCCACACCAAGGGTACGACGTGGGGATATGTTGGACTTGCACCGACTAAAAACGCCCTGGTCCCGTCCTTGCCTTTGCCGGATTCCCGGGTTCTCTAAAGCATGCTCGGCGGGGCTTAGGCGGGATACTCGGCAGCCCTAAAAAGGAAAGGGGGAAAATTTGCCCTGCAGTGGTCCAGAAAGAGCTAAGAAAAAGAAAATTGACGGAAATAGTAAACGGAAATGTGAGAGAGAATTACATTCCAAATAATAATGAAACATTAATGTAAAGTCTTCAAACAAGGTCCAATAATAAGACGGCGATAGGAAATTAAAATAACAAAACACAATCTTCTCACTATAAAATCACTAAATTATGTACCAAACATCATCAAGTACTTAAAATAATTCCCTACTAAAACGATATTAATCAATCTTACGCTATCGACGTACCTACATTCAATACAAATAACAGGCTTGAATTTATGATTTAAGCGTCGATAGAGAAGATTTACGTTTTGCGTGCAAACTCCGAGATTTGAATTGATACGCCATAATGGTGCGTAAACAACCATTTTAGAAAGGTTAAAGTGTCAAGACTATGTATAGTGAACGCAAATTCTGTGCTCGTCAAGGATTGGATAATAAGTTATCTGTGACTTGGCCCATTTGGTATACAATCTATTGATTTCAAAGATATTAAGTTAGATACGATATCAAAAGCTCTCTCACTATATTTCGTAATATTAGTAGTATCCAATGTAACCGATGACATATTTGTTTACTCTTATCAAGTCTATTAATGAGAGTTTAAATGGTCGTTGCAATAATCACCAGACTTGACAGACAACTTGGTTATTACTTGTATTTCGAATAAATAATCATGTTGGTCAAATCTGAAAATAGAAATATGAGGTTTTATGTAGATTGGGAATAAATTGAAGCTTTAGTGTTTATAATACAGTTTTTGTTGACTGCATGGATAGACGAGTGCTATAGGTCACCACGCCAATTTCCACTGTGCGCGACGTGCCGCTGGTTCGATCCCCGCATGGGAAAAGCATTTCTTCTTCTAAGTCTATTCTTGTTCTAAGTCTGGCTGTTTTTGTGCAAGTAATTTGTATGTTTGCGACACAAGGACTAAATTCCTTAGTGCGGGAGTCGTTTATAAAAAGATAGAAAAGTAGAAAGAAAATAGTTTGGAACGCAAAATTTCCCCAAGCTAAAGATGATGAAGTCCAACAAAGTAAGTTAGGACATAAGAAAATTATGAAAGAAGAAAGTGAGAGTCACAAACGGCCTACCGCAGTCAATGAACAGAAATCTCTTCACAATAAAGCCCTTTCAACTATCACTTAGACACAATCCATTCTTACACGACCCAAATAATTAAAAGCTCTCTATTAATAAAAGGAATTTTGAATTAAATCCGACGATAACGAACTCTCAATAAATTCACAAGGCAGTCGAATTGTAATTGATGTGTTCGTCCTAATTAGTTAGATTCTGATATCAACTAATTGGTTTTCAAACAGGTTCCAATGCTCCGCTGTTACAATTGATAAAAATGATTTATTGCTTTCAAAAGTGCTGGTCTTTAAGATTTGTGTTTTGAGTGTTAAGTGTATAAAGATCTATAAAGATAGTTGTTTGAAGTGGACTGTCCATATTTTGGATTAATCGTTTATATTGGATTGTATCTCCAGCTGTTATTCTAGACAACTGGGTTAGAATCATTGTAAATGGCTTTGAAAACTGTCTGCACTTTAAACATACATGTATTAAGTACATTCAAGTACAGAGCATGTTTAATATTACTGTACAAAAAGTAGACGTTAATGATGTCCTGGAGAGATCTCCATGACTCCAAAAATTACTTTGACATCATTAACATCTAATCTCTTATTATCTTAACTATTCTTGATCCTAAACTCTCTTAAAAGTCTCTTATTATCTCAAGAATAGTTGAGATAATAAGAGATTGAAATGAGTATTATATTAAGAAGGAGATCAGGAGGCAGGTAATAATAGTTCCAAAAAAATATTAAAATTTCCTTTGTGGGTTGTACATATTTCAAGTACAATAATCGGAAAAAAGGAAAGAACGGAATATTTAACACAACAATTTTTTTTTTTTTTCAAAAAATGGTATGTTCAAAAAATGAATATTTTAAAGATCAAAATAAGTAAGATGCCACCACTTAGCCAAGCCTGTCCAAAGGATAGCTCAAACTCAGAGCTCCCACTTAGCAAAGCCTGTCCAAACGAAAGCTCAAAGCTAAACAGACTTCTAGTAGGTTATTATGAAAATATTAAGAGCACTGTCGTATTAATTGTGTTCCGAGCGGTTGCTTTCAAAAGATTAACAATTAACTTGTTGACTTATAAACATTAATATGACAACTGAGTGAAAGAAGGTTCTCGCGAGTCAACGGTAAAGAGAATGGAAATCGTTGGAGTGTTTAAAGTAACGCATTTATCCGAAATATAAAAATACTAGCTTTTGACCGCTGCTCCACCGGCGTGGGTGTCGGTTTTCGCAATAGCCTATATATAATATCCTTTATTAGGATCCAAGGTTAGGTACCCTATACCAAGTATAATCCAAAATCGCTTTAGCGGTTTAGCCGTCAAAGCATAACAAACAGACAGACGGACTCAGTTACTTTCGCATTAATAATATTTAAGTACCTATGGATTTGCAACCCTACTAATAATGTAAAAGTCAATTAGCAATGAAGCAATAATTATTTGTTAACGTCTCAACAATAAATTGCTTGTCGGACACGCAAGAAAAATGCAAGAAAACACTTAAACTTAAGAACTTAAATGGGTTGTAATTACAAGTAAACCACGTTATGTTGCAAATCAGTAAGAACCAAGTGAGGAATGATCCACAGCCACGCCTCCAAGTAAGGGTGTTTCACATGTATGCCAATTACAATGTACTGGAGTATGTTTTCATACTTAGTTCCTTGTGTATTTCATCGTTTCTTATACCGATTTGGGGCAAATAAGATGGAAAATTTTTGGGTCAACTTTTTAAGTAACTTTATCTACATTCACAGATTTGTATTTTTATATGTTTGTAACGAATAAACTTAAAAACTATAGCACCGATTTCGAAAATTCTTTCACCGTTACTACTATATTATCCCTGAATAACATTATGCTATATTTTTTTATTTATCACAAAATGTTTTAAAAATAAATGTCCATTTTGAAAATTGGGACGGACAGCTAATGTGACATAGATGCGGTAAATAATGGGACGATATTCGACAAAGATAAATGATGTATCTTGGGTTATTTAATTACCTTCATTACATTGAATCTACGTTTAAAAGAGTGTACTGCCGTTAAAAGGCGACCTCTTTCGCGAAGACATTAAAAGATTTCTTTAATTTTTAATATACTGTGCTTTGGATACATGTATAATTAATTGTACAGAAACTATTGCTTCTACACCTTCTGCAATCTACCCAATGAAAAATAATGTGGTCATTCATTAACTAGTCTTTAAACCACAGAGTATCAGTAACTCTACCTAGTCTGAATCGTTTTAACCCTACATCACACTTTAACACGAAATACTTAAAGGTTATAGGTTGTAGGCTTCAAGTCTCGATTGAAAGTAAAACCGTGTTAGTTGATCCTTGGCATTCGACTATCTATATCAGTTTGGACTTCGCTGTTTTGTTTGCGAACTAAATGCTGTAACGTGTTAAGGGTTAAAGAAGTTATTTTATTGTTCTTGCTTCGGTTTGTAGCTATTGTGGTTTTTTTACTTGCAGAGACATTATCGATTTCCATATAATTTTCTGCTTCGTCTACCTATATGATAACAATGATTTTCGATTTTATGCTTCCAACTTTCTCAGGTTTTCTTTGAATTTCCAAAGCATATATAGGAAGAATAATACTTACTGATAATGTAATATATTTGGTTATTCCATCATGCGATACTTTTTGATTCGTTGCGTTACGAGGATTGTAAAAATGAGAGTGATCGTAAACATCCCCTGCTCATAATTCTACCCCTGAACATCGGACTTATGTTTCATAGCTCTCTTTATTAGCTAGGGGTAAGATTTCGTCACTTTCAACATGAAAAGTCTCTTTTCCTGTATTATTATTAGACTATATAAGGATAGTTGCGTATTTGTATTTTGCTGTTTATGTATAAAATGGGAAGTCAGGTGTATTCTTTTTCATATATTCTTAAATAATTAATAAAATCCTAAATTCCATTTCTCAAGTTCTGTAACTTTGCAAACTTTATTTAAAGTAAAATGACTGAAAAGCAGAGTATGAAAGACATTAAAATATGTTTTGTTCCAAGCAAAATATTACACGTGCTGGACACTTGGTCGTATTTCATATTACAGTTATGGACCATGCCTTAATGATCAGGAAGTTCGATATTATCAAAAGACACATGCTACCTAAGAGGCAACAAACACGGCTCAAACTTCATATTCGATTCAAAAAACACTAAAATTCTTATTCCCCATCATAAAAGGGATATAATCCAAGGTGTAATTTACCGACCCCCTCCAAGCCAAGATATGCAACAAAAAACAGGCAGCCACCGTGTCCAATTTGAACTAGTGAAAAATGAATGTCTATTATCCTTACTAAATTATTGTAGGACCACCCCGTACCATGAGACCGTAAGCGAGAGACACGCATTTTGGTAGCTAATCGTATTATAGTTTCCATAGAAAGTATAATGGATTTTAGATTGTATTTATTTATTTTTTTACATATAGTTAATGCAGTCTTATTAAAAAGAAAATGAACGATACCTTAATCAGAAATAGGAAGATTTCATAATATTTTATCACGTACTTATTGTGATTTAGAACTAATGCCTAACAAAAAAAAGCTGTCACGTTCTGGTATTAACTGCAGTCTGTGAAATTACGATACAGTAATATTTTTTTTAATAGTGCAAATTATTTATTATTAACCATTAGGTTAATTCATCACACAGTAAGTCAAACACAAAATATGGAGCAGAAAACAGACTGCAAAAATCTCTCGCATAAATCGAATGCTTTGCCAAACAAGACGGAATCACTAAAATAATACCCCACAAACCTCACTATCGCATGGTAAGGGAACGCAGGGGCCAGACATCGTAACTTTACGATTCAACTTTACTGCATCGGCCCTGCAACGGTGGGGAAAAAATAAATTGGAAATTGACGCCCTCCTGATAGCAGCACATTTTACGAGGCCAGCTCTAGTGTCGATAGAATGACGTAGTGTTGTATTCCTCGAGACCAGGTGCTATTTTAGTTTAAAGGCTGTATGTAAAGAAAATATAATGAGGACTGAGGTATTGAGACGATGACGCAATCAATCCCCCTTTAGAAGCAAACATTTCCTCGTTAATTTATTAGTAGAGCATACATTCAAATCTAACTTAACATTAAGATGTGCTTAAAGGCGTTAAAGTAAACCTATAAACGATAGAGACAGCAATACATAAAAAACACTTTAAAAAATTCAAATTTACAATACTTTGGTTTTAAGTTTATTTACTTAACATATTGTATCTTGTCTTGAATCTTTTCCCTTTATCCTTAATACTTTCGCTGATCGCAGAATGTGCATATTCATGGACGTACCTATGCATAAATATGAATGGTCACATTCATGCATATTTTCATTTCAATGCGTCCATTTAGTATGCAATTTGTCCTTTGTTTTTTGATGTTACGAATAAAGGGGAAAATATATTAAGGTCGGTTAATAGAATAGCTAACTGATAGTGTTTTGTTTAAATGTGACGTTTAATATATTTAGTAGCAACTTCTTTATAGGTAACGCGTCCTAATTCAGTCACGGATTTGTTTTGTTCGAATTTAGGAACCCTGAATGCGATTACACATTACTAAATTCAGAAACGATTTCATTTAGTATAGTGAAATCTGTCTGAGTGAAAACTAAATTTAGGATAGTGTAATAAGCACTTCTTTTGTTTGAATATATGAAAATGAATTTAGCAGACCTTTAAAAAAGCGTTGTTTATTGGAAACCCAGATTAATCGTTGAAATAAATGTCAATACATACTTTCACATGTGAATAGATATATTTTAGCTTTGAGGCTGTGGTACAATTATTTGCTTAAAAATTAAGAATTTTTAGTTAAATGTAATATTTTTCTCAACAATCAAGGTTTATTTTCTAAATACGTACTCCCTACTCACATTGTTACCTATGTTATGGTTGAACTCAAACCGTTTGACCTCGGGTGAGTAAATCGGGACCCAGCGGCAAGATATTATCTGTCTATGTTGTTATCTCTGCTTTATCACTTTATGGTATCTCACGATTGATTTATATTGCTTTAGTATTACTTAATTATTTATTTACGTAGTCTATATTTTCTTCCATGTATTGTTTTGACGATCTCTGTGGTCAATTGGCGTACACCGGTTTTCAAGGTGTCGCCAGCTCTGAGGCCCCGGTTCAATCCTCGGACTCGCGTGTCTGGGTGTTTGTGGTATTTCGTTGTCTCTGATTTCATAATACAAGTCCTTTAGTTACTTAATATGGGTTCACAATAATGTATGTAATGTTTGCAACTTTTATTTATTTATTGTTTGAGCAAGCGTGGTGATCAATGCTCGTTCCTTCCTTCTCTATATGAGAAGAGGCCTGTGCCCAACAGTGGGATATTTATAGGCTAGAATTATTTTATTATTGTATGATTATATATTATGAAAGATGGATACAATTGCATTATTTAATGGAAGTCTATGCCCAACTTACAGTGGGGTATTCTTTTTTGATTATGATAATTATTGTTGTGTTTATCGACGGTACCTTGGAGTACACCGTTGTAGAGTTCAACCATTACAATTATGAAAGCTTGAGACTTATTGCTAAATGCTGTTTATACAAGACAGGACGGAAGAAACTTTGGACATGTGCTTAAGATAAAGTATTATAAGTATTTCAGTCCGAAACAACACACTTGTTTTTACGTTTTCTCTGCCATTCTGTTCATCCCTTATTTAAGTTATTGTTAGTGTACATAAGACATGATTTTATGAAATCCTTAATTTATACCTACAATACATTGTTGAAGCGAATCGCAAGTACGGATAACATGTTCATGTGAAAATCATAAAACGCATATTTTATTAAGTACACGTTTTGTATGAAAATATTCGACTTATGTTTACGAGGTGACGTTCTCATATAAGTTAGTTATGAGCAATAATGAACCTTATTACGACGTGGTAAAGTATATGGTTAAGCGTTTAAGTGTCGGATTAACAAGGATATGAATTAAATAGTTAAATGTATGGTTTTGCTTACAAATGTTCTTAAGTCTTATCTGAGTTTAAGTTTGGTTTAAGTAATGCAACTTTATTTTTGTATTTATATTTATAGGTACTTATAGAAAGAACAATTTATTATTATTCACAAAAGGCGTTCTGTTTTTTTGAATTGAGTTCAAGCAATTGAATTTATTATAGCATGCTAAATTGTTTTGGCAACGTCGTTTAAATTAGTTCCGGTATAAACTTTTTGCTATCATACTTTTTAGATAGAATTTTTTATCAATATATTTTAGCACGGTACAGTCATCAAAAATATCATTACGAACTTAATTTAAACAAACTTAATGTAATAATATAATCTGATTAAAAAATACTTTCATTTTTAAAGTGTTAGTCATGCAACCTTCCTATAAAATCGAAATCCATCAATTAAAATAGTTTGTTTATGACATTCATACATAAAAAAGGGATAATATGAAATATAACTGACCACCTGCCTGCGTCGCTTTCAACAAAACTAAATAATTGAACAAAAAACCAAATACTATAATGTAATGACGTTTGAGATTGATGACAATTGTACAATCGAGGAGAAAAGCTTTTACGGTGTTATTTATTCAATGTTCAACATTTAAATAAAGCTTTTGTAACGGTTTGTCTGTTTGACTGTTTATCGAAACATTTTGAACGGGTTTAATATTAAAAACAAACATAATAGAGGCTTAAAATAGTTTTTTTTTGTATTACTGATAGGGCTTAAATTTTAACATAAATAAAAATAATAAGGTAGTTCCATGGGTTAATCAATTGATTAAACCATGTAATAATTTTCGTTTAATTCTAAAAACAAATAATACAAAATTGCATTAAAAAATATTTGTTATACTTAAGTAACACTCCTAGAAAAAGTAATGGTAAAATATTAAAATGTTATTTAAAAAAAATGCTGATATTATTATAATCTAATAAAACAAAGTATTAACACCACTTATGCACTCGACTGTACAAAGGTTACTACCGACCGCACCGATTGTTGATCTCTGACATTTGAATGAGATTACGTAACCATATCCTTTCCACATCAAATATTCTATAATGATTGATATATCCACAAATATGTAAGGACGGAATCCTGTATCGTCTGGGAATTAAAAGGATGTTTCTATTGCTTGCCAACTATGATTGCTTTGGGAAAACAGGCTTTGTACGCCTTAAGTTGATTGGTAGCGAACTGTGTCAATATTTGTCCTTTTATTAAATTTATTATTGATATTTTGTTTGGTATATTAGATTAGGTAAACATTATAACTGTCAAATATTGGCTTCGATGTATTAACGAAAAAATATATTATCTTGATACTAATTTACACTTATAAGTTAATCAAAATACAAATAAATGATTTCAAGAATGAGATCTTATTCTTCAAACAAATTACAACCAAGCTGAGTAAGCAAAAAGCCATTCTAAAAAGACAACTTAAAACCTGAATTAAAGAAATGTGAAGTGGTTAGCGACAGACAGGATACACGTACTGTAATTACTGCTTAAATATACCCTTAAACACTATCAATGATTTAAAATTACACCTTATCTTGAACCACAGTAATCCATTAATTGCAACATAATTACAGGAATGCATTCTATCTGATGATAATTTCAGTCTTATAATAAAATATCCATTAATGATACCACAGATAATTTAAAACGCCCCAAAGAAAATGAAATAAGGCCATGAAGATGATGATATTAAATATGAATTAAATGTTATAACACCATTACAATGGTGATGTAAAAAAGTTGCTTTCAACAATAAAATACGTTGAAACGGTTAAATAAGACGCTATAGATTTTATGGTGGCATTTACGAGGTTCGTTTTAATTTGGCTGTAAAATCAGAAAGCCATTGTCACTGGCCTTGGGTAGTGAGAATTAACTTAATATACCTACATATCGAGTCACTGAATAGAGAAATGTGGATGCTTATAGGTAAAGCAACAGTTGGAAGTAATGTTATTAAGACTGCATTTGGAGAAGACGAGTCTTTTTGAAGAGACTTTGAATCAGAAAACTCTGTTTAGTAAACAGTTCGAACACCCAAAGAATGTAGCCGTGTTGGTAAATGTAAAAGGCTGTGAACTAAAATTAGGAACGATCCAAATGACATTAGACATAGGGTGAGATAGGAATCTAAGATAAGAAATAAATAAATTCCATGTAATAATATCAATCATAATTCTTTCAACGAACAAAGAACCAAGACTTAAAGTAAAAAACTATTTAATCAAGGAACACAATCGAAATCAAAATTGAATGCTCACTAAACAAATTATGAAATCTGATCCCAACATAAAGCGATCCATCAAAAGATGACAGTTAGAGAAAAAGTTTTTTTTACGTTTTTGTACTTCTGTGTACAAGAACATTTTATATTTTGTGAAGGTTTAAGCCAGAATAAATAAATATTATTTCAATTTGTGTATTTGTTGTTATCTCGAAAATTGCTCAAGCGTTGTAAGAAATTTTACGTTGAATACAAAAATACAAGACCTCATATTTTGTGTTATTGGTGAAAGGTATATTTTCGAAATAATGCACAAATATTTGGATACATATCAATAATTTTGTTCTAATCTAACGAGTAAAATAAATCTTTGACACTTAATCCATTGTCGCATTTTGAACCATCAAATTTTAAATGCCTATGTATCAGAAAGGTCGCCCAGATTTCTTCAATCACAGTTACTAAATTAAAACCCTTAATTATCGTCTCACAAACTTTTCGTAATCCATAAAAATTTCAACGGATGAAATATATTGAGCGCACTCGAGAGCCATGTAATTTTCGCATACGTTAAGTCATAAATATCAATTTGTGTTTAACGCTTAAATTATAGGGTTGGCCAGTTATGAATGATAAAGTGCCTGATTTGTCTAATATTTCGGCGCCAATCGTCGTGTCTTGTGTATTTATTTATACTTTCATGGATGTCTAAGATAAATAGGCTTTATAAAGTCCCGTTAAGTGTCCTGTTTTCAACAGCATCATATTGCCCATATTTTTCAAATTTTTGCTTAGTAGCTGTTAAAAAAGGTACATTGTTAGCATCAAATTTTTTCAAGACACTACTGATCATACTAAAATATTTATATTGCTTACCTGTTAAATTTCATTTACAATGAACTTAAAAATAAATTGGAATCATTTAGCTATACAAACCAATATTATAGTGTAATTGAACATGACACTGGAAGTGTATTTGATTACAAATGATCACCCATTAGCGTCAGTGTCGCACGAGACTTATGGGGTTCGAAAACTTTAAAACCGGTATCACGAGGTCTTTTATTCCCTATACAATAAAGTGGTGCCAAAAAGGAATATGACATAAAAGATGTACAATAAACAATAAATAAACACTTAAGTGAATTACTAAAAAATAATTATACAGATAATTACAATGCTTTAAAAGGAAACCTGTATCCTTAGAAAGTTCTCCATAAAATGTACCTACTTTTCAATGATGATACGAAAACGTGTAGCAAGAATACTTCGAAAATTTTCTCTGTTTCAAAACCAATCAATAAAAATCAATAAATAACGCGTTATATTGCTGTAATTAAAGTTATTTTGACACAAGCTACCTGAGATATTCTTACTAATGACGAAACGTTATGCTAATGCCTTATCATCATCAAATCATTTTTCATTTATCATAACGCCTACTAATTATGGTCAGCAAATTAAGTTTCCAAAATATTTTCTAACATCTCATTAACATTTTATAACGGTGTTTTTACGCACTCTTAAGGCATGGGTAGACGATTGAAAATTTTCAGATCGATTAAATAATAATTGTGAAATTCTTGTTTAAGTTGTTATTATGTATTAATGTACTGTTATTTTGCGCTTGTTTATGACGTAGCGTTGGCGTTATTTAATTAAAACCTCCATTCTTGGATTATGGATTTTTACCAAAGAAGACAAGCTAGTTACAGTAAACGGCAAATGATAGAAACAATTAAGTTATTTATAGATTTCAACATGTATTGTGTATTATGGTGATTATATTATCCCTGAATAACAGGCAATTTTTTTTGATCCATAAAATGTTTAAGTCCACGAGCCACTAGTAAATTGAAAAAATGATACTTATCGATGGCAGCATTAAAAAGTGACATATTGGACAAAGTACACTAGCCTATTTTTAGGCTTCTGACCTAAGTTTCAAAAGCAATAAGACAAATCACCACAGAATAATCTAATTTTTGTTGTCTAAAAATTAGCCAGAGTATCTTGGTTAGTGGAATATTATAATGTGCTGTTAATAATTATAAAACCTAAACCTGGTATCTTCTTTTTTAATCTAACAACACTTCCTAGCCTATTAGGAAAAAATAATATTCCAAATATACACGTAGATGTAATTGATGATCTATCACACAGGCCCTAATATCGTACCTTGTGAAACCCCAGGCATAGTCTATTATTTTTAATACTATACTATTATTTAAACAAAACGAACACAATGTAAGTCGCCTTTAGCATAATTTTCGGCACGCACATAATATTATTGATAGTTATAACGCTTTACGTGGTATCAAAGCCATATATTAACTTTATTACCTGAGCTATAGGCGTGGGCTCGAAGACATCGAGTTACAATGCGCGTTATTTATTAATATTGTTTAAGTTTAATTGTTAATCATAGTGTTTAGTGGTACTTATGAATAGTTATCGTTTCTAATCGTGTCAGGCAGGTGGGGCTCAGGTCTTCTTTCATTTGTTTAATGGCTATTGTATTATGTTTATGTTATGTTTCACTGCTCGGGCCAGGAACCTAATCTTTAGTTTTGACTGGTCGGCCATCTTAATAAATAGTAGGTACTATTGTTTATTAAAGACTTAATGGCTTCCTCTTTTTGTTATTTTTTGCTTTGAAGAAATTGTCTGTACTCAAAACATTAGGAGTTGGAGCGAAAAAGGCATTCATTCAGGTAAGATTTTGCAGAAAGATGCAATATTTTTGAAAAAGAATGTATTTATTATATTGCAAGTAAGATTTTTGATTCGACTTTATTTGTGTAATCAAAATTTTACAATCAATGCTTTGATTGGTGATTTGATAAACAGAATGGATTTTAAAAAACACGTTGAAATTGACACTTTCTGAAATTTTAACTGTGTCACTGTTATTGCCTCCATAATGTGTCTAGCCATAGATAAGGCTACATAAAAATCTGTAATAACGTAACAAGCACATAGGGAAGATTTCATCACCTATCCCAGTAGCGACGCTAAAACAAGTCATTCTCATCGCCTTTTATTAAATCGTAAACCGTTTGATGGGGCTTTTTACTTTTTTCAATAAACTGTTTATTGGCTTTCCACTTTATGGGTGTTGTAACGTTAGATTTTGAGTATATTGTACCTACAGTTTGACGGTGGTTTAACGATGGCGGGGACTTGAATCGATGGGTTTGGCTTTGATGAAACAATGTTGTTACCACGATTAGTGGACTTTGATACCGTGGTATACCTTCTTGTTGTTACTTTAAATTGTCTATTTTAATATTATCATGGTAATGGTCATAAAACGCAAAGAATATAGAGAGGTTCAGAATGTGAATGGAAAGTACAGCAGTGGGACTATAAAAATCTAAAAAGCAAATAAGGCAAAAGGTCGACCAGAAGATAAGCAAGTTAAAGAATAAGATGAATGGGAAAATTCCTTATTTTGCCTGGCAGACCTTGGAAGTAGTTTAGAAAAATAGGGATTTTTTTCAAACTTTAGGAATTAAAGTAGACTACATTTTATTTAAATGAAATTCTTTGTTTCTTTAAATGACTGAAGGCTGAAAAGTCATTGAGTCACTAGCTGAATTGTTTAACTTAAACGAAGCAATAAAAAGGAAATGGCTCATAATCGATGCACGAGTGTGACTCACTTTAAATGCCATGAATACGGGGAAATTTTGATGGGTAACCAAAATTACCCATTTAATGATTGGTCATAAATTTCAAATCGTTTGATCGTATTTTACAACCTTTTTAATCACTATATATAAAGTAAGTTAATTCACTTTCTTAAGATTAATGAGAGTTTAAGTGATTACTTCGTATTATCAATGCTTCAGATTTGTAATTATGTAAAAGTAAAATGTACTGTATTATACATTTGATGTTTGACTACACTTAATCAGATTACAATCCACTGACTGAACATTCCAGTGCAAAACCATTACAACAGTGTAAACCATTATTTTAATAACATACAAATTAATAATTTAAATTTGAAAGTGTGTATTTTAAAATGATTTGACATACTAAAATGAAATTAGGCACATAATTATTGACTGACGAATTGTAAATGTGTCTAAATCTTCCTTGAATACAGACATAATGGAAGATAATAATAATATGCAGTCAAAGTGTTACGTTTTACTGCATTCAGCTGAATCCGGTAAGACTGGAAGCCGAGACCATAATACCTTGGGGAAGGCTAGGCAGAAAATGAGTCACATATTATCTGTTACGATGGACGAAGATAGGCTGATGATGATGATGATTATGTGTTGCAGGAACATCATATTAAACTGTCCCCTAGGTATAGATACATAGTGTAATATGAAATTTAATTTGTATTAATTCTTGTCAATAAAAGCTTGAATAAGACGCACGCATACCTAGTTTTACTGCCGTTATTTAAATTGGTCCTATAAGTTTTATTTGCATGGCTATTAACTAAGCTATTTTATGACTAAACAGCTGCAGTGGATTCTATTGTCTATTATAAATTAGATTACTATTTATTGCGTTGATTGGATATTGAAATTGGTACCTACTGTTTTTTTTTTCGTCTAACAATCTGGGTCCTAGTTTCTCGAGTTAGATATTTATAGCCTAAAATGAGTAAAATAAATTGGAAATACCTTAATTAGATTGCGAAATCATTGTGGTACCGTAAAATAATAGACAGTTATAATTGTAGTTGTTTGTTTGAAGAGATATTAAATTTAAGCTGCAATATAAAAGTCCTGTTTCAAAATCAATATTCCTACAATATTGATTTTGAAGGTAGTAGTTGTCAGTGTGCTTACTCCGTCGTGAAAGCGAGACGCTGCTACGTGCAGTATATTGCGCTGTCTCGCTTTGACAACGGCAACAGGCGCGCTTTAAGCGCTCATAGTAAAGGTACAGGTTTTCAACAACCTTTCAATTAATATCGATGTTAAGTAGCGAATCAACCGTTACGTTCTGTATGAGTTGATGGAAGATCCGGAAGCACATGCCCTAACTCATTTGGCCTCAAACGCATGGTTCTTACATTCTTAAATTATCAAGCGTTCTTTACTTAGGTTCTTAAGCTTTCATACCCCAAATAAATTTATAACATGTTGATCTTTTTTGAGTCAAAATCTTTTTTTTAACTTTGTAGACAGAAATCATCAAATCCTTGTACTGCAAGCCGACTATAACATTATAAACTAATTCCAATATAAAACTAACAAAACAGTGGGAACGACACAAACATACAACATAATTTCAGTGTACAGCAGACCCCGCATTATTAATAACAACGAATTACAAAAACCAACCTTACTCGTTTTAAAATAAACTCTTATCAATGTAAAATTCTCAGCACTAATAGGCGGACGAATGTACAACAACCTCTGACGATGTTAGACGATAATTAATCACCTTACTTTTCACTAAACCTTTCAAATACCGCCTACATACAGATTTTTTGTAACGCAACATTTATTTATTGTCTGAACGTGTCTACACGCGTAAACCAAATTTTCTTGGCACTTCAGCTATAGGAAAACTACCTTTATGCCATTGTGATAGTGTGTGACAGGTGGAGTGCAAAGGTTTTGGTGAATGTGTGACGTTTCGACACCGGACGCAAGTCAACAATTGCCTTCCTGTTGTGATAACGGTAAGCAGGCTAATTACCGGCGAAGTGTTACAGTTATTATAGGTTTTTTGAAAAAAGGTTGGACTGGTTTTAAATTTTGGGGCTCCTTAAGTGCCTACTTGGGTTAAGTTTTGCAGTGATTGGTTGTGTAGATTTAAAGTTACTTTTGGTTAATTAACCTGTATTTTTCTTCCCATATCTGACAGGATGAAAATATAATTAGTCACGTCTTTTTATTAAATGCTTTTTTGACGAATTTTGTATTGTTTTTTGATTTAAGTTTAAGTAGTTAAGTATGATTTCAATGTTCATAAATTAATTATAATTTAAAAACAAAATGTAATTAGGACATTTATGCTAATTAAATTGATATTTGCATAAAGTAATGCTAACCTGCCTTGTAAAGGCCTATTTGTACGTCAGTTATTTGGCAGAGCATAGTGATACCTACTGTATATAACCTTAAGATCTATTTTTACCTGTTTCACATATTACTGTTCTGAGAGAGGAAGTAAACATGCATACTACACCAAAATAAGAGCATGTTAGAGTAATAAATAATGTCAAAATTTTCCATGAAAAATTTGATGTGTTGTCGGTCAGTAAATATCGTAAATTGAATTAATTTTATTCAGGAACACATTTCGTGTTGCGTGATAATGCTTTTATTTTATTTATTACTGTTTTGGTACCTTACGATAAATATTGTCATAATTGTTGTGCTTTATTACCAAATTTTATAGCATAAATAAAAAGTTTTTAAATTTATTATACCTTTGAAAGGTATATTTTGACTGCACAGATAGCCAAGTGGTATAGGTCATCGCGCCAATTACCACTACACGTGACGTGCTTTGGATTCAATCCCCGCACGGGACAAACAATAGGCATGTTTCATATTTTTTTTAATGTCCGCCTTGTTGATTAAATAATTTTATTGGACACGTATTTTTTCTTTTTTCCTGCAAACAAAAAATGATCAAAATACAGAGAACGGAAATTACGCGTGACGTCACTCCTCACTACGATTTTTACCAAGGCATGGCGTCATAAGCCCCCACTCCGAAACTTTAAAGCGCTGTATCTTTGTATTTTTTTATTGTTTAGATGAAAGAAAAAATACGTGTCTAATATTTTTTATTATCTAACTGACGGACTAAATAGATTTTAACTTTTCATATCCAGTCAACATCCCTATTGTGTGATCCACAGATGTCTATTCCAAGTCTGGGAGTTCTTTGTGTTTGTGAATTGAATGTTTGTTAAAACCCCGGCGATAAATTGATTAATTAACATAGTGCAAGACACGTTTAAAAAAAAACATCATTAATGTGTTATCTACTTTAATTTGAACAATACGTTTGTTGTTTAAATTAGTTAAGTGCGAATACAAACCAATCGGGGTTTAACGGTGCAATATAAAATTCAAAACTGCACCACGCTTTATTTTAGAAACTAGCTGTCCCCCGCGACTTTGTCCGCGTGTTTTAGTTTCAACAGTTTTAAATTTTTGTAACTTTTTTCATATATGCTTCGCTCCTTTTGGTTGCAGCGTGATGTTATATAGCCTATAGCCTTCCTCAATAAACGGACTATCCAATACAAAAATAATTTTTCAATTCGAACCAGTAGTTCCTGAGATTAGCGCGTTTAAACAAACAAACTCTTTAACTTTATATATTAGTATAGATAAAGTTTTTTTTTTCTACTAATAGGGTAGGCACAATGAATGTAGTCATTTTAATATCCATACTAATAATTTAAATTCGAATATAACTCTGTCTGTGAATCTTTCACGGCTACCCGCTGAACCCTGTTTGGTTTTGATGAAACTTGGTACGGGGAAGCTTGGATTTCCAGAAAGGACAAAGGCTACTTTTTGCCGCGATAACCGACACCCACGCGGGCGGAGCCGCGGGAAACAGCTAGTCTTTTCATAAGCCATTTAACTGACCTATTAGCACAAAATGAACTACTACATGTAATAGAATGTCTTATTATCAAGAGATTACTTATATCTAGCCAAAGAAAAGCTTTTAACACCACTTTACAAGCACACTATTTGTATTGAGCCATTTAAATTGAACATAAAATATTTACTAAGCCAGTAAGTTTCATACAACTCTCCGTGGTCTTTCAGTATAGAGTGAGAAAATTTACACTATCAAATCTTTGAACTGTACTGTACTTAATATAGGGTTTAATTTATATTTATTGATTGCTTTTCTAAAATATTCTTATTTCTTATTCTGTGTGAGGTTTAAAGTTTATTTATAAATGTCCAAATGGCCCATATTAATGGTCCATATTATTGTAACAGAGAGCAAATTATTTAGAAAATTAATTGTTGCTTATAAACAATATAAAAAGTAAAAAAAAACCGGCTAAATAAAAAATAGGACATTGGCAAATCTACGTTTCAAATCTTTCGTCTATACTATTTACACAAACTAGGATATACGAAATATACGAAACCACCTTTCGAGTTTGCTTCGTAATGTCATGAATCATTGCTACAATTGAATTCAAAATCAACTGCCCTAATAATATAAACAAAAACAAACAAAACAATAGTACAACATCATTATATATGCTCCAAACATGTATACTATGTATTTGTAACATATATTTTGTATTCTTATGATTTCAACTAGGTACATACTATTTAGTACGAAACTCAACAGTTTTTATCATAACTCCTGTTGATAAATAAATGTGTTGTTTTAATAAAATGGTTTTGAAATGCACACAAAAAGTCGGAATATGTCAACAGTTTACCATCAATTTGGCTAAAGCGCTTATTAGACAACGCGATATTCAGTCTTGACTAAATAGGTTGTCTTACTGACTAACAAGCACACATTTTTATTTTTTAGAAAGAGATTTACGCAGTCAGCCTGAGCGCAGGCTTTGACTGCTTCACCGAACTTTTGGCGAGAACCTTAAGGGCCTCCAGCCAGAGCAATAGAAAAACTAACTACGTCAGCAACGTTCACTAAGGGCACCCCCTGTGGGGTTCGGACCTCGACTTAGTGCGTTGCTAACAATCTTAATAAGGCACAAACAGGAAGGGAGGGCTGGATATAAGTTTTTATATATCTAATCTAAGAGCTTATAAATTAGTCTGAAAACTAAGTGTCTCTCACCCTAAACGTTTACACCTTCTTCGTTCCGTCGCGGGTAAAAATGGACACTCATGTCTACAGTAAATTACATACATACAAAAAATATAAATAATGTCACTTTAATACCGATATAACACCAAAAGCCACGAACAGCGTATTAAAATAAATTACAAAGCATTCCGAGGTATTAAGCTTTAGCCAACGTATTGTGATATACCTACAAAGGGCTTTCCGGAAACTATCCAGCTAGTGAAAGTTCTAGGAAAATATCTTTTGGTCATATACAAAGAGATTCGCTTAGGCATTTAGTATCAAAATGTAAGGTTAGCAAAAAAAGTTGATGATTACAATGAAATTTACAAAACACCTGAAAACTATTATATGATTTACGTTATTTTTGCGAATTGATAACATAACCTTATCCTATGATATCTGTAGCTGCCAACATATAGCATTTTACTGTGTACAGGTGTTTGTAAATCTGATTGCTTTCATCAACTTTTGTTGCAGACTGTACTTAGGCATGTTTCCGTACTGCCTTCCACAAATATTTATGTACTATTGAAGTACGATTGGATGCGTAGTAATTTCGATTTCATGGTGAGATCACTAAATGTTACAATGCATTTCGTAAAGGTTTTTGGTGGCAATTTGAGGTTACCTGAATTCCATGTGGCTTATTCCTATGCAACAACCCCCACTTTTTTTTTTGCCATTTTCCAAGCTTACTTCTTAGGCTTCCAATCTAACCGAATTGAACTAAACTAAACGCTTAGTAAAGGTCTAAAATCTACCATAATTAATTAAAATTTCAACATTATCGGTTTATCATTTTGTTAGCTTGTTGTTAATATTACTGTGCATGCTGTGGTCTCCTATAATTGAAGGAGTACACATACAAAATACCATGGTTGAACAAATTTATATGTGATGATTTGTGTATATCTTTTGTTGGAGATCCTTAAAATAAATTAATAAATATTTTCATGGTCCGGGTAGTAGGCAGGATAGGTCAAGGTGTCAATTGACAGGAGCTGTTTAAGAAAGTGTTGGAATAATAATAAAAAAAAGCAAACCTATATAAAAATAAATATTATAAATGTATACCTACTTATGTCTGAAAAAAGCTATAAATAAATAAACAAATAAATTATTATTATTATGTCAGACATCCTGTCTCGCTATGGGCAACCTATCTATAAATGAATCTATATTCTGTTTCTATTCACTTTTGTGACTTATTGCCACTATTCTAGCCAATTCGTTACACTAACCATTCACACATTCTTCACGTTTAATATATCACCTTTTTAATAGGTTTTCAAAAAAGGGCCTTGAATAACAAAATATAGGTCATGCTCAGTAAGTAAAACTATTTTGTTTTATATTTAAATGAATCTCGTATGCCATTGAATGTCTAAACCTTAGAGAAAAAATAGTAAACTATAGAGCGCGCATATCGAGTATGAACTGCAGGCACTAGTATGAACAAGTAAAATCGTAAAATTAGTGTTAAGACACAACGCGCCATTTTATTAAAACTATCTCAAAACCTAATATTACTCTAATAATATCGGAACCATCGATATTTTCGTATAAACCTCTCTCTTCGCACAGAAAATGACTTAAATCAGTAAACAATCGTAGTACTTACCTACTGCTAAAAACAAAGGTACCAGCGTTGAGCGCACTGTATACCTATGTAAATGTATACCCTAAGGTCAGAAGCAAAGTAATCTTCAATTTTCTTTAAGTCAAACATAAAAAAAAAAATAAAAATAAATATCGTCATTTATTATTAGACAAATACGATGTTTTATTTCTTTGATACAACGTAACACCTATTACTTGACCTTAACTGGCGTTTTAATATTTCGTTATTTAGGTAACCAATAAAATAAACCACTTAGGAAATTCTGTAGTTTAGAACGAATCGACGCAGCCCGATCATAAATAACTATTTACTTTGTGTGCAATAGATATGAAACTTTCAGAAGAAAGCGACCACAAAAACCTTACGTATATTACCTTTAAAACCTTCAAGTAATATCTTAAAAGTGTCGTCGCATGTCTAATGCCTTACGATCCCAGACAGAAACTCTATTAGAATGTGGCGATGCGTGAAATCGGTTTAACCTGCCAATTGCTAATTGTTGCTCCAAAGTGCATATTACCACCCAACTTGGCGAAAGTTATGTGAGCGGCAAATTTTATGGAACTTTTGTTAAATTTATTGTATTTTTTTTTGCGTTTAGTGAATTTTGTTGCTCATTGGGTGGTTTGATTTTTTAGGGAATGTTTTTAAATTTTTCGTAGATTTACTTTTTACTTCACAAGGTCTGCTGATGATTGTTGCGGTGGATATGTATGGTACAACTTCTGAAAAATTTACTATTTAATATATTGTTGATACAATTCAATTAAATGATATCTCATCACGGAATAGAAAATACAGTATCTCATCATGAATGATTAAATCATCTTACAAAACATTGAGTTTTGGTATTCTGCTGTTTTTTTTTTTTTTACAAAAAATTCTGCCATTGTCGTCTAGTGACCTCACATGGGTAATTTGAGGGCTATAATAAATATTATTACCTTTTTATACAAATATATAGATGTTAGTAAATAATAAATAATTACCTAAAAAAATATTAACGATTATACACATATAAATTAAATATATTAAATAATTATAGCTTGGATCTTGTTAGTAATGACGCTCAGGTTATTTTATGGTCATAAATTCATTTGTTTTTACGAAATCGAATTTAACTCTTCTTGGCCCATATTGTAATATTTTGTTTGGAAACAACCTCTCATACCTAATAGAAAAACTACATCCATGTAACTATATGTTGCAACAAAGGTTTACACATTCTAAGCTTACAAAATATTGTAAGCATTGACCCTTTACATTGCCATCAAATAAACACGGATAACGTTGACGTATCGATTTACGATTATTTTCATTTAGATTACTAAAATTGACTGTTTACGTCAAGAGTCACCTCACTAAAATTCGATGTAACTTGCCTATTAGGGATGCACTCGTGAATTCTCGAATGTCGACTTTCTTTTTTATTGCAGTGTTAAACTTTGGGTTATTTAGACGGTTCTTGTTAGTTTCTTTTGTATAATGAATGGAGCTTGTAATTCTAAAAATAAGCAGGTACTAGTTAATAGTTTTTGTGTATATAATCGAGACCGCTTAACATTTTGTACATAGGTAAAGGTACGATTACACGGGCAACTTAGTCAATTGGGCAACTCTTGGCAATTTATATACAAATTTTGTATTGCTATACATTGCTAGGTAGGTGAAGTCGCGGTGGCCCGGTGGTTCAATGAAAGGATTTGTGTGCACGAGGTTGCAGGTTGGAACCCATTACAGGCAAGTACAATTGGAATCTGAAATCACCAACCCGCATTGAGCGAGCGTGGTGACCAATGCTCGTTCCTTCTCTATATGGGAAGAGGCCTGTGCCTAGCAGGGGGACATTAATAGGCTGGTGTTATTTATACATTGCTAGGTGTTGCGGATTAATTTTAATTTTAAATTTACCAATAATCGTCGTCGTCGTAATAATTGCCAGTGTAAGCGTACTTCATTTTAGTAATGACATCTTTTTGTTTTTTATCACATAATTATTAGTACCTAATTGTTTACCTATGTACAGTAGGTATTTAGTGTTTGTACTAATACTATTGTACAATTTGATACAGTATACATAATATATTAAAATTATTGTGAGTATGGTATGGTTAGTATTATCATAATCAGTAATAGCCAGTTCATATATTCAAAAAACAATTCATTTTGCTAACGGTCGGTAGAATTTTCTTCGTATCGCTTAGAAAATTCTACCATCCGTTAGCAAAACGAATCATATTTGGAATATAGGAACCGGATATAAACCAACTACCTCATTATCTCAAAGAATCGATTACTTTCTTCAATATGTATATACTTACTTTTCAAGTTGTATTTTTACTCGATCATCGCTCCACTTTTGTCGCACACTCCTTCTCACTGATAAGAAAGCTATACAATATCAATATTTGTTTGAAAGATTTTTTAAGTAATTGCCTTACCTTAAACAGAGAGCGGCACGTGTGAACTAACCATAAAGGTGCATCCATAACACAGTTACTTTTTGTAAGGCAACGTTTCCAAGTGTTAGTGAACATAAATATTTACAATAATTATAATTTAAGCATAAAAAAAAAACCGCTTTTTTTTGACACAGATTGTGTGAAAGAGCCGATAGTTTTTAAACAGCTAAATAGATCTTAGATGAATTATAGCTGAAAACATCTCGATCGAATAAGCTATGCAAAAAAAACATTTCAAAATATTGGTACAGACCACAAACGGGTCTTAAAAATGTATTGCAATAGGTACAGTGTGTAATGTCGTGTTCTGTAACGATTTGATAAGTTACCCATGTGGTAAAAAACAATAAGAGTTACAGATTTTTTGAGACTGATTAGACTGAGACTATTTAAGTCGGAGTGTTCTTTGGGCATGTGAATTGAATGTTTATAAAACCCACCGCGACACAAGGATTTAATTCCTTAGAGCGGGAGTCGAACTCAAAAACAGAAAAAAAACCCGTTATGAAGTAAGGCTTGTTTCTAAAATTTACATTTTGTAATTAAATACGAATACCAGAAAGAAAAACTTAAACTTCAGGCAGGACTCGAACCTGCGACTACCTACTGCTATCCCGACGATAAGACAACGCTTCTACAAGAAGCATTCGACTTAGGTAGCAGTAGCAATACAAAACACAACCGCCGTATACTACGTCCTCGCCGGCGAGGCCCGTCGCGTATTATAAATAATAGTAACGTAAATGTTACCCCCCCGTCCCTAGATCAAGCTGGCCCGAGCCGGCCAAACTAGCAATAAAAATATGTCCCTAAATAATAATAACTCAGATCCAGCCATCCCTTGCTGTTTTTGCCTTATTAAGATAGTCAGCAACGCACTAAGTCGAGGTCCGAACCCCGCAGGGGTGCCCTTAGTGAACGTTGCTGACGTAGTTAGTTTATTTTACTTGCTCTGGCTGGAGGCCTTACGGTTTTCGCCAAAAGTCCGGTGAAGCAGTCAAAGCCTGCGCTCAGGCTAACTGCAGTAGACCTCTTCCAAAAAAAAAAAAAAGACTATCTACTGCTTACGGCTTAACGCGCCAGTCGCTTTACCAACTATTACTACTAGTACTACTACTACTAGCACTAGTAGTAGTAGTTACATTTTGTTAATTCATGATATTTACGGTGTGCATCCCAACAAATAGTAACAAGTGATCCCAAAAAATATGACATAACCTTATGCTGTTCCTCAAAAAGTAACTGCAGTGTGGATGCACCATTATCGCTTGTCTTGGGAAACTCGTATTCTATCTACCGTCACTTATTTTTAAGATACCGCTAATCCAGTTTTATGATGTTCAATATTTAAAGGTTTGAGCAAACGATTGCGTTTTGTTTATGTGTGTTGTGGGAACTTTTTGGAGGCCCTTTTGTGAGTTCTAAGTTGATATTTTGGGGAACAAAGTCTCAAGAGGGGACACTACTACCGAGGAAATTGAAAAATAGGTATTTAATATTATTTAAAGAATTATATTGCTGTCGCACATCTCCGACCTATCCCCGTAAAGTGCGAAAGGGACATCTGCAGCTAAAGCTGATTTTACATTGACCAAAAGACGTTTCGTATTCCGCTGTTTTCTTCTCCAAAACTAGACTGATCCAAATATTTTTTACATCGAAATTTACAAGAAAGGTTATCTTCTATTTTTTGTTGTTAAAATCTCATTAAATTTGTCTGATAGTCGAAGGAACATGCTTATGACGGAGAATACTTTTTGGAAAACATCTTTGCTCTAGAATCATTATCCACAAAGAAAACAGCGAAATAAGTTTGTATAGAGAAAGACCTAGACGCGACCCACTAAAAGCCATCATATTAAAAAAAAACATGGAGCTATCACTTTATTCTTATGGCTTAGAGTATAACATAATCAAGTTTACATAATAGTTTACTTATTTGTACTCCAAGGCTAGTAGGGCTTTCAAAAGTCATAAAACAACGGCAGATCGTTCTTTCGATCGTTCACTGAATTTTTATTTGGATTTAATGTCAGATGTGAACATCAATTACAGCCTTATTTGTAGTTGTTAATATTACAACTAGATATTATATTCCATTATAAAAGAACTAAATAAAAATACAACATAATAATATATTCCAAACACTTTAAAGTGGGACATTTAAAAAACCTTTTTCCTCAAACGAGCATTAGTATTAAAAACGACCGGAAGGCACTTCGAAATGTTAAGAAGCGGAAATGGATCGGTTGGTTGTAAGTTGGTAACACTATTAGTCAGTGTTGCCAACCTGATGGGCTGTTAACACGCGATTCGTTGCTCAATAGGTTTTTTTTTAAAACGTTGTGTATTTTATAATCATGTAATATTTAAAAATTATGTTTTTAGCATAAAATTATTTCCTATTTTAGACTTTATTTAAGTATTCCATTCAAGAAAATGACAACTTTATCTGGTTTAAAAATTGTTTTCATAACTTGAAGGAAAAATAAAATGTAACAAACTTATTTAATTTTAGCCGTTTTTTTACATACACTAAAAAAAGAAAAATGTTAACAACCACTAATATCAACGTAATACAGCCATTAAAATGCCATACCTTAATTTACACTAGCAATTATACGAAGGGTCACAAGTACCTAATTAAACCTGAAAACCACTTAATAAAACGAAGGAAAAGAGTCTACATTAAATCTCCTCGTTAAGCACCATTGACCTCGCAATACGCGGGATTATTGCGACACAAATCCCATCTGACAACATGGTTGACTTAAACAGGGATCCCTACCCCCTATTTAAACGATGAATGCGCTTCCCCGGTACAGCTCCGGTGCACGTGCAACACTCAAGGTCCCACAACCCTTTACACATCCTCTCATGCTTGCAATTAAAACGAAAAACCGAGCGAAACAACGCTATACTTAGCTAACAAGGAAGAAAGAGACAGTACGCCTCATTTACCAAAGCACTTTTATTTCCACTTGCACTTGAGAGGTCGTCGGCCAATCAACGGTCGTGCCGCGCCCGCCTCGCATTGGTCCGTTTGAATAGAGAATATTTTTTCAAAAATGGAACAAAAGCCGAGGGTAGGTAATAGCGAGTTTTGTTTTATTCGAGTGGCATTTCGTATTTGAGTGGAGGAGGCCGCGCCGAGCGGACGTCTCGACTTTTAATTACCTTATATTTTTGCTATTGTTTCTTTAAGGACACTCGTACGTTAAGCTGGCATTTCATTTTACGACGATGATGTTCAACATTGTTATTTTATTACACGGAACTCGTTTAGTACTTCAGTGCGAGGGCTTGTTACAAAACAAGCAAATTAGCTATGTTTATTTCTTACTAACCACTATCCTGTGTTTGTCAGGAACTGTCGTTATTCAAGTGTTTGTGCTTAAAGCACGGGATACATTTCATGTCTCTATTCATAGTTATGTTAATGCAGAGGGGTTGTTTGTAAGGAAGAATGCGGTATTTTCTTGCGGTCAAGTTTTTTTTTATCAACCTTACGTCGTGTCGTCTACAAATTTATATATTGACAACTTGTCATTAGGCTCAACTAAAATCTGTCGATATTGTTCTTGTAACAAAATGATTTTAAGCAGTGGCGAAATAATTTGGTTTCGCGGACACTTTATCAAGAGATTTTGCACAGTAACTTTCATGAGATGAAATCGTCCTGAAAAATTGGCATGCGTCTGTTAGATATACATTTAAATAATTAAGAGTGGTACTCAATGGGATACTCCAAACCAATCTACGAGAGTTAAAGCTTGTTTCTATCGAAAAAAGGTAGTCTTACCTATCGATTCTCTTCTAAAGACTTTAATGTTCTCCAAAGATGGTTCTTTGCGTGTACAGCTCAAATTGCTGTCCATTTTCAATGAACGTATCATTTTAGTTGGTTATACCCTTATATGACGGGTGGTCTTAGAGACGAGATTAACATATAAATTAAGTACTTATCTTTTACATGTTTTTTTCATTGGAACTGCTGAGGTCTTTTATTTACTAGTACGTTTGACAATGTAACAATAGATAGATAAAAAAAAAAAGAAAAAAATAACTCGAATTTTTCCTTTTATCTAAAGTTAAAGCGCTTAGTTCAGGAGAGGAAGCTTGTGACGTCACCTTTTGGTAAAAATTGTAGGTACAAGTGACGTCACGCGACATTTCCATTCACTGTATCATATTCGTATGAAAAAAAAACGTGTCCAATATTTTTTAATAACCTATGTGACGTGTAAATAAACAAAAATAGTAATAAGTTTTGGTACATAGTGTAGAATGCTCTGAAAACATTTTAGAGAGCTAGAAGTTAGGAATAAGACATTTAATTAGTAGATGCAAACTGTGTTTTAATGAAATGTACATTTTTATTATTAAAATAATCGATTTAATCAGAGCCAGTTTTCAGTCGTTTACATTTATGAAAAGTGGTTTTTATCCTACGGTTGTATAAAATTAAAGTTTCATTATTGTAACGGAATATTAATTTAAAGTAATTATGAGAAACAATGTTATTACCATACGTCGAGTTCTCGAATATCGAGTTTACCGTTTATTGAGAGTTGAGAGGTCTGTCGGCTGACCCCTACCCTTAACGGACTTGCAAATTACAGTATTATATACCTACCTAATTAGTTTGATTAACCAAAATTGTTTATTTATTGATCGTATATCATGTTCCCGGTGTTTATTAGTAGGCCAGATAATATTGGTTACTGAATATTGACTTTATGATTAAAAAAGATTTTGTTAAAGAAACCATGTGTTTGTGATTTTAAGAATAAAATTGAAAGAAAAAACATCACGGGGAGAAACTGTTCTATCAGATTATTTTATATTTTATACCTACCTACTTATGAATTAAATTCAAAGAAGGTTCTTAATTCGACAGTATGTTGTTTTTGTATGTTTCTTACGCGATATCTTCGGCAATAGGCGTGTGGACTGGGTATGAAAAGAACATATCAATTTAGTCCACCAGATACATAAAAAAATAAATAAAACTCATATTTTTTCTTTTATCAAATCAATAAAAAGCTTTAAAGTTCAGGAGAGTCTTGTGACGTCATGTCTTGGTAAAAATTGTAGCTAGAAGTGACGTCACGCGACATTTCCTTTCACTGTATCTTCCTCATTGTTTGTTTACGTAAAAAAGGAAAAAAAGTTTTTAATATTTTTCAATAGTCTGTGTAAGGAGTAAATAAATAAAAACTTGGTCCACATTCCTATTCTGGAACTGATTTAAAAATTTATTTTGGATCTATAGGGTGTCCTGAGACCTTCTTAGTGGTCCCATATAAATTTCATTGCAGTCTATTCCATTTTATACTTAGTTATGTGTAATCAATTGCTTTTAATCATTTATTAATCAGTCTTTCAAAGATAACCCTTGATTATAAATTGAGGAAGGTAATGTTTAAACTTTAAGATTTAAATCATTGATGTAAATACATCTGCTTATGTGAACGGGTCTTACAATAGTTAATAGAGGTTACCCAATTAGTAATGGTGGAAGCCATGTTGTCTGCAGAGCGTATTCATTTGTTAAAACAAAACTCGAACCCCCACATCCCTACTGACTCTATTTATATGGAACGTATTTTCTTTTCAGGAACTTAGCGGCCCCGCGACCTCAGACGCAGGTCGGCAACACGTCCTTGGAGACAATCACGGCGCTACACAAAGAGAACTGCCACAGATTAGAGTACCTGGTTGAGCGACAGAAACAGCTGTGCATGCTGTCTGATACTATGATAAAGGTGAGACTTGCTCAATTATAAATACTGGTTACGTAAATCCCGATTTCCCTTGGTCTCGCCATAACTGCAAAACGACTGCACAAAATCGGATATTTTTTTTTGTTATGTTCCTTATTTTAAGGGCAACATTGATATAAAGTTTTAAAATTTATTACAAAAGAAAAAAAACATGTAAATGTTTTGAAAATCTCACACCACCCGTCCAAAGCTGGGACGGGCAACTAGTAGAAGATAAACATTATTATCTATAGCACAGCGAAAATCATAACCAGACCGCTGAAGTAATGTATCTTAACATTTAGCGAGTGACGTAATAAGCTACTGACCCTAGAAATGCGGTGACAAATTATGATTTTTGGTGTCGAATAATTGATGCGAAAAACTGGATATATATATATTTTTATTTACCAACTACGTTGTGGTAGATCTAGTTGGCCACCGACGTTAGACGATACGGAATTTGAGTTATCACGGAGTTTTTTATAAAGCCATTATCGCTTCAGTTGACAACCGCTATAGCAAATAAGCCTGCTGAATTGAATCTACATTGTATCTACGTAGTACTTAAACAATCGTATTTGTTTAACATTTGCGGCTCGGTCAGGTTACAATCGTACATCTAAACATCCGATTTGTTTCCAAAATATTTGTAATGTTTAAAACGTAATTGTGAGTCTGTTAATTAATATTAGTTTTAATTTCAATGATTGAGTGTTTCATTTATGATTAAATACATTAAAATATAATAACAAAGCAAAACATAACATCAATAAAAAAGAATAAAACTTTAGCTAAGAACCATCTTGATTAAGTCAGATTTCACAAAAAAAGACACATCATAATCGGTCCATTCGTTTAGGAGCTACGATACCCCAGACAGACACACAAACAGACAAACATATCGACACGTCAAACTTCTAGCACCCCTGTTTTTGAGTCAGCAGTTAAAAATATAATTTAAATTTAAAATTATATGTAATCTTAAACTGAATCGGATTCAAAATATTGATATATTGAGAATCTCAGATGCAATATGTTTTGGAGAAAAAAGTTTGGTAGTTAGGCTGTACACAAAACGACGAACTTGTATAGTAAATCGTTCTTTTGAATTTGAATTGTAAAAAACAACCAACTTGAGACTAACTTAAGTATCTGTTAATGACGCAAATAAAAATGCCTATATAATATAATCACATTAAAAAAAACTGTCTACCTATACGGGAAATAAATAAATACTTAATTACAAATTGGTTTCCTTAAACGAGATGCCCAAACATATATTTCTGTAACTACCCGTACAAATTGTTATTGTGAAAAAAGGTACAAAATTAATATTGACATGATTAAAATCAAATTAAAGGAACGCTAAAGACAAATACGGAATGAACGACTTTATAAAGCGATCGTTAAACGAAAATAAGGGCCGAGTTCCATTAAGACAAACAAAGCACAAGTCTTTGTGTATACGAACCATACTCGCGAATTTCCTTACCCCGGTCACTCATATGCGCGCAAACATTCGAACAAGATTCGCGCGGTATGCTGTCTGTTAACACCGCACAACTGCAGACACAGCTTGGAAATGAAATCATTTGCAAATATCGACCTACACTTGTGGGTTTGCGTATTCGTGCGAATGCGAGTCACCGGCATTACACTGGCAATATTTTTTTTTGTTAAAAAATATCCGTCAACAAAAAACAAATATAGCATTACAAAAAAATAACAGAAATTGACAAGAATTGCCCAATTTTAGCGCACCTTTACAATATTAATGCATAACACAAAAATTTTGAATAATACGTAAATTTCCTATTAGTCTCCAAGCCTCGTTTGTAAATAGATAAACTTGGTTATACCTGTATATTTTTTCTGTGTACGAGCTTGAATTTAGTATTAGTTTTCTTCTCAACATACATGCATTATTTACTATGTGAGTAAGAGCATACTTTACTTGAAAGTCTTGCACATTTATAAGTAAATTAATAAGTATTAACAATGACAAAATACTAAATTACCTACTTTACCAAGTTGCCAATAACATATTTAATGTTCGCCCAAAAGAAAACGGACCCTAACTTCAACATTAATGACAGTTTTATTTTGGTTAATAAAAACATGCAATTACCATTCGCAATTTACTGTGATACCGTCGTAAAATGTAATCTTAACGATGCCAAAGTTAATTGAGATCGCTGTGAAGATAATGTAAGAATTATTGAATTAATCGATCTGATTTATTGGAGCCTCGCCACTCAGATAAATAAGTGGTTACGGATTGAACAGCTAATATCATTATAATTTAATTTATTGTTTAATTTCGATATTAGTGTTATTATTTCGTTTATATTTCGATATAGACTTATTGCGTTATTTATGACTAGCTGTCCCCCGCGACTTTGTCTGCGTGTTTTAGTTTTAACGGTTTGTCATTTTTACAACCTTTTTCCTTTATGCTCCGCTCCTTTTGGTCGCAGCGTAAGTATTTTATAGCTTATAGCCTTCCTCAATAAATGGGCTATGCAACACTGAAATAATTTTTCAAATCGGACCAGTAGTTCCTGAGATTAGCGCGTTCAAACAAAAAAAAACAAACAAACAAACTCTTCAGCCGTTTATATTAATACTAGCCGTCCCCCGCGACTTGTTCGCGTGTTTTACTTTCAACGGTTTTTCATTTTTGCAACATTTTTCATTTATGCTCCGCTCCTATTGGTCGTAGCGTGATGTTATATAGCCTATAGCCTTCCACAATAAACGGATTATCCAATACAAAAATATTTTTTCAATTCGAACCAGTAGTTCCTGAGATTAGCGCGTTCAAACAAACAAACTCTTCAGCTTTATAATATTAGTATATAGATATATAGATTAAGGATAGTTGAGTAAGTATTCAGTCTAGCTTTTTACGGGCTATTAAAACAACACTTGAATTTAGATAAATAATTCCTAGTACGAACTTTGACTAGATTGTTGTCTGTTACTGTGTAATTTATTAAACAGTAGTCTATATATTTAAAAAAATAATCACAATTTCCCTTGGTCACGCCATAACTCCGAACTCCGAGCGACTGAACAAAATCGGATAAATCTTTTTTTGGTAATATCCCTTATTAATACGATAAATTTATTATAAACGAAAATGAAAAAAAAGAGTGTTATTTTTTTTTCGAAAATCTTTCACCATTGCATCCGTGCGAATCCGGGGCGGGCAGCTATTTACTTATTATTAAGTATGTTATGCCATCCAACCGATTTTTGTGAACATTGACAAAATAATATTTTTTCATACTTATTATCCGACATTTTCGACGCATCGCGTATCTAAGCACCAATTCCGGGTACGATGTAAGTTTTACCGTTTACGCTAATATAAGTGACGTCATTATTTGAATTTTTATGGCATTTTGATCTGCTGCAGATTTTATAAGTATGAACATGGTCGTAAAAGGGTGATTTACCGTGTTTTGAGAATTCCGTGTGAAGTAGGTCAAATTGTTAGAGTAGTTTTGCTCGATAATGTAATAAAGCTTTGTAAGAATTCATCATTAATGGCATTATTGATACAAATTTCGACAGTGTTAAGCAATTGCTTAGTTCAATTATTTCTTAATTCACGTTGTATAGAGAATTAGTGTTTTTTTTTTAAATAAGGCTCTAAATGTACGACATTTTCTTAAATAATTATTTCATACTTGACTTAAGTATGATGCGATATCGCAAATAAATATGATATGTTTCGAATGTCCTCTTCAATTTTTTTTCAGACCTTTATGACTTTTTTGCCATTTAAACATGTTTTAAAGTCTACCTTTGACAAGGTACCTGAACTTTGAAACATGTTTACAACGTGTATACAAGTCTGATGACTTCTCGAAATCATGCTTCTTTTCCTAAATATCTGACCATCAAACATCAAAACTTCCAGGTGCTTCAAGCTGGCGCGCAGCAGTCTGTCGAGGAATGCCAGCACCAGTTCCGGCACAGCAGGTGGAACTGCAGTACGGTGGAGAACTCCACCGATATCTTTGGAGGTGTACTTAAGTTTAGTGAGTATTGGAAGCCCAGGCTATTTTTGTTAATTAAGCTTCTGTTTTTAGAATGAGTGGTGAGAGGAAACCGAATTACTTATCTGAAGTTATTTCCTAGGAGGAACTATTTCTCGTTCTTGCTTTATAAAATTATCTTTGTGTCGCGGGAGGTTTTCAATACATACAAATCACATGCAAAAAGAACACCCACACACATGCTTGTCCCATGAGGGCATCGAAACCTGCGGCACGTCGCGCACATTGGTAATTGGCGTGGTGACCTATACCACTCGGCTATCGGTGTAGACTATATGTTTTGGTCTTAGTAAAAATCTGGATACATAATTATTTGTAGAGAGGTTAGGATTTAATATCAATGACTTTACTAAATTCGTACCTTACCATATTTAATATTGGTTAATAAATAAATGAAGTAGTTATGGAAATTCAACGACGAATATTTTTATTTTAAACTGAGGTTAAAGATGATAATGCAAAGTAACATATGTGGTAATTCAGGTAATTAACTGTCTATGTAACAAATTTTATTCAAATTCGTTTAGCCGTTTTATCATGATTGAGTACCCATCCTTCCATTCTTCCATCCTCACAAACTTTCACATTTATAATATTTGCACGATAAAATACTTTGCTACTCAGGGTCAGTGTTATTAATTCTAATGCCTTCGCAAAGTCTAGTCTAGATAAATACTAATTAATTACATTATTGTCATCAATCTTGTTCAGTATAGGCTGACCTCTTGACTTGCCATGTTCAATTTAAATAACCATTAATAATTTAAGAAGACTCGAATATGACAATATTTGTATAAGGTAGAGAAGGAAAAGCTAAATAAATGTGGACAACATCATATACATCGTGTTATGGACTCAGAGACAACTAAGGTACCACAAACACCCAGATCTGAGACAATGTAGAGAAGTCGTTTTCAACATTGACCCGTGCAGGGATCAAACCCGGGACCTCAGAGCTGGCGACACCTTGAAAACCGGTGTACGCCACTCGAGCACGGAGGATGTCGAAAACGTATAGATGGTGTTAGAAACAAAAATGAAAAAGTGATGACAAATATAAAAATAAATTGTAAAGTGCATAGTGTTGTACCTAAATAAATATGCAATTATATGGAATAATATTAAGATTACATTGTAAATACTACTTTGACAAACGGTCTTAATTACGATATTACAAAAAATAATTGTAATAACTTAGTACACAGGTTCTAACTATATCTGTTTAATAGCTTAAATATGCACGTTGTTAAACTTCATTAAACACACACACACAAACATGCACTGGAATGTTAAGTTTAACTTAAATACACTTCAGGTACTATATTAACAAAAAAAATGCAATACATTGGAATTCCTCAAGGCATATCCCATTAAGGATATTGAACCTATTCCATCACTAGCAGATGTATTAAAACTTTTGTCGAATCGCAATCCACTTATAGGAATTAATCCTGCTAAATGCATCACTTCAAAAGGATTGCAGCTCGCATGTCATAAGAATGCTTTTTGATGTCGGTATACATAAATCGTATGCCAGTCGTCAGTTCTGTAAAGATTGTGAGCCTGGAAGTGATAATGAGAAGAAATTTGTTTTAGATGTCGATGCATCGGTTGAGTAGAATATAAAAAATCATTCATAGGAGAAGGAGGAATTGTAAAGATTATAAACAATACTAGCTGTCCCCCGCGACTTTGTCCGCGTATTTTAGTTTAAACGGTTTTTCATTATTGCAACATTTTTCATTTATGCTCCGCTCCTATTGGTCGTAGCGTGATGTTATATAGCCTATAGCCTTCCTCAATTCCTCAAACTTTTCAATTCGAACCAGTAGTTCCTGAGATTAGCGCGTTCAAACAAACAAACAAACAAACTCTTCAGCTTTATAATATTAAAGTATAGATTAAGAACTGATTAACGCCAGATATTTTTTATTCGTCGAATAAAATTGTCCATCTGGACGTCTGACAGATTTTTAAATGGAAGACCTGAAAAAAAAAATACAATTTTATTCCTCGGGTAAAATTATCTGGCGTTGGAAAAAATCTGTTATTTTCAGTTTAGTATTAAGATAGTTGTCTTGAATTTTAAAATTAAACAAAAGCTGCACGTTCTTTTTTTAGCGTAGTATTGCAAAAGGTTTTTTATTTATGCTTAGTGAAGGACCACCTATTTCTCTTCCTTTATTGATCAGCTAATGCACTTTTATTATAATGTTTTGCACACCAGCATCATGACCCATTTCTATCTTCAATGAGATATTACGCAGCTGATCCATTCTGTTTCCTTTGTATATCAACGTGCGAATAGATAAGGTGCACATTGATATGCACTCTGTTATTCTCTGAACAAATTCGAATCATCACGAATGTAGTATTTGACGCGTTCTTCCGCTGCTGATCAAAATCAAAGTTTGTGTACGAGTTTACATGAAGACCCATTTCATAGAACTTCATCTTGTAAGCCGTGAAATGTTTATTTTCTTATGTCGATTAGTGAGATCACGTGCGTGTGTTGTTGATGGAGCAGCTCAGTTTGTTTACTGTTCACTACAAGCGCCGTGACCACTTGTTTTGAGCTCCCACCCCCCTTTGGTTCTTAGAGAAGATGGGTTTCAATTTGTGGTTGTATGCCTTTTAAGGGATCTAAGTTTTGGTCGCTTTATACATCAGTGGTCAACGAACTTCGTACAAATTTTCAATTTCGTATTTATGTTCTTGAAGTAGTTCAGTTTTAAATATTGAAAACTGTTAGAAGCTATTAATAACTTCGACCCGTTCTTTAACTAGGATTTCATTCGTTGAAGACTGTTATGAAAATATGAATCATTGGATGTTAGCATTGTGAATTTGACACGTGACTGTGAGGATACAATAAATAACTTTATAAGAATCTTGCAGACACCTGGTTGTAATGAAAAATAGCTGGTGAAACAATAGCATCGTACAAGAAGCGTCTAGAGTATTTTTATTCACCTTGCTTCATCAACTCATGTAATGTGTCATTACATAGCCAACATTCTATTTTGATTGCATTTGTTTAATAAATTTTGTTAGACTATGCTAACAAAATCATTTGTGTAACTATTATGAAATTTTCAAAACTAATAGATGGAGAAAATATAATGTACAGTGTTTTTGATTTTACATTATTTACAAATATACCTATCACTATTTGTTTTTTTTTATGTCTACGTTAAAAGAATTCAAGTTATGGATCAGAATTATTTCAACTCCATCCTAGCTTACAGAAGCTATGGTATACAAATAATCGATTATAGCAAATTGCTCAAAAAGATTTTCATGTTCACACGGCAAACTAGATAGGTTTGCAGGCCACACTAACATTTTACATTACATTATACACTAACATTTTTATTACATACTAGCTGTCTCTCGCGACTTTGTCCGCGTGTTTTAGTTTCAACGGTTTTTCATTTTTGCAACATTTTTCATTTATGCTCTGCTCCTTTTGGTCGCAGCGTGATGTTATATAGCTTATAGCCTTTCTCAATAATTGGGCTATCCAACAATGAAAGATTTTTTTAAATCGGACGAGTAGTTCCTGAGATTAGCGTGCTTATGTAAGCGGAAACCTGTCTAGTTTGCCACGTGTACAAAAAATTGGGTAATTATTCAAATGGTCCATATATTATTTTCAGAATCTCGCGAGTCAGCATTCGTGCACGCTCTCTCAGCGGCGGCGCTAGCACATGCAGTGGCCAGGGCATGCAGCCGCGGTGAACTCAACGAGTGCTCCTGTGATTCTCGGGTTAGGAAGCGCACGCCGAGGCATTGGCAGTGGGGAGGATGTTCTGAGGTAACATACCTTGAATTTTAACGTTTATCAAGTAATATAATATAAAAAATTCACATGCACAACAAAATAAACATTCTTAGTAGAAGTTCGATTGGACTGCAAAGAAATTTATGTTTAAAACAATTAAAATACTTAACTATCACTGCTGTTTTTTTGTTTCTTTCCAACTATTTAAGAAGTATTAAATTAAATCAGCAAAAACAAAATGTAAGGCGGCCACTGACTTCTATATACAGCTCCGTTAAAAGACATTTGCATTTTTCAGGACATACGGTACGGGGAAATGTTCAGTAAAGACTTCTCGGACTCTAAAGAAGATAAAAACACGGATGAAGGTTTGGTGAACTTGCATAACAACGAAGCAGGGCGAAGAGTAAGTAAAAAAAACGCATACCATAAAAATAATGTCTAGGCACTTCTTTTAATCATCGACGACATTAAACAAAATAAATAAAGGACGAATTTCTTTAATATTGCTATTAAAAATGAACAAGAAAACCTAGAAAAATTTGAGTGTTTATGTATATAATTCTATATAATTACTAGCTTTCCGTGTTATGCATGCATGCATGTAACCCACCACTAGACAGCATTGTTCGGGTCATTCTTGCAAGCTAAATTAGAACCACTTCTAGACATCCAATTGAGATGAAAATTTGTATACTTATGGAAGTTTGGTGGCAATACAATATTATGGTACTTTCAAACTGGTCTTCGGTCCGGAAGGTGGCCATAGAAACTCCGTAACGAAACGACCCAGTCTCATCGTGTTTAGGCTTATTTGATTTGTCTTCACTAGTACTGTTATCCTAGCTGATTTAAAAGCTTGTGATTAAAAATTCATTTTTCACGAAAAATTATGAAATAAATAATTTTGTACTTTTTATCTGACCGTCGTCTAATATTTCGGTTTTCAGGCGGTTCGTGGTCGCATGCAGCGCGTTTGTAAATGTCACGGCATGTCTGGATCTTGCTCAGTGCGTGTCTGCTGGCGTCGTCTGCCTCAGCTGCGGCTTGTCGGCGATGCCCTGTCGACGAGATACGAGGGAGCTTCGCATGTTAAGGTCTACTATGTATAGCGTTTTTTTATTCTATTTAAATATTTTACTTTAGCCTAGGGAGGCCCACTATTTGGCAAAGGCCTAATTACATCATTTCATAAATTCTCATCGGGCTTCGTCTCATCCCCTATTCCTATACGATAATTTTAATAGTTTTGGGATTTGTGCAATATAGTCATGGTTCAACGGACTTAGTATAAGTCTTTAAAAGTTATTATGTCCTTAAACACTAGAAAAATTGTGATTCAACCCGTTTATTACCACTGCCATAGGTCTGTTAGCGCCATCTATCGATCAACTTAGCAGCTACTATAGCGTTAGCTGATCTGTATATTAACTAAAACTTTCAGGTGGTAGAACGCAAGAGGGGCAAGAATATAAGGAAATTGCGACCGCTACATATGGATATGAAGAAACCGAATAAAACAGACCTCGTCTACTTAGAAGACTCGCCAGATTACTGTGAACCAAATGATGAGTAAGTAATTAGTGCTATACAGTTATCTTTATTATGTAAATTCTTTTTAAATTCATAAAGATATGACAAATCCGAAATTACCAAAACCATTTTTCCCATACCTTGAGAAAGTTGAGATGTACACCAGCTAAATAAACGTTTTACCATCATGTAAAGTGTTTTATCATTATTTACTTAATGAACAAATATATATTGCAACAGCCAACGTTGCCTTTATACATTTTATGTTTTTTTCTCGGTCTGCGTCCAGGCTCTATAGCCAAGTGACATTTCGGCAAGCACCGCTCAAATTTATGGAAGGACCAGTCTAAGTCACGTTACTTTTCGTAATGAAATGTCATTTCCATACAGTTAATGTACATTAAGCGATTTCTGTCTTCGTTAACGCTTGTACAAATGCTACTTGGTTACAGGCGCAGGAACTACTTGATTTCCATCACTAATTCCATGTTCATATTTATCATCTAGGCTTGGGATTCTTGGTACACGGGGCCGTACTTGCAACAGAACATCAGCAGGTCTCGATGGCTGCCGCTTGCTGTGCTGCGGTCGTGGTTACCAAACTCGAGTGAGAGATCACGAGGAAAAGTGCCGCTGCCGATTTGTTTGGTGTTGCCGAGTCCACTGCGAAATCTGTCGGTTTAAACGAGACCATCATGTCTGTAATTAAAACAAATTCCATCGTTAATTTTATGGAAAGTTCTAATTTATTTTGGTTCGGAAGTAAAGACAAAGCTAAGAGTGAAGAAGAATTTAAGAAATATTCAAAGAATGAATTCAGGTCGGAAGTAATTTTAATGGTTGTACTGGTTACTAATTTAGAGTTCTTTGAACAAGATGCAATATTTATCTGTAATACTGTCTTTTTAATCAGTGTCATTAAACTTAAATAAATATATTTCAGTTACAAAACTGTCATTTTAAACTAATTTATAAATGTCAGGCCTATTATTGTAAGGTATAGCTGATAGAAGCTATTTCTTATTAATACGAGTAACTTGCTACTTAATGATTAAATAATTTATTCTAGAGAGTAATAAAATGTATGTGTTAATTGATTCTATTGCTAAAGAAGCGTTTAATTGCCATCTTATTTTTTCATCTTTATTTTTGTATTTCTTTAGTTTAATAGTTTTAAATCTCTTTCTATATCGATCTAAATATCTTTTAGCATTGTTTCCTTAACTTTATCTGTTACGTATATTGTATTATCTTTAACAATTATAACGTCTTCAGTATAAATCGCTGACTGATTATTAATTTTAATTAGTATTTTAGATACCATTTAATTTTCTGAATATTAAGCTTTAAAATTATTTACAGTATTACTAACTTATTTTATTTTTTAATTGTACAAAGTTGTATATAGTGCTTTTGTTAATATTCCGGTAATAATAGATTTTAAGGCATTTTTTCTTATTTATGTGCCGAGTGTAAATAGTAATATTTTTATTGTGTAAACCTTTACACAAATTGATTTTCTACCTCATGAGGAAGATGATTTCGTTCATGCCATGATATAATTAATATCAAATAATTAGGTTAAGTAAACAGTTATATATGAGACATTAGTTTGAATATGTCATAAGCCTCTGTTTTCTCCAGTGCATAAATCCATTTTATTTGGCAACAATAAATTTTAAGTATAAAAACATAGTATGATGTGAGAAACCAAAAATCTATTCTAGAGAGCTATTGCTCTTGGCATATGAAATTTTTGATTCTAAAACGTTGTAGTACGGCTTCAGTCCCGTATAATGACGCTTTTATTGTAGTGACAGAAAGGGATGAAGCTATTCCAACAGATATCACCATCTCTTTTACTCAATCGACAGCATGAAGGCATTAAAATTTCATATTCCGGGTCTGAACTGTTTACTGAATCAGTTGTAAATATCTGAATAAGTTAGTGTTAGTAACTTATTGTATTAGGAATGTGATAGCTTTATTCCTTTTAGATAAAAATTTTTGTCTAACATTTGGTATGTAACCGTCGCGTCGGTGTTATTTTGTAAATACTCTATTAGTGATATTACGTAACATAAAATAGATGTAACATACTTATGGTATTTATAAGATATTGTCCTTTCAAAGTTATAAGATTGCAAATTTCCGTTATTTATTGATGGAAAAAAACACAACGCATATAATTATGTCTTGTAGGGGTTAAATAGGTGATTTTTTCGAAAATGCGAAATGTTTTATACTGCAGTAAGTTAACCAAACGAAATCTCCTTAATTTGGTCTGTCACTGATTTTTGTCGCAGTTTTGCCCTAAAAAATACGAAATACTTCAGTCCATTTTTGTCTATTTAAAATTGTCTTAACTATTAATATGGTTAACTAAACCAATCATTACTTTTCATATACTTATAACTTTGAAGAGACAAAGCAAAATCAAAATTTTACACTTGCCAACTTAACTTAACGTGTCAAATATAAACTTAGTTATAAGTGATTTTTCTCATTGACTCAAACGTATCACCAATGATATTTAAGTACTTAATATGTGTGTAAAGATCAAAAGTCAAATGCCAATAAACATTTTCTAAAGTTAGACAGTGGCGCTTATTCTGAAAAGGCGTAAATAAACTTAATTAATGCAATTGCTATCTTTCTCTATCTAATAACATAAGAGAATATAAAACGAGATTTTGACTGTCAAATTAAGCTCGATGTCTCACAAAAGAGATTTTTTATAAGTTCTTTTTCTTGCACTAAATGTTGGTATAAAATTTTCAAATTTTAGTATAGTTTGTAATCAAGAAAATAACAGGTAGCATTTAAATTTGACTTTATACTGTTTGATAATCAAAAAGGTCCCATTCTGTCTAATTTAGAAAAAGTTTTTTGGTATCATTGAAATTCTTTATATTTTTGGCTTAAAACTTTAGGCGGATAATTGCCAAGTCCTTGTTTCACTAAAGATATTTAATTTAAATGTCTTCAATGAAATCTAGGACGAACAGTATTTAAACTTAATAATTTAAAGCTTAGAATACTTCTAACTTTAAATAAACTGTTTTGAAATAAGACTCAATATTTACCATTTTGGATATGGAATAGTTACTATTTGATGTAAATGGAAAATAAAGTAAATGTATTAGAAACTTTTTTATTTTTAATCTCTCCAAAGTTTTTTTTTGTTAATTTGAGAGTTAAATGCTTCGCTATTGAACCATAATATAACGTTGAAATTAATATTTTGGTTCGTATAATAAATGACGAAGAAAATGGTTTGAGTGTTGAAAACTGCTATCCCGATAACGCCTCTTATAACTTTAAAGCGAAAAGACATTGAGAAACAGATGAGCCCAGAGATACACTCAATAATTTCATATAAGTAATACTACACGTCAAGAATTACGAAGAAGGTGGTAGGCAGTAGGCGTCATCATTTCTTAGATTCCCTTAGAAAAATAAACTTTGAGTCTCTACATGGTCCACACGATATCTATCACCAACTCGGATCAAAGAACTTTATTTCTCAAAAGAACATAGTTCACTTCATGACAAATTTAAACATGTATAGAATGAATCCAGTTTACTCTGCTTTGACATCAAGCTTACTAATAATAACAAATATTAATCATATTTAACAAGGAGTTGTGCAGACAAAAACTAGTACTAGCGAAATTGCGTTTTTATCCTAAAATTACATATTGAATTAACATTGACTTTGTTCAGCTGGCCTGTTTTTGGACAGTTCTTTTATCTATCGCGATTGAACAGATATCGTAAAAGTAGCATGATGATGTATACCTACTGCTACATTATAAGCAAGATAACATAATTATAAAATACTTTGATTTTTATTATACGTTGTTATGTACTGATAAGGTGAGTAGCTACTGAAAACACTGGCACTTATGACTTTAGTACTGTCATCATGTAGTTTCTCTATCTTTTAGGAGAGATATATATAATGATGGCTTTAGATAACATTTTCATGATGATAGAAGGCAGCAAACACTTTGGAGAGAATGGTTAGTTTGTCACCAATGAGAATCTGGTTTTAGCTATTAAGAGTCGACAGATCTTTTTTAGGGCGGAAAAAGTACATGAGAATCGGGCGTAATATAGAAAATGCCAGAATCCAGTGGAGCTTATGAGCTTTTAAACTGTTATCTAAATAACAGTGACTATACAACAACACGATATTATCATACAATCATATTTAAATTAAAACCTTTTGATTGGACCATTGATATAAATAAATTTGCTCATTTGTTTAATGTGTGCAACAAAAATGGCTCATAAATTATTAAACTAAAAACTCTCGGTGCTATGAACCCTTACAAATCTCATTTAAAACAGGAAAATGGTAACAATAAACTAATAGATAACAAAAGTGTTAACTAAGATACAGATCAATAGAGTGATATAAGAATTGCAGATAAACCTAATTGATTGATAAGAGGTAGCAACATGAACGACGCCTACTTACTGAGTTCAATATTGATAAAAACAATGATATACATTCTTAAGTATTTATTCGTATTTCCTAGAAAGATTTCGTAGCTGTCCGATCCACGATTGCTAATTGATCGATCCGTCAAGGGGTATTTACCAGTTGGATTATATTATCGATGCGCTTTTATTGATATAATAATGGCGATAATTTCATAACACTGTTTTCTTGGAAAACGATTGTACGTGTTTCCATTTATCAGTTGCCTTGAAGTTTTTAATTTTATTAATGACTAGCTGTCCCCCGCGACTTTGCTCGCGTGTTTTAGTTTCAACGGTTTTTCATTTTGGTAACATTTTTCATTTATGCTCCGCTCCTATTGGTCGTAGCGTGATGTTATATAGCTAATAGCCTTCCTCGAAAAACGGACTATCCAATACAAAAATATTTTTTCAAATCGAACCAGTAGTTCCTGAGATTAGCGCGTTCAAACAAACAAACAAGCAAAGAAACAAAGAAACAAACAAACAAACTCTTCAGCTTTATAATATTTTATTTATTAATTATTAATCTATTAATTATTAATGATATTGATCTATCAAATCACACACTGATCTATTGGGCGTAGACCATCCGCATCGTATGACGATTATTAATTTATATTTAGCAAGTCATTACCATTTAATTTTGTACATTAAGCTTATTGATTATGATTTAGAAACATCTCTTCTTCTGCCTAGCCTTTTCCGAAGCCACGTTCATGTCACTAGATTCAGCTGCACCGTTTTTTTTATCTGGCATGTCCCTATCTGACTTCTATAACCTATTTTACAGGGTAATTCAACATTACAATGTTTCCGGGATGAACGTACTTTCTAAGGCACAAAAGAGTTTTGGAAAGCTTGGATTTGGAAATCCTTACGTTTTGTCTATGGAATCAGAATTATGCGAAGAATTAAAACAATACTTTAATTTAACAATTGATTGCTTTTATTGTAGTCTTCAAATTCATAAAGTTACAGAAAAGCGGTAAACAATATGCTTATTATTGAAAACAACTAGCCTATAATAACTTAAATAAATAGTTATAAAGTATAAATTTACTGTTCTTGCCCGAGAGGATTGCCAACCCAGGGGTATACTTTTGGACATACGTTGCATATCTGCATCCAGTAGTTGTTCTGAAAAAAATAATGTGAAGATTTAATATTATTTTAATAAATTGCAAATAACTGCTCTATCTTTCATCCATTCACCTATGTATTCGTCATCTTTCTCTTTATAATCATCGTTTATAGCATTTTGTAACCCATAGCTGAGCATAGGCCTCGCCTTATTTAACGCCACATCACCCTAACTTTTGCCAGTAGTAAGCCAGCAATTTTTTTTTATTACTTTTTTCTTAAGTAGTCCTTCATGAATTCATCTTTCATAAATAAACTTAAGTAACTAGAGATTTAATTTTGGAAAACTATTTGATATCGCCAGCTGTCTAACGTTATGCTTATTTAGGAGTAAATAAGCTAAAAGAACTTACTTGATTGTGCTGAGAAGGCAAATTATTGCAACTGCTAGCAGGACAAGCGGTTGGGATCCATGATTTGCAGGACTTTGCTCTGTACTCATTAATAGGAACCGGATTCTTTACCCAATCAATAACTTCGGCGGAGTTCACCTAGAAAATAATACCGTGTATTTAAACTAAGATTTTGCTAAATATATCGACAATCCAAGGCTTTACGACGAGATATATCAGGTTTCTAATTATCACTATTCTAACTAAACCTAAATAGAAAGTTATTACCATGAAGACATCGTTTAAGTTGTTGATGACATCCAAGAACCTTTTGAAAGCGGCTTTGACATATGGGTTGACGGAAAGATACCATTCGTGAATGTAGAAACCGAAAGGAGCACGGTTGCCAAAGTAGTGCCGCTGGAAGTTCGAAAGGAAGAACTGGAACCAGCCGGCTTCATCTCCAAAGTCAGGGCTAAACAAAAAATAATAGTGATGAGGAGATCTTAAACGTCATATTGCATTTCCCTTTTTTTTTTTCGTTTAATTAACTTACATAAAGTAGCAAGTATCAGCCATAGCGCATGGAACGCCATTTAAGTCAGACCATGACACCATGGGCAAGACCCAAGCCTTAGGGATGGAGGCGGTTGGGCACGGAGGAATGTTGCAATCCTGTGTTGATTTGTACTTCAAGGTGTAGGGCCATAAAGCAGGGTTGGAGAAATTGTTGGTAACCCAGGAACAGTCGTAGACGAGATCGAAATCGGACATAACTTGAAAACTGGCGTTGCCAGTCATTTGCAAGAATGGGAGACGGACACCTGAAAAGAACAAGAATTTATTAGTTTATCAAGGAGTGGTTCAAATCTGTTTTAATGATTTATTTTCTTTAAAATTTATCAGTCATTTATTAATTTTAAAGTTTTACAATATTCATTAAAAAGTTTTATAAAACAGATGAGAATGGGTCTCACAATTTTAAACTTATCTTGATTAGAATCTTTACGAATCGCGTAACCAGAGACTAGCTGTATGTTAATCCAGTTAATAAAATCATACACAAGACAGAATAGGTACATGTCGGTGTACTAACCCTTGATGGTATCCATCGGAATGTTAGCAAAGTGAGCCATTTGCACTTTCTGGTCTGCAAATTCCAACTTCAATTGTTCATAAGTGGCGGTAGCCCAGAAGGTCTGTGGTGTCTGATGGCTGATGGAGTGTAGAGCAATTTCATAGCCTTGGTTGTAGAGTTCATTGACCAACTGATAGTTGGTGTATTCATGGCTGACGTAGAAAGTGGCTCCAGCGGGACAATTGTTAGAGTTCTTACGGTTGTAGAGGACCTCGCGGTACGTCAAGACGTTCGCGTTGTTTACAGCATCATCAAAGGTGACTGTGACGAACTAATAGATAATAAAATATTAATTAAGTAATTAGTAGGTCATGAGCGAATCAATATTCAAGGATGTGCATTGTATGTTAAGTAGTGTGTGTTTTGTAAGATGACGTTGTGTACTATATTGCAGTGTATTTTTAAGCCAACTCTAATAACGCTTAATCATAAAAAAAATGTTAAACATAATTGAATCAATTTACTAGTCTACTCAACTTGGACGTAGTCACAGGCCTCATCCAAGTTACAAACAATATACAGTCTGAGTTACTGACCTGTGGAGTATCTCTTGGCAAAAGACCGCCAGGAATATTTGTGGTTGAACATCTGCAATCAGGTAGCTTGCATGCCTCCAGGTCACAGTCGTCAGCTTCGACCCAGTCATCAGCCACTGCTACTGCCACACACACAAACAAGAAAACCACCGACCACTTCATCTTGCCGCTATCCAAATCAACGAATCCTTGTTCTACTTCAATATATATGTGCTATTTATCTAAGTGATTAAGGTCACTATCGCATCGATCTTCAGATTCTTATGCGTTTTCATGCAGTTCCTTGATAATTTTATAATTAGGGTGTGTTTATCTGTAAACTATCTTTATCTGTAAATAACTCCTGCGAAGCGATTACTTGTAATTAATTAAATTTGAATAGTAGAAAAGAAATTATACATATTAAAAATTATAAATATATCCGAATTGTTTCGACTCGCTAAGGACAAACAATAATTCCAGAAGTTGGTAGCAACCTTCACTAGTTGGAGAGGCACTTGAAGAAGAAGAAGTAGAAAGGAAAAAAATCAGGACCTCAGGCAAGATTGGAACCCGCGTCTACTGGTTAGACGCACTATTCGATTTACCAACTAAGCTATAGAGGTGAGATCACTGTCTGGAAGTTTCAATTTCGCCTTTCTACCATTCGTATATAATATGTTCGGACTTGATGATTGACTTATTCTGTCATAAGTAGAGCTAAAAATTTTCACTTTTTCTATCATATAAATACGCAATATTAAAATATATAAATAATCGCATTGCAGCCTTTGACGTTGTTGAGGCATCTTTGCCAATCCTGTGTAAAACTTCTGAATTTTATTCTTTCGTGAAAAGAGCCTAAAATGAGCCAATTGTAGAGATGGTTAAACAGATTTTTTTCACTGTATAGTTTGTAGTTTCTTAAACTTCATGCTATAGTTGAACCTAAAAAGAGTAACGATTGAAAAATTTATTTCAGGATAATTAAAAAAAAAGTTTTTTTTTTATATTTATACATTTTTATCTATCTGTTGCTCGTGGCTCCGTCCGCCTGAGTGTTGATTATCGCAACAAAAAGTTGCCTATGTCTTTTCTTGGGCTCCAAGCTTACCCCATACCAAGTTTCATATCATATCATATCAATAGCGGTTCAGCGGTTTAGACGTGAATGCGTAACAAACAGACAGAAAGACGGTCAGTAATAATTTAATAACCAAAATAAAGAAAGTCAAAATTATACAGAACTTTATGTGTACTATCAGGCCATATCCAGAGGTCTTTGCATGCCTTACTGCCTGGTTCTGGGTTAATGAAATTAAGAATTAATCAGGTAGTTTAGCCGATAGGAGTTCGGTATGCCCAGGGCGTAGAAACAATTGAGGATTTATGCATTGAGTTTAAAATAGACGGCCTTGTAAGAATTTTCATTAGGTAATATTGGTCTAATCAACCATTACACTCTCGTCAATCGTTATGCTTAAGAAATTACGCCATGAATCGTGTAGGTACAATAGATTTAAAAGGTCTTTTTATAAAAGATGATGCAAAGGTTTCTTAGTATAATAATTCATGTCCTCGAAATACCGAGTCGCCAACTCTCAACTGAATTGCAGAATTTTCAGGTTTAACTATGTTAAATTGCTAAAAGCATTTAATAGTCTGTTTGACTGTCTGACGATGATGATAAATGTCAAGGCAACATGTGAGACTGGGATACATGGGTAAATCTAGAAGTTGGTTTCCCAAAACAACATTGTTAACTGTGATATAAACTTAAACGGTTCTGTGTTGTATTTCGGCACAGTTTTAAAACTAAATAAAGCAAATAAATTATTCAAAAACATTTATTAACAAAGCAATCACAACTAGTTATTACTGTCCAAGAGGGTTATTGACCCATGGGTACACATTCGGGCAAACGTTGCAGACCTGCATCCAATATGTGTTGCCCTGTGAACAAAAAAGTATTTTAATTTTTGAACTAATTAATATAATATTAGTAGACGAGTCGGATGGAATAGTTATGATAGGAATTATGGTTGTTTACATCAAGTTTTAATATTATTATGTTCAGAAGCTTTTGGCTAGCTATACAATCATAAAGGTTTAGCCAAGCTTGCTGTAGGTAGATGATCTTTTACCCCGATAAAAACCGACCTTAAGACAATATTTCTACCATGAGTTGCATGAGTTTCTGTGATTTAAATTTGAATTACAATTTATTCATGCCAATAAAATGCAGGGATATGCTTTCTGTCACATCACGGGTGATAATAAAGACTTAAAAGAATATGTGATGAATGATTTGCGTGATACTTACGGGATTGTGACTGGACTGAAGGTTTCCACAGTTGAAGGCAGGGCAGGTGCTGGGAACAAAAGTGGAGCAGCTCTTCTTCTGGTATTCGTCGATTGGTATAGGGTTCCTAACCCAGTTGATAACTTCTTCAGATTTGACCTGTTAATAAATAAATTAATTACACAATTGAGATTGAATAATTATTTATTTTGATCATTAAATCATAAGTCCATTCCATTGCTTCGTCACTAAAATTATACTGGATGGGTTATATTATAAATAAATAAATAAATGTTGACAACATCACATACATTGCTCTGAACCCAAAGTAAGTAGCTAAAGCACTTGTGTTATGGAATTCAGAGACAACGAAGGTACCACAAACACCCAGACCCGAGACAATGTAGAAAAGGTGTTTTCTACATTGACCCGGCCGAGGATCGAACCCGGGACCTTAGAGCTGGCGACACCTTGAAAACCGGTGTGTACGCCACTCGACCACGGAGGTCGTCAAATTATATTATAGGGTCCATCTAACATATCCATTATTATGTGTAGTATTTTATAGGATTTTGGGGCGACTTTCATTAAAAGATCAAAATAAGTCTTTGATTAGGTAAATCAATTAAATTAATTGAGACTTTACGTTTAGCCATTGGTGACTCGACTAATATAAGGAAGGTTATCTATTCTCATTTACTTACCATGAACACGTCATTCAGATTGTTGATGATGTCAAGGAATCTTATAAATGCTCTGCGCACTGCTGGCTTAGCGATTAATGGCTGATGGGCATAGAAACCGAAAGGAGCTCTGTTGCCGAAGTAATGCCTCTCAAAGTTCGTGAGGATGAACTTAAACCAGCCTTCTTCGTCTTCATCACCCGGACTGCAACGAAAAATTTTATTAATATTATAATTATGCGGAATACATAACAATGTTTCTACTAATAAGTAGTCTAGAATTACAACATATTTGGGTCATGAGATATGTCAATATTTATGGGTCATGTATTTTGTATAAAAAAAGTAGATGTGCTTGATAATTTATTGATAATAATAAAAAATTAAGTATTTTATTAAATACTAGCTGTTGCCCGCAGCTCCGCCCGCGTGGAAGTCACCTAGGGGGATGAAAAATAGATGTTGGCCGATTCTCATAGATACCGGATAAGCACAAAAAATTTCATCAAAATCGGTCAAGCCGTTTCGGAGGAGTATGGCAACGAAAACTGTGACACGAGAATTTTATATATATAAGATTCAATATTTAACAAGACAACTCGAACAAGCCTAAACTCGATGAGATATCGTCGTTTCGTGACAACTGTTATAGTGGACCTTTGGTCGATATCAGACAAGCGTAAGTAAGTAGCATAATTTTGTGTTTTCACCGGATATAAGTATACAAAATTTCAGCACCATCGGATACCGACAAATGTACGAAAAGTAGTTTGCAAATTTTGAGACGGAGAACTTACAAACACACAAACATACCTACGTACATTAATACAAACAGTGTAAGTGAAATAAAAGCTTATAATAAAATGGCGTATATGGAAGCAGGGCAGGTTTTAATAATATGTAATGTTTTCAACAGTAAGTACTGTTTGAGTTATTCTAAATAATTTATTTAATAAAGTAAAAGATAACGTGACAAAACACGGTCAATAATAAAATAACTTAGAACTATGATCATACCCATACTATAATGATGAAAATTACGAAAATAAGACTAACATTTGGCCATCTCTTTAAATTCAATCTCTTAAACCTATAAGATCATTTGTTGAGCTGTGCCCGGCGTGGCTTTGTCACGATAATAGATATTTCTTTCATTGCATATTGTGTGTGCGGTATTGGGTCAAATCCCTCGCAGGTGCGGTTAGTAGACCCAAAAAGACCCCTTTTTTTATTCATTTTATTCACATTGATAGATTAATATACTTACGGCGAGAAACAAGCATCAACCATAGAACAGGGCCATCCGTCCAGGTCAGTCCATGACACCATAGGGAAGACCCACACGTTAGGGATAGAGGCAGTTGGGCATGGTGGGATAATGCAGTCGTGGGTTGATTTGTACTTCAGGGAGTATGGCCAAAGACCAGGGTTGGTGTGGGCAACGGTGGGCCAAGACAAGTCGTACAATAAGTTATGTTTCTCCATGACTTTGAAGCTTGCGTCACCAGCCAGTTGAAGAAAAGGCATACGGACACCTGAAAAGAGAATCGATAAATAATGAGGATGGATACATGATAAAACTTTTGTAAATAACGACGAACTTTTGAATAATCCACACAAACATTCCAATGACACTAACAAAGTGCTTGTACTTGTAAGACTTTCTACATCACGCAAATATATGGCGCAAGCATGGACATAACTTGCAGCATATAATCATATTTTCAAACACTGGTTTTGTACCACATTGCCATCTGATACATTATTAACACAAATATTTTTTATAATATCATAAATTTTGATATTTGCTTTTTTGTATCTTTAAGTAATTGTAGTATCAAAATGTAAGTCTTTTAGCTGTGCTATAATATAGCTAGCTAGCTATATATTAAATATATAAAAATAAATAAAATACCAGTGCAGTCGAAACCATGGCTGTTTGAACTCTAGGTTAGATTGATCAGTAGGCTTATTCGCTATCTCTCGTTGACAATCAAAGTTATGTTCACTGGATAAAAATAACGGCAAAAACGCAAATTTTGTATCGGCTAACGTAAGTGTGTCGTAGATCTAGTTGGTCATCGACGTTAAACGATGGTAAACTATTTCATGGATATTTATAATGTCTACTATAACGGTGGTCCAAATGACAGGATCAAAGGCAAAAAGCAATGCCCATGGATCGACGATGGATACCATGGATATAAACGAAAATATAATTACAAATTGACTGTAAGAAACATTAATACTTTGCTTTTAATTTTTTAAATGATAATACGAGTATTTTTAGCAGTGACGCCAATATAGTAGTGATGTTAATAATAAAATTAGATAGGTATGTAAGCGATTGAGTGATAATCACATTTATCTTATCAAAATAATTAATCACATGCAAATATAAATTAGAGAGAATTCGAACGTTTTTGTAAATAGTCCAGCTCAAGATATTTATGACTAGGAATACGGTAAAGAAATAACGTTTTCGCAATTGAGAAGTGTCAAAATATTCTATAAGTCTTAATCATTACTCACCTTTGATAGAATTGAAAGGAATGTTAGCGAAGTGAGCCATTTGTATTTTTTGGTCTCCTAACTCTCTTTCCAAGATTTCTTCGGTGGCCGTAGCCCAGTAGGCAGCAGGGGTCTGATGAGAGATTGAGTGGAGAGCAATCTCAAATCCATTGTTGTACAACTCGTTGACGAGCTGGTAGTTGGTGTATTCGTGGCTGACGAAGAAGGTGGCACTAGCGGGACAGCCGTTCGCGTTTTTACGGTTGTAGAGCGTTTCACGATAGTCCAAAATGTTAACTATGTTGACGGCATCGTCGAAGGTGACGGAGACGAACTGAAAATTAATACATTCATATATGAATATTTGAAAAAAAAATGTAGATCGCGTACTGCCAAGTTTTGTACTCATATCTTTAACGATAAGTCATAAAGTATAACGACTAACAGTAAACTAAAATGGCGCCGAATAAAGCTGCCGAGTGCTCATACAGTTTTGATCGAACTTGACTTAAGGTAAGTTTGTTCGATCCCCAAATATGTTCTAAAGTGTTAGTTATGTTAGGGTTTATATATATTATTTAATGATATTTTACGGTTAATGCATGATTGGTTTAAAATGTTGTAATTAAAAAGGATGAAGTTCTCAAATCGACGATGTAATTTTTTTGTATGTTTGTTACGCGATTTTTTGGGCAATTGTGGATCGATTTTAAAAATATTTTCGTCGTCAATAGGATATAAAATATCACAGAGGTGGTCCCATATAAATTTCATTGAAGTCGGTTTCTATTTACATTTATGTGTAATCAATTCTGTTTTCTTTTGATCTATAATTCCGATAGGACTGAAAGCGGACCCAACATATTCGAGAAAAACTAAGAAGAAGAAAATCTAATTCTTACCTGAGGTGTATCTCTTGGATTTAATCCTCCAGGTATATTGGTGCTAGAACATCTGCAGTCTGGTAGCACACAAGCTTCAGCGTCACAGTCCTCTGCAAGAGCCGGTGCATCATCATCATCAGCAAACACTGATGCGACTAGCAGAAACGCGAGTATCCCAAACCACTTCATTGTACCGCTTTGTACATACAATAACGACAAATAATTATCATCTTTCAATATATAGTTTTCGGTTTTATCTTGTGTTAGATCCAATCAATGCGTTTTTAATATAAACGTATCTTATCAATGGCCAGTGATTTTTTAAATGTTATTTTTGTGTTTTCGTATTCCGGTCGGCATTTTATTGATTTCTATCGTAGTATTAGTAAACATGGAAATTTTACGCTTACGCTTCGTTGTTTTATAAAACTAAGTTATTTATAATATTGCTTTCTGAGGTTTACACAAATATTAGGCATTGAAATAAATCTACTTTGAACGGATTTTATCGCGGTTTGTACCTATTTAGATTTTAGTTCCCGACGTTTCGACGCCTTTGCAAATGTCATGGTCACGGGCAGACTGAGGTGGTATTCGTCTTGATATTTGATGTTGCTCGTTTTACCTTCATATTTTAATTAATTTTTTGCTTTCCAACCTACGTAATATGAGCTCACTGTTTCTTGAGGTCTTGCAGCGCTGCTCTTGGGTTTGGTTTTAAGTTTGTGTATTATTGAGTCCCAAGTAGGTGATGTCTTCCAGCCATCTCACTAAGTTATTTATCAAATAGTAGTAGAAAAAAAGAACAAAACACTTCCTTTTGCGGGACTAACTTCGGGTTTAATCTCCGCATTGGACAACATGACAACGTATCTAGAAATCTAAAATACGACGAAGTACCAACGTGGTTGACATCGTAAGAGTAATGGAATGGGCAGGACACGTAGCCAGACGCGGTGATTACGGAAGGTGGGGCCGAGCGGTTACTGAGTGGTGTCCAAGACGTGAACGACGAAATCCAGGAAGACCGAGGATGAAATGGGCTGATGATTTGTAAAGGATGGCTGGAATAGGATGGACGCGACTAGCAAGAGAGAAGAGAATGGAATAAACAAAGGGAGGTCCATACCGAAATTGAGTTATACAGGGCAGAAGTAATGATGGAACAAATATTTCTATGAGCCACAATTTTATTGTTTGTGAAACCGCCCGCGACATAGATATTACATCTTGTTTTTTAGTGTGCAATAAGAATATAGACGAAACTTTATTACATGACAATAATGATTATTGTAATTGTGTGACTATTGTGAAAGATGTTACTTTCAAGTAAGAATATAAGTAGGTAGTTGAATTTATTTGTAAAGCAGTATTTCTAGAGTATTAAATAAGTTTATTAGGTACGTGATCTTATTATAAAGATTATGATTGTCCCATTTTTGCATGACGCTTTAATTATTGTTTTTACACTATTGGCAATTTTTGCTTCTTGTACCTACGTTATTACCTATGTGGTTTAGGTTTTTGATTTTTCGAGTCAATGATACATAAACAGACGAGTTTTTTTTCATTTCGTATCGACGGTTTTCATTAGAGCTGGCCATCCCCAAACATAGCTAACTCGATTGCTTTTTGATTAGCCTCTGTTAAACTTATGACATAGCAGCTAAAATAGGCCCATGGAAGAATAAAAGTTGACTCTCTGTTAAGCAAGACGGTATCTAAAAGTTAAAGTAACGGTGACTGCATCTGACTCAGATTCAATTGGAAGCTGACCTCAACATAATTATGTTGTTTGTAAAATATTCGTTAGATAAAATACAGTAAGTACCTGCTGATTAGTTAATTCAATTGCTCGTTGATGGCTTGATTATTGTTATCAAGAACGGAACTCTATATCTCTGATAGTAGTTTTAAATCTGAATTATAGCTAACACAACGTAATGGTTGGGGCGAACGGAAATGAAGATTACAATAAAAAAAAGGAAAGCTTATGGAGATAATAATATATTTCATAAGTACTACGTATTCAGTATGAATATAACATATAGGCAATAAATAAAGTACTAGTCGTAAAAAAATAAAACAAAAAAAAATATATTTCAATAAACGCAAATTAAAAAATCTGAATTATTAACGAGTAACAATATTGATTTTATAATTTTATTGTCGTTTACAATAAGTGCTTCTACGTTATTTAAAAAAAAACTTCATCTCTACTTCAAATCTATAAAATAACTGAACAATTTGTTAAATTCGTTTAAAATGAAAACTATACGTTTTGACCCAAATTCTGCACCGATTTCGTAATGTTTGTGTATATCTACAGCAATGAATAAACAAGTATATTTGTTTATTGTTATACATGTTTTGGTTTTATTTATTGCGTACTAGCTTTTGCCAGCGACTTCGTCCGCGTTTCCGTCGTTTTTCGTAAAAAAGTAGCATATGTCCTTCCTTACTGTTCAGTGGTTTTGATGTAACAGACAGATTAACTTTCGTATTTTAGTAGGGAAATATAATATATCACGTTACACAAAAATAATCCTTATAAGTAGCATGATTCAGTATTCACGCGCGACGGCGCGATGGCTTATTATCGTATTTCATGTATAAGTTTGGTGTTTCTATACCGATTTCTATGATTCTTTTTTTATTGAATAGGTAATAATGTAAACTTTTTTTAATTAGGGATGAGTGAGAGTATTATAAACGTAAGAGTAAACAAATATAATCAGAAATCTCCGAACTGCTAAGCTATCGGGAGTTACACGTGTTATTGTGAGTCAACCATAAAAGATAGACTATGCTGTTGTGGGATATTTTTTAGATAATTTTATGTAGAACATTTCCGTCATACATAATTTCTATGTAGCTTTAACCATTAAGGCTGCATACGCGACGGAAGCTTAAAAAATACCGTTTTCCCAACATTTCCCTTCACTGCTCTGCTCCTATTGATTGTAGCGTGATGAAAAGTATACTATAACCTGCCCAGGAGTATGAAGAATAAATGTACCAAGTTTCGTTAAAATCCGTCGAGTAGTTTTCGTTTCTATAAGGAACATACAGACAGACAGACAGACAGACAGACAGACAAAAATTTTACTAATTGCATTTTTGGCATCAGTATCGATCACTAATCACCCCCTGATAGTTATTTTGAAAATATATTTGATGTACAGAATTGACCTCTCTACAGATTTATTATAAGTATAGATATAGATTATATCGCATCCATACTATATGATTAGTTACCAAAAAATAACCTAATTGATACTTTAATTATTATATTTCTTTAATTATTATTTGTCTGTAAATGCGACGACCTCCGTGGTCGAGTGGCGTACACACCGGTTTTCAAGGTGTCGCCAGCTCTGAGGTCCCGGTTTCGATCCCCGGCTGGGTCAATGTAGAAAACCCCTTTTCTACATCGTCTCGGGTCTGGGTGTTTGTGGTTCTTTCGTTGTCTCTGAATTCCATAACACAAGTGCTTTAGCTACTTATATAAGGTTCAGAGCAATGTATGTGATGTTGTCCACATTTATTTCTGTTTATTTATAAACATTTAAAAAAAAACCTAAATTCCTTCGAAATAAAACATGAGAAAGAATGAAACGCGTGTGAATAAAAGAGAAATTAATTTTAATGTGGATGGAGAGTGGGGAGGAAGACCGAAAAAGAAGTGGATGGAATCAATGAGGATATAAAAGAAAAATCTGGAGATGATAGAATCTAGAATGGAAGAAATACACATTTAGCGCCGACCCCAAGTAAATTGGGAAAGGGCGGGAAGAAGTAATGACTTAAAGTAAATTTTGTCTTAGGTATATCATGTTTTAAAACTTGTTAGATTATTTTATTTTTCTCTTTTCCACATATGTAAATTTCTATAAAAAAACTAATTAGAGGCGCGCCCGACGTCACATAATTAATAATCTGTTAATATCTATCAAAACAACACTGAAATCATACAATATTATCTTCCGTTTATATCACCGGTTTGAAAAATTCTGCGAAATGTATATTTTGGTCAGCTTATCAACTCAACCTAATTCATGATTTGAAGTAATTGTTTTAGTACAAGTATTTTTTATCACCTTAAATAATCAGTAGCATGTAACTATTCAAATATAACTTAGAGGATTATTCTTATATACAAAGAAGTTATCTTTACTATAACATTATAAATGCGAAAGTAACTTTGTCTGTGTGTCGCGCTTTCACGCCAAAACTAATGAACCTATTTAAGTGAAAGTTGCTACACAGATACTCTAGAGCCTGAGAAAGGACATAATCGACGCGGGCGAAGTTGCGGGAAACAGTTAGTTATATATATTTATATTAGTATAAAAATCATAAAAAGTTTTCAAACAAACTACCTTTATCTTTTAATAAGCTTTACACCCTAAACCCCACATATTTGAGGTATTTTACAATAGTAAGAAATCATCTATCCGACGAGACGCTTCGAATGACATCTGTTTCAAGTCTGTTATAGTTGAGGATATTTTTTTCCATGTCCTGTAACACTTCCAAACAAATACGAAATAAAAAACATAATACACCAGTACTAATTGCATGGAAAGAGTTTATTTAGAAGAAACGTTGTTCTTCAGTTATATGTATTTAATTTTCGGAAAATGTAGTATACTTGCGACCCACCCTAGCTTCGCAAGGGTAGACAAAACATGAATCTATACTAATATTATAAAGCTGAAGAGTTTGTTTGTTTGTTCGAATTGAAAAATTCTTTTTGAATTGGATAGTCCGTTTATTGAGGAAGGCTATAGGCTATATAACATCACGCTACGACCAATAGGAGCGGAGCATAAATGAAAAATGTTGCAAAAATAAAAAACCGTTGAAACTAAAACACGCGAACAAAGTCGCGAGGGACGGCTAGTGAAATATACACACAACCATTCCTCTTAAATCACTCTATCTATTACTGAAAACAGCATTCAAATCCGTTGCGTAGTTTAAAAGATATAAATGAACAGACAGCGGCAGAGACTGTTTTATACTAGATACGTAAAGAAGCTTAAGAATTATTTTATTTTTATTTATTTAATTATGCACACACAACAGACAAACAGTAACAATCATGTAAAAAACAGGTACAAAGGTACTGCTTATTTCTTATGAAGTTTCTGCCAGCAGACCTGTGACAGGATATATTTAAAAAGCTGTATGTTTTCGAGGAAATAAATAAATGAAGAATTAAAGAAAAAAAAAATAGAAAAATAGACACAGTATAACATAAAAAATAGATTTAAGAACTACGAAATAATGTGGCGAAATATTCAATATAGGTACATAAAAGTTGGGAAATGATATACAAGCAGCTGTATGTCTAAGTCGGATGTTATATTTTACAACTTTTTTATATACAAATATTTTTCGGTAATTACTGTGTCATCTATTTCCTGCCTTGCCAATTCATATTAATGTAGTTTGGATGCACAACTGATAACTAATCATAGCTTATCAGTTGAGTATTATCAAAATTACATCCTGTATTAATTCTGATAGGAATATGAATTACTTTTATTTTGATCATTGCTACTTAATAACAGGTACCTAATTTCTACCTGCTAATTCATCATAAATAAACCATTTCCGTTAACATAGATTATTCTGGTTTTATATAAAGTTTGACAAAAAAAATACCAGCCGTTTGTGTGTTAAAACATTAGGTACAAAACATACATACATCTTTATTTTTTTATTTATTCTATTATACGTACTATATTAAGTTCTTGTTATTTATGATTTTCCAGCTAGGCGACATAATGTGACATTTACATTTACACGAAGGACACCCTAGAGACAAGTCAAATTGATTACAACGCCATCTGTTATACAAATGTAGAATTAGGGAGTGGATAGGGCAAGGAAAGGGTAAGACGCAAACTCAGTCCTGGGACCAAGGGACGGAGCTTGTAATGTCGGACTTCCTCCAAAGATGGCGCGGGTTGTCTGATATCTATAGTTAATTATTGATGGTACTAGTTCTTAAAACAGGGTTGGTGCATGTTTAAATAAACATGATAACATTATATTCCTTTTCTAATCCAAAATTTTAGTATACGTATTAAAATATATTTTTATTTATGTATACCTAGTTACCTACACAATTGATAATCAATATGTAATTTTGAATCAGAAATAAAACCAAATCAAATAATTTCTTTGCCGGCTATCTACAGATTAAGATATTTTTAAATTAATTGCTATGATGATTTATCAAAAGATCTAAGGATGCTAATTCATTAAATATTCTGTAGGCAGCAAAATGTACGCTATAACTTACTTTTCACATCACATGCGTAATAAATCCTCTTATCTTTCATAACATAAATGGCGTCATGAACTAATAATTTACAGCCACAGCTAAATCACGATCCCAAAGGACTTATTACGTTCATATAATGACAACATTGTCCCAAATATAGGTCATCAATTATTTACCCAGTTTATTTGGTTTGAAAAGGAATTTTGGGTTAGTGGGCCCGGGTTTGCACCTGGGACGTCGTTACAGCGGCCAAAAGTCCTCGGAGGGGATTTCCTGAAATCCGCGGTTTTGATGCGAAACTAGGGATGTCTTAACTTTAGTTTTTTCCCCGCGTTATGATCTTTGCGACCCCAATGTTTAGACACCGCTATAAAAATATAAAGAGGGTTATCGTACGCACGAAATAAAAATACGAGAATATTTTGTAGGATTTTGTGCTCGCTTCTTTACCTGTTATTTGCATTATTTTATACGGGAGTCATATTGTTGGGTTTTTATGCGGTTATAAGGTAAAGGTGGGGCTTAAACGTTGCTTATTTACACCACGAGATATTCATTAAATTTTCTATAGCCGAGTCGAGGACGGCGGTCTATCATTTTGTATTTCCAAGACTGTATTAAACCATGACACTGTTTTGATATTTATATTCTTAAAGATATATGCTTACTAACTAAAGCTTTCTTTTTTATATACTAATAAGATTATTCAAAAAATTGCGTTCGATACTTGTATATTTTTTTTATAAAGTATGATATTTTTAGTATGATAATTATTTGTAGGTGTTTTACAGGGTCACCCTGAAATGGTATTGATAAATCTATCTTTTTGTACATATTATAAAAAAGTCCCCGATCACCTCTGTCTACCTGAACCCGAAAAACTAAAAAACTACCGAACGGATTTTGATATGGTGTTCACAAATGGATAGAGTGATTCAAGAGGAAGGTTTAAGTGTATAATTCATTAATGTTTTGTCTACCCGTGCGAAGCCAGGGCGGGTCGCGAGTAAGTCAATAAAAATAAATAATGCATTTTGTTAAGGTAATATATTAACCGTTTTTCTTTCCTGTTATACAGAATCAACAATATATACAACAATATACTAATAAAGAATCAACAGTAAAATTGAGTCAGAACCCTGAAAATAAAACGCAGGTGCACTTAATAAAATAAACAGTGTACCGGTTTTCAGAAGCGCGTGCACTTGCACCGCGCATAGTGTGTCATGCCACAATCTGCTGAGTAAATTTGCTTTGCGGTGACAACGCCATACTGCGTACGGGTAATGTTTAGCCCGAGTATAAGAGCAAAATATATTTTGATGCAGTAGTACATTTTAAATGTTTTACTGAAGTTATGACGTTGCGATAATGTTTTGACTGAAATTTTGTTGCAAATCGTTATGATTTGACTAACTATAGTAATGGTAATACTAGCCTATTAATATCCCACTGCTGGGCACAGGTCTCTTCTCATGTAGAGAAAGCACGAACATTAATCACCACGCTTTCTCATTGCGGGTTGGAATCCAGGTTTCCTCACGATGTGTTCCTTCACCTTTTGCCAGTGGTATCTTATAATAATTTAGAAAGTAGGTACATATAACTTTGAAAAAGTCACATTGGTACTTGTCCATAGTGGTTTCGAACCTGCAACCTTGTGCATACAAATCCGTTCGTTGAACCGCTATGCAACCATGACATAACTAACTATGCCAGGGGATTATTATGCCCGTTTACAATGCTAAAGTATGTGAAGACTGCGGGCATACGGACTGCTTGAAGCTGTCTCTGCGATTACATGGTAAGCTATATACTTCTACCTGCTGGACTGTTTGACGGAGTTCGATTGCTTCGACCTAACACAGTCCTAAATAAATAAATAAATGTGGACAACATCACATACATTACTCTGAACCCAAAGTAAGTAGCTAAAGCACTTGTGTTATGGAATTCAGAGACAACGAAGGTACCACAAATACCCAGACCCGAGACAATGTAGAAAAGTTGTTTTCTACATTAACCCGGCCGGTTTCGAACCCGGGACCTTAGAGCTGGCGACACCTTGAAAACCGATGTGTACGCCACTCGAACACGGTGGTGGGCGAGTCCTAAGGACAAGGACAAGTATTTGCATGTTCCACGTGTGGGTGTTCTTTGTGCATGTGAATTGAATGTTTGTAAAACCCCCGCAACACAAGGGATAAATTCCTTAGTTCGGAAGACGTTCGCGAAGGACACCGATCTTTATGAGTATTATTCGGCATCGTACTGCGTACACATAGAAGCGGCAATAGCCTAATGGTTAGAGTGACCGCCTTGTGATTGAGAGGTCGCAGGGTCAAACCCCACCCATCGCACTATTGACGTGAACCCACTCCAGACAAGCATATTTAGCTTAGTTGGAGGAGTTAACAAGATTGCTAGTAATGTGAATTCCACCCACATTGCTAAGCTTAGCTTATTATAATTAAATTAAATTAAAAAATTTAATTATATTCACCGGGGAAAAATAATAATCTCAAAAACATTATTTTAATAGTTAAGTATATGTTTTTTTCTTTTAAAAAAAAAGCTGGGTGGAATTCAAAACTGATGAAAGGCAACACTGATCAGTTTACAGTTTTGTATCAAAGCAGCCGCCCGAGCGAGACATTTTTTTCTAGAACGTATGTTCAATCAGGAATACGCCTTTATTGGATTAGACTGGGTTTTTGTTGCATACTGTATATATATATATATATGTAGGTAAATAGATTGGTATATATAAAGTGATTTTATTATCGATATTAAAAATATATTTTTCTAAATCTCAGGTAAATGTCGCTGGAAGCACATTGTTGCAGATTGAGACGTGTTTTTGTTACTTTCACGTAAATCAGAAAGTTTACGACTTGTCTCTTAGATGAAAGAGAAGTGTTTTTATTATACTTTGTTATAGACGAAGATGGCGCGATGAGACACCGTATAGACTTTATTAGCGACAAATAGAATTGATTGGAAATAAAATCTTGTGAAGAAAACGTGTCTCTGTGTTTCTTTATAGACATAGGTACGCATGGAAATTGCAAATTTTGTATTATTTTCGTTGAGTATATAATCTTCTAATCGAATTAGCTCTAATATATAATATTCTTGTGTCGGTGGGTATCGCAGCAAAAAGTAGACTTTTAGTGGACCTTTCTTAGGATTCAAATTCAAAGCCTTTATTGCGTTCATGTGTGTTAAGTTGTAATAAAATAAAATAAATTCAACATGAAACCCAGTAAGGGCACAGCAACATAATATATAGTATCAATTAACAACTAGTTAAGTGCCTATATTTCAGAAATGTTAGTACAAACTAAGTATAAATAAACATCTCGGTATTGGAATTATAGCTAAGTGCCAGTAGGTGCTATTTATACATGAATATTATATACCTATTATTACTTATTAACCTTATTTAAACTTAAAATTTATTGGGTTTAATTTTTATATAAGTAGAATCTAAGCTCACTTCTAACCAAATTTCATCTAAATCGGTTCAGCGGTTTAGCCTTAAAAGCGTAACAGACAGCAATATTAGTATGGATCTATTATTGCACAACTCGAGGAAAAGGAAGTACCAACCTGCTATGAAAAATATAGCTAACATTTTTAGGTTGTAGACAACCCTATACCTCTTTATACAAAGGACAGTCTAAGTACTCGAGTCAATAAACTCTATTTGTCCAATTGTGAATAGTGTGCGTACAAAAGCGGCTGATCAATGCCAGTTTTTGGGCCACTGGGGAGACCACAAAGTTTATCTGCCGTTCGCATAGTTCACAAGTTTACTGGGGGATACAGAACAATAGGAAATACGTTAGGCTTTGCTGCTATCTGCCGGAGCTGCGCTGAGAATGCACAAGCGATCCCGCGGCTCTGGCTAAGGCAAGGACGGGACCGGGGTGTTTTTAGTCGGTGCGAGTCCGACATATCCCCACGCCGTGCCCTTGGCGTGGGTCGAAGTCATTAGCTTTTCACCCCGTAATCAAAAAAAAAAAAAAAAAAAGGCTTTGCTGCTATAGAGACTGGAGTTATTTAACACGTTAGCGCAATGGGGTACTGACACAACTGAATTATAAAGTCGAATTCGCCCGTCAGTTAGATAATAAAATAATAAATATTGTACACGATTTTTGTTTTTTTTGGTTTTTACTTTATGCTACAAAAGTATATAAGGGAATCAAAGTTCAGGAGTGGAGGCTTATGAAGTCATACTTGCGCACAAAATGAACGAAATTGAGACTTCGTGTGACGATTTCAAAACAATGTATCGTCGTGAGTTTTTGGTAAGATAAAATACGTGTCTAATAATTTTTAATAATCTGCCAGACGGACATTAAAAAAATATTATAATCTACCCCATTGTGGATTTTGTAGGAAATGTCTTCCGCCTTGCCTATGCCTTATCTGTGTTGGGGCTCGCTTCCAGTCTCACAGGTCTAGATGGATACCAGTATTTTTTTTGGGTTTTTTTTGTAAGTGTATGTTCTTTAAAATAGACGAATCTCAGTGCCTAATTTGTTGTTCTGAATTATTTCAATGGGTAATTATATTTTTGATTAAGATTTTCATGGGTATTTTAACTTTTTTTTTGTGATTTTGGCTCTTATTTAGACTTAAATATCTATATGTAACTAAAAGCTCAAAGTGCTAATGTAACGTTATTCAAATAAACATAGCCCATGGCCCATCTAAATATTAACCAGTCCTCATTCTAAATAAAAAAACGGATTAACAAAAACAAATATTTTTAATACATAAATCCTTGTAACAAATTCAACAATCTCACAGGAACGCTACTATAAAGGCGAGTACTAAATTGCGAACAACAAAAATTCCCAGCAAACGTTCTCCTTGCCCAAAGGGTGGACGAACAAAAAGGCTATGTGCACACTGACACCGTTTTTGTCTACTCCGTCATACGGCTGACAAGGGTCCGGGATAAGCTTCGCTTGTGCGCGCACCCCTTTAATTATTCTCGGTTTTTGCACGAGTGATTTCAAATATGGAACGAGTAAACGAATGAACTGTGAAGGTCGTTTTACTATGTGCTAGGTATCCGATATCTTCCCGTTAGGTAACAAATTATGTTAAACTCATCGCTGCTGAACTCAATGGTATAAATTAAGTTTTTGTCCGATTTCAATATGTTAAATATCAGGTTAAAAGTTTCAATTTCGTCTTTGTTTTAGAACGTTTTCGTTTAATATTATAAAATTGAAAATAACTTTTCAAATTTATTAATTATATATATATTTTTTTAATTATTTGAAAATATAAACATATTTTCAAAAACTCATCAACTAGAGATGAATGATTGAATGTTATTTTTCGGTCACAATTTAAATAATGTAGCGTAAAAAAATCATTTAAACGTACACTTTTGTATTTGAGTTAATTGTTGTTGTATTTATTACTAATCGAATATAATATTACTTTCGTAAACTATAACACTAACTTTTACCCTTTGTAGCCAAGTGACATTATATCAAGCGTTAACGAATGATCGTTAACGAAAGAAAAAAAAAAACGATTACAGGACATTAAATGTATAGAAATAATGTTTCATATCGATAAGTCACATGATGTAGCCTTGTCACTTTCATAAATTTAAGCAATTCGATCAGGGATAAAGCTTGTAGAAAAGTCAATTGGCTAAAGAAGCTATTCGTCTACCAGGAATCGATAATAATATTTACCGACATTTTTCTGTTCCTTACTTCGAACACTACACAGACGAAAATTCATAGTTACTGTGACGCGACGCTTATTAATATTAACTAGCTGTCCCCCGCGACTTTGTCCGCGTGTTTTAGTTTCAATGGTTTTCCATTTTTGTTACAGTTTTCATTTATGCCCCTCTCCTTTCGGTTGCAGCATTTTATATAGCTTATAGCCTTACTCAATAAATGGGCTATCCAAAACTGAAATAATTTTTCAAATCGGACCAGTAGTTTCTGAGATTAGCGCGTTCAGACAAACAAACTCTTCAGCTTTATATATTAGTATATAGATTAATCACAGTGAAGTATTGGCGAGAACTTCAAACCGTTCATAGAAACGTAGGTAGCCCAAATTGGAACATAAATGTCATAATTAGAAGTCGACATCACCTGTGTTGAACTATCAAACTAGCGTTCAGTTATTTAGAGTACATTAGCGCTATAGAGACCTCAATTTGTGAGTTCGTGAACAGTTTAAAACTACTGTATGGCCCCGGGACGGGCTTGATGTTTTAAACAGTGTTTTAGAACAATAAATGAATGGAGAGGTAATTTTTATTGAATAAAAATAATCGTTCTTTTATTATCTATTTATTTTGTTCTATATTATAATCAGGAAGAAAATTGGGTAAACATAAATATCATGAAAAGGGGCGTCCTTGTATACAGCATTTTTTTTTCAGAAATCATTTTTTTTGTTTGTTTAGTAGATAGAGATATGTAGACTTATGGCCGATTTTGCAGGATAATTTATCATTAGAAATTTTTGATAGTTCTTCCATACAAAATCTGCCAGACGTTAATTTTATTCCACGAATAAAAGTGGCTTTGGTAAAATTAGCCCTTAGAGCTCTATATTGTGTGGTAAAAGAGGTGAAAAACTATTATGCGATAGTAATTATGATAAACTCAAAATTTAAAACAGAGAAATAACTATGTCGTTCTAATAAGTTAGTATTGTTTTGTAATTGTTGGTCAAAGGCATTGCTAAATATTAATTTGCTAAGATTTTTTTTTTTTCTTTTTACTGAATAATTTACCAAGAAAGTTAGTATCATAGCAACTTCATGGATGTCCTACTCAAGAATGCTAGATAAAAATTGTAAGACAAACAAAGGTCTACTAGAAAAATTAAATGTTAAAAAAATACGTAAAAGGCGACTCCATGGTTATCCTTCGTCGGCACGTCCGTACCACTTTTATGTAGTGACTGTTTAGTCTTTAATTTCCAGTGTATTAGATTACCTCGACCATAGCTGCTATTATTTAACTAATAACCATAAAGGATGACGATCTAACTTCTTTTAGAGATCGTCCGTACAGTTCACCGCACATAACCGGCAATTACAACTTACAAAAATGAACCTTCAGACTGGGTTACTTAGGCGATGATAATATCAAAAGTTGTACTGCCGACTGTACCATGTATAAAAACAAATTGTTTTCGTTATGTCACAAGTTTGAATTAGGAATTTTACTTGTTTTTGTCGTCGAATAAACCTTTATTGTTTGTGGTTTTGTCTATGTGTTCGCCAGTAATAAGGATATTATGTAAATTAGTTTTCTGATAAATTCAGTACGGTATAGAAGTTAGTTTACCTTGAGTGTAATTGTCAAAAATGTATAACAAATATTCTAGTAAAACAAAAAAAACAGTATTCAAATTAGGTACAGTAAAGTGGGGTTTTGGAATTCAGACAATTTCTCGAGAAATTTATTCTTAAATTAAAAAAAATATCTGTTCTTAATTTAAGATAATACTAACGACCCGCCCCAGATTTGCACGTATAAACAAAAGATTAAAGAATTATACACGTAATCCTTCCTCTTGAATCACTTTATCTCTTGTTCAAAAGCCATATGAAAATCCATTTGGTATATTTTGAGTTTATCGCAGGCGGGACTTTGTTTTATAATGTGTATAGAAGAGGAAGATGTAGATATAGATTTCAATTTTACTATATGAACCGTAGTTTAAAAAGTATTTAAAAATAGTTGACGTTAATGTTTGTTTCAAAATAACCTCCTGGTTTCCATATAACCCCACTTTACTATACTTATAAGAATCTCTTAGAACTCAAGTTTCAAGTATATTTTTCTTATTACAAAGCCAATAAGGTTTATAATATTTAAAATTAATTTTAACAGTATATATGTACCTACCTTTAATTTCTGTATTTGTCGTTCCAGTACCTTATTAATATCTGGTATTTGGGGAGCTTGAGCAAAGTATGCCAGAGTACCTCTTCTAGGAAAACAGTGTTTAATGACCCGCAAAATACGAAACGTTTTAAAATCATATTAGTTTAAAATATTGTTGAAAGCATGCACAAGTTGGGAGCGAAAACTAAACGCTGTGAAAGCTGATTTAATACTCAATTTGGAGTATTTGAATGTAATTCAATTTTGAACTAACACTCATCGAGAACTCGCGCGGTGATGAGATAAAGCGAATGGAGATAAACTTAGTTGAAAATATTTATATATGATGATGTTTTTATGCTTTTTTTTTTTGTTTTTAGTTGATTTTAATTGAGTGTTACAAAAGAGCGGTGATTTATGTTATACTTCTGTATATAATATCATTGCTACAAAGTCAAAGTATGGTTAGTTTTTAAAGATGACTATTTTTCTATACCTTTTGCATTCTCTTTCTCTCTCCTTTCTCTCTCTCGCCCAATTTTGTCCATCCCAAAGGTCTCACAAAGGGGAAGAGGCAGGGTCTTCCTCTCTTTGAATGATTAAATTTTATTCTATGCTAGATATATTTCATATTTTGAACTGACTTCAAAAGTAGGAGGTTCTTAATTCCACGGTATGTTTTTTGTATGTTTTTTACGCGATATCTCCGGTTTGTTATAAGATGACTGCACGGATAGACGCGTGCTGGAGGTTGCCACGCCAATTACCACTGTGCGCGACGTGCTGCGGGTTCGATCCCCGCATAGGACGAACATAAGTGAGACCCAAAAATGCTTGTTCCAAGTCTGGGCGTTCTTTGTGCATGTGGTTTGAATGTTTGAATTACTCCCACAGCACAAGGATTAAATTTTTTAGTGCGGGAGACATTAATAAAAAACATATTGATTTAAAAAAATTGTTATTGTCGTCGACAGTGTTTTATATAAATTTTATTAAAGTCGTTTCTAAAGTACAGTCGTTAAATAAAATAATAATTTAAATGTTTTCTACACTAATATTATAAAGAGGAAAACTTTGTTTGTTTGTTTGTAATGAATAGGCTCAAAAACTAATGGACCGATTTTAAAAATTCTTTCACCATTCGAAAGCTACATTATCTACGAGTAACATAGGCTATATTTTATTTTGGATAAAAATAGGGATCCGTAAGATATTTGGTGTTTTCGGACACAAGGTGTAAAAAATCAACCAGAAAAGTTACTTATTTTGCGTACGCTGCCTAAACTATAAAAGATAGAACCATAAAATGTTCTAATTAATTGTAGATCTTATAAATATCTACAAAAAAGTCCGCGACACACTATACCTATCTATGTCGAGTGAGGCACAACAAACATTTTTTTATTTAAAAATCTTGAATTTTTTTTGGACTACATTTAAACGCGTTTATTTTACTCATGCTATTATCCTTATCAAAATAAATTATTTCATCACTAAGTATAGTTTATGTAGATAATATTTGGTCTTTGAATGATAAAAATTGGACGTTTGGTTTTGAAGTTATGGCAAAATTAAAATATTACGATTTCTGCTAAATCTATACTTATAATATAATATATAATTATAATTATAATTATAATTATAATTATAATTATAATTATAATTATAATTATAATTATAATAATATTATAAAGAAGTAAAGTTTGTGTGTTTGTTAAATTGTAAGGGGTAATCTCGGGATCTACTGAACCGATTTTAAAAATTCTTTCACCAATAGAAAGCCACATTATTGCTGAGTGTCATAGGCTATATAAAAAACCGAAAAATAAAAAGGCTTTTACGTGGTAGTCCGTTTTGCAAAGTGAATCAGAGAAAAAAAAAACGGTCGGATGAAAGCGTTTCTTACGAACGCTGCCTTAACTATGAAAGATATATTTTTGAGTTCTAGAGAAAAGATGTGGAGCTTGAAAATGCCTACAAAAAAGTCAACGACAGCATATGTCTAACTTTTATATTTAAGTTACAAAAAGTAGTTTTTTTAATATTAGTATAGATAATTTAATTTTTAATATTAATAAAATAATTTAAATCGTTAGTATGACATGTACTAAAAAAGGATTATTAACATTATGCCCAACGAAGTGGGCACGGGTCAGCTATAATTAATAAAATGATTAACATTTTAGATTAAATGGTTAAATAAAAAATCTAAAAGTTTAAAAACTTCCTATCATTTATTTTACGTTGGAAGATTCTACCTTGCTTCCGGACCTTAATCCAATATTCCTACTCCCCACTAATATCCTTGCCAAAGAATAAATTGCTAAAATCTCCATTCCGACATTGCCCAAGCATTAATTCTAGGTGCTTTTGTCTAAATTATATGTAAATGGTCCGTCCTTACCGCATGACAAGAGAATTTTAGCGTAAAAGTATTCTGAACTAGTGTTGACCTTAAAATTTAGACGTTGTTTCAGTTTGGGTATAATGCGTATGCAAAATTATTTTGTAACTACGTTCTAATGGAATTTTAGGATGTCGTCTTGACGCCTATTGGTAATTTTTAGACAGTGAATATAGAAAGAACAATTTTGCTGTTTGTATAAGGTATCTTATTTAATTAAAATGTGATTGTATATTCGGTCCAATAGACCTAGATATAGACCTACATATTTTCATCACATTATGTCAAGGTCTAAGAGGAATAACTAAGTAAACTATAGAGCGCGCATAACGAGAATGAACTGTTGGCACTAGTATGAACATGAAGAATAGTAAAATTTGTGTCAAAACAGAGTGCACCGTTTTATAAAAACCATCTCAAACCCTCCCGATGTTATTAGGGTAATATATTACCCTAATAACATCGGGATCCGTCGATATTTTCGCATAAACGTCTGTCATCGCACAGAAAATCACTTAAATCAGTAAACGAGCGTAGTACATTTAGCTAAAAATGTGCTTACGCTCCGCTAAGGGGCTACTAGTGATGTGCATGCTCTATGCTTGTCTACGTTTACTCTTAAGTCAAGGTTATCAAGTCAGAAATTAAAATATTATATTACGGGCAATATTTCCTTAGCAGCTAATTCCTGTCACTGATAAATAGTGGGTATCTTAAGGAGGATTTACATTAAACTTTGCCTAAAGAAATCTGAGCGCTGGCGATTAAAAGTGACAAGTTGCTGCCATTAACCGCATTACCATTTCTTTAGCGGAGGTTAAGTTAAGGTGTTGAATAAAAAGATGTCGGGACATCGAGCACTTCAATGTTTATTAATGTTTAACCTAATAAATATTAACGTGCTTTTGTTTTTAAACTTTTTGCAACTTACGGTGTGTAAAGTGAACTCTTTTTTATGTTCTGTTTACTGATAAATTTTGTCTAAAGATTGAGCCACTTTAGTCAGTAAAACCCGTTAAAAAATCCTGCACATACTAATAATTAAAAATGTGCGATTATACAACATTTCAACGAGATTTGAAAAAAATAGTTGTTTGGCTAACCAGCTGTAGTCTCGGATTCGAGTTCCGCTTGAGGATCGAAATATTCCCTTTGTAATTAAAAAAAAATAGAAAATATTAATGAGCTATTCAAATCTTGAGTTATATTAAATGCGTACTTAATATTATCTTCTGTACTATTCGCTTTTTATACCTAAAAAGACATTTCCGCTTTTAACAAATTAATTATACGTTTCTTCGTAACTTGGATTGCTACCAAGAAATAAAGCATCACACCAATAATAAAACAAAAGACGACTGAAATTCTTTCTTATAAAACTTTCTGCGGTGTATAATTCAACTTTGATTAGTGAGTGTCGACACGCGAAACGTAAATCAATCATATTTCGTCATACTAATGAGTTACATGCTTTTCGTGTTAGCCGTTTTTGGATAAAATACGGCCTTTTAAAGATTTTTTGTACTGCGAATGTATTTTTGTGGAAAAGAACTTTGTGATCCATTCATTTTCCATTGACTGATGTTTTTCAGTCATCGCTATTTGTTCATTTGTTTGCAGTTTTCCTTTTGATTGACATTCCTTTTGCAAATGGTTCTGTGTTAATTGGTTTTGTTTGAAGTGGTATGTGTCTATGTGCTTTGATAGTAATTCTCGAGAGTTTAATATCAACGAGCGAAAATTACCCAATGAAAAAAAAAAAAAAAATTGAGAAAAATCTTAAACCTAACTTTGTATTTTTTTATTTAAAATAAATAAGTTACTAACAAAGTTTTTTGGTAGACTATGAACTTTAGTTGATCTATCTTGCTCTTTGGATTTACAGATGAAATTCTTGCATGAATTTTAATATCTTTCTTAGTGGGACTGACGTCATCCCTTTTCCTATTCAAAAATAATACAGAAAAATCTGACTGCACATTTTTGACACGCAAATTCTAAACTTCAATACAATAATTGTACTATCCATAGACCAAAATCCAGCTTAACAACACTGCGAACATGACAAAAACATCAATATAAGTGAAACCATCCACACGCCGACAACCGACTATCCACCATCCCCACATACCAATTATATCTCACATCGGGATCTACGATCGACTTGATTTATTCCAGAGTTACAGTTACCTACAGTCCGTAATACCTTTTGAGTTATTCTTGAGAATCGCACGCTTTGCCCACGAGCCCACTCGTTTCTCATTTGCCGCGAAGTGAACAAATTACAAGTAGTTACCGAGGCACTAACGTCCGAACTTCGGCCCTACTAATGGTTGAATTGCGGGCGTGTGCTACGAATTTCCAATGAGTAAGGTTTTTTTTAAACGGTTTATATTTGATAGTTTGTTTGTAGTCAAAAATGATTCATATTTCTTCTGTTGTAACTATCAAATTTTTATCGACACAACATATTGAGTCACTTATTAGGGAATAGACGCGCTGGAGGGATAAAGAAATCTTGGTTACGCAACATCTGCAAATGGACTGAAATCGCCAGCGTAGAAGAACTTCGCAGCTCAGGGAGAACTGTGCTGAACTGTCCAACCTCTGGAGGTTGGCCACTGCTAGTAGTGGAGATACACTTTAAGAAGAAAAAGAAAAGTCACTTATTATATAATATTTAAATAAGTCTATAGTACATAATTAGGTACTAGTGTACTAATAACTTTGTTGTAAGTAGAAAACCAACACTAAACAGACAAACCGCAACCACGTTTGCTCGGATTACGTCTTTATCAACCAAATATTGTTCTGGAAAATAGACTAAAACATCATTTTGTATTCAAATTTATATACCTATTATGTTTACGTCATAAAAATTCAGTTAATACTTACAAGGAAAATAAAATATAGCTCAGATGGGGGATCGGGTAATTATAAAGATAAGAACAATTCTATTTAAATACTCGTAATTAGATGATAGCATCTTATCAGCCTATAACACTTTCTGATTGCCACTTATTGGGCTTTCAATAAAAAATAAATTATATTTGTTTTGATAATGAAATGATCCAAAATTATACAGTCATTGCTAAGTTATTCAAATATTCAGATTTCAGAACATTTGAACTAAACTAAATCGACATTCTTCTGCTTAACCATAATTATCTTTTAAACTACTATATCGACTAATAATGAATCTTACACTGCTTTTAGGTTTAAAGATACAATCAAATACAAAATTGTAAATGATATATTTTTTAATGTCTATCAAATAGGTTATTGAAAATATTAGACACGTATTTTTTATTATTTTACCTAACCGAAAACTCACGACGGTACATTGATTTGAAATGTCACATGATGTCGCCATTTCGAGCATTTTGTGCACAAGCATGACCTCATTAGACCCCACACCTAAACTCTGATTTGCTATAATATCTACTTAGTGTTTACTAATTTTGAAAAAAAAAGTTGTCTTATTTTTTTTTATCTAACGGACTAATAAAATTATGTCTTTTCATACCCTAACCCTTCATTTCATATAATATTTGATTCAATTTGTTTATTTTGTTTGAGATGTGGACTACACATATCAAATTTGTTTAGAATTACACAATATTTATTCATCTTGAGTAATTAATATTACGTATCTTTACTAATATTATAAAGCTGAAGAGTTTGTTTGTTTGTTTGTTTGTTTGTTTGTTTGAACGCGCTAATCTCAGGAACTACTGGTCCGATTTGGAAAATTCTTTCAGTGTTGGATAGCTTATTTTTTGAGGAAGGTTATAGGCTATATAACATAATGCTACGACCAATAGGAGCGGAGCATAAATGAAAAATGTCGCAAAAATGAAAAACCGTTGAAACTAAAACACGCGGACAAAGTCGCGGGGGACAGCTAGTAATAAATATACGGATTCTTTAATTGATAAGGTGAATTTTAAAGTTTAAGAATACTCAATTGAAGATGGCTTTTTAATGATGCCCTATGATGGTAATTCTAGTCAGCAGTGAGCAACAGTACTAAATGAGATATAACTTTAATACGATAAGGAACGATAGTGTTAAAAAAAATATAAATAAAAAAAAGGCCTCCTCCTTAACAATTAACAAATGACTGGAACCGAAAATGTCAATCAAATCTTTTTTCACATTTTTTATACCTTTCAACTCTTCACAAAGTTTTTTTCAATTAACTTTAGTTTTGATTGCGTTGTTAAAGAAAATTTTGTGTCAAAACTCATTTAGCTATGAAAGGTTCATAATTCAATTGAACACGAGTACAATGCTTTTGTTATCAAAAACTTCAGTCGTATTAAATTAATTAGACTCATCACTTGACTTTGAAATGATATTTATCTATAAATTATTTATAACATTAATAGTGGAATCAAACGTCGCTTTAACACGCCACCCCATCTGTCATTAGCAAGATTATTCTAAAACTTATTAATCATTGTCTGAAGTTGCGAATGATTTATATTTTGCAATAAGTAAAAGTCAACGCCTTGATTTTAAAACAGCAATATTTTCATTTGTTTATCTTAAATATAAATAATAACAATAAAAAAATAAACTAATAAAATAGATGAAAATATATTGATGATTTTTATTTTTCACTTGTTTGCTGTTACGTGTTAGTCTAGAAATTTAGAACTAAAAAGAATTGCTAACTATTGTTGTTTTTATGTTTTATAATTTTTTTATGCAATTTTATGCTAAAACAAAAAAAAATGTAACATACTCGCACACATGTCATGTGACATATATTCTGCAACGTTATATTAAAATGAGTTCTTGAATAGAAAAGAGCACAAAACTGAAAAGTGAATAACATTCTAGAACAAAGTGAGTTCCCTTAGTACCTCGTTCCACTGAATGATGTGGAATAATGCTTCAGCTTCCGTCATTACGCATCCAGATGAGATTGTTTAGGCAATGAGTGTTGTATTGTTTGTTTGGCACAATACCTCTTTTTCCCAGGTAAAAACAAGTGAGAAATTATTGTAGGCCTGTTCCGTTGGTGTTTAAATAAAACCTTTTTGGAAGCTGTTGTGTTAAGTGACAGTGGTGGATTGGTAGCAAATATTTTCGCGCCATTTCGAGTGTTTCTATAGAATTTTTGGAAAATCTTTTTTATATTGTCGCCTGTATATATTGTAGTAACAATATTTTTTATTTAATTTCATTATTAAATTTGTTGTACACGTAACAGATAAAACAGTAATATAATAATAAATTGTACCATAGGTGAGCTTTACTCAAAATTGAGTCCTGTAACAGCAAACCTTTGAGTGTTATAGTGATTTAATATATTTTTGGTATACTGATTGGTTTATTTTTTAATTTTGCTTTTTTAATTAATAATATTTTATTCTGGTAACGTTGACGGATATTATGTCCAGTTTCCAGTCCCAAATTGAAACGTGAGTTCATTCATTTATACACCGTCAAATACTGTCACAAACAATTTGAAAATTGCTGGGCGGGTCAAAGATAAATTTGCAATTTTTTTCGACTAAAAAATGTTAGTAAAGTGCTTTTTATAAAACGATCAATAGTTTTCTTATCTGTCGTAGCTTTAACGCATAGGGATGCTCTCGACACTTCCTGAAAGTTTCCACATCTCGGTTTTGCTGTTAGTGCATGTTTACCGTAAAATTGAGTTCCTTTCCAAAGGAATGCGGTCGACATGAACTGACAACCAACTTACACATCATATCAAACTCACTCTTATATCTACGTAATAAAAACTACTTTCCTTTGATTAAAATAGGAAATAAGTTTGCTAAGCGCAGGAGACGTCTGAATTCACCACTTAAACTTGATCTTTAGTTCGGTACAAACTTCCCTTGTAGTCGTATTGAAATAGTTTTGCAGGGTGTCGAGGTAGTCCAAGTTATATTGGTCTATTGTACCCTGAAACGTTCAAGGTTCACATGTTTGAGACTTCAACGTTGAATGACGTCAGGATATAGCTTGTACGGTATCCGGCACCGGTTAGGGGTTTCAGAGTGTTTATGTATATTATTAGATAATATTATTACACAGGAAAACTCAACATATTAGTATAGTTTTGAATTAACTGCAAATCAAGACGAAGGAATTTAAAATCAAAAATTAGTCAAATTGGCTAAAACTTCACAAGGCTGGAAATTTCACCAGCTATCAATTGAAATAATAACATGCAAAGTACATTGAAACTTGGAGAACACGGGTTTCTGTACGATGAAAGGATCCTTCGTGCAGCACGTCTCGCATCAGCCATCTGAGTTATCACATTAGAGCGCAATGGCCTTGACTAAAATAAAAGAAAATCAATGCTCTTTTTACAAGGAGACATCCATCGCGTGACTTCGTTGTGTGAAAGACGAAATCGTTGCAAGGGTTAGAAAAAGGATTTTAAGATTTTTGAAAGGGAACGATTCAAAGTAATGCCCTTAATGTTTTCTGATAAAAATAAAGTGGAGCATTTAAAGATCGTATCAAGATAACCAGGTGTATGGTAACCCTTTAGCATTTTTTCGTCCATCGAAATAAACGGCATAAAATTGGCTTTTTTTTTAGTTTTTTCGTCCATATTTCTGGAGTAGTGAACGAGATTTAAAAGTCAAATAGGCAATTGCTCTTATATTTAGCTGAATCTTGAATCTTAAAGTCAACCCCTATATAGTTCGGTTATAACGTTAACGATAATGTTTAATTGTATGTGATAGGTCAGATTGAAATTTTAGATAGCGATTTTTTTAGTAGACAACTGTGTTAAAATCTCTTTTTATAGTACTTATACTAAATCAGACCTCTATTATTTAACTACTACATTTTGCCCGCGTCTCGGGTCGTAAGGTCGGTTATCACGGCAAAAAGTAACCTATGTTCTTTCTTGGGATTCAAGCGTACAGCGTACCAAGTTTCATCAAAATTGTTTAAGGGGTTTAGCCCTAAAAACGTAATAGACAGACAGACAGAGTTACCGTCGCATTTATTATATCAAGGTAACTGAACGTGTGAACGGAATTTCTTTCTGTTTTGAAGGAAATTAAACAAAGTAAAGGGGTCAGGTATTTCAATCTTTTCTCTGCACTTCTTCTTCCAAAACTTTGTTTTTTTCAAGACATTGAACACTTGGAACATTACATCACTCCACCTTTTTAATTCTATAAGAAACTCAGGCAAACAGAATGTAATCTAATCACCCATTGACCTACTTGCCAACAAGTAAAAAAATCAAATTGAAAAGTCGCCTACAGTTTTCTTTCGCTACAAGAACATAAAGAGCAGCAATAAAGGAATAAATCCGAACTCCCAACCTCTTTTAAAAAATGGTTCATTTTAGCATAACGATGTCTACAACGGTATCTCCTAACTGCAAGATTTATCGCGACGATGTAAATAACAAGAACAGGGGATCCAATTCAAAACAACACTTAAGATGTTCACAATTTCTGTGAGTCAACCGTACGCATTATTTATATTACGTTTCGTACACTTGAGGCCAAATAAATGGTACATTTATTTTATTTTTGTTTAGGTTTATTTTTGAGTTTATTAGCGATACTGTAGTATCTTACAGAATTATTGACTTGAGTTAGCTGGTCGTTCTTGTCGTAGAATCGATGGCTGTTAGAGTAGAGGAGCGCTTGAGTGCAGACCGCGTACTGGCAGTGTGGCACAAGCCCGCTAGACCGATGGCCGATGGCAGTGTTATAGAATGTGTGTTGTGGATCAACTTAGGAGAGGTCTATGTCCAGCAGCGGACAGGGCAGGTAGTTTAGGTAGTTTTTAATAATTAGCATACATGGTACCTTTATTGGTTAACCAGTAATTAGCATCTGTGCTAGTCCTAGTCGTATAGTCCTATACCAAAGATTTATTGTACGCAGAAGCTGTTGTAGGTTCTTGGAATGGAATTATTGGTTTAATGTACATTTTGTTATTCCAGGTACTTTTTATAATAAAGTTAAAAAAGTGTGGCAGTAAATATAAAAAAATGTTATTCCAATTATAAAACAAAAAACGAAATTTGTGTACACAGAAATAACCACATAAAATTAAAACAACTGAAAATAAACCTTAACACGATCTAAAAACATACGCGTATAAAAATATAAATATGCAAAAACTTTCTCGGGGCGTGTATTTTTTTTGTCCACCAGTGTACAAATCACGGAATGAGTTTCACAGACAAATATGCGTGTGGGAGTTTGTGTGATGTCGCTTTTAATACTGCCGTTTAAGTTGTTATATTTATCGTCACTTACTTTATTATTGGAGTATAAAGTTGCTACGCGTATTATTCTCATATTTATTATAACTTAGAAATTGTTGACTTCATCAATACGATTTACTTGTTCAAACCAAAAAATATTTACATAGAGTATACATGAAACGTGGGTTCTACTTTTTATATTAATTATGGAAGATTTGAGAGTTAAGTTAGTGACGTCGAGGATAAGCGCGCGTGGAATTAGTATCATCTGCATATGTGGCCTCCCTGGCGGTCTGTTATATCATTTTAATCTTGTTTACGAAAGTTAACTGCCCATGGCTTCTTTCCTCCGAAGGCATTAGACATGCCTTGACTTTCCTGTTAGGGATTTGAATAATAGGACTACATATTTATTATATGTAAATTATTACTTTTTTTTTTTTCACTTATATTTTTTATTTTTATTTTATTTTCTATTGTGCTTCAGGCATCAGACTACTGTTAATGTGTCGACAATGTAATTTGAAGCAAAATGTACGATTTCTTAATTATTTTTTATTTATTTTTTTTTCCATTTTTGTTGTCATGTCTACTACATTTTGCTATTTACGTTGTTGTCGCATATTTTAAGATAATTGTATTTCTTTTTTAACATTTTATGTATCAACATATTACCTTTTTTTTTAAAGAGTAACCTATGGAGTTTCTTGCCGGTTCTTCTCCATAGGAGTGACATTTTGGAACCGCGCAACTAGAGTCATTTAACGTTTTGAAAGTGCCTGAAAAGGCCTACTCGAAATAAAAATATTTTGATTTGATTTTGACGCAATGTTAACCTACGATTGTGGACCTACGATTTGCAACAGTTTTTATTCCATTACGTAAAGTCCAATACCGATAATGTTTCCCCACAAACCGAAAAATTGTGGCTAAAACTCACTGAATTCACTGAATATGCCTAATATGGGGTTTAAGGGTATGGAAAATAAGGTAACATGAGGATTATTGCAGAAAATGGTCGAACCCAAACAGAAACCAGACAATCGTTTTAGCTGTAAGGGTACGTAGAAAGAATACTAATCCAACTCGCTTCGAGGATTGCGAAAACAATAAAAACCACACGAACACAGGATTCGCTGAAGATTTTGCAAGGCTTACTTCAGCCGGAGAATTTTACAACGCCATTGTATTTTGTTGCATTTTAAATAAGAAATGTTTTTTTGGATGTAGACGAAGTAATGAGATTTATACATGTTGTGGACAAAGATAATAAAATAAAGACTTTCAAGACTTTAAATATAAAAAAAATACTTTATTCAAAGAAAAGGGAATTAACATAAAATTAATACGAATATTTTTGAAGTTAATTAGTTTTATAAGTAATATAATATAATTAGTTACATAAGAAACAAACGGAAGCGTGATGATAGCCATATATGGCTAGATTATTTGACTGGCCTGTTTGTCTACTGGTTAGAGACCATGACTGCTAAACCGGAGGTCGTAGGTTCCATTCCCACCCAGGACAAAGCTTTGTGTGATGCGCATGATCATTTGTTCTGTGTCTGGGTGTAAATTATCTTTAAATATATGTAATATAAGAATAATTACCAGTTGTCTGGTTGCCATAATACAGGCTCTGTTTAGTTTGGGATCAGATGGCCACGTGTGAGTTGTCCCAAGATATATTATTATTATATTTTATAGTTTAAATTATTATTTTTTACCACATTTTATGGTGACTAAATATCCAGAAGCTCATATTACGGCGGTACATTAAAAAACAATACAGAAATAGAATCAATTAAAATAAGCACCTAACTAACAGAAAAAAAAAAAAAAAAAAAAACAAAAAAGGGGATTGTTGAGACGAATAAATTCTTATTTTTGTAATGGAAAATCTAGGAAAACAAACGAGAGCTGTCTATCTGTCAATCAAAACCTAGATTTGCAGATTTTGCATCGACGACGTCCGTAGATACTCGAGAGGTATTTTTGTTGGCATTTTCAACAACATACAATATACGTAGACAGAGATTTTATTTGGTTCATATAAGGTAGCTTTACTTTAGATAACAGATCGTAATTATTTTTTATTGTGTGTGTGTTAAAAAAAAAGCGGAGTTTGCCCAAAAAAGAGATCAAATTAATTTGAAGCTATAAAATGTACCTCATTTGGAGAAACCTATTTGATATTTATGACAGAATGGGACTGGACCAGGTTAAATAACATCATTTTCTTTTTAAGAAGATTACAAGCTTAGCTACCGAAGTGAACTAATTTACTAAGTTTTCAATGTTCATTTCATTTCAAAATTATTCATTTGTTTTATTTATCAAAGTTTTGAATATCCAATGAATGTTTTTGATCCACACAAGATTTAACAAGAACATTTTAATGTTTGAAGTTTAAGACGGTAACTTTTTAAACTTTAGGGCAATGAGGAAAATAATGTAAAAGTTTTGAAATGTTTCGTTTGAAGCAACTCAATGAATTACATTATGCATGTAATTATTCTTAATAATTGAATTCTATGCTTAGAGTAAACATACGCAAGCAAGGAGTGCTCGCATAGTTAGTAGAACCTTGTGCCGAGCGTAGGAAAAAAAATTAGGTGTAAGTAATACGCTCGTTTACTGATTTAAGGGATTTCCCGTGCGACGACGGACGTTTATGCGAAAATATCGATGGTTCTGATATTATTAGGTTTTGAGATAGTTTAAATAAAACGGCGCCCTCTGTTTCAACTCAATTTTTACAATTTTACTTGTTCATACTCGATATGCGCACTCTATAGTTTACTTATTTTTTCTTTAAGAGACTTATATAAAAAAAAAACAAAATGTAACTAAATAACTCGTCCCTCAGGGTAGCGTGCTTGGTCCTACCCTTTTCCTTATCTACATCAATGACCTGTGTAAATTGCCTTTAGCTAATTCCAAGACCTTAGTATACGCAGATGATACAGTCATTCTCGTCCACGGCAAAGACTGGCTTGAAACTCGCACACATGCAGAGGCAGCATTGGAAACAATTATGGGATGGCTTACAAATAATCTCCTAACCCTAAATTTAGAAAAAACAAAATTCATTCCGTTTGCCATTAGACCTGCTTCGCAGCCTGATTCTTCTTTTTCTCTAACTGCTCATATATGCTCACCAATTAAACGTACACTCTGTACGTGTAATGACATTGCTCGTACTACCCGTATTAAATATCTTGGTGTAATTATAGATAGTGCCATGTCATTCCACGAACAGATAGGGTCACTGATCTCGCGTGTCAGAAAATTAATCTACGTTTTTAAGAAATTGAGATCATCAGCTGATTTGCCTATATTAAAAACTGTCTATCATTCCCTAGCTCACTCAATTCTTACCTATTGTATTAGTGCGTGGGGAAATTCTGGGAAGACAATAATGCTTCGTTTGGAAAGAGCTCAAAGGGCTGTTTTAAAGGTCATGATGCAGAAGCCAATTATTTTCCCCACGGATGAACTCTACACGCTTTGCAAAGTACCTACAGTCAGGCAATCTTATATTATAAGTTCAATTTTAAGGAAACACTCTGAACTCGTTTTTGATCCCAACTTGTGTAGGCAGAACCGCAGGTCAGGTAGAGTATGTAATATAGAATTCACTAAAATTGTAACAGTAAGAAGACAGTATCTCTTTTCAGGCAGTATTTTATACAATAGAATAAACTCAAAATTAAATATATATCCCTTAACTTCCCTTAAATGTAAAACGGTAATCAAAAACTGGCTTACCACCCAAAATTATGAAGATGTAGAAAACCTCGTCAAGGTATAGTCCTCACCACTCAGGATCACACACACTCGCACACACACACACACACACACACACACACACACACACACACACACAAAACACAAACACATGCGCGCGCACGCACATAATTAAATTAATATTTTATCTCATTAATTACTCTGTATTTTTCTTAGTTATAAGTAAAGTTTTTATACTAAAGAATTTTATTTTGGAGCTGTCCCCATCTCGGAGGTGGGCGCTAACAGTTGCGACACAGTTTTTTCTAACTAATGTGGCTGTTAACGCATAATTAATGTTACTTACTGGTTTTTGTTCCAATAAAAATAAATGAAATAAATGAAACTACGTAATTTGGCAAGTTTTAAATTTTGAGAAATTTACTCCATTTTCTGCAAAACTATATCGTTTTCTTTTTACAGTGCAGTCACATCCCACTAAGCTTTCGACAAAGCTACTAGTCAGAGTTGTATGTTTAATAAACATATGCTACAAAACCCAGAACGTGATTCAAGCTCGTTTTAAGCTAGCTAGATAAGGATAAATAGCGTAGTTACGTGCTAGTCATTGCGTACATCGTAGATAAATAATGAAGCCCTCAACAAAGACTGAAACTATGAGAAAGAAGAAAGGTAAATAGCAAATAATGATGTTCCATGTGATCAACAAAGTTGTTAATAGCGTTGAGTACTTAGACGAAATCGTACACAATGTACCAACAAACACTCTACATTGCGTACCAAAACAACAATTACGGCCATTACAACTACACTTGTTTTAAAATAATTCCATCCAGAACCTTAGCTTTCAAGACCATAAAACAACAAGAGGAACTTAGATTTTAGAGTAAAACCAAGTAATGTGGCTCTTTCGAGTCGGGAACTCGGCTAAATACGGAACGTATCTCGACTAGACGACCCGTGCAGATGGCTGCGACGTTCACCTACGAATTGTTATGGAGCTACCGTAGAATATAAGATTATGGAAGATTTAATTGTGTATGCTGATGAAAATTTCGTTTTATGATACGAGTATTAAAACTAAGGTAAAGATCCTGTTCATGTTCTCTTGGTTTGTTGGATTAGAAACAGTAGGATGAAAATTTCTGAACTATGACATTTACAGGGAATGGGCTTAATATCTGAAAATATACCCGAGAATTATGAACACAGGTTTGAATCAAATAGAAGGTAAAGTGAGGCTTGCTATGCATGACGAATCTGAATAAAATTTCAATCCATTATATAACATAATATTAATCCTTTAAAAACGAATACCGATTTCCCTTGGTCACGCCATAACTTCCAAAGGTATTCACCAAATTGGACAATTCTAAAAAAATAAATATTTTGAAAATCTGATACTGTTTGACTGTTCGAAGTCGGGGCGGGCAGCTAATTCTTAAATAAAGTAAGACATCGAAGGTAGAGTATCTTAGGGTCTATTAGATATTGCTTTTCTTCGTACAACCAAAAAAGCGTTACTATAATTATATAATCGAAATAAAACGAACGATAGGTATAAACTAGTTGTAAATGCATGAGTTGGGTAAATACACAATAAGTGGTCTGACGCATCCTACAAAGGTATATTTGGAAAACCCTGAACTGCACTGGATCGATTTTTGATTTGGTATTTCCGTCTATGATATTGGGATTACCCTGACTATTTACTGTTCGTGGAAGACAATGCTTTTCAGAGATTTTAATGAATTGCAAAAAATTCTGATCACTGCCTTTTCATTTATAAAATTGAAAGAACGTCTTTGTCCTTTAGTTCGGAACTAGTTAGGTAACAAAAACGACTGAAGTATTTTTTTTTACAAAATTTTATCATCCACTTTTATATTACAAATGTCGTTGATTTCTAATCAGTAAGTTCTCCACACAGAGACAGATACTAAACACATAGTGATTTATAGTTATTTAAACAAAATGATTTATTGCTGTGTTATCATCTGTCAGGAAAGACAGGACTGTAAAATAAAAAAAGCCGGCTTCCTACGGTGTGCGATTTCAAGGATACCTCGCACCGCCGACCATGGGCAGCATCTCGTCAGTGGTAGCGAACAGACGTCTGCCCTGGTCCGCCGCAAACCACCGCGAGTTGAAGTATACTTAAATCGGTTAAAATTGGGTTTGATTCTCAAGATTCACTGCGCGGTGTGTGGCTGTCGTTGGCCGTGCGGTGTGACCCTGGAAAGCCGGCTTAGTACCGAAAATCTTTTGTTAAGTTTATTTCTTAATAAAATTGCCATAGAAACTAGAAAAGAACAGAGCTAGAGGCCTTTAGAAAATTGTATTTTACATTTCTATAGCAACATTAATTATCTCGGTATAATATAACTATCTTTCCCCGCGACTTCGTCCACGTGTTTTAGTATCAAGAGTTTTGTCATGTTTTGCGCAGAACACTATTATTTTTCTAAAATAATTATGTAAGTATGTGTAATATAACCTCAGCCCATAACCTCAGCTATCTGTTAGTATAATCAGTCGGGTAGTTTTAGAGATTAGCGCATTTATACGTGGTGGTTGATCATTATTTTGTTGCAGGCTTATTTTAAAACTACGATATCTCCTAAGATGTTCGTAAACTTCAAATTATGTAAACCGAATATTTTTTTTTTCCGATTTTTGCAACATTTTTAGTGATGCTCCGGTCCTATTGGTCGTAGCGTAATATTTTATAGCCTTCTTTTCGTAAATGGACTATCCAAAACAAAAAGATTTCTCTATTCGATCCAGTAGTTCCTGAGATTAGTGCGTTCAACCAAATAAACAAAAAAACAAACTTCAGCTTTATAATATTAGAATAGATAACATAAATTTACTAGGACTAAAATATTAAAAAACTTTATGTACCTATTTGCACAAAGTGTAATTGGTTTGGTAATTTAATTTCGAGTCGTGCTTACAAATCACATTAATATAACTATTGTAGAAATTCTGTATCTATCCAGAGTTTATTTCTTAATTAAAAAGAATAATAGTTTTGATATACTTTCTTCAAAAGTAATATAAAAACCTAATTCGTTTAAATAAGTTTTTTCTTTTTGCTATCAGATCAATTGGCAATTGATTTGATAAGTCGTCGGGCTAACTGGTTTTAATGTCAAAGAACCTTTTATTTAACTAAATATCTACATGTTTAGGATTACCCATTGAAATACGAATCTACAATACAACTTTATTGTATGTATTTGTACTGATACTATCTGGAGTAAATGTATAAAATCTTTTCATTATATCCCTTTTAAAATTTGTTATTTATTTGTATATACAGTCACCACAAATAATTTATACAAAAACAAAAAACTTAAGCTATATAAAAATTAAAATTTATAACGCAAATAAAATTAGGTAACTAAGTACAGTGAAGAAGATTTATTAACCATTACCAAGCAAAATTGTTTGGTTATTATTTTCATTATTAAATTTTTCATGTGAAACGTCTATTGGTCTAATCTTCTATCACGAAAAACGGCATGACGCTCTGATGCCATCCCCTCCACGCTACCACTCACGACTGTCTTGTATGTGTATGAGTGCGCACGTATATACTACACACTTCGATGCTTCTCTTTTTCATTTTGATCTCGATTCGATCTTTATTTCTTGCCTTGAATGTTTCACGTGTGTCGGGTGTCCCGCGATGGACAATTTTTTTCTGAACTTTACTTTTATGTTTGCGTAACACAAAAGTAAAGTTGGTGCATTTTAATTTCCATTTCCACACAAAATCTTACATAAAAACTAATAAATATTATTTAAACAATAATAAACTATTCAGTCACTATATAATAATCGCTCATATTTATGCGTGTTTAATTGATTATCTGATTTCCTTTATTTGATCAAACTAACGTTAGTTTAGAAACATATAATAATAAAGATTTAAGAGGGCCTTATTTGTAAAATCTCGACGGTGCTTAGCAGCTAATTAGCACCCTTCTTTCTAGAATTTCAATATAAAACTAGATATTACTTTCTGAGGTTTACGCAAATATTAGTCATTAAAATAAAACTTCTTTAAACGGATTTTTTCGCGGTTTGTATCAGTGGTCAATCTGCCGTGACTATAACACCTGCAAAGGCGTCGAAACGTCGGTAACTAAAATGGAAACTTTTATATATAGTTCCCTAATCTTACTGACACTACTCAATATTTCAGACTATATCGTTCACATCTAAATATCAAGACAAACAAACGTATCCAGAAATTTCTAACCATTCGTAACTCTGCACCATCATTGGTCCGTCTCAGTTCATTAGCGGCGATTAATCACGTCTGCTGCGGACCTTGAGCCAGCGTTACTAATCTACTAAACGAGTGTTAACTTGGACTAATATTCGAACATACATCAAGATCTTGGCCATTTAGAACATTGATGTATTGAACCTTCTTGGACTTATTTTAAAGCACCTTTAAATGAAGTTGGGAAGATTAAAATTTGGATTAAATTCAAACCTTTTTGAAGAGCTAGAGAGAAAAGACATGCATTGCCTTGACCTGTGCCGTTACTCTCCAATTTTATTTTATTTTTAATACAATGACAATGCACAATTAATATTAGGTTAGCAGACAGGGGATACAGTTTTCTAAAAGAAAATGCTGTCTATGGAAGGAACTGACTGGAATCTAAACATTGAGAGCATTTTTTTGCACTGTGTGTTGTTTGTGTGCCTTCTAAATGAATAACAGTTTTGCATTGGCATTGTATTAGAATTAAAATAAAATTGGCAAGTAAGAGCACAGTGTTGACCATCAAATGTCTTATTCATTACTTAGGTATTCTAAAACTTCAACAACTTTACGTGCAAACATAACAGAAGGAAACCGGGTTAAAATAAATCTAAAAACAACATTTCAACTGAAACTTTTTGGTGTTCTCATGCATAGATAAAAATATTTCCTTACATTATTCGGTTGCAAAAATTTTAGTATTGAATAAAATGTTCTGTGAACAAACTGGTTATTTCTATTCTGTGACATATTCCTGCTATAAAACGATACCCGTAGGAGCCAACACGTTGACACCAATTTGCGGCTGGAGACCGCACGGAAAAATTACCAGTATACCAGTTCGGACGGTAGAATTTTATAAGCAAACGAAAAAAAAAACTACCATCCGTAAGCAAAACGGATCCTTCGTTGAATATAGGAACCGGACATAAGTAAAAACGATGTATGTATTGTACACACTATGTTTACTATTCAAGAGTCCTTATCCCATTTCGTTTGGGGGGTACCGCTAGTAATTTCGCCACCGTCCTGCCTGATGTCTCCGAAATATCAAATTCCACAGTTTAATGTTGTGCATATTTTCCAATACCTCCAATTATTATGGAAAATATGAAAAAAGAATCAACGGCCCCGATTCTGTTAAACCCACACTAAATTTAGTTTAGGCCATCGGTATTTTTTTTACGTGACAAAATTTAGTAAAGTTTAGTCAAATTTAGTTTCGACTAAAATTCTTATACAAATATACCGACACGCAGAAACGTATGCACTAAAACACAGTGATATTCAAGACGAAAACTGGTTTGGCATTTCTAAGTTAGTTGTTATCTGTTGCCGTCCTTTTCTCACGCTGTATTTTAGTAAAAGATACAATGCCTTAATTTTGATTTAGTTAGCGTACAAGGGAATCAGCGCCAATAATTTAGTGCTTTAAAGGCCGAGTTACGAAAAAGACGAGCAAAATTAAGCAGTTTGAAAAAACGAACTCAAATGTTAGTTTGTTTACTGTCTACAAACACATTACATATTTTTCAAGTTTGCTTTCGCGCCCGGACCTAGTAACAATTTTTGACGTCTATAGGTGTTCTTTATCACCCGACGCGCCAGTGGCGTTAACTGGTGAGCGAAATAACGGTAGCCATCAGTATCATTCTGTTTGACTAATATAGTTATTAGGATGGTTCGCGTGTTTCGTTGCTTTTTAAATCCATTTTGATGAAATTTGCGATAAAGAGAGTAGGTAGTCTGCATTAACATAATTATAGAATTAATTATATCCAAATTCTGGTTTTATTTGTGAGATTAATTGTGGTTGTTATTGGAAAAACTAGACAGTTATGAGCAACGTAAAAAGGAATCATACTGTGTGTGAGACATATTTTATGACAGCCAAATAAGTTCTTTTACATAGAGAAGCCTTCTATCTAATATAAAGAAAATATTATAGTTCGTATTTTTTAAGGTTTCTTTCCCATCATCTTATTTTTGTACGATTTGATGGATGTATACAAATTTTTATAACATGCTATTTTACAACTAAGAATCTATTGTGAACTTTATCGTATTTTTATTTATCCCGGACGGAAAACGGAGGGGTGTTATGTATTTTATTATTAATTACGCACTAAAACATGCGTAGCGAACATATGTGATTAATTACTACTTTAAAATATATAAGCAAAATTAAAAAAAAATAACCTCAGGCAGGACTCGAACTCGCAAGTAACTTAGCTTAGCTGAGGTATCTGTCTGTGGCATCGTAGCTCCTGAACAACTGAGACACGAATGGGCCAATTATGATGCTTTTATTATTGTTCAAAGCTTGCGTGATTGAAATGGTTAATAGCTATATTTTATGAAGATCTGTTTAATACAAAATCAATTAATTCGTTTTCTAAAACTTCTCGGGAGTTTCTTTAATTTAAGTTTAATTTAAATTTTATTTGTTTTGATTTAAAAAAAATATTGCTAGCGAAGAGTTTGGGCTTGATTTTACACCTATATTCAATTTTTTATTTTGTCTCTCCGATTGAACTTTTGTTTCGCACTATAACCTAAAGCTCAGTTTTCGAATATAATAATTGCGCATAAGAAAACGTTACATGTAACATTATTTTTAAATATAAATTCGCCTCACGAAATTTACTATACAAAAATATTTATATTATCTAGAGATACGTGCTTCAACTATGTAAATATGCGTGTGTAGTGTTCACAAGATTTATGTTTTTATATAAGACTTAAAAGAAAAATACTCTTGCTTGTAGAAATAAAAATTGTCAGTCAACCGCGCAAGAATAAAAAGAAAGTGTTTTTATGTATTGAAGAGTTGATAGTCCATTGGTTTTGAATAGATACGGTGCTGTTCCATTCTAGTGTCTATATACTTGCTTATTTTTCTTCATGATACGCTTTTATTTTAGGTATATTTTTGATGTATTAAGTCTATAACATCTTGGTTACCTACGTGGTACAGACGCGATATTCAAGGTTAAAGTTCAGTCGATGTTTTACAGTATTTTTATTTCGAATTTATATGTATGACAAAGTAAGGTTTGATGTCGTGTTGCCCTGATAAATAATACGCTTTTTATACTCATTGACAGTTTTTTGTGGAATCTTCACTTTTGTCACTCAAAGCAGACGTAAACAAAGACATCGTGTATGTGTACCTAAATAAATAAAAAACATACTGATATAAATATTTGCAAGTTTTTTTTTGAAGTAAGAGTAAACATAGACCAGTATAGAGCGCGCGCATCGCTAGTAGCCTCTTGTGCCGAACCGTAAGCAGTTTTTAGCTAAATGTACTACGATTTAAGTGATTTTCTGTGCGACGATATTATTCGGGTATCACGACTCTGTAAAACTTTACAATAATGTAGAAAAAAACCATCAAAACAAAACATTAGAGATACATACTAAGAAAATGAAGAGTAAGATGAAACTTCAAGGATCGGTGATCATAACATCGTTAGTGGAAACGGACATTGGGACCTGACGTACGACAAAAAATACAGAAGGACTGCTTGCTTACGTCTTTTAATAATCTCAAAAAATATTCTGTTACAGGGACTTAATAACTTAATTTTTCACGTCAGTAGGGTAGGGTTTGAACCTGTCTCTGTTGTCGCTGCTGCGGTCAGTAGTCGCATGGCGTGGGATGCGCTGTCCTCCTTCTGCGAGACCGTCATGTCCCAGAAGGAGGTGGCGGAGCGCGGTCGGGAGGATGATCCCGACGCGCCTCAAATACGCCGACGTCGAGTGGGGCGGCGCATGAGCGCGCTCTCCCGCCCTAACTAGGGTCCTGGGCGACGGGCACGGGGGTGTCCGTCGTCCGACTATAGGACCCACGACGGGGGCCGCATTCCGTGCTACGGGTGTGGCTCCAGTACGCTCTTTACACGTCGGTCTCCAAACAATCACGGTAGTGATCTGCTGGCCCCCATTGGCCGGCGGACCCCGCGGTTAGTGCGTGATGAATTGCAATGCATTACTACGCACCAACACGAAACGCGGATGACGTAGCACGGCGGTTCAGGTTTAGTCAGTAAGAGTCTGACACTACCCGTTCGCTCCCCCGAGTGAGCGGGTGTCCTTGAGGATTCCCCCGCCTAAACAAAAAAAAAAAAAAGTGTTTGAACCTGTGAACTCTTGATCACAAGGCCGTCACCCTAACCATTAGGCTACTGCTGCTTAAATTTGTTGTTAAAAGGGTGAGCCTGTGTTACTGTTTTACTAGCCTCTTACTGTGTTTCACTGCTATACAAGGTCCTCAAAGCTTCCAAATTTCCGTGTCCTAACGTTACTTCTTATAATAATATAAATACTTGTATTCTTTTAGAATGTTTATTACATAATTTTATGCTTCCAAGTGTCTTGTATCTTAGCGTGTCGATCAATAGCAGTAGTATTAAATTTTTCCGGACCTGTACTTAGCTACGCGGACACCATTATCGGTGCCGTTGTACAGATCCTCGCGTTTACAGGTAGGACACACTGGGCAGCTGATCAAGTGAGCCATGGTTTCGAAAGAGATACCACACTCACAAGGCTCGTGTGTGCTTTAACCCCACCGTTACATATTTACTATACATCGGCCGACTTGGGTCGGGAGTCTATTCGTAGACTTCCATGTCGGCCATGGTATGCTACCGAAAGGAAGTTTTTCGGATAATAAGAATGGTATTTAGGGAGGTTCTATACTTGCCCTCAAACTGAGAACGATTTTAACTGAACCTGTTTTTACATTATAATGCAAATTTGTATACTAATAATATCATGATTAACAGGGACTTAGACATGGCAAGTAATAGTGAGCTGCAGTAATGAATATTACGAAACAGGTACGTGGAATTGTTAGCGTTTATTCCATAAATTAAATTCCTAACACGTGTTGCCGTTTTAGCGTTCACGTCTACAACTTTGGGAGAACATTTTGTGTATATTGTCAAACCTGGATTCTCTAAAAGGGTGAGCAAAGGTTTATAATAATAAATAGTTCTCTACTTTATGAATAAATATTAAGCAAAAATGCGGCTTTACCTGCTGTTTTTATTCTTAATAATATTAAACATTGAAAAGTAACTCTGTCCGTCTGTCGCGTTTTCACGCCAAAACTACTGAACCGATTTAAATGAAATTTGACAACAACGCGGGCGAACCCGCGGAAAACAACTAGTCGATTATAGTTCTAGTTCTAGGAATTTAATTCTTTTTCCGAATAGCGTATTTAATCATGTTATGTTTGGGTTGGCTCTGAATCTTGGCGTATCAGTATATCAATATAGATTGACTGCCTATCAGACCTCCACAACCTATTTGCTGCGTTATATAGTACTACCTGTCCGACGCGATTCCATCACGCGATTTCCTGTTTTGCGTGTAATCCTAATTATTTTTCTAAAATATAAAGTTCCTTATATTATGCCCCGTATCTCTAGGTATCTGCGATTAAAAATCCCACTAAAATCGGACTGGTCGGTTCAGAGATTAGCACGTTAACAAAAAAAAAGTAATCGTTCGCTTTATTATATTATTAGTAAGTATAGACATATTTTGATTGTTGACCTTCTGATTAACGATAGCAATGGCGTAGGGTTGTCACATCTGTTTTTATTTTTTAGTCCCTCAACGTTTCCTATTTATGTTAAACGTAAACGTTCTTAACATTAGGCCCTTAAAGGGACTAGGGTACGATAAGGAAAACGGCGACAAGATATTTTATTGTACTGTGTACTTGTTGAGAAATTACAGAAGGATCGAACTTTTAAAGTAATGAAACTGAATGCATTCGTACCCAAAGAAAAAGCTCTTAGAATTAAAATAATGAAACGAACGAAGTATTCTTGGGTGGGCATGAAAGCGAAAAAAAAGAAATATATAACTACGTATAATTTAACACATATAAAACTCAAATATGTCTCGATTGAAACGTTTCAGTACCTTGACCAATCCATACGCTTTGGTTGGTTTTCGCCACTTTTGACTTATTTGGAAAAGTTTTGTATTTGTTCAAAATGAAAATTCCATTTTTTTACCTATACATTCACCGGTTTTTGTAATTTTTTTGAATATTATGTAAAGACGATTTCAAGTATCTAGTTTCATTTATTGCCTGGAAGATGTTTAATCCATACCGTATAAAGTCTGGTCTACAATATACCTTTCATTAAAGAGAATAAAAAAACCTGAACACACTTTATCAGTATCGTTGAAATCGCATTAAAAATATATTTTGCAGTAAAGTATTACTAAAATATATATTCATTGTTGGATTACACGTTTTCTTTTTAATTTGCTGTGTTTGCTTACTTAATGTATGGTTACCTAAGTGAATAATTAGTGTAAAAAATGGATATAAAAATAACGTGGTTTTTCTAACATAAAAAATATGTTAAATTGGAAATCAGAACACTTTAGCGCACTACACTGCGCGTATCGGCGTCTTGCTTCCACAACGGCAACAGTCCTGCTTTAAGAGCTCATGGAACAGGCGCTCATGCTCAATAATTTTGAAAATAGTACTAATACGACCTCCGTGGTCGAGTGGCGTACACACCGGTTTTCAAGGTGTCGCCAGCTCTGAGGTTCCGGGTTTGATCCCCGGCCGGGAAAATGTAGAAAGCCACTTTTCTACATTGTCCCGGGTCTGGGTGTTCGTGGTACCTTCGTTGTCTCCGAATTCCATAACACAAGTGCTACAGCTACTTACTTTGGGTTCAGAGAAATGTATGTGAAGTTGTCCACATTAAAAAGAAATATATATATTTATTAATAAATATATTGTGGAGACATAATAGACGGGGTATGTAGGAGTTCCATGTAAAATATTGGCATTCAACTGTATTCACTGCCTCTATAACTGGACACCAATATTGTTTTCGAAAAGCCGAAGGAAAGGTGAATCGATTGCGTGGGAGCATATGAGGTAAAAATCAGTTAATGACAGTATAACGGCTAAAAGAGTGGAATGGAAGGAGAAAAATTGTGCGCCTACCCTAAATAAATTGGGAAAAGGGCAGGAAGAAGAAGAATATGTTTGGGAAACGGTAACTACCTACTTAAAAAATGCATCAAAAATAATAATCGCGAAATTATAGATCACCCCGCACTTCTGACGACCATGAACAACCACGAACCGCGCAGTGAGTTTTGAAAATCAAACCCAATTTTAATTGATTTAGGGTATACTTTTACTCGCGATGGCTTGTGACGGATCGGGGCAAACGCGTCTGCGGTATCAAGGTGCGGTGTGATCCGCGATATCGCACACCGTGGTTAGTCTGCTTTAAATGTATAATCATGCATGATGATCTAGGGCAATGTAGATTTTATAATGTTAATTGTTTAGAATCGTCTTATAGAGAGTAAGAAGGCCTTCTATTTCTTGTGTTAGCATTACCTCTAGCGATATTTGTAACTTACTTCTAAAAGATCAAAACCTGTAAAAATAAATCTCACAAATACTGGTGATGTTTTCCAATAATTTCAGTAGTTGTATGTTCAGTAAAAGTGGCAGTTCTGTTCGCTTGTTAGCGCTACATTACACCCTGAGGGATACATAGAGATAATTCAGTAGACGGTGTAGGTATTCTAAGCTAAAATTACAAACGTATCACTGGATTTGCAATTTCAATGTATTTTGCAGTTTTTACCCGACTGCCAAGGAAGGGTTATGTTCGCACGTATCTTTTGTGTTTTTTCTATTTCTGTTTGTAAATTTCTTCATTACCTCGCATCTTCTAAAAGGCTGGATGGATTTCGACAGTTAAGGTATTGAAGATTCGAACTAAAACGAAAAGTTCCTCAAATAAAAAAATGATAGAAATTTGGCAATAAAAAATAAGTTCTTAATATATTTTTTTAATCAAACTATCCAATTAGGCACGAAAATTAAGGTTTTACATAAATATATAACTTGTAAGTTTAAATGTAATTTGGAATAAGAAATAAATAAATAAATAATTATTATAGTTACGAATCCTTTCTTTCGTAGCAGAGAAATTGGGTTTTTTATATCTTTTACTAACACCACTTGTTAGGCCATGTTTTCAATGCAGTGTTTTGAGAAATAGTTTTATAAACATTTTGCTAAACTATATTTTCGTTCAATGAAGATTCATGATAATGATGAAGAATATTTTATATACTCTCACAAGTCAATACTCTGCGTTTAGATACCTATAAGACAGACCATTTCTAATTTTAAAATTATAAAAAAATATTGGGATAACATCTTGTCTCTAATTACATAGAAATATTATCTTCAAATATTCACATTCTAAATATTAAACATATCTATCAGTTTCATGTACAAAACAATATTAGTGGTTGTAAGAAGTTTTAGACTAAGGGTTTATCAGTATTGAAGATTTCGTCTGTGTTAAATTAGTCTGGTATCGATCGTACGCGGTATAGATGCCTAAGTCATTTTTTAATTAATAAGGTATAATATAAAACAATTGAAATTTGATAAAACGTTTGGAACATTTAGCAGTTCGATCATATTTTTATTTTTAAGGCGTACAATCAAATCTATCGTTTGATAGTTCATGAATTGTTGTAAACTAAATGAAGCTTGTCATTATTGTTTTTTTTGTTTCAAAGCACAGTGTACTTCTTTAAGGACAACTTTACAATTAACAAAAACTATGTATGTTACTATTTTTCTTTTTAAATTACTTAAATTATTTTGAGCTTTAGAAGATAGGTAGTGGTATTACATATCTTGCAAAAGCAAGGCAATAGTTGGTGAAAGCAAAAATTGTACAATGGAAGCTGAAAACTTTCAAATTTGTATGACGTTAAGGCATTATGACAGCAATAACTGATCAAATTTTGCTGTTACTTTGGTTTTGCATAAATACCTAATACTGCCGCGAGTCATCATACTAGAAAAATATAATTAATCCCAAAAATATTTGTACTGGTTAGGTAATTTGTTAAGATGACCCATGTATTGTATTCTTTCATGTTTCATAAAGTCACACAATATTATCTAAAATTGTGTCCGCATAAACCTTTTATCTTTATCGTAGTCAGGTAACTTATTTGGTGAAATGATTTAATATGGTCACGTGTATATCAGAAATGGACAGAAATCGCCAGCGTAGAAGAACTTTTTCGCTTGGCGCAGGACAGGAAGAAGTTTGCTGAGCTGACGGCCAACCTCCAGTAGTGGAGGGGCACTTTAAGAAGAAGAACAACATTTATATCTGTACACACGTTACATACATACAAGACAATAGTATTTGAATCTTGAACTGAACTATAAAAATCTTATCCAAATACTTGTCTAACTAAAATTGTTATGACTATGAAACCTTTGTATAATGTATGACCTAAGGTCGCAGACAATTTGAGAGACTGCTTTGAACATTTCCACGGAATATAAACATTCTTTTCTTGTCTTGACAGGGGTATAAAATATGAATTCGTGACGCGAACTGGACACAAGTAGCTCAGCCGTTTGTTTTCAAAATAAAAGATGTTTCTAAAGGAAGCTTTCTTAACATTAGAATATTTTAGGTAGAGAAAAATACGTATGCACTTCAGCCTAATATTACCTTTGACTGTGATACAACCTTAGAGAAAAAATAAGTAAACTATAGAGTGCGCATATCGAGTATGAACTGTAGGCACTAGTAGGAACAAGTAAAATCGTAAAATTAGTGTCAATATAGAGCGCGCCGTTTTATTAAAACTAATATCCCAAAACCTAATATCACCGTAATAGTATTGGAACCGTCGATATTTCCGCATAAACAGAAGAAAATACATCTTTCACAAGTGAACAGTACAAAAGTAAGGTTATATTTTTATCTTAGCCTTTTCTCCAACTATAAAAACTTCAACTCCAAATACATCAGATTGAGGAGTACCTGACTGATACTGTCTCTCCTGGCAAAAATAAAATAAGCAACTTTGATAAAAATACACTGAAAAACGACAATGAAAACTGTTTTAAAACAGCAGCTTACATAAACTCTAATAAAAACCTAATTAGAACAGGGAATACCAACGTCTAACAATTCGCTTGATATTTTAGAGAATACGTAGAATAAACGGTTAAAAAGTTATTGAGAGCTAAACAAAGCATAACTTACGCATTACTAAACAAAAATCTCTCGCTAAAACTTTACATTTAAATAAAGTTTGGAAACAGGTATTCTATGTAAAACAATCCAAGGGTACAGGTTGATGTTTTGAATTAAGGACACCATAGGTACCTATCATAGATTACATCTATGAAGCCGCTCTCCGTCTGTCCGTACGTCCGTCCGTCCACCTGTCTGTCGGCAGTCAGCGGGCTGTATCACGAACTGTAATAGCTAAAGAGTTATCATTTTTATAAAGTGTATATATCTGTGGCCGCTATAACAACAGAAGCTCTCTTTAATTTTTAATTCTCTTATTTTGCACACAGGTACAACTACTTTAATTTTTAATTTATTATTATTATTTAATTACTAATAATAAATTAAAAATTAATTGGATCTTCATAAAATGTTACAAAACCCTTATAAGCAAGTCCATCTTACTCGGCTGGTTTCTATAATGTCCATTGTAACTTATTTAATGCAAAGAATGGATTCTTTGCATATTGATATAACATTATTTCAATGTGTGAAACACACGTGGTGAAGCAGCAACTATTCATAATTATAATTACTGATATTAAAAATAAAACACTTTTATTTTTTAATTCAGCACTTAACTAGCTAAGTATCCATAATTTCATAGTAAAGACACATATAAACACAAAACGAACCAAACAACGACACATTAATTTAACTTGTTTTAAAAAATACATCCTATACAAATCGTAGTCTAGAATAAATACGGTTTTCAATCGATAAGTCTGCAAGTTACGATTCAATCGAGGACAGATTCACACTAAACGTATATAAGTTTCGGTTAGCGAGGATTTATTCTGCTGAAGGCGTGGCGATAGCACGAGTTACGGTAAGCGTGGTATACCGAGGCGATATTTCAAAATTAATTTTAGAACAAAAATGGTGTTTATTTCTTGCAGTTTTGAACTAGACGCCACTGAAAATCTACCAAAATAATGTACAGCCATGACTACAATGGATTACAAAAAAAAAAAAACATGCGTGCGTACAAAGTACACATGTCAGAAGTGAAACTTCTTTTTGGCATTACAATCTGAAAATGAAAAGTTATTTGAAATTAATATTTAATAATAAAAATAATTAAAGAGAATTATTAAAATAAATTTATTTTATATTGTTTGAAAAATAATATAGTCAAATCTCAGATGTTGAATATTAAATTTAAATTCCTCGTGATTTTTTGTAAATATTAAAAATACCTAATCCAATTTAAATATATACAAAATTTTTGTAAATTAATGATAACTCTAGAAATTCCAATTTTTAAATTAAAATTTCGTCAAAAGAATTTATGAAATATTGTTATGTATGTATGTATTTATTGAAATCTCAAATGACGAATTGTAAATAAAAATGCCACGTGTTTTTTGTCAATATTAGAAATTATTAATTAAGTTTTGTTTTTGAATTCAAAATTTAGAAAAGCGAATTTATGAAATATTTTTATTTTATGGTAAATGATTTATTAAATTATCAAATGACGAGTGGCAAGTTGAAATACCACATGTTATTTGTAAATATTAAAACTACCTAACCTTCAAACCAATTATCATAAAAAATTGTAAATATACAAAAAGATAACAGATATATTACTTACTTCGAATAATTGCTTGATACAGGACAACTTACAAATTTATTCACAAAGTTTTTTTACAAAGTTTTTCACAAAGTTTTTATTTATAAAATTCACTTACTGTTTATTCACTGTAGAAGTGCCTAATGATATTGTAAATATTACGCTATGCGACAGAAATGCCATCTAAAGTTCTAATAATTAACTAGTAAACGAATACACAACCAATAGGGCGTGTATTCTTTCTCGATATCCCGTATTCTCTCTCTCTCTTGTTCAATCTTTCTCACTATAGCTCTCTCCCACCTCACACTCCATAGCACTATGCGTGATACGACGTTCGCTCTGTCTCACTTTTTCCTTCAATCTTTCTCACTCGCTTGCTCCCTACTCTCACTCCACGGCTAGTTGCTCATGCTACGTTCGCCCTGTCTTACTCTCTCTCAATCGGTCTCGATCACTCTCTCTCTCTTTTCCGACACTTCCGTTGCATACCGGCGTGACGTTTCATCTGTAAAAATTTTACCCTCATGCGCCTAAAGAAGTTTCACTTCAAAAAACAATAAAAATGTGTTAAATATTTATTTCTATTGCTTAAATAAATTAATAACAATAAATACCTAATTTTAATGCAAAGTCCCCCGCCGCGTCTCTCTGTCTATCTGTCTATACATAAACTTAAAAACTACCACCCATTACAAACCAACAACCAAAACCCATGCGAAGCTAAGGTAGATCTCTAGTAAACGATAAAAGAGTGTTAATGTTAAATACACAAAATATTTCTTTAGGAGATTTCATGCTATCCATAACGTAGCAAACCTTATTGAGACGTAAAGATGCATAAAGAAGCAAAAGCTTTTCTTCAGAGGAAATCTGCCTCAAATTAGCTTCAAGGGAGGAAATAATAGTCTGCACCTATTATTTAATGATAGCCTGGAGTTAAGGAATCCAATGCATTTTCCAATTGATCAATCAGGACACAAGAAAATAACATTATTGATAAAACAACCAATGGCATGAAAGAGTAAGCAGGTGCTTAAACATTTTTAACATACACTGCTGTGATGCATTCAAAATAGATCAATTCAATTTCAACTGAAAAATAATTTATTAGCAGAAGAAAATGTCTCAAATATTCATGCTGTCGCGCTTGCAAAGGTGCACTGATCATTGTTTGTTTTGCCAATGATGCAATTTATTTGTATACTGATTGGTTAAGATACTAAGCGAATTGACAATACTTATATGGAAGTATCAGTTATGAGTGTACAAAGAGTTTCCATTAAGAATCAAAAAAATAATTGTGATGAAAAATACATTTAAAAGAGATTGCAAGCTGTAATTGCTGCATATTCTGAATTCGAAACAATTCTAGTTTTCTACGAACCAATTCTATAAAAAGATGAAATAAGGTAATAATTCATAGTTAATGCTGTTTGCACAGAGTCCAGTCCCCAAGGAAAGGTGTTTCCAATCAGAAAGTCTGATAATATTGAAAAAAATGATTCCATTCAATATTAAACCTTAAAAGTACACTATTAAAGTTCAAAACGTATTGTAAGTAAATGTGTGAATATTAGAGATAGTAAATTTATTTTTTTGCTTGTCGACGTTTGGTTTCGATTGAGAGAACTTTATTGTGCAAACAAACGTACAGTTGAATGATATTGATTAGTATTTATATTTTCAAAGCATCATACGATCATTTACTTCACCATTTAATTACTTTTCATAATTTGTGTAACATACTTTTAAGAGTCTCAAATATAGACTCTTAAAAGTATGTTACACAAGTCTTTGTATAATAAATTGAGGAATTACTTATGCCTGATTCCTATATTGAAGAAACGTTCGGTTTGCTTATGGACGGTAGAATTTTGAAGCAAAACCAAGAAAATTCTATAGTCCATAAGCAAATCGAATCTATTCTTTTATATAGGAAGCGGCCATTAATAGTATTGATCAAAGCGTGTGTCGTCTTTTGTTTCTTTTTAATAAGCTTTTTCCCAGTATTTATATTAAAAGCGAAATATATACGATACAATTTGACTGTACGGATAGCCGAGTGGTATAGGTCACCACGCCAATTAGCACTCTGCGCGACGTGCTGCGGATTGGATCCCCACATGGTACGCTTGTACCAAGTCTGGGTGTTCTTTGTACATGTGAATTGAATGTTTGTAAAATCTCCCGCGACACAAGGATTCAATTCATTAGTGCGGGAGTCGTCTTTAAAAAAATATATATTTTGTGCGACTTTTACTAGTAATTTGTTCTACAAGATACAAATTATGACCATCATTTATTTAAGTGCATGCTAGATTTATGTTTATGACAACAATTTTATTAGGTAACGTCAAATGTAAAATAAAAATTGATCATGAACTTACTTGCTACTTATAGACTTGACTACAAACGGTTTAGTTTTTTTTTATATAAAGTAAATGATCGTGTCTTTGCAGACACTTACACGAAATCTACAAACATTCAGTTAAAACATACACCATTGCGTACCGAAAACGTGTATATTCTTTCTTGAAGAGATCAAAACCAGCAATGGATTACAAACAAAAACCTAAATAAGAAATCTTGCTTTCTGTACATTCATACTAAGGATCCAAATACTCATTTGTTTTTTTCGAATAAACAAAAAAATATCATAAGCCCCGCTTTAATTAATCCATCCCATCGGAAATATTCGCTTTATCTCACGTTATAAGAGCATTGTTCCCTAATAGCAATTCCTCACGTAGTTGGAGTATCATCTAAGATCTTAAAGATTTTTCCCCTTTTCTTTCCACGAAGGCACGTTCAGAATTCAGCAATCTATAGACATTACCCTTTAAAATTACCATCGGAATTTGTTTGACTGAATTCAGAAGAGCAATTCCACTCGTTTTATCTAAGTTTCAATTTTCGTTTGGAAATTCGAGGGCACATGCTGGAGTTGAACTATTTCGTTTTGTATGACTTTTTTTGGATATCAGACAATTTCGATCACCGAAATGCAACTGAATTTTGAGTTACGAGGTTTGTTATTGAGATGAGACAAATGGAAGATCAAATAGTATTGGAAGAGTTGATGAAAAAACTCACTGTATATAAAGATTTTACGAAAATCTATACTATATACTATCTATACTAATATTATAAAGCTGAAGAGTTTGTTTGTTTGTTTGTTTGTTTGTTTATTTGTTTGTTTGAACGCGCTAATCTCAGGAACTACTGGTTCGAATTGAAAAATTCTTTTTGTATTGGATAGTCCGTTTATTGAGGAAGGCTATAGGCTATATAACATCACGCTACAACCAATAGGAGCGGAGCATATATGAAAAATAGTGCAAAAATGAAAAACCGTTGAAACTAAAACACGCGAACAAAGTCGCGGGGGACAGCTAGTAATATTATAAAGCTGAAGAGTTTGTTTGTTTGAACGCGCTAATCTCAGGAACTACTGGTTCGAATTGAAAAATTCTTTTTGTATTGGATAGTCCGTTTATTGAGGAAGGCTATAGGCTATATAACATCACGCTACGACCAATAGGAGCGGAGCATAAATGAAAAATGTTGCAAAAATGAAAAACCGTTGAAACTAAAACACGCGAACAAAGTCGCGGGGGACAGCTAGTAGCTAATAACCTTAGAGTAAACATAAAGTGTGCATATCGTTAGTAGCTCCTTGTACCGAGCGTAAGCAAATTTTTAGCTAAATAATAAATTGCACGGAAAATCACTTATTGAACAGTAAACGAGCGTTTATTGATTTAAGTGATTTTCCGTGGCGACAGACGTTTATGCGAAAACATCGACGGTTCCGATATGATTAGGGTAATATTAAGTTTTGAGATAGTTTTAATAAAACGGTGCGTTCTGTTTTGACACAAATTTTTCGATTTTACTTGTTCGTACTAGTGCCTACAGTTCATAATCGATATGCGCGCTCTATAATTTACTTACTTTTTTCTCTAAGCTCATAACAGATTTGAATACTATATTTGCATGTTTCCACAATGATGATTATATTGTGGCAATAATGATTACTTCCTAAATCCATAAATACATCGACCTTTAGATCGCAGTGTTTCAAAGACATGTATAAATAATACATACTTACTAGCGACTCGCCCCGACTTCGCACGGGTAGAAAAAAACATTAATGAATTAAACATACAAACCTTCCTCAAATCTAGTAGTTTTTGAGTTTATTGCGTTCAGACACACAGACAAACAGACGCGCAGAAGAACTTTATTTTATAATATAAGATATATTGTATAGATACAGGTAAAGATGGGCTCTTGCATACCTATTTCTGAAACGAAAATACCCTAAGTATAAACGAAGAGTTTTATATCTATAGTAATCCATTTAGAACTCAGAGATTTTCTTAAGATCGTACTAATAATAAATTAATTAATAACCAAAAATAAACTCACGACCTGGTGCTTTATTCATAGCTAAAACAGAACGAAAATATAGAGAGCATTCCAAAAATACGTTCAATATTACGCAGAAATGTAAACACACAAAATTGTACCACCTGAAATTCTCAGACGAGGAAATTAATTAAAATATCAACTTTTATTTAAGTGTCGTTCGCTACCATAATTTTCCGAAAACAACCGAGGTCGCCCGAAGAAGCCCGACGTCGTCATTTATTTATTTAAGACAACGACGCTATTCATAATACGTCACTGAGTACGATGTACTAATGCGCTCAGAAAAAAAGGGGTCCTTCAATGATAAATGGCAAGAAAACAAATTTTCTGAAGAAAGCAAAGACAAAAGCTACTCAGACAATAAGAATTCGGTTTATGTTACAATATTCTTTTTAGGTGAAATTGCCGAAATTACATATACTTTTTTATGTTGAGCAAGAGATTTGGTTTGCTGTCGTTTCCTTGTAGATTTACCTTGTCGAGATTTTTTTTGGATACAAATAAAAACCGAATGACAACTATTGGGGAAATATAGATGGGGATTACGTTTGAGGATAACGTGACTGTTTGAATACTTACATCAATCTTAGATATGTATTATTTCCTTGTCTGTCGTTGAGTTACAATAGTAATAACATCTATTTTCTGTGATGGTGAATGTTAATTTTTGCTAGTGTATTATAACTTTCGTAAGGAGTATTCATAATTATTTAAAACAAAACGGTTTACTCACGCATATTCTTCATAATCATAATCATGAGCTGACGCGGCGGCGGTGGTTTTGAGAGTCGATCTGATTGACCAGTTCGACTCGCGACACCACCGCCGCCATTGTTTTGGTTTTGGAGATGTTCATTTGCTGTCTTTACACGGACTGCGTGAGTTGTAAACAGCTCTCGCGCGTCAGGTGCGCCTCACGAGCCTAGCTTTTTGAAAACAAAAGCAGTCTGCAACTGCTTCGATCTTTCTGTATGCGGGCGGCCATAGTAGTTTATAGTTCATCATGCAGCTTGAAGCAGTCGGTATGAACAAGTGCACGCAACTTAAACGGCGCCATTTCACTACGTTGTCCTTTGAAGATAATTCTTTCTTCTAACCAATTAACCAATTGTTGGATGTATGTATTTAGGCCAGATTTAGTTTATTCATATTCTTGTTTTTTTTAAACATTTGTATTACGATTAGGACACATTTAGTTTTTTTAAAGGTATTGCAAAAGTACACCTAAAGTCTAAGATATAGGCTCGGCCTAGTTCAGACGTTAGTGTTCAAAGATCAATGTAGTTACTTACTTTTAAGGTTTGGATTACGTACTAATATCTTGGGACAACTTACACCCGGCCATCTGATCCCAAACTAGACAGAACCCGTTTTATGACAACCAGATAACTGATAAAAATACTTATTTATTTCTAAATACATACATATTAAAGATAAAATACACTCACAGAACAAAAATCAATACACAGAACAAAATCATCATTTTTCTCCTAATAAACTTATTATCATAACAATAGCCATAGCTATAAAAATATCATACATATTCAAAGAAATACAGGCCGTCGATACAAAATGTGGGCATCGGTCGCCATTAAGGCAATAGTTCTCACAGATTGGCCCAATCTCTTTAACCAATAGGTGCTTAAAAGTAATTTATCACTACGACCGGGTCCGCGGTTAACTTAAATTACGTTTAAAGAGAAGTTTCGCCTTGAAAAGTATTGATGTTTTAAGGTTAATATTATTCTTAAATAAGGGTATTTAAGGCTTTTATTTTGGTGAACTTTATGTTGTTCTAGACGTTTGAAATCTAGGATTGCAAGTAACCTTTGTTTGTTTTTTACATCCTGAGTGACTGCCTAAGAATAATCGTGACATTTTGGTTGGTCCTCAATCTACTTATAATACAAATAGGTAAACTATAGAGATATTTCCCATCTCTAAAAAAGTCGATGACATTACGTTACATGCATAAAGATTAACATCGCTTGAAAACGTTTTAAACTTATTTCATAGTATATACACTATAAATGAGTAAAATTTTGGTAAAAATGATTTAATTTAGTTGTGTTACCAATGATTTAGTATTTTACGCCTGTAATATTCAGGCTAGCTCAGAAATTATTTACGATCTGTTTGATCACTAAAATATTAATTATTGTAAAGGAACGGTTTGTCTAATGTCATACGCACGATCCTACAACGCACGAAAAGTAGTATAAACAAGTAAAATCGTGAAATTAGTGTCAAAACAGAGTACGCCGTTTTATTGTTACTATCTCAAAACCTAATATATTACTCTAATAATATCGGAATCAGTGATAAAAGAGCGTTAGTACTTTCAGCATTTTTTTTTAATTTGCTTACGCTCGCCAAAACGGGCTACTAGCGATACGCGCACTCTATGCTTGTCTATGTATATTCTAAGATCTACAAATATTATAAAAAAAAATCCTCTCATTAACTTAGTTTCAAACCTTATTAGGATCAAAAGAGTCTACAAAAAACTTTTTTTCATTTTAAAAAAATTTTGACAAAACCTTTAATGTGAAGCAACTATATCAAAGACATTCTCGAAGTCTTAAAACGCTCTATTACTTAACACAAATTCAACAGAAATGCACTTTAATATGATACGGCTTAAAACTCCATTTATACTGCAAGCTAGACGCTTGAAGATAATCTGAGGAACACTGGTGGTCGCAGCTGCTGCTTATAAAATCTTTGGACGAGGTATACAGGGGCTTAAGGCGCACAGCTGGCCAAAAGGGATGGAACCATTAAGCTACCACACACGTAAGTTAATTCTTCGTATATTGCGGCGATTTTTCATCTGTATGTTTTTTTAGGTGTATTCGCATTCTTTTTATTGCGTTGAGCCTGTTATATGTAGTTCCTTAATAAAATAGTAGAATTTGTTTGTATCTTACTGATATAGATTTTATTTTCTACTAGCTGTCCCCCGCGACTTTGTCCGCGTATTTTAGTTTAAATGGTTTTTGATTTTTGCCACATTTTTTATTTATACTACGATCCTTTTGATCGCAGCGTAATTTTATATAGCTTATAGCCTTTCTCAATAAATGGGCTATCCAACGCTGAAAGAATTTTTGCAAATCGGACCAGTTGTTCCTGAGATTAGCGCGATCAAACAAACAAACAAACTCTTCAGCTTTAAATTTTAAGTAATGATAATTAATCTAAGTGTGTAATGGCCAGTTCTTATATTAAAATACAATTAGATTTGCTTACGAAAGGTAGAATTTTCAGGCATTAGTTAAATAAACCCTCCGTATACGAGGAAATCAAATAAATTAAAATAAAAAAATCACTAAGCAATCTTTAAAAAGCTTTGAAAGATATTCTTCTACAACAAAAAGAAAACATTTAAAAGACAAAAAAATCCTAATCAGAATACGAAAGTAGATTAAAAACTTCACGCCTTCTCAACGAATTTATATTTCCTTCATGAAAATCGTGGATCTTATAATAAACACGGTCAATTTGCATCTCGTTATCAAAGTTTTACCGCATAAATTAATTCAATTTTTCTCGTTGAGTTGAGGGTCTCAAGTCGGTGCAGCTGCGACAACTGTCAGCGACAAATTCCTCTGCGGGTGAGGGTATGAGAGGAGTCGGTGACACACAGTGCGATTGATTTATTTGTTATTTAATAAATTATAAATTTGTTAATGTTTCTTCAAACTTTGAAAACTAATGTAATTATTATTATGTCACAAGCAAGTGTTTGGTGCAGATCGCTTTACCAAAAAAAAATCTATGATTCGATCTTTGGTTCAAAAGATAAAAACCACTGTCACCAGCGCCACCTGACTGGCATTAATGTAACTATGTTGTCTAGTCACCTGTTATATGTGTGCAAATTTCATATCAATTACGCTAACGATTCTCGAGTTTTAGTTGAATATACATACACACATACATTATCTTTTATGTATAAAGATGTTATGACATGAAATTTAAATAATAATTAGTAATCAAAAATTTTATTACAAAATCTTATAAAGATTGTTTTCAACACAATAATTATTTTGAGGTAAACCAAAAAAATATTAATATTTGCTTGTTATTATACAAAAATGACTCCCGATTTTCTTTGGTCACACCATAACATCTGAACACCAAGTCGGATAATTCTTTTTTTGTTATGTTTTTTATTGTAAAGACAAAAAGTAGACAAAAAAAATGGTGTCCCATACTACTCGAACAGAACCGGAGCGAGCACATAGTTTCTCATAAATAAATTAATTTAAAAATATTTTTAGATAAAATTTGGTTATTATTTGCTAAGGTAATCAAAATCAAAATTAGGTAAGATTTTTTTTCTGCAAATGTCAGATGTCTTTAAATAAAAGTTACATGATATTAATATGATATTTTGGACTTAGAGTTCAAGCTTTGGGTTGGTTAGGGTTTTTATTACTAAGGGGCTCTTAGGTCTAAGCGTCCGTGTGTATTATTCGCTGACGGTGGTCTTAACAGCATTCAACATTATGACTACACGTCGTTAGTTCGAATAATACTTTGCTTTACAATATTTTTTAAATGAAAACTATCTGCTTATTTAAATAAATAATTAAATGTGAACAACATCACATACATTGCTCTGAACCCAAAGTAAGTAGCTGAAGCACTTGTGTTATGAAATTAGAGACAACAAAGGTATCACTAACACCCAGACCCGAAAAAATAAAGAAAAGTTGTTGATATTGACCTGTCCAGGGATCATACCCGGGATCTCAGAGTTAGCGCCACCTTGGAAACCGATGTGTACGCCACACGACCACGGAGGTCGAAAAAATTTAAACTGGAAATCTGCTTTTTCTAGATGACTCTATAAACGAAACTTAGCCTTTTTTTTTAAAACTGTGGAAAATCTTAAGGAGGATTATAATTTAAGGACATTATTTACACGTAATGTGATGTAACATTAAAATTACTGAGCTATTTTTGTTTCCCACAATTCACATAGTTATGTATATATACTATAATCGCTAGCTTCTTTGAAGTTCTGTACCTGGAAAGGGAAAAAAATGACCTATATTCGAGCACTCTGTTGTCTGTTTGTCTAACAAGATTTTTTTTCTCAGGAACGCGTGTTGGTGACGTGGTATTATTGACATGGAGATTAAACGTCAGAAAACGACGATCAAAAAAAAAAAAAACGTGCGGAACCCTGGGTACGCGGATCAGACTCGCACCTGTCCGGTTTTTTATTTATTCTCATTAGTCTTCTATCATTTAAAATCTCAACTGAAAGAGAGATATCGCAACTGCTTAATAGAATTTCCTTTCTTAATCTCAATTATTGAGACGTTTCCGATCTGATACTCAAATAAACCTTCTAAGTCAGATATTCCTGCTTTAATATTAGATATCTTAGCTTTTAAGGCAAACACGATTTCAATTTGTTTATTAATATCAAAATCCCTGTTTACAAAGTTTTTGACCACTAAGTGACCTGTTAGTGGGTACTTCAATGTCCCTTTGTGGTTTCCAAACCACCTTGAGAACAAGTAGTAGGTAAAGTTCGTAAATAGTTAGATATGTATGGCAGAATAAGTTCTACTTGTTTATACTGATATTTTATAAAAAAAGGTTGTAAATAAATAGTTTATATTACGTATGGCGGAATGTCTATTTTTTTTCCTATTAGATGACAAAGAGTAATGGTTTGGTACTAGATACAACGGTGATTGCGGGGAGTTGTAATTGTGAAACATTAATGTATTGACAGAAACTTTCCAGGTAAGCAAAAAATAAATAAATAGCTGACTGTGCACACATTGTGAACGTGTTAAAAGGAATCAAAAAATTGAACACACAACACTTTACGTACACATCTACAACCTTGTACGTCTAAATCCTTAAACCTCTTAATAATACTTACAGGACGCCCATATCTGGAAACTCACGGTCGCTTCACAAACAACTCAGTTTTACGTTTATCTGACTGTTGACCCCGCGGCTGCAGACTTTTCGGCGTCTATTACGTCACTATTAAGTCCGAAGCTGAAATAAGTCAATTTTTCGGGACGTATGGAATATGAGAAAGTAGTTTCTAGTTTATTCAGAACGATTATAAAGCATTCATTCGGAACTTTAACTCGTGAACGATTATTTGGCACCGATTCTCAAATGTTTTTTTGTATTATTTTTTATTCCATCCTTTTTGTCTAGGGAACGGATGCTTTACACAGCTGTCTTCGCAAACTGGATATAGGTGCTATTAACTTTTTGGAGTACGATTTATTTTATGTAAATAGGTTTTATGCTTTTAAACATGTAATTTTTTTTATATTTTTTTCTGTTTGTTTCTTGTTTATATTAGCACATAATTTTGTGAAAAAATACGACAACACAAAAAAAAACCTAAGATTTTATTTGCTTAAAAAATTCTTATAATTAGTTTTTTTATTAGTTATGTATGTGTGTGTTGCTGATTAAAATATAAAGGTTGTTTAATTAATTGCTGCAACCGTTTTGTTTCATACAATTCAAGTTTAATTTAGGTAATTTAGAAATACATGTTTGCGGAGTACAATTTAATTTAAGTCCTCATTTTAGCCAATTCTACTTGCACTTAGCTTGAGCATAACTTCAATTTATGCAATACTAGAATGAAGTGCCAGTAGCTTTTCTAATTACTAGGTATGTATGCTGGGGGCAATTAAGCAGTTGTATAATAACTTTCGTGAGGAGTATTCATAATTATTTAAAACAAAACGGTTTACTCACGCTTATTCTCGGGATCGCCGGCTAGTTTCAGACTCAATCGCCGCCGCGTCAGCTCATGATTAGGGACTTCTATTGAGTCTGAAACTAGTTAGTAAATCGTTTTGTTTTTAATAATTAAGCAGTTATCACTTTTACAAACTTTGTCTAATTAAGTTATTAATATACCATGGAATGAATTGTTTGTAACCCCGAAGAAACTAAGGGCTGTTTGCGATGTTTTTTTTGTATTCTTTTTTAAATCTAATGGAATCGAGATGGTTAGCTATAATTTATCAAGATTTGTTTAACAGTTTGATAGTTATCAGATCTTTCCTAAAATTTTTAAAAAAAATGTAGGGGTTTCTTTATTTAACTTATTGTTATATTATGTATTTTATTGTATCAACTAATCGAAAAAAACTATGTATGTTATAAATTTTTCGAAATTTTTAATAGTCTGATATAATCACCCGACTGCCAAGAAAGTGTTATGTTATTCGAGCGTTTTAAATTTCTTTATTTCCTCGTGTCTTCCAAACTGAAATTATGGCAATAAATTGTAAGTCGATAATATTTTTTTTAACCAAACCTATCGAGTAACACTCCAAAATAAAGGTTTCTTTTAGTGGTTTACAAAATTAACGCAACTTGTATATTTGGGATGAGAAATGTTAAAAATAAATAATAATTATAAAAAGACCTGCCTCAGTTGATCTTGGCAGTCTGTGTTTTCGATTTTTTATTAATACAACTCGTTACTAATCTTTAAAAATTAGGAAACGTTCTATTGTGTTTCATTAAACACTAATAAATACAAGCAAAGCAATAAAAACAAAACCGCATCTAGAGAACATTAAACGGCCATCCAAGAACATTTTATTTGAAATTAGTTTACCAATTTTATCTGTAGTTCGCTTTTATGGGTTTCAATAGAATATAAATCCCTTGTTACACCATAGTTTGGGTACGGAAACCACATTATTACATGGGATTTTAAACATTAGGACAAGGAAAATATCTATAATTTCTCTTAATAGTTATTACCAATGTTTTGCTTCCGGGCAGGGTTCGCAAACGATGGTAAATTGATAATATTAACCGTTAAAAACTCGTTATTAAAATGTGATATTTGCGTTTTTATTTTGATTTAATTATATCTAAAATACTTGAGTATTAACTACATTATTTCAATAGAACCAATGTCATAGAACATTGTATATTCTAACAAAAAAAAACTGTAATAAAAAAAGTACGAATTAAATCGTTTGGTTTTTTTTTATAATATTAATACTAATAATTATTATAAATGCGAAAGTTTGTATGAATGTTTGGTACATAGACAGTTTTTTATCTAGGATAGCGCATAGGCTATTTTTCAACATTAGAATTATCACCCTTTTACAAAGTACGCGGGCGAAACCACTGGGCGCAGCTAGTATAATATAAGTACTGATGAAAAAAGCTTGAAATTACTTTTAATGACAATGTCAACGCAATATCAGTAACGCGAAAAAATAAAACTACAACTGATACTCAAAATGTAGCTGTTACATAAAACATTATTACTTTACTTACTTAACATAATACCAGTACTTACATCCTATGTATTCAAAACAATTTCCATCCAAAAAATCAAAACGATATCAATCTAAACAATACTTAATAAATCACCCATAATTCATAATTCTTCCTCAAATCACATTTCAACTATATACGGCCCTTAAAAAGGGCATTAGTCAACCACTCGCAAAATCTGTTTGTGCTACTTTTGTAACAAACATTACGGCGTCATTAGACACAATCGCAGCGCCAGGTCACGTGCGTCGTTGCTTGTATATTGCTGGTTTTTTTCTTTTGCATCCCTACCAGTAGGGTTGCGAAAGCGGCGTGGTTTGCGAACTTAGCGATTTTGTTGAGATTTGGTGTTTGACATTTTGTTTTATATTTTTCTATTTTAAATGAGAATTTGGCTTTATACGAAATTCAAGTTAGAACACTGTATGTTCTTTCAAGCTTAATTAAAACATGTGTTGCCCGCGGCTGCGTGGCAATATACATACCAAGTTTCATAAAAAACGGTTTAGTGATTTAGAGTCGTAAAAGCGTAACAGACAGATGGGTTACTTTCCCATTCATAATATTAGTAGTAGTATGGATATGGATAAACAACAAATTAATCATTTTCTGCAATCTTTTCTAAATGATGTTAAAAAAATATTATAATTTAGTCTATTATGGTAGACACTGATAAACGTTATCTATATTTTTGAAATAATCTTATATTCTACTCACAATATTAATATAGTAGTTAGCTAAAAACCAGATAAAAATCAAATAATATAAATAATCTTACTTGAATTAAGTATTACGCAATTTTCAGTTATAAACTATACTTACCGCAATAATTCCATAATGTGGCCCCAAAGAATTGAGTTTGATGTAAAACATTACACTGCTAACCTACCCCTTTCTGAAATTCAACAAAAATTAAAAAGAAAAAAATAAATAGCATAACAGCTAGAACCCTGTTTCCGATGCCGGTAGGCGACTGTATTTTATATTTTTATGTGTATATTTTTCTTTTTTAATGGGTTTTTAAAAATGTATTTTATATGTGTATAGATTGTATACAGGAAATAATAGCCTAATCCCGCTACTTTTATGTCCAAACGCTAAAACAACGTAGCGGCGCGCGGATCGAATGAGAAATGCTCTCATTACCGCGGTACACATCTATCGAATTTGTACAGTGTTGTTCTTTTGACACCGACACTAAACACTTAATCTGTATGATTTTTTATATTTTCCTTAGCCCTTAATATAATAATAATAACTTGGGACAACTCACACACGCCCATCTGATCCCAAACTGGGCAGAGCCTGTATTATGGCAACTGATAAACTCACTGATATATTTCTAAATACATACATTATTATAGATAAATTACACCCAGACACAGAACAAACAATCGTGCTCATCACATAAAGATTTGTCTTGCGTAGGAAATGATCCCACGACTTCCGGTTTAGAAGTCTGGGTCGCTAACCACGAGACTAACAGGCCCGTCAAATACGTAGAGTATACGAGGCTTGAATATTATTTAGGCAGTGGATGTAGTTTAGGTTTTTATGCCTATAAGAAACGAGTCGTCGCTACAATTTATCTGAAGGAATTCGCACTTGAACTTGTATAGAATTTACGTAATACTGCGTTTTAGGAGTTAGGCTTAAATATCTTTTTTTTTTGGCGTAAAATGACTTTAACTGTGTGTTACAAATGCGTTTGATATTTGTGCCAACTTTTTCAAGGTTCCTTACCTCAAATTATTTTAGCAGTTGGTTTGATAGTGTCATGTAGATGTATGTAAAAGCATTTTTCAACCGCACAGTTAAGTTTGTTTTTGGAGAATTAACCGTGACGATCAGCAAGTGCAGAATTTTCGGAGTCGGAGCTTCGGAGCGGAGACTCGGACTTGCCCGGTTTTTATTTTCATTAGGTACCTACCACGTTATACAGTAAAAATATTTTTTATCTTCCTTACGATTGCTAAAGACTCTGTTAGCAAAGCTCTACTATGAAAGTATTTCTACTAAATACCTTCCAAACATTTACGACAAAAACACATAAACCAATAGTTTCTAAATCATGCGAATAAAATTGAATAACAAAATTAAATAATTAAACCACGCTGTGGTTATAAACAGTTGAGGACGAATAAAACAAAACGTAATAATGGAAACACAGGAACACGGTATGTTAGTGAGGTATAATAAAATTCAACAATTTCAAATGTTCCTATAATAATGTTATATAAAAATAGCTTGCGACAACTTACACACGGCCATCTGATGCCAAACTAGGCAGTCAGTATAATTGCAACCAGGCAACTGATAAACATACTTATATATTTCTAAATACATACATAATTATAAATAAATTAGCTGACTCGGCAAATGTTGTTTTGCCGTATTAATTTGTCAAAAAAATAAAAGAAATGTCTGGAGAGGGCCACGCTTATAATCACCTCGGGGTTTTAAAAATAGCCTGCGACCTATTCTCAGACCTAACAAATATTCACAGAAAACAAAAATATAAAAATCGGTCAAGCCGTTTCGGAGGAGTCCTGTAACAAACACTGACACGATTATTTTCATATATTAGAAGACACACACACAAATCCAGGCACAGAACCAAATTATCATGCTCATCACACAAAGATAATTATGTACCTAAAACATTAAATAAGCAACTAAAATATTGTGTATAATTCTGTTGAGTTGAATGTTAATATTTTTTGTTCAATCAAAAGAACTACATTGTGTAAAAGAGATACTTCTCAAATAGCTTTTTTTCCAATTAACTCTGTACATTGATTATATCATTTACAACGAAAGAGAAAGTTTGCATTAAAAAAAGCTAATAGTCTTAAGAATTGTTTCATAAATAACAATAATTTGATCTATTTTTTTGTAACTAATTTCTCTGTTCGTTGTATAATCTAGTAACATCCTCAAATTCCTAATTCTATTCTCTCTCTACAACGTACACTACGTGGCAAAATTACGGGCTCACACCCACAGTCACAATTTTAACTGCCCCCAAAGGAATATAAATTTCAATTTTAAAATCTCCATATTCCCGTACCGTGTTCGCAAATGCGAGAAAGAATTCATAATGTGTACTTTTATTATTCTGTAACTATAGTTCTTGGGCCTCCGTCTTTATTGTTAAAATTTTCTGTTTTAGGATTTCTCGTAGCTATGGTACTTAGAGTAACCATAGACAGGCATAGAGCGAGCGCTTTGCTAGCAGCCCCTTATACCGAGCGTAAGCACATTTTTAGCTAAATGTACTAAGCTCGTTTATTAATTTAAGTGATTTTCCGTGTGACGACAGCCGTTTATGTGAAAATGTCGACGGTTCCGATATCATTAGGGTAATATTAGATTTTGAGATAGTTTTAATAAAATTGCACGATTTTCATGTTCATACTAGTGCCAAAAGTTCATACTCGATATTCGCACTCTATAGTTTACTTATTTATTCCTCTAAGTATACAATTAATAATGCTAGCACCAGGTCATATTAAGCGGAATTAAATCTTTTTATTACATAATATTTTGTTTATTTATTTTTACCTTGTTTGTGTAAGTTAGTAGATTCCATAATAATTACATTGAAATTTAAGATTTATTTGCGATATATCAAAAATATTGCGTCAAATTTTGTATTTCTAATTTCAAGCCACTCAACTCATATAATGTCAATAAAAATAAATTTAAAGTAACCGGGTACCTATGTGACTTTGTTACAACAGTTAAAATACTTCGTTTGAATATTGCATAAAACAAAAATATCATGTTTGTAAAACGTCATGTTCAATAACTAGCTTAATCTATCCTTCGTCAAGTCGCTCATCTAAAAAAAAGTCGTATCATGTTCTCCATAACATAACACTATTTAATAATATTCCAACGATTCTTCCCCAACCTTCCTGATACTGACCATACAGAATTCCTTGTCATAATTTGATCAAAATCCCGTTAACATTCTATGGCTATGCTTATGTAAATATCTGGCAACCCTTATTCAACGAAAATGCGAATTCAGGGTAGAGAGGACATTAGATCGTCCTATTTTCTACTTCCCATGCAAAGGGGGTGGATAATTAAGGTTGCTATAGAATAACCTATAGATGTAAAATAGGTTAAGTAAGTACATTAATTGAAGTAAATCTTGAGGAATTGCGGGCAGATTTAACTCTGTGATCATGTTATTATCTCCTTGCCTTAATTAACGGGGCGATTACAAGAACTTTCAAAGCTTCGAAAATCTTTCATTGAGATGGTTTACCTTTTAAGGGATAAATTATAATACACTAGCTGTTTCCCGCAGCTACGCCCGCGTGGTAGCGGTTATCGCGGCAAAAAGTAGCCTTTGTTCTTTCTTTGGATCCAAGCTCACCCCATACCAAGTTTAATCCATATCGGTTAAGCGGTTTAGCCGTGAAAGCGTGACAGATACACAGACAGACAGAAAGACAGAGTTACTTTAGAAATTATAATATTCAATGTTAATCATATTATGTTATTTGACCAAGTATTAATGAACTAAATATGTACCAAAAAATGATATGATACATAAAGAATAAGAATGAAATCTGAGTCTAAAACACTCAACGAAACATCGCAAAACTTTAAAATATTTATCGATTAACTGAGTATTCTATGCCTGTTTAATTATAAACTCACCTTATCAACATTATATCTCCCCTACCTAATCAGAAACCTGTCATTTAAAGGCCCTCTTAATATTTCCTCCACGATTCTCATCGAGTTAAAAAACTATTTACTAGAACCTACAACCCTACATTCAATTATGAAGGCGAGCGTCGTTTAAAATTGAGTGACGCGACGATCCGGCCGAGTGACCCTTAGTATGCAGCTAAGAATTCCAATCCAAGTTTAGCTTTGAATAATTAATAGGAAAATAAACATTTTGATTTCGAGATTAAATGGAATATTTTAGTTTTGTTTGATTTTTATCTTTATCTGTCACATTGTCTTCATCTGTCTCTATACTATCTATACTAATATTATAAAAAAACCAAAGTTTTTTTTTATGTTTTACCGAATAAACTCCAAACCTATTGGACTGATTTTAAAAATTATTTGACCATTAGAATGCTACATTATCCCTGAGTAACATAGACTATATTGCTGTGCTATCCATGCGCAGCCGGGGCGGATCGGTAGTCTTTTTATAAATACAGAAGAAAAGCTTCTGCATATTTGTATCATAGAAATTACTAAAAAGTTTTTCTTTAGAGGTCTTCTGGTGTCTTGAAGAACTTTAATTTCTTGTCAAAAGTCACACAAGTAAAAAGGAGAGTTTTAGTGGCAATGCAGAAACTCCTTAATCTGAAAAATCTTTTAAAAGAGAAGAAGATAGACTGATAACCCTCAACAGCTGTTACCTACATCTTTATTTTGAAAGACATCTATTCATGTAGATGTACATTTTCACCCGCAATAAAAACCCAACCATCTCACTAATCTTCAAGATCCGTTCTAATCTGAAGGATCCTCTGCCCTAAATTCTTTAATCATCTAAACATTAAAGACCACCATTAAGTTATCCTAATCTCCACAACAGACCTTGATTTCCGAATCTTAAATCATAATTATTCAGTAACAATGACGTAACCCTATTAAAAATGATTGCTCGAGTTGTTTCAAAGCTAAACTTGAGCGTCTAACTTAATAGACCCTTGTCAGTCGGTGTTACTACGTTCAGATAACTTTGAGAGGTCACAGATACTGCGATAAGGGAAGTTCGTACTTATAGGACGTTTGTCCCTTCTACAGGGTGACTGGGTAATCAGGACACATTCAACGAAGGTAGCCAAAATTCGATTCTTAAACGAAACGGGAGAAATTAAATTATCTTCTGCTTGGTGTGTCGATCGACTTTTTTGGGCCCTAAAATTAAGTCTGTTCATTTTTTGGAATTATTTTATCTTGAAATGCGAAAAGAATACTACGTTGTATTTTGAGGATGGCACTGAGTGGTTAATTAGTGCAAAACTGTTTAGGTGAAGGCGATTTGGTGATTCGTTTAAAGAAACCATTAAATGGGTACCTATAACATTGTATGGCCAGACCGAGACAAATAAAATGTTCTATCTTTTTTTTCTTTACAAAATGTGTTTAATCTCTAACCAGTCACCCTGTATACCCATTTATATTAATTACTTGTTTTCGGAGCAGATTTGGCGTTAGCAACCTGAAAGTTGAGCCAAATGCCACAAAAACTGGGGAGGTTGTGGTTCTTGTGAATCCGGAACTAGTCGGTAGAGACGAAAGTTTTTATGCGAAGGCTTATTGTTAAACTGTTGAGCCTGACCAGAGGAAAGGTATTGTGGACAGTAACAGATGCCGATTTTATTGTTTATGGGTTCCTTTGGTTTTGCCACTTACAATATCTTGACGAACAATGTTGTTACTTGCTGTATTCAATTCTTGTTACTTGCAGTCTATATAAATCATCATCAATTCTAATAAATATTTTTTTATTATCGTCGTTGCTGTTCCAACAAATATTGTATTGGAAAGACTTTATTTAGATAACGCCTGCTGAATACCACTATTTTTACACTCTACATGACAAAGAAAAAATTTAAAATTGAAAATTTTAAGCTCTGTTTTTTTTAAGATCATTACTATAAGTAAAGTATTGTTGTCTAATTTATAATCTATATTATAAGATCCTTTTTACAATCTAATTCCATATAAATTTGTTTTAATCTGTATAAAAACCGATTTCCGAGCTCTATTTATGTGTTTCACACGCAGAGCAGAATCTAATTAAAAAATTCTTCATAAAATAAAAACTGTTTACGCTCTTCGCATTCGTATTGTATTGTACCTTTGGAATCATAGTAGGAAATAAATTAGCTAATGCAATAAGTGTTGCATTTAAGTAAATTAGAGTTAGATATACAAAATGTTAAATGGATCTTTCTATTTAGTACAAATGGATTTAATGTCGGTCTGTTTATTGGTTATTTCATTTTTAACACGAAACTATATTTAGTGTAAGTTTTTCTAACACTTTCAAAATATCACCACCTGAACACGTATTGTAATAAACTAGTGTTGTAAAAAGTAATTCGCGTATTTTTGCGACAAAATGGTCGCAATAAATATTACTCAAGCGGTTATGTCGCAGCGTTTGTCGCAGTTTTGTTTGTGAACACAAGTTATGTGGCACTTTGTATGAGTGGTTTAATTGTTTGTATGGTGCATGTAGAATTGGTTCATAAGATTAATAGCGTTGTTTTATATGCAAGGTAAATATTTTCTGAGCTCTAGAGTAAGTTCTAGTCTATTTTATTTAAATGAGGGTAATTGTTGTTTTTGCTATGCCCCGGTCTGGGCGCCAATTAAGTGAAGACTACATTATGTAGGTACTGCTCGTTGTTTTTGATCTTTTGATGTTTAGCTTACCTTACCTTTAGCAAAAAAAGCAAATTATCTTTATATTATACGTGAAGCAAAAACTTTTGCTGGTACCAATTTCTTTGCGAAAATTACGCGGACTACTGAGTACCTATAGGCATAGGCACAGTTAAAGTTTATGTTTTATTTAGTAATACTTAATAAATGCATTAAATTAATAAAACGTGTGACACACAATTATAAATCTAACGGTAACGGTAGACCCCCGCCAAGACGAGATATCGGAATCGCAAGGCTCTACCCATCTTTTCTCGAAGCGTTTCTTTATTATTTACAGTTTAAGTCAATTAATTTCAGGTTTTTATCTTGCTGTCACTACCACCCGAACCGTGAAGTATTATATATTTTATATCAGTAATGTTGAAACTAGAAATTTAATTAATCTAATTATGACTGATTTTCGACCACTACTGGACTTCTGGTTCCAGTAGAAGACATTACCGTAGTTTTGTTCTTGTATAAAAGCCAAGCTCTACATGGCCAACGCCAAATTACCTATTCAAGATAGTGGTGACTTATTGACTCAACTTACAAACTAGTATTAAGTATTTTTCCTGATAATTTTAATGTTTTTATATTTCTTTGTTTTTAAATTTCTTTATTAACTCGTATCTTCTAAACGGATGGATGGATTTCGACAGTTAAAGCATCAGACATCAGGTCAAAAATGGCGAAATTTCGGCGAAAAATTGTAAGTCGTTATTAACTTTTTATAACCAAACCTTTCGAGACAGGTATTAAAATAAAGGCTTTTAGAAACAGTTAAAAAAAAAAAAACATGCGTGCGTACAAAGTACACATGTCAGAAGTGAAACTTCTTTGGCGAACTAATTTATAAATCTTGTTTATATTTATACAAATCTAAAACTTTAAATTTCCAAGATTAAGAGGAAGGATATTCAACATCTGTATGCTTAGTGCGAGTCACCAACTGTCAATTGAAATACTTTACTATCACGTAAATCGAGTTTACGTCTAACGCATCGACGACAGTAAACTTGCGAGTGCAAGTTGTTCTTACTCTAACTATAAAGTGTGCGTTTGCTCACCGTAAGACGTGAGGAATGAGAACGAACGAAACGCACGGACTAGACTCTACTATATGTAATCTGTGGAACGGACGAGCAAATGTTGATAAACCGACCAAAATAGATTGAAATTTGTATCTATCGTACTTAATGTGAGCGGCTGCCTATTTAAATAGTGGTGGTTATACTTCAAGTTTGAAAGAAAAGTTTATTTTGTTTAGAAGTTTGTTTACATTGTGATAATGTGATTTATTATATAAAACTTCTAAGATGTTTAGTAAACCGAGGACCAATAACCTTAACGCGAGCTAAATGTATCATGCATGCACACAATATACCAAACTCTTTATGCATTGATTAGGAAAATACTACATGTGAAAGTTGGATGTTTGTACAACAATATTATTAATATGAGTATTGTTATGCGTACATAAGGCTACCTACTAAGTTATGAAGTTCCACAGAATTGTTATGAAAGGCTTCAAGTGCAATAAATCTTTGACTTTGAGTGTCGTGCATCGTATTCGACCGCAGTGCATTAGAATTTGATTGGCTATGCCCGCTATGGCTACGCGCCTTCGTTGGGTGCGCGTATATTTCGCGCCAACAGCTCGGGCGCCGTTGACGGTCGCCTCGAATCCCGCTTCGGCCCTCGGATGTCCACATTCCACGGCCCCGTCACAGAAACATGCAGAGTAAAGACAGCCACAGTCGACCATTTACCTTCTATTAAATATTGTTAAGATTCGTCATAATTATAGGTTATATTATATACATTGTCTTCCCTGGCAGAGATTTACTGTACCTATTATATTAAAAATAAAAGTATTGCAATCTTGGTATTTGGACTTTTAATACTAGGTACTATTCCTCTAATATAATATATTATAGTAACTTAACACTTCTTATTATGAACTTACTAGGTATTATGATTATTAATTATTTTAATAGCAACAATTAGCTATTATGAAATGTTACACTGGCAAAGTAATATACTACCTAGTACCTATTGGTAATGCTACAAAGTTGGGTAAGTCTTTAGGTTAGGAAAACATAATAATGTTGTTGACAAATATAATTTTATTCTAGACCAATAAGTCACTTATTACAATGCTATAAATAGAATTCTAATTTTTAAAATAAAGTCACCATCGGCAAGATACATAATAACATCTAGAAATTGTAACTTCCTAGTACAAACAAACATAGTAGGTTAGGTACCTACTCACACAATTAATGTGCTTTGCAATTAGATATATATATATATATAGTGCAGTTAATATACTAATAGACTTAATTTATTCAATGAAAATAAATGACAGAAATCACTCATTATAACAAATTAACAGTAAAATGGAATATAAATTTTATTAATGTTACAAATGTTTACAATATAAAGGTGGTAAAATGAAGAACAATGCTTATTGTTGTAATTTGCTTGCATCGTGTTTACTACTATCTTTCTATTTTTGGTTTGTCACTTTTTCCCATATAAATGAACCATAATTTGCACCTCCAAAGGGTTTAAATATTTCATTCTATATTGGTCATCACATATCTGTAAAATAAAAAAAGTATTTGATAATTAATCAATCCTATAAGGTAAGAATTATTAATATGGACACTTTTTTATATTGTAATTAATTCAGTTGCTGAGTGGTAATCAATGCTCATTCCTTTTCAACCTTAGGAGAGGCCAGTGCCCAGTAGTGGTACATTTATAGGTCTATATTATATTTTACTATTATAGAATAGAATATTATTTATTTCTTAGTTCATGATAATTGCAGATGTTACAATAATTATATAATGGTTCACATATACTACCCTATCCGGTGTAGAAATATTATGGTTAGAATAATATTATTATTATACATTTTTTTAAACTTGTAAAACAAATGTATACATTAAGAATATAAAATACACTGTTAATATTAAATACCAACTATTATTCATATATTTTATTCTTTATATTGTGTTGTAAATATCTTTAAATAACAAACTTTACTATATTTACACTTAAAACTAACTAATCCAAACCTATATTAAATGCATATTCATTGTATATTTGAATCTATATCCATAAATGTGTTAAACTAAATTATTTATCTAAGTATATAATTTAATTTTGAATGTTCTTATCATTTGCATGTATAGTTTATTCAATATTTCTTCAGCAGCTATGGTAATAGGTATATATTTGAATCACTGTTTATTCTAATGTAAGACTTCAATGTGCCATATAAATACTAAGAAATAAATGCTTATCTAATGTATAACCTATAATTGCCTCTCAAATTACATTGGTATAGTTTATTCATAGTAAGTAAGTAAATCATGTTATAGATCATACCTTGACTGATTTCTTGACAGGCAGTTGAAGTATTTTGAAATTATATTTAATATTAATATTAAATTAAAATTCCTCGTGATTTTTTGTAAATATTAAAAATACCTAATCCAATTTAAATATATACAAAATTTTTGTAAATTAATGATAACTCTAGAAATTCCAATTTTTAAATTAAAATTTCGTCAAAAGAATTTATGAAATATTTTTTTATGCACAATGATTTATTGAAATCTCAAATGACGAATTGTAAATAAAAATGCCACGTGTTTTTTGTCAATATTAGAAATTATTAATTAAGTTTTGTTTTTGAATTCAAAATTTAGAAAAGCGAATTTATGAAATATTTTTATTTTATGGTAAATGATTTATTAAATTATCAAATGACGAGTGGCAAGTTGAAATACCACATGTTATTTGTAAATATTAAAACTACCTAACCTTCAAACCAATTATCATAAAAAATTGACTTCCGTTGCAAACCGGCGTGACGTTTCATCTGTAAAAATTTTACCCTCATGCGCCTAAAGAAGTTTAACTTCAAAAATATTCTGCAAATTGTATGTTTAATTTTAATATATAAAATAAAAAATGCTAAAATTAATAATTACTACAAAAAGCCCCGCCTTAGTAGCTTTGAATGTTTCATAGCAGTCGGGGTTTTTAAGTTTTCTTATTACAACTTTTTTCAGATCCATAACTAAAATTACAGACAAACAAACCCACCTCAAAAACTAATACTAATAAACCTTGTGTTGCTTATGCATTGGTCTAATTAACACAGTTCTAAGCTATTAAAATATTCAGTGAACTGAAAGATAAAAGCCCGATTAGCTTCTCTAACGAATAATTCACTGGACATGTACTAGTTAATAAACAGGATAGTTCTACGGAAATAATTGGGTTAATGTTTTAAGGTAATTAGATTTTAAATTAGGGAAATTGTGTTTTGGTTAGTCTTAATAATTATGTTTATAGGTTATGTTTGTTGTGACGTTTGGGGAACGAGTTAGGTAAAGTGAAAGGATGGCTTGAAAGTACGTGAATATATTGTTTAGTTTGTATAATAACTTTCGTGAGGAGTATTCATAATTATTTAGAACAAAACGGTTTACTCACGCACATTCACGGGATCGCCCGACTAGTTTCAGACTCAATAGGAGTCTCTAATCATTAGCTGACGCGGCGACGGTGGTGTTCGACTCGCGACACCACCGCAGCCGCATCAGCGATCCCGAGAATGGGCGCGAGTAAACCGTTATGTTCTTAATAATTATTTTTTTTAAGTTTGTTTAATTCAAACTTCCTCCATTGAATGTCAAAAGACTCATTTATTTTTTATTTTTTTTTAATTGTATTTATTTATTGTTTTTGACATTTTTACATTATTTATATCTTAATATTTACAAACTTAACTATATATACACTTTAAACAAAACTAAACTTAACTAAAAAAAAACTAAAAAATTGCGTCAAAAAATTCATCCACGTCGCTGTCGACTGGAAGTGTACCCAAAAGGCTGGCAGCATTGCCACGTTGTATGGCAATGCTTTTTATTTTAGCTAACTTTAACACCTTAAAAGTGTTCGTACTAAATGGGTAACCCCACACGTGCACTTAAGTTGTCTTTCAACCAATTTAAAAATTCATTGTACTTAAGTTTACGAAAAAACAACAACCCACTCTTGTATTTAGAAAGTCTCAAATTTGTATGGAGTCGTGAGTCTTACGTAGTTCTCATAAAAATCTCAAAGTGTACCGCATGTGTTGTACACAGCAAACGTGTTTTAACACCCTCAAAGAGAAGTAAGTCTTTATTTCGCTGATGACTTCATTATATTTCGTCACTTAAAAATATTTTATAGTATGTATTTATATAATGATGGTTGGTGTCACAACCTTTGTGTTATCTATACTAATATTATAAAGCTGAAGAGTTTGTTTGTTTGAACGCGCTAATCTCAGGAACTACTGGTTCGAATTGAAAAATTCTTTTTGTATTGGATAGTCCGTTTATTGAGGAAGGCTATAGGCTATATAACATCACGCTACTACCAATAGGAGCGGAGCATAAATGAAAAATGTTGCAAAAATGAAAAACCATTAAAACTAAAACACGCGAACAAAGTCGCGGGGGACAGCTAGTTTAAGATATTTAGACTTAGATATCATAATTATTATGATTCCGATTGACGCACGTTTTGTAATTGGCCCTAATAGGAGGATAAACATTGTACCGGCACGAGTAAATTTTGTTTCTTGACTTCCGTAACACAAACACAATGAAGGATTTAATTAATGAGATCGTTATATCTCATGTACATACATTTAATTGAATCATGAGTAACTGTAAATATTAACAAGATGTAAGTACATGGAGTGTGGCGAGTGGCGACGGATGGTAAAGCAAGCGACGACTACTCTGACAAGATAGAAAACAACTAAAAAGAATTAGGTTCATTGATTTACAAGTGATCTTGTAGGCTTTTAAACATAAATAATGTCCTCGGCCGAATTTCGGTCACGAGTATCGGTCAGAGAAGCTCAACAGAGACTAGCCATCTGCGCGTGAGATATTTCAGAGCACGAGAAGAGAAAACTTGAACAATTACAATATGTGTAGATACTTATGGACTACAGAGGTGTCGGTAACAGTAACTGTAACGAGAAATGTTACGAAATCAATTGTTTTTGCCCATCTCAAAAATACCCAACTTCTTAAGGCGCCTAAAAACGTTTTCACTTTAAAAATTGCAAGAAATCTTTTAGAATAGCCAAGAAAAAGTATACCGTTTAAAGGGATAAGAAATGATAGTGTGGCATAAAAAAGTCAGAGTAGCTTAAAACTAAAACTCTATTACCGCAATGACATCTGAATTTTGTCCTCAATCTCAATGTATCAAGGTTTCATATTCGTCTGAAGATATAACACAAATATGTTTGCCAACGCTAATGGTCCTTACTTACCCGGGATAGGGTTAATCGATCTTTGTTTGTTCTGAGATAACGTTTGACCCAGAGAATGTAATCTGTTACATCGTGTGGAACCGTTTTATCACAGATATTGAATTGTTGCGGTGACTCAGAGGTTTATATGTGAGAACAAGTGTCGTGATTAAATATGTTCTGGTCTTAATTTTGATTGAATGGTTATGCCATATTTTGATCTAATATGAATTTTGTGATTTTTCTAAAACTTTGCAATTGTTTTCTAACCGTTTCTGTCTCACTTTGGGGATTGGCGGAGAGGAAGGAGGGGAGGGGGGCGTGCTACTCTTACATGAATTTTAATTTTAATACAATACCAATTTTAAATTGTTTTTTATTTGGCACACAAACAACTCACGGTACAAAAAATACTGTCGATGTAGACTAGGTTCCAGTTCGATCCTTCCATTGACACTTTTTTTTTCACGAAAATGTGAATTTGAATATTGTTTCAATTATGACATTAATATTAAGTGATTCAGGGATATAATAACAAACAACTATTCCATAACTTCTTAATCAGCTTTTTGTCTCAAATTTCATTTTCCTACTTATCTCCAATGCACATTTCGTTAAGTGTAGTGTTACACTTTGATCGAATAGTTAAACAAACTATCAGACACTTACCTAACCAACGTAAACTTTTAAACTTAGAAAGTACTTGCTAAGTTGATGTCTAACATGGTGCAACTTTAGTGCATTTTAAGAAGCCCAAAATTTTACGAACACCGCAAAATTCTGAACCCCCTCTCTGGGATTTACCTTTTCAGCACCCACACCGCTTTTGCCTACCTATCCGCTGATATTCCAGTCGTATTTTTTGATGCATCCATGTGTACAAATCTTGGACTGTTTCTATGGTGACAATTTGTACTTATTAAGTGTTACTTTTCACTAACGCTCCAAATTACAGGTTTTTTTTTTATTTTTTTGTTTTCTCTTTTGATTACATTTATCACAGACAGGACATTTAATAAGGTATTAAGTACGTTCTTACATAAAAATATACAGAAAAAAAGGTTGTTAGTGACTCCAAAGAATACATACCACTTTAACATGCAAACTGTCAGCTAAAACAATTCTGGTTTGTGTTCTTTTTGCCGTTAGTAGTGAATGGGTTTCCAAAACACTGGCGCTTTAGCTCGCATTTTTATTTTAGTTTTTGCAGAGCTACACGCGCACAGAGAAGGTTAGGTAAAAATTACAAAATTATTTCTTTTTTCTGTCATCGCCAACCAGCAATGAGCAAGCGTAGTGACCAATGCTCGTACCATCTCTATTTGAGAAGAGGACTGTGCCCAGCTTCGGGACATTTATAGGCCGTTATTATTATTATTATTCTGTATGCCTATATGGTGGCTTTTATTATCTGATATTTAGCTGATATTTTGAGTCATAAAATTATTAATATTTATATTTTGTAATACAATATTCAATTAATATTAAAGCTATTTATGGACATTATATTTTCACTGCTTTCAATTGTTATTGTTATCTTCCTTTGCTGTCATTCAAATGACAAATCTTATCATCTTATTTTCCGAGAAATATTTGATTAACTCCCATCCCTTCCTTGTTCAGCGGAAATTAACTGTGAAATATGATTTATTTAATTGAAGACTCAATTGGCAGAACAACGACTTACTTTCGTTCGGTACTTACGGATGAGAATTCATAAAATATTTGGATGTAAATAATGACTATATTATTAAACGATTTCTGTTTGTTTGGAACACAATTTTATTATCAACTAGATGTCCCCCGCGACTTTGTCCGCGTGTTTTAGTTTCAACGGTTTTTCATTTTTTACAACGTTTTTCATGTATGCTCCGCTCCTTTTAGTCGCAGCGTAATGTTAGCTTATAGCCTTCCGCAATAAACGGGCTATCCAACACTGAAATAATTTTTCAAATTGGAACAGTAGTTTCGCAGATTAGCGCGATCAAACATAAAAACTCTTCAGCTTTACATATTAGTATAGATATGTAGCATATATACATAAACCATTATACCGCTTTACGATGGCAAAGCATGTATACTCCCGGTTCAAAATGAAACGTAACATTAAAAACAAAAATAATGCAGTATAAAACCCATTAAAGAAAATGGAACAACAAAAAGAACCATCAATATACATTTATTTTCCGAATCCACTGTAAATAAAGAAAACAATACCTTAAATTGAATTTTAAATGTATCTCATATTTTATCAGTAGTAAGCCAAGATTTACAAACTCAATAAAGGTTGGGTGCACGCAAACGACCCGATTGAATCGACCACTAAAACATTGAGATAGACACATACATCTTCTAATGGACGGGTAAGACATTACTGGGTGTATTGAATTATTTTAGAGATTCAATGGACCTGTAAAACACGCACTTGAATTATTTTAGTCTATAGGTGTCTCTTTCACTTGTGTATAATTAGAAAAGGACAGGCATAAATTAGAACTGTTAAATTAAGTTCTAAGTAAAATGTAGATTTTTATTTGCGCACCTCTGATCTTTTCTAATGCCTTCTTTTTCTCACTCTGTATGTTAGTAAAAGATAGCAATGCTCCAATATTAGCTTATATATAGTTACGGCATCTAGTTAAGGGGTTGTGGAGATTAGAAAGAGCAGGTTCAAACGGAATAAAACTGAACCGTCTTTTATTTATTCGCCACACCCACTGTCATAACATTCTCAAGCGATTGTTCTATTTAAATGTCAGGTTTGAGACTGGTAACGCCATCTTGTTCTAATGACCGAAAATGAAACATTGTAATCATTACAAGGTCGGATATATAATACTAGCCTATTTAATGTCCCACTGCTGGGCACAGGCCTCTTCTTGTATAGAGAAGGAACAAGCATTGGTCACGCCCCTTGCCCATTGCGGCTGGCGATTACAAATTAATTTTTTTTGAATCCAGGTTTCCTCACGACGGTTTTCTTCATCGAATGTCAGTGATGTCTTAGAATAATAATTTATAATTAATTTATAATTTTATTTATTTCCACATAACAATTTACATTAAGAGTTACTATGTAGTAGACAGAGGTAACAATAGCCTTATAAATTGTAAGTCACTGATAGTATAGATCTCTGGCACCCAAGTTAAGATCAAACTTGTGTTATGGGTGCCAAGAAGGTAATAAGAAAGTATATATAACTTAGAAAAAGTCACATTGCTATTTGCCTGTAATGAATTCGAACCTGCTACCTTGTGCACACAAATCCGATCATTGAACCACTAAGCCACCATGACACTGGTCTACTAAAGTCAGTTAGGCAGTTCTTTTATCTATACTAATATTATAAAGCTGAAGAGTTTGTTTGTTTGTTTGTTTGAAAGCGCTATTCTCAGGAACTACTTGTTCGAATTGAAAAATTCCTTTTGTATTGGATAGTCCGTTTATTGAGAAAGGCTATATATAGGCTATATAACATCACGCTACGACGAATAGGAGCGGAGTATAAATGAAAAATGTTGCAAAAATGAAAAACCGTTGAAACTAAAACACGCGAACAAAGTCGCGGGGGACAGCTAGTGTTAAATACTGGTGGTGATGTTTAGATTTATTAGATGATGCTGTAAATCTCACTCAGTTAAGGCAATGTTAGGCAGATAATTTAGCCATAGGTGTTAGATACATTTTAAAATAAATGAATATTTGTTAGGAACAGTTAAAAACTTCAGTGGGTATAACTAGAACTTAGTTACGGAATTGCTTTTGACTGATAAAAAGCAATAATAATCATGTTTTAACTTTTTGTAACCAATTTTACGCAAATACCACTTAAATATGTTTGGACCTTTGTTTTTACTTAAAACTTAGCAAACCTTAGATTTATATTATAAATATTAGTTTAGAGAGAGATTGCTATTATGAAAACATGATTTACAACGTAAAGCTCTATTTATATAAGAAGATAAAAATAAAATTTACCTTTATTCTTAACAAGATATATTTTGATTTATTTATCAAAAGTTAGATAAATAAATCAAAATATATCTGTTTATTTTTATAAATATTTGTCTTTAATCTCAATTTCAGTTTTTTTATACGGTGGAATGGAAAGGGTAAATGTGTTTGGGATTTGTCTTTGCAATTTGTTCCCAGTTCCACCCAAATGACGGGGTTTGGAAATACTGTTTCGGATTTTGCTTACGTCGAAATACCTTCGCCGTCTTTTATGTAAGGTAGAACAGACGAAATTGAATTAAAAAGGAGTTACAGTGTCTCTTTCTTATTCTCAAGATTCGAAACTTCGTTAAAAGAACGATTAATAGGGAAAAAGATAAGAAAACCATTTTCCCCGTCCAGCCATATAATTTCCTGCCAATAAATCAAATAATCAAATAATTTTTGACTTAATAACTTGTATAAGGGTCAATTCATACTACAGTATAGTCTAAGTATTAATCTTAAAGTTAATAAAGCAAATTCACCGTGAACTCAATAACGAAATGCTCATATTTCTTTTGAAATAAAAAAATCGCATTTCTTCCATTGTGAAGAATTTTTTCGCAACTGTGCTGTAATATGAATTGACCCTTAGATACATAATAAAATTTATAATTCACGTTATACGATGATTTTGACAATGAATATTTAGATAAAACCATAGGAAAGCAAATCGCCAGACGTTACAAACTAAGAATACGCCATTTAGTCCAAAGTTGGGAACTGTACCCAATTCGACTCGCGTCACCACCGCCGCCGCGTCAGCTCATGATTAGGGACTCCTATTGAGTCTGAAACTAGTCGGGCAATCCCGACAATATGTACGAGTAAACCGTTTTGTTTTAAATAATTACTGTACCTATAGTTATGCATTTGTTTAGCAACGAAAACCTATATACACTAACTAACTAAGGCTTAAGAGTATGGAGTCGTTCAGGGATAGCAGACGAGATAATACGTGTGCACAAATAATAATTTACATATAAATGATTCATTTATTCCTAAAACTGTCTAGATCTACGTATTTAACTGAACTATCATCATTTAAACAAGATTCACAAACAAATGCAATTGAAACAGCTCAACTGTAGTATGATAATTATTCCAAAATAAATTTCTAAAACGTGTGTAAGATCTTGTTTACAAAACTGCAGCTGTACTTTAATTATTACTTAAGTTGAAAACTTAGTTAGTTGGAGATTTCAATTGGAAACATTTTAAATAGCATTTAAAGCTTAAATAGTTGTTTAAATGTTATTCGAACTGTAAGGAGTTTAGCTAAATATATTGCTGTTTGTTACCAAACTTAAGGTGGGCTTACATGGGCAAATAAATATGAGTAATTCTTAACAATTTTTATACCATTTTTGTACTGTCATACATTGCTAGGTGTTGTTGGGAGATCATTTTTAACCAAAATTTACAATAATCGCGCAATTAATTGTCCGTGTAAGCGATTCTTTTTTAAATTCTCTATTGTTTCATTTATAATAGCTTCTTTTAATTTGCTTGCAGTTTAATAGTTTTTTTTAAAAGGGGTGTTCTATCGTTCTCTCAAAGTTATTTGAAATATTTCGAAGCCTTCAACTTTTTGGTTTGAGGCCTCGTAAATGTTCTTCTCGGTTTTTTTTATAATAATAGTACTCACTCATTGTCATTATTTCTTCAGGTCATTAATAATAGGGATGTTTCCTGGGTATGAAAAGTTAAAATCTATTTAGTCCGTCAGTTAGATAATAAAAAAATATTAGACACGTATTTTTTTCTTTTATCAAAACAATAAAAAAATACAAAGATACACCGCTTTAAAGTTTCGGAGTGGGGGCTTATGACGCCACGCCTCGCTAAGAATCGTAGCGAGGAGTGACGTCACGCGTAATTTCCGTTCTCTGTATTTTGATCATTTTTTGTTTGCAGGAAAAAAGAAAAAATACGTGTCCAATAAAATTCATTAATCTACAAGACGGACATTAAAAAATATAGGAAACATGCCTATTGCAAGTTTATAATATAGATACCTACTTAATTTCTATATAGATGGGTAGTGAAGGTTGCTAGTATTGTCTATTTTATTCATAAACCAACAGTTTTATGATTTTATCTGTCTGATTTATAGTGTGAGACAGCATCAACTTAGTACCTACTCATGAGACCAACTTACAATGATTTATTCATATTTCATACATCAGTCTTGGTGTACGTCACAGTGTTGTTACAGAAACAGGCATATTGTAATGTTACTAGAACTCTAGTTTATAGTAGTTTCAGTGTTGAGCGAATTGTGTTGAAATTCACCTAACTTTGCTTAAAAAATGACAAGTGAAAACTTCTTTAGGCGCGTTGGGCATTTTTCGAGATGGGAAAAAACAATTGAACTCGCGACACTGTTACCTTTACATATGTATTTACATATATCATAATTGTTCAAGTTTTTAGCTTCTGACAGCACTCCCGGAGAGCCACTGTTTTTTTTGGACGTAAAATATATATGATGGCGCAAACGATACCGCCCACAGTCAGCGATAACGACTGAAAACACTTTTTCATTATAATAATACTGTTTCGTAGGACTCCGCCCACGTAGCCTACGTCCTTTCTCATGCTCTAGACTATCTGTGTACCAAATTACATTTAAAATCGGTTCAGCGTTTAAGAAAAGGTGTGTAAAGTCGGTGTCACAGGACATCGGTGGCTGTGGTAGGTGGCCCATTTGCGCCTAAAATAATCATTAATATTATAGATACTTACTTCTAGTTTGTAATCTAGGTATAAGAAGTAGGTATATTAATTTTGATTATAAGGTGATTTATGTGATAGTGGAAACGCTGTTGCTTTATTAATTTTAATGACGTCACTGGAACCATTTTAATATACCGAAATTGATATGAATTCTGCAACATGTACCTAGGTATACCTCGAAACTTCTGCTTGCATGTATATTATTTAGATTGACTCCACGCTATATAAAATCAGGATTAAATAAACGTGGATAAGTTTAGGACATAGTTACAGCATGTAACTACGTATTAGTACAGCACATAATATTATGGTATATTAGTTTAGTAGATGGCATGCTATACGGGATATTTTCGTACATAGTTATTTTTTTAATAAGAATACTTTTAAATAAAATATATATGGCACTATTAGGCGACCTCCGTGGTCGAGTGGCGTACGCACCGGTTTTCAAGGTGTCGCTATCTATGATTTATAGTTCGATCCCCAAACGGGTCAATGTATAAAACCATTTTTCTACATTGTCTCGGGTCTGGGTGTTGTGGTACCTTCGTTGTCTCTGATTCCATGACACAAGAGATTTAGCTACTTACTTTGGGATCAGAGCAATGTATGAGATGTTGTCCACATCATTTATTTATCATTATAATTTATTTGTATAAATCGTAACAGTATGTTATTTTAATCACTACGAAATAATATAACTGACTGCAATAATCCAAAACTTGTACAATTCGTTAGTTATATAATAATATTAAAAAAAAGTCATATCCACCACTGAAATTCCAAGACCTGACAGTTATCCAGTGCATTGACATATCTCAGCGGATACGAACTTATCCGAGACTTACCGAAGTCAATAGCTCAAGAGATAGCTGCGTTTAGTAACAGCACTCGCTCTTTGATACACAGAGTCTAATTAATATTGCTAAGCATCGATTTGACAAGTTAAACTACAGCATGCAGGTTAAAGTGATATTGTAATGTGCCAATAAATACTGTTTTTTTTTTTTTTATTATTGGATTGGGGAATAGTGAATTTGAATGAAAATTAAAATAGTTGACAATCTGGTAATTTTGTAAAAAATTGTTTTGATATTATTTGTAAAAGTGCGCTTACACGAACAGCTAATTGCGCGATTATTGGCAATTTTAGTTTAAATTGATGTCCACTCAACACCTAGCAATGTATGGCAATACAAAAATTATATAGAAATTGCCAATAATTGCCCAATTTTAGTTGCCCGTGTAAGCGCACCTTAAGTGATTCAAAAACTGTATTACAATCAGTCTGAAAAGGAATTTAATAAATACAATTGTGTTCACAAAATAACATAAAGGCGCAAATCTATCTTATTACCAAAACTAAACTAAAAAGAACCGATTTATTAAGTAGGTACTACTCACACAAATCGCAATTTGAAAATTGATAAATAAAGTAATACAAATCATATATTACTCCCTCAGGTCGCATTACAGTACTTTATATCAAACTACACACCAATATTTCAAGATTAAGTACTTCTAAGTTCTTAAATAAACTCGATTCAAGAAATAAGCGCTGATACATACTTCTACTAAGTCAATGACTTTTCACTTTGAAGTAAGAGTTATGATGTGAACAACGGTAAGATATGGTTAACTGCTCTTTGAGAATAGTCAACTAAATTTAGAAGTTATATTGATATACCTGTGTAATATGCACTCACTTAAATTAATAGTGAATGTTCTAAACTAGATAAATGTTTGTCCATTTTAGAATGCAAAGTCAACAAAATGTAGCCACTATTAATTACATCGTCAGTAATTTGTTTCAAAGGTCAGCATACAGTTTCGTGCTTTAAGATAATATAAGTAAACTATGGAGTGTGCCTTACAGAGTATGAACTGTGAGCACTGGTATGAACAAGTAAAATCGACAATTAGTCTATCTCAAAACCTGATGTTACTCTAATAATATCGGAAACATCGATATTTTCGCATAAATGTCTGTCGTCGCACGGAAAATCGCTTAAATCAGCTAAAATTTTTGTTAATCTAGACACAACGAGCTACTAGCGATGCTCGCACTCTATGCTTGTCTATTTATACTCTAAGGTATTTATGTATAGTGCGTGACCATCTTAATTTCTCGTTGAATTGACAGCGTCGGACAGCGTTAGAAATGCTATTTATTTATCTATTTCATTAAATATTGTTAGCAATTTAATATGAAACTTTACATTCACGAATAGCAAGACAAATGATTGGAAGAAGCAAATATGAGCCACACAATTTTTTGTTCGATTGAATAAGTAAGCAATCTCGAAAAACATACTAAAATTAAATAAAAATATTTTTACTTCTTGTAAAACAAACAGTCAAACTGTTCTACCCTCCGTCGCTGAAAACCAGCTCTGAAGCTCTGCTTCTAGCATTAAACCTTAGCATATGCTGAGCATTGGCCGTTTTGCACGCGTTTGTCGCATATTTCCCCATACCTTTTTAATTATCGTTCTTCCGTACCCAAAGGGTGGCAACAGCACTTTATTGCTAAGTCCTTTGGTCTGTCTGTTAGCGGGCTTTATCTCTTGAACTTTTATAGCTAGAGAGTTGACATTCAGACACGTAGTGGATATTTCTATTGCCGCAACAAATAATTAATAAAAAGTTAAAGGGCTCACTATTAAATTGTGCGAAACCCTTTATACGCGAGTCCGACTCACACTTGGCTGACTTTTTCTTTCTTTCTTTCAAACAACCGCTTTAAAAACGTTAGAAGATTTAATTTGCACATTCTTAAAAGCATTTAGACATACCAAGTGAAGCAGTAAATCAAATTCTCAAATACGTCTCGAAGGACGGGGTCTAAATCATTTGATATGCACACAGTTCGTGTCAGCTTAAGATAACAAGATTAGTAGCCTAACTTTGACTAACAATTTAATTTCATTTATCATTGATATGTTTCTAAATGTGTGTAAGGATCTAGTGTAATACCACTTTGGAAACTTTGGATTAAGTTATTGTATGTCGTTTGTTTTGTTGTGAACACATAAATCTTTGGCCGACATTTTCAAGTCAATAAAATTGCTACCGTAAAATGGGGTGAATAAAAATGATTGGGGGTCAATACACAAAACTTTGGCAAAAGATTCCTCATTTTTTTGTGTCATATGCAATTATTTTTACATTAAATCAGCTTTCTTATAACTTTTTAATAGTTAAGGGTCCTTATAATTAATACTTTTAATTCATAAAATGTAATAAAACTCAATTCTCTATTCACCCCTGTATTTCTATGCACCCCATTTTACCGTATTCATATTTAAAAATTACAAGCATACATTATTATTATTATGTGTTTGATTATCTTTATCTGTGATGTAATATTTAGAATAATGGAAAAACTGTCAATGCATTTGATATTATATTATATTTGATATTATTTATACTATATTTTTTTAAGTTATAGAATAAGAAAACCGAACAAAATCCAGATTTCTAACCAGTAAATAAATCTTTACACACTTGTAATATTTTTAAGTGACTTTAAAACAAAGAGGTTCTCAATTCGATGGTATGTTATATTTTCTTTTTATCGTTAATAGTATACCTCAGAGGTGGTACCATAAAAATTTCCTCAATATCGATTCCATAGTTTTTTTTTTTTATTAAAGTTTTTTTACGTGTAATATATAACTCAGTTTGTAAATGCACTAACAATTTACCAAATAGCTTCAAAACTACCAAAACCATAAACTTGAGCAGCAGAAGCTTACTCAAACCGTCTAACGTACGTTGACTAAACGCTAGCCGTTTTGAAACCTAATCCGCCATGTTTTAATTAATCATCTCATGTTTACCCGCTGTCTCGGTGTTTGGGATTCGTCTCAGATGCAACACATTGTAATATGTAAGATGCTGTTGTCTGCTCTTGCTATTTGGTTTTTAGATGTACTTAGTTGTACGTAAATTAAATAATTTATGAAGCAGATGTAAATGAAAAGTGGAAAGCTAATTTTAGTGAGCTGAAACTAAATTAAACAGTAGGTATTCATAGGATAATTATAATATATTAATTTCTTGCTTGTATATTTGAGTTTTTTTTATTGCCAACTGTCATGTGTCATTATAAATCTGACAGCTGTCAGTTGTCTTCTGTCATCGGCGTCTATTATTGTACCTAGCAAAATCAAACTTATATTGGATGTTTATATTTATATGGGCCTTGTCGCCTAAAACTAAAGAATAACATAAAAAAAATCTAAGCATGTAGCTTACATTTATTTATTATGCTCTGTTGTGTTGTGCGGTTCTTATAAACCTATTTAGAAATGGTTTTCGAGGGAACTAGTGAAAACTTAAAAAAAACTAGGTACAGTTAAAAACAATAAAATTTTTGGATTAATAAATTTTTGAAAGGGATATGTAGGTAGATAGCCCCGAAACTACGACAGGCTTTTAACGAAATCCCATACACGAGGTACCTGCAATCCAATGTTGAATGTATAAACAAAAAAATGTTAAGCCGTTAAAAGAACCAAATAAAAAAAAAACTAAATCGCTGCAATCCTTTAGTCCTTCCAATTGAAATATTTCACGTAAAGGTATTAACGATTCCATGTGCGAATTGAACTGTTATTTACCCGATAACGTAGCGTTAAAAAAAGATGTAGTTTTATGTTTGTATGAATTTATTGGATCCTGATTTATGTCAAGTCTAGTGTTTTAGTGGTCATAAAATATATCGGGCATAAATTGTAATTTTGATTCGTTTAGTTAAGACTCTGTTTCGCCATATTTAGTTGGAAAGGCCGAACCTTGTAAGTTGTATGGGATACGTTGTTTGCTTGCACCAAGGAATAAAGAATCTATGTTATGTTTCGGAAATGCAAGAACATGACGTAAAAGATTAAAAGGCGGTAACGTCTAAGGATGACGATGCCGCCTTTTTCGTCAAACCATTATCATTAAATTGTCAATTAAATAGAGTGTAAACTAAGGACCGCTGGCCCTTGGAGCAGATGAGTCCTTGAGTTCCGCGCATCGGTTAACGTGTAAAGTGTAATGTGTAAGCAGTACTCCCCCCCCATCCCGAAGGACCCACGACCTGAAAAAGGTCACTGGGTCGGACTGTATGCGGAAGGCGGAGGACCAGATGATTCAAATCAGGAGAGGTCTGTGTTTAGCAGTGGACGATATAGACTATTTTATTTATTTGTTGATCCACATTAAATTTTATTAAAAAAAATAGTAGATGGAAGTATTGAAATGGAATAACTCAATTTGTAAACTTAACGATACTAGTTAGTACACAAAATGCATTCCCAATAGGACCATCGTAATAAAAAAGCGAATGGAATATAATTCCAGTTGGTATAAAGTTGGGTCCGTAAATTTCCTCAACCATCTATTTGTCAAGAGGATTCGGCAACACCTGAGCGCTAAGCGGTTTCCCCGAAGCCGCTGGTTTCAGTAATCACTCGAGTTTTTAGTGCAGAATAATAGTGCAGCTTTTATGGATTTACTTTATAATTTAGCTGCTCTATAAATTCACTTTGAATATAAAGATTTTATGTACTGTAATAACTTCATATGAGTCATATATGTAGATATACATAACACATATATACTACTGTAAATTTTAAAGTATTTGGATCATAGGTATTCTTATTCTTTGTGTAAGCTGGAACAAATATTAACATTTGAACAATGGCTTTAATTGGTTTTATTTTTAATAAAATCCAATGCATAATTGATGTAAGTTTGGAGAACAAGTGATTCAGTTTGCATGAAAAAAAAATCTGTCAATGGAAGGTACTGACTAGAATGTTAAAATTTAAAGTATTTTTTTGATTGTGGTGTTTGAGTGCCTGCTAAATAATTAATTAATATCTGTTGAAATTGTATTGGAATTGAAATTCATTCAAGAGTAATCCCCCGGGAGTTTACATATCGCAGTCAGCAACGACGGTAGTAATTATATCTCCGAGTCTAAATGTAACTGGTATACAAGATTAATTTATACCAAATTTTTAGCCACATAGGTGTCTTGCAAATAATTTGTCTAACTTTATGATAGCGTGATCTAAAAATATTCCTAAAATAGACAGTCAACATAACGACGCCAAATGAACGTCGATATACTAAAAGTTTTTGTAGTATACCACTTAAAAACTGACAAGTTACCCGAACAAACTCGTATTGTAAGTAACTTAGTTAGAGAAGGTTCTCAAATATATATTGACAGATAACTTATACCACTTACTTCTATATCTGGATGGAAGTTAGATAAATATTTTTTTGTGATGTTCAGATCAAAGTATAAAAATAACTAAAAGTAACTTGGTCTATAAAATCCTGTGATCGTGAAATCGGATGGTTTCAGACCATCAAAGAAATAAAATTAAGATTAAAAAAGATTTCTTTGATTCAAAGAAAATCAAAATAAAAAAAATAAGAAACAAAATATCATTTGTTGGAACAAAAACCAATAAATAAAATTCATTGTAACATTACAAACATAATCTTCTTCTTGTCAGTGTAAGTTGTAATAAAAAGTAAATAAAAAGCGTTTGCCACTATTGGAATCAATTAGAACATATTTTATACTAGCTGTTTTCCACCGCTCCACCCGCGTGGATGTCGGTTATCGCGGCAAAAAGTAGCCTGTCTTTACTCAGGCTCTAAACTATCTGTGTACCAAATTTAATTTAAATCGGTTCAGTTTTGTCCTGAAAGCGCAACAGACAGACAGACAGAGTTACTTTCGCATTCATAATATTAGTAAGGACAAGCTGTCATATGGAACAAGAATTCATCTTTTTTAAGTATGTACTTGACTGGCCATTACAATAATTTGCTATCTATACATATTATAAAACAATCCCAATCCGTGTCAGTCTGAACGCGATAAACCCAAAATCTACCGAACGGATTCTCATATAGTTTGCACTAATGGATAGTGTGATTTAAGAAGAAGGTTTGTGTATTTTGTTAACTACTTGGAGGAGTTAACAAAATTGCTAGTAATGTGAATATACCATCCAAATTGCTAGTATGCTTTTAAAAAAAAAAAACATTAAAGGTTTTGTCTAAACGAGCGAACCTGACCCGGCGGCGTCAGGTCGCTAGTTGTGAAATATGTTTCAGTATCGGTGTTAAGATAAATTTTATATGGCCACAATATAAAATGTAGGTAAATTAATCAAAAAAGCTAATTCGTATACATCTAATATAGAAAGTCAAATATCATTTCGGCCACAGAAACCAAATATCCTACCAATTTTTTTATCAAAGAGTTTGGTAGTCGTTTGATGAAACTTGGTATGGGCTACCCGCGTACATGAGTTCTAATTAATATTCTTTTTACTTACTTTGCATGTACGGCTTTGGTAAAGGTATTTCTAATAAGCTTAGTAGACTAGCTAATTAAAAACAGATGAATACGTACTCTAAAAGTCTAGACGAATCGACAGCAATTCAATGCAATACTATATTCGTAATTAATGATTTTATACCTACTTCCCTTGAATACTTAAATGCAAGTTAACTTTTTTACTTTCATTTTATCTGTCTCTACTTTACTTACCGGTGACTCAAAATTGAGTTGCGTTTGAGTATTCCTTCTAAACCACGTATTAGACCAATCGATATTAAATTTGTCTTATTAAGACCACGCGTAAAGTAGTAAGAGTAAGTAAGACAGTCAGACAGACTAATTAGACTGTAAAAATGCGTTCGGCTGTTCTTACTGTCTTACGACGTACGCCTTGCGAACGAGTTAGATAGATATTTAGCGTACACGTGTAATAAACGAGCTTGTCTTGTTAGTCAGTAAGACAGACTAGTTAGTCGAGACTGAATATCGCGGAGCCTAAAAAGCGCTTTAGACTTTATAAAATATTAATGAAATAATTATATAAAATACCTATAATAATATAACTTACTCGACTTAAGTTGTTATTTTAATAACCGACTCAAATCTTGTGAAAGAAACTTATTTATACTTTTCCATAATGAACTCGAATATTAATTATTGTTTATTATGTACCTAATACATATTCTCACGATATTTCATGGATGAAGTGAAGGATTAGATATAAATTTAGATCAGTGTGCGTGGGTGAGTTGAAAGGAAACCAGCCTAGAATTTTTACATGCAAAAAACATTACAACTCAAAAATACATATTAATTTTTACGGCCATCACACAGAGAGAGCATTCATCATAATATTACTTATCATTACCACGCTTGGAAACAAAAGGATGGCATCAATCACTGTCTACCAAAAACGCGTGTTTCAAAACGGAATGTACATTTAAAAGCTTTTTCTTCGCTTTTTCGAATGTTTTGTTGATGAACGTATCTGTACTTGTAACTTTGTATGAGTATAATTATTTGTGTTTTATTTCTTGTCAAAATTTTCCTTTAGTATCAATCATTTGATTAGAAACTCCTTAGTAAAAGTTGTCTTGAATCATCGCTTGAAATGAATATCTTGTCTCATAATTTTGATTATTTTTCTATTGTATTGTGCGTGATTAAGGAATTTTTCGTTAGTTAAATAGTTGTTTTAGTCAATAGTTAAATATTAAGTAGTTATCCATTGCCTGCAATATTTTACTGCTGGGTAAAAGCCTGCCCGAAATATATTATTAGTTTATTTAACAAATTGCCTTAATTAATATTTAGAATACCTGCTTTAAGTTTTTATTAATTAAACAAAATAAATAGCGTAAATTATCGGTAGTATTTTAAGTTTTAAATGAGATCTGTTACCAAATTACTTTCTTTGATATAGCTCTTCTATGGAATAATAATATAGGAATAGTATTGTATCATAAATTAAAAACAAAAAAAAAAGTCTTTAGTAAAACCAACGAACATCTTTCTTTTTAAGCAAATAGGAAATTAATTTAAAGTTAACAATCTCTTTCTTGTCGTTAAATTCATTATTTAAAAAAATAATTCAAAAAATTCGATACCATCATGTTCTGTGAACGATGACGTCATCAAACACATATGTTACTTGTACCTATAGGCCTATATTCCTACCCTTGTCGTATTGAAATATTCATATCAAATAGATTTGGGTATCTGACGGATGAGGAACAACGGATACATGCCCTACGTTTGTTTTTATTGGATTTATTTCCATATTTATGAAAAATTGAGGCGTTTGTCGCCAGTAAGGTTTGTCTAAATCATGGGGAAACTAACGCTACATATCACCTACATATTACGAGTTAGATTTTCAAACTCATATTTTAAGGTAAAACATTTAAGGAGAGACAGCCTATGCAGCCCTTGATTAATTTAAAAGATTCGATAAAAAATAAGAAAGATAAACTTCTTTATTGGCGAGCAATACAGGAAAAAAAATACACAGTTGTTTGTAGGTGACTGCAGTAAAATATTAGACAATTCTTATAATATATTCTATAACTGCCTTTAAAACCTAAACAACAATAAACAAGATGTGCGAACAAATGGTCTCTCATTCAGCTCTATGCTAAAAGACTGCTTTAACACTGCCTTACTGCGCTGATTTCGACAACTTTTGGGGCATTACATTAGCAATCGTATTTGTGCCGTTATAAAAAAAAAATTGTTAAGATATTTTTGTGCAATTTTATAAAGGGCCGGAGACCGTTTATAACATTTAAATTACTATTCTGTACCGTCCAGTGTTTTACAATCTTAATATACATACCATATAATATTATATTTATTTAAAAATCTGAATTTATTGTCTGCATATAAAAACATCTACGTGTTTACTAGTACTAAAAGGCGGTCACGCGGACTATTCTCGGCGGCCTTATTACATATCTTGCAATAGCAAAGCCTCAGCGATTAACAGCAAAATTTGCACAATTATTGTTATCATTGCAAAATTGTATTTAGTTATACGTAGGTATCAATACTTAATACGAATTAGCAATTAAACAGCAATAATCGTATAAAGTTTGCGGACGCTTTGCTTTTGATTTTATTATTTTGACATTTGAAAAGTGCTACTTTGTAGCCTATTTTAAATTAATGAGATTTTGATATTTTTTATTGCAAAATACGTAATACCGCTGCAGGTCATTTCCATTCAGTCTGTAGTGCCAAGAATTGTTGCATTATTCTGTTCTATAAACCTAAGTCTCGTCTTGTTTGATCGTCAAATATTTAAACGGTCAGGCGTTTTGTTACTTCGATTGTTTGTTTTAGTACCAACAAGACTAAAACAAGTTAAATACACTTTGGAAGAGGTTACGTAGGGTCACGTGTATCTAATTGTAAATATATACAGAGTGTTACCGAAAGGTTATAACAATCCAAAAGGGGTGAAGAGTACATCTGGTATAGGGCAGTTTACAACATTTTAGCTCAAAATAAGTTTTTTTTAATAAATTGAGATTTTTTTTTTTTTTCAATTATTCGACTCCACAAATTATAATCGTCCAACTTTCGGCAACATCTTATATATAATAATACCAATGTAAGTTGTAAATCTTTAGCAGTAAACACTCGTTCTTGCCGCAAAGTGCAGAGTGAAGTGCGCGGATCAATTGAACATAAAAATCCCAAAAAAAATATGGAATTTTTATGTTCAATTGATTATCAAATTGGAAGCTTGTAATTAAATAATCTTGATTTCCGTCGAAAGTAATTGATATAAAAGTTTACATTTTAATCTCATAAATAATCTCTTCTCTCTCTAATTAAAAATTAATATATTCGGTTTTCTACTTAAATTTCTGTATAACCCCTAACTTTTAAAAACGCAGAGGTTAGGAACTCGGTAGGTTAGATTAATTAATTCACAGATTTTTTTTAAAAGAATTCTCTTTATATTTTCAAGTAACCCGAAAAGACCCATTTGAATATTTATAATATTCCAAACAGATTTAAATGTATATAATTTTTAAGGTACTATAAATGTGGGTGGAACTCACCTTACAAGCAATCTTGTAAGGTAACCCCTCCCAACCCTCCTTGTAACCCCTCTCACTAGCTAAATACGCTTGCATTTGGAGAGGGTTCACGTCAATACTGCAATGGGTGGTGTTCGAACCTGCGACCTCTCGATCACAAGGTCGTCACCCTAACCATTAGGCTATTTCCGCTACATAATATACAGGTACTTTTTTTAAGGGACTATAATAACCATGATGACATGACCATAAGCCAGGATCTACAATGATAACCAATGAGTACCACCGAAACAGTTATGCTCGGTGTGTCCCAGGGAAACGATTGACTGTCTTGGAACCCGCAACGAAATTAATCAGAAGTAGTAAATAGAGTTAGAAAAATTGTTTACTCATCTATACTATTATTATTTAATATTATAAAACTGAAGAGTTTTTTTTGTTTGTTTGTTTGAACGCGCTAATCTCTGGAAATACTGGTTCGAATTGAAAAATTATTTTTGAATTGGATAGTCCGTTTACTGAGGAAGGCTATAGGCTATATAACATCAAGCTACGACCAATAGGAGCGGAGCATACATAAAAATGTTGCAAAAATTAAAAACCGTTGAAACTAAAACACGCGAACAAAGTCGCGGTGGACAGCTAGTACACTTATAAAACATAGTTATCTCCAGTTTTCGATACAAGAATTTACACTCGTAACACAGCCTTAACACGTTATATAACCTTAACACGATATCCGTACAAACGTGTAGGTTGTGTCAAACGTTCTACATAAAATACAGACTTGGCACCAATATTGCTCGTACACGAAAATGTTTTGCAAATACATCGAAGTACCAGATGTAACTTCTATCATTTTAGAAATACAAAATTTGAGATGTTTATGTCTGAATTTTGTCTCAAAAATTCTATATTATGTACACACAGCAAACTAGATAGGTTTACAGGCCACACTATCATTTTATAAATTGTATAAAGGATACTTTATTTTGTCTATTTAAAAAAATAATAAAAATAAATAAATGTGGACAACATTACATACATTGGTCAAAGTAAGTAGCTAAAGAACTTGTGTTATGGAATTTAGAGGGTTCTTGCACCATTACTTTTCGTAGTATATATTAATGATATGCCTAAAATTATTAATAATCCAATTATATTATTTGCAGACGATAGCACGATATTATTTAAGAGTCAAAATGATGAGACATTCGAAACAGATATAAACAATGATGTTAAATACATAATAAACTGGCTAAACGAAAATAATCTAAAAATTAATATAGAAAAAACAAATTACATTTCATTCGAACAAAGAACAAACAATAAAAAACCAAATGTTCGATATGGTAACAAAAGTATCCGGGACACTGATCATACTAAATTCTTAGGCATCTGGATTGATAGAAACATGAACTGGAAAGTACATATTGAAAACGTATGCAAAAAACTAAGCCAGTGTTCCTATAGTCTCTTTAACCTAAGAAAGGTTTCAAATCAGGCAACTCTTTTAATGGCGTACCACGGATATGTTTCATCAACTTTGCGCTACGGTCTCATATTTTGGGGGAACTCACCAGATAGAGAAATGGCGTTTAAAGCACAGAAAAAATGCATAAGAGCAATATGTGGTATACAAAGCACCGATAGCTGTAAACCACATTTTCAAAAGCTTAAATTACTGACACTTCCATGTCTTTATATATATGAAGTAGCCAGCTTTGTTAAAGAAAATCTACATCTTTATAGCCACCCAAAGAGCATACGCTGCAAAAATATGATTTGCACAACACGACACAAAAAGGCTCTATTTAGTAAAAATCTGTTAGGTATGGCACCCAAAATCTATAATAAACTACCGAAGCATACTATAAATATCAACAATAAAGAACTATTCAAAAAACGTCTATATGAATTCTTAGTTACAAAATGCTATTATACAATAAACGATTATTTAAATGAAAGATACCAGACCTAATATATTTGGAAGCATTACTATTATTATTATAAATTTGACGTATTCAACCATTATTATAACCCATAATTAATGTAAGAAGTAGTAATAATTAATGTAAGTGAATAATAATTCATCTAAGAGATAATAATTAATGTAAGAAGTAATTCATTAATAATTTTAACAACTGACATTGTGTACCAATTATTACTTAAAATCAAATTGTAATGCCGCTTATATTATTATGTGACATGGACCTATTGTAAAAAAATACACCCAAATTATTGGGTTTAATAATGTAATAATCTAATAATGTTGCCTTGTATGACCATAAAACGCATGTATTTGTACGCTTCAATGCAAGACATAGATGGACTAACAATATATGTACTTTGAACCACCTTCTTAAACCTATGTTTACAAATAAAGATCTCATATTCTCATATTCTCATATTCTCATAGAGACAACGAAGGTACAAACACCCAGACCCGAGACACTGTAGAATAGGGATTTTTAACATTGATCCGGCCGGGGATCGAACCCGGGACCTCAGAGCTGGCGACACCTTGAAAACCGGTGTATACGCCACTCGATCACAGAGGCCGTCAAAAATATTCTTAAAAAGTTAAAAGTGTCACGTTCCCTCCCTGTGTCTTGTGGTGCGAATAATACTCTATTCGTGAATGCGCCTTTAGAATACATACACCAAGCAAACAACAAATGTTTAACCAGGGAAGTGCAAATTATGAGGGTGTATTATCAAAATGAGAGAAATTCTGAATTATCTAGTGCTATTAAAGGAGTTAGCATGCTTGTTTTTTATTTTCATTTGGCATTTTATGCCTTGGGCTTGAATTTTAGTAGTAAGCTATAAGGACAATACACCCCTATAGCTTATTTATTATTATTTTTTATTATTATTCTTAAATTAAAATCATGAATAAAAGATAAACATTCACAAAAAAATATTTGTTTTACATCTATATTAATAAGTGTTTTGTATATTTTAGTTCCATTATCATAGACTAAAATAATTTTGTAATACACGAATTTTAAACTTTATAACTTCTTCTGCTTTTGCCTAGCCTTTTTCCAAGCGATGTTGGGGACGGCTTCCAGTCTTACCGGATTCATATGAATACCGTATTTTACATGGAGTAACTGCCTATCTAACCTCCACCACCTATTTTACTGGGTAACACAGTATGTATCCCAAAGTAAGACTGATGGTCAGAATTGTAATGACTTAACGCCTGTCTAAGATCAACGTATGACAGTCAGGACCAACGGCTTAACGTGCTTTCCGAGGCACTGAGTGGTCTCGGTATGCTTACAAATGGTCACCCATCCACGGACTAACCGCGGCGACCGCGCCTTAACCTGTCATATCGGTCAAACTGTAAGGCTTACACGTAGCCACGAAGCCCATCCTAGAGTTAAAAGTTTATACCAAATCGTGCGAAATGTTTTACGAGCAATTCTATAATCGACCTCGTATGGAAATATTAAACGCGACAGCTACCTTGGTCGAGGAAATTGCCATATTTTGAGCTACAAATGGTTTAATATTGTCATTTCCCTATGGCTTTTAACATCGTATTGTATTCAATGGCCAATAAAATTTATTGAAACGGTTTGGCGGTTCTTGACATTGTAATTGATGGATTGTGTAACAGATAAATTTAAGTACTTATTTTGTTATTTTGTAATAAATTATGAATTCTACATGTAGAATTATCTACGAAAGAAGAATTTCAATTTGAATTTAAAAAACAAATTGCGAAAATCGATAATGCGTGAAAATTTTCCTGCATTACGATTTATTAAAATAATTATGATATATTTCACACTAGATTTTGAAATAAATTTAGCATATTTATATGACATAGATTATAATCAGATGACTTCAGTGTAATTAGTGGTCGATCTGTGGATTTAAGTCTGTGTAGATTATACTTTTAATTTCATAATGGACCTCAAACGTTTGTTAAACGATATTATTGTATTATTGTTATTGGAAAGACAGCGTGCTGCTGTGGAGTTTGTTGCGCCGTTTCTTCTCCACAGCTAGAGCACTTAGGAAGCGGTGTAGGGTGGGCGAATCGGGGTGCTGTTCATTTTATTATTTTGACATTTGAAAAGTGCTACTTTGCAACCTATTTTAAATGAATGAGATTTTGATTTTGATTTGATAGTAAACAAATGGGTCGATGGTCAATACATGTTTATACAAAAGTGTCCTTTATAGATTCGATTTCAATCATACGTAAGACGAATTTTATTGTCTAAGAATGTAAATCACAGGAAATTCTGGTAAATCAAATAATTTAGAAAACGAACAAATTTAAGCAATAAAAATGGAGCATTCTAAGAAAACTCTCAACAGCAAAGCCTGTACAAAAAATATAATTCGTTACTTCAGTTAACTAATCGTATTGTGAATATCTGGTGGGAGGAATCCCAATTATATTTTTCGAGATGACTAGATTAGAAATGTTAAGGAAACCTACATAGCTCTTAGATTTTGTATTCAATGAAGAAGCTAACAATTTTTATTAAATATTTCTACTTGAATGTTTCCTTTTTAGGGTTCTGTTACGAGGTCTTTATTAAAAACACTTTTATTAAAACTGCGATTTAATCGAGAAAAAAAAATCTATACTAATATTATAAAGCTGAAGAGTTTGTTTGTTTGTTTGTTTGTTTGAACGCGCTAATCTCAGGAACTACTGGTTCGAATTGAAAAAATCTTTTTGTATTGGATAGTCCGTTTATTGAGGAAAGCTATAGGCTATATAACATCACGCTACGGCCAATAGGAGCGGAGCATAAATGAAAAATGTTGTAAAAATGAAAACCGTTGAAACTAAAACACGCGAACAAAGTCGCGGGGGACTAGTTAAAATATAAAGGTATGGATATAAATATGTGTCCACATCGAAGTCTATGTCGGATCTGTTGCAACATTATTAAAACGCTAACATCAGAAATTTAGGTTGACTTCACTAACCTACATTAATCAAATAAAAACTAAAGACAGCTTAGCTATTTATTTAATATCATGTGTTAAAATATTATGTTATAACAGTTCCTTACCCAAAGAGTGCAAATGTTCGTCCGTCGGTCTGCCAGCGGGGTGTACGTCATGAACCATAACCGCTAGAGACTTGAAATGTTCACAGAATGTGCATTACTGTTGCCGCCATAACAACCAATAAACTAACTAAAAAAAAAGATAGGTCCCCATGCAAGGGACGTGTGACTTTTCTTGTACGGATTCCACTCACACTTGACCAAATGTTTTTATTTTTTCTGGTGCCAACTTTGGGAGAGCTATTTTTCCTTTGAGCACTTTTTTAATGTCTATACAACATTCATGTATAAGTTACTATGGATAACTTTGGATAGATTTAATGTTTGTTGATTATTCAGAAAATTTAAATATACGATACTATTTAATCTTTAGTACCTTTGATTACTAAAAGCAAAAGGTTTACACATCAAATTCGTAACCAACTCATTACAAACTACGATTTACATAAAACCAATACACCACTTAACAAATTAGCTCTGAAATCCTCAACATGAAACATTAATCACATTCCAAAGTTTTAATTGGTGATAAATGAGTGATCTACTAATTGCTTTCTAATTAGGTTATAGTTTTCCTTTTGATAAGTAAAACAAATTAAACTGCTATACACTGCTACTTTCGTGTTTCATTAGACAGCAACCTTTCACTTATGCAAATGCCCAAATAAATAAATATAAACACCTTTTGACGAATGGGGTAGACAGATGACTTTTTTTTATTATGAGTCCGATAGATTATAAAAAAATATTAGACATATATTTTTTTATTTTGCGTAACCAACAACTTGATTGCGCAAGCATGACGTCATAAGCCTCTACTCCTGAATAAAGATTCGCTTTATCAACTTAGTGTTTTCGTATTTAAAAACAAGCAAAAACTACGTGTCCTTATTTTTTTTATATCTAACTGACTAACGTCGTGGTGGCCTAGTGGTTCAATATACGGATTTGTGTGCAGGATATCGCAAGATCGAACCCATTACAGGCAATACAAATGTGACTTTTTCAAAGATATATGTAGTTCCTTAATTATTCTAAGACATCATTGACAATCAATAAGGTCAAGGAAAACATCGCGACGAAACCTAGATTCCGAAAATTGGAATCTGATATCGCCAATCCGCAATGAGCAAGCGTGGTGATCAATGCTCGTACCCTTTCTATATGAAAAGAGGCCAATAGGACATTTATAGACCGCTATAATAACTGACGCAATAATTAATTATGTTTTTTTATACGCATTTATCAACCCCATTCTGTCGTAATATCAGATAAGCAGTCGTTCTAAATACGGTATTCAGCTGAATCAGGTAGGACTAGTAGCAGACCCCCACATAACTTGGGAAAAGACTAGGCAGACATTCCTAATATCAGTGCACTTGCATTTTATTTAAAACTTAAATTATGATTTAAAATAATTCACAAGCTCTGGGCTTGTGAAGCAATAAATAAATATGCATTAAAGAGTTTTTAATACTTGAAAAAATAGTTTTTCAAGTGTTTTAATTAACTCTAAAATTTATTGTTAGATTAATGTAATTAAGTCAGTATATCACTTATATAGAATAAACTATGTTGTAGAGTATTGCTTATTGTAATACTAAAACTGTAATAACATAAACTTGTATCCAATTCTGAGCAAGAAAACAATTCCTAAACTAAATTAATTTCGCTGCAATAACAACAGCGGTAGATAAATTAGAAATCACTTTTTGCAATTCTGTTTACGTTTAATTATAACAGAACTAATAACCCTAAACCTACGCAAAAAGTTGGCTAAAACTTGATTAACAAACAAATTACATGCCATATATTATGACTATACATACCGTTTGCAATTTACACAAACAAATTTGAAATTTAATTACGTCTGATAAAAATATACTAACTGCCACTCTCAGATACGATAATGGTTACTTAAGGATTTGCTTATTATCAATTAAATTTAAGTAAGCCAATTTTTAGAAGTCCGTGATTTGGATTACTTACTTCAATTTAAGGTATTCCTGAATATTGATTTTAGTAAGCTTACTATCAGAAAATTACTGTCGGCTTTCTTATTTTGTCATTTTTGCCTCATTTTTTTTAAGTTGATGTACATATAATCACATGTACAAAGAACACCCTGACTTGAAAGAAGGATTTGTTGATCACACAAACGCTGTCCTATGCGGGGATCAAATCGTCGCGCACGAAAATTTGGCGCGGTGTCCTATACAACTGGGCTATCAGTGCAGTCAAAAATAGTACTAAATAAAGGTACCTCAAGTAATGTCTCTGGCAGTAAGTGATTTTACGGGATACCCGTAAACGGTCTAGCAGATCGCCTGAATGAAAGTAAACATCGCTGCAAATGAAACACTTAACACCATACGTCTTTGAAGATATTTTGCAGTCCGTGGTTGCCTTCAGCTGTATTTGAACGGAATGCAATTGCGGAGCCGCTACTATACTTTTTTTTTTAAAGGTCTTCTCCAGTCTATTAGCTTGAGTGCAGGCTTTGACTGCTTCACCGAACTTGTTGGCGAAACCATAAGTTCCTCCAGTCAGAGCAATTGAAAAGAGAATTACGTTAGGGCTAAGGCCATCCCCTGTGAGGTTCGGGGGGAATAGTGACTATACGTGAAGCGGGCATACCAGTCTATTCGACGGTAACCTGGTCATAAGGTAACGCTGCAACAAAAACCTAAATGACACCATGGTATGAAGTTAATGTAGTAGGTACAATCGCTCATAAAAGTTTATCGTAATATGTAATAAATTTTAATTAAATATATATTTTTTGTTAACATGTTTACGTTGTGATAGTAATAAACAGTGGAGTATATATTTTATAATAAATAATAAATCAGACAGCATACGTTAAAATTTTAAAATCAACTCGATAGCCACTCGGTTCGCGATGAAATTGAAAAAATATAAACAAAAAGAGTACTATCGGAATTTATTACGTGAAAGGAAACCAGATGTATTTTTTTGGTAGTGTTAAAGTTTGCCAATAAACGACATTTTAAATTTACGATATTATATTCCATATTGAAATTGGCTTATTTAAAATTCATTTCGACACAGTTTTTTTATTAAAAAAAAAACATTGGGTTAAAACTTTCTGTTGTGCTATTTTTGTGTGAAGTGTAAATTGTTTAAAACTGTTTACTCTGTTTTATCGTGATGTTTTCATGTTTCTGGTTTTTATTATTTTGTTTTTTGTGTTCCTATAATAATAATTTAACCTATAACAGCTTATATGTGTATTGAAAAGTAAAAGTACGTTACTAAATAAATTTGCCTTTGAATAAATTTAAGTGCATTATCCCCTTGTACTCAAACAAAACTTATATTTAAGACCTTCTTAAAAATTGGATTGTAGCATCCTACATCACAGTCACAGAGAGCCAGTATGAGACTTAATAGTGACTTTAAAAATGAGTTATGCTGGTTATAGTTTTCATCAATTAAAATAATAAAAAAGGTACAAAAAAATAATTATTTAGTCCACTAGACATTAGTTTGTAGCATGTTTGTAACATGCTACAAACTAATGTCTTCCAATATCCTGGGTTCGATCTCTGGACAGGTCAATGTAGAAAACCACTTTTCTACATTTTGTGGTTCCTTCGTTGTCTCTGATTCCATAACACAAGTACTTTGGGTTCATATCAATTAAATGTATGTGATGTTTTCCACATTTATTATTTTATTTAATGTACAATCAAACACAAAACATTATAAATTTATACAATCGAACATTTAAGCAAAAACAACAAGCAATACACTTTTGTTACCGACATTCCTTTCAGCACTTGAGCAATTTAATTTTCGAGAGTTATGTTTAGCGTAAAATTTTATTGTCTGTTATTTGAGAGTATTGGTACGTAGTAACGTTATCATGTCCAAGCCATATCGTTAAAAATCATGTTGATATATTAGTGCACCCCTTCGCATCTTTTATTGCAAATATTGGGGCGTTTGACGTGTTTCAATGTTAATCTCGTAATAAAATTGTTATGTTTATTTTGTTGTTTTAGATATGTTTGGTGTTTGTGCTTGCTGTATTGTTATATTTGTCAATATAGAAAGACAAAAAGACGTATTTGAAATTTCTTTTTAATTATTTGTTACGCATTACCGCATGCGAAGCGAATATTTGTAATTAAATACAAAAATATAAACCTCAGTCAGGACTAGAACTTGCGACCACTGCTCAACGCGCCAGTCGCTTTACCAACTAACGCCTGGTCTTATATTAAAAAAACGATTTGTTTTGCTAACGAACGGTAGAATTTTCTAAGCAAAACAAATCGTTTTTTTGAATATTAGTACTGGCCATAAGCTACTGAGGTCACTGCCTGCGAGTTCCTTCTTTCTTAGTTTGTGTTTATGATTCGAGGGAGTTTGTTCTTATAGGTAATAATCACACAAATGTTTGTCCCATGCAGAGATCGAAACTGCACCACGTCGCGCACAGTGGTAATTGGCGTGGTGACCTAAACCACTCCGCTATCCGTGTAGTCAAAAAGTCCTGATTTTATTTTGCTTTTGCTCACGATTTTGAAATTATGTAAGAATCTGATACGATTACAACTTGAAAGATGAGAAAGACTCTTCATTACATCGACAACTCATAAATATTAATCTCAATAAAATTTTCCAGCATCTTGTCCTTAATACACTAGCTTTAATACTTAACGACTTACATTTTCATTCACAAGAAACTCGATTACGAAGTAAAAAGACCTGAGCTTTCCACCAAAAACTTTTTGTAATGTTCTTTGAACACTAAATTGGAAAAAGAGTGTTTCGGAAACCTGAGACACATTACTGTTCTTGTTGGGGTTTCAAAATAACTTAGTGTGTATACGTGTAGAAAACAAAGTCAGAAAAGATTTGTGCGTAGAAAAAAAGGAGTGCGAATATCGAGTATGAACTGTAGGCACTAGTATGAACTAGTAAAATCGTAAGCTTAGTCAAAACAGAGCGCGCTTTTTATCAAAACTATCTCGAAACCTAATAATATCGAAACCATCGATATTTTCGCATTTACGTCTGTCGTCGCACGGAAAATCACTTAAATCGGTAAACGAGCGCAGTAGGTACCTACTGTTACCTAAAAATTGGCACATCGGGCTACAAGCGATGCGCGCACTCTATGCGTGTCTATGTTTACTCTAAGGATTTGTGCCTTTTAAAAGGTGAATGATGTTTGTAGAATTGTTAGCATAAACTGTTTTTATGGCCCTGAAAGGGTACTCGCTACATGCTCGCAAATTGAATTTGTTTACAGGTGGAGTCTAACTAACGTCGTTTCTAGCTATTTAGCCTATCCATGGACCATATAATATAAAGTAATGCTTGTTGAGAGTTCCTTGTAGTTTTTCTTGTGCAATTGTAATGGCGTAGATGACATTTTTATTAAAATTTCCGTCAGTTAGAATATAAAAAATATTACACAAGTATTTCTTCTTATTTTATGTTACCAAAAACTCTCGATACGTTGATTTTGAAATGTCGCATGATGTTACCATTTTGTACATTTTGTGTAAAGCATAACATCATTAGGCCATACTCCTGAAATTTAATTCGCATTCTCTACTGTTAAGTTTTAATTATTAAGTAGTTATTAAATGTTTTCTTTTTTTGATAAAATAGAAAACACATGTCTATTTTTTTATTATCTAACTGATAGACTAAATATATTTTTTCTTTTCATACACAGTACTTGAGCATAAAATAGGTATGCTACAAAGGAGCAACTTTTCAAATATTTTAACACTAATTTACTTACAATAATTTAAGTACCGAAATTAGGAAAACTTAAAGAAAATTATAATAAAAATACTAAATGAACACCAAACTACCAATATAAATACTAAAAACCATTCGTACTATTTGGTATTTATATTCGTATCAGAATTTAAAAATTAATTTAAAAGAAAATCCTTCTTAATATATTATGTATTTTGCTTTTCAAATTTCCAACATACCTTTAAACCCCTTTTGTCTATCTAATCCTCCAATACATCACGAAAAACCTATTCAGTCTAGCAAAGACTCGTAACAACACTCAAGAGAGTTTCCAACTAAGTCTGGGATTGGAAAACAAAGAATAAAAAGTTATAATGCCGTCGTTATAACTACACGTGTTCTTATATTGAGGCCTTGGGGTCCCTTTCAAAAGATGGATTTGATTTGGTAATGCATAAAAAAGCTGGACCATTGATTTACGTTAACAAAAAAAAATCTTGCAAATATCCCAAATTTGTGAATTACTTGTATGTTTTGTATTGTTTAAGTGTATGGATTGCCCACTCTACTATTTTGAAATTTAAACGGATACACTGAAAATGTACGCTAAACGACTATAACCTGCTTATAAACGGCACCTGAACTAAGGAATTTAATCCTAGTGTCGCGGGGGTTTCACAAAAATTCAAATCACATGCATAAAGCACACGCAGACTTAGAACAAGCATTTGTGGATCACACAAATGCTTGTCCTATGTGGGGATTGAACCCGTGGCACGTCGCGCACAGTGGTAATTGGCTTGGTAACCTATACCACTTGGTTCTCCGTGCAGTCAATGTAAGAAGCTATTATAGGCTGGATCTTACTATTTGGATGTAATCAAGAATATAATAACTTGTATTTTCAAACGCGTATTTAGGGTAACGTTCCCTAAGTCTTCTTTGTTTATTATATGTAGTTAGCTCAGTTACTTCAGTTTCCTTTCTCAAAACATGAGTTGATAATATTATTTTTCTTACGAAGGTCTAAATATAAATGTACTAAAATTTATCGTACTATCGTTCCACAATATTTTCAAGTCGAACATTGTTAGTTTAAACGACACGACGTTGCGAAGTTGCTGCGGTAACATTATTATGGTTTCTCCGTAAACATACTATGCAATTTACTCCATCTCGTATCGACACTCAAGACTACCTATATATTGTACTATCGGTTAACGTGGTTTATGCACATGGTGCCGATAATAAAGCATAGTCTTAGGCTACCGATTTTCGACCGTCTTGGCCGCAAATGGTCTTGGGCTCAAATTTCAGGGTAAAGTGTTATTGGGATATTGTCAGGAAATTCTCTGTGGTTTAGTGTTTCGAATTTAGTCGATTAATGGCAATAGGTCTCGGTTTTGAGGTTTGTCACATAGAAATGTATAACATGGATCGTGTATATTGGTATTGTAGCGATGGTTAGTTTAACTGGTATTTTTTCCTGATTATTTCCATTAGTAATGCCGCCATTAGTTGATAATATTACCCATGGTGGTAGTTCTGTAGATAAAGCAATTTTTTTTCATGTAGCAGAAATTTCTTCAATTTTAGGCGTAGTTAGTTTTATTACAACTATTATTAAAATACAAATAAATAATTTAGTTTCAGTTGGAATTACAGCTTATTTAATATTACTTTCTTTGCCTGTTTTAGCAGGAGCAATTATTATGATTTGATTGCTTGTGTTTTGTTACCCCCTTTTAAAATGGGTTTTGGTTTGCGGATCTTATACAAAATCGGACGAAACACACCTTCTTGGGAGGTCTACTTCTACCATCATTAAAAGTTTTAACTTAGTTTATATAGTTACAATGCAGAACTTTAGCCCCTTTGTTATTTAACAATTTGTTGAGACCATACTGCAGTATACCTACATCTTTTAGTAGTATAAGCGCATCGCTTCTTCACTTGACTTGTAATTTCGTAACAACGTTGCAGCTTCATGTGGTAACATTGTTACTACGGTTCACGTAAACAAAGCTTTGAGAAAATAACATCAAAATTCTTCGGTTTTCTAAATTTAGAGGTTGATTTGAGATATTCCGTTTAGTGAATTCCAAAAAGGATCCCAAAGTTCGTTGCAACCTCTTGATACTTTTGGTACTTTTTACTATAGAAAGATTAGGTATTTTAAGTTATGATTATTAAGAAAGTGACTATCTAGTCGTGTATGGAACTCACACAAACCCTTTGGGCTTCTTGGATACCTTTCGGAACTACTAAGCTCACGATAAACAAAAATATTTCCAAAAACCGGCCAAGTGCAAGACGGACTTGCGCATAAAGAGTTCCGTACCATCTCGTTAAAATTGATTTAAAAATGGTCGGTGTAACAAAAAATTTCATTCTCCCTGTCATTTTCCTATTTGTATCGATTTGTATTCGTGCGGAAAAAATCGTTGTTTCTTGTGAGACTTAGATTTTTTTGATAAAGGGAATAAGAAGAAGTTGAATAAGAAATTGAATGTGTTGGCAACAAAATTACACTATATTTGTAAATTTCAACTGTCTGTATAACACCTATTACGGTTAATGAGATACAGCCCGCAGACAGACAGACGATACTAATACCGTTGGTACCCTTTCGGTATGGCACCCTAAATAAGCAATATTCGTTACACAAGTCCGAATTTTCTGCAACCCATTCTAGCTCAAAGATGAAAAACAAATGTTAATACCTACATACTTAATTAAGCAAGCAAGGGTAATATATCTTCTAGTATTTAGTGATTTATGGCTCACACTAGTGACTGAAGCTCTCATTTATAAAGTGACTGAAATTCTTTGCTGTAATTACGAGATGGGTAGCCATGTTGTCTTTGGTTTAGAGATAAGTGATTGGAACATGAATTTATCTGGCAGACTTGAAAAACCTGATATACAGTGGCCATAATGTAGTACTCGAAACTTTAACAATAAAATTAGATGTATATCTAAGTACAATGCCAATGTTGATATAGTTAAGTCTTGGACTATAGCTTTAAAAATGTCCAAAAGTTTTAAAACTTTGACTCAACTAATTTCGTAGCACTCTAAGTAATTGAAGAAGCATCGTTAAAAGAACAAAATACTGCTTTAAAGCACACATAAAATAACACCTTAAATACTTAAATGCTGTCATATTTTAATCTAACGACGCCAAAGGGTATCAACCCTTTAAGAGGTATATTCTTTACAAAATTCAAATTTCACGCCAGAAGATTCGTAGGTCCTCTCCTCTGAGCGTAAATTCCCAGGCCATCGCATTTACACCAACTAACCTTGAAATTACGGGCGTGCGAACATTTTCATTCTCGCCCGTAACTTACGCAAATTTACGTGATGTTTTAATCTAAAAAGCTGAGTGTGTTCGCGTGGAAAATCCCAAATTAAAGGGACCTCCGTGTAAGTGACTTAGGACTGTCCTAAGGAGAATGGGGAGAAATATGACGCGGGAGCACGTCCCGTAACGACTCTAATGTCTTAACATAGGGATAGTCATTAAGGTATTCAAATTAGTTCAGGTAGGTTTTTTTTTCTGTCATTATTGCCTTTCTACCGTCAGCTTTAGGTCAGGAATTTCTTTACTAACCTACTTCTTTACTAGCCTTTTTGATTTCTGCACAGATATAAGGGTGCTGTAATTTGCTTAACGCAGTATTTGCTGCAGCAAAGGCAACCAAACCAGGTCCACATCCACAACACTATCAATCGCAAAAGGGATTCAGTTGCTTTATGAGTATATCATTCGAGTTATGAGAAAGCATGCTCAAAATCCAATACCTTGTAAATATTACTTTGGAAAAGATCTTGTTCACTTACCTAACATGTTATTATATAATAATACACTCACATATAATACACTCTAAAAACAAAATAAAAAAGGTCCCCTGTAATGGATTGTCAAGCTTAACTAACATTTTATTTTTAGCTAATAATGGCCCCGATTCTGTTGAACCCACACTAAACTTATTTGAGGCCATCGGTATCTTTTTCACTTTTACACAATTAGAAAAGGACAGACGAAAATTAAAATTGTAAAATTTAGTTCCGACTAAAAAATCTACCGACACGCAGAATCGTGTGCACTAAAACACAGTGATGTTCAAGGCGAAAACTGGTTTGACATTTCTAAGTTAGTTGTTATCTATTGCCGTCTTTTTCTCATGCTGTATGTTAGTAAAATATAGCAATGGCTTAATTTTCATTTATTTATCGCACAAACGAATCGGTACCACTATCAGCCAATATTTAATCGTGTCAACAATAAAACAAAACCCAATTAAAAAGTCTTGAGTTAGTTTGAACCTAAAAATAACACCTGGGACAAAAAGGTATTAAAATTGGGACAAAAAGGTATTTTTGTTTTTAATGTCATTGCACTGGAGTGACATTGATGTGCCTGAAATAGTTCAGCCTATAATATGCTTTCGATGCCCAAATCGATGAAACAAAATAAAATTTGAAATAACAAAATCCGATTTTCAAAATAATGATAGAAATTCTAAAAAGCCTTTTTAAATGGCCATACGTCTACTTGTACAATAGGATCCACAAATACTTGCTAAGTCTAAGTATTTATGTTTTCCAAGTTTCATGTATGCCAATGCACATTTTTACTTAGCTCGTCTTCTTCGTGTCCCACTACTGGGACAAGGCCTCTTCCCCTATTTCCAGACTCCTCTGATTGTAGCGATTTCCTGCCAGTTCCTGTGAGACACCGAACAAAAGATTTTTTAAAGCAAGCAACAATTTACTTCTATCATGTAAATGTGGAAAAACTTTTCCATGTCAAAGTTCTGAAGCTGTAAGCATACATTTTGGAGCATTACTCGTAGTCTAATAACAATATAATATGCTTACATTATGCTAATGTTGAGGTAGTGTGTCACGACTGCTAAGTAAATGGGAAGGTTTCAGACGAGGCCTTGAGATTCGCTAATGTGGGAGTGCTTTAGTTGGACATTACGGTGAACTCTGTACTTACCTTAATGTATTGTTAACAGTCTTGTGTAGAAGTGTGTACGGAATTCTGTTGTATCTGTTACTTACTCATCTATACTCTCAACATTTTTTTTTCTGGCCCCTGTGCACAGAATAATTAAAGGGAGACAATCGTGGCGGCCTAGCGGTTTAATGAGCGTACCAATGTGACTTCTTCAAAGTCATGCTATGTAATTTATTAATTATTTTAAGACATCATTTAATGGTAAGTTGACAATTGTTGAAGGAAAACCTCATAAGGAACCCTGGATTCTAATAACTGAAATCTGAAATCGCCAACCCACAATAAGCAAGCGTGAGGTTCAATGCTTGTTCCTTCTCAACATGAGAAGAGGCCCAGCAGTAGACATTTATTGGTTGGTATTATTATAAAATAGCAACCAATAAATTTTATATGGAAGAAGTCAGATAAACGCATGTGAGGTTTAAAAGTGGTACTTAGAAAACTAAGGGTGCAACTTCGGTCATGTCAAGTCAAGGTGCAAGTCATTTGGCGAAGTAAACGTTTACTTTATTATTTTCTGCAATCATTGAATGCCAAATCCTTATGTTGTTCACATTTTGATAAACGAATACAAGTATCCACAATTATTTAACCTTTTTAAATGATTATTTCGACTTTTATAAACCCTACGATTAAATGCCCCGTGCGAGAAAACTTGAGTTAAGTATATTATGAACATTTACTGTGGCTTCCATATGTAGGTATGTGTTATATTTGTGGAGAAAGAAAGTTTAAATACAGAGAGTTTTGAACGAGACAATGGTATTCAAAATAATACATAAAAAGCCAGACGTCGTCTTATATTATTCTCACTTAACCTGAAATGAAAAACAAATAGACAGAAAGACCTTCAACTCAAGGGCCAAGGGCAAGGTCTCTTTAAGAGAATTCAAGAGCATCTTCTAAGAATAAGCTATAGTTTTAGCCCTTTCTGTCAAAGTAAACAACTAATATGACGTTGTTCTAAAGTATGAAAATAATCTACACATTATTGGAACTTCATTTAAGCAGCTTTTCGGAGTAAAGGATTTTTAAGAGACTTCTTTTTTTATTAAATTTATTTTTTTTTCTTTTTAAAGACTTATAAAGCAGAAGTTTAAATTTTGATCGAGTATACTATAAGATCTGAGTACGTTAATATAATTTTAATTACAATTTTCCTTTTGAACACATTGTGAATTGTAAGAAACTGTTGTTTGTGTTTATGTTACCCGAATAAAACTAAGATCAACCCATCGTAATGAAAAATAAAAAATAGATTGCTAGGCTACTGAAGGACTTTGGATACTTTTTATATCCGTGGTTTATTTTCAGCACGAAGGTGATTACTACTATACAGGGTGTCACCGAAAGGTTATATATGTCCAAAAGGGGTGAAGAGCACATCCGGTATAGAGTCATTTTACAAAATTTCAGCTCAAAATTATTTAATTAATGTATATCTAATTTTTCGCATCAATTATTCGACAACTTAAATCTTAACCAGACCGCTGAAGCGATGTATCTTAACATTTTGCGAGTGATGTAAAAAGATATTGGCCGTCGTAGTGCGGTGTCACGTTTCTTATAATTTTTGGTGTCGAATAATTGATGCCAAAAATTGGATAATTATCAATAAATTATTATATTAACTCCTCTTATGCTGAAATTCTACGCGAATACTACTTTTAAAAGTAATTTATATCGAAGATGAATCATATGTTACACATCTTATATTTATTATTATTTACTAGCTGTTTCCCGCGGCTCCGCCCATGTAGATGTCGGTTATCGCGGCAAAAAGTAGCCTATGTCCTTTTTTAGGCTCTAGACTATCTGTGTACCAAATTTCATTTAAATCGCTTCAGTAGTTTTTGCGTGAAAGCGCGACAGACAGACAGAGTTACTTTCGTATTTATAATATTAGTATGAATTTAGTTTATAGTCTTTTTCTTTTCGTGTCATTTTATTTTCCTTCTATAGATTATGGAGGTCAGCAGTTGTACATTTACAGGCCGTTTTATATTTATGTATATATTTTTAAAGATCCTCCATTGTGACTTTTTTGTGATTTTTTTATTTCGTTGAGTCAACCCGTAATCATGATATGCCCGCGCAAAAGTGTCGAAACGTCGGGAACGTAAAGAAAAATCCAACAATACGTTACAAAAGTTATTTAATATGTATCATTCGCTTAGATCTTCGATATATCTATACTTACTTATATATAAAGCTGAAGAGTTTGTTTGTTTGTTTGAACGCGCTAATCTCAGGAACTACTGGCCCGATTTGAAAAATCCTTTCAGTGTTGGATAGCCCTTTTATTGAGGAAGGCTATAAGCTATATAACACGCGGACAAAGTCGCGGGGGACAGCTAGTAAATAATAGAATTTAAACCATATTGTTAGTACAAAATAAAAATAATACAATAATTTATTTATATGGGTAATATATACCGTAAGGGAAAATGAGTGAGTGTTGTGAGGATTCCGTTTTATTGTTTTTGTTGTCACCGAGTAATCTACATGACAGAACGATTATACCTCACGGATACGAGCCGACAGCGATACGGGAAGAAATAAAATATGAGCTGTTAGAGAGATAATGCTAGATTAATGTTGGATATTATAAAGGAATATTTTTGGATTTTTCGGTGTATTTTTGTGTAGTTCTGAGCCAACCGTGCGTTAGAATTATTGTGAAGGACATTTTTATTTACACATTAGGTTCCATTTTATTAACCGACTTCGGTAAAAGGAGCATGGTCCTTAATTTGACCGAATATATATATATATATATTTTGAAAAACTACCTTCAGCCTTCTGCTCCGCTCGGGTGGGTGTCGGTTATTGCAGCAAAAAAAAAATAGCCCATGTCCTTTCTGAGGATTTTCACTAAGACTTAACCTATATTATTACCAAGTTTTTTTTTTTAAATAGGGTGAGCGGTTTAGGCTTGGAACCGTAACAGACGGTGCTTTCGCATTTATAACATTCGTTTGAATTGTTTAGAAATAAAATAACTATTCAATAAATTAAATTTGAGACGATAACAGAACTATAACGTAGACTAAATACCTAGAAGATTACTAGGCTTTTTGCCATTCTTGTGAGCAGTAGCAGATAGTGGGAATGTTCAGATTAAGACAAAATATACAAAGGTAGGTTGTAATTAGTCTGACCTGTTGGTCTAATGGTTAATGACACTGTCTGCTAAATCCGAGTTCTTGGGTTCGATTCCCGACTTGGACAAATCTTTGTGTGATGAGCATGATCTTTTGATTTGTGTCTAGGTGTTTTATCTACAATATTTATGTATTTAGAAATTATATACTTAAGTATGTTTATTAGTTATGGTTGCCATTATACTGGCTCTGCCTAGTTTGGGATTACATAGATATATGTGAATTCTCCCAAAATATTAAAAAAATACTATTATATAAATCTTTTACACTTTTCATCTACATACTTAGGTTAAATTTCAGCCTTTTTTGCGACACAATAATTAATAAAATGTATTGATTTTTATTTTTTTATTTTATATGAATCTTACAACTACGATAAGTTTATAAAAAAGAGTCATATAATTAAACATTCAACAGCTATCTTTATAAAACACCAACCTTTTTACTCGTAAACATATCAATATGGATAATTTATAACGCCCAACAGACTTGAGGAAAGAAACGAGATAAGCATATATCAAATCCTTGTTTTTTTCTTGCAAATATTCAAGCCAAAGGAATTTCGACCTTAATGCTACTATAAAAGCTTTAGTTTATCGTAATTCTTTTGTTGCATAGGTCAAAAGGTCTTTAACCTAGGGACTTTGAAGGTTAAGAAAAAAGTATTAATACGAAACTAATATAAGAATGGAATAATAAGATTAATATATTATGTTAGGACATTATAACTGATTAGATTTAGTTTTTGTTAATGATTGGTCAAGCAAATTACTATTAACGAGTTTTGAAAAAGTTAGATTTTAGTACATTTTTCAAAAAGTTTCAAAATGTTTGTGAACCGTTTGGACTTGATATTGAATTTATGTTGAAGAAAAAATTTTTTTACAATATGTCATACATTTCTGAGAAACCAAAGTAAGTAGTTGTGTTAAGAAATCAGAGAAGGTACCACAAACACCGAGACCAGAGACAATGTAGAAAATTGGTTTCCTATGTTGACCCGTCCGGGGATCGAACCCGGGACCTCAAGACTAGCGTCCTTGAAAACCGGTGTGTACGCCACTCGACTATAGAGGTCGTCGATAATATCAATGTCCCTGTATAATAATTATTAGGGGATAATTATTAGGGGACATTGATAATATGTCAATTACTTTGTACATAATGATTAAATATAAAGTTCTTTAGAAAAAAAAAATGACCGAAATCACCTCACAAAAATTTTAAGTATATTTTTGTGTAGATAGTGAAATTCTAAAACGACCAGTTCCATAATTTTAAACCTCAATCAAATTTATTGAAAGGTAATACTGCCGTCATATTATGGGAAATGAAATTGAGTTATATACATATTTGAAATCAGGAGAAAAAGGCCTTTCTGCCAATATTTTTTGTATAGTTTTAGAAACATTTTAAACAAAGTACCATAAGCTCAAAAGGCAACACTGAGCCATATAAAAGAACCTTAAAGGAGCACATCATTTCATCATATTACATTTATTTATTTATTTATTAAAGGTCAAAAATGAATGGAATTGGTTTTTATTTTATTTTACTTTTATTTTAACAATTGGAAAGGAATAATTGACCTTCTTCAAATACAATAAAGGTTTATGTGTATATAAGCTGCGTATACTGTTCACGTAAATATTTGTTCGAAATGTTTGCAAATATTTGCATAAAGCTTTTACTTAATATTATATTTGTCTTTCTTCCTAGAAAATGTGTCCCTAAACTTGTTTAAGGAAGTTAGGTGAGTGAAGGTGGAGCCACTAATCACTATATAATAAAACACCAGGTATGCCTAAAAACATTGAATAAAATTCTCCAATTGATACTTATAGTTTTGCGCGTAACGAAACCATTGTGACTTAATTTTACTTAATTTTACCACTAATGCCATCTATCGAAGCTCAAGTAAACAAAAATCATTATTTAATGTTAGGCAATGTGGTTCCTTAACAAAATGTATTAAGATATTCTACGAATTATTACGGCCTGTACCATAATCCAATACCTACAGTATTTCAATAGGTTCGTATTAATTGATTTCCAGTACGTCCATCTATCCCTTTTCTGTCTCACATCAAATAGAATATTGATGAACAACCCACGTTATTACAAGCTTTAAAAATTAATTCACATCTGACTCCGTACAATCGAGGTCATAAATGATTCGTCGGAATATAAATAAAATCAGCGACTCGACGTGTTTACGTTACCCTTCACAGACACCTATAACCTAATTGTACCTTTTCAATTATTTGTCAAAGGTTGTCGCAAAAGGTTGTTGTTTTGTTATACTGTTCGAATAACATAAAATTGCGACTTAAAGACTATTTTTAGATTGACTTAGGGTGTTTATTTTGGGTTTTTGTAATTGATACGACCAAAGTCATGTATTTATTTAAAATGATAATTGCTGTTGTACACACACGCAATTTTCACAACCTCAAGGAGGTTTTAATAATTTTGTGATGTTCCGTCAATCTTATTAAAAATCAGTATGTCATTTAAAGACAAAAATGACCTCATGATTCAAGGAATCAGTCGTTTCTACTAAAGGGGAGTTACTGAATATACTTTGTGAATACAGTCATAATCAAAGGATTATTTTTTATTTCCAATAACATTGAACTAATTAATATTGCAAGAATATTCTTGCTCAAACCATTGTAGACCTTAACCATCTCATTACAATAGACGAAATCAACATTGTCAAGTCATTTACCACTGGAAAGATAGCCTCGTTTTCGTGATGAATGTAGAGACACAAGTCGTGTTGTCATCATATTATTTTTATAAAACTCGTTGTTGATATGTATTTATCATCCGGCTGCTGTTTCTCGAAAAAATAGCTGTGAATTATTCACACGAACATTTCATCAAAAACCTAGTCTGGTAAAATCTAGCTTTACGTAAATATTCAAGACATTTTTCCCGAATTCTATTTCAAAATCCGAACGAATATATTTTTCTTCTAAAATGATTTATTTAACAAACTCCAGCAGTCTCTAGCTCTACCAATATTCTCGAAACGAAAACACTTCAAAACACGACAGTTAACCCTATAATATATTGTAAAAAGCACATATTACTCGGGTCTAAACTGTCAACCAATTACACCGAAGTTTCAGGCAAATGAGGACTGACATTCATTCATTTGAACTTCATTTGGCTCGGTTGACAGGCGTTTATTTTACGGGCGCGGCAATTTCGGGCTTCGTTTCAGAGAATGACGTGGCGTTTGAAGGGTTAGTCCTAAAATCTGTTTTGTTTGCTTTTATATACACTGTCCCTTTTAATTATAGGGAGCTGACATTAAAAGGGAATAAATTAGTAGTGTTAGGTTGTTTGGAAAAGGTTTGATAATGGGCAGTAGTCACGTAATTCTCATGTAGTAGGTATTGCTTGTAATTGGACACGGGAAAAGGTAGTATCGAATTACAAAACATTGGTTCTTTCGTTAGATCGATATCGAATATATTAGGGTTATAACTTTGATGTTTTTAATGTTATTCTAGGTGTTATAATATTAAAGATTGACGAACTAACTTATTCGTACCACAAAAAGTAAGGTTGCAAATATCTAAATTGTTTTCAGAACCTACCACAGTTTCGCAAAAAGGTGGGAAAAAATTTAATATAACATCAATATATCAACCTACTAATATATTTTGTCAGTCAGTATTTTCGTACCTTCAATTTATTTGCATAAAGTAATGTAAGAACAAAGGTGACGAGCTCTGTGGGCAAGTGGCGTAAACACCGGTTTTCAAAGTGTCGCTAGCTCTGAGGTCCCGGGTTCGATCTCCATGTAATTTTTTTTTGTTGTCGAAGTGAAAATCTTTTGACTTGAATATACGCCAAAGGCACGACATGGGGATATGTCGGACTTGCACCGACTAAAAACATCCTGGTCCTGTCATTGCCTTTGCCGGAGTCCCAGGTTCGCTAAAGCATGCTCGGCGGGGCTCCGGCGAGCCTCGGTCCTTGTAGGACCCTTCTAGGAAAATGTAGAAAACCACTTTTCACATTGTCTCCGGTTGTTTGTGGTACTTTCGTGGACTATGATTTAATAACACAAGTGCTTTTGCTACTTAGTTTATGTTAAGAGCAATGTATATAATGTAGCCAAGAATTATTTGTTAATATTAAAGGCCACTTTAAATATGGTTAACCCTACAATGAAATGCGTGTCTCATTATAATAATATTCAAATTTGCTTTTCATACATTCAAAAGAGGTTAATGACGTTACCAGAAACTTCAGCTGTACAATCGATTTTGTTCAAAGCTACTTAGTAGGTTTAAATGGACTTCCTTTGAATTTATTTGTAGGTACTTACTAATATAGCAGCATAATAAGATAGAACTTTCGTAAAGGTTATTATAGTTGTTTCATTTAACGAGTTTGATCTAAAGGTTAGGTTAGAATAGATAAGATTCCCTTTAGAAAACTTAATTTTAGATGAATTTAGAATTCGTTGATAAGTTTTCTAAGGATAAAATAATTAGTAACACCAAATTATGGAGTATAATGATTTTAATTTGATAACTAAATAAATTAATATTTTTTTAGAACCACACATATAAATATAACGATTATCTTAATATAAAATACTTGCATATAGATTTGGCCATTATTTGTTAATTTTTAAAAAAATAAGTTGTTTAGAGGTTTTTTTATCTTTTTATGCTTCTCTTTAATTTGTAGTTTTTTAGTTCGTTTTTTTTTTCGCGGTAAACGTTTGATCTCCCAACTTTGACATTAGCAGAATCGTTTCACCCCAACGACGGAGCCATCAACAACAAAAAATCAATTGAATTTAATCAATTTACAAAAGAATTAAAAATAAATACAATATCAATTTAATATGTTACTCGTCTGTGATATAGATTTTCACAAAAATAAAAGTAGCTACCAAATTCAAAAATATCGTTCCGTCAGAACACAAGGCTAGGTACAAAATATATGAAAATTGCAGATTTTCATATCGCCCCCAAGTATTTCGTTCACACTAAGACTCTGTAACGTGAAGTGACAAGTCTTTGTCAGATATAAGAACGCTCTGCCATATTATTTGTCAGGAAAAATGTACTGACAATTCTCTGAACTTAGGAAGATGTATGGAAAAAGAAATGGAAGTGTATTTATTGTTTTTAACGACAAAACTCCTGGCTGAAATGTGTATTTCGTTTTATAAAACTTGTATAAATAGAAAAAGGCATTTAAAAATTTTGTAGATAGAATGTTTTTTTTTGTAGTTAAGGAAAGTCTCATGTTTTTTTTTTTTAAGATTACCCGAACGGTGTTATTTCAATAATATTATACTCAAGATATGTTACCTTTATAGTTACCGAAGTTTAAAATCTAATCGCGCTGGTATATGTCAAAATATTGTCAAGTTGCACTAATGAATAATACAAATAATACACAAATAATACAATGGGATAAGCATTTAAGTAAAAGAGATATCTTACATTAAAATTTCCTAATTAGGAAGTTTTCGAGTCCTCAAAATGCGAGCGCTAATAAGATATCTGCCTCATTTTTATATAAAATATTATTGTGTGTCAAATGCAGAGTAGTGCGTTTAAACTGTGCTTCAATACAAAAATTGGTTCTATATAACTAACAAAATATTGTACAAAAAGTCTTGTCACACGCTCAGCTCTTGTTGTAGCTATCACCACTGTTTTTATCATCTGCACCTATTTTCAGCCTCAAATAAGTTTAAACTTAATCTGACTGAAAAGGTATTATATAATATCTAGCTGTGCCTGCGGCTTCGCTCCCGTTAACTGATTACCTACCTATCATACCTACCTACTTACCTTACCTACGTAACTACTATACTTACCTACTCTACCTACTCTACCTACCCTACTTTACCTACCCTACCTACCTACCTACCTACCTAGCTACCTACCTACCTACCTACCTACCTAGCTACCTACCTACCTACCACCTACCTACTTATCTTCATATTAATTCACTTACTTCTCGTATTACGAGATTAAAAAAAAATGTTTTGGTTTTTTTTATACAAACCTTGTCCTTACACAAAGAAACATAACAAAAATTTATTATGCGAGTACATACATTTTGGCGATTCATTTTTATACTTATATATATTTATCATAATTTAATATACACCAATCCTCATACCGAAACCAACTTTGCCGTAAAAACTGTACCAAAAAAAATAATAAACCCAAATATAAAACTGCCATGAATTGAAACTCTACAGTACTTCATAAACCCTCAATTTTCCATCCGCTGCTCTTATCAACAAGTATATGAAATTTTATGAAGTAAATGACCGAAAACAGTTAACCTTTAAACATATAACTCTGGAGTGTGTTAGGCTGTAAAAAGACATTTTATGAGAAACTTGAGTATCATAAAATGAAGGGTTACGTGTTCTTGATCTGATGTTTCTGTGAAATCTGTTGTCCTACGAGCAAAATAAAAGCGTTAACAGGCGAACTGCCAAAATATACAAAAATAAATCCTTTTTTAGTAATTTTTATATTCTCCGAGTAAATTCCTGGTAATCTTCGACTAAAAATCTACTATAAAGAGACGATTTTGGGACGCATTCCACGCAAAAAGAACGGGTATCAAATAGTTAATTTACTCAGCTCGCTCCAATTTTTTAGGCTTTCAGTCTGAGTTCTGTTTCACAGTTTTGATTAAATATTAATAAACATGAAATAACAAAGTCAAAATTGTCTGTTTAAAATTCTGAATTCGCTAGAAATGGTCCTTTCACATCCAAAAAACAGATGTTTTACAAGATTTTTGTTTATAATTTCAGAGTTTTCAAGTTGTGACGGCAAAGTAGTCTTAAAGGTCCCAGAGGCTCTAATCTAATGAACTTAGTTCCAGCTAAATAACAGAGTAACAAAGGCTTGACATTTTGAACACTAATTTGAGTAATTTGAGACTTTAGTTTCGACATCACTCTTGTTTAATTTGCCTTCGTTTGTAGAAGATGTTTGTTAATTTAAAATAAAAGGACTTCTGCACAAGTGTATTCAAGGACTTTTTCGCAGGGGTTTCACAAACATACAATTCACATACACCAAGAACACCTAGAACACACTACACGTGGAAAAAGCAAATGTGGATCACACGAATCATGCTAATGTAATTCAAGGAACTCGGTCCAGTCGTTTCAAAGCAAATTGGCTGTGTCAGACAGACGGACAAACATACAAGTGATTCTATAAAAGTTTCGATATTTCGTTTCGAGGTATGAAACCCTCAAAAACAACATGAAAGGAAAGAAATTAAGTTGCTATTCAATTATTTATATTTTGATCTATAGTATCGCTTCGCTTTACCTCCTCATGGGACAACAGCAAACGTGTCTTTGATCTGACGTTACTGCTAAGCGGTATATGAGATTTGAGAATGTATATCGGCTTTACAAACACGCGATTTCGTATCCAGAATACAATACAAACGGTAATAAAATATTTTAATATGTTGAATTTCGTATAGAGAGATACGAGTGTATACTTCAAATTTGACTGTTGGAGAAAATGTGAAATGTTCTCAAAAAGTTACTTTTTAGAGTACTATTATTGTCATTTTACTACATACAAATTATGTTGTATGGAAATGTACCGTCTAAAATATTTATTGTTTGGTGTCCTTTTTTATCAATAATGTGGGGCAGAAATCTCTTTGCTGCTCATAGGTGAAAGACCAATAAATTATTCATTGGAGGCAACAAAAAAAACTGAATAAATACTTAAACATGTGTAATAAGACTCATTTCAAAAAATGAAAACAGTCTAATTGCAATAATTCTGAACTTTTTCGTAACTCATATTTTGTTTCTACAATTAGCTTTTTGATTAAGCCTTTGACTAGTCTACTAGGAGGCGAGCAAGGGATGATGACGTCATCCTGGAAGACTCTATTGCCATCCTACCATACAAACTAATCATGTCAGTAAAAAATATTAGTTCATAAACTTTTTATAGTCCAGTAACTGGGTCAGGGGTCAAAACAAAATATTTGGCAGATTGTTTTCGATGTATGCTTCTATAGTAAACAAGTGAAAACTTTGTGGTAATGGCTTTATCGAGCCTTACGATGCCCATGGGAAATGATGGGATAGTATAGACGAAAGATAATGTCCGTATGGGCTGTTGTAATGATAATTCGGGTAGTTATCACGAAGTTATTATGGGGTTAACTTAGTACAGAATATGAGTCTTAGTTTGGTTCCTTGTATGTAGCTTCTTCTTAAATTTTCACAGTCAAGTTTTAGTGTACTACTAAGTTTATAAATAAATACCACTTAATATAAATAAAGTTTATAAATAATACCAATAACACTTTTTTCTTCTTCATCATATTAAAGATCAAATCTCTTCATCACTCAATGGTTTGCTAGTAGATACCTTAATTACGAGTGCAGCTCGCCTCTGTATAATAACTATAAAAATATTGTATTTCGTATTTTTTATCGTGAAGGCAAAGTTTTCTTATACATTCATTCGTCAACAAAAAACATGTAACTTGTACCTACCTAAAGACGATCATTTTAAATATGCACCAAGTATAAAACCTTCCCACTTTCGCCGTCATAACTTTAGAAATACGAAGAGTATGATCTTACATTATGACAGTCTTGCAAATGTATTTTTACGGTCTCGAGTTTTATAACTTTGTTTTCTTGCTGTCGTCAAAATTGTCTAGACCGGCGCTAAAACGGACACGTCTCATGTTTTACAGTGGAGCACTTAGGGAAGTTATTAAGTATTTTTATTGGCTGTATTGTTTTATAGAATGTTCAGTTTTTGTTTTGTATTGCAATAATATTATACAGCAGATATGTTACCTTAAATGTTACCGACGTTTAAAATCTGATTGCTCTGATGTATGTCAAAATGTTGCCAACTTGCACTACTGTATATAATACTGTAATAATGTATATTATAATGTACATAATTGTACAAAAGTTAGGAGAAGCACGGATGTAAAAGAGATAGCCATCATTTGAAAACGTCCTAATTAGAAGGTTTTTTAATACTCAAATGCTAGCGCTAATAACATGTCTGCCTCATTTTTATATATAATATCATTGTTGTGTTGTTAAAACTAAGTCTGTTTACAAATTAGTATTTAACCTTTTTTGTAAGTGCTAGTTGAAATACGCGTATTATGTTGTTTTACTTGTTTAATGTTAAACACACAAGTTGCATCTAATTTGTGTAAACCATTTATAAAATCCTTTTTCCGATAACTTACTTAATAGGTTTGGTTAAAATAAATATATTAACGACTTTCCGCCATTTTTCTTTAACATTTATCCAAAAACACTTGGGTTTTTTTAAAAGAATCTTACGATATAATGTCGAAATCCATTCAGCTATTTGTGAAGAAACGAAGTAATAAATAAATAAATTTACAAACAGAAACACAAGATCTTTTTTGAAAACAAAACCTTTCCTTGGCAGTCGGATAAGAACACAAAGATCTTCTATTGATTCAGACAACAAATAATCCTCACCACAATTTCTGCTGACTCGCACTAAGCCAATTTTACCTGTTACTAACTATATAGGATCGACCGATCTACAGGACGCTTCATTAGTGGCAACAGATGCAGGAGTTTTAACTAGTAATGGTTGGTATTAGCCTGATGTATTAGCCTTCGTACAGGCTGCGGCGAAGCGTTTAGCGATATTACGTACACAGTTTTTGTAATGGTGGTCATTATTGGGAGTAATTAAAGTTGCTTTTTATATATTTAGATTGTGTTTACTTTTAAACCGACTTTTAAAAGAGGAGGATCTCATATTTTTTTGGTATGGCGAATGAAGAGACTCAAAAATTGTCTGGTTTTTCTGGTACTGGTTTGGTTGGTATGTATTCCCTATGACGCGATGATAATAATATTACATAAACAAAATATGTGAAATAAAATTCATCGCAGGTATTTCATTCTTTTTTTATGCACTTTCTTCAAATCGTCTGTCCATCTTGCCGCAAGACGTCCTACACTACGTTTACTTAAACACTGCACTATGACACGTGTTGAAGATACTAAAGGGGAGGAAGCAGATTAAATCGCATCGACCATAAAACTGTTTATGTCTCCAAACATTACGAGTTCTTTGACACAGTATAATCTGGCAACCAACGTAACTTTCCAACTAGCTACACCCACAAGGGAATGCTGCTTATTTAGTGCACTTAAACAAAACTCCTTTAATCGCACCTCTACTTAAGTAGTCAAATTGGTGCCTGAATAAATTAAAAGTTCCAACATTTCACCTCACAAGTTTTCTTAGACAAAGTTAACTTTTCATGGCATTACAGAAGAGCTTCACAATTGCTTTTCTTGTTGTAATGCTTACACGAGTTTTCAAGGGCATTCTGTTTAGGTAATGTTTAAATTATGTTGTTACTCTGAAGTTGGAGGTTAATATTCGAAAGTGACATGTGCTTAACGCAGCCATTTTGTATTTGAAAATGGTACACTCTCAATTAATTAGTGCTTAAATAGGGAGCATTCACACACATTACCATAGGCAAATGTAAAATCCAGATCTCCAAAATTTTTTTTTTTGAGTTTTTCAGTAGGCACTGTCCTAATTATCATTGTAGCAAAGTATTAAAATTATGACTTTATTATGACATTTTTACATTATGCATATCTTAAATATTTACGAACTTAACTATATATACACTTAAAACAAAACTAAACTTACCTAATAAAATGTCTAAAAAATTGTGTCAAGTATTATAATTCATGATCCCCAGTCCTGTTCCCAATTAAATTATTTGAGGACGGCGCAATGCGTATTTTGCTTTCACTCATCTGTACTCGTCATCTCAGCATTAACTCCTGTCTTTCTCATTAAATCTTTCACGGAATACATCCATCTCCTTTTAGGTCTTCCTCTGCATGTATACCCGTATCACAGTCATACTCTTTTGTTTAATTGTAGAGTATTATATTAATTATATATAACTTTACGCCTCATTACATGAATTTGTGCTTATGGATCCTATACCTAAAATATTAGCCAGTAAAAACTCTTTAAAACCAGGCCAACAAAAACACAGTTTAACAGGATTAGTTACCACAAACATTTTTAGACTTAAACCTCTAAGTTTATCTAAGTAATTGAATACTTAAGTCCTAACAAAAACGTTATTTAACAAACTATTACCAAACAACGTAACTCAACCTATCTGGAGTTAGAGGTGTAACAGATAGAGCGAGATAGCACCATACACCAATAGTAAAGAGAAACAGTGACAGTAATACATTTGGTGCTAAATCTAAACGGGTCAATATAAAATGGATAGTATCCTATAGTTGTTTTAGCGTTATGTAAGTTTGTCATCGGCAAGCCCCTTAGAGAAAAAATAAGTGAACTATAGAGTGCGCATATCGAGTATGAACTGTAAGCACTAGTATGAACGAGTAAAATCGTAAAATTAGTGTCAAAACAGAGTTTTATTGCCCTAACAATATCGGAACCTTCGATATTTTCGCATGAACGTCTGTCATCGCACGGAACATCACTTAAATCAGTAAACGAGCGTAGTACTAACAGCAAAAAAATGTTTAATTTGCTTGCTCAACACAAGGGGCTACTAGCGAAACGCGCACTCTTTGCTTATCTATGTTTACTCTAAGGCAAGCCCTTAGAGTTGAGAGTGCCATCAAGAGGGATATCTTCATAAATTAACATTCAAAGCGTTGTTTGCTAAATGAGGTGCGCGACCTTCGCGTAAATTAATAACAGCATTACAGAGTTAATGCGAGTTGGGAACTAGGACTGTCCATGTAATATTACAATTTTGGGAGACTGTTCTGCTAGGATACCGAAATTTCTTGATTTTTAGGAGTGTTAAGGTTGGCAAAGTTTCGTCGATAAACGTTTGTCGTTGTTTGAATATGGTATGAGGAGGGTATATAAGGGTTTCTGGGTACTGTTTTTAGTCAAAATAAATATAATTTACTGCCATACTCCCTCTGAGTATGGCAGTAAATTATATATTTTTTTTTTCGTTAGTGGTTATTTAAGGTTTTTTTTTTATTTAAGTACGCCTACTGTCCCACTATTGTGAGTTGGCTTTGTTGGTTTGTCGTACTTTGTACTAAGACACGTTAATGGTTACTCAAGGAATCTCTTATTTTTTATTAAAGTACGCCAACTGTCCCACTACTGTGAGTTAGCTTTATTGGTTTGTCGTACTTAAATCGATATAAGGAATCCCTTAAATCGATTTAAGTGAGCCAACTCTTAGACTTCTGAGAATTTGCTAAGTAACTATTCTTCTTATAAGGAAATCAGTTAAGTAACCATTTACGACTCTGAGTGCGGCAGTTCAGTACATTATTTCCTGAACATTTATATAGAAACAATTAAATCAAAAGGACGATATTAATAACCAAACCATACTGACAACTTTGGTTAATATAATCGATTATAACGCATATTAATTAGTTACAATTCGATATTAAAATAATTATAATTTCCTGGCAAAAAAACCACATACGAGTTTAATATTAATAAAACTGAGCATACAACGATACTTGCTAAAAAGCTTTTTGTTATAAAATAACTTCAGTAATTGACTGCCTGTGGTTTCAGCTAGAAATTAGGTCAGTATAATATCAAAATTATTATTTACGAGGATAAGGAACATATTAGGGCACTTAATAAACGGACAAATTAAATGACAGAAGTCAAACTTCGCGTAAATAGTATGAATGGTAATAATGCTAAGTATTCTACTATTTTTTAAATCACGGTTAGTAAGATGGTAAACACAATGAGGAGTTATTGTTTATCAAGATCAAAGTCCTAAAAAAATATTTTGATTTGTCTGAAAATAAATTTCTGATAATAAAAAAGAGAAAATATTTCTTGTTTCAAATCAATTTAATTTTCCGAGAACTGCTTGTATGTGATGAATAAATTACACTTCTGCTTCTTTTCTGTGCATGTCACGATTTTTTCCCTGAAAATCAATATTGAAACAAAGTTTGTAACCGTATTGAAATTTATTAGCTTTAACGAAATATGAAACGGAATATTTTAGTTCGTGTAATACTGTATACTATATCTCTATCTAGTTTATATTTTGTTTAATTATCTTATGAATAAAGAAAATACTATGTGCTCCTGTTAGACATGCTTAAGATTGGTTTATTAAAATTAGATTTAAGTGCGTACTTACTATTTTACGTTAGACACTGTTCTAGGGTAACAGCCTCCCTAGACAAGTGGCATTTCGTCAAGCGTTAACGAAGATAGAAATCGCTTAAATGACATTAAATGTATGGAAATGACATTTCGTTTCGATAAGTCACGTGATTTGGACTTGTCACTGTCTTGCATACATTTGAACGATTCGATTAGCGTTATCGCTTGTCGACATGTCACTTGTCTAGGGGGGCTGTACTGACATCAACAATTTTATAACGTCAATTTGTGTTTTGCTGATTCGGAACTGCGAAAGGAGGACAAGTAAAATTATAAAAAAGTTGCAAGTCAACTGATTACTTATGGCAACAATCCAAGTAGGGTTATATTTTGTTGCCAATACATTATATGTATGTTTTTAGAGGTATCCTTTTTAATATGATAACATTGAACGAAGATAAAAATCTCAGCGATTTGAAATAAAAGAATGCCTACTTGACTGCCAAATTTTGTTATGGTCGGCTTTCAGTTGTACCAAATACAATTATAATTACTTAAAATTTTACATGGAACGACTGAAATCAACCCATTTACATTTAACAACAAGGGTAATTCAGTATTCCTTTGTAAGAATTATTGTCCTAATTATTTGAGAAATCACATACATTACTCAGAACCCAAAGTAAGTAGCTATAGCACTTGTGTTATGGAATCAGAGACAACAAAGGCACTACAAACACCCCTATCCGAAATAATGTAGAAAAGTGGCTTTCTGCATTGACACGTCCGGGGAACGAACCTGGGGAAGAGCTGGCGACATCTTGAAAACCGGTATGCACGCCATTCGACCTCGGAGGTCGTCATTATTAATTCCAGCCTTCATTATAACAAGGTAGTGAATGGTTATATTACATTTGAACCCGTCTGTATTTTTCCAGTAATTTGATAAAAGTTTTGAATATGTAACGAAATTTTTGTTTGTTATGAATATTTGAAAAATATTTTGATATGTTCAAAACGTGAGTATTTGAGATATCTCTATCTGAATGTATTATACCAAGCTTTACCTTCTCTAAAAAATAGATTCGTGACGACGCATTAATCAAGATGGAAAAAAGTTATATTATAGCCAAAGATCTAACAGGATATGAAACGTTATGGCGCCATACGACGTCAAATCACATCACAATCTTATTATAACTTTGAAATGTTAAAAGCGTCGGTATCTGATAAATTTGGCTCATGTCGTTTTAGGAAATTGGATTAGAATTTGATTCATATATTTGCCTTCGATTTTATATCTTTACATTTATACTCTTATGTTTCGTTTCATCAGCTTTTTATCTTATCTACGGAGATGTTTCTCGCTTATTTAGTAAAGTAAAATAAAGATACCTATATATTTTAGGTGCCTAATAGTTGTAAAGTAGTCACTTGTTACTAGGTTATGCCCAGTTCCTATATTCAGGAAAACATTCATTTTTCTTACGGGTGGTAAAAATTTTCAAGCAAAACAAAGAAAATTCTACCGTCAATAAGCAAAACGAATCTTGTCTAGAATATAGAACCCGGGCATTATTTAGACGTGGGTAAGAAAACAAAACTCAAAGTGTTTTAAGTACCGTTTGTTTTTTCGTCGCTAGGCTAGGTTTCCTTAAAAAATTTAATGCTTAGATGAACAGTAACCCTTATTAAGTTATCCGTTTGATAATCAGGAATAAATAATAAATGGCGTCATCAACTAAATTTTTAATTGTAGAACCATTTGGTAATGTAAATCGTCTTAAATTCATCTAAGATGTTGACAAATAACTCGTTTTCAATATCAAATTATTCGTTAAAATTTCCATAATAGGTACCTACGATAGTATCAATCTCAGATATTTAGTTTCAAGCCAGCTAAAGGTTGAAATATAACTTGCTAATTGGAATAAACTCTGAACAACTTCCTTCAGCTAAGGGTAGATTCAGATAGGAAATGTGAAGAACCGTTTAATTTGCAAACGCTTGAAAAATCAGATGAACGATCACGAATGACTGAACTCTGATTGCTGTTTTTGCTTTCTTGCAGTTCCAATTTGTTTAACGTTACTTCTGTAATGCATATAAAGAAGAAATACAAACTCAAAGCAAAATGGCGAACTGTAATACAATTATTTGCGTATAGTTAAACTAATGTTTGCAGTAATGACGTGATCTGCCTAATATTAATTATAATTTTACAAGTTTTGTTGGACTGTGTTTTAGATAAAGTAACTGTTTATCTGCATTCGACTGGCCAGTTGGTCTAGTGGTTAGTGACTCTGACTGCTAAACCAGAGGTTGTGGATTCCATTCCCATCCAGGACAAATCTTTCTGTAATGAACATGATCATTTGTTCTGTTACTAGGTGTAATTAAATAATAATTTGTATGTAGTTAGAAATATATAAGTATGTTTGTCAGTTGTCTGGTTACCGGCTTTGCCTAGTTTGGCATCAGACGACCGTGTGTTTGTTGTACCTATTTCTTTTTTTTCTCAATAAACATATAAAATATATTACATTTAATAGTTATTACCTTATCTACGAAACGAACTAGATATCCCATTACAAAGCTGATTCAATTAGTAGAAGAGTTTAAGGTTTTTGTTTTAAAAAAATGATAAATAAAACTAATTTAGTGTTTTAGCATATAAACTGACCCTAAAATACTAGATATTCAAATTTCTAAATTGTTACCCAAATTACAACTCGACCTTAAAGTGAAAATTGATTACAGTTACGAAAATGTTTCATTTATTATATTTCTTGAAATTTAAAACAGATTATCATGATCTAGTTAGTTGAGGATTATTTGTTGCTAGCCAGCTTGATAATAATTGATATAAGTATTAAATCGTGATTGTTCTTTAAACAATGTAATCATCATTATTAGTGGTCGACTCACTGAAATGATGAAATGAAATGAAAAACATGTTGTATACTATTTTTTTTAAGTAAAATTTGTTTACGCGCGCTTGGCTTGGGAAGTAAACTGGTAAATGCGTGACGAGATCGTTACGAAAAGTGTGATCGGGCGAGGCGATCGCAAAGGTTGAGAGGGAGATATATATAAGTTTGTGTTAGTGATAGATATATGTAAGATAGAAAGAGTTACTTTTCGTATATTACTGTAGGAGCAAGGGAGAGAGTGCGAGCACACATTTTCTTTCTCTCTTTCTAGTAGCCAGTTACGTTTCGAATTTACTTTGGTCGTGTGGTCTAAAGCACACTCGTTTTTTTTAAAACGACTTCTTTACCTACTAATTTCAAAAAGGGATAGAACACGCGTCACCTACTAACTTTATAAGCTTATAAATTTTGTATTCGTGTATTTTTTAGCAGTTCTACTTCAATTGAATACTATTAATAGAAACATTTGTAATAAATAAATAATTAATTTGATAGTAGTGATTGAAATAGATCAAGATAGTTGAAACAAAACAAATAAATAGCCAAAAGAGTTATCGACGTAAACAAAACTCAAGAAATAAAACAGTATTACATTGGTGAAAGGGGAATTTCAACATGATATAGGGACATAAACAATTTGTAGTTGTAACAGAATCGCCCACAATTAACAACATTTATGTAAACCTCATTCTAATCCTAAGGCTTAGACCCAAAACTGTACATGCTTCGGAACATCGCGAGATTATAATATTTTAGTACCCCTTAAAGTAGCTAATTTGAATATTTAGCGTGTTGATTAAGATATGACTGGGTTTTTTAATAAACGGTATCTAAGCTGGGTCTTTAGAGATACATAATTAAGTTCTTTTTTTTAATTATCATATTTTTTATGGCGAGTAAAGTGAACGCTGAGTTCCAAAAAAAAGTATAGGTGCTCACAGTGGTAATTGGCGTATTGACCTATATCGCTCGGCTATCCGTTCAGTCAAACTACACAGCACAGCAACCCTACCTATTGTTTAAAATCTTAATTACACCGGAAGATCTGAACTTAATCGGAACTTTACATAAAGCTATTTCCTATCTGGCATTTTAAAATTGCTAATTAGACAGAGAGAGACACGTGACGTCACTATTGTTTTTAATAATATAATTTCCTCATGACCAAATTTCGGTCACGAAGGCCTCTCTATGCGCGAACACAGTTGCACTCTCTGTTTCTTCCCTCTCATAGTCCAATGGACGGCAATCCGACACGACCGGAGAGAGATCAGGCGCAGGACTAACGGCCTTACGTGCTTTCCGATGCACGGGGTGTAAACACCACCTGACTTTCTGAGCTGTACTGAGTATTTCTAAACGAAAAACCCAGTAACTATTTTTGGGTATACCTGGGATTCGAACCCGAGATCTCGTGCACGGCAGTCGAGCATGCGTCCACTAAACCAACAAGGCAGTCGTCGTGCAACAGGCAAGGCATTCTTGTAATAAGAAATGGACATAATGACTTCAAATTTTTGCAATAAAATATGACTCAAAATCTTTGTAATGTTGTGTTAATTTTAGTAATAATTTCTGAAATTAATGTCACGTACAATTAAAATTTCAGCAAAATGAAAATTCCATTACATCCTGAAACAAGGGAAATTTGAATTTTACCTTCATTTTAACCGTCGCAAACGAACGAGTTGCCAATATTTCGTCACAACCTGACCGTTTCCTGGGCAATTCTACACGTTCATATCTTTAATTTCCTCATTGCCCCGTTCTTGGGTCACTTTCATTTCAAAAGGTACAGTTTCTATATAAATGTTATATATTTCTCTCATATTTGATGAAGGTTTGTATGGGAAATTGGTCCTTTACATTGTAATCATCTTTTATTCAGGGCTTGTTCGTTTCGTTTGTATGTTGTTATTGATTTATGAATTAGGCAAACGGTATTAGGGAAATGTGGATGAGAGATGTTGTTACAACGGAGTTCCTTTTTTATTGGAATAACATGCAATAAATATACGTATTTTTTTACCCGCTCGTGCGACAGCAAAGGCTGGGTTATTTATGCTACACATTAAGAAGGTACACAAAATAAACTCTGTTACACTCATGGTGCAAATCAATATTAAAAAATAAGGATAAGCATTGCCAAACAATGTCGCCGCGGTTGGTCCGTGGATGGGTAAGACACCTCCTTGCCTCGAAAAGCAAGTTAAGCTGTTGGTTCTGAGTGTCATACGTTGATCTTTAGTGGTCATTAAGTCGGTACAAAACTGAAAACCAGTTTTACCATGGGTCTGTGTTACCTAGTCAAATGGGTTGTAAAGGTCAGATAGGCAGTCGCTCCATGTAAAATACGGTATTCAGCTGAATACGGGAAGACTGGAAGCCGACCCCAACTAACTTGGTAAATGGCTAGGTAGAAGAATGAGAGACTAGGTAGGTACAACTAAAATATTTTTCAAAACGTTTTGATTTATGCATTAATTTTCATTGGTATTATGGCGAGAATTATTCCAACCACTGCAATGTGTCCTCGTCGCTTTGAAGTCTTATTATACCTCTCCAAATCATACGAATAATGTGCGGTGTCGTAAATCCTGAGAGTAAATCTCAATATACGCTCTGCGCATGTGCAGCACCAGTTCTCACAATACATAAATTATCATCGGGCTCAAAATTATGAGTAAGTAGGTGCTAGCAATTGTCAACGTAAAGTACTTAATTAGAAACGGTTCATAACAGTTATATGAAAAAATACTTTATCTGTGGTAAATAAAGTTAAATTTTACGAAATTATTGTTATTTTTAATTGTGGTTATTAATATTTTAAAAAGTAAATATAAGCTATGAATATAATATACAAAGTTTAGAAGACGTTTTTGGAGATGATTTGAATAAAATTGACAGCAAGAGATACTATTAAAATGTTATTTTTCTTTAATGTATTTCCGGATTTTTTTTTTAAATCTTAGTACACACGTATTTTTTTTACTTTACGTAATAAAAATCTTACGACAATATTTGATTTGTAATGTCGCATGACGTCACAATCACGTTTATTTTATACAAAAGCATGACGTCATTAGCCCCACTCCTGAACTTTGATTCGCTTTATCTACTTAGTGTTTTCTTATTTTTAAAGTGTCTATTTCCTTTTTATCAAACTGAAGGACTAATTTGATTTTGACTTTTAATTCCCAGTCATTTACGCCATTCTTTCAGATCAATTACAATTTCAACATAATTTAAAATATACAGTTTGTAGAAAAGATTAGGCATATCACCCTCAACCTTAGTAACCCAAGATTTTAAGAAACACTTCAGAAAAATGGTTCGGAAACGCGAGCCGTGTCAGAAAATTTACATTTTATTAATCTTCGAATGAGGAGAGAGTTCCTCAAAAAAAAGAGCAAAAAAAACAATATGAAAGCTCGGGGACGAAGATTGGAAGCGTCCTTTCTCATTGATGAAATTTCGCAAAAGAAATTCTATAAAATTAAACTTGACGTTTCGGAGTGCCCGAGAAGAAATGATTCCGAAATCTCAATGGTTTAAAACAAGAGAGTGCAGATGTTTTTGATTTAGTAAATAGTATTTTTTCGTATTAAATTATCAGTATTAACCTCCAAGCAAGTGAGCAAGAGTGGTGATCAATGCTCATTGCCTTTTCTACATGTAATGCGTGTGCCAAATTAGACATTTTCAGCCTGTATCATTTTATTTAAATTTTTTGGATGGATACTTACTAATAATAGGGGTGCGGACTGGGTATGAAAAGGAAATATCTATTTAAGTCCACCAGATGACGATAAAATTTTTAAAAAACTTGTATTGTTCTTTTATCAAATCAATGAAAAATATCAAAGTTAAAGCGCTTTAAAGTTCAGAAGTGGGGGCTTGTGACGTCACGTACTGGTAAAAATTGTAGCTACAAGTAACATCACGCGATATTTCTATTCACTGTAACTTCCTCATTGTTTGTTTATATATTAAAAGAAAAAATACGTGTCTAATATTTTTTGATAATGAATGTGACGTTGATAAAAATAAATTGTTCGTATCCCCTTTTATCATAGGAACTGTACGAAGTCCTTATTTCTTTTTCCGATCCAATAAATCTAACAAGAAGAATTTAACAAGATGTCAAATAACAAACTTGGTTCAACTGTAATGATTACCATAACACAAGTATCCCCTGACATACGAACAAGTATTACAACTTCTGGACACATGTAAACAAAATTAATAGAAGTTGTATATTTAAAATATTCTGTAATGAGTTTACTTTAATCCTTACGTAAACATCAAACCAACATTTGAGCTTGCCACAAACTTGGCTAATTAAACTTCGGAGCAACTGAGCCCCGTGGGTCCCTAAGCGTTCATATGGTATGTATATGTATATTAATGTCCAATATCTTCTTCAAACCATTAAAGTTAAATATGACGCATTAAATTGGACATTCGATTTTAATTACCTCGATATCAGTATAGGGATATAAGTATTCAATACGTTTTAATACTTAAACCTTAGTCTCTATTTTGAGAGGTTTTGACAGTGATATGCGATATAAATAATTTTCAGTGACGTTTTTTTTTTCCTACATATAAAATTTAAGATTTCATTGCCCACTTACATATAGTATATAGCACACATATGGCGAGTCTGCGTATATTATAGTTCATTCATAAGTACACAAAGCCTAACGATTTAATAAATACACATAGCTTAGTACCTATATGCCTTCATATTGCACTCCTTGTTATTTCTTTATAACTGAAAACGTGATATTAAATGTCATTTGTTTTATAACCCTGACCAGTAGAATAGTTTGGTATGTACCTTTATTTCTAACTAGCGGTCCGTCCCGGCTTTGCATGGGTGGACATTTATTTATGTTGGGATACAAGCATTCGCATGTGACGTAAGCATTATGTAGCATTTTAATGGTGAAAGATGTTTTTATTCGGTTGATTCGGATTTGGTGAATCGGTCCAATAGTTTTTGAGTTTATTTGTTACAAACATAAAAAAAACCTGTGTGTTACTGTTTACCGCAGCTCCGCCCGCATGTGTGCCGATTATCACGGCAAAAAATAGCCTATCTACTTTCTTGGGATTCAAGCTTACCCCGTACCAAGTTTCATCAAAACCAGTTTAGTGGTTTAGCCGTGAATGCGTAACAGACAGACAAACAAAATTACTTTCGCATTTATAATATTTCAGATTCACAATACTCGACCAACACCAAAACATTGTTTACACAAAGTACATTACTTCTTAACCTTTTGTCGTATACCAACTGTTCCCTTTCAGCGAGTAATGGTACATAAATTATATATGATTGATCATTCTCCTGTTTATATCTAAATGTAATGCGGGGTATTTTGTTTACTGAACATTATCATTACAATATATTCCGTGTGTAATAAGGCATATTTTCCTTTGAAACATAGCATTGTTTTTATTTGTGTTGACTCACAAAATGGATGTTTCTTTATATGTTATTTAGAATTCAATGTTTTATGTATGTGAGATGTCATTTAAACTAATGTATTTTTTTTGCTACGTCTATATCAATTGAATTAGCTATTTGACAGATTTCGATAGTCTAGAGCTTGAGAAAGGACATGGGCTACCTTTTAAACTGACATCCACCCAAGCGGAGCCGCGGGAAACAGCTAGTTTACTATATATTTAATGCAAAAAACATATTTTAAAATATTTTTTAGTCTACATCTAGCATAAACAGCATATTTCCTGTCTAATAGCAAATTGACTTTATTCAGTGTCTAAAGTATAAGCAAATATAAGTAAACGTCTATCAATACTTTAAACAATACTATTGTACATAATTCTTAAAATTCTTTACTCTATCTACTTTTTATCTGTATAACTTTAACTTTAGTTTATATAAATTTTATGTTCAATTTCAGAATTTAATTTTTCTCACATAGTATTAAGTAAGTTTAATTACCTTAATGGCTAAATGCGAATGCTGGGATCTCCTTTAATTGAAGGAGCACAACTCAAATGTACATTCTACTTATGTCTAAATTATGTATCTTGTGTATTCTTCGTTGGAGATCGAAAAATAAATAATTAAAATTAAATGACGATCTCCGTGGTCGAGTGGTGGACGCACTGGTTTTTAAGGTATCGCCAGCTCTGAAGTCCCGGGTTCGATTCCCAGACGGGTCAATGTAGAAAACCAGTGTTCTACATTGTCTCGGGTCTAGGTGTTTGTGGTGCCCGTCGTTGTCTCTGAATTCTATAACACAATTGCTTTAAAATAGCTACTTACTTGGGGTTCAGAGCAATGTATGTGATGTTGTCCACATTTATTTATAATTATTATTATTTATATATTTAAAAATGCCAATAAGCGAGTTTAGCCGGCGTGCATTTTACCTACTCACTATACATTAATTTCAAATAAATCCTTGGCATACTTTTAAAATGTAATTAGTCATGCGTAAACTTATTTTATGAAACAAAATAACTTATTATTATATTTAAGTCTGTAAATAAATGTCTAGAAAAAATAATACTAAACGAATAACACATTCATCTGTTCGTCTTGAAACGTAATCCGAAGAAAAGCCTATTATTTTAGCTCATATCACTGTCTGTGTATTTGATAAACGAGAATGTCTGAACTCAACAAGAAAACCTTTGTAACATACATCCATTTTACATTATATCTTAGTAATAACTTGTCTTAGAAAGGCTAACAAAACCTTAGTAGGTGGAGTAACGTTTTTATTATGTTTGTTGAATTGACATTTTGTTTGTTTAGATTTTCGTCAGGTTAAAACTACATTATTAAATTGAGTTTTGTGTTTGACTTGTGGCCGAGTGGCGTACACACCGGTTTCTAAAGAGTCACCAGCTCTGAACGCAAAAAACTCCAAACTACCGAACGGATTTTCATATGGTTTTCATCAGTGGATAGAGTCATGAGAAAGGATAGTGAGTATAATTTATTAAGGTTTTGTCTACATATATACATTATAAGGTGTCGTCCGAAGCCAAGGCAGGACACTAGTTATACTTAAAGATTAATATGATTTTAAACTTACCGAAGAACACTGATTACAACGATTTGTTATTTAATTAACAACGAAATGACTAATTAGGGAAGTGTCCAAAGTGTGATTAAAGGAGTTTGACTGACGTCTTTTTATGTTATTACTAGCTGTCCCCCGCGACTTTGTTCGCGTGTTTTAGTTTCAACGGTTTTTAATTTTTGCAATATTTTTCATTTATGCTCCGCTCCTATTGGTCGTAGCGTGATATTATATAGCCTATAGCCTTCCTCAATAAACGGACTATCCAATACAAAAAGAATTTTTCAATTCGAACCAGTAGTTCCTGAGATTAGCGCGTTCAAACAAACAAATAAACAAACAAACAAACAAACTCTTCAGCTTTATAATATTAGTATTAGTATAGATGAACAAAATATTATGTTATGTAGGAACATATCCATGGTAAGGAGAGGTGAAGACGAGTAGACCAGATACTTTTATGAAGGACTGATATTATACCATGTGGCAAGAAATTGCGATGAATGTATTTGTGTAGTATACTACAATTTTTGTGTCAATTGATGTTATTTCCATTAAATAAACATCAACTTTATGCAAGTGTAAATAAAGTTTATTTTAGACTGATTAGTACCGTTGAAAAAATTATAAAAAATATAATTTTGTAGCGCAAACTGAACCTAATGTGCAAGCATAACAATTGTTTTTCCTAAAACACCTGTTTGTTTGTATGTTGATGAATTGATGCAGCCTAAATTTAAATAATTAATAAATAAATTAATGAGTCAAAGATGTTACGCTTGATATAAAGAAATTCATATTTTTTTAATTAATAAATACAAAACAAGGAGATCGAATAATCTTGGCCGACCAGATACTTGTGTAAGCACGATCAAAATGTGAATTGTAATATATTTTGGTTAGATTAAGATCGAAAAGGTATATCTTAAAGTTTCTAAGCAACTGCTCCTATAGATTAAACTGTATTCAATTACATCGTAAAATTTCAATATAGAAAGTAAATAAATACTCTCGTCCAGTATTATTTAGAATTTACAGTTTGTAGACAGAATAATGAATTTAAAAGCAACAACACAAATTAGCATAGTGAGCTCTATTACGACTTGTCATAATATTTAACAGCATAAATCATATTTTGATGTCACTGGGTTTTTGTTTGAAAATTCTCTGAAAAGTATAACATTTTTACTATTACTGTGGCAAGTGTGAAGTCTCCTCAAGTGACGATACTTAGTACTTATTTGTTTTTAACGAAATCTCTGCCTTATAGCTAGTAATTTAAGTAATTTTTTTATCGATGTCAGTTGTTAGGTTAAACGTGAGTAAAGAAAATTTTCTCGGACTTCTATACTGTCTTTTTTGCGATTACAAAATCCAGGATTTAAATGAGTTTTCATACTTGCACTTAAAAAACGCACATTAACACACAGGTTTACAGCAAATTGCATAGAAAACTAATAAACAAACCTTTATTTAAAAGAATACAAGCTGATAGTGTGATTGGGCTTTATGCCTGGTACCTATATCGAGGAATGATTCGTTTTGCTTATGGACGGTAGTATTTTCGAAGCCAAACCAAGTAATTCTACGGTTTGTAAGCAAAATCAATCGTTACTTTAATATAGGAACCCGTCATTTACTGATTGTTCATAATCTTGTAATCGATGCGTATCATATTAATAACATTTTTTATTTATCAAACTCAATTATTGTAGGAAATTACAGTATCAATTTATACAAACACAAAAACTTAAGCTATATTAAAATTAAAACTTATAACGTATATAAAATAAGTAACTAAATAACTAACAAGCATCAAAGAATTCATCGTCATCGTTGTCAATGACGGGAAACGTGCCCAGAAGGCTGGCAACGTTGCCACGTTGAATTGCTATGCATATTCTTTGGGCAATGTAAATTCCAGCCTTCTGGTCACGGGTAGAGTCGACCAGACGTTTTGCTAGTTCTTTTAAAAGGACTCGTGCACCTGGTCCCCATGTCCCGAGCGTTTCAACCCCAAACGGCTCAAAAATATAATTACCAATTAGGTTACTATATTTTCGCCGTTTTAGGGTTTCCGCAGCTCCAGCAGCAGCGCCGGGAGAGGCCGCCGAACAGAGAACGTGGGATGGCGCAAGGGTGTCGACGCATGTTGCGTCCCACATCAAAGGCCGACCCAACTTCCATGCATCCATTAATAATTATAATAGCAATTTATTGTACTAGATGCCGTTAGTCGTCATTACAGAAGTCAAAAATAATAGTTTCGTTGTATATGGTATGTCAGTTCCTTTTGTCTTCGGCTTAGCCTTTTCCCAAGCTATGTTGATGTCGCCTTCTAGTCTTACCAGATTCAGCCAAATACTGAATTTAACATGAAGCGACTGCCTATCTGTCATGAGTATGTCACGACTCAAATAAATGTCAAAATTTAAGGTATGGGAGTCTGATTGCATATCTCTGGGCGACTATACTGCTATTGTACACTGGTATAGTACCTACAGTCATCTATAGAACCGATGAAAGCTCCGGTGACGTCATCCGACTGTTTTCATATGCACAAACAGAGATGGCAAACACAGTTGTGTGAAGTTCCACACGAACCCGAATGTTGATTCTTTTGTTCCAATAAATGAAATGATTAAAATCTGTTATGAATTAATGATGAATGAATGTAAAGTTGCTTCATGTAGTATGAAATTATAGAAATAACTAGCTGACCTGGCAAACGTTTTTTTGCCAGGGCCACTATCACCCAGGGATATAAAATACCTACGACCTATTCTCAGACCTACTAGTACACAAAAACATAGACATCGGTTTAGACGTTTCGAAGGAGTTCGATAACATACACTGTGACACGCAATTTTTATATATTAGAAGATTAGTATGAGTTCAATTTTTTATACATAATGTTTAAATAAATAAATTTATTAATTTCTTCAATTTTAAATATCATTAATTATTCAGTTTCAATTTAAGAAAATCCGAAAATCAAATTAAAAATTAAAATTAGATGGATAGAAAGAGACGATAGCAACCAAGATCCTAAGACCAAAATAGATGAAACATTTTATAGGGGATAATGATCAAGACTTATCTCAGTCAATGTTTATATGTATGACAATATTATTGATATGTTATGTAGGTAAAGAGAGTGAAAAAAAACTACAGAGATAAATTAAAATCCATCTACTCCGGGTAACTCACTATGGGGCTAATCTTTCCCGCGTTGTGGTATTCATCGGCAAAACAGATGAAATACAACAAAAATGTCCTGACCTACACCAACAATCCTTACAAATATAAAAATACACAAATAAAAAGATTAATGTAAAGACGTTTTCGCTTGAAATATAACAAATTTAGCTTTCTGCCATCTCGTTTTATGTAGACGCCATTAAGTTTACAAAACCAGTATTTATGGTATTGAAATAACATTTGACGAGCGAAAGAGAATATCTTTTAAAAAAAACATACGGTATTTGTTTTTACAAAGATAAAAGAGACTATCTATTGGAGATCAAAAGATTTTGATGGTAAACAAAAATTTTTAATGTTTTTAAGCATCAAGGTTTAGTTAAGATGTTCAGAATTACAAAAATTTTAGAATTATTATGAAGAACGCTGAAACGTCAAACTGTCAAGTCAAGATACTTGCAAAATAAACTTGTTTTATCTCATTAAGCAGGCAAGAGGCGATTCAAAAAGTTTTAATACAGAATTAAGGTCGCGCGCACACAGACTGCTTGAAGAAGTCGAAGCAGTCCGTACTTCAAGAACCTAAAGTAAGTAGTTAAAGCTTTGTGTTATGGAATCATTGACAGCGAAGGTGACCACAAACACCCATAGTTGAAACAATGTAGAAAAGTGGTTTTCTACATTGATTCTTTCGGGGATGAAACCTGGGACCTGAGAGCTGGCGACACCTTGAAAACTGGTGTGTACGCCATTCAACTACAGAGGTCGAAGACCTGATAACAAAAATTAATTACTACCTACATCTAAAATTCGCGAGCATCATATTGTATATTTAAAGTAGTCGTTTTGTGGCATTAATATGAAAGGAACAGTGAATTGACCTTGAAAAACCTCTCAAGAGAATGCTAATGATATTTAAATATTAACGGGACATGTCAGTTTCAAGGTAAAACATTTCTGTCACTTAATTATAGCCAACGGTTATTACTTTTGGGACTTAAAACTAAATATTAGAAGTTAGTAAAAGTAATTACTTCAGTATCTTGAATTCTGTGAAGAACTTTGAAGGTTAAATACTTTTTTGTTTTAACTTATGTGCTTCGTATCTTTTCTAGAAGATTGTTATAATATGCCTTTTTATAATCGCATTATTTCTACACAACTAGGCACCTACTTAAAAGTTTATAAGATTTCCGAATGTAATAACAGGATTTCTAATGTCATAGCAGACAACGGAGGAAGCGGTTCATCTGAGGCCTGAAATGAATGGTAAATGACCACCCCTGCCCATTGACATCTCTAAGATATCTAGTATTGGTGATTTTTGTGGCCGTTTTTTAATATGATATTTGGCCAAATCCCTTTCAAACTTAAACGCTGTCGACCATGATGCTACACGACACATGAGACTTCTACAGATGCAGACCATGTATAACTGAGATGGTGCTTTGTCTACAAGTGTACTAGTCCATTCGGCAGTAACCTGGTTAAGGCGTTTAAATCAAAAAATGTTTTTTTTTTTTTTTTTTTTTCCTAATCAATATATCATAACAGACAACTTGTACAATGGATGCTGCAGCTTACCTAGCTACTACTACATCGGTTTTTATTTTTTGTCTACTAAAATTCTATAATGACTTTAGTTAGAAGTGACAATAAGTACTACACCATATCCCGTACATAGCTTATCCTACAAAAAAAATTATAAACTGAAATTCAGTAAATTTCAATAGCATTTTAAGTCAACAATTATTTAAAGAGTTCATTATTGTTACTATTGATTTTAACCCCAGATTTCAACGATAATATTTGCAAACACTTCGTTTCGTAGACGGTTCGATTCTAATTTTGGATGCAATCTTATCAAAATACACACCTCGATGGATCAAATTCAACGCGCGCCGAATCGCGATTGGATTATTGAGTGAACGTGATTATAATTTAAATAACATCGAAATCTGAAGTGTATATTTGTATGGCGCGGCGTGAAGAAATAATTGACAAATATTTGTTAATTAAACGAATTTGCTTGATAAATATATACGTAAATTAACGGCTGTAATATCCGAAATTGAAGTCAAAAGTTTTGCACTTAATTGTTTCTATTTACACAAATGTTTGCTGTTTAGCATAAATCATATAGGTTGTATATATATAGGTGAGCATTGTTTTAATATATCTCGGAGGCACACCAATTTTGTCACTCTAGCGAACAGGACTTTAGAAAAAGAAATATTGAAAACAGTAAATACAGATTTTTACATCTGAAATTCTCTGATAAACCAGAAACCCTCAATATTATTTACTATAGTACCCTAAAAATAATTTATTCAGGACTGGGATTATCCATCAAACTATCCAGAAACATTTCCCCTGCAATACACATAAATACCTATTTGCAATTCGATTATTTTTTCATCCAAACAGATTTCCACAAAGCAAATGGGTAATGTATTCGGCAGACCATGATCTGCAAAATCCCACTGACAGTTGAAATGACGAATGGGTAAGAATCACACAATAAGGAAATGGACTGGGGTTTGCGTACTTTTTTTATCATCATATCTCTTTGTAATACAAGGTCGGTCTGTATAAATTAATTTGGTTTTTGTTCAGCGTTTAGAATATGATAAGGGTACGGAATTTGGGGGTGATTTAGAAATTTGTATTGTATGGAATTAGGGATTAGATGTGTTTTATTTTGAGGGTTCATAATAATTGTGTTGTTCTGCATTCGTTTTGTTTTCGGATTACGCAAGTGTGATCACGTCTCGTACTTTGTAAAGGATCTCAAGTGGCTTTCACCGGAACACTCGGATATTATGTCTCCTTTTAAACATCCTGCATAACCCTCAGTATTCCTACTTTCTGCGTGGGCGTGTTTTCTATGTCAAGTAACTAGCTATCTATATTAGTCTTTAAGAGAAGAGTAAAAGAGCACCTTTCTTATTAACTTGTTTATATTTATGTATATATTTATATGTTAATGATTTTTGTAAGAATACCATAATTATTATATTATTATCTAATAATATCAATATTTATTCTAATAATATTAATATTTTTATCAATATTTCATGCAATTTTTATCCTTTTTTCCTTCATCGTATATCTGACAAATTTCTCCTTTCGCAAGTCTGCTCGAAGAAATCTCTTTACTGTACTAACGCTATGTGCTATGTAAATTCCCATGTGTATATACTTTTTTTTTGCTATTTAGTTTAGCTTTTTTAACTGTATTGCTATCTTCTATATTTTATTGTATACTCTTATAAAATAGATCCCACCAAAAACGGATTCATGTAAAATGTTACCAAGACGAGACCATATGACTCTCACTGTCAAAAAGTTATCTATCTCATGTAGAGCCAAGCTTCTAACTCTAAACTCCCTAACTCTACAAGGCCTAACTTCTCAAACTCTACACATTCAAAATATGTGGCTTGGCCATTTTGCTACATTGGCATATGCTTAAGGTTTAAAAAAAAAATACTGTTCATTACTTTTCTGTTAAACAATAATTCTTGTAGTAACCAAACGCGCTAAGCAACATACTTTGAATAAAGTTACGGCGAGCCACAAATTTATCTACTTCAATTAGAAGGCAACAATTATAGGATATTCTGTGTAGATTCATTAATAAAATGTATTTTACGAGCATAAATCATTATCCATAATCACTAAAAAGAGAAAAAAAATAGGGTCCTAAAACTACAGGCATATCCTCCTTGTTACATTGGTTCAAAAGTTTATTCCGTTAAGAAAGTTTTGACTGAACTTACATACAAAATTCAGCATTCACCTAGCCATATAAATTTATCTAAACATTCCCATTGATCTCCAACTTATCTCTACAGAGTTAAAATCTCACATACCATAAGGGAACGTTGAATTTGCCATAATGCTTACCTGGGTTCTTCGTAAAAAACCCGCGTAATTTTTCCTCTGGGCCGTGTCAAAGGACAGTGCTCAATCACCTGCCGACTGCGGTGGGGCCACGAGAAAAGGTTTTTGTGACCTTTGGCTATTAGAAGCTGGGGTTCTGTGTTGTACCGTTTTTGGGTTAAAAACGTTAACTTCGTGTTCTTTTTGTTCTCTCCTGTGACGTTTTGGTTCCGATTCCTGCTTTTGCGATTCTCCTTCGTATTTTTTTTGGTTAACGATAATATGTTGATATTCCATTTCCTTAATACTGTGCTTGTTCGTAAAAAAATTCGTCACAAAACATTCCAAAAATTGTTAATTTGTTTTTAGGTTGTAATTACAAAATGTATTTTTCTGTTTACGAGTTAGACTCGCACTATTTATACTCAGCCTTTTCTTCTGTTCCGCTTATTATGCCGTGTAGTTTTTGGGTTTTTTTGATAGATTGATTTTAATAGATGTTAAGTCCACAGTCCATAGTCCATAATTATGCCAAATAAAATACAAAATATTTGTTTCTTGTAACGACGTTGGCATTACACTAAATTGTTGAGATAACGCGGAATAGTATCATCAGAATAAAGGGCATGGAAGAAAATTCAGTCAGCAACAAATCTGCACATCCTGTGGGAATAAAAGCTTGACTCTCAAATATCTTGATTCGTTCGAATCCTGGAAACTTTGCCAAACATAAGTTTGCCAACATAAGCTCGCCGTTCTCTATAGATATACACATCGTGTTTAAAGATTTTAGTTTCGATTCACTCTGCTCTTTGCTAGAGTCACAAGATTTCCCTAATGGCTGTTGTTCCTTGGTTTTTAGAAAACATTTTCTAGGAAACTTAGATAAACTTAGATCTACATGTCACTTTGATATGCTTGAAAACAGTTTTTGGTTACATAATTTCTTGTGTTCGTTTTTTTTTTTATTATTGACTGTTAATTCGATCTAAAAGTAAGTAATTATACAGCAATTTTTATCCTGGTACCTATTTACACGGCTATAAACCCTTTTCTATTACAATTTATTCCCTAGAAAGCCACGGTTTACCTATTCCTTTATGCATTTCAGGAATTCCAAGTGACGTATACTAAGGTCAGTAAATATTTGTTTCAGTCAGTGGAAAACTAATTCAAACCTTCACCATGTTCAAACCAATTTTAGCCATGTAAAAACCAACCTTAAGTTTAGGGATGTAAGGTACAATGTTATTATTTTACCTTTAGAGAAAATGGAGATAAGATAACCATTGTGCTAACAATCAGGTTTAACTCGAAGTATTTTCGAGTAAGAAATATGAAAAAATATAACGAGCACGATACAAGATTCAGGTATTTCGTATCTTGCGCGTTTCAACCACTTACAAGTGTTAAAAAAATGAATGTGCTTTAGACCACACGACTGAAGTAAAACTTCTTTATATGTATACGAAACGTAACTGGCTATGAGAGAAAGAGAAAAAGAAAATGTGTGCTCGCACCTCTCCGCACCTCTCTCTCTTTCGCCCCTACAGTAATATACGAAACTTAACTCTTTATCTTTCTATCTTCACTAACTTATATCTCCCTCTCAACTTCCGTTTGCCTCGCCGGATCACACTTTTCGTAACGTTCTCGTCACGCATTCACCAGCCTACTCCCCAAGTCAAACATGTGTCAAGAAGTTTTACTTCAAAAAAATATATATGTGAATGTTGTCTTCGCGTCGTCTCTATTTTGTTAAGAATTTCTTTTAGATAAGAAAGATATTTATTCTAGTTAGTTTTTTTTAGTTATCAGCTAAGCTTAAAATGTCTTTTAAAGTTACTTAAAGGTATAGAAACTCTTTAGATCCGTCCGTTCGTTTCGTGGCCGCTCTCCTGATTCGACTGCATCTGCCGGTGACAAATGAACGCGGTTTTTTAAGCACTTTGAACATATCCGCATTTTGCAAACAGTAATACATCGTAAACACCTTACGACCCCAAACATAAGGTCGGTTTTCGCGTAAATGTATGTTAAAATTGTTTTTGCACCGAAACGCGAGATAGAATGAAGAGGCATAATGTAGGGTGTTTAAGTTATGTAGCGCTAAGTAAAGGTCTTCTATTATATTTTTTTGGCGTTTACCGCGATTTTGTGTGGGAAAATTAAAAGTGAGAGAGAAAAACTGCGGCTTTTCTTTTTGTGGCCAGAAGAAATGTGAGAAAGTGATTCTAAAGGTGTGGTTTACAGCTATATGGGTAAAGAAGAAAAAGGTTGTAAAATAATTAATAATTTGTAAAAAGTAGATGACGGTGATATACTTATTCTGAATTAATCATTTAGCTAAAAGGAGAGACTTCAGTTTATAATACCGGCCTATAAATGTCCTGCTGCTGTGTATAGGCCTCGTCTCATGCAGAGGAGGAAAGAGCATTGAGCACCACGCTTGCTTACTTGCAGGTTGGTTATTTCAGATCCAAATTTTGGAATCCAGGTCTTCTCACAATGTTTTCCTTCACCGTTTGCCAATAATGCCTTAAAATATTTAAAAAAGTACATTGACTTTGAAAAAGTCAAATTGGTACTTGCCTGTTCTCATAACAGGCATATCGAACCTGCACTTTTGTGCATACAGATCCGTTCAAACCACTAGGTCATCACGGCATTTTTAATCAGTTTGAAGAGGACTTTTGCTGAGTTTAAACATTGCTGTGCCGTAAGCTTTGGCTGTAAATCTTTCACCTCTTTTCTCCGCTGGATAAATAACGAAGAAAAAATACTAAGGGTAGCTTTTACAGTCAATACACCAAGACAATAGTAATCACGAAATCCGTGTTCATTGATTAGCTAAACACCTGATGTATTCCCATCACGTTCACGTCAGTTGAACGGATCTCTATCATTATTCCTCTAACGTTGGTACTTCGTATATAGGTTGTGATTTAATCACCTGCAATTTTCAAGGACGATGTCACCTTGTCTGCTTAAGATGGAGAACAAAGAAACCTTGTGTGTTGTTAACTGTGTAGAGTAAATTAGCGTTCAGTACTGAATAAAATAGTATAGAGATTAATGTATATTACAAAATGTATACTGAGGATTTTTTATAGTTGTTTTATATTATAGTACTACTTTTGTCCGCGGCACCAACTTCGTGGGTGTCGGTAAAAAGTAGCCTATGTCCATTTTTGGGATCCAACCTTACCTTTATATCAAATTTATCAAAGTCAGTTTAGCGATTTAGCCGTGAAAGCCAGACAGACAGAGCTACTTTTGCATTTATGATATAAGTATGGACAGTATGGATTAGTTGCTTAGAACTAATGTAATTCTGAAGGGTTAAAGTCAAATAAAAATAATTAAAATACTAATTACTCTTCATTATCACAACATATTCTTTCCTTGTTTTAGTCATACTAGAAACAAAATACCTATAAAACGAATCGCCTAAAATCGTTCCATCAAAGAAGAAATAAAAACGGAACAACACGAGCATATCATTTGTTTTCTTTTGCAGAAAACCAAACTGTCGAAGCCTAGATATTGTCACGATACCATAATATCATATTTATTGTATGACTATAAAAAAGAATTGCCTATGTCGCGGATCGAATGTTAAAACAGTTATTTTGTCAAATTTCTGTTACTTTTGCGGTATCTACGTATTTTACGCCAAGAAACGTTTTTATAAATGTTGTTCAAATAACACAAGGGAATTATAGAAACAGCATTTAGAAGAAGCTTTATTACTAACCCATAATTCAGTTTCCAGCTTTGTTTATGCCCAAATTCTGCAGTTTAACACAGTGATTTGCAAAATGGCGAGTAAACGGATTGTGAAATTGAATGCTTTATAATTCATGATTGATTGTAATTATAATATGTTTTTATGATAATATATGCAAATCAAATTTTAGGTTACAAAGCATTTATTTGTTTTAATCTTACAAAAATTAAAAAATACTTTAGGTATAATATTAACTACAACAATCGTCTGTCATTTCATTATTGTGTAATAATTTGTCGACCTCCGTGGTCGAGTGGTGTACACACCGGTTTTCAAGGTGTCACCAGCTCTGAGGTCCCGGGTTCGATCCCCGGTCGGGTCAATGTAGAAAACCCCTTTTCTACATTGTCTCGGGTCTGGGTGTTTGTGGTACCTTCGTTGTCTCCGAACTCCATAACACAAGTGCTTTAGATACTTACTTTGGGTTCAGAGCAATGTATGTGATGTTGTCCATATTTATAAAAAAAAAAAGTTAAATAAAAGGAATACTTAGTTATCTAAGAATTATTAATTAAATAAAATAAAAAAAAAATAACTACTAACGCCTTAATTTATGTTCTATCTACAACATTTACAAGTAACATCGACAGACAAATGTCTCGTACCAGACTCGGAATTAATTCTCTGTATATTAAATGAGCCCGATTTTTCTGCTGGGGCCTAAATCAGACATCGGTCGATGCGGATTAACCGTTGAGTTACGGATCGCACCCGCAAAATATCGGACCCAATTCCCTATACTTTTCGCAAAATAAATACAAATCTATAGCAACGTTTTTAAGTGAATTGGGAAATGGAGCACAATGATTTGGGAAAAATGAATTTGTTCGTTCCAAGTATTAGGGGATTAGTATTAGGAATTATGAGTGATCAGAGTATTTTTGGGGGTTGAAAACAGGTTAATTTATTAAAGTTATATTATTTGGATTTACAGGGTCAGAGTGTTTGCGGAAGGCGGAGGATTGAGTTTTGTAGCGCAATTTGGGAGAAGCCTATATCCAACAATGGGCAGTACCTAATATATTAGTTGGATAATTTAAATAAACTTTTCGTTAACTGTGTGATATGATTATCTTTAAATAGAAATCCATCATAAGAGGCCATTTTTAATCACGTCAGTAATACCAATCGAATATTGGTTTACCATATTTCGCATAACTCCCTCTTATGACGGATTACGAGTTTAGTAGAAGGAGAAATTTGAGCATTTCAGACAGTCACCTCTGTAGCTTAGTTGGTAAAGCGACTGGTGCGTTTAACCAGTAGTCGTGGGTTCGATTCCTGACTAAGGTTTCAAACTTTTCCATCCTACTATTCGTAATTAATTCCAATAATACTTTATCTGCTTCAAATGGATTATTATTTTTTTAGAAGGCGTTAAAATTAAAAAGACGTAAATATGTTTATTTAGTTTCTAAGTTCGACATACCTATTTTTAAGTTTCTAAGTTAAATAGAATCTAATTTGACAAACGAACCTATGGGAACAAAGTCAAAACAACAATATTTGTTTGTAACGAACCATTTGTTGCGAATGGAAAGTTTTGTGGTTTTGTTGCTTTTGTACTGTTGTATAGTTTTAGACTTTATAGTTCAGCGAACAGCCTAAGTTTGTATCCTTGAGAAATTTCTTAGAAATGAGTATCACAATATATATGCAAATACCGTGTTTTTTTAGTTGTTTTACGATTAAGTAGATACCGTTGCTATTTTTAATTATTTTTTAGTATTGGGCTGCATCATCTCTCGGACTTCTTAATTAACCAATTGTTAATCAGAGTCGATGAGACCAAAAAAAAATTTTGGCTCACTAGATGTCGTATACTTCGTCCTAAGTCGTAACAAGTAGAAGGAGAAATTTAAACTTTCAGTCAGTGACCTCGGTAGCTTAGTTGGTAAAGCGACTGGCGCGTTGAGCCAGTAGTCGCAAGTTCGAGTCCTGCCTGAGCTTTAATTTTTCCCTTCTATTATTTGAATTTAATTATAGAAACCGCTCGATCTTTTAAAAAAAAAAAATCATTTCCAATTTGATAGACTTAATATTAATAGTGATGTAAACAAAACAAAAACAAGATTTTTACGCAGTATTGGACGTGTTCATGAACATTCACGTATCGCTACCGTTGTTTGGTTGCCAGCCATACCATGAAAAAAGGTTTATCTAAATACGTCGCTCGTTTTTTATACAATTTTGTTATCGTGTATAGCTATTATAATGTGGACGTATATTGTCCGATATTATGATATAATTTCATGCCAACTGTTCTGCGGTGTACCATTTCCTGTAATTTGGCAAGCTCGTTATAAGCATTATTTTCGATGAAATTAGATTGTAGACCACTGTTTTTGGTCTGTATTTCATTATTTGTAGACAGTTACATTTATATTGTAGTTATAAAGATAATAGTATCACCAAACCTAACTTTTTATTGTGTTATAATAACATAATTATTTAATTAAATCAATGAAGTCAGCCTATCGCGGTCCACTGCTGGATATAAGCCTCTCCTAGTAGCGTCACAAAACCCGGTCCTCCGTCTTCCGCGTAAAAAATATTCTCTACTATTACTAGATTATGCAATATGTTCATATTACTGTTCTTAAAAAATATCTTAAGAAGACTGGTAGGTAAACCAGTATTTTTAAGATATTTTAAAAATCCCAGTGGACAGCGATGTGGACGAATTTTTTGATGCCATATTTTAGATTTATGTTTTAATTAGATTAGTTTATTTTGTTATTTCCTTTATGTATAATAAAATACATAAAATCCGTATTTGACATAATTTTATTATTAAGTTTTAAAGTTGAAATTCTATTTCGAATGACCATCATTTGAAATGGAATTATATGATACTGACTAACTGTATCTATAGCTACATCTCTGTAACTGAAACGGTGACAATTCTACAATGTGGTACAGGATCAACATTTTCAACCCCACTATTGATTGAACAGACATATTGCATGTGTCATCGCGGATCCGTGAACATTCATACAAAACGTTGATGACTTTTGTTTTACGCGTCGGTGTGTTGATGTTTAGATAGCTCTTTTGTTTTAGTCTAGATGTTCATTAAAAAAAACATCGTGTGTATAAATATGCCAATGTTTTGAATTCGATTGTACCTATGTGTATTTGTTAAATTTATTCCTTGTAATTTTTTAGGGTTCCATTCCCGCAGGATTGCCTATTATTTCGCGTGTAGGTACATCAATCTACATAATTATATTATACTAGCAGGTATTTAACAATAATTTCAAAATTAAAATTAAATTATAATTATATGTATGCCTATGTCACCCAGGGATAGTGTAGCTTCCCAACAGTGAAAGATTTTTTTAAATGGTTCTGTAGTTTCGGAACCTATTCAATATTCAATGCAAACAAACTATCAAATCCTTCCTCTTTATATTATTAGTAAGTATAGATTATAAAACAAAGTCCCCTGTCTGTCTTTCTAAACGCGAGTAAACTCAAAAATTACAGAACTTATTTTAATATAATATGGCTTTCACCAATAGATAGAGTAATTTAAAAAGAAGGTTAGTATATATAATTCACTAGCTGTCCCCCGCGACTTTGTTCGCGTGTTTTAGTTTCAATGGTTTTTCATTTTTGCAACATTTTTCATTTATGCTTCGCTCCTATTGGTCGTAGCGTGATGTTATATAGCTTATAGCCTTCCTCAATAAACGGACTATCTAATACAAAAATAATTTTTCTAATCGGACAAGTAGTTCCTGAGATTAGCGCGTTCAAACAAACAAACAAACTCTTCAGCTTTATAATATTAGTATAGATTAATGTTTTTCTACTCGTGCGTTAGTAAATAAATAAATAAAACCACGAAATAAAATGTTGTGTTTTAGCAGTTGTTAGAGATTGTAAAACCACATGATTAACTTAGGGTCATAACACACGGTGGAGTTATATTGTGGTGGCAATTCGGCGAACCGTTTACCACATTTACATCACTCACACTGTAATAAGTATGTTTTAGAAATAACTGGCCTGATGGTCTAGTGGTTAGTGACCCTGACTGCTAAACCGGAGGTCGTGGGTTTGATTCCCACCCAGGGCAAATCTTTGTGTGATGAGCATAATGATATTTTGTCTGTGTCTTGGTGTAATTTATCTATAATATTTATGAATTTATAAATATAGAAGTATGTTTATCAGTTGTCTGGTTGCTATAGTACAGCAGGCTTACTACCAAAACTGGTTTGGTTCTGTTTTTGGTTTTGATTCGAATTTGTTTCGGTTCACGATTCGATCCTGAAATGGTACTCTCAAACCAAACCAAATCGAAAACCAAGATCGAGTTACGATCGAGTGTTATCAGCGTCGTTAGCTGTATCCGGTTCAATACGTCATCATAAAATTTAAAAACTCTATGATTCATTCGGTCTTTTTGCTAGAAAATTATTAATTTCTAACGTTTTTTGTCATGTAAAGTATTTGTTGAACTCAAAATATTATTAATATTTTATTCATCAAGATTTATTAATAAATATATATCGAAATAATTCTATTTAAATATGTACAAAAGACACAATATAAAATGTTAAAAAAATATCAAGTGTTTGTCTATGGTGTTTGACAAGAGGCGTCAAATTTAAAAGTTATCTCACAGCTCGCAGCGACCGTACAAATAAAAATATACCGTTTACGTGTGTAAGTACAAATTTTATATTAATTAAAACATTAATATAAAACTACTATACTATCTTTTATGTCATAAATTAATTAAATTTTCTTACAGTAGGCCCTAGTCTAAAATGTCTCGACCAACTTTAAACCAATTAGAGAAGTTGGTAGATTTTTTAGAAGATAACCGAGGTATCGCTCGGGGACATTTGAGGACTGCTCAAGCTCGCCACCAGACGAAGCTAAAGTGGGAGGAAGTAACGACTGCATTAAATTCTTTGGGAGGCGCAATTAAGGACGCCAAGTCTTGGGCCAAAGTATGTGTGCACCACAACTAACTTTTGCTAATATCGTGCATAATGATTTGATCGTCTATTTAAATATTATTCTAATTTATTTAAGTTATAACTCTTAAATATTTTTAGTTTTGGTCCGATAAGAAGTACGCTCTTAAAAGGAACGTCGCCCAAAGAAATGCGTCTGCGACCCGCACAGGTGGTGGAGTGGACATGCTGCCGCCCATCTCAGAGCTGGATGAACGGATATTATCCCTAATGGGAGGATCCAGCTTTGCAGATGGGGATCAATCATTAAGCATACCCCTCAATGTCCCTTTGGTAAGTTTGCTTAGTATTATTAGGTAAAGATAAAGATAAAAGATAAAGATATTTTATTTGTATAAAACATGTGTACATCAATAATACATAAAATGCACATTGGAGGTGGAAATATAGTATGAGACCATCATGTTTTTACCGTTTAGGTGTACAAATGTTAATATTATAGAATTTAGGAAAAACAAAAAGCAATTTATTAACAATAAGTATCTAACTCAATAAAATTTAATCTAATAGTAACTATCTATTATTATTATACATTTTTATTATATATTTATAGGTATAATTGGGTATCTGTATTTATTACAATAGAATTATATTGTTGATCTATTATGATATTTATTATGCTTATATTCAATAGGAGTCTCAAGATCACATGCCAGCTATAGTAGAAGCATACCCCATGCTAGACACCCAGGAGACTGGACAAGATCCCATGCCAAGCACGTCACAAGGACTAAATCCGCCAGAAACCCAGGCGTCAGCTTCCTCTAGTAAGTATTCAAAAGTTATATAACATGCATAAATCTATACTAATATTATAAAGCTGAAGAGTTTGTTTGTTTGTTTGTTTGAACGCGCTAATCTCAGGAACTACTGGTTCGAATTGAAAAAATCTTTTTGTATTGGATAGTCCGTTTATTGAGGAAGGCTATAGGCTATATAACATCACGCTACGACCAATAGGAGCAGAGTATAAATGGAAAATGTTGCAAAAATGAAAAATTGTTAAACCTAAAACACGCGCACAAAGTCGCGGGAACAGCTAGTAATTTATAAATAAATAAACTATTCTTATAATAAAATGGTGTTATTATATTTTTCAGCACCAAGACGTAGCCCAAGGCTAAGAGCTCGTCAATTAAGATCGAAAAACCAACTCCAGGCTGAACGAGAACGCCTTATTAAAATTGAGGAGAAGAGGGTAGAGGCTGAGCTGATAAATGCTACCGGTTGGGAAAAGCTTGTCCAGTCCCTGGATAATTTGGCTAATGCCATAATGGTGTCCGGGGATAAGATAGCACAAGCTATTTTAAATAGACCATAATGCCTTTATGTGTATATTATGTGTTATTTAAAAGACTGTTTTCATATCTTCATATCTACATATATATAAAATGTTTTGTCCTGAATGACTGATGGGTCAATGACGTAGTTGATTAAGACTGAAATACATTATTCTAATGTAATATCTTGTCTATTGATGAAGACTTATGTACCTACATAATTTTATTACATGTTATTATAATTATAAGTAGATAATTTTAATAAAAATAATAGTAAGTTTCATTTTGTCTGTTTAAAAAAACTTATGTTCCTAGTTATTAAAGAAATTACTTTTGTTGTGTTGTTTTTTATCTATTGATGTGCCTTTATAATTTTAATATATGTTTAATAAATGAAAATTGAAAAATCCCATAAACTTGTTTATTTACAGTAGTACACAAAAGTGGTAGAAAAAATATGGATGTGGGTGGTTCCGGGCTGAAACAACCACTAATTTATTGCAGACGTCTGCTCCTTTGTTGCCACAAAGTTTGTACAAGGGCACGACGTGCCGTTTGCCCCTGTCTTAACTCGTCAGATGGTGGCTGCTGGACGACATCTATGTTGTAGGACTCCCTCAAATTATGTGTTCTTTCCACATCATCGGGCACAGTGCAGTTACTCCTATTACACAAATTATGCAGTACGCAACAGGCATTTATTATTTTTGTTGCTGTGCGAGGCTTGTAATGCAAGACCCGATGACGCAACAGACATCTCCACCTAGCTTTCAGGAGCCCTATTGTTCTCTCTACGGTGTTACGCGCGGAGCAATGTCTTTCCGTGTAGTACTCCTCCGGTGATCCAGCTGCTGCATTTATGATCGGGGTCATCATGTAGGTCCTCTGAGCGTAACCAGAATCACCTTAAAAAAGATTTTTATTGGTCACTCTACTTTTATAATTTATTAAGCACATTACAAACATTATTCACTTATTTATATACCTAAGAAATATGAAGTTTCTCCACTTCTGGAAAGATTAATTAAATGAGCTTTGACTGGATGCTGATTAAAAATAAATGAGTCGTGGGTTGCTCCACCAAATGTTGCATCTGCGTTTAAAATATTCATTTCACTATCACATATCTGTAAATAACAATAAGCACATTAGAAAAATGGTGTATACAATTACTTAATAACACAGTTTATCTTAATATTTTACTTACTATCTGTACATTTCTGGAATGGTAATGTTTTCTGTTAAAAAACCTTTCTTCATGCTCATTTTGAGATGGTCGTATGATAGCCACGTGAGTTCCATCTATACAACCTAAAACTCCAGGAATACCAAACTTTTCGTAGAATCTGAAATGCGAATTTAAATATAGTTAGATTGTAAGATTGAATTATGGTTTAAGCTACACTTAGTCAAATGAATTGTTTAAGCTTAACAGTGAGCTACAAAACGCTGAAAAAGATGCACATGAATAATAATTGAATACTTACTTTCTTTTAATAGTGTTTCGTTCTTCAGCAGTTTGTGGAAACCTAATAAATTTACTAAGAATATCTTTTTGATTTAATGCATCAGTAACCTCCCTAATCGCTTTGGACACTGACTGCTGAGACATTACTGTGCACACGCTTCTTCCAATTAATCTTTGGTAGCTGCCCGTACCATAAAATGATAGTGCCACTAAAATCTGAAAATAATTCCAAATATAATACATGCTTAACTGTAAACACTGTTAAACAGAATCACGCTCAAATTTACAATTGGTTTAAAACTCACCTTGCATTTAATGGATATGTCACCTCGTCTCGGGCACAGTTTACTCATATGTGGAGTTAATTCTTCGACCAAAACATTAAATAGCTCTTTCGATAGCCGATAATTTCTTCGGAAAGTATCGCCATCCATCTGGATAGCCCGTGAGTTATAACGACTCATCCTACGCAAGTTTCTAAGGACTCTCTTGTCCACACGATTTGCTTCCTCTAGCACATTAAAAAACGACGCAAGACGAGCCATTATTGTAGCGAAAAAAGACAAATACTTAAAACAATGAGCACACTCGATCGTCAGAAATAAGCTTTTTTGGTATCGAGAATTTTGACAGTGATTTGACGTTTATTTTCGATCGTGCGACTCGATCGACCGTTTTCGATGGTCTCAAAAGTAGGCCTTTCTCGATCGTAACGGATTTCTCGATCTAGGTTAGTTCCAACTCGTGCCACTGCTCGATTTAGCGCTAGTGTCGGGTTTAAGAGTACCAAGTCAGTCTCAACTCGATTGAAACAGAACTCGATGCAGTCGGTAGTAAGCCTGCAGGTCCCACCTAGGTTGGGACCAGATGGCTGTGTGTGAATTGTCCCAAGATGTATATAAAAAAAAATATATTAATTTGTTTTTATTTAGGTTACTGGTTATCCACGATTGGTGCATTGACTGTCATGCGTTGATCTTTGACAATCAAAAGAAATACAAAAAAATACAAAAACCTGCCATTTTTTGTTAATACACCTTTCTTTGGACTTATAGGTTTTAGAGTCGAATCTAATGATACATTAACTTTTGAAATCCATTTTGCCGTTTGGAATATACGAGATACCTAAAAAATAAATTTACTCAAACTACTAATACTAGTTTTAATCAAAGTAGTTATAATTTAGGTCACAAAACTGTAGTGACATATTAGAAACTTAAATAAACTTGAATAACATTAAGTAATGTTTTATCTTTATACAGAGTTACTTGGCGCGTATCACTGTGGTATTATGTTATACAATTTCGTAGATTAGACTTTTGGTAGAACTTTGAGCTTTGAGAGTATTTCATCAACTTTGTCTTTGTAGGCCTTGTGGGAATATTAGATTTTGTGAAGTAATATGTTACGTTTGAGTGTGACTTTGAGAACAATTTATTTAAATTTAAGAACAAATTTAGAAATTTCTTTTAACTATATTTTTTTGGTCGACACTTTATTTACACTTATCGCGATAGGTCCAACAAACGGGTAAATTAAAAAAATATATATATTGGCAACTATTCTAATAATTTATTTTTAGCTTTTTTTTTTCTTTTTTTTATGGAAATATTGCTTTTTATTTACTTCAAATAAACTTAACTATATATACATACAAAAGGAATAATAAAATAAACTTATCTAATTAAACATAAACCTTAAATATGGTATCAAAAAATTCGTCCACATCGCTGTCCACTGGTAGTGTTCCCAAAAGACTGGCGGCATTGCCACGTTGTATGGCAATGCTTATCCTCTGTCCAAGGTAAAAGCCAGCCCTTGGGTCGCGCGAAGTGTAGCTAGCTTAAAATTATTTTGTGTTTTGGTCATTAGATCGAACATTTTTTAAATGATTTCATTTTTTTTTTATTTAAAACGAGCAACGTATGTACAGTCAGTAATAAAAATTGATAAACAAAATAAGTTTTACAAAACATCGAATACACAATTTAAAGTCCATTTTATGTTGCAATTAAGAAACAAAATAGCCCTATTACGAAAGGATACGTTATGATAATCCTTTTTTGTTTATCTATGACATTTTATTGCATTTAGGTGTCCTGTAAATGTGATTGTGCTCATCACCTTCTGTTGTTGACTGTACCTATATTTCAAAATGATAAGATTTGCATGCCGAAAGCTAAAATGTGGGTTTACTTTAACTTCCTGTAACATCTTTTGTAAACCCATAGGTATATTACGCGATAAAGAAATAAAAATAAAAATAAATTTAATAAAATGACTCTGTTCTGTATTATTTCGTTTGACGGGGTGTTTTTAATTTTTCCGAAAAAAAAAAACGCCACTCCTAGTCAGAACCTTCTATTTCAAAGAGAACCTTATCATTTCATACAAATTACGTACATTTATCCAAGTGTTATTAAAACCAACACGTAGTTTATGAGTTCCTGAGATTTCTAGGAACGAATAATTCACCCTTGTGGGTTAAGTAAAGGCTTCAAAGGGATTACGAGACCACCTTCCATTCAATAATCATGGTCGTATATTAGTTTATTCTGATAATGTAAAACGGGATCTTTGGGATATTTTAGTAATATAATGATTCATTCATTTTTCTCTTACATTCATTATCGTCAGTCATGTTGAAATACGCACAATATAAGCAATTCATGTCCATACTAATATTGTCAATGCAAAAGTAACTGTGTCTGTCTTTGTGTGACGCTTTTACGGCTAAACCGCTGAACAGATTATGATGAAACTTTATGTGGAGTAAGCTTGGATATCAAGTAAGGAGATAGGCATAACTTTTTATGTATGTAATAGATATCGACGAGGGTGGAACCCCGGAAAAAAGTTAGTATAATATACATTAGAGCTGTGGCACCACATTACTTATCATTTACTTAGGTTCATAAATATATTATAAACCTAACTAATATATTATAATATAACATGTATTATAAGGTAAATAATTAATTAATACCGATACTGCAAAGTTATATCTCCCATCCTGGCTACATGAAACACAAATTGCTAGAAATTGCACAAAGCACATGCAGGCGAACGTTTCACCTTAACCAACAATTTATCAACGTATCGAGGAAGTTACGATAACAATTACATTTGTACTAAAACGCTTACACGTTCGAACCCCAAATAGAGGTAGTAGGTAGGTAGGTAGGTAGTAAGCAATTTGTTTTGTTGTGGTTTCTGATTAAAAACCTGCCAAGTGCATGACTACGCATTAGGCTGGCTTCGTAATTATCTGTTAAATATAAAAGCCTGTTTGTTTTGTTTGGGATTTACTGATTAGTGTGTAGATAATATTTCAAATGTTTTAACAGAGATATGGCTGTTTTAACCCGACTGCGTCAGAAGGGTTATGTTTTTTTTTGCATATACGTCTGTCGCACGGAAGGTCACTTAAATCAGTAAACGAGCGTAGTACTTACAGCAATAAATTGGTGACGCTCGGTACAACGGGCTACTAGCGATGCGCACAGTCTATGCTCGTCTATTCATACTCTATAGTAGTGTTAGATCTTTATGGAAGAAATCAATGAATCAATATGTTTCAATTGTCATCCGTACCTCAATATAATTCAGGAGAATTCAGACTTTATTTTATACACAGTGAACCAATATAAAAAAGGTCCGAAAACCTAAAAATCATTCACTTAGTCCCTAAAACGCGTAGAAATTAATTCAGTAAGTCATTATGATTTAATGTCCCTCCAAGAATCCTGCAACATAACCAGGTGAGATAAGTAATATTACGTTGAACCACTGAATGTGAGACTGGGGACTTACCCAAAACCGTCCCACTCATAAATAGAACGCGGCGTAGCCTCTACAATATGTAACTTGTGTTCGACCGTACTTATACTAAGCAATATTCAACCTTAAACTTAAATGTCAAGGTTGGCTTTCGATTAACGTGGTGCGTTACCAAATATACGCAGGTCTTAAGTAATAATGTTCTCACATAATTCTTGGGTTGGGCCCTTGTTGTTAAAGATTTTTTCGAGTTAAAATAATGTATTAGTAACAATTATTAATATTACTGGTTATAATGAGAAATATGTTAACCTTAATGTAACTATAGTTATAAAGAAACGGTCCCTCTAGCCAAGTGACGTTCCTACAAGTGACGCGTTGACGCTGAAAAAATCGCTCAAATGTATGGAAGTGACTATTATAAGTCACGTGACTTATCGAAATTAAATTTCATGTCCATACATTTAATGTCATTTTTGCGATTTCTATGTATACAACTTCTTTTAAACTCAACTAATATATATTAGGTATAAGCTGACCTGGCAATGTTGTTTTGCCATATAAATTTGTCCAAAAAATTGAAATAACATATCTGAAGAGATACCCTTATCACCCAGAGGTATAGAAAGTAGCCTACGAGCAATTCCCAGACCTACTCAAAAAAAACGGTCAAGACGTTTCGGAGGAGTTCGCTTACAAACACTGTGACACAAGATTTTTAAATATTAGAAGAAGATAACGTGTAGGTACCTACAGATAGATAATTTAACTACCTATGAACTCAGTAAATTTCATTAAAACAACTCAAGTGTACTGTTATTACCATGCATTTTAGCGTGACTTGGTAATGCCACGTCTTAAAAACATTAACATTATAACAACGAAATGAACAATAAATTCAAGGGCAATAAACCCCAAATCTATGAAGCGAAGTCAAACAAAATCGTTTAAACAAAGTTTTCCTTAACATTAAAGTTACAAGTTACAAATGGTGAAAACTTTGAGAGATGTTCAATATTTTACATTAAATAGTACGTGAATAAAATGATATCAGTATGTTTAAAAAGTTATAATGTTTTATCGTATTGTACTTGAATTAAGTGTCTTTGTATTCACACAAATGAAGCTTTAGTTTCGAAGTTACGTGTGGAACATCAATTCATATTATAGTACAAAGTCCCCCGCCACGTCTGTCTGTCTGAAAGCGACAAACTCAAATCTGCTTAATGGATTTTCATAAAATAATATAATAATACCGACCTATAAATGTCCCACTCCTGGGCACAGGCCTCTTCTCATGTAGAAAAAGAACGAGCATTGATCTCCACGCTTGCTCTTTGCGGGTTGGCGATTTTAAATTCCAGTTCTTGGAATACAGGTTTCCTCACGATGTTTTCCTTCACCGATTGTCAATATTGTATAAATAGTAAAAAAGTACATATAACTTTAAAAGAGTCAAATTGGCACTTGCCTGCAATGGGTTAGAACCAGCAAACTTGTGAACACAAATCCGTTCATTGAACCACTAGGCCACCACGACATGGATTTACATTATGGTTTTCATTTTCTTTATTAATTCATTTTTTTTTAATTCCAATATATTAGACGGTTTCCCGATTCACACACCCTTCACCGCTTCCTAAGTGCTCTGGCTGTAGAGAGGAAACAGCGCAACAAACTCCCCAGCAGCACGCTGTCTCTCATAGTGATTCGAGAGGAAGGGGTGGACGATAGTGTTAAATAAAAATAAAAATCTGTATTAATAGTCATTCACTTTTGTGCATATTCCTGTTTTTTACGTGTCTTTTACACTAGTTCTTAGAGGGAATCTTATCCAGGTCCAACCATAATGGTAAGAGTAAATAATACTAAAATAAGGCTCAAGGGAATATCGTTTAAATGAATGCTGACTAGCAAGTAAGATTGTAGACTATTACTTTAGAACTCCAAAACACGTAATAGAGTAAAAGGATAAAAAAAAATAACTATTACTAGTAACTAGTACTTATTTAGAAATATTACGCGACACCACCGCCGCCGCGTCAGCTCATGATTAGGGACTCTTATTGAGTCTAAAACTAGTCAGGCGATCCCGAGAATGTTCGTGAGTAAACCGTCAACATTCCTACATAATTATGAATACTCCTCAAAAAAGTTAATATACAATTAGTAACGAGTACGTATCTAACAGCAATTTTTTAACTGCATGTGACAAGTGGTTCCTTTGTAGGTTTGATGTTACCATTACAGTGGTTGGAAATGGCTTTCCATTTACTAAACAAAGAAATGCAATTCAGTTTATTAATCACCAATATAAGCCTTATTGCTTTCATATCAAGCGACTATTAATTCAAACATTCACATACTCACCAGTCGCTTTACTTTAGACCTTTGATGTTAGTAAAAGAAATGCAATTTAATAAGTCTCTAATTTAAGCTTTATTAGCTTAGCAATAAAATCTATTTCAAAACGAACATTCGTGGCTTCCGATCATAGAAAAGTTCTCTTCAGGGCAGTAGCTTAAGCAAGAAATCAAAGTATAAAGTATGCGAAGTAAGCTCAGTTGTGCAAGAATAAAATACAGATAAAGTTGTTCAGTGTGAGTCCACCAAGGGACAAGTTTGGCTGTTGTTATTTCGTGTTTCTATTTCGGACAAAATTTCAGTGAGTCAATTTAATATAAAAAATAAATAAAAGAAAATCACAATACTGTATTATTTTTATAAAGTCATCGTTTTTCCCTAAAGGACGGATGAAAAAAGAAAGAATGAAGGAGGTTTTTACGCGTAACTTTATGCGTGCTTTCTATGCCGTTGTGGAAGCGAGACGCCGCTACGCGCAGTGTAGTGCGCCGTCTCGCTTTATTCGACAACAGTCCTGCTTTAAGAGCTTTATAGTACAGGGACTGAATACAGTCCCACTTGCACGAATAACCTAACCCAGAGTTAGTGGCTAACATGAGGTTTAATTAATAATATTAAACCAATTTTTACCAACTTACGGTAACCTTACTTATTTACTTACTTACAACGGACCGGGGCAGACGCGTCTGCGCTATCACGGACGAGCCACTTCCCACGTAGCGCAGTGCTGGTTGATCCGCAATATCTCGCACCGTTGGCAGCCAGTTTCATAGAATAAAATAAATATTTAAAAAAAATGTCATACAACAAATTCTCGGAATGAAAACCTTCTTTATGAAGTCAGTTAGAAAGCTTGCAAGCATCTCTATTTTATTTTCTTAATGTATTTTCTTAGCAACGTCACTTCTGAAAACCACTTTAATTTATTTAAGGATTCAAGACAATATTCACGAATGTAAGTTTAAGAGTGGTAATTAATTAAATTGCTTTTTTTTTTAACCTAATGCTTACAGACATTGCGGAAACCGTAAAAAATATAGGAGACCCTTTACTGCCTGTTTAATTTTCAAAATCAACAAAATGTAGAGTCAGTATTATTTTATACAAAAAATATAAAATTATAGAAATACTTTTTTAATAATTTCTCGTGGTTGTTTTTTCTGCTTATTCTATAACTAGCTGTCCCCCGCGACTTTGTTCGCGTGTTTTAGTTTCAACGGTTTTTAATTTTTGCAACATTTTTCATTTATGCTCCACTCCTATTGGTCGTAGCGTGATGTTATATAGCCTATAGCCTTCCTCAATAAACGGACTATCCAATACAAAAAGAATTTTTCAATTCGAACCAGTAGTTCCTGAGATTAGCGCGTTCAAACAAACAAATAAACAAACAAACAAACAAACAAACTCTTCAGCTTTATAATATTAGTATAGATAAAATAACAATGAAAGAGAGGCCTATGCACAGTTAATGGGTTATACAAAACTGTAGATGTCGATGATCTCAAATAGCCGTTTTTCTTGTCTTTTTTAAGGAGTGCCTCAGTTTGTGCTGGTTTAGTCTCAGTAAAGATATGTGCCAATCAACAAAGATGGTATTAAAGGTAGCTTGATAGGGTGTGGCATCTAATCAAGTTGTCTATTGTCATGTTAATATCCTTTAAGTTTTTAATAGGCTCTTTTATAACTAGCTCTGAAACAGAGAAGTTTTTTAAGCCGTTGGTAGATTATATTATTTAAAACAAAACGGTTTACTCACGCATCGCGACACCACTACCGCCGCCGCCGCCGCCGCATGATTAGGGACTCCTTTTGAGTCTGAAATTAGTCGGGAGATCCCGAGAAAATAAACCGTTTTGTTTTAAATAATTATGAATACTCCTCACGTTGGTAGATTTTTCTGTAACTAGTAATAGAATCATTTGTTACTTATTTTATTTAAATAGTTTAGTTTATTTTTTTAAATGACTTCGGCATTTAGGAATATAATCCTGGTATCACAGGGTGTTTTAAAACTTTCAAATCACAAGCAGAAAGATCACCCAGATTTAGAAAAACAAGCATTTTTTTGATTACACAAATGCCTGTCCTATACGGGTATCGAACCCGCAGCACATCGCGCACAGTGGCAATTGTGTTGACCTATACAACTCGGATATCCGTGCGGTCTATCATCATATTGTATTATAATTATAGTTTCAGATATAAATAGAGTTCAAACAATCGCCGGTAATATTAATTAGTGTTAAACCAAAATCTCACAAATTAATATAAATAAATGAGGTAAACCAAAATTATATTAATTTATTCAACCAATCATGAATTTTTTATTTGGGGGATAATGAATACTAGTATTATAATCAGTAATTAAAAATTTAAATGAAAATTGTATGTTTTATTTAAATAAGTTTTTAATTAATTGAATTTAAAATGTTTGTAACTTTATTATAAGTTAGTTATATTGTACTAGCTGTACCCCGCGACTTTGTTCGCGTGTTTTAGTTTCAACGATTTTTCGTTTTTGCAACATTTTTCAATTATGCTTCGCTCCTATTGGTCGTAGCGTGATGTTATATAGCCTATAGCCTTCCTCAAAAAACGGACTATACAATACAAAAAGAATTTTTCAAATCGAACCAGTAGTTCCTGAGATTAGCGCGTTCAAACAAACAAACAAACAAACTCTTCAGCTTTATAATATTAGTATAGATGCGGTTTTTATTGATTATTTTATTTTGATTTTATATTTATTGAAATGTAAACGAAGCGACAATATTGTTAACTGAATATTTTCTTTATACCATACAATATTGTTGAGCGACAATCAACACAAAAAAAACTCATTTCGTCAAACATTATCCGGTTCAAATCTTCTATAATATAAAGTTTCCCAAATAAAATAAGCCGAAGCAAGAAGCATCCCCTCTAGCGCCGGGACAAACAAAACTTTTTAAGTATCGCTACAGTTCGTGCGACATTTTGACATAAATAGCTGCACAAATACCGATCAAACTGATGCTTTCGTTTATGCACTTTGTTCTTAGATTATGGAGGTGCGAAACTAGAATTTGTTAGCAGTTTTTATGACAGTTTATTAAAATTTTCTTAATAAGACAGTGGTAGTAATGTTGATGGACTCTTATAATACCAGCGTATAAATGTCCCACTGCTGGGCAAAGTCCTCTTCTCATGTAGAGAAAGCATGAGCATCGATCAACACGCTTGCTCACTTGCGGGTTGGCAATTACAGATATCAATTTCTGGAATCCAGGTTTCACCGTTGACCAACGGTGCCTTCGAATGATTAAGAAAGTACATATAAATTTGAAAAAGTTACAAAGGTACTTGCCTGTAGTGGTTTTGAACCTGTAACCTTGTCTTACAAATCAGTTTGGTAAATTTATTGACTCGATACCTTGATTGCACATTTGACTATCAATTTGTTTGTTTTTTATGGTTATAATGAGTCTATAATGACGTATCCCTATGAGCTTTGTTATGTACTAAACCTAAGTTGTCATGCCCGATTAATTATTACAAACCCTTAGAATAATTTTATTCGCGCCATTATTATTGTTGTTATTTAATCTATATAAATAAAAAACACATACATAAATCGACATCGCATTTTTATATAGATTGTCAGGACGACTGTCGGGTCAGCTAGTTAAATAGGATATTTGACAGCATGTAAAATATAGGATCTATTGATGGCATCGGTATTGAATATGAATTTTGGAAACCAATTATTTAGTCAGTTGAAATAAATACGAGATATTTTAAGAGAAAATCGACAAATAAAATGTTTTTTTTTGTCTACTTTAGTCACGTGATCCTAAACGGCTGTGATTGACCGTATGGTTTATGACGTCAATTACTTGTAAACAGTTGCGTCTCAACAGTAATCAACAACCAAAGTTTACAAGCAGGTGACGTCACGATGACATGAGGCGCCATATTGTCAGGAAAAGCGTTTTCGCTATTATAATATTTTTTCCTTTTTTCTTGCACTATATGTAATGGAACGTAAAATTTAATTTTTTTATAGAGTCCTTAGACACCTATCAAATACCCTATTCTTTAAAACTAAGAGAAGTAGTACTTTGTACTAGTTTTCATTAATAAATTAAACGGAGCTTGAAATTAATAAAATGGCTGGAAGTGTTTGCTTGCGAACGTAATTTGGTTAATTTTTTCTGATGTTATGCCGTTGATATGTTTATCGTTTTGTATTTTGATTACTTGTGTTTGTTTTTTACCGTTATTTAGCATTAAACATTAACTTTGCTAATGGAATACTGAACAAAAACAAATGTGGTTATCATCACATGTATCTGACCCCAAAGTTAGTAGTTAAAGCACTTGTGTTATGGAATCAAAGACAACGAAGGCACCTCAAACACCCAGACTCAAGACAATCTAGAATTGTGGTTTTCTACATTAACACGTCCGGGCATCGAACCCGGGACCTCAGAGCTAGCGACACCTTGAAAACCGGTGAGTACGACACTCGACCACGGAAGTCGTCAAAACTTGTTAATTATTTAAAGTTTTTTTTATTTTTTTATGGGTAATGGACGAATAGTCAAGTAACATGGCATTGTGGTTAACATACCACTACATAACGATGTGCTTCAACATCAAACCCCATATAGAACAAACAAATGTGATCTATAAGTATTTGTTTTTAGTCAAAATACAAATACAACGGGCAAGGAAGTCATAATAAACATTTATAAAAATGATTAAAATAATATGTATTTTATTTATTTAGCGACTCGCCTCGGCCTCGCTCGGTTTCAATATGCTATATATATACTTCTTAAATCACTATCTATTGCTGAAAACTGCATTTAAAATCCGTTTCGTAGTTTAAAAGATCTAAGCGTATGTACAGCGAGAGTGTCTCTGTTTTATACTTTGTAAAAATTTGTGTGTTTATTGTAGTATTACATACATGTATGTATATTATATATGTTCCAGATATAAATTAAATTTGATAATTAAATTCAAAATCCATGTCAACATCTAACTGTAGAAACAAAACAAAAACAAACGAACATCGCCTTTTAATTAAACACAAAGATAATATATTTCGTAATCTGTCACAGACACGGCAATATACAAAAGAAAACAAAGAAACTTTGTGAGACGAGAGACCTAAATTCTAATGTAAGACGTGTCTCAGTGTTGCAAAGAACGAGGAAATTATCTACAGCGTATAAAAGGGAAATGTGTCTCAACTTGCTTGCTTTACAAGAATTGGTTTGTAAATTATATACAGTACGGTTGTATTCTAATGATTTAATAACATTAAACCAAGTTAAGTGAGTAAATATGACTTATTGAACACGTCATTATTCAATATAAATATTTGTCATTAAATACAAATAGCACAAAGAAAAGCCAAAAGTCGCAGGTTCGAGTCCTGCCTGAGGTTTAAGTTTTTCTTTGTTTTTTTTTTTTAATATTCGCTCCTACTATGGATTAATGTGTAACAAATAATTTAAATTATTTAATACCAATAGATATATACGCACAGACATAGAATGCCTCTATCAATATTTTGAACGCAAAAGAGGGGTCTAAATATAAATTTAACGTGAATATTGTTGTATCTATGTGTTATCGTTACTCTTAAACAATTTGGCCGACCAATCTACCTTTTTCAGGTCGTCGGATTATCGGGGATGTATGAAACTAGCTGAGACCCGCGGTTTCACCCACACTCTTACCCTTTCCGATCGATTTTTATTTTCCTATATTTTTATTGTTATTCTGCTATTCGGAGCAGAGATGAATCTAACATCACGAAAATCGGTTTAGCCGTTCTGAGTTATAAATGGTAACTACCATAAATACTAACACTAACCCGACTTTGTTTTATATAATGATTAACTTTGACATTTAACTTTTTAATTATTATTAATCAAAACTAAAGTAAAAGTGTCACTGTTTGTTTAGACCTAAATCCATGTAGGCGGAGTCGCGCGATCTTAATAGTTTTGCAACACATAACAAGTTACCTAAGTTTGGTTATGTCCCAAAATTAATAATTTTAAATGTTTTTAATACCTTGTTAAAGAACCAAAATAAACCATCCTTACAATGATTTTTTTACAAAAATCCAAATAATAAATAACATTTTGAAAATAAGCAAGATACTTCGTTTAAAAGACATGTTATTGAAGAAGACACTGTATTTTGTTTTCGACGGGCAGCCTTGCAGTTTTGTCTTCAGCAATACTTTTGGTTTACAGATCAAATAGCTTAAGTTTTCGTGAAATACTGTGTTACTGCGATGCTTTCTCGAAACTTGTTTTGTATCAAAATTTGTCCTGTTGTCGGTATATTTTTTAAAGGATATACCATATTTCTTTTATGATTTGTTACGCATTAACGCATGCGGAGTTTAAATGTGTACTTTCTGCTTATCGCATTAAGTTGAACTGCCTATCTGATCTCCACAACCCATTTTAGTGGTTACATTTAAACACATTTGTACAATTATTGGTTGTCAGGATTTTAATGACTTAACGCCGGTCTTAGATCAACGATAGTCGGAACCAACGGCTTAATGTGCTTTCCGACGCACGGGGGTCTCGGTATTTAACAAATAGTCCTCCCATCCAAGGGCCAACCGCGGCGAGCGCGACTTAACCTGTATTATATCGGTTAAACCGTACGGCTTACTCTCACCCACAAGCCCTTCTGAAGTCATTAATCTATTTATTTAAATTCATTAACCATTGGATTCCTAACTAAAACACTGCCAGGGGTTAGTCTAAAAAGTCACTTTATATTTATATTTAAGCCACTAAAGTTTGATGAAAATTCAAGTAAGTTTACCCGTTACGCCCTGATCATGGTACTTTGGCCTATATCTTGGGGCACTCCCATGCAACAAGATACTGATATCTCATTATAACACAGACATGTTTTATGAAGAAGCTTGAAAAACAATTTAATATATAAGATTATTATTTAGACCCATTTTGTTTTTGGACTCATACAATGTACATAATAAAAATATCGAAGAAAATTTGTTAAAAATAATGACCAAGTACCAGCTTGTACCTTTCCCAATGCAGTATATTTATTTGCCATACAGAGCAGAAACAAGATTGATACAGGCTTTAATTTACAGTTATTGAACAATAATTATACATTATATATAATTATAGACAAAGTGTATTTAATTAACCTTTTCTTCGCCACAGCCAAATAAAAATATGTTCAGCATGCCATGATAAACAACATGACATAGGTACTTTAAAGATAAGATCATAGCATCACGCAAAAAAAATCATATGTTTAAGCAAAATATCATAGGATTATAAAATATTCTAAAATAGTTTTTAAATCTTCGAGCACGCGGTAAAAAAGAAAAATCCTTCAGAAATCCAAAAATAAACTTAGCACCAACAAATAAGTAACACAACAAAACCATAAAAGCATTTACTACAAACATTAGTCACCACACAACTTCGTAAACTTTGATACAATTCCGATAGCACGCTCCCACAACGCCGAAGGTCTACATTTACTTCAAACGAAGCGTTTGTGGCACAAAACTACTTATTTTAACTGCTGAAACATCAATACGATGTTGGAAACAGCATAACAATGCACGCTGCAACTTCGGAACGGAACATACAACTTGACAATCTAGATCTGTTATTAACGTTTTATATTTGCTGGCACGGTTCGATCAATTTCATTCCATTGTTGTTTGACGTTCAAGGAATCAATTTATTTTATTGAAAAAAATCTGCTTGTTGAAATTGGAGTCACGATCAATTATTACGACTATAATATGACGTAGGTACGTACGTATGTAATAACTGTGAAGGAAAACATCGTAAGGGAACTTCTTTTTTTTTGTTACGGGGTGAATGTCTAATGACTTAAACCCACGCCGAGAGCACGACGTGGGGATATTTTGGACTTGCACCGACTAAAAACAGCCCGGTCCCGTCCTTTCCTTTGCAGGAAAGCCGGCTTTGGCAAACCCGGGACGGGTTTGTTAAAGCATGCTCGGCGGGGCTCCGGCGGATCCTAAGGAAACCTGGAGCCTTGGAACTGGACCTGGAACCTTGAAATCTGTAATCGCCAACCCCCAAATGAGCAAGCGTAGTGATCAATGCTCGTTTCTACTCTGTATGAGAAAACGCCTTTGCCCAGCTGTGGGACAATAATGCTGTCGTTATTACGGAATTCAATGTTCTAGATGTACCCTTCTAAGTATAATAAGCTCAAACCCCATCTATGGGACATAAATTATTAGTCTTGAACTAAAAATAACTACCTATTCGTCAAAGAATCATAACTGAAATATTATCTACAAATTCATAATTCAATCCCTTAATATAAATACAAAGGTCCTTTGTCCTTCAAAGGACTGAAGCTGCGTGGCGCGTATAATGAAAGGACCAACTAAGTATACATGTCGGAAAATCGCTTACTTATTTTAAATCCCAACAGACTGTGTAATCGTATTTATGATAGTCTATTCTTGGACTCATAATGTACGAATAGAAAGAGTAACTTTTGTATTTGATGGTGATCTAAAAGCGGGTATCCACTATGTTCGCGAGCTTCTTGCGGTACCGGACCTTGTTACTGCTCCACATAATGGATACGTTTGCGAACCCATTGAAGCAGTTACAGGAACGCGGAGCTCAAGAAATACTTTTACACAAAACTATAGAGCAATGGTTTGGGTAGGTGACATTTAGATCTTTTTGGATTGATACTTCATCATATGTGGCTCGAATTATAACTTCTGGCGCTTCATTTCGCATTAGGTATTATTTTAATCAATATAGAGTTTTATTTTTCATATAAGAACTACTCCCGCACTAAGAAATTTAATCTTTGTGTCGCGGGGGTTTCACAAACATTTAAATCACATCCATACTTGGACCAATCATTTGTGGATCACACATTATTAAGCAAGCATTATGAAAACAAAAAAAGATCATATTCATATAATTATAACATTTGTTATTACCTCTAAAAGTTTCGTAACTTAAAAAGCACATTTTAATATTTAATTTGAACGGGTATTACTGAAAATGTTTCAAAAATAAAAATAGTAGTTCAAAAGCTTTTGGACAAGGCCATTTGTATTAATTATAAATATTATATGGCTACCACATCAATTGCCGTCCAATAAATAATAAAGGTAGTTAGAATACAATGGCCTGTGTACCTTAATCAAAATTTGACAAAGGTATTAAAAGTATAAAATTATTTGTGACCTTGGACAATTTGGACAAATATTTTGGGTATTTGAATGTAATATTTTGGTACCATGTGGTTAATTTAATTATCATAGGTCACAAACAAATTGTCCTATTGCACGTCTGTCGGGGTTATTGGTTTGGAAAAAGTAGTACTTTTGTTTACACAATGTTGTTCGCGTGTTGTTAGACCTATGAAATAAATAAATACCAATACACGTTTGTCTCTTTTAATATCCGAAGTAAAAAATAACATTGAAACAATCCTAATGTTACACTCTCCCAGAAAAAAAAACGAAAGGAATTTATAATATTAAACCATCAAGTATTTTCAATGCGTTTGTTCAGGATGGCTTAATTGGCTACAGATGACAGGGATTATTTACGATCCGAAGATGCCCGTAAAGTCAAAAGGGACCATGTATACATCGGCGATCATGTATAGGTGCCTAAATACTACCTATATTGGTGTATGGTACAAAATGCTGGGACGAATGAAAGACGAATGCATGCAGCTCAAATGAGAATGGTTCGATAAATGACTGGACTAACGACAATACATATGTTATAGAATGAATGAAAAGATGAGAAGTAACCGTTTGTCGTGTTATGGATATATTATGAGAAGACATGGAAGTTACATAACTGAACAAGTCTTGAGTATAACAGTGATTGGGTATGAGGGCCATGCAGCAGAGGAAGACCGAGAAAGACATAAATGGATTGTGTGAAATATTATATGAACGGAAGGCGTAAAAACTAGTAGGTAGAGATGAAGGAAGTAGAATACATCACCCCATCCCAAATATTGTGACTGACTTTTCAAAAAAAATTTTTTACTAAATAGAAACATTCAATTATATTGTCGTTTATTTCAATATTACTCTACACAAATACCGCTTTAGCATATAATAGCATTATAGCTAACATTGGAACCCCACCCTCTTTGTGCCTTCGACAATCTTTAAAACAAAATGTTAATTAAAAACAGCCTCAAAACTCATTTACTATGCTTTGTGATATTTTGGCCTCTACACTTGTAAGTACATGTTTCTTTCAATATTTAATTTCCTTTTTCGTTTTATGATTGTTTTTAAATCGTTCCTTTAATGAGCTTTGTTTTTTTTCGTTTGATGTTAGTTTTCATATTTATTTCGTTAGGAAACCAATAATCATGTATATATGTTTTAATGTTGGTATTTTCTTTTACATACAGTTAATACCGTGCTACGGAAAGCACGTTAAGCCGTTGGTCCCAAATGTCATACGTTGATCTTTGACAGGCGTTAAGTCATTACAATTCTGACAACCAGTCTTATTTTGGGATACTGTGTTACCCAGTAAAATAGATTGTGGAGATCAGATAGGCAGTCGCTCCATGTAAAACGCGGTATTCAGCTGAATCTGGTAAGACTGGAAGCCGACCCTAACATAGCTTGGGAAAAGGCTAGCCAAATAGGTCAATATATATTAATCAGACCTGTGGACGGTGTACTGTATACATCTTGATAAACTTTGATTACTTATCATAATATAATTTACAATTCATGAATACAGTTAGTTTAGAAGCACTAACAAATCATGGGCAACTACAAAACTTGTTAGGATTAAACTTTACAGTGTAGGCTTAACTCGAAAACATTGACTCAAGAACTAGTACTACATAATTAATTCCATAGAATATAGTGATCGTTTTGCTAACTTATCTACTATTCATACAATTAGGCAATACGATGGGTCTGTTGGTCTAGTGGTTTGTGACCTTGACTGCTTAACCGGAAGTCGTGGGTTCGATTCCCATCCAGGACAAATCTTTGTGTCTGGGTGTATTTTATCTATGTATAATATGTATGTATTTAGAAATATTAATGTATGTTTATCAGTTGTCTGGTTGCCATGATACCGGCTCTGCCTAATTTGGGGTCAGATGGCCGTGTGTGTGTTGTCCCAAGATATTATATTATAAGAAAATATATATTAGAAAAGAATTCTTAAATTTCTATTCTAAAGTATATTATTATTGTTTATCTTGAAAACAGAATATTTAAAAAAAAAAAACAACAGGATATTTATAGAGGTGTTTTTGAACACAGCTGAACTCAATATATAAAATATATAATATATAAAATAAATAACTTTAAATAAAAAAAATCAAAACTATTAAGTTACTAGTTTACAAAACTTTTTCGTATTCGGAATGATTTCGACGTACGTAATGGATCGAAACCTCTCAAAGAACTTTATATCTCTAAGGATTAAGATACCTTCGATAAGGTTGACGTAATTCTCGACCATGTCGGGAAACGGCATCAAATATTAAACGGGAAACTTCTCGGTATATCTGATATGTGAAGAAATAATATTAAACTAGATTTTTATAAATAAGTTTTTATAGAAAACTGAATCAAACACGAAACACGTTTAATATTTTTTGAAGATGTTTTTTTTTATTTTTACAAGAGTTTAGATTTTATCATGTAACAACTGATTCTATAATAATTACTTAATTATTTTAAGTCTCGTCGTATACCGTTGCTTTTACGCTTTTAAGGTCATTGCTATTTTTGGAAATAAATATTTTCATCTATTTTATAGCTAACGTCGAGCACGATCTAGCGACACCTTTGAGTGGTGCTCCGACCACCAGTAGCTGAAAAAAACATAATTTTTTAATATCCATATATTTTTATTAATTCTGTTTACACTAGTACTTTCAGCGTATTTTTGCTTAATTAATTAAAAAATACCCTATTCTCTTTTCTATCCTCAACTAGGTAAAATTATTTTCGCATGCATGCATAAAGTTAATTTACGAAGACTGGTATCATAGCCATCAACTAAGCGTGTTCTCAATTACCTGGGGTCGGTGCAATGCGTACCTTTGCCGCGTCATACTTCACTCGGAACCAACCGTTTTTCAGCACAGAATCTCCAGAATATCCCTCCAGTATATAATATCTTTCATCTGGACGTCAGCTACAGTTCATCGGAAAAGAAAATTTATTCGTAACAAACACACTTTGGGCCGTGACACCGTGGATCCTGTTAACTGAACTTAATGACTGGCCATTCGGGCCATTAATCTGGTCCTTTATGGGCCTTTTTGTGGGACATTCGTTATGCCCGCTTCGGTTGTTGAAGTTGGTTTTGAATAAGGAAATTGGGCGCAAAGTTCATGGCCAAGTTGCGAGCTTTGTTGGGCGTGAAATTAAACAAACGTTTTGAATCACAATGATAAATAAATTATAAAAAGGTCCATCTTTATACTTGTTAGGTTCACTATAATTCTAGTCAAAGAATAGGCTTTACTCATGCGAATAATAACCGTCTTTATGAACACACAAACTCATAAACGTAACCTTTTAAAAAATTTAATATTTTTTTCATAATCGTTTGATGAATTGTGGTTACTGTTCTCAGTTGGCTGTGCGATCATACGTCATAATACATATTTAAGTATAGCTTCATGAGGATGACATGAGGTTTTGACTTTGTGATATTCTAAAACTGTCGGGAACGTCATATTTTACAATAATCTAAATATTTTGCGATTTACGTTGTTGTCGACTATTTTAAAATTAATGTATTTAAAATTACCTTTATTAAAAGAGTACCTATGGATTTTCTTACTACTCCATAGAAGAGACATTTTGGAACCGCGCAACCAGAGTCATTTAACGTTTTGAAAGTGCCTGAAAAGGGCTACTTAAAAAATATGTACATTTGGATTTGATTTGATTTAAAAAGGATGGCAGGAGTCGGATGGACGAGACTGGCAAGAAAGATAGAGAGAAGAATGACATTTAAAAAGGGAGGCCTGTGTCCTGCAGTGGGTTATACAGAACTGAAGATGATGAATGTAGCTTATTGATAAATATGCAAGGAAAGGAATAATTGTGTTAGCTGTTAAAATAGTCAGAGTTGTTTATTTAAATTATGAAACCCATAATAATACGAATTTTGTCAACCGATACTTTAACACATTTCAAAGATAATGTTTATAATTTAAATTATGTATGACGCTGAAAATACACAACTATTCATTATGTTAACAACAAACATCTGAGTCTGCCTTAATTAAGTACATACATATATATTATCGAAATGGTAGTTGTTCCATTTGTAATTTTTAAACCAAATTCTATATAACAAAATCTTTGTTAAATAAAATAAAGTAGGTCACTCGAGAAATTAAAACAATAATTTTATCAAAGAGATTTATATTCACAACTAGCGTTAAACGTGGCAGAACAGTAACTGTGCATCTGAGATTAATTAAAACAGTTTTTTGATAACACAATAGGAATTTTAAAGATTCTCGTTCTTACAAAATGATATTATAAAGAAAAAAAATAAGAATCGTGCTTTTGTTTGTAGATTGGATACTGGGAAAAGGAAACGGAGCAACATATTATATATTCAACTAGCTGCCCCCCGCGACTTTGTTCGCGTGTTTTAGTTTCAACGGTTTTTCATTTTTGCAACATTTTTCATTTATGCTCCGCTCCTTTTGGTCGTAGCGTGATGTTATATAGCCTATAACCTTCCTCAATAAACGGACTATCCAATACAAAAAGAATTTTTGAATTCGAACCAGTAGTTCCTGAGATTAGCGCGTTCAAACAAACAAACAAACAAACAAACAAACAAACAAACAAACTCTTCAGCTTTATAATATTATATTAGTATAGATTAGCTCATACCCACTTAGCGACAGAATAAATCTCTGATAATATTTTTTGTATCCTTTGATAATTAATACTAGTTGTAGGAATAGGGATATTAGATAGTGATAAAATATTAGACAAGTATTTTTTCTTTTGTCTCGTAAACAAAAAAAAGTACGAAGATACATTGAATGGAAACTTCGCGTAACTTCACTGTTATACTATAACTAGCTGTCCCCCGCGACTTTGTTCGCGTGTTTTAGTTTCAACGGTTTTTCATTTTTGCAATATTTTTCATTTATGCTCCGCTCCTATTGGTCAAAGCGTGATGTTATATAGCCTATAACCTTCCTCAATAAACGGACTATCCAATACAAAAAGAATTTTTCAATTCGAACCAGTAGTTCCTGAGATTAGCGCGTTCAAACAAACAAACAAACAAACAAACAAACAAACAAACAAACAAACTCTTCAGCTTTATAATATTAGTATAGATTTTAACTTTTGACGTCACAAGCCCCCGTCTCTTGCACTTTATACTGATTTATCTTTGTCAATTAGTATTATTTTGATAAGGGAAGAAATACGTGTCTAATATTTTTTTTATTATTTAAGACAAGATTAAAAAAAAAATGTAAACATCCCAAATTAATGACTTAACGAATGTCATAGATCACATTTGAACAACCAGTCAAGTTCAACGGCTTAATGTGCTCTCCAATGCACGTGAGAGACTCTTGTCAATTGAGATTCACCTATCCACAGACAACCGCAGTGAGTGCATTGGCGAAATTTTCGACTTGTACATACCCATGAGCCGCTCAACGACAGTTAATAAAACTATGCTCCTAATGGCCGAATACTAAAAAGTCAATCAGTTTTGAGTCACCGTTAAGTCACATGCTGTCTCTGTCATTTTAAGGTAAAAAGTTGCGACAGATAGACGTTTAAGATCGTCTTAAATTTAACTAACGTTTCAGTATTTGGAGGTAAGTTGTACTTGTTATTTAAGCAATTTAATGTCTGTCACAAAAAAAACATATATTGGTCTTAGATGTAACCTTATCACGATATAGATCCTACTGACTTCGCCCGTAAAATAAACAACAAATTCCACAAAAACTGTCTCATAACGTGCGTAAAGGTATATAATAACATTCCGAAAGATACGAGACCATTATTACAAATAAAACGAAGGGTAAACCACTAGTTATTAAACAATGTATACTATCATATAACCTTAAAGAGTTTTTCACCCATAGATTATAATATTCCATTATTTTCTCAATATAAATTGCGTGATATTGCAACTATATCTATACATCTACATGTTCTATATGTGAAATGAACTCTATCTGTATGTAAGGCTTTCACAGCTAAACTACTAAACAGATTTGATTAAAACTTTGTATGGGGCCTTGGATCCTAAGATGGATATCGGATACTTTTTTCCGCAAAAGCCAGGCGGGCGAAGCCGCATAAAACAGCTAGTACATATTATAAAATGAAGTCCCAGCTGCGTCTGTCTGTCTCAACGTGATTAACTCTCAAACTACCGAACAGATTTTCCTATAGTTTTCACTTATGGATAGTGTGATACAAGAGGAAGGTTTTTGTTTATAATTAACTAGCTGTCCCCGCGACTTTGTCCACATGTTTTAGTTTAAGCGGTTTTTTATTTGTACAACATTTTTCATTTATGCTCCGCTCCTTTTGGTCGCAGCGTAATGTTATATAGCCTTCCTCAATAAATGGGCTATCCAACAATGAAAGAATTTTTCGAATCGGACCAGTAGTTCCTGAGATTAAACAAACAAACTCTTCAGCTTTATATATTAGTATAGATTAATGTTTTGTTTATCCGTGCAATGCAGGGGCGGGTCGCTAGTTAAAGACTAAAATTAAATTGTTTTCAGTAATTAATTGGTTGTCAATTTTTTTTACGTTACTAGATATATTTTTAACATATCCTAATTGTGTTAGCTTCTTTTTATGCCGCATAAAACTAAAATATTTTTGGATCCTAAATTTGACTACATGTTAGGCTGTTCTAATATTTAAAGCGAAGTTAATGATTAGATTTGACGCAACAAACTTAAAAACAGACATGTCCCACCTACATTAATGAAAGCTGTCTTAGAACTACAATGTTTGTTTATCAACCTAACTATGCTGCTTACAAGAAACATGTACAAGGTAATAAAATAGAGTAATGTATAAAGGAGGAAATCTAAGCCACGAGAGAATTCGTCGTATTTTCACTCGTAATTTCTATACCGATGTTACATTTCTTTTCTAGAAACAAAATAATGTTCCTCGAAATAGAGTTTCGTATTTATTTCGTTGGCAAATACTTCAAAGGCTTAGAAATATTTTGTTTCAGATGCTCCGAATAATTTTAAATAAGTTTTGTTATTCGAAAGCTGAATCGTCAAATTTTTGCAAGTAAAATAACTCTGACGTACCCAAGATAGATTTTTTTTAATACTCTTTTTTTTTGGTTTAGGCTATTACAAAAAAAATAACAGTAGTATTCTTCTGTCTAGCCTTTTCCTAAACTATGTTGGAGTCATCTTCCAGCCCAGCTAAATACTGTAATTTACGTGAATAACGCAGTATCCCATTAAAAGACTGGTTGTCAGAATTGTAATGACTTGAAACATCACGACTTCAAACGATCAACGTTCATCAGTCGGGAGCAACGGTTTAACTTGCCTTCCGAAGCACGGAGGGTCTCGGTGTTTTTACAAATAGTCACCCATCCACGGACTAACCGTGGCGAGCCGAGTTTAACCCTTATTATCGGTCAAATCTAAAAGCTTACGAACCCCTCTGCCTAAAAAACAAGTAGAGTTAATTTAGCTACACTAAAGCCACAACAGTATAATTAGGTACTTATCTATATTATGTCTAAGTATTCTGGCAACCAATTTGCAAAGGTATACTGAACTTAAATAGATTGTCGAAGACAGATATTCAGTCGTTCTATATAAAGTACGGTATTCAGCTGGATCCGGTGAGACTGGAAGCCGACCTGAACATGGCTTGGATAATACCTAAGCAGAAGAAAAAACACTACTACATAATTATCTTAATTTTTAATGAATTTTAAATGGGTAGGTATATATTATATTTCAATTATTAATTGTTGTAGTCTATATAAAAGTCATTTACACATCTAAACATTTTATAATATCTATGTCTACATATAAACATTACACACTAATATTATAAAGTTTTTGTATAGATTTGTATATGTGTATGTTTGTAACAAATAATATCAAAAACTACTGGACCTATTTCAAAAATTATTTCTCCTTGAAAATGCTTCATTATCCCTCAGTAACAGGATATATTTATTACCTAAAGATGTTTAAAAAATTATGTCTACCCGTGCAAAGCCGGGACGGGTCGCTAGTTTTACATAATATGACTAGTGTGTCTCTTTTATCTTTTGAAAATATTTTTCATAGAAATAACACGAACACAGCAACAATTCTCTTTCATAAGACGCCTCATAGCTCCCTCGACATAACTAGAATCAGAGGACGTTTAACTAATATATTTGCAGCCTTCCCTACTAACACAAATAAAACTGTTGTTTGTTCATAACTTGGGAGTTGATGTCTTCGTAAAGACGCTAATAACACTTGTGATCCTATTTATTGTGCTTTATTAGATGTTATTTTTGTTTAGTTTGATGTGGGCTTAAGGATGTCAAATTAAATTTTATTTGATTATGTGTTTATTTTTCCTCTATTTCTTATTCCTGACAAGAGGGTATGGAACAGATAAAAGTGTAGTAACCTTAGCTTTTGCGTTGATTCCACAAATAATTACTGTCATGTTAGTAAGAATTTTGTGACGAGTACATCGACTGTTATATCCATGAGATTATCAACCGTATCTTTTACTAAAGCAGAAAATTTACCTCCAAAAACTAAATGAAACTTATAAGACACCAGAAATAAAATGTCATACAACACCTTAAATGATTTCAATAAGCATTTTATCACCACAAAGAAATAAATTATGCACAAAATATGGATAGGTTACTCATTTGTTTTTTTTATTATTATTCATACAACTCGCAGTAATCAGGCAGCACGTCCGCTCCACTCGCCATCCCAATGGGAAGTGACCGACCGACAGCTGATCGCTTAGTATTTATAGGCACGGTAAGACAAATCTACCTTCATTGTCACTTTATTTTGTAATGACTTCTAACACTATATTTACAATTTATTTTTATTTTTTTGTCTTTTATAAGTCATACTTAAATATTCTAAGTCTAGTCTCCATAATCACGATGATTATCTACAGCTAAGGCCGGTTACAGTGCTCGACCGATCGTCAGTGCGCACGGTCCGTCGTGACGACACGCATCGACCGACCGTCAATTTGTAGCATTCGCCTCTTATAGCCAAGTGATATTTCTTCAAGCGTAAACGATGGTAGAAATCGCTTAAATGCCATTAAATGTATGGAAATGACATTTCATGTCGACAAATCTCGTGACTTAGACTTCTCACTTCCATACATTTGAGCATTTTGATCAGCGTTAACGCTTGTGGAAATGTCACTTGGCTAAAAAGTCACTTTCGCAAAACGTCATTTTCGCTGAATATTATTCAAGCCATTTTTTACGCGAATATTAGACATTGAAATAAAACTAGTTTTAACGGACTACAGAATCGGATAAATTCAAAATATACAAGAAATCATCAATCAAATTTTTATTACATACCAATATAACTATAAGTATATTATGTTCTTAAAATAATCTCGACTTGTCGACGTAGAGTCAAGCATTGTAACCGGCCTAAGTTCGCGAAAACCAAAAGATTGTTAGGTTTAAGCGAGCATTTAGCGCCAAATGATTATTACTCGCCATTAGTCTCAGTCGCTGAAGTCTTAGTGGAATTAAAGAAAGTGCGGTTACCTCAGTAAACTGTTTCGTCGGGCTATAAAGTGGGAAACTTTCTTTATATCTTATTTGAAGTAAAATTTTAGTTATTTTTTTGTCCTGTCCCCGTAGACAAGTGACATTTATACAGGCGTTAACGATGATAGAAATCACTTAAATGACATTAAATAAAAGGAAATAAGATTGTCTCTTGTCTTGTCTCTTCTTTTGCCACTTCCTATGTCACTTGTTTAGGGGGGCTGGTTTTAATAGGAACAAGGGCGTAATTGTAGAAACGTATGTCACATAGTATTTTATGAAATTTTTTAATGTTCCTTGATATGATAAATTTATAATAAGCTAATTACTGAATATAATAAAAAACGTAAAAGAACAATTTGTTTATATACTTTTTTTAAAAACTAAATTTTTGCCCAAGGTCCATTTTATGGAACTATTTTAATAAAACGGGAATTAGCGCGAAACATTCATAAATACCTTTACGCTTGACGTTTCGGCCAGGTTACACCGGCCGTGGTCGCAAGCAGACTAAAAACTCGAAACGTCAAGCGTAAAGGTATTTATAAATGTTTCGCGCTAATTCCCGTTTTATTAAAATAGTATTATAAACATGCAGCGTGATAGTTTAAAAGTTAATACCATTTAATGGAGCTCACTCTCACGCCACAAATTAAATTATGTAAATAGACGGAATATATAAATTCGTTTAGTTTACTTCCATTGAATATCATAGATAGGTAGACTAAGACAATTATTGAAAACTATCTGATCGCTGTAAGATATAATCTCATCAAAATCGGATTATGTTCCTAATTTCATCGATTATTTTTTTGCTAGAGTCCCTATTTTTTAATAAATTTAATACCTGCCAATAAATTTAATTCAAATCATTCCAACCGTCTGATGATTACTCGGAACAAACAGACAGACCAACATACTGGTTGTATAGGTATCGAGCAATAACTATACGATCTTAAAAAAACCTATTATTTTAGTATTACCAACCGACACTCAAATTTTATTTATTTCTATTGATGATGAAAATGAAACCAACACAAACTGTAAACAAGGCAAAAAACAGAGAAAAACAAACTACAAAGGATATTTCAAAATATTTACTTGGGGTGTTGAGACATTTGAAAGCGGACTGTGTGGCCACAATGGTAATACAATAAAAGAAATTTTGTTATCTTACCGCACAAAAGAATTTGAAAACAGTCAATCCAGACACGGTACATTAATCTCGGAAAATGTTTATAGGAAAATTCGCTGTAAACAAAGAAGTGCATAATAAACAAGATTGAGCATATTAAGTTTTATTGTTTGTAAAAAATTACTTCAAAAGAAGGTTGACATTTGTTAAATACTTTTAGGAATAGGGGTGCGGACTTTTTTTTTTATTTATGCTCAACATATATTTTTTTAAATAATAAACACGTATTTTTCTTTTTTTCAATTAAACATACAATGAGGAAGATACAGTAAATAGAAATATCGCGTGACGTCAGTTGTAGTTACAATTTTTACCCATAAGTGACGTCACAAACCTCTTCGTCTGAACTTTAAACGCGCTTTAACTTTGAAAATTTTTAATGATTTGATAAAAGAAAAAATACGAGTTTTATTTTAATTTTTTATGTATCTTGCGGACTAAGTGGCCTTACATTTCTTAACATAAAACAAATATTGAGAAACATAAGGGTTACTCACGCACATTCTCGGGATCGCCCGACTAGTTTCAGACTCAAGTCGACTCGAGTCAAACTCACGACAACACCGCCGCGCCGCCGCGTCAGCTCATGGTTAGGGACACCCATAGAGTCTAAAACTAGTCGGGCGATCCCGAGAATGTGCGTGAGTAAACCGTTATGTTCCTAAATAGTTATGAATCCCCTCAAGAAAGTAGTTATACAAATAAAATAAATAAATGGAAAATCACTCTGTCTATACTGTTCACAGTATTTACTTCTGCTTTCAAATGTACACACACTCAATCACATAACTTACTCATTACATCTAAAAAATACAAGTGCAGTATTTAAAACCACTTAGATGTATTGTCCACTATCAATAGAAAAGGTCACAATATTATAAGACATAACGACCAAAGTGTCCATGGCAACGTCACTCGGGATCGTAAAAGAGAAAAATGCGACAATCAGTGTGACACATAGGTATTTGTGGTGTAATCCGTTTTGCTCTGAACTGAGAATATTTTATTGGCTATTTGGAACAAGGTCAAGTGCTAAAGAAAATATATTTCAGGCCTGATTGAGGGTTGTTGATTTTGCTTTACGGACCTTTTTTGTGTGACGAGATTGGTAGATGGTTAGTATTATGCTTGAGTGTATCTACTTACAAGATCTATCGAACTCAGACTTCATTGACCATTAGTTGATTGATCAGAACGCTTTTACCAATTTTTTTATAATATCTTGCGACAACTCACACACGGCCATCTGATCCCAAACTAGGCAGAGCCTGAATCATGGCAACTAGACAACTGATTAACATACTTATATATTTCTAAATACATACAAATTATAGATAAAATACACCAAGACACAGAGCAAATGATCGTGCTCATCACACAAAGATTTGTCCTGGTTGTTCGAACCCACAACCTCCGGTTTAGCAGTCGTGACCCTGACTGCTAAACCAAGTTAAACACTAGACCAACAGGCCCGTCAAAATAATAATATATATTTTGTATAAATATAAATTTGTTAGGCAACCAATTTTAATCATGACCCTTAGGATAAAGAAATAACAGACTAAATTAATTAACATTATCAGTAAATATTACATGTTCAAATAGGTATATGCTAATTTTATACTTACAAAATCCAAAACTACTTGAAAATTGGATTCCTTTAATCGAAAAATTAAAAATATATTTCGTACCAAAATTTCCTACTTGCACACAGCCCTACAATTTTAATGTAGTGCAGATAGCCAAGAAATTACGACTAGTATCAGCTTAAAACATTATGCGGTCTCAATATTTAGGGCCACATTGAAGATATTGCGCTGAAGAGGAGAAAACGTCTTTTGTTTTGCAGAGTTACGTTTTTTTTTTTTTTTAGTAATGTCACTTTTGAAATAGGAGAAATTATTTTTTTTTAAATTGAAATAAACTTTGTTTTTGTATTTAGTCAAAATAAATTGCTTAGATTCTCAGTGGCTAAATTCATATTCTGCAATGTAGTTTAAGTGGTAAGATTAACAAATATTTAGATCATAATGGACCTTGTCGGGCACAGCAATGTAAGAGAGAGAAACTGTAGATACATATATCAGAATTTGTATATTATTGCATAATTATTACAATAATAATAACTAATTATTATTTAAGTAAAATAAAATTCTTGAAAATGATTTAGATCAAAATTTTGTTTTGTTGTTTTCTTAAAACCGTTTTTAAAATTAATAATTAGGTTTGCTGTAACAAAATGTTTGTCTTCAGGCATATCTTTTGACCCTAGTCACTTTCTGTTTATATAACAAACTGCTATTGTAAGTGTCTCATAAAATCAATTTCTCAAATATTACTGTAAAGAGTCTTATAGCGAAATAATTTTGAAGATTAAATCATAAGTATAATGATGGTACGAAGCCAGTTAAATCAGATTACGTTGAACGACTATTTAATTTTCGTTTAGAATTCTTAAAAGTAAGAAATATAAAATTTAAGTACTGATTAATTATTATTATAATCATTTGAATCCACATAATATACAAATTATTTTAAAAAGATCAGACTAATGTTACAAATTAACTATACTACAGTAGGTTTCATCTAAAATCCTACTATTTAAGTAATTTTTATTTAATATTATTAAATTATATTTAAGTAAATAAGTTTTTAAGTAATGTTACGTTAATTTTATCTACTGATATAATAATATATCTAATAAACATTAATATTAAAGTTCAATAATACCTAAATTTGTATCCCATTTTTTTAATACCTATACTTAATACCTTTATTACATTCCAAACTAAATTTTATTAAGTCACTTGACCTTAGGCCGTATTAGAACTGCTCGAAGGAGTTAGTCAGTGGTCAACGTACACGGACTGCGTGATCGGTAGACCACCTGCTTGCTTTTTGTTTTGTCAACCGTTTGAAGCAGTCGAACTGTTAAAAGCCGTCCGTGGGCCACCTGCCATAGAAGACAATGTTCTCCATTTCTTTTTTTTTGTTACGGGATGAAAATAGATTCTAATGATTTCAACCCACGCTGAACTAAAGCATGCTCGGCGGGGCTCCGGTGGTCCTCGGTCCTTGTTGGATTCCTGCTATAGGGGTAGGTGTATAGTGCCTACCCCTCACTCCTTTCGAAGACGGACACGTGGGACTTCGTGTCCGTATCCTCCAGGGCCTGTCAGCTGATTGGGTGACCAGGTGCCAAGTCACCCGCAGGCCCGACCTCAGGGTGGTCTGATGTTGTGGCCTATAGTTCAACATGCTGTCGCAGTTTGTACCAGCAGATATCTGCTTTAAGCAGTCCGTGTGCGCGCGCCCTAATCGCACTACAAAATATCTAAAGATAGCCTCTCATACAAAAACTCATATCTCTGAATTTTCCCGATACTTACACCTGACTAACTTGAGTCGTTCATTCACTCACCTCACTCGTTCAGTGAACTGACGCTATCTCCGCTATGTCGCCATGAACGAATGAACGAGAATGGATGAAAATACGTGTAACATTTTTGCTAAATTAGAATTTCTGAGTTTAAATTCTTATTTGATGTTTTATATCAATAGATCGTGTATTGTATTTATCTTTGACTGTTTAAATGTTTTGTAAAACTGTCGTAGGAGATTTATTTGGTTTTGTTTTAGCAATTTATTTCTTAAAATGTTGATTGATTTATAGCCTAGGGAATGTTGATTTATAGACTCGAATTTATTAATTGAAACAGTTGTTTAACGAAAACCTATTTATTTGCCTTTATCTATTGAATAATTAGAATTAGTATAAAAGTACAATTTTATTCCTAACATAAAAGGACTTTTCTCAAAAACCTTCTATGATTCTTTACTTCTTTAAAAAGTTTGTCAGCGATCCTGTATTTAAAAATGTTTGAACCCTGACATGCTTATTTTTATACATCGTCATCAATTCCATGCCACTGCAGAACATAGATGTCTTGTAATATAAAAGCATCTTCGTAGTTTTAGTATATTTCATGCAAAAAATAAAACACATTCCTATTAACAAAAAACATGTAAATAAAAGAAAATTAATTTAAAATAAATTAAAAGAAATAATATATAAAAATAAAAGTATATAATAAAATAATATATAAAAAAATAATATCTATACTAATATTATAAAGCTGAAGAGTTTGTTTGTTTGTTTGAACGCCCTAATCTCAGGAACTACTGGTTCGAATTGAAAAATTATTTTTGTATTGGATAGTCCATTTATTGAAGAAGGCTATAGGCTATATAACATCACGCTACGACCAATAGGAGCGGAGCATAGATGAAAAATGTTGTAAAATGAAAAACCGTTGAAACTAAAACACGCGAACAAAGTCGCGGGGGACAGCTAGTAATAAATAAAAATAAAAGAAAATAAAATTCTAAATATTAGGCTGACTATTTACTAAGACTGTTTATTTAGCCAAATAAACAGTCTAATATTTTCAGATACCTCACCCGACATCCCCTTAAATCCTCTAAAATAAATTAATATCAGAATTTAAAGTTACTAAACAAACCCAAGTAAGCTCAAAGTAATAATTTCATGTCAAGTGCTATTAATTTATAATCGTTAGTCTTTTGAACAACCCACCTATTTAATTGAAATTACATTAAATTTAACAATCTTTCCGAAACTGGCTATATGATTGCATAGTCTAGTCCAGCCCTAAAGAGGATACTAAAATTAAATCTATCACACTTCAGAACTAGCTACATAAGTTATAAAATACTCAAAGAATAAACTCAAAAGGCAACAAAAAGCAACGATAGCCCAATATCGTCCAAACTACGTTCCGTCACAAGGCGTTGAATAATTCAGAACACCAATAACTAGTTGGTTTAAAAGTAAAATTTTAAATTTACTCTCAAAGCGTGTTCCCGTCACATTTGCTTAGAGCAGACAGGTTCCCTCACGTGGCTGAGAGTATTGGATGCGGTGGAAGGCATAAGTGATGAGCGATTGTTCAATAATGTTCAGAAAAAGCGTTTGACCAGTATAGCTTTTGATTTCTTTAATATGGTTTTAATAAGGGGTTTTATTTTTCAGATATTACAGTCCATTTGCTAAGAATTCCTCGCGTTCTTCAAATTCAGAAATAAAATTTAATTAAGTGTTGGGAATTAACGCAAACATGCATAAATACCTTTAAGGGCATGACGTTTCGACCAAGTTGCAACGGCCGTGGTCGCAAACAGACTGGAGATGCGGTGTTATAGCTCCGTGCGTGATGTAGATAATTTTTCATCTACCCCCAATTCTTCAATTACCCTACACACTACACTGACCGCGTCCGTATTCTGATCGTTAACCGACTGTACAGTAAAGCGAGGTTTCATTCCACGATGCTGATAGTTCGTTGCCGCCTTTTCAGAAGTGTACTAATTCAGAAAGTTAAACACCCTTTCTTCGGTGTGTTTAGAGTAATTTATTTTTCAGATAATGTTGTGTGTCATGCATGTTTTGTGCGTTTTTTTAACAGATTCAGCTCTCTTTAGTCCAAATAACACTAATGTACATCATATTTAACGTATTTTCCATTTTATTCTTTAGATATTATTGAAAGCACCGAAATACGAAATAAGTTCACTGCAAAATCTGGTATCACAATATTATTTGTGAACTTACATATTCTGTAAATTCCGTGTTGCTCTCCGCTTCTATTTGGAACACACAACAAAAACGTCTTCGTGTTCTTGTGAGAACATCTTATTTAAGCTCAAGCGAGCGTGATGTCTCCAGGATTTTCCTGCTATTTTCCGTTCAATAACAAACTGTAGTTTTTAATATTGTTCTATTTTGTTTGTTTTATATGTGTGAAATGCTGTTCTTCGATAGTCGAGTAAAAGACATGGATTTTGACATTTAAAAAAACACGACTTCCATAAAGCGAACTAAAAAGTAAAAAAACAAATTGTATTCGATAATTAAAATTTATTGTCATTCTAGTGAACCGTTCACACTTTTAAAACAAAGAAAGGCTAAAATGACAATAACGAATAAAAATTTTTTTCTTCCTTTTTAGTTTGCTTTTTGACAGTCGTGTTTTTATAATTTTATTTTATACATTTAAATGAAAAGTTTTAGTTTAAAATTATATACTTTCAGAATGTGCCCATCAATACCTTCAAATTAATACCCATATTGAAATTGTAATTAAAGAAATAATGTATTTTTCACATTTGGAAATAGTACCGTACGTCGCCATATTATATAGTCATTTAAATAAATGTATTAGAACTAGAAAATATTGCAAGATGTAATCGAATTATACTTGCCGATTTTACACGCATTTTCTCCAATAACAAGAAGTTGTATCTGCCGTTCAAAATGTAATCAAAAACATATTAAAATACGGAGACGTTTTAATAAAAAAAGTTGCGAACTGCGCCTCGCATTAAAGCCAGTTTCGCACCCTAATTATGCAAATATTCTATTTTCGCATAATATAACATTTTCGGGACCAGTGCAATTTTCAGGTTGTTTCTGCACCATAAATATATTTTATAGACCGGAATTTTAATATATTGCTGTTTTTAGAATCGTACGAAAAGAGTTTCTGTTCAAAAATTCGTTAATTATCTTTATTTTATTTATTTTTTCTAGTAGAAAGTTATTAATACAATTAAAGGCCAAATTACAAAGTTTTATACAATAAAAAACAAAAGAAACAGGTATTGTTATCGTTGTTATAATTGAACCAGCAAACAACTCTTAAGCTCAGCTCTCCAAACTTTTGCAGAACCCGAAAACACGAAATAGTAAAAATGTGTTGTTGCTTACAATAACATCGGTGTCATTAAGCTTTATGTCCTTGTTTACTGGGTTCGACTGCCTTTTTATACAATTTCTTCACTTTTACATTATCTCGTTGGCATCCGGGAGGCGGAGTGACCGGTTACCTGATGTTGCACCATAAATCCTATTGTAAGTACCTTACTCTTGGTCTCTGCCTTTGAACAAACGTTTTTTATGTTATTAACCCTGTATGGATTTTCTGTAGTATTTTTCAGGTCAACTGATTAATTGTTAGATGGTACCTACCAAAAATTGTTATAGCTTTTCATTTTATTGGTCTATTTTGTTTTGCATTTCAACTAAATTTTTCAACGTATATTGGAATATATTTGAAAATAAATTCGCTGAGTATAAAAGTTGCACTCAGGGACTAAAAATAAAAGTAAACTTTTGTATAGAGCAGAAGTTCTTAGAACTTTGGGATTCCTCTATGCAACAATGAAAGGGAATGTATAGGTAGAAGCATAAAAATTGTATTATTATAAATTAAGTCAAAAATATCAGGAGCTTGGTCTTTTATCCTTAAATATCTGCGCTACATTAAAAAAAAAGTTATTTCCATTCAAGCTTTACTGGGAACTTTAAGGTAAATACACCTTATCTTTATTCATACAACCAACAATAATAAAAAAACCCAATATCTTGAGTGCAAGAGGTAACTTTGTACATATCAGATGTATTGACCAGTATCCAATCTCTATCGGAATCCCCGAAGGCTAAGGACAAATCTCTGAATCTAAGGCTACATTGTTATACGCATTCGGTCGACCAAGCTTGGCTGCTCTGCCGTAAAATTACACGGAAATGTTCGTAAGGAATTATATGCATGCCTGCAACTAAAAGATCCACTTGCTTCTGAATCATATAACTTAGGATTCATCCATGCTTACATATTAATATGCGAAAGTAGCTCTGTCTGTCTGTTACGCCTTCACGGCCAAACTACCTCACAGATTTTGATGAATTTTTGTATGGGTATGTAAAAATCTTAGCCGTGATAACCGACATCCACGTGGACAGAACCGCGAGCAAAAGCTATTTGTCTATACGGAGGTACCGATGTATTTGCTGTTGAACTGGGTTCAATTTTGTGCTTAAATTTAAAAGAAAAAAGTGACATCACTAATGTGATGCCAGCAGTTTTTTGACATGGCTAAAAATCATGATGATATTATAATATTTAAAAAACTCTTCAAGATAGAAAATTTTCATTCACCAACATATTCTATAGGTCAAGTGCTTTAAAGTTAATCTTGGCAATTGATCTGAGAGATTACCACTTGACTTCATTTTTTCGCAGTTTCTTGCCAAGAGTCAGGATAATCCTTCCGAAAATCCGCCTACTCTGGCAAACGTTAGCAAATCTTCATAATCAAAATTTTTTGCACATCCAACTTGGGATTTGTTGAATTCCGGAAGGTTAAACAAGTGTACTGACAGGACCTTAGTATATTCCTAATAATTTAGTTATCGTTTCTCAGAACATTTTCTGACGTTTAAGCAGTACAAATGAAGTCGACAGGATCAGCAGCTATACGGTAAATCTATAAGTTAATCCCATGTTTATGCTGGCGCCTGGTGAAAGATTTGAGGTGTTTTAAAGGGTTATTTGTTAGCAAGTTAATTTTGTATTTAAACAAAAATTGTCCTACAGAAACGGTTGCGCTAGACAAAAAAGTATCACTTAAATAAATTCTTGGTATATAAATCATTTCGGAAAATTCTTCTGGCTATGAGATTTTCTCACTAGATAGGGAGTAAGTATATAATATTTATCGACCATATTTGGTGTATATATGTTGGACAACTTCCGTCCGAAATCAGAAAAAAAGAAACCAATAGCCATGTCTTTTGTGTGAGAACTTACAAAAGATAAATCCACTCACTTTCCTCTTTCACAAATGGGATCACACTTTTATACTTGAAGTTATAACACTCATAAGGGTCACAAACCATATCAATCATTTGCTCACGTGTCATCGCTATTTATATTTACTCAAAGTCTGATTAAAGGTCTCTATCAACGTGTTCAAGGTTTTCTTAAAGAATTTTCTCCAAACATTACGCTGGATTTATTTTTCCTTCCCCTTTGTTAAGGAAATGGGTCCTACGTGTCCCGTTTTGTATTGGTCTTAATCAGTATATTGCGAGGAATGTAATACGTGAATTTATGATATTTTGACTAGATAACGCGATGTTTTGACCAAGTTTTTTTTTTATTGTTGGTAAAGAGAAAAAATAGCATAATTATCATACATTATTTTAGTAAGAAAATAAAGTATAGGACATACAGGTGTTAAAAGTAAATAAATATTATAGCAAATGTCTCTGTTTTTTGTTTATAGCTTAAGTGGAAGTACGCTTAAGTCAAGGTTGATTTGATCATTATTAGTTTATACCTACCATATAGGATATAGATAGACATTGATAACACGTATATCATGATTAAAAATGCATTTTTTTTACTGTCTACTATGACGCCACAAGCAATATTAAGAGACGATTTCAAACTTAGAGTAAACATACCGACATACCAACCCTTATGCTGATCGTAAGCAAACTTCCAGCTAAATGTACTACGCTCATTTACTGATTTAAGTGATTTTCCGTGCGGCGACAGACGGTTATGCGAAAATATTGACAATATTGTAATAATAATTTAAAATAGACGACTTTACTTTTCCATACTAGTGGCTACAGCGGTGTGATTCTGTAAGACCTCATTCTAAACATCGAATCTGAATCAGTTGTGAGTTTCTTGATTGGCATTCCAAAAACTCGGTTGATAATCGAATGTACACTAGCGCTACACTGGCGAGCGTGTCAGCGAGTTGAACTACTTTGACGTGAGATTTTGACTGATAAAGTATGAGATGACATAAGAAGTGGGATTCAGTAAGGTAATTTTCTTGTCACTTCGACGCTCACTTCGCACTCGAATCCGATCGAAATCAAGGTCATTTTGAACCTAATGCGAAGTGAGAGTGAATAGCGATGTGAGAAGCGAGTTGTTGTTTGAACTTTACAGAATCGACGTGCAGTTCACACTCGATATTATCGCTCTATAATTATATAACTAGAATAAACTTAAAAATATGTGGCCTTGTTTATAAAAATCTCGACTATAATAATTAGCAATTAATTAGCAGATTCTTATTTCAATTATTCTATAGAGAAATTGGTTATGAACCGTGATGTTTTGAAATATTATATTTAGCCAGAATCTTACAGAAGACCACAGGAATTCTTATAACTATTAATAGAGCTGTCAATTCCAATCGTGTTTGTTTTCGAGAGTGCGAGCGTGGGAGGCCGATGTCTTCTTTAAAGGGCAAAGAAAATGTAACTCTTGTCCTTCCCACCTTTGAAAGTGGGCATTACTGACTAAGATTTTGTTATTTTTTAAAACGATTCCCGCACTAAGGAATTTAATCTTGTGTCGCGGGGGCTTTTATTTAACTAGCAATGTATGTATGTACCTATGTTTGTTCAGGTCAAATCTTGCAAGCTAAAATTAAAACCACTTTTTGACCTCTGATTTCTGCTGACCTTGGGCTCTGTAGATAATACTTTTAATTTCATAGTAGTACCTATCGTCCTCAAACACTTTTTTATTTGGCGCGGTCGCTAAATTATATTTATTATTATTATTGTGTAAACGGAATGACAGCGTGCTGCTAGGGAATTCGTTGCGCCATTTCTACTTCACAGCCAGAGCACTTAGGAAGCGGTGAAGGGTGGGAATCAGGGTGCTGTCTGATATGTTGACTTACAAAAAGTGCTTCTTAGTAGCCTAATTTGAAATAAATGAATTTTGATTCTGATATGATTAATACTATGATCCTGGCTGATTTAAAAGCTTGTATTTAAAAATACATTGAAAACAAAAGGTTATTTCTATATTATGAAAGCCCTTGATTTAAGTTAAGTATTTAGACAGTAACGCTTAACACTACTCCCACACATAAACACTCAAACAGGGATCATACGCCTGTTCGCAATAAACAATTTTCCTAAGTCCTACTTATGTTCCCATTTGGGATGTTTATGAGTGGGTGTAGTACTAAGCGTCTTGCAAAATAAGAACGCGGCCGCAAAGGTAGTGATTTTATTAAACTTGTAATTAAATACAATTAGTCGAAAGGAAACATAGCTCTTAAACCTCAGGCAGGGCTTTAACCTGCGACCACTTGTTCAACGCACCAGTCGCTTTACCAACTAAGCTACCGAGGTCACCACTGATATTTAAATTTCTCCTTCTACTTGTTGTCTAAGGGTGTCATAATATAACATGACAATTTACTCACGCACATTCTCGGGAGCGCCTAGCGAGTTCGACTCGCGACACCACCACCGCGGCGTCAGCTTATGATTAGGGACTTGAGTGAAATAGTGATGTTGCAGTAAGATAGATAAAGCCGTAATATAGTTATATCCCTAGGGAAATAATTATATACCGTAACATAGTTATACGAAAGCGAATCTTTACTATCTCACTAGGAATATAGTTATAAAACGGTCCAAGTTTAGTGATATACTTATATTACTGGATTAAGTTCAGTGTTATAAATATATTAGGGTTCGTCGGTACTAAGGGTCAGAAAAAAAAATACCTACCAACCTAACCAAATGTGTCGGGGTTGGCAAAGTCAGTTCTAAGGGCCAGAAAAAAAAAATACCTACCAACCTAACCAAATGTGTCGGGGTTGGCAAAGTCGATTCTAAGCTACTGATTATTATGAATAAAAAGAAATCTAAACAAAAAAGATATGACTTTGAATAATAGTGTACGACTGACTGCGTGGGGAGCGCGTAAACACAACGAACCCCTCCCCGCCGCGGGGGAGGCGGCGCGCCGCCTGCGCCGCACACTCCGAAAGCTATTTCACTAAACTTAATCTAGTAATATAAGTATATCACTAAACTTGGACCGTTTTATAACTATATTCCTAGTGAGATAGTAAAGATTCGCTTTCGTATAACTATGTTACGGTATATAATTATATCCCTAGGGATATAACTATATTACGGCTTTATCTATCTTACTGCGACAGTGACATACTGTAATGCCGGTCACTCACATTCGCACGAATACGCAAACCCACAAGAGCAGGACGACATTTGCAAATGATTTCATTTCCAAGATTTGTCGATTCAACATTTGTTGTTAAAAATAAATAAATAAAACTTAAATAAAACTGACAGGATAGCGATTCAAATATTAATCATTTGTGATTTTAAGAGTTATCAATGTTTCGTGGTGTGTAAACCTTCTATCTTGCATTCTAGAAACTAAATAACATCTTCTATCGCAGTTTAGCAAAACTATTTCGTGTACCTAAATAAACTAGATTCCTATTCTGTTGAGAATGTTTACCGAGGGTAAATATATCACATTTACCGTGCATAGTGTATCACGTATATATTCAGCTATCTAGAGGGCACTCGATAAAACGTTTTGCGTTCAAAATCCGTTTGCTGCAGGGTGTTGCATTTATTTGCTTTCACGGACATATTCGATAATGAAATCGAATACAGTATGTTAACGGAATAGCTGTTCCATTTACATTCATGCAAGAGTGCAAATAGCCTAAGCGAATAACGATACCTAATTAGTTATGATGGAATCTGCGCACTCAACTTTGATACCAGGTTTATTAACTGGCCAATTTATTCACTGCCTGGACTGAACTTTTATAATTATGTAGTGAACAAAATTTTTAGACGAGTCTAAAAAATATGTAAAAATGAGATTCAAAAATTCTTCAACCCTCTCACATGCAAAAACTATTTAATAAGTACAAAACCTTCCAAAGGCGGATATTTCAAAGGCTTCATACATCAGTTCCACACATGCCAGGAGAGTCAGGTAATTGCCACTTTCAATGCAAAAACGACATCCCCACTTGAATTTTAAGCGAAGGACTAAGTGTGAACTAATGCCAATTTTTACGAGACAACCCTGAGCTGAATACACGATGAGCTAGTGACGTAATGACGTGGAACGTCCTTCCGAACTCCTTAGTTGATTTACTCGATGTAAAATCTATCGAATTGTAATCGATTCTGTAATGGATACAGCTAAGTGAATCGGTCTATAGAAAGGTCACGTTTACATTTTTCTTTCGTACCTAATGTAGCGAATATTTGTAGTGATATTATTTGTGAATCGAATAGGATGTCGGTTTTTATTTTTTTATCGTTTGGACGTCAGAGCTTCAATCAAAAATACTGGTGACTTTTAATAGTTTTTTTGGCTGTTACAAACTGATATACTGCGATTCAACCTGCATGGTATTGAAGGCTAGGTTTTAGATACAAAAGTTTTTAGAGGCCATAGTCAATAAAAATGGCGGTTATTATTTATGTCTCTTGAAGTGTAACAAATTAGCATATATTATTTTGTTTAAGATTTTAAAATAAAATTGCGTGTAATAAATATAAATACTATTTAGTAAAGTACATGGTTTTTAATAACTATAACTTTTTTTTTACAATAGTCTGAATTATTTGTCAGCAGCCAGAAAAAAAAGTAAAAATAATCTTTTAAATTTAGAACTCGTAAATCTTTCTTCTAACATCAGACATCGTTCTCTCAATCACTGAGTGCAACGATCCAAATGACAGAATCAAATGACCGTATTGTGATTCGATCTTTATAGTTCAAGAGTTCGAAGCATTCAATCCCAATGAACGAACTAAAGAACTATTAGTAGTATTCCCATCTCTACGAAAGAGTTTAGTTTTTATAGCAGTTTACTTATTTCACTGCAAGGCACTTAAGTTTTTAATTCCCGTGAGTGTATTTTTAAACGATTTGTAGCACTTTGTAGGCTCAAGATACAATACGAATATTATATAATGATTATTTGTTTATTCGCTAAGTCTGTTGTCTACGTGTGGCTATCTTGTACCAAAGTATTTTTGACGGGATTTTTATACATTACAAATGAGGTTCTAATCTAAAAAGGAACTTGCTAACAATCTATGTGAATTTCTTGTTATGAAATAGAAAAACACTGATTAAATTTATCAATCCATCGTTATTTGCTGAGGTATTTACCACCGTTTTTTTACAGTAGCTATGTTCTTTTCTCATATGATGATTAAAACCTTTAATTATAATTGATTAAGCAAGTTCAATGTCCTCATTAGATATTTTTTTAATGTGCCGCGTCACATATAGGTATTGCTCTCAACCCAAAGTAAGTAGCTATAGCACTTGTGTTATAGAATAAGTGTCAACGAAGCTACCACAAACACTCAAACCCGAGACAATGTCAAATACTGGTTTCTACATTGACCCAAATGGGGATCGAACCTGGGACCTCAGATCTGAGAAAACCTTGAAAACCGGTGTATGCCACTCGACCACGGAGTTCGTGGATACAATGAGTTTATAATTATCAGACATGGACCGAATCATCCGAGCTTGTGTACGTTAATTGATTTTCCATTAATCCATAACCAACGAAATAAATTGTTTCGAAGTATTTCAATTATACGCTTTTGGGAGCACGGCTATGTCAGGCCAAGTTTGTTGGAAGACGAATTCTTTTAAAAAAGCTTATACTTTGCTATAATATGCTTGTTATGAAGCTCTTCTTTCTGTGATGAGCATGATCATTTTGTCTGAGTGTTATAGTTATATATTTCTAAATATATATTATATTATAGATAAATAAGTATGTTTATCAGTTATATGGTTGCCATAATTCAGGGTCTGTTTAGTTTGGAATTAAATGAACGAGTGTAAGTTTTCTAAAAAAAAATAAGATATTATTATAATGTTTTCGTCAACTTTTTAATACTATTGCTTCATTAAAAATCACGCACAGCAAGTAATAATATTTAAAATCAATATCTTTAATTGCCGACGTGATATGAAAACATATATACATTAATTAGTATTCAGTAATGTAACACCTGGATTGTATGAATTAATTAACATTCTGACGAACATGATTTTAGTGAAATCAATTAATTTATTTTTTTAATTTTACAATTAGGCTACTTGTTGTTTGACATATTTTAAAATGTGAAGTTGAGCATTCAAAATAGATTTTATCAATGTGCAGGCTGATTTTATTTTAATCCCTTGAATATAGTATTAAAATGAAAAAGTTTAAAAGGATAGCTACGAAATTGTATACAATTTAAATAGTAAACAATATGGTGAAGAATAGCGCTATTTATAAACGTAAAAAAAATCTTCTCTTCAAATGATTATGACAAATCATCATATTATATTATTGTCTTATTAAATTATTATGCACGCAAGTTAGTATGCAAAAAAGTTGTTCCATCAACAGGGATGCTTGATATATTCTCAGCAGATGAAATAATTTACTGAAACAGCCCATATCTGCGAGAGACGTGGCTTACTTTATACGCACACGTTGTGGTGACCAAGTATTCTCTAGTCCTGCTAAAAAAGATAAATTAATAACATATTTATGAAATTAAAAACCTCGACCACGCATGATTCAAAATCACTCTTAGTATGTTTTTATTTTTCAATTAAATATAGTATTTTAAGTCTAAGAAACTTAACTAAATACACTCAAAATAAAAAATAAAATAAACTAATCTTATTAAAACATAAAACCTAAAATATGGCATAAAAAATTCGTCCACATCTCGGTCCACTGGGAGAGTTCTCAAAAGGCTGGCGGCATTGCCACGTTTTATGGCAATAAAATAATAATAATTAGAATGAAATAAATATAAGAGTTTGAAAAAATATGTTCGAACAATAAAAATCCACCAAATATAAACTTTAACTTTGCAGTAGCAAAAAGATTTTTGTTAAGGCTTGTTGTGATTCACCAGTTGCGATTTAAATAATAAAAATTTAAACCTATTTTATAGACTTTGTTGTGATAGCCCAATATTAAATTGTAGATTCAGGGTTAATGTTGTGAAAATAAAATAGCATTAAATAATCTCCATAAAAAAACCATGTAAAAATAAAATAAATCTCTTGTTTTTTCTTTTAAATCACAAATTATTATTATATTTGAGTTTGAAACTCGATCCAAATGAAATATATTTTATAGTATATTTAAAAACTCGACAATACATCAGATACGTAGGTATAACAGGGTAGCCTGTTTAACACAAGTAAAAATAGCACATACAATACAAAATTCTATTTGTATAATCACTTTCGTGAAGTGTATTCATAATTTATTAAATAAAAAATATTGAAAACTTCTATTTATCAAAAATCACGCATACAGGAAAAGAAAATATAGTTCATACGTCATGTCCTACACAACAACAAAAGGATAGACGCCTTATCGTAAGAGATAATAATTTACCATTCAAAAACACTTTTATTCATGAAAAGAAGAAAGAATTTTATCCGGCAGACGTCGGGAAAACGCGTCGCGAGATGTGCCGACCTTGGACGTTTTAACGATAAGGTATCACGAGTACCCACATAAATTAAGAAATTCAATACGCCTGTTTATTTATTTATAGTTGGGACGAAGTGGTGAAATGTCAAGGCCTATATAACAGTGATTTTATTTCTATATCTGTGAATTGTAACATATGAAAATTTGGTAATAAATATTCAATACTAGTCGTAGCATACTCACTCTTGCTTAAATAAATATAAAAATAACTTTGAATTTTGATGAACCTTTTATAAATTAGAAATATATTTCATTTAACTGTAAACGGCCTACTACTAAATCGTAGCGTAGTGAAACTGCTACGACGTAGCAAAAGTCGTAGCTATATAGACAACGTGTAGCTTTCATACGACATCATTTAAATTCGTACACATAAATCTTATAATATTGTAGCTCTCAGTTTCCGATTCTGTTTCGGTTAGATTTAGATAATTGTTTGCTACAGTATACGGTCTATATAATATCCGTCAGCGGTTGACCACACTTCACCGTCCATTACAACTAAGTGCTTTGACGAGCGTTTCGTAAACAACCGAGAGACGAACGCTAACCCTCTCATAATGTGTTAGAGAACTTGTGGATTGGAAATATTTCATCTTTTGTTTTAGTGAAAGTATTTTATTTGATCATGTTTGTATCTTTTTTATCATTCTGACTAGCTTTTTTTCCTACGTTAGGGTGGGCTTCCACTCTTACTGGATTCAGCTGAATACTGTATCATTTTACTGGGTAACACAGTATCCCATGGTAATTCCTGGTTGTCAGAATTGTAATGACTTAACTACTGTCAAAGATCAACGAATGTCGGGACTACTGGCTTAACGTGCTTTCCGAGCTTTCCTCTTTATATCTTTTTACATATTTGTTTTAAATGACTAAGTAACGACATTATTAAATGATTAAATGAATTTGGCATGCACCTGATGCACCCCACTTAAAAATCTGTAGTCTGGGTTGTACAATAACGCACCATATCTATAAATAATTTACTTGTTTTAAAACCTGTTTCAATACCCACATTTTAGAAAATCCAATTCAGACGACAGTTTAAGAATTTGATTTTTTTTTTAGAGGACTATTGTGTATAAAAATAATCCTGATTGACATTTATAGAGCCAAACATTTCTTTGTCTCTATAAATATAGTTATCTATTTCTATATGTTCATACGTAAGGCAAACACTGTGTATGTATTAGACATTCCTTTTTATGATAATGACGCGAAAGGAAAAGTATGAAATTTGGCACATTTAAATGGCACTGTTAAAGTTTATAGGGTAAAAGAGTACAGAAAGCTATCAATTTTTTATAATAACGCTTGAAGAATACATTAAATTAATAAATAACTACATAACACACATTGCCATGCGTGTGATACACGTACCAGCAGTGTTTTTCTTTGCTATCACTCGAACCATGTTCCATCAGTAATGTTGGAACTTGAAAATATGAATAACGGTCGATTCTCGACCACTAGTGGTCCACTAGTATAGCATGATTGTGGTTACCACTGACCACTTATGTTAACCTGTAAACTATTCGGGCAACCCTAATCGACTGATAGGTCGATTAGGGTTTCATAATAGCAAATCATAATATCACTGAATATTAAGAGAACAAAATTGTTAAGAAAATATTTTTTTCAGTAGAACTTAGAGAAAAACTATATCTGGAGGTAGAGTTTTTCATTCCATAAAAATATTGTCCAAGATTCCAATAGATCAAGCTTTTTATCTTCAATAGTGCGCTAAAAAGTCTCTTCCTTGAGATTAAATGGACCAATAAATTCATGCCAATTCATCTTTAGAATGGGTACAAGATATTTTAGCACAGTTTTTCTTTTTTATTGCTTTTAAATCTGGTTTTAATACAATACCAAAGTTGAGTACGTAATGTATCCACAAACTTTTATATTGATGGGCATGTAGCCATTTTTAATCTATTGCAGGATATAGACAAGGTACAAAAAATGATGTATTAGATATTCCTTCAAATTCAGTTTAATAGTTTTTAAGACAGACTATATAGGTTTTTTACATAATACCTAATAATGAAACTACCTGTTGCCCGGGGCGTGATTGACAGTTATAGCGGCAAAAAGTAACCTTTGTTCTTTTTTTTAATTGAAACTTACCTCATACTCAATTTTATCAAAAACGGTTTAGCGGTTAAGCAGTGAAAGCGTAACAGACAGAGATACTTTCGCATTTATAATTTAGTATGGATGCCTTGTTTTACCTCCCTTCTTTAAACTCAAGAGATTACGGTTTTTAATGTATCAAATAAGTTTTAAGTAAGTACCACTTTCACCATTTTGATTGCTTACGTTAGACAAACTCCTATACCTATATCTCGATAAAGCCTATTGAGGCTAAAGGTTAAACTCAGCAATAACGTGGCTAAGGGTAGCATAGTGGGCGTCATCGTTTGGCAACTAACAAATGTCAAACGCAGTTGCGTCATCCTTAAAGACTTACTGTTATCTCTGCGTTGCTATGGTAACCCTGAGTATACCTTTTTTATATTAATTTTGCCGTGTTATGGAATGATTTTGTGCAAAATAAGATTAAGAAAGTTACCACGTGTCTGATTGTTGTAAAGGACAAATATTTGTATTTGTAACTGATAAGCTATCCATTATTTATTGTTTGACTTATTTTATGTGATTATTTTTTTTCTGTAAATATAATTTACAGAGCTCGCAATTTTTTTTTCATTCCTTAAATAATGTCCTTCAATTGAAAGTAGAAAAAATAACAAAACCCAACTAAATGAGCTTTCCGACAATTCGTTAGAAAACAATTGACCCATAAAAATGCCTATAATTTCCTAAAACATCGTATTTTCTTTGAGGACAAAATGTTCTTTTGAAGAAGACAAATATACGAACTACGTTAAGATGATCTTATTTGAACGCGATCAAGGCCCAAAACAAACCGTTTCCGGGTACGCAATCAGCATTCGAGAGAAAAAAAATAAGTGACCCACTTCACCGCAGCCGAAATATATTCCATCTTGAGAAGGATGTGGCGTTTACTGGATGTGCCTTTTTAACAGACTATATTAGGTATTAAATATATAATAAATGTTGAGACAAATCACACACGGCCATTTGATACCAAACTAGGAACGGTTAGTATTATAGCAACCAACCAACCGATAAACATGCATGAATATTATTTTAATTACTTGTTACGCATTAACGCGGTAATGCGGAGCGTATATTTGTAATTAAATACAAATATAAGAAAGAAAAACTGAAATCTCAGTCAGAAATCGTACAGTAGTCACAGGTTCGAGTCCTGCCTGAGGTTTATATTCTGATATCGTACGGAAACGGGAAGAATTATGATAAAAAATCATTTTATTACTTATTAACAATTATTGCTGTTATTTTGAGGTAAAATACCTACAGCATATTGAAACAAATAACAAAACTTACATATTTTAAGACACATTTCTCTCCTAGTAATCAATTTTATAGAACAGCCTAAAAATCAGGCAGTTAATAAAAAAACTACGCTTGAACTAGACATGGAATAAGTCTTTAAAGTAAAAGAAAACGTTCAACTCTAACCTCTTTTAATCGCTGTGAAAGTCAAAGACTTAACTGAAGCTGGAGAAATAAACCCATAGCGTCCTCGCAACACACTAAAGCTACTCAGATTAAAGTTACAGGTGTGATGGAGTTAAATCGCAAATTTTTGAAAGGTTTCACCTGTGTAAAGTGCAAGTCACTGAGATACCTAATTTCCAAGTGTAGTCTGGACTTAAATATTATTGGAGGAGAATTACAAGATAATGAAAGATTACACATGAATATAAAAAGTAACAGATTTTAATTAAATTTATATGGGACCACCTTTCAGTAAGACTTTATTGATGACAAAAATATTTTATGAAATCGATCCCCAATTGCTGGAAACGTCGCGTAACAAACACCAAAACAAAAATCGCTGAATTGAGAAACTAATTTTTTTTAAGTCGGTTTAAAATAAAAATATAAGACATTCTGAATATAGAAGTAGAGACTTGATTGCTTAAGATTCTTTTCAAGTTTTTTAGTCCTTTTCTGCCTAGCTTTTTCCATCTTGTTAGGGTCAGCTTCCAGATTCGTCGGATGAATACCGTATTTAATATCAGCAATTGCCTGTTTGATATCCATTCGATTATAATTTATTAAAAATTTTAAAAGGTATATTTTGCGAAATTATTAGTTACTAGCTGATTCTCGCGGATCCGTCCGCGTGGATATCGGTTATCGCGGCAGAAAGTAGCCTATGTCCTTTCTCAGGCTCTAGACTTTGTGTGCACTAAATTTTATTTAAATTGATTTAGTAGTTATGGCGTTAAAGCGCGACAGACAGACAGAGTTACTTTCGCATTTATTATTATAAATTAGTAAAGATTGATGAGGAGTCGCAAAATTCAAACAACGAAAAAAACTAAGATCTTAAGATAAAGTTTCGTAAAAATCGTCACTCAAATACCATCAACAAAATAATATCTGAAGAAATTTCACGGGATATCTTAAAATAAACTTCAAACATTGTACCCTGTCATTTCCAGTGGTTCCTTAAACAGGGGGTAAAAACGACCGAGTGTTGCTCCAGACAGGTGAAATAGTGCGAAAAATTGCCCAGCGGTCAAACGGGTAAGTTTCCCCTGTTCGCATCGCTAGGGTTGGATTCACATTGTTTATAGCTTGTTACATTGTAGAATCTTTCGCTCTTGTAGTTACAATACCTAAACTCCGAACCTCGCTACAACTGCATTGACTGTCTCGTCCATAGAGTAAACATAGACAAGCATAGATGATGATGCATGCTTGCCTATGTTAAGAAAATTTACTACGCTCGTTTATTGATTTTCCTAATTGATGATTTTATTTTGATGAACTTTTGTATGTTTTAAATACATCACTGATTCCAAGCCTTTAAAATATAAACAACTGACACTTAAAATGATTGATTAAACTTTACTTTAGTATGCAATTTACAATCTATCATCTTAAAATAACAAAAGTTCACTACAGCTTATTGAACAATATTATACTGGCCTGTACTAGATACAGTACAGGGTAAATGGATAGGAAAATAAGTAGGATACCTCTAAAGGTGAATATAGACTAGAGCATTTTATCGAGCATTTCTGTGTAATGTAACGCTCTTTCGAATGGTACAATACAGGTAAAAGCTCAGTTTCCAAAGCATTTCCATGTAATGTAACGTTCTTGCGAATGCTCGGCGTAATGCTCACAGCGAGTGGAGTGGAGGTCTGCAATTAATGTTAAATTAAAGTAACTTAAAATCGAAGGAATTAAGTGGTCAACATATGAACTTCACTGCACTATCTTCAAGTGACTTTAAATGTTTCTTGATTTCCATTGGTGCTAAAATATCAAAGCAAAATACACGATTCAGAGTTCGACGAAATGTTACACCAATAAGCTCGTTGGTTTGTACAATTATTGTTGTGACAAAAGGGCGAGCGTGCTCGACGTCTGGTTCGTGAATGGTGATACACTAGAACATTATATAGAACGGCTCGTTGTTCGGTTACAAGTTAATGCTCTAGTCTATACTCACCTTAAGTGTCCTCTACTTCTACCTTCTATCACCCGATCGTCCATGATTTCTGGGACACCCAAAATTTCAATAGATTTTCAGATTTATAATGTATTATTTGAAAAAGTATTAAAATTGTAATGAGATAAGCATTATTTAAACTTGTCAGGTAGGTGTTCATGTCAAAAAAATAAAATATTAAAAAATAACCTAAGTTTAACATGCAAATAAATATTAAAATAAAAATAAAGTTTTTCAATTTATTAAAAGATTCTCATTTTTTTTTTATTAAATGTAGATTTACAAGCAATGAATATAAATAAAAAAGCTTTTATTTGATTATTACACACTGCTGTGTTTTAAAATATTTGTAGTTACTTTATTTTGATTTAGTTAAGCATTCTAGTAAAATAACATAAATTTTAGTCATACTTTATCAATTTACATTTATTATTGTACAAAGGTACATAGATTAGTTATGATACAGATTTTACATTATTTAACTAAAACATTGTCAAAGTAATTAATCTACTCGACAAGCTGGTTTCTGTGCTGACCGCATTGACCTTTACGTGGGGTCAAACAGTGGTCAAACGTAGTTGGTACGCGTCTGACCAACGTAACTCTCTGTAGCGTAACGTCTACAAAACTTCATAGTCGGAGAGACACTGTAGAGAAGCCGCTTATCTTTTTGAATTAAGCTAATTAATTTAACAAGTTTCCTATCGACTTCTTTACCGAGTACTATACTAATCATATATACATAAACAATTTTCCTTAAATTCAGAAGTTACAGCTTTAAATCCTAAACTTAAACTAAATTAATTAAGTTGAGCCAATATTGAACAAACTACAAAGGTAAATAAGATCTAAAAAGCCTTGTAATTAACCAGGTTTTACTTGTATTTTGTCTTTTGATGACATTGAAAACTGAAGCCTGAAGGTTATCATAGTACTGAGAATTTCTTAAATATAGAATTATTTATTCAATCATGCTCTATTCTGAGAAATCGCTAAGTAATGTTTTGTGTGAATAGTGTAGACGTTCTTTTATTTATTAGGCTCGGCGCAAACGGGCCACCGGCGGTCAGCGACAGGGACTTAACACATTTTCATATATATGTCTGCTGTAGCGACTGGCGCCACCCACATAGTGTCTACACGTGTGCGGCGCGTCTATACAAAATATAATTATGAAAAAGTGCGTTAAGTCGCTTTTGGTGGCCAACGATGGCTGTGGTCGGTGGCTCGTTTGCACCGAGCCTTAGAGTGACGCTGAGAGAATAGCGGAAAGTCACAATGCAGTAGCAGTTCGGAACATTTCTGCGCGTGTGTAATGTGCTATGACCTTAAGAGACTAATAGGGAAGTTTGAGAAGATTTTCCCTTGTCAGAAAAATAAATAGTTATTTTCATAAACGTAAAACTATCGTTATTTTTATTGACAACAATTGCTTTTATATGTTGATATTTTTAAATAAGGTTTTAATATAGCAGTTTATTTATCAAAAACAAAAGAATTTCTATAAATAATATCTTCTAAATATAATAAACCTTATTATATTTATTATACCATTTATTATACATTATTATCTATTACGAATAATTCATAATTATAATTAATACAACAGCTTATATCTCATCGACTCAAAAATTACGAAGAAAATTAATAATCCATTATCCTTAAGAGCTGAACAGAAACAAAAGACGGTAATTAATCCCCACACTGTTTACGACGTAAAAGTTTCGAATCTTATTTAAGCACCTTGTGAAACTTGCTAACTATTTTAATTAAAAATCTTTAAACAAGACACAATATGAGAGGGACAATAAATTGTTTTGATGGTGAAGAAATTCGTGCGGATATTACAGCTTAGGTAGGTCATAATTTTTTGTTTTGTTGTGTTTTAAAGTAGGAAAATGTTTATTTGAGACTTTTTGTTTTGTAATATTGGGAAAAGCGCTTTTATTTTATTTATTAAATGGATTTTATTGTTAATAATGTTATCGTATTTTGAGGTGTTAAGTATTTATTATCAAAGAATGATTTCTTTTATCATAAAATCCACAAAAATATATATTTAATAAAACCCAACTTCTGTTTACATGTATTTGAATGTTATTTGTGTTTTTGTTTTTAACATTTTTCACAATAAATTATTGTTTTTTAGATTACGATGGTCATTTATATATTCTAAACATTGTAACTACTTAATTGAAAAAAATATCAAAACCTATTTCGAAAAAACAAAACAATGTAAGTTAGATTATGAAGACCAGACCTATCCAATCACAGCCAATCACGAAATTTATGTAATCAATGTTAAATTATACAAATAATTAGATACTAGTAAGCCATTTGTAATTAATACAAAATGAGCAATCAATTTTATTTGGAATACATGTACAAATATTGTTAACACTATTTACTTTACATACACGTTTGTGTGTACATTCTAATCTGATAAGTGTTGGCTCTAATTACAGAGTTTTAATTAATATTTGACAACCGGCGAACGATGTCATGGTAAAATACCGCTAGGGATCAATTTAAGTATGATTTATTTGCTAATATATAAAATTCGTATCACAGCGTTTGTTATAGAACTCCTCCAAAATGAATTGACCGATTTAATTTTACTTTTTTTGTGTATATTTGATAGGTCACATAGGTCTTAGGCTTTTTTCATACCCCTAGCTAAAAAAAAAGATTTATTACGGAAACGGGCACTACTTACGTGAATAAAACCGCGGGGTACCGCTAGTATTATAAACTAGTTGACCCGACAGACGTTGTAATGTCCAAGTTCAGTAAACGTAATAAGCTCATAGACAAGACTCACTGAAAAAATAAAAATCCGTAGTAATATTTAGGAATTTATATTTCTAAAAAAATCATGGCCATTCCTCGGATTTTTTATCTATAAATGGAATAATTAATATAATATTTAACAAATATAAAATAATAAATAATTATTTATTTATTTATTACAATTTACTATAACTATGTTTACTTAAATATGTTTAAACAGTTCCTATAAGCGAGATACCTAATATCTCGTTTGATTTATATTAGTGACATTACTAATGAGCATAATATATTTGGCATAATATGTCATTCCAACACTATCTATTAGATTGATTTAATTAATCATCAAACGATGGCCCATATTTCATAACATGTAGGTAGGTAGATAGTTCACTAATAAGCGCTATTAATTACTCGATGCAGAGATACAAATTATAATATAAACGTTGTATTTGCTAAGTACTTGTAAATGAGTTCGAGTCCAGCTTTCTGTATTCTGTTTCTGTTTCTGTAAGCGTAGAGTATGCATAGACAAGCATAGAGCGCGCGCATCGCTAGTAGCCCGTGGTGCCGACCATAAGCAATTTTTTGGTTAACAGCACTACTCTCAAGTGATTTCCGGTGGGACGACAGACCTTTATGCAAAAATATTGATGGTTTCAATATTATTAGGGTAACATAAGGTTTTGTGATTGTTTTAATAAAAGGGCGAGCTATTTAGAGATATACGAGAGATTTACTTGTTTATTTTAGTGCCCACTGTTCATACTTGTTAGGCGGATTCTAGTTTACTTATTTTTAGTCTAAGGTTTGAAGCAATTAATATCTGTAGGTTATGATTCTAACAAAAATATAAGTAAAAATAAGCAATTTAAAAGATTTAAGAAAAGTTATGTCAAGAAAAAAATACGATATATTATGCATAAGTTCATGTTTTTAACAATTTCGCCGGCTGAAAGCGCTACAGACTATGAACGGTGAGCTAGATTTATATTTAACATCTGTTGTATGTAGGTACAAAGTCTCTAAAAAATAATATAATAAATATTGCGGAAACTCACACACGGCCATCTAGATTATCCGATCCCAAACTAGGCAGAGTTTTATGGCCACCAGTGAAAAAATATCATCCTAATAACATACATAATTATTATAGATAAATTACTCCCAGAAACAGAAGAAATGATCATGCTAATCTCACAAAGAATTGTCCTGATTGGGTTCCTGGTGGGCCCACGACCTCCAGTTTAGCAGTCAGGGTCACAAACCACTAGATAACCACTAGACATAAAGATGTATTCTATATTCCGATCTCCAAAACGTTAATTACAGCATATTTATTCTCATAAAAGAATTGAAGGTAATCCAAGCAATTCATGTTTTACATGCAGTTTAAAAACTCTTTGTCAGCCAAAAAAAAATGTTTTTCTTTCCAAGTTTTGAAAAGAAAAAACAAAACTAATTTAAGAGTTGGAAGTTCGTGCCGGTGAAGTACTGTTTCCTTCTGGAAACAGCGCATCACAAGAAAAACGGTCGCCGCAAAAAAGTACAAATTAATTTCAACGTGAACTTTTATTTAGGTTAAATGTTTTAACACGTAACGGTTTTTTTACCTGGCCCTTGAATTTCCTTATAGGATGATTTGGTTGTTCATCTGTCTGTGTTTTTTCTCAGGAATGCGTTGTGGCATCATGCTGAAATTGTAACATGTTGAAATTAATATCAAATACTCAGAATTACGGCTCCTTGAATCTGTAAAAATGGAAGCTTGCGTCAAACCGATTAAAAAGTACAGCTATTCATGTAGTTTTTTTTTCATATAACTGCGATTAACTCAAGACCTCCAAGGTACTTCCTGTAGACCCAGAAACACGAAATTTGGCATGATTTTAGGTCTAATGTTACATAGAAAACAAAAATATCCGAAAACTATGAATGCAAATTAACAATTTTCGGATATGTTTCCTTTACTTGTAGTTTTGTAAAAAAATGGATATTGCGATTACAAACTTACATTTGCCAGGCTTTTTAGGAAGCACGACTTTTGAAAACTGCAGTCCCAACAAACAATTATCATGGCAGCACAAATTCATTAGTTGGTGTCATTTATCATGACAATCTGAACGGCGGGGCAACACCAATTAATGGTCGGTTAACCATCTCATTAGTGCACGTTAGATTTGGAATTATGCGTATGACGATGGTGCAATGGTGCTGGATGAGACCTGTAACTTAATTTTTTTAGTATTTTTAATTTTTTGAAACGTCTATACAACGTGTCGTTTACCATTCTCGTCAAATTTCAGGAGCCTGCGGTGTGATTCTGTAAGACCTCATTCTAAACTTCGAATCTGAATCCGCTGTGAGTTTCTTGATCGGCATTCCAAAAACTCGGTTGATAATTCGAATGTACACTAGCGCCACACTTGCGAGCGTGTCAGCGAGTTGAACTAATTTGACGTGAGATTTTGACTGATAAATTATGAGATGACATAAGAAGTGGGACTCAGTAAGGTAATTTTCTTGTCACTTCGACGCTCACTTCGCACTCGAATCCGATCGCAATCAAGGTCATTTTGAACCTTATGCGAAGTGAGAGTGAAAAGCGATGTGAGAAGCGAGTTGTTGTTTGAACTTTACAGAATCGACGTGCTGTTATGAAAGACATAATTAATCAAATAAAATTACTATATCTGCTCAATAAATTAACACATACTTATTTTTTTAGTTATTTAAGGTTGACCAAAAAAAAAAAACTTATTTTATTATTGATTCGTGTCGAGAATCATTAGCTGATTAGCATTGTTAACTCCTTAAATTTGACGAGAATGTAATACGACACGTTGTATAGTAGTCTATTTTAAGCATAAACGCCGATAATAATTGAGGTCTTCCAGCAAAACATGAATGTTGAGTTTATATTGAACACTTACTATACGATTACGAATTGTCTGACAAAATCCCCTAAAGCCTTAACTATGATTAAGTCAAAATAATATATAAAACTTCTGTCGAATCAAATCTCATATTTTTTATCAATATGTATAAAAATGAATCCCGATTTCTCTGGGTCATTCAATAACTTTCGAAAGACAGCAACAAAGGTAAATCCTTTTTTTGTTATGTTCCAAATTGTATCGACAAAGTTTTTTTAAAAGAAAATAAAACAAAAGTCTCACACTAATAAAGATGAGCTAAGTTAGTCAATCATAAAGTATATAATCAGCCAGTAAAACTATATAGGTAATTGTGTTTTAATGTGATATACTACATATTAAAAGAAGATTTCTTATCGAGACACAATTCTAACAACATTTCTACAGAAAAACCTAATAAATCTATACTAATATTATAAAGCTGAAGAGTTTGTTTGCTTGTTTGTTTGTTTGTTTGTTTGTTTGAACGCGCTAATCTCAGGAACTACTGGTTCGAATTGAAAAAACATTTTTGTATTAGATAGTCCGTTTATTGAGGAAGGCTACAGGCTATATAACATCACGCTACGACCAAAAGGAGCGGAGCATAAATGAAAAATGTTGCAAAAATGAAAAACCGTTGAAACTAAAACACGCGAACAAAGTCGCGGGGGACAGCTAGTTACCTATATACAAAGTTAGATAATTGTACCAAAATCCTTCGCGTTCAATGGAATTTCGAAACCAATAAAGCGGTTTTCTCCTTCAATAAACTCTATTTCATTTGAATTCAAGATGCTCATCAAATCAGATAATAATCCTTCAATAGCAGTGCTGCTGTAATTTACGAATTTTGGATAGTAATAAGATTCTCACTATTTCGTGGTAAACTGAAATACAGACAGATCGATTTGCTGTATTAAAGTCTATATTTAGGTACTAAGATTTAATAAACTATTGTCCTGTTGAAAATTTAACAAATAGGACATTTTACAAACGGGCTTTAAGTCCGCCATTGTGCCTTTTTACGAGTTTTAAATCTAAATAAATAATTGTTAAGGAGGCGTGTGGTAGTCGTTTCTTAGGAAAGACATGACATTTTTATCTCATCTTAATTATTTGGAGCCCGCAATTACTTAGCCAACGGGTTAGATAATTAGGTATGTCAAGAAATATTAATTTTGGCATTGTTAACTTTTTGCAGGCCTATTCCGGATGCAAGGTTGAAGAAAATGAACCAGATACCTTTATTTTTTTGAAAAAGTTGCTGTTGCAACATTGGTGGAATTTACATTATTAGCAATCTTATTAACCCCTCCAACTAAGCTAAATATACTTGTGTCTGGAGTGGGTTTACGTCTATAGTGCGATGAGTGGAGTTCGAACCTGCGACCTCCCGATCACAAGGCCGTCACCCTAACCATTAGGCTAGTTCCACTTTTGATATATTATATAAATTGCATCCATTATTGTGCGAGCGTAACGTGTGGATATTTATAAAATCTTCCGTCTTAATAATTATTCTAAGGAATGATTTTAATGTTAGTTACATTTTACACAACAAAGGTTCTCTTTCTGCACAGACTTTACCTGATTAACTAATACTTTGGAGGATTTCGTTTTCCGTAGGAATATCTAGACTAAATTATAATTGTAATTATAGTTATAATATCTTATAATATCTTGGGACAACTAACATACGGTCATCTGATCCCAAACTAGGCAGAGCCTGCATTATGGTAACCAGACAACTGATAAACATACTTATATATTTCGAATAAATACATATTATAAATAAATAACAATCAGATACACAACAAATGATCGTGCTCATCACACAAAGATTTGTCCTGGGTGGGAATCGAACCCACGACCTCCGGTTCAGCAGTCAGGATCACTAACCACTAGACCAATAGGCCAGTCAAATAAATAAATAAATACTAAACCGCCTGCCTACATTGCAAAAGCATGCCTACATTGTAAACTTGCTTTAAACGATGCAGTGTGAAAATACAGTCTTACAAATTACTGTATGTAAATACACATCAAATTAAAACCAGCCGCTTCCACGAGCCAAGCTCTTTGGAATCCTCAACTCAGTATACTATTGCGCATCGCTCAGTTACAAGGTATTATAACCTATTTATACTATGATTAATTGACATTTCAGCGCACCAAATGGACAGCTGTCTCCTGAGGTTTGATTATGGCGAGTTAGTCCGTTGACGAGTAATTAACTGCTTCATGATTTTGCATTTAATCTCCCTCGGTTTTGGTAAATGAGTAAGTATTTTTAAGAAGCTTAGGTTATTATGCTTAAATGATCGTTTTCTAATATCAACTTCGTGAGTTAAGAATTTTCTAAAAAGCAAAGTATTTAAAGTAAAAGCTTATTAACCGACTGCTAAGAAAGGGTTATATGGTTTTTCATGCGTATGGTATATATTTCTATGTTTGTCAATTTCTTGATTAACTCGTATCTGCCAAACGGCTGGATGGATTTCGACAGTTAATGCATCGCTAAATTCGTCTTAAAAACCAAAGTGAACGTTGACAATCAATTGGTAATAATTGAAAAAAAAAATATGGGGTCTATATCTTTATACTCTACGGCTGCAGTGTTTTGTTTGAGTTTTTTTCCTTTCCTTTCCTCTTTTATCTGTCTATCACTGGTAATTTCTTTCTATCAAATGACGAAAATGTAAAAAATCGAAATGTATAAACACTTACCGTATCGTCTACATAACTAATTAATTAAGAATCCACCTCACAAAATTATTAAACATCCTGCTTTTATTTAAAGTTTAAGGAACTGCATGATATCTCGACACAAATGTATTGAAATAACTATGGGGGTCCTTAATACTTACCTGTCTACATCTATGGAAACAATGAAGAACAATGAAAAAAATATATATTTAAAGACTTCAATATCACCTGACATTTTCTCAACCATTTTATTCTATATCTTACCTCCTTTTAGTAGTCTCCGTTTAATATTTTCATTTTGTACAACATTGTTTTGTTTTATTAAAAATTCGCTCTGATAAAAATTTAATTAAATATTAACATTATAGTGGCAGTAAAGCGTGGTTTATTAACCTCAAGCGTATTATGACAAATGTCATTGAACTTTGCATTTTGGCATAATGAGTTGGCACTAGTTTCATTATTAGTGGAAGTATATTAATAAATATGCGTTTGAAAGCGATGTATAGTAAGATTATGTGCTATGTATTTAACTATGTATTTGGCTATATACGTGATTCTTTAAGAAGTGCCGACTACTTATATTTTTTTTTTACCATAACAAAACACTATGAAACAGCTCAAAATATATTTTTCTTGCACCACATTCTAAAGTAAACAAGTAAACTGTATCATAACATTAAACCGTCCAGTAAACGTTTTAACCATAAAGTAACGAGCGACCGAATATTTTAATTTAAAGGTAGCTAAGGGCTCCTCAGTGGTAACTTTATTTTGTACAAAGCTCTACGTTTTCTGCAGCGAATGTAACCTTATTGGATTTTTTAAGACTTTATACAAAGTGTTTGGTTGGTATACGTGTTACTGTAAGAGTTTGAACCTCAGGAAATCTTCAAATCTACCAATGAAACACTATCTATTAAGATTTAAAATGTTCTGAGATACATTTCTAGTTCAGTGTTTTTTAAGAGAATTCCTATAGTTACGAAATATTCTTGAAATATATATCCACCCTGGGAAAAATTTGAGGTGTATGCCAAGTACTAGTACCAGCTGATAACACTGGGATCCCTTTGCGAGGGTTCAGCAGCCTAACTCTTGAATTAATCTCAATCCCAATACAATACCAATACTTTATTAACTAATATTCATTTAGCAGAGAGGAGATACAGTCTGTATTCTTGAAAAAAAAACATATCTAGTGCGTTCAAGAGTGCAAAGCGTCTGTCAATCGATCTGAAATAAATTCAAGTGTAAATAATTTAATCATCACAATTGCAGTAAAATGCAAATTAATAGAGTGACCAGAAATCAAAACCCACAAAATAGTCAGCCATCAATAAGATTTAGTAAATCTTACAGTTGACTAGTAGTCGAAACATTTCCCGTAATTCAAACTTTTACTGTAACATACACAAGCTTGTCTTACAATGTTGTGCAATTTCATGTTTCTTACTGAACAAAATGTTAGGAGAATTAGTATGATGCAAAAACTGCACGAGTTTGTTGCGACACACATAACTATATGAGACGTTTTTGTTGAGAATGAAGTGAAAAAGTAAGTGAAAACTATTTGATGTTGTAGATAAGATGGCCGGAAACATTGTCTGCTAGTTACACTACTGAATATGCTATGTTTATAAAGTTTTGATGTTTTTTTTTGTTTTATATCTTTTAGGGCACACTGTCACGTCTGCACATAGAAGGAACGAGCAATTATTACCTCACTTTCTAGCTAATTTATTTATGGAATGTACAATTTGTTGAGTACAATTACAATATCGATAGGTACCTAAGCACTGCAATAATATGGGAAAAAAAGAATCGGGTTCAAAAAGCTAACTAGACCCTAAATAGATAATGGCGCCGATTCCGTTGTACGCTAACTAAATCAAAATTAAACCATTGCTATCTTGTACTATATACAGCGTGAGAAAAGACGGTAACAGATAAAAACTAACTTAGAAATGTCAAAGCAGTTTCCACCTTGAAGATCACTGTGTTTTAGTGCACACGTTTCTGCATGTCGGTAGATATTCGTATAAGAAATTTAGTCAAAACTAAATTTTGTGTAAGTTTTAGCTCTAAATTTCGCCTGTCCTATTCTAATTATGTACAAGTGATAATACCGATTGCCTAAAATAAGTTAAGTGTGGGTTTAACAGAATCGGGGCCAATAGGTACCTAGGTATAAATTGCAATCTGTTTAAAAAACAAGTAGGTATATTATAGATATTTGACTAAGATATTGTTTCCTGAAAATATCAGGACCTTTCAGACGAAATCTAACATCGATAAAATTCTTATGGTTACAAAAATAGCTTTCCAATATTTGAAACTAAGTATTTATATGAATTAAAATAGAGATAAAAAAGCCAAGATAATTATAATCAGAGGAAACCAAAATAATTTCCAATCAAAATTCATCAAACGGAAAACTCCAAATATATATTTGGACTGCTATAACGAAGAGTATTTTCTCCTTAATTATAATATTTACATATTCATAAAGTGGGATCGGATTACATACTTAGAAGGAATTATAAGGCTCAATTTAATATTTAAGTAGAGTAAATGCAATTAAAATTGTTTGCGGTATTTCAAGTAGATAAGTTGTGACTGGATTCTGTTAAGTACCTAAGTCTTTTGGAAATATATTTTAAGTATATATTTTCAAAAGACGCAGCTATGCTTTCTAGCTTAGCAGAGAGAAGCTTCTAAGCAGAAGCTTCTAAGTTCTTCTGCTTAGCCTTTTTTCAAGCTATTTTGGACCTGGCTTCAGCTCTTACCGGATTAAGCTGAGCACTATCTCATCCAATTATTATCAATAAAAATCACATGCGCCATCCTCCGACAAGCTCCGACACGCGACGTTGCCGCTTTGTTACATACAGCTAACAAGTGAGTGGAATTTATAAATGTTGTTTGCGTTTAACTTTAATTTTAAGCTATTTAATTTTTTTTTTAATTGTTTTTGTGTTATTTATTTTTTTATAATTTGAAAAGAAAATGCTAATGGCCTCTTCTTAGTCAGATAAATAAATAGCATTAATCACTTCGCTTGCTCACTGTTAGTTGGCAATTTCAAATCAATGACCCTTGGTTAAAGGTGGCCTTCTTAAAGTTCAAAACTAAGGCCATATAAGAGTAAACTAAGTGTATCGTCTTTTGTCTAGCCTTTCTCGAGCTTCCAGTCTTACATGCAGCTACTACCTAACTGACCTCCACAACCCTACTAGGTAGTCAAGTACACAGTATCCCATAATGAGACTGGTAATTAAAATAAGTGTATATTGAAGTAAATTAAACAAGACTCAACAAAACATTGCGTCTCAAAATGAGGAGGAAGCAGTTTGCTTTGCAATGGGGCCATCATGGATACAGTAATAATAATTTACTCGGGACCTTACATTTACTGCTGCAGTAAACTTAAGGAAGTATGTATGTTATGGGTCCGTAAAACATAGCTATACAGGGTGTTACCGAAAGGTTATATCTATCCAAAAGGGGTGAAGAGCACATCTGGTATAGAGTCAGTTTACAAAATTTCAGCTTAAAATGAGTTAATTTAATAATGGATATACAATTTTTTGCATCAGCTATTAGGCACTAAAAGTCATTAAACTCTACTCTACTCTCGCACTACGAGCTGACAGAACAACTAAAAATAAAACTCGCATAACCAAACAAATCCTTTTGCCTTCTGCCTTTTCGGGTATAATACCCCATAGTAAGACTGGGTGTCAGAACTGTAGTGATTTAACGACTGTTAAAAATTAATGTGTGACAGTCGGGACCAACGGCCTAACTAAAAATGGTCACCCACCCAAGGCCCAACTGCGGCGAGCGCAGCTTAACCTTTATTATGGGTAAACCGTACGGCTTACACTTAGCCATGAGCCTTCTTTTTTTTTTTTTTTTGTTTAGGCGGGTGAGTCCTCCTGGACACCCGCTCACTCGGGGGAGCGAACGGGTAGTGTCAGACTCTTACTGACTAAACCTGAACCGCCGTGCTACGTCATCCGCGTTTGGTGTTGGTGCGTGGTAATCCATTGCAATTCGTCACGCACGACACTTAGCCATGAACCTGCTGAATCAGCTCATACAGAATCACAGCCTCTCTGCTGCAAAACTAAACAAATATTACTAAATTAAAATTAATTACTAAATTAATAAAAACAACTATATAAATACTGTACGTGATTATCTAGATTAAACCTATAGAAGTCGTAAATTTAATAATTTCTGTACATCTCATTACAGAAAAAATGTTCCTATCGGGAAGTTCGTCCCTGTGAGTTTTAAATGAAATATTCAATTGGCTCTCGCAAACTTTTTATCAAATAAGTTTTGCTCATAAAATGGAAATGAAGGAAATGTCATCCAAAAGTTCAATGTGTCACCAGTTATTTTTTAAAAGCTCTTTTGAATTATTTATCTATACCTTAGGGTATACGTAGCAAGCGTAGAGTGCGCGCATCGCTATTAACCCATTGTGCCAATCGTAAGCTAATTTTTTGCTGCAAGTAGTACGCTCGTTCACTGATTTAATTGATTTTCCGTGCGACGACAGACTTTATTGCCTAAATATCGATGGTGCCAATATTATAAGGGTAATATTAGATTTTCGGATATACCTAGTATTTATAAAACAGCGAGCTCCGTTTTGACGCAAATTTTACGACTACGCTTCTTCATACTGGTGCTTACAATTCATACTCTGTAAAGTGCACTCTATAGTTTACTTATTTATACCGTGAGATTAATACTTATGTCACAAATCTGTATTCAGTCATTATCATCCTGACAATCAGTCTTATTAGAAGATACTGCATAACCCAGAAAAGTATAACAGGTTGTGGAGATCAGGTAAGTAATCGCTCTATGCAAAATACTGGTATTTGGCTGACTTCGGTGAGACTGGAAGCCAAAACTAACATAGGAATTCAGAAAAGGACTACGCAGAAGAAAAGGTCACGAATTTCTATAAACGGCACATTTCAAAACTTCAAATGGTTATCGTTGTAGCACAAAAGTTCCATTTTCCATACATTTTCGAAGACCAAATCACAAGTCTTAGCTTTGATCCTTACTTTAATATTATAAATGCGAAAGTAACTCTGTCGATCTGTCTGTCGAGCTTTCACACGAAAACTGCTGAACCAATTTAAATGAAATTTGGTACACACATAGTCTAAAGCCTGAGAAAGGACATACATCCACGCGGGCAGAGCCCCGGGAACCAAGTAGTGATATATATGGTCGTCCTTAAGAGTCATCCGTATTAAAGGTAGAGTGTGGTAGCCCAAGATTGCGTATTACAGCCTAGATTTGTTAGTTCAGGATCATTTTTATCCGGCAGATATTACGAACCCGTGTCAACATATGAATCTTGGATTGTCAGGCTATGAAAATATTAGATAGATCTTTGAGTTTGATATTATGTGTGACAGATTGATTTAAAGTTCTTTATGTTTATTTATTTTTAACAGACTTCGAAAGCGATGTTCTCATTTCGACGATATGCGTTTGTTGATTGTTTTTTTTTTTGTAATTGATAGAAGTGGTCCTATACATTTAATTGAAGTCGATTCTTTTAAACAATTATGTTTAATTAATTATTATGCACCTTATAAGTTCTTTGAGAATAAAAATACTTATCATGTAAAGTAATTAATTAGAATGGACGTATGTAATTAATATCATACTTGTTTTTTCTCATAAACGCTGCGAAAAATCCCCTTTTTATGTTTTTAATAATTTTTATATATTTATATTTATTTATTATTTTTAATTAATACACATATTTTTTTTTAGCTTTAGTATATGAAATATGTGGGAATCACATATTATTCTTGTATATATAGCTATATAAAGGCATACTTACTTCTAGCATATTTTTTTTTCAACCTCTTAATTTAAACGTCAGCGCACTCAACAACTTCAATAAAATTGCGTAAAACCACAAGTTATGAAATTAAACATGAACAAGTGAAGTGCATTGCAAATATTTAGAGGGGAAAAGGATTGTCGGGGAAAAAGTGGTTGCCCAATGAAATATTACCATTTTTACCCACTTAATTAAATAAAACAGCCCGCGTCGACCCACGGGAGACATTAACGATGTTTATGCAAAAACTCGTCTCACGACTGACAAGCAAATTGAGATACCTACGTCATGAAATTAAAAAAAAATAAAGGTTCGTCTCATAGAAAGAGAATTGAGTGCTGTTGGATTTCATTAGGCTGGCAATCTTTGAACTATTTAACATAATTTCTTGATCCGACTTCAAAAGGAGAAAGCTCTCAATTTGATTTTATTATTTTTTATATTTTTGTACGTTCGCTACAGAGTTTCCGGATTTCAAAAAATCTATTTGTCATCGATAGTGTAGTGTTTGTATATCTATGCAATAGAAATCATACATTGTCTCATGTACCACACTGGAGGGGGCAGCTGTCAAAAGTCAGTCTTGTACCGGACGCATTACTGATCGGACGTGCGTCTGCGCTCCAGGTCGTGTGTAGTATTAAGCCAGTATTTCCCTAGACACCTACATAGGGCCTACTGGTCCTACAGATAGGGTACCTTAGAGGTGATCCCATATAAATGTTATTGAAGTCGGTTTCTTTTTACATTTATATATGTGTATACAAAAATTACTTTTCAAATAACAAACAGACAGTTGGTGGACAACCTAATAATGATCTATCTCAGTATTCAGAATAAAAAACAATTACAATTACTTATTTACCTAAAGAAGCTGGCTTATTCTATATGAATATTAACTAAATAAATAAAAGAAGGCATTAACTTTATATAAAACTCAAAACTTGTGTGAATATGGCTTAAGATAAAATTACAAATAAATTATACATTGGGAACGAAAATATAACCCTGAACGGGCACCAAAATAAAACAAATATAAAAAGTCAATGAGCAAAGTCATTATTAAAAGGACAACATTAGAATCCGTGGCCTGATGAGTCCGAATTACAAATGACATTGCATAAAAAATGAGGCCAATTTGACCTTCCCCTTACACTGCCAACCGCGGTTTGTAGAAGCTACATGTTTTGTAAAACCATTTATTTTTAATACGAAAGATAAGAGCTCTTTGTTCAGACTCATTATTATAATTAAAAGATTATGAAGGTCAATTATTTTTTGGATAATCTCATTAATTATTTTGTAGGAATGTTTTAATTTGGTGAGACTAAAAGTCAATGCCCTTAATAAAGTTTTTGTTTTATTAATTATTTAGATTAATTTTGTTTTACTTTTGAACTTAGTTCGAAAATTAGTTTAATGTTGAAGTTCAGGTAATAATAAATTAAAAATGTTTTAATTAATAATGGTAAAGTTTTTTTTACACTTATATTTTTATTATTTTACTCTGGTGTTTGGCGTGCCATTTCTTATTCTCAGCTTAAAAAAGTCGTAAAAAAACATCGAGAATTCGGTCAATATCATTACATAATATTTTTATCAAAAGCTTAAAAATAAATATTATATTCATATGATTAAAAATATTTAGCGTTCAATTAAAACAAATAATCAAACAACTTGTAACCAATAAAAGCCAAAATTAATCCATTACAATTATAAATGTCTTAATTGTATAAAACCAAAGCGATTGTATTGGATTTGGATATTTGAAACCAATTATTGGTTTGAGACTGTCAAACGTTTCAAATAATGTTGAAGCTAAATTAATAAGTCGTGAGCTTAATGTTTCATATTGAACGACGTTCGTGGATTGAATTAAAATTGTGGTTGTCGATAGTTTGAAATGCCTATTTCGTTGACGTAATAAATTAAATATTTTTGGTCAACAAATGCTGTAGACAAAAATAATTATTGCTTGAAATAAAACTACTTTAAACGGACTTATATTCGCGTAAACCTCAGAAAGCAATATAATTAATGCTTGGTAATTAGTGCTTGAGTAATACAAAATTGTAGTATTCAGATTTTAGAGCGAGAAATCTATAGAATAACACTTCTTGTTTATGCTGTTTAGTGGATGGGTGACCATCTTTTATAAGACAAAATAACATAAAGCTGTATGTTCTGGTTGTTAGATATTTGAATGTTCGTTACATTTATACATTATATCGTCGAGAAATTAATGAACAGTGGAGATTGATTCGTTATATTTGCTTTAGCTACATCTAATAATGTTGAATGCTGCTGCCCCTGTATCAAAAGACTACACGTGTTTGAATATTTATAATACAATCTAATCCTACAGTTCCCTAATAACCTAGTATATCATCATGATCTAACAAATACACAAAATATCAATTAGCAATCATTATAAGTCTTAACCTTGGTTTTTGAAAGGTTGATCAATTTTAAATGTTATCAATTCTACTGATTACGGCTGTTATTGGTTGACCAAAAAAAAACAAAAGATTATAACTTACAAATAATCCGGTAGCACGTCCGTTCTGCTCGCCGTCCCAATGAAAACTGACCGATTACAGGTGCTCGCTTAGTATTTATAGCCATGTTAAGGCAAATCTACCCACATTTTCACTTTATTTTATAGGTACTTCTACAGTATTTTAATAAATCATAAGATAATGTCAGACTTCTCTATGTTAAACATACAAGCTTTTATCATATAACAAGAAGACTTGTTTACCTGTATTAGAACAAAATATAGGTATGTACTAATTATACAGCGTTTGAACACAATTTCGACTGGAGCAACCCTGTACCTCTCTATGGGAGTCATAAAAAGGGATTATGCGTCGTGAACGGCCAGTGGCAAGCACCTGTGCCCTAATAACTGCGATTACTTTGCCACGCGTCCTACACATTTGTTATGATGGTTTAATACGTGCACTAAGCACTCGATATGTTCAGGTTTATTAGAAATTTTTATCGAAAGTTTCTAGTTTTAATCGACTTTTTTCATAACCTTCAATTTTTTTTTATTTTGCCTAAAACCTTGTATTTTAATGCATATTTACTGATTTACTGGCAGATATGAAAGAGCAGTACCTCTCCATATGATTTAGTTATTTATAATAATAATAATAATAAATCGTTTAACGTAAAACGAAAGGTACTGCTTACATTTGTACCTTGCTATCTAATGTTGTTCCCAGTTTATAAAATAGTTTATAAACAGTTAAATAAATAAGTGGATTAAAAAAACATAATCTCAAAATAACAAATCTTATACACATTTATTACTGTCTACCATTTTTTCACTGCAAGGGAAATGCTTCTACTCCCCTTACACTCCCCTGTCATTCATAATATAACTAAAAAAATATTTGTTAGGAAACAGAAGAATTTGCGTCTTATTATACCCCACACTTATTCAATCTAAGCCGGAACGAGGACCAATCTCACAATAGGTACGGTGGGTTACAAAGGGAGGCATTTTTCAAAAGAGAAAAATTACTTTTCCAAATTGGTGCCATATAAAAGACGTTTTGTCAATATTAATTTTTTTTGTCAGCTCTCAACCTTAGTAACCGTCAAGAATTTGGCGGAATTAAAAGTCGAATGGCATTTTATTTATAAATTTTAATAATAAAGGTGTTTTGAGGTATTTTGAATTGTGGTGTTATGCGATTGAAGATACCTTCTTTGTGCGGCTGGCTGGGTTTGGGGGTCGATTATGGAAATCGAAGCATCGAGATTTTTAAACGGTTAACAAAGACATCTTCTTCTTGTTTTACGCTATTTAAACAGCTTCCATTGGAGTTAATTATTTAAAACAAAGTATTTTATTGGACTCCGTTTTCACAATTTCATGTCATGGCGGATTTGTGTGTACAAGGTAGCAAGCGAACCTATCACAGGCAAGTACCAAAGTGACTTTTTCAAAGTTATACGTACACTTTCTTTATTATTCTAAGACAACATGGACAATCGGTGTAGTAAAACATCGTGAGGAAACCTGGATTCAAAAATTTAGAATCTGAAATTGCCAACCCGCAATGAGCAAGCGTGGTGATCAATGCTCGTTCCTTCTCTATATGAGAAAAGGCCTGTGCGCAGCAGTGGTACATTTATAGGCTGGTATTATTATGTCACAATTTGCTAGAATCGTGCCCTTTTTACAAGCACTTGTAAAAGTTTAATAACTTTTCAGTTGCATTTATCCTGTTACAGGCATCAGAAACATTAAGTTGCAATTTGTTTGAGAATATATATTATTTTATTCCTTCAACAACATTAACGAAAACTCAATATATATTCATTAGCAACAACGTACGGAGATTAGTGGCTGTATACATACATACATACATACGTAAATTACAATCGCAGTTCTCAATAAGCGTGTTTAGCATACTCATAAATACATTACCGTAGAATCCTGGCACATGTATGCATATTTGTTAGTACATATCAGAGCATGTGTGTGAATTAATTAAGTTGACATTTTCCGTCATCGTTACAGACAATCTGAGTGTCTTAATTGATTGCTGTTTTCATATTTGTGTTTATATGTGTAATTGTAGACTATCTCTAATAAGAGATTCCTCTTAATTATGAGTATGACCTATATACTCTTAATTTAACAATTCTTTTTAGTTTTTTTTTTATTTACTACATTTTGTTATTTACGCTGTTGTCGCATATTTTATGATAATTGTATTTTTTTTTTTAATTTTATGTCCCAACATATTTCCTTTTTTTCAAAAGAGTAAACTGTGGATTTTCTTGCCTGTTCTTCTCCATAGGAGTGACATTTTGGAACCGCGCAACGAGAGTCATATAACGTTTTGTAAGTGCCTGAAAAGACCTACACGAAACAAAAATATTTTGATTTTGATTTTTTGTTTTTTTTTTTCATAGTTATGTGTTATGTTATGTTGATTGCACCTAAGGAAATGAATTACCAGAGGTTTTGAAATCACAAGTAACAAGGCGAGTATATAGCTATATAAGTAGGGCTCGCATCAGGTTCTGTTGTTCTGTAAATATATTCCTAAAAGAGGAATATATAAATATTTGAATTTATATTCTAAAGTCCCTATAAAAATAATAAATAGTCTATTATATAAGAGAATGTATGTGTGTATGTCTATTCACCTAAAACACGAGAACCGTTAGCCCAATTGATATTAAACTTTGCACTCATTTAAAGGGCGACATAACCTCTCCAACGAATATAGTTACGTTAGTGTCGGATTGGTGGAGCTAGTGAAAGTGATTTTTATCTGTTAAACCTTAGGTAGAATTGTAGATTTTTTAAGCTAAGCGAATCGCACCTAGCTCCATTTAGTACTGGGTAGTTATTGACAATACTATTATTATAGATATAGACATATCTATATAATAGTATTGTGAGTACCTAACTGCAATAAATTAATTGCTTGATCCTCTAATGATGTAAGCGACCATGCAGTTAGTGTATACAATGATATTGCTAGCTCAACACCCATGCTGATTGCTAGAACTTGTTACCGTATTAAGCAATACTGACATCCCTTTGCGGATTATACAGTATTAAGATATGTTGGTGAGGATTAGATAAATGTTAATAGGTAGATATTGTGTTAAAATATTTTAGTAAATTAAGGGTTGAAATTATAAGTAACATTTAAATAGAGAAATTACTTTTAAGGGGGCTCGTGGCTAAGTGTAAGCCGTACGGTGTGACCGATAAAAGAGGTTAAACCGCGCTCGCCGCGGTTTGTCCGTAGATGGGTAACCATTTGTAAACGTACAGAGACTCCTCGGTCCCTCGAAAAGCACATTAAGGCCGACTGTCATACGTTGATCTTTGACAAGCATTTGACAGTCATTATAATTCTGACAATCAGTCTTACTTTGAGATACTGTGTTACCCAGTAAAAATGGGTTGTGGAGGTCAGATAGGCTGTCACTCCATGTAAAATACGGTATACAACTAAATTCAGTAAGACTGGAAGCCGACCCCAACATAGCTTGGGAAAAGAAATTTTTATTTAAGTTTTATTTTCTACTAGCTGTCCCCCGCGACTTTGTTCGTGTGTTTTAGTTTCAACGGTTTTTCATTTTTGCAACTTTTTTCATTTATGCTCCGCTCCTTTTGGTCGTAGCGTGATGTTATATAACCTATAGCCTTCCTCAATAAATGAGCTATCCAACACTGAAAGAATTTTTCAAATCGGACCAGTAGTTCCTGAGATTAGCGCGTTCAAACAAACAAACAAACAAACTCTTCAGCTTTATAATATTAGATTTTTAACAAACAGAACAAATTCTTAACTACTATATGTTGCGTTGCATAACATAACCTAATAAAGTAGCATGACTTAACTGCATTAGTCATCGTTAAAAAATGTTATAATTAAAAAGACGTCGTAATTAATCAAAAAAGTGGTACCTACTGGATTTTTGACTTGTAGGTAGTTTGCAATCAAGATTTCCACAACAATTTCTTACTCAGCAAAATGTTTATTGCTATGGTTTGAAGCGGGTTTGAATTTCGTTGTTTGGTATGAGACTTAACGTCGAAGGCATTTAGTGGTCTAGCTCTAGCGGTCAGACAAGCCTTCCGTCAGAGAATTTGAAGTGGTTTACTGCTTATGATAGAACGATATTTAGCTGGCCTTTGGATATTTTGACAAAGACATCTCTATCGTAACATATGCCTTATTGTTTAGGGCATTAGATTCATTTTAAAATGTGTCGATGTACGTCTGTTTTCAGTAGGTTATTCTGACACATATTTTGAGGACTATGAAGAAATTAACCTATGTATGTATCTTGATGCCTATTTCGTTTGGGTTAGACAAAGGTCTATGTCTTACTATAACCGCAGTTTGTTGCCAAATAATACCCAATTTGAATTAATATTGTAGCGAAAATTATCGCTTTATTGACCTGAAAAAGAACTTATTTGTATGTTTTGTGAAGAGAACAGAAAAGTTTTATCTGATAAATTAATAATAGTTATGGCTATATATTAGGACAATTGACACAAGGTGGTCTAATCCCAAAATAGGCAAAACCTATATTATTACAACCAGACAACTCATAAACTTACTTATATATTTCAAAATACACACATATTGTAAATTACAACCAGACACAGAACAAATGATCATCACACAAAGATTTGTCCTGGGTGGGAATCGAACCCACCGCCTACAGTTTAGTAGTCTGGGTAAACCACTAGACCAAAAGGTCAGTCGACGAGTCAGCCAGCTCTAAAGAAAATTTTAAAATTTTATAAATAAATACAATTGAAAATATATATAACATATTTGTATTAAATTAGCTGTAATCCCAACCTTTTTAAGTCAGTTCTATATCCATAAAATATCCACAAATATATTCTGTCCCACACAATCCATCCCTATACTTCCTTCCCATCATTTGACAGCTCTCAAACTTATGGGCAATCAATGCTATGAGTGTGGGCATTTGATACCGAGGCTCAAAGATTACCTCTTCGACATTATTACGACATTTTCACATCGATTTTCCACGCTCCGGACGCGTCAACGACGGAAATAGGCCATTTTCCGTTTAATATTGGTATTTAGTACTTTAGTGATTTCCAAATTTTAACTAGTATAACAATATACAGCGTATAGAGATGTTTTGGGACTGAACTGTTCAACTAAGTTTACATAACGAAATTTACCCCCGAATACTCAAACGCAACTTAACTTTAAGACGTACTTAAATATCTTTTGTCGCTACTTTACACCTTAAAGTGACAGAGACAGCATGAGTGTTAACGGCGTCTTAAAACTGATTGACGTTTTCAGTATTCGGCCATTAGCCCCGAATACACGCAACTTAACTTTAAGTCGTTCTTAATTGTCTATCTTAAAGTGACAGTGACAGCATTATACTTAACGGCGACTTACCTCTGACCTCTAGACTCTTCAATTCTCATTTCTACCGATAGCTGTTCCAAATTTTAGCAATGACTAATGCAGAATGTGTTTATTTGTCAGGCATGTGTCCTAATTTTTTTTTAATGTCCGCCTTGTAGTTTAATGAATTTTTTTGGACACGTATTTTTCCTTTTTTTCCTGCTAATAAAAAATGAGCAAAATACAGTGAATGGAAATTTCGCGTGACGTCACTACGTGCAACAATTTATACGACGGCGTGGCGTCATAAGCCCCCACTACTGAACTTTAAATCGCTGTATCTTTATAATTTTGTATTGTTTTGATAAAAGAAATAATACGTGTCTAATATTTTTTTATTATCTAACTGACGGACTAAATAGATTTCAACTTTTCATACCCAGTCAACATCCCTATTATAACCAAACCTAAATTCTATTTATGACATAATATAACGAATAATAACCATAAAATTAATTATTACCTGCAATAAACGTAACTCAAATGAACGCTATGACAGCAAATTATTGTAGAAATTAACGTCATTAAAAACACATTGACATGAAAATTTATCAAAACAAATTTTCTAACGGCGTCATGCAAAACATAACCAGTGCCAAAATAATTGCATTTCGCCGGCCTTATACAACATGCATGAGACAGATGTTATAACTGAAATTGGTGAAACCATACACTACGTCACTCGGGTGTGTTATTTATCGTGTTTTGTTTTTTTTTATGGCTTGACTTAGTGTTGCATAATGCAGTCCCGAGATTTTCCGTGTATTTGCTTGAAATTAATAATTGTGCTTATTTGGTAAAATATGGGTGTTTATTTAGTTTGTATAATACTTTTGTGAGGAGTATTCATAATTATTTAAAACAAAACGGTTTACTCACGCGTATTCTCGGGATCGCCCGACTAGTTTCAGACTCAATAAGAGTCCCAGAGTAATTATGAGCTGACACGACGGGCGGTGGTGTAGCGAGTCGAACTGATTATTGAGTCTGAAACTAGTCGGGCGATCCCGAGAATATACGTGAGTAAACCGTTTTGTTTTAAATGTTCATTTACTTGTTATTGTATTTAAACGTATATAACTAGCTAACTAATAGCTGTGTATTTTCACAATGACATTTGATATCTAGACTCGTCCTAGAAAGATTTGTTAGCCTAGATTTTAACCAGTAAACTTGAGCATATGAAACCAACCTCCAGATACTAAATAAAAACACATTATACCTACAAAAAAACCTTACAAACTTTGTTATATAAACATTTAGGTAGGTATATAAATATATGTAAATAATGATTAGATTTCTGCGTATATTTTATGTGATGTTTCAACCAAATAATATTGTCACAAAATTTTACCTTCCATCTTCTATTTTGCTTTCTGTCTCCTAGTGTTTTATGAACCGTTCATATAGACGCAAAGAACAATACCTAGTATAGTAAAATAGTGGAAAAAACGTCATAATTGTGAGTTTATTCACGTTTTTATTGCCTGTATTCTGTACCATGAACTCTAAAAGCTGTTGCTGTTGTGGAAGCGAGATGGCGCACTACATTGCGCGTAGCCGCGTCTCGCTTCCGAGCTTATAGTAAGCGCCCTGTATCTCTGAATACCGCGGCCATATTTATGTATCAGTCTATCACAAGTTTTGCGTTATTCTTGTGCTTTTATGCTCATTCGAGATTTTATTGTGAGACGTTTCTCGGTGTAGTGTGTTTTGCAAGAAATAGAGGCGTGATATTTATGCTATAGGAATTTTTGTTTTTGTCGGTCAACTACATTTTCAGTAGATAAATTTGATACCTTGTTTTATTTTTAGAGTAAAACGAAACTGCCGCTTTGATACATTATTGTTATTTAGCAGTCATCCCCATAAACGAAAAACAGCTTGGGGTCATGATTCTGAAACATATAAATTATAAGTTTCTTATTAAAAAAAAAAAATAATCATTTGTTTTGTATAATATTGTATAAACTTTCGTGAGGAGTATTCCTAACGTTTTACTTACTGAGCTGACGCGGCGGCGGCGGTGTCGCGAGTCCAACTGAGTTCGCTCATGATTAAGGACTCCTATTGACACTAATCGGGCGATTCCGAGAATGTGCGTGAATAAACTTTTAATATGCATAAATAATCATATGTTTTGTATTAACATATTATATTATAACGCATTTTCAATTAGGACAAGTGAATGATTTATAAAATAAAACAACTTTTATTGTTACTATCTTTATTTGTCAAAGTTTGCCTTACCAATAGTTACATAGGTAATCATTTTTAATCAGTTTCTACATTCCATAATGTGTTTTTTGTAAAGTAATCCAATATTTATCAAACATTGATTTTTACAATTATCTTCTAACGCGTACTGAATATTAAAATAACAAATAATTTACCATTTTAATAAATAAATAAATTATATAATTTTAATATATACAAATAACTATTTACATTTTATATTACAGGTATTATAAATCTATTAAACATTCGACTAGGAAAACAACTACAAAATAACAGTAAAATTATATTATCCGTGCTATTTTATATCTTGATCGTGTTCTTAAAATCTTTTCTTATTATTTAATATTTACAATAAATAATTCTCATAAATAAATTTGATTTGAAATAAATAGTAATTACATTTTTATAAATATATTCTTCATTTCAAATTCTCAATTCTACTAAATATTATTTTTACAAAAACAATTTGTTTAATCATGAAACATTAACATTTTCCGTCTGTAAATTAATTTTATTTTGTAAACCTTTTTATTTAATTAAACACAAATATAAATTTATATTACATCAAAACCTTGTCATTGACATTACTTGTAAAGAAAAACGAAACCAAACATTTTCTTTTTTTCTAAACAAAATTATTCTTGAAATCCCAAAAGTGTCTTAATTTTATTTTTATTATATCCTGTGCAATTATGTAGGACAGATTTGAAATTACTTTATAATCCCTTAAACTCAAATTAAATTGCCAAAGATTTTTGCAAAGAGAATAAAAGGAAGTGACATTCCTAGCTCAAGTTACAAGACATTTGAATTAGATGAAATATGTAAAACAAAGTGGATATTAGAATAGTTCAGGTACGTTTTTTATATATGCAGTTTAAAAAAAATAAAATGTAAAAAACGAGAATACTGTTTTTGGTTTGAACGTAAGACTGGGTTTAAAAAATAAAGTCCGGTGAAGCTGTCAAAGCCTGCGCTCAGGCTAACTGCGTAAATCTCTTAAAAAAAAAAGGGTTTAAAAAATCAATATTTATCAGAGAAATATTTACTCGTGTCTTTGTATTGTCTCTGTTGTATATATTAAATATAATAATATGTTTTCGTATCAACGTATATCATTTTTAAAAACAATAAACGAACAAATCAAAATTTATTGAAATGTTTATAAACATCATTCACTCTTAAATCCAAAAAAATAAAAAATATAACAATAAAATATAAAATCTATTTTAATATTATATTACAAAATCGCTATCGCTTATAAATTATACCACTGTCGTCTCAATAGTATGCCTATCTAAAATTTAATTAAGTATATTTACATTTACGTTTTGCCGAAAATAGAAGGCCATTTAAATATAGGTACAGTTTCTAATTGAAATAAATTTTGAAATTAGTGAAAAGTGTTCGAAATTCAATATTTTTAATGTGTGCCATCTACTGACAAAATAAATTGTTTTAAATTGTGTCCGTATTCTGTACAGCTTTGTGACTTAAAGATTTAGAATACAAAAACAGAATAAGTATTTTCAATTTGAAATTTAGTTTAGGGAAAGTAGTGTTGAGATTGTTTTTAGTTTAGATCTAATATTATAACAGTATCATAACTAAAAATAGTATCAGTATAAAAGTATTAGATACTTAATATCTATCGTTGTGTGCCATTACGAAGTTTCTTATAAAGAAACTATACCTACATAGAGTTTATCCCGGCAAGACAGTGAAATTAAAAATAAATATAATTACGATATCCATTACTTATTCTATGACTTATCAACTCAATATCTATCCTATACACTGTTCAATGAAAAATGTTATTTTTATGTAACAAATATCGTGGGCGTGAATTTGTTATTTTAGAGTATATTATATCGGATCATATTTCGATAGAACAAAAGAGACATTGCTCATCTCTGTCAGTTTCTGAAACTAGTATGGTATTGTGACGTCATAATTAGGGGTGCTGTACAATTCTCAAGAAAAGATTATTTTTTTATTAGTACCTAATCATCACTTTTGTTTTTAGTCATTGTTGTTTTAAAACAAAAAATGAACATTTAATTTTTACTTAAAAGGTTGTGTTTTTAATCTAATTACTGATAAAGAAAAGTTTTAATTTATGTTGATATAACTCAACAAATCTCAACTAAACCAACTTTAGAAATTGTAATAAAATCATCAACGGAAGGCAACGTTTAAGTTTAACTCAAATGAAGCATTAATTATTCACTTTTACTCAAATCTGGGTAAAATATTAATCAACTTCGATACTTTGCCGTTTCTATCCCTAATGGAGGCGCTGAGTTTGCTTTTAAGTACTACCGAGAACAGCCTAATCTCAATGTAATATTCAATTATATTTGTATGTACGTATTTGATATCAACCCTTTTAGTGTAATAACTCTTTTCTGTGGCGCGGGGCTTACTAACATTCTAAATAAATACACAAAAAAAATAGTGTTAAATATAAAAAAAATAAATGTCAGAGAATCGCAAAAAGGTCGACTGGCAAAAAAATCCTTATGGATTTAGTCCGCCTATGAACAACTTGCCTAAAACCTAAATAAATAAATAAAAAATACTATGCGGGGTTCAAACTTGTAGCATGCGTTTAATCGGCATGAAAACCTCATTTTTCCACTATAGAAACAAAGTATCAGAATATCATGACAAATTTAAAATAGAATAAAACAAACCCAGTGATCAATCATTCACCCGAAATTTTCCCAGCAAATTAAAATTCACAGTGAAAAATCAAAGAACATGGGTATCTTTTTACTCATTACGTCATTCGAATCCTTTCATTAAAAACCCATTGAACTGTCAGTGGCACATGTAAAGAAACACAAAAGAGGTTACAACGAATTTAATTATTCGTTTGATTTAAATCACCAAGGGATCGAACAGACAAAGTTGTTTGAATGTAAAAAGGTTTAAAGAGAAAATAATGTATTATGCTTTGACTCCATATAATCTGGAGGAGTCCGTCCCTAAAATATTTTAAACAAGGTGCATAATGACATCATTGCCTAGAGTTGAAAAAAAAAAGTGTCTTGTAAATTAAATCTTTTAAGGTCTAAAGATTCTCTTCATATCCCATAAGGGATATCTAATAGATGGTGTACCTATACCACGAAAAAGAAAAAATAGTTTCCTCTTTATTTTCTAAACCAATACTAACTAAAATACTAACTAAATCTAAAATCTCTTTTAAACCAAATTCACGCCCACAACAATCTTACCAGAATTTACTTTACAAACATCATTTGTCTAGTGCTTTATGTAATTTTCATCTGAACCCATCTACGGTGCTGGTGTAAAGAGTCGCAAGTGTGCAATACAAAGAGATGAGGAGATTTACTGAGAGCGCGCACGGGGAGGCTGTGTTCGCGTTCCCGTGTTGCATGGCTGCTGGATGTTCACCTGTTGGTTAAACAAAATTAATTAGGTTAATTCGATTTATCGTTTTTAATTAAAGGGTTTTTATATAACAGCTTATAATAATGTTGGTCTCTAATAATTTTATGGAGACTCCTGAGTTTGCTTAATCTGGATCAAATATTTTTTTCTACGGAATTTCAATTTTATTTACACTTAAAATATATTTTTGGTTCGCTCGGGTTATATCAAGTATTTTCCACGAAAATGAACAGATTTATTCGGCTGTGTCATTAGCGTACTTTCTGTCCTCAAAATTGGTTACTCAAAGCTACATTGCTTGCCTAACGTACTTAGACAAAGCACTTAAACACCTCGTGCTTAAGTAAGCACTACATCTACTTTGAGACCAAAGTATTTATCAGTCTATCCCTCGTCTTAAGCATAACAGAAATACGCAGTGGCTATGAATATTATACCAGTATAAATTCCAAGTATATCACGCAACGGGTTTTAAACTCAGTTGGTTTGTCACGTGTAGTGTTGTCCCATATTTTAACAAGGGTTTCATAAGTGGTGACTAAGGGATTATATCAGATAGCCACATGTGTGGGAAACGTGATGTTCATTTATACATTCGTAGTTATACACTATGTTTTAGATTACGTCATCCTTTAAATACATGATGTATTACCCAAATGGTCGACGAAAGCTTTCCGAGTAACTATGGAAACTTGAATTCTAGTTTCGCTTTATATTTGGTTAAAAGCCTTCAGAAAAAATATCAAGCATGAATTGGATATGAATTGGTTGTTAGGAAAAGATTATAGAATTTGACAAATCATTGGTTATTTAAAGTTCAAGCCAAAAAAATAATATATTTTTTTCGATTGTTGAAATATCAAACCAACACTATAACGTAATGATCTTATTAATTAGATTGTTTTAGATTTAATATGGTAAAACCGAACCCATATAAAGGTTAGTATGCTTTTACTATCTTTTTCCCGGATGGAATTTGTTTTAAAATTTAAAGCATAAACTAAAAACGAAACTATTTTTTTTTAATTATTTTTTACGCATTATCGCATGCGGAGCGAATCTTTGTAACTAAACTAACCTGCTGTACCAGGACGAGCACGACTCGTCACAGCGCTGATTTTCAGACATTCCTACTACCTAAATTGTAATGCAGGATAAGCTGGCTACACTAGTCGCAAAATAACTTCTTAATATATAAAATGTCCTTTCCAAAAATTTTATGACATTCTAGCGATTTATATTATCGTCAATGCTTGTAAAAATGTCATTTGGCTTTAGGGGCTGATCTGCTAAGAATTTAACCTTATTTTACCTAATGGTAAAACAATGCTATAATCTGGTCCTATGGGTTCTACGATAATCAATACGTCGTTCTCACTTCTTACAACATCTGCTCCTATTCTGATTCCCTTACCATTGATGACGTGGACATTAACAGATGCTGCTTCAGCCATAGTCGGCACGCAGCTGTAATTCCCGCTATCACCCGGCAGTAACTTCTCTATAGTCAGCCGTGACGTCAGCTGCTCCGTCCATTCTGTCTTCAGTCTCACCCGAGGCTCTTCCACTAACTCGTTCTCTTCTACTTCCTTATACTCTATTATGTTTGATCCTGTTGATAATATTCAACATTATTCTAAGGCTTTGGTCATACTGAAAATATGGCTACTATGGATGAATTTCGGAATCTTCTGGAAAATTTACTCTATTGGCTGTAACAATCCCGACCGTTTGTACACCGCGTACATACAGTTGATACATTGACTCCTTAGCCAATTTTAAAAAAAATTTAACAAATGAATTGTCAAAAAAGTACATAGGTTTCTAAATTTTTATGGCCAAAAATTGACACATTTAATGTTGTTGGTCATGATTTTAGATTTTTTTATTTAATATGAAATAACTAAGGCGATCGACAACACCTTATATTGGTTAAAAAGATGAATAAAAAAAGTTATTGAAATGCTTACCCTTATACCAAAATATAGTTCCCAAGTCATGAGGACCTTGACTCAATATGCACGTTAATGACAATGAGCTGCCAGTTTTGACGTACAAGTCCACAGGACCTAAGATGTGTGCTTTCGCTTCTGTTGACAAAAATAGTGAATATTATCGACTGTAGCAACAATGGGCCTGTTTCCTATTTTTTTTTTAATGTCCGTCTTGTAGATTAATGAATTTTATTGGACACGTATTTTTTCTTTTTTCCTGCAAACAAAAAATGATCTAAATACAGAGAACTGAAGTTACGCGTGACGTCACTCCTCGCTACGATTTTTAGCGAGGCGTAGCGTCATAAGCCCCCACTCCGAAACTTTAAAGCGGTGTATCTTTGTATTTTTTTATTGTTTTGATAAAAGAAAAAATACGTGTCTAATATTTTTTTATTATCTAACTGACGGACTAAATAGATTTTAACTTTTCATACCCAGGAAACATCCCTATTAGAGGGAAGATAATATAATATTTATTCTACAAAAACACAATATTTTTAATAAAAGTAGGCTGCGTTGTTTTTTAAAAAAGCCGAGAACTTTTTTATATTCATTACACAAATGTTAACCACTAACTACCTTCATAAAAACAAAAACAAAACAATTCCGACGATTAAAACTTTTCATGTCTCATTATACATTCGTAGCTAGGTACTAGACAGTTCTTAGAACTCATTATTTAGTCATTCTAAACTACTCATAAAACCCAAATTTTGCGGATTAACAATTTAAAACCGTAACCTCATTTAAAATTTAAATGTTTACCGAAAAGTGTCTAAAAAAACCTCGCCTTAAACGACCAAAATTCTTAATAACACAAGTGTTCTCCATAACAATAATAATTCTATGAATATATAAGTGTATTGTATAATAGCTGAGAAAAAAACTCATTTTCTTTTTTACCGTCCTAATTCCGTAAGAGATGTTGTCTGTTAAGATATTAAAGACACAAGAGCCTATCAAGTACCTCCAAAGCGTGATACAGCACGTCTACAGTAGAAAGAAAATGCCTCTTAAAACGATGAAGGAAAAATTAGGCCAAGATTAAATCTGGAAGGTTGCGTTGAAGCATTCATTCCACATTGTTATCGGGGGATTTGGAAAGTTCAAGTGGGTTCATGCAAGAGTTCCTGTAATGTCACGACTAATAAGGGAAAAGAAATTGGGTTGTTGTATGCAAATTGTGTGGAAGCAAGAACTGGTCGTAAATCTGAAGTATACGTAATGTTGTTCTTCCTTATGTTAGCTAATCATGATATAGAAATGGCTCATGTCATTGTGTATAATATTGGCAAGATAACAAAAATACTACCAATGAAGATAGCAAGGTCAAATGGCGACGTTAAGCCAATGGATCACTTGGAGAAGTTCATTCCTTGTATATTAAACTTCATGAGATTTGACTGCACGGATAGCCGAGTGGTATCGGTCACCACGCCAATAACCACGTTTGATCCCTTAGCATGGGACAAGGATTTGTGTGATCCACAAATGCTTGTCCTAAGTCTGGGTATTCTTTGTGCATGTAATTTGAATGTTTGTTAACCCCCTGCGACAGAAGGATTAAATATCTAAATGCTGAAGATGTTATAAAAAAGGAAGACAAAAGATGCCAATAAGACATTCATTAAAGAAAAAACCACAGAGCCATAAAACGGTAAAAATTAAAAAAAGCGAATTGTAAAGTATCATATCATCGCAGATAAAGTTTTAAAACGCTGCCTTGAAAAATTTCACTTCAAAGTAATAGAGAAAATAATTGTCACTATAAACAAGTTTAAATTTGCATTACTATAGCACTTGAAGTTGGTAACTGCACCGACTAACAATAACTATTAAGCAAAGCACTTTCAAAGTAAGTTCGACTTTCTTGAAGTTCCAATTAAGGCATAAAAATAATGGACGGTCTAAGAGATATTACATTATGAAGAACTTTAACGTGTTTAAAAGCTTGTGAACTCAGAAAGATAGGTAGTGGTGGGAGACTAGTATATAAAATATGCTGGCTTGTCAAGACGCGTGATAGGACGAGTTGTGCCGAGCTGCGCGATCCCGAGCGTCCACGAGCGCGCTCGGCGCCATACTGATTCGCGCCGAGCAACTGTCTTCAAACGACGCCTGGAGAGAGCGGCCGCGGCGCGGCGTGAGAAGCCAGTATAATTGATGCACACATTAGCCGAATAACATACGGTTAATTTCAATTACACATCCGAAGATAGTTACCTACTAGAGATAGGAATATGATTTGATGATTCTATCATTACTAAGTAAAATTATCTACGGATAGGTTATTGAAATTGGTATTTAGATAGCATGGATTCAGGTCAAGGTCTATCTAATGGGCAATAATTAGATGGGCCATGAGTTGAACCGTCCATATATGGTATTTTCCAAAGATAGACGACTCACATAATTAATAGCGTTTAAGTTAAAATTATATCTCTAGTACCTACGGCAGCCAATCTGCGCATATTTTATTATTATGAGGCGTTATCTAAAGATTGGTTTGAACTTAGTATGGTGCAAAAATATTTATGATTCTGTGTTTGGGTATGTTTGCTTAAACAACTGCCACATCTGCTTACTTTAGACAACGATTCTCATTAACTAATAATTGTTTTATTGAGTAAATATTTTGGAAATTCTATTTATGATTATATTTATATTTCAAATTATATTGGCTTCGAATAATATACATTCAAACATTACCCAAGAAAAAATAATAATTTTGCGATACGAATAGAAATGTCATAATTATAAATATTATGTAGTATCAAATAACCATAGCAACAGAATTTCATGACAAAGTCTAACCTCGATTACCTAAAACATCTAACAAAATCGTATGTATATTTGTCTTGAAAAATATATTTATTTTATGTGCAAACAAAAAATTGGAACCAGTTATTATTTTTGCGAACATTGAAAGCATTTCGTTTCGTGTTATTTCGTATTATTTTAGTTATTTTCTTTGATATTCCTGTTATTACTTTCCGTATAGATTTTATACCATCAACGTCGTCTTGTTTGTAAAAGTTACTACCTACAAGCTTCTCTTGTTTTCTTTATGTTTTTGTATTATAAGATATATTATATTATATGTCTTAACCTTTTAGTTAAAACGTAGTCTGATAAACGGCGATCAATTTGTCATTTTTAATGTAGCTGATCAGTGATCACAAATAACACCCACACTTGTAACAGAAATTTGTGGGTCGCACAAATGCTTGTCCCATCCGGGGATCGACCCGCAGTACGTTGCGCACAGTGGTTATTGGCGTGGTGGCCTATACCACTCGGCTATCCACATTGTAAATAAAGTTATAACTGAAGTATAATCATAAGCTACGTCTTTTAATGAAATGAAGACTAGAAAAAACATACATAAATAATCTAAATGTAGTTTTTAACCAAAAAATCTTAAAATAAAGCGCTGATAAATCAAAATCTCAACATCCCAAGATCCCATCCTAAAATATCTTAGCGTTTGACCTATTTACGAAGTAAATATTCAAGTTCATGTTTTGCTGTGTCATTAGAGGCTTTTGAGTATAAGACAGCCAAGCATTAAGTGCTTAAGACGCTCGGAAAATTGCAATATCAAGTGATGCCGGTTTAGTGGGTATTGTTGAAAAGTTTGTGGGAAACTTAGACTGCGCTGTTAATGAACGCCCCTATTCCTAGTTTATGTTTTATTGATATTATTTAATGTGGCTTTGATGGTAGTTTAAGATAGCTTAAGTTTTGTTGATTTTGACTTGTATTAGACTACTTAATAGTGGTTTGTTTGAGGGTTTATACTAAGCTACTCATTTGTTTATTTACCTTAGAGTATACATAGACAAGCATAGAGTGCGCGCATCGCTAGTAATCCGCTGTGCCGAGCGTAAGCAAATTTCCTGATTGCTCGTTTTGGGGTTTAAGTGATATTCCATGCGACGACGTACGTTTATGCGAATATCGATGGTTCCGACATAATTAGGGTAATATTAGGTTTTGAGATAGTTTTAATGAAACGGTGCGGTCTGTTTTGACCCTAATTTTACAATTTTACTTGTTCATACTAGTGTGTACAGTTCATACTCGATATGCGCACTCTATAGTTTTGATTTTCCTCCAAGGTATTTACTGAGTAGGTATCGTTTATACAACATACTAACGCCATTTTTGTTTAACTGCCAAAAACAAATGATACTATACATTTTACCTTAAAAAGTGATAGAACATGCGTCACCAACTAACTTTAAAAGCTTACATCTTTTATATTCGTGTCAATTTAATACTATTAAAAGAAATATTAGTAATAAATAAATAATTCGATAGTAGTCAAATACCCAATTCTTTTAAAAGCAATTCTAAAATAAATATCAATAATTACTCTAAAGTATTGCCGTCTTGTTCTTATAGATAGATCTTGTTCCATAAAATAAGAACTCCGCTAAGAACCTCTGCAATGCGGACGATCAGGCAAAACTTAACGAGCGGGTTGACAAGTTCTTTTAGGTGTAAACAAGTTTGATAACACGGTTTTCAGTTGTTTATACTGAGTAATTTAATTTTAGTTCTCGTCAATTACACTCAAAAAACCATATTGATTTTCTTAGGTACAAAAATTAGAATTTGTACAGTCAGCAACAAAAGTTAAAACAAAATCCGTTTTACAAATTACAGATAACACGTTCTATTTAAAGTCCATAAATTGATGTTGCAACTAGAAAACAAAATATTATTATAGATAGGCTATGATGATCCTCATTAGTCAGTATACTTAATATGGAATTTTTCATTAACACAATCACATTTACAATTCTTTTTTTGTATTTTGTTTAGTTTTTAACTAATTCATTTAGGTTTTTTTATATGTGATTGTGTTCATCAAGTTTTGTTGCTGACTGTACATATTCTAATTTTTTATATACTTAATTAGAATAAATCTAGTGTAGTATGAACTTTGATAACATGTAATACCTGCAATAAATACAATGTATCGATACATATATCTTTAGATTTAGATTCAAAATAATATTTGCCCTATGCAGTGATCAAATCATCACGTAGTACAGTAGCTGCTTTAAATCACTCTAAGTCTAAATAAACCTTCATTAATATAAAGTTATCTTTTAAACTGCTTAGGTCTACTTGCACTAACTGAATTTAACTCAGAGTTAGTGGCTAACACGAGGTTAAATTGACAATATTGTATGACAAACTATCAATTTAACCTCGTGTTACAGTCCAGTGAAGTCGACAGCCTGCGCTCAGGCTTACTGCGAAAATCTCTTTAAAAAAAAAAGTCGTGTTAGCTATTAACTCTGAGATAAAAATAAATAAAAAGATAACCCGGACTTGTGCAAGCGGGCCTTACAACATTAATCACGAACTAAACTACAAGCTTAATAAAAACATTTCAAACACGTACGAAGAAATTAAAGGTAATAGTCATAATTGAACTCACCGACAACATTCAGTTGAAAAGCCAGAGACATCTTTGGCTCGGTATTAACTTGACATTCGTAAATACCGGCGTCCCTTTCCTGTGGGAATTTTATCTGCAACGTCCAATTTTCCGATTTCTCCGGTCTGATCACCTGAAAGTAGAATTCTGTTCGTATTCGATCGTAACTTCAACGAAACTCTGTAACTAAGACGTGAAGTAACTAGTTGTATTGTTCTACAGTAGTTACAATTTGTAGACTGTTTCTGATACATTATATAGCGTTTTGAAGTAGTAAGTTTAAATTATGGGATAGTTTTGTTTATATATGTATGTGATCGCTTTTCTACTGTAATTGTATCATATTTTTTTTTATTTGAATATTATGCTACTTCACGGTGCAGTCCGGCTGCACCGTGAAGTAGCGTTATGTTTTTAAAAAAAAATTATGTATGTAAGTATATTTTTTTAGCATGCTCAGTATCCTAAATGGATTGAGGGATTTTAGCTTGATTGGTGTGTTAAATTCGTCTTAACTGTGAGCGTGACACTAGGTAAATCAAATAGATATTTTTTGTACAATATTTTTATTATTTATAAAATATATATTTATTATTTTTTATGCAGTCGGGTTTTTTGTTTTTATCGGTAATTTAATTGTTGTAAAAATAAATCAAAAAACTATTTGTTTATTATTGATACGCCAAATCAAACACTGGTTAGTTTAATGCTTGGCTTTAATAAAAAAGCTTTAGTTAACCTTACATAATAAATTTACTAAATAATTATTTAACAGTTTTTGCTAATGTCTAGACAAACTAGGAAGTTTACAAGGAGTTTTAATTATATAAAATCTTGCACGAGATGGGTTCAAAACTGTGTTCAAAACTCTCACAAAGTCAGTCAATGTCATGTCTTTCAGAACGAGTTTCTACAGAATCTTATTTCATAAAGATTCAGAAGAACTTATTTGAAATCGTAGCGCTCGCAAAAAAGTTTTTTCCATGAATTGAATCTTTCGTCTTTGGAATTTTTGGCAAGTTTGATTAAATCAAGAGATTCTGCAATTTATAAGCATGGTTTTTAAATAATTGATTTCTTTTTCAATTTCAATTTTCTTTTGAATAGATTTATTTTACACTAGCTGACCCGTGCCCACTTCGTTGGGCATAATGTTAATAATCCTTTTTTAGTACATATGACCTAACTTATCTTACTTACTTACTTAAATTATCTATACTAATATTAAAAAAACTACTTTTTGTAACTTAAATATAAAAGTTAGACATATGCTGTCGTTGACTTTTTTGTAGGCATTTTCAAGCTCCACATCTTTTCTCTAGAACTCAAAAATATATCTTTCATAGTTAAGGCAGCGTTCGTAAGAAACGCTGCCGTTCGACCGTTTTTTCTCCGATTCACTTTGCAAAGCGGACTATCACGTAAAAGCCTTCTTATTTTTCGGTTTTTTATATAACCTATGACACTCAGCAATAATGTGGCTTTCTATTGGTGAAAGAATTTTTAAAATCGGTTCAGTAGGTCCCGAGATTACCCCTTACAATTTAACAAATATACAAACACACAAACTTTACTTCTTTATAATATTATTTCCTTTATTCAATTTATAAACATATAAAATACATTTTTAAATATACATTAAAAAAAAAAACATACATTTAAAAATATAAAATACAGTCTCCAACCGGCATCGGAAACAGGGTTCAAGCTGCCGGTGGTTAGGGTCCCAGAGAGAGGAACCTCCTCACGATACGCGCCGTGTCCAGAAGTACCGCTTTCTGAATCAAACCCTTGACCCAGATGCCCAACGAGAGCCTCTGAAGGTGTTGGTCGAGGCTCTTGGCTATTAAGCCGTTGGCTGTCACGACTATCGGGACAATGATTGCTGAGTCCACCTCCCACATGTCGACAACCTCGTGCGCTAAATCCAAATATTTTATTTGTTTTTCTTTTTCAGCCTTCACGAGGTTCTCGTCATGGGGGATAGTGATATCAACAATCACTGCCCGGCGCTCTGATCGATCTATCACCACTATATCAGGCTTATTGGCTACAATAGTCCTGTCAGTGATGATAGATCGATCCCAGTACAATGTGACACGACCATTTTCGAGAACTGGGTCGGGAACATACCTGTAGTACGGCATCTCAGATTCCACAAGTTTGTATTTCAGAGCAAGCTGCTGGTGGATAATCCTGGCCACTTGGTTATGTCTGTGCAAGTATTCGCCGTTAGCAAGACGTGAACAACCGGAAATTATATGTCTTAAGGACTCACCTGGACAGTGACATGCCCGACATATGTCGACTGTACCATCCTTTACAATATATTTCCGGTAGTTGTTCGTCATGATAACTTCATCCATAATTGCACATACAAACCCTTCGGTTTCTCCGAAGAGATCACCGAAGCGTAGCCAGGCCACGGACGCTAAGAAATCTACATCAGGCCCATGAAGGGTCCGATAATAGCGTCCGTGTAGCTCCTTGCTTTGCCATACATCTTTGCGATCTTTGACACTCAGTACTACAGGTTTGTGCCAGTTCTCTTTGCCTAGGGAGAGCGGAGTGAGGCCCTTATCCACTACCACCACATCTCGATGCATCCCCACGTCAACTTGGAGGAAGTAATTAATAATAATAATAATAATATTATTATTATTATTATTATTAATTATTATTATTAGTATAGATAATTTGTTCTTGATTTATATTTACTTCTTTTATAAGATTGACAACATAGTTGGAAAACCCTAGTTTCAGTGTTTATGAGTACTTCTACCAGCCTATAAATGTCCCACTGCTGGGAACAGGCCTCTTCCCATAAAGATTCCATATAGATCCCATATAGAGAAGGCACGAGTATTGATCACCACGATTGCTCATTGCGGGTTGGCGATTTCGAATTCTAATTTTTGGAATCCAGGTTTCTAAAAATTTTAATCTAGTCACATTGGTACTTGCCTGTAATGGATTCGAACCTGCAACCTAGTGCACACAAATTCGTTCATTGAACCACTGGCCACCACGACGTTAATTAAAGTTATGTGTAACGTAAAACAATCACAACAAAAGCATACCTGGAACCTCTGATCCGAAGTATATGTTAGGATCCCAGCCGTTAATATGTGGAGATCTCTCTTCCGAATCCAAGATACCTGAAAATAATGAAAAGTTCAGAACTTTTGCCATTAGCCGATCCCTTGACCCAATTTGCAGTCACCATACTAATACTTCGTCAAGTCGCTTAATAATTCAACACTCGGAGATACGTTCATCGTTCCCAAATTACTTGAAACGTGAAAATGTTTCTCAAATTCGTTTTTGGGTAAATGGTTGTTCTTTTTAGGGTTCCGTACCTCAAAAGGTAAAAACGGAACCCTTATAGGATCACTTTGTTGTCCGTCTGTCTGTCTGTCTGTCTGTCTGTCTGTCTGTCAAGACCTTTTTTCTCAGGAACGCGTGGAGGTATCAAGCTGAAATTCATATCAAATACTCAAGTCTATGGTCTCTTGGAGCTGTGAAAAAATCAAACTTCTAAGTCAACGCGATCAAAAGATACTCCCGTTTATGCCGCAAATTTTCGACACTCGCAAGGGAATCAAAACCTACAGGGTACTTCCCGTGAACTCAGAATCTTGAAATTTGGTACGAAGCAACGTCTTATAACACAGATAAAGGAAAAATTGCGAAAAGCATAAATTTTTAGTTACATCATATAATAAAAATATTTTTAATAATTTTAAACTTATTACCCCTTTACTCATGAACGCGTAGTGGTATTATATTGAAATTCTTAACAAATACTCAAGTCTATAATATCTTTAAGCTGTAACAAAATCAAACTTCTACGTCAACGCAATCAAAAGATACAGCAATTAAAGCCGCATATTTTGAAACTCGCAACTACTCGCAAGGGAATCAAAACCTAAAGGATACTTCCAGACGACCTGGAATCTTGAAATTTGGCATGAAGCAACGTTATAAAGTACACATATAGGAAAAATTCCGAAAATCTTAAATTTTTAGTTACATCACATAGTATATTTTTTTTAATAATCATAAACTTACTAGCTGACCCAGCAAACGTTGTTCAGTGATTAAAAAAAAAAAACAGATGTTGGCCGATTCTCAGACCTACCCGATATGCACACAAAATTTCATGCAAATCGGTTCAGCCGTTTCGGAGGAGTTTGGAAACAAACACCGCAACACGAGAATTTTATATATTAGACTTGCTGACCCAGCAAACGTTGTTATGCGATTAACAAAAAAAAATAAAAAAATAGATTTTGGCCGATTCTCAGACCTACCCGATATGCACACAAAATTTCATGCAAATTGGTTCAGCCATTTCGGAGGAGTTTGGAAACAAACACCGCGACACGAGAATTTTGCTTCCCATTCCCTCTCGCTCCACACCATGGTCTGAACCAGGGGCCCGGCCCTACGAGAGGTCGCTGCCGCCGATCGCCTCCACGAGGACACGGCGATGCTCCGCCCAAGCGGGGCAGACCTCCACCGTATGCTCCACCGTGTCCTCTGGGCGATCCGCACAGTGGTGACACCCTGGCGTGTCCTCCCGCCTGATCCTGAACGGGAACCTCCCGAAACACCCGTGTCCGGTGAGGACCTGCGTCAGGCGGAACTCACGGTCACTCCTCAAAGAGGGGCACTACCGCCGCAATGGTGAAAACGGGTAGACCTACTTTTATTTATTTATTTAACACTTCATGCACACAAGTACAGAGGCGGACTTAATGCCAGCCTCTTTTAATTCCAGCATACGGGATGATAGCTCTAGAGAGTGTGCGTTTTATGCATGTTTTAAATTTTGTCTCGTTCAGTTGTAGAATCCGCAGTGGTATTTTATTATAAAATTTTACACAATTCCCCATAAAAGAATTTCGTACCTTAGCCAATCTAAACCGAGATTGATCCAAATTGTGCCTATTTCTAGTATTAAAATTATGTCTATCACTTCTCTTCTTAAAGAGATGAAGATTTTTCCGAACATACATAATGTTTTCATATATGTATTGACAAGGTACCGTCAGCTTTCCACATTGTTATGTTATGGATTTCATTTAGCAATAAAAATACCATAACTTTTACTTATATACCTACAGGTTTGTCCGGAACCCTCGGTGCGCGAGTCTGACTCGCACTTGGCCGGTTTTTTATTTTGTGTATTGTATGTTTAAAAAGTTCGAGTGGAAGTTCAACTATTAGAAATTTAATTGGAATTCTTTTATTCCACAGAAAAAAAACGAAAATATTTAATTTTTTATATTACGGGAACTCTCATTTCGTACAATATAAGCGGTACTCAGCTTATGCACAAACACATTACTCAGGTTAGTAGGAAACCAAATTAAGAATACTAAATAAAATTCAGCATTTTCGAAAATAGAACTCTAAATTCACTCTTGCATAGTAGTCATAGACACAGCATTTACCATTCCGTTCGGCATTCGAGCAAAACCAAACAGAAATTTAGGTGAAAGTGTTCAAATCAGGCTTTTCAATCAGTTTATTCAGGCAACTTCAAACCAGTAGGCCATTTCCAGTGCAGATTGCTGAGCTAAAATAGCTAATAATCAATACGCGGCTCTTTGTTGGCCATCCCTATTGTATGCAAACTGGAACAGTCTATATCCAGAAGGCCTTTAATGAATGTTTGTTTTTACAATAGAAAGTATGCCAAACTTAGCTCAGATGTAAGTGTTGCATTTAGATTATGTTTGTGCATTAGTAGCTACAAAAAGTTTAGTAGAAAAAAAATCAAATTCAAATTCAAAACTCATAAAATTTATTAAATTTAGGCAGCAAAGGACTTTTCAAACGTTAATATTAAAATAAACAGCACCCCGATTCGCCTACTCTTCACCGCTTCCTAAGTGCTATGGCTGTGGAGAAGAAACGGCGCAAAAAAACTCCACAGCAGTACGCTGTCTTTCCGATTATTGGAATAATAAAGATCTGTTAGGGACCGCGCCAAATTAAAAGTATTATCTACACAGACCAAAGTTAGCATGGTAGCAGAGGTGGGTGACCTTTGCCCAACAGTAGGACAATGACTGAAAATTAATTAGAACATTTATGGTTGACCCATGTGAGATTTTTTTGAGAGAAGCTTTGAATGAACTACTTATGTGTAGAACCTGATTGGATTATGGAAATACGACATCAAGAAGAAGAAGCTCAAATTATTGTACTATCGACCTTTTTCTGCCTAAATACTTCTTGAAGGCATCTCCTAGTTTTGCTAGATTAAACTGGGTGTTAGCAATTTTAGGGAGTTTCTGCCTAGTCTTTAAAGTCTAGTAACAAAATTTCTGTTTCGGAATCGTCATCATCATCTCCCTGCCCTATTCCCAGTCATTTAAGGTCGACGCAATGTGGTTTTTGCTTCCATTCATCTCGAGCCATCTCAGCGTTCAATCCTTTATTTTTCATACTATTATCATCTTACACACAATCCATCCATCTCTTTTTCAGTCTACCTTTGCATGTATGTATTCCCATATTGCCCATTCAGAGAAATAATTATCAATCATGTTGTATATTTTACTTTACTTAATTATTATAAGAACAAAAATATTAATTTCAATATCTGTATAGATTATTAATATGTATACTTGCGTATATTGTAACTAATCTACAATGTAATACCCAGGAGGGTCAATGTATGTCAACAATACATTGGTTACTACATTGGGGTTTAATTAATCTATGGATAGAGCTCCAAGATTACTTCAAGGGTTTACGCGTAGTGCGACAGTACTTTGATCACTTTATTACTCATATTTACTAACTTATGTTGATACATCAGGTAGTGATACAGTAGTGTTGGTTCAGTACTGTACTTTTTAAGTTTCCATTAAGAATTTATTAAAATATACTACTCTTGTTGCTTTTATGTAATAAACTTCTGATGGTCCAACTTTTTAAAACATATTCTATTCCATTGGCTGGAACACTACGACTTCTAGTTTCTTGCTATTCTATGCTTAGCTACTACACATTTTTTTATGTAGAGTGCCTATTTTTCTGACTAATCAATATCCTTGGCTAATCCTTCTAGTAAATTTACATCCCTGGCATCATTACTATCATTATTTACATTACAATCAGTATTAAAAAAACTCATCTAAAGGTCCAATTAAAGACTCAATATATTTTAAGGAGTTTTTTTTTAACTTCTTTTTTAATCTGAACAAAGTCAAAGCGAACGAAAATAAAAACAAGGAACAACGAGATGTATATATAGATGATAGAGTTACTTACAGCTTTATCCCCCAGTTGTTCAACCCTGCAATGCAGGAAGGCGGTCTGTCCCACCACAGTAGTGACGTTCCGAGGCACATTGTATTCAAAGTACGGGAAAGACCCCACACTGTCCTCGCCATAATGTGCTGTACCTGTAACAAATAACAATTTTTGTACTGTAATTTGAAACTAAATACAAGAGCGTAAAGTCCAAAATCAAATGAGTCTAGAAAATGTTTGGAATGCATTTATAAACTTAAACATACGCTTTGACGAGTACTTTATTGTTTGCAATGAGCAAGGTTAATGTCATAAGAATATAGCTCATGTGTAGTTGTAGAGAATGATCTATAACTATAACGTAGTATGATGGTCTATAACTGTGACGTAATAAATTCGTAAATAATAGTTTTACTTAAATTTGTAATATTCGCATAAACCTTCGAAATTCTAATGATGTAGGTCTAGCCATAGACATCCACGGACCATTTTGTTCTTGTTACTTAACTTTACTATTGTTGTTTGAATAAATCAAATCAAGTTAAAGAATCAGCCCAGAGATAAGATTTAATGTAAAAACAATTTCAGAAGAAGAACTAGTTAAAATTCATTTCTCTAGTAATCTATACTAATATTATAAATGCAAAAGTGTGTCTTTTATGCTTTCACGGCTAAACCGCTGAACGAATTTTGATAAAACTATGTGTGGCGTGTTGAAGCTTGAATTTTAAGGAAGGTCATAAATTACTTTTTGCCTCGATAACTGACACCCAAGTGGGCGCAGCCGCGGACAACAGCTAGTATGTCATATATGAAGGAATATTATAACAATTCTGCATACGCTCATTACCAACGTAACTCGGAATTCTGTTTGCAGCAAAAAGAATACTAAACGACACAATTACCGTAAACAAAGGTAGTGCTGATTAAGAAATTATTTAGTACTAAACATCTGGGCAATAATGTTCTTTTTTAAAAAAAGCAGTGAACATTTAAGGGTTAATTAATTGTTTGTGTATGTATATATGTTTGGCCATATCATACGCAGTGGACCTCCGAAAAAATATTAGGTTGTGCCCAATATTAGATAAACTTAAACATAAAGCAGGTTAACTAAATCAATAAACGGCTAGTTTTTCCAAAGCTAGATAATTTTATCCGAGGAATAATTTTGAATTCTTGACAGTTTTTCCATACAAAATCTGTCAGACGTAATTTTTTTTCCACGAATAAAATTTATCTGGCATTAGTCAAATCAGTCCTATCTTGAGTAAAATTGGCTTGATACTTCTGTACTGTACTTTATATTGATGGCAACAGCTGTTATTAAAAGCCGTTTTAAGAAATTAAACTCATTTAGAGTTTTATTTCCGGTAAAGAGAGTCACCGTTGTCAAAGGTCTCTTAAGTTTTATGTGAACTTTTTTGATTCTTCCTATTGGTTTCCATAACGTATTTTTTTTAGAATTAACTAACATAATTATGTCCTTCGTGATTCTAGGTCAACGGGAAGTAGAGTTTGAGTTACTCGCAAATGTACGGGTTATTTATACATAACCTATTTACTAGCTTGAATCGTTTAGTTTCAAGGGATCGCAGACTTGATTTTTTATATTAATTTTAAGATGATACCACGCCCACGTTCAGGGGATAAAAATCTTGACTGACAGACGGACTGACTGAGTTACTCTATAAGAGTTCCTTTTATATTTTTGAGGTACGTAACCCTAAAAAAACAAAGTTGTTCTGATTCCAAGAAGGTGAACGTGAAAATTAAAGAAAAATTAAATTGAAGTTCATTTATGAAAAAAAATGTACTTGAGTCTAGGTAAATATTTTCAAAAAGGTTTGTTAATAAAAGGGAATTTTATACACACTATTACAACTATAGACTGATAAAAAACTGTACACGTGGCAACACAGAACCAGCTCCAATGTTAACACTTAAAAAGAACTGTGTGTAATGTAATGTAAAACTTTTGTCGCTTGCCGTAGAAGCCAATGTACCAGTAATATATTGAACATCAACCCTTCCACATCTACCGTCATTTTGGCAAATTGCCGGACTTAAATCGCGCGGTTCACATCTCATTTACCCTGTTTTTACGATTCTGTATAACGTTTTTAAAAACCGCTTTCATGTAAATCATACTTTACACCCATAATCGTTAGGTTCTATTTCCTCTGATAAACTAATAGTAACGATATAAGATACCGCTTTGTTGTATGAGGTTTATTTAATTAAAATAATATGGTTTCTGGGGTTGGAATTTCATTATAGATATGAAATGCATGCAATTTGAAATTTACGAGGGATTATTGATCCAGGTTATCTGAATTCAACTGTTTAATTTAATTAATAAAGCAGTGTATAATTAAATACAGGCCAATAGCGGCATGTATTTAATTATACAGCAGTTTACTGATGGAAGATTATTCTAAGAATGCATAACTATGAACATTTTAACGCTTCTTAAGAGACTAAAATATTCCAACAAAAAAAAATACCTCTGAGAAAAAATGCAAGAAAATAGTAGTATTTTTCACACCATTTATTACATATTTATTACTGCGTTGTTTTCTTTTTATTTACAAAATATAAAATAAATAGATCTTAAATTGCAAAAGACTAGCTTTGAAAAATACCCAATTATAAAACTTTGTTTCTTTTTTACTTGGTTAATAAGTATATAATTGCAGTAACTAATTTAAAAAGAATTATAAAATAGTTTAATAAACTAAAAAAATATATATTTGTCGACCCCTCGTATGTATAGAAGAAAAGAAACTACTAACTACTAGAATAAAGAAATAGAAAGCAAAAAAAGAAGAAAATAATATTTGTTCAATTAAAATAAAAACATAACTCAGAAATGAATTTAAATTGAAATTTAGTCACGTCTCAATAAAATTTCGATTGTATTATAGACAAAGAAAACAGACACGAAACAAAATCCTATTAATAATGTTATATTCTAACAATATCTTGGAACAACTAACACACGGCCATCTGATCCCAATCTAGGCAGAGCGTGTATTATAGCAACCAGACAACTGATTATCATAGTTATATATTTGTAAATACATACATAAGTACAAGAGTTATATTACATCCAGACACAGAACATAATATATGTACATGCTCATGACACAAAGATTTGTCCTGGGTGGAAATCGAACCCACGACATCCGGTTTAGCAGCCAGGCTCAATAAACACTAGATCAACAGACCAGTTATAATTAAATCATCCAATACACCAATACGACTGTCTTTAGATTTGTAACTTTGTTATCATGAAAAGTACAGCATTACAATGGCTTTAATGTGATTAGACACACGTCAACACAATAAGCCTATTAAAGGAGTATGTAGGACGAATCGGATTGTTATCGATTTTAACATAAGGGTTTATTACTGTAATCATATTGTACGTTTTTTTTTTAATAATACTAGCGACCTTGTAGCACAGGTAGACAAAACAGTAATGAATTTTATACATAAACATTCCTTTTGATAAGTGGTTCTTACATTGACCCATACGGGGATCGAACCCGGGACCTCAGAACTGGGCAATCGCAGCAGTCGTTAAAATCAAAAGAAGTAAAAAATCTTTGTTCTTCTCCAAAATTAAAAAAAAACACGTAAAGTTTTACATTAAAAAAAAAGCACAAAATGTAAAAAAAATACACAATCCTGGGAAGATTCTCTCAAGTGCCATGAAAGGCTAATTCAAAGCAAAAATCTTGCTCAAAAATTGCAAAAAAGGAAAACGTTTTTCGCGTTTGCAACCTCAAGTCTAATGCGTTTAGATAGCTAGAGTTAGTACTTACTTTAAAACCTAGGGCTTGCTGTAAACCTATTAGGTCAAGTGGGGGTCGTATGTGGCTTCTTGCTAAGCTTGTTACATTAATAAGAATTCTGGTAGAATCGTCTAGAAAGTTTAATGCAGAGATTTGGTGGCAACATGTTGGGGAAGGTTCGCGGTAGTAATCTTTGGGATTAAGGTAAGGTTTGGTCCGAGAAACATTTTGGTATATGGAATTTCTGGTTGGGTTTGGTTTGCTATTTACCGGAAATATTCATGAGAAGTACGTTTAATTTGATTCTGAAGAAAATCAGGGCTTGGTTTTTGTAGTTAGTTGTTTTGTTGTTTTTTGGTAGAGTTTGCAATTGTGATGGGTAAGATAAATCCAAAAAACTACCTACTATTTTATGTTAGATTTTAAACTATGATGGCTTTGCTAATGTTTATTACAAGAAATACTATGTAAAACCTTTTTAATGTAGTACATGATTACGTTTGCGTCACAAAAAATTTTGAAACAAGAATTGTAATTTCAGATTTAAATTAAGGGTCAATTCATAGTACAGCAAAAGAAGTCTTTTTAGCTCAAAAAAATTATGAGCATTACGTTGTTGATTTAAAGAAAAATTTGCTATAAAGACTTTTAAGTTGACTCTTCACTGCACTTCGCTTCACTTTGAAACTGCTGTAGTATAGCGTTAAGCCTAAATCTTAAGAAAATTATGGTCGTTGTTATTTTTTCCATATCTTGCCTCTTACATTCATCGTTTTCATTTATATTAAATTTTCAAATGTCACTCTGCTTCCAACATTTATTACTTCCAAAAAATATTTGTCTTCACCATAACATTCATTTGAGGAGCCCAAAGAAAATAGCGGGGCTTGTATCAACACTTACCCAAACAGTTTCAAGGTTGTTCTAACTCCGACACAACTGCCATCAACCGAAGTGGTAACGATTTTGCGCGGTCAAGTGAAAGGTCGATGTTAAGGCAAAACACACTTTGAATACAAATTACCTTTTTTTCTCAAGAGGCCTTACGAAGTTTTGTAAGCATTGAAACTCTAAGGTCAAAATGGGAACTGTTGGCGTTTAATCAATAGGAAAGAAGGCTTTTAATTAATTGTTTCTTGATTTTTGATCATTATAATCATCATATTATTTGCTTTCATGGCAAAAATTCGGTTGTGAAGTAGGTATATAATAAAATATACGTGAAATAAAATTTCATTAACCAACCAAAGCTAATCCAACTTTTTCCTAGTGTATTTTCAAAGACAAAAAACCCTAAAAATCTTTATAAATCCTAAAAATTCCATGCACTTTTTTTCACAAACGTCTAAAAGTTTTGCCACAATAGTACTCAAAAAGAGTTCTTATATATATACATATAAAAAAATCTGACGAATATACTTTATAAACTAAAAGGCACCAAATACACAAAACAAAATGGTTCAAAACGATTACGCGTCACCGGATCGGTGTTTGATGAACGATTGGTGAGCCCAACGCAATGTATTTGATTTTAACGGGATGTTACAGATTTTGAAAACGTTAGTGAAATGTTTGATAAAATGAATAAAGTCTTAACAAATGCAATTGTAGGTAAAATGTATTATGTGGTCAAACATACATATTAATTATATTATGATCCATTGTTTGCAAAACATAGATTACTCTACCACCAATAATACATGTTTGCGTTGTTCAGTACATAGAACTTAGCAATAATACCTATTTAGAAATGTCTTATTACATAGTTAATAACAATTATTCAAGTTAGCTTCAAAACAAAATTAATAAACCTAAGAATAAATAAGAAGACGTTGCATTAATTCTCGTTCGAAATATTCACAGTAAATGACAACTGCCTGATGTATTTGATATTATCTTTATTAATGTAACCAGGATAAATTTGGATCCAATTCTGTAAGAAGCAAAAGCATTTCCTTTATTTGCGTGTTCATTTGAATGTATAATACTCCTTGTCGACTTGTTTGTGATGGAGGAATTATGCATTCATGTTCCAAAAAGGTAGACAATACAATGATTTATTATACGAAGTCAGGTCTTAGGTCAAGGTTGAATAAAAATGGTTTTGGGATTGCAAAATAACAGTATTTTGAGTTACTATAAAAAGTAATTAATAATACTGGCCTGTAAAAATAACACAGCTAAGCAGAGGCGATTTCCCATATAAAGAAGGCACGCTTGCTCACTTTAGGAATTTTTCCTTCACCGATTAAAAAAATATATAAAATCGAGGAAAACAATACAAAGATATTTCAATTTCCTAAACAACATTGCACAAAAGACAAAATTTAAAACCTTCTTTTCTTAATTCACTTAAAAAAGCTCTATATCACGTATTGAAAGTTTAAAGTGCTATTTAAGCCATGAAACATGGACCAGCCAGAGTGCTCCAGGTAAAAGAACACTTATTCAATTACAGTTCTTGTCAGAGCCAATGTTCCTAACACATTTATGAAAAAATCTAAAATTTCTTTCCTTGCTAAAATCGAATAGAATGTTACCGGACTTCTGTGAAAGGTGCTTTTGATTTTAGTACTAACAATTTTATGATAATAGAGGGAAGTGGATTTAAAACCGGTTTAATAAAAAATAATATTTATTTTCAGTACCTATTTAATAATAATGTTAATATATTGTTTTGAGTGTTATCGGTGTTCATTTTGTGTGTGAGTTTTGGATTAAAACTCGGAAAGTTTAATTTGGGAATGGCATGGTCCACAGCCAATAAGTTGTTTGTGAGGCAGGCATTTAGTTCCTTGGCTGAAGAACCTTAAGTTGGCTGGCAGCCCTTAAGGTTCTCGCCAAGAGCCCGGTGAAACAGTTAAAGCGTGCGCTCAGGTTAATGCGTAGAAATCTTAAAAAAAAAGTCGGAAGTTCCCTACAAATTACAAGTATTTATCAATCTGTTCAGGCTTCATAGGCAAGTGACATTTCGTCAAGCGTTCACGCTGATCGAATCGCTTAAATTTATGGAAGTGACAAGTCGAAGTCACGTGACTTATCGAAACGAACAGTTCTTACTCGATATGCGCATTCCATAGTTTACTTATTTTTTCTCTATGGTTTAACAATAGTGGGAATATAATTTCTTCAGTTTCATTTATAGACGTTTATACAAAATTGAAGGTGCTCCTGAAAATAGCTGTAACCCTTGATTATTTTGGAATTTTACTCTGAAACAAAGTGTGGGTACACTAATACTAGTGGGTAATAACACTTTCTATCCCTTTGTTGAGTAATTCGTGATGATCTACATGACGCAACTGAATAATTTAAGGAGAAAGGACTTGGAATGTAGAGTTGAATGACCTACATAGGGAAATCTTAGGAACGATCCACAAAGCGATTTACACGCATTACTTTAGAATGTCAGAATGCCTTGAGCCGGGTCCGCATTTAGAAACTGGTGTCGTAACATTTAAGACAGGCCTTTTTGAACCATTTCCTTGCCTAGAGGCTGAGTCTAAAGTCAGCACGTTTTGTTTTATTTATATCAACAGTGAAAGTCCCCGCGATACAGTAATTAAATTGCGGGAGTAATTGTTTTTTAAAAGAAAAATAAATATGTTGTTTTAGTAAAAAACATAAAAATCCCAACTGCCAAGAAACTTCAAGATCTGCTTAGGCAGGACTTTTTATAGTACTTATTAATTTTATCATTTTTCATTCCAAATTACATTGAAACAATTTTTGTAAACCATTTATAAAACTGTCTATTTTGATAACTTTTTCAATAGGGTTGGTAAAAAAATATATTAATGACTCACAAATTATGACCAAAATCTATACCTTTTTGTTTCAAAGCACCTAACCTAAGGACGCTTGGATTTTTGAGAAACGATACCTTAACAACTGTCAAAATTCATCTTGCCCTCTGGAAGATACCAGGTTATAAAGAAATTTTGAAAAAGAATTATCGAGAAACGCGCCAATAACATACCCCTTTCTTGGAGTCGGGTAAAAAAACTGTTATGATAAAATCTGTGCTTATCAATATTTTAACCTACACTCTATAAAATGAAAGTAGCTCTTTTATTTTGCATGAAAATGCATTTTAATAAACTATACGAAAAAAATAATTTATTAATTCTGCATTTTTGTTGGTTTATGCCTTTATACTATCTCCACAAGCTTGTTTAAATAATAAACATAATTATAAAAAAATAATCATAACATAACGTAACGTAAAGTTAAAATACTCAAAACAATACACACATTCTGTGAAAATTTCAACTCTCTAGCTATTTCGGTACATGAGATAGACCTCGCTGAGATACAGACAGACGGACGAACGGACAGACAGCGGTGGCTAGTGATAGGGTCCCGTAGGCAACCTTCGTGCACGGAACCCTAAAAACTAGCTAAAAACATTAAGCGTATTTAGACAGTGTGTATGTATTCAGTGTATGTGTACATTATATAACCCAATTCAGCGTGTCTTAGCTAAAGGCTTTAGACGGAGGAATCCAAGGATTTATCCGAAATATGGGACAAGATATTCAAATAACGAGGTCACAAACGTCGATATTCAACCCAAAATATTCGAGCATATTGGTAAGTAAACAAATTATTTTCATTCGATTACAAATTATTTACATGAACGCACAGCCGCATTAAATAAGACCCAGTTATTTAAAGCTTATATTGTAATTTGACAAAGAAACTATATTACATTGCTTTTAACAATGGATACATGAAAAGAGAGATTAATTTGTGAAGCTATATTTTAAATATTAAATCCTTTATTGTTTTACAAAGAGAAACCTTGAAAGATGATTTCAACTGAAAATATTATTATATGCTTTCATTACAGTTATCTATGGGCTTATAACTTTTAAGGATTTCAAACGTGTCAAAAAGAACTTGTTTAACCACGCTGTTTTTATCCGACTGTCAAACAAGGGTATGTTTTCGCGCGCATCTTGTGCATTTCTATGTTTGTAAAATTCTTCATAACCTCGTATCTTCTTAACAGCTTGATGGATTTTGACAGTTAAGGTATCGTTACATACGTATACGTAAACCCAAGTTTTCACTATACCGAGTTTAAAAAATATTATATATTCGCCGGAATTTTGCGATAAATTAAGTAACTCATAAAAAAAAATCCAACCTATCGTTAGTAAGGTATCAAAATAAAAGCAAGTAAGGTTTTATAAATTGTTTATTATTATTATATTCAACTTGTATATTTCAATGTAATTTTTGGCAAGTTATAGGTATGGTAAAATTAAAATTAGGGTTTTTTTTTACGTTTTTTACTAATACAACTTGTCAGTCAAGTTTTCAGACATTATTTAGTTGGATACGTCATTTTGTTCTCTCAGTAAACCTTTTAGTAATTCCAATTAATGTACCATCTTCGTTTTTCGCTCCCATCTTATAGCAAAATCAAGTCCTCTTCCCTTGTAGCAATTAAGGTCACACTACAAACAGTTTCGTCATTAACATAACTGTTAATAACCGCGAGTAAGTAAATATAATTTCCATTTTAACACCCACTAATAGGATATCCAGGGCGTAAGCTCATAAAGCCAGTATATTACAGCAATGTGTTATGTTTGTTCAACGAGCAAAACTTTTATAATAAAGAAGGTAAGTGGAGCCTATAGCTAGGTTTCGAGGAGAAACTTCAGTACTTTAGCGATGGTATGATAATGGACGCACCTGTCTGCACGCAAGTACTTAGTAATTTATACGTGTGTTTATTATTCTGCTTTGAGTGGTTACATGAGGATGGGTGAGTCAACGAAACGAGTTCCTCTGAAAACATCAAAGGTAGCTCTTACATGTACTTTCCGACAAAATATGTTCACCGAAATAATTTTTACAAATAAAAAATCGACGAAATTTATAAAATCAAAGATATTTGCAATTTAATTGTGTAATTTTTATTACAGAAGGTGTGTGTTTATTTAAAAAAAATATTGTTTTATTATCTTACATCTTTTTTAATTCACGGGATAAGTTCAAAAGAAGAACCAGCCCCCCTAGACAAAGTGTCATTTCGACAAGCGATAACGCTGATCGAATCGTTCAAATGTATCATGGAAGTGACAAGTCCAAGTCACGTGACTTATCGAAAAGAAATATCATTTTCATACCTTTAATGTCATTTAAGCGATTTCTATCATCGTTAACGGTTGTCAAAAAGCCACTTGTCTAGGGTGGCTGGTCCTTTGAAAGACTTGTGTGGGGAATTAAGTTCAACATGCAGCGGCCTAGTTTAGAACTTTAATATAAAATGGGGCGTCTATAAAGAGCTGCTCTGTAGAAGAACAGACATGGACGGCCTGAAGTAAATGCAGGACTATTGTAAATGATATTATTATCTATACTAATGTAAAGCTGAAGAATTTGATTGTTTGTTTGAACGCGCTAATCTCAGTAACTACTGGTCCGATTTGAAAAATTATTTTAGTGTTGGATAGCCCATTTGTTGAGGAAGGCTATAAGTTATATAACATAACGCTGCGACCAAAACGAGCGGAACATAAATGAAAAATGTTGCAAAAATGAAAAACCGTTGAAACTAAAACACGCGGACAAAGTCGCGGGGGACAGCTAGTGGGATTTAAAATTACATTTGATATTGATTGGGATATGTTATATGGATTAGTGCTTCAAACAAAAACGAAAAACAATGGCACCTGCGTTTCAAATACGTTATTAATATTAAATAGGCAGGTAGTGACTTACCAGCTCCCCAGATGGACCCCCTAAAACAGCCGGTTAAATTATTATTATTATGAAGAGAATGTAATTAGATATGTATGAATAACATTGCCTTAGGTATCCTCTTTTTAGAAAACTTCGGCACTCGCAAGTGCCTGTACAAGGCCACGGACAACGCTGTTTGCGTATCTGAGTACTGGTCTTTTGGTCGGGAAAATTTGACTGCCAGCGCAGTGCTCGCTAAAAAGAAAAAAAAATTCTATCTAATATAAATATTAGCACTATTTCTGTTTTACTATCTCCTACTCACTGTTATCTCCATTTCTGATATTTTTCTCTTTTTACAGGTCTGCTGGAAGAAATTGCTATTAGTAATAAGGAGTACATTTGTTCTCTATTGCTATTATTGTTTAGTCCTGTAAATATTCTTGTGTGTACATAAATTGTTAATAAATAAAAAAAGACTTGACTATTTTTTCGAAATCCAATTTTTATGATCTTTCAAATTCAAACAGACTTTATTATTTAAATGAACTAATAATATCACCAATCTGCTTGTTGAGCGCAGTGATTATGGCAATTTCTCCCCAATTAAGAAGCTCGCTTCAGAGCCAAGATGGAGTGTAAGAGTCTTTGTAATTAGTTGGCCCTAAATAATGGACCGTCGACGTATTAATCTGTAATTACAACATTTGATAGATGTTGTTTTAGACCGTGTTTTTGTATCGGTTACCAGCGATTTTCTTATATTTATGTGGTTGTAAAATTGTTTGATGTTTTGGTGACCTAGTTGTTAAGACCAAATTTGTATCCGAAAGTTTGCAGCCTTGTTAATCCAAAAGATAGTCCAATATTGTTTCTATCAAAACAATATTACAGATGAATGATAAAGGGAATTTTGTACTGAAACCATTATTTGAATATCTGAAATTGCTATATCGTAGTAAGGATAATTATATTAGTAATCAATTAGATAGTTTTGACGACCTCCGTGGTCGAGTGGCGTATACACCGGTTTTCAAGGTGTCGCCAGCTCTGAGGTCCCGGGTTCGATCCCCGGCCGGGTCAATGTAGAAAACTCGGGTCTGGGTGTTTGTGGTACCTTCGTTGTCTCTGAATTCCATAACACAAGTGCTTTAGCTACTTACTTTGGGTTCAGAGCAATGTATGTGATGTTGTCCACATTTTAATCAATGAAGTTTTTAGGATTCTGTACAAGAAGGGTGCAAATGGGATCCTATTAGTAAATCTCTGTTGGTTGTCCGTTCGTCCATTCATCTGTCTGTCAGCGGGTTCTATCTCATGAACAGTAGATAGCTGGTGAGTTGAAATTTTTTGTGCGTATTTCTGTTGCCGCTATAACAAACAATATTTAAAGTGCGTCGCCCCTAAGGTATGTAAAAAATAAAAGGAGAAATTTGAACATAAGTCAGTCACCTTTGTAACATAGTTGGTTAAGCGACTTGTGCGTTTAACCAGTAGCCGCGGGTGCGACTCCTGCCTCAGATTAAAATTTTTCCTTTCTTACATTTGTATTTTATTACAAGATATAGCTTTGCAGGCATTAATGCGTAATTAAAAAGAATAACTCCTCTCTAACTTCAATACGGAACTCGTCATGCGCGAGTCTCGCACTTGGCCGGTTTCGAATATTAGAAGAGACTTTTATCCTGCAGTGATTTTTCGTCTCAGACAAAGAAAACACGACCATTTATAACCACAATTTATAAGAAACTTGCCATTTCAGACTTATCAACATATTAAATTTAGGGGTTTTTTTTATAACCAACACCTCCTTCACTCCTCATTGCCTACGACCTTATAACGTGTACTTAAACAGCGCAGTTTTATAGATACCAGGTAGAAAAGCTACATACATTTCAACGCCCTCAAAATATACTGCCACATAAGACCGAATATCTTGCAGAGATAACCTTTATATGGATTCGCAGCACACCTTTGGGACTCCCTCGTAATATGGACGACATATAAATGCCTGGATATCTATGATTATGTCTATTTTTACAGCTACAAGGAAGTTTTGGTGGATGTTGAAGGGAATCGTTTAGTTTGATGTTCTTTGGCGATGTAAGATAGTTAACCTCTTTTTTTAAGGGTTAGGTAAAGACTATATACACTGTATAAACGAAATAATTGACTTAAGACTGTTTTTTCCAAAGCCCGATAATTTTATAGTAGGAATAATTTTTAATAAAACAGTTCTTCAATACAAAATCTGTTAGACGTCAATTTTATTTAACGAATAATAATATTTGTCGATAAAAAAATCAGCCTTAAGTTAAATAACACTATACAAATCAGGATTTTAAAAATTGTCGTTTGCGTGAATCTGCAAATATGAATGGTTGCAAAAAATATAATACATCAGATAAATACTAAATTACGGGTTCGCGTCTGCCTTCATGCCTCCATGTGCGAGTCCCACTACGTACCGTTACGTAACCCTTGTTCCATACCATTCTATAGAGCCTCCTTTGATTTATTTTTATTATAAATTTGTTTCAAAGTGACATAGGAATAAACACTCTGAAGCTTTAAACTCCCTACCAATAGCTATCTTATGAACTGATCATAAGGTAAAGCCCGCTGACAGACAGATCGACAGACGGACGGACGGACGGACGGACGGGAGGGTCCCGTTGGCACCTTTCGGATACGGAACCTTTTAAAAGTAAAATCTATTACATAAATCATATAGATAATATAAGGACGACCTACACATTATTGCAGTTTGAAATATTCCTCCCTGAAATATTAACGCATTATTGTATTGTATTAAGCAACAATATATCAGCTTTAATTTTCTCCGTGCATAAGCGTGTGAGTAACTCAATACAATTATCTTTTGCTTTTTATTTTTTTTAAACTCCTCGCCCACTACTCTATTTAATCACTGTATCGCGGGAGGTTTCACAAATATTCAATTCACATACACGAAGGACACCCAGATTTGGAACAAGCAATTATCGATCACACATATGCCTGTCCCATACAGGTATCGAACCCGCAGCTCGTCGCGAAGCGACTCGCGACACCACCGCCGCCGCGTCAGCTCATGATTAGGGACCCCTATTGAGTCTTAAACTAGTCGAGCGATCCCGAGAATATGCGTGAGTAAACCGTTTCGTTTTAAATAAAAATAAATAAATTAATACCAAAAAAAAAAGTTCGCTCATAAAACTGTATCACAATTCTTGATATTAAAACAGCTAACTTTTTATTAATATTAAAGAAATAAAACACTCGAACGCGCCTTTTCATCTGCCCTCGAAATCGAAGAGGTACTCAATTCAATTGAATGAAGTCTGAGAAGCGAATGTTAAAAGATTTTTATTCGAACGACAAAAATTGACAATGCTTTATCTATGTTTAGCCAGGAATTATTTATTTATCAAATGTTTTAATTTAAAATGAACTTGGACGAATAAATACCCCAGTATTGGTAATCGTTTTTTAATTTGGAGATTTCTTATAGATTTCTCTTTAACATGGCGACATACGACCTTTATAAAAATACTTGTAAAGAAGAATAGATTATAACTAGTAATATGTATTTTTTTATTAGATTTATGAGTTTAGTAGATAAAATTGTGTTTTGACTGGCTTGTTGGTCTAGTGGTTAGCGACCCTGACTGTTAAACCGGAGGTCGTGGGTTTGATTCCCGCCTAGGACTAATCTTTATGTGTTAAGCATGTTCATTTGTTCTTTTTCTGGGTGTAATTTATCTATAAGATATATTCATGGATCAGATGGCCGTGCGTGAATTGTCCCAAGATATTATTATTATATATTTAGCTTTTCCCGCGGCTCCGCCTGCGTGAATATCGGTTATCGCAGCATAAAGTAACCTATGTCCTTTCTCAGGCTTTAGAATATCTTTGTACCAAATTTCATTTAAATCGGTTCAGTAGTTTTGGCATGAAAGCGCGACAGACAGACAGAGTTTCTTTCGCATTTATAACATTAGTAAGGATTATTGACCTCTCCAGAGAACACAAAAGAGTTACGATGTTGTACTTTTTTATGGCGAACGGAGATGCTTTCAAAGATGGTAAAGCGAAATAAGATATTCCTCTATGATCTAAGACAGATTTTAGATCCCAGGGTCGAAAAAAGGAACCCCCATTTTTTCTTCAACCAGTAATCTTTGTTCAGGTGTTCATTTATACACGCTGCCCGGATAACGTCTTTTTAATAATTTATAGTTCTGTGATCCCTTACGAAGATGAAAAAGTATCGTCATTTATTCATCTTAACTCGATAGTGGGTAGGGTTGTCAAAATATAATATATGTATTTTTTTGTATTTTGTTTTCTGATTTCAGTGTAAGGTAACTTGAAGTGGGTGTCAATACAGAACAAAATTTGTACATAAATAGCTTAGTTAGGCATTAGAATGAATGATCATGTGAACAATTTAACAATAATTAGATGTCGTAGGTCTAGTAACCGCTCCAACGCTTTTTCGGTTCCAATTTGCAAAAAAAATTGTTCTAAAAACAGATTCTTCGTGAGAGCTTGCAACATACTTAATAATCGTTACCAACAAATTGATATTTACAACTGCATCCAACAGCATTTAACTTTATCTCAAGCATCAAAAAAATATCGTAGACTGCATTCATTAAGTTTGTAGTGACAAGATATAAGTTAACATACGTATTAGATTAAAATAATATTACTTTTAGCATTTGTTGCGTTTATATACTTATTTTAAGTTTAAACTTTTTTATAAACAATTTATTTATTAAATAAATTCAGTACCTACACTTGACTCTAGACTGCTAGAAAATCAAAGGAATCATTGAAGTGTACTGAATTAATTATATAACTCTATCGAACTTCTTTTGACGAATAGCGTTTACTTAAATAGTACTTGGATAAAAAACTGGCGCCCCAGGTAAATCTTTTGGCAACCCTATTCTTGGGAAAGGTAACTCATCTATGCGGTTGACTTGTTATTCTTTTAGTATTGTAGAGGGTAATATTTCTTGATAGAATAAATAATGTTTTTCTAGCACTAAGATGGTAAGCGTTACTCTGTTTGTTGAGTATAAAATGCATTTTAAAACATTTTCTTAAGATAATATTCTTTTGATCGCGTTTTGTTTGTTGTATTGTATTACAAACTCATTTTGTCATAGAATAAACATTTGTGTAAGTACAGGAGATATCAATAATAACACTGTTGTAATATTTATTATATTATTATTTTAATTTAATTTTAACTTTCTTAATTATTCTAAGACATCATTGACTATCAGTGAAGAAAAAAATCCTGAGGAAACCTGGATTCCAAAAAAATTTAATGTGAAATCGCCAACCCGCACTGTGCAAGCGTGGTGATCAATGCTCGTTCCTTCTCTATATTAGAAGAGGCCTGTGCCCAGTAGTGGGACATTTATAGGCTGGTATTATTATTATTAATTTTTACTTTAATGCAATATTTTTCTTTTCCCTTTGTTTTGCAAATTCTTTGTATATATTTTTTTAGGCCACCCGTGCACACTGACTGCGCGAACTGTCAACTGCCTCCCGCCACTTGCTGTTTGAAAACGGTCGAAACAAAAGCAGTCGTTCTGTCTCAAGCAGTCCATGTTCGGGCGGCCATAGAAGTTTATAGTTCAGTATGCAGTCGCAGCTTCAAGCAGTCCGGTGCGCACATGCGCGTGGCTTTAGAATTCCGTTGTAATCAGTACAGTAACTCATAAAATATAATTAAAACAAACTTAAAAGACTATACCCATGAAGTGTAAACAGATACGCCTGGCTAATTTCAAAGGCAGATGAATTAGTTTGCGTTAGACAAATAAAGAGACATGACTTAAACAAATAAAGTAAACGTTTTTGACAGGGGAGTCAACGGCTTATTTATACTTCTAAAAATATAATACTGACATTGAAATCTCTTTTATTTGAAAACAATATTAAAGCTGAATGATTTTCACAATTTATTGTTACCACTGACGTGTGGTTGATCGTCCCACTGTACCGCTATATAGTAATGCTTTTTGTTCACATATATTATGTGCCAAAGACCAGCTAATAGATAGATGGTACACAGAGAATAAATAAATTTGGTTGTAAAGGTTGTGAAAATGAAGCCAAAATTATGCTGTAGCAAAATCAAACGTAAGTACAGATTGCGTTTCATTTATTATCATAATTTTATTTTAAAAGTATTTATTTAATTTAAAATTATACGCGTTTATTCTTTTGTATTTTTTTTAATTGGAAAGAAGAATTGAAGAAAAAATTAAAAAATAATTCATTTTTGATACTACAATAATAAAATGTCAGTAAAAATAAAATACGGTATAGATCAAAGATAGTTCCCCAACTCAGTTTAATATATAGGTATAGTATGTGTATTTGTGTGTATGTTTTCTGGTTTTCTGTCTGTCTGTGGCATCGTAGCTCTAAAATATAAATATGATGCGAGTTCTTTTGATTGGCAGCTAATGAGATCGATATAGTTCATAAAGAACTGATTTGAAAAAAAACAGCTATTCTGAAATGAGTTGGGAGTTTTAATTTCATTACGTATTTATTTATTCTAATTCTGTCGGCATCATATTCATCGCCTTTGTTACCTCCGTCATTCTTTTTTTTAGTCTATGGTTCTAACAAAAAGGGTCAAAGAGCGTCGCTTTCAATCAAAGACAAGTGCATCTATGACAGGCAGGGTTCAAAGACAACAATAGAGTAAGCTTGTATACGTGACTAATACAAAAACCGTTTTCTCCTTGAGTGCGGTTAAAAGCATTTGTGACTCAGACTCGTAGATAAAATTGTGAATTTTAAAATGTGATTTTTATCAAACACTAACGATTTGGCAAACGTTGTTTTGCTAGGGCCACCCTTACCATTCCGGGATTAAAAAATATATTATGACTTGTTCTCAGTCCTACAAAATATACCCAAAAAAATCATAAAAATCGGTCAAGCAGTTCTGGAGGAGTTTGATAACAAACACTGTGATACGAGACTTTTTGACATCTCACCGCCATCTTTTTTCAAGTGTCACTCACACCTTAATATTCCATTTCATGCATTATTTTTACGTTTCGTGACCACAAATCTTACAGTACCGACACAAAATTTTCTACAAGTGAATATATAAAATCTTAAGAATAACTGGTAATCTTTCCAAAAGCCAAGGAAAAGATTACTACCAACACAGCTCTGCTCTAGTCATAATTTCTGCACCAATGGTGGTATTAAAATAATCCTGCCATTCATAATATAAAATCGAGATTTGTCGCTAAAAAGAGCCTGAAATCCGGGATATTTGTTACAATTTTGCAAGTCAACATGAAATTCTTGAACAAATCAGCGCTTTCTCAAGAATACCCAGTAATTAGTTGAGTTTTATCGACTTTATAACTCGTTATTTTGTTTTCACTACATTGCTTTACAAAGATTAACTTTGGATGGATATGACAAAATACATAAATATACATTTTCAAACTCAAGTTAATTATTTGTTTAAATAATTTTACTATCTAGTTTTTAGTCAAAATGTTTTGCAGTAATTTGCCATTTAGTGCTATTATCTTTGTTATTAATAACACTCATTATACTTTAGATAAACAACGACACGTAGCAGTTGGGTTTTCCTAATATACCAAAGTAAAATTCGTTTAATTTTAGCCGAAATAAACAACTATCTAGAAAATTATCACAACTAAAATCCAGAACAAAAAGTTGTAAACAAAAGCGGTTCACATGTCCATAACTAAGTGAACTTTATGTTCTAAAATCGAAATGAAAACTCAAAACTACGCTCAGAATGTATCCGATCTTATTTGTGCCGTTTCCATCGCACACTAACCAAGCCCCTTCTCTAATGAAACGCATTAATAACATCTGTGCCACTAAAATGTCTTTTGTTTCTTGTGCGATTTCGGAAATTGTAACCCTCTTTTGTACGTTAATAACTTGCTGAGTAAGCAAAATATACACGAACCCCATAGAAGGCCCACGGTCGCAAATAGGACGTTATGTATATTTCTGCTAAATGTCACCTTGTATATTGTGTTTTGTCATGGTATAGCAAATATTTGGATGTTGGTTTGAATTTAATTAAACGGGGTGTGTTGATATTTTGTGAATTGTATTTTACAAATAATACTGTAAGTTATGTTATTTCGTTTAAAAGTATACAGTATTGTACAGTAGAAAATAGAACAAAAAATATATTAGAAGGCGCCTTAAGTCAAAAAAATTAAAGCTTTGGCAAAAATGAAAGACTTTCTTCTTCTCAGCCAATAATGCAAACAAATCTTAGTAATACTTCATTTGTTTTATATATAAATCTGTAAAACTACTTTATGGTAGCTTTCTTTGAATAAATAATTATTTAATGAATAATTTAGAATAAAAGTTTATTATGTAAATTATGTTTAAACATAATTCACGTAATATGCAACACTTAAATTGGTTTATCAAAGAAAGTTACATGGAGAAAAAAAACAAAAGTAATTTGCTTTGAAATTTTCTGACAGATACATTTTCTAACATGGCCCATATGACATTAAAACTCCTTAGGTCTGACATATTCTTAGAATTGTTCTAGAAAAATTGGACTGTCGCTTTTCTACCAATTACTCTGAATTGCTATAGAAATGTATTCTACAAAGTATTATTTCAAAGTTCTTAAGCATCTACTGTTAATTATTTATACTCAAAACTTTTAAATTAAAATTATTAATAAAGGCAAAATAAAGTTGGTAAAATAAATAAAATAATTATGTTTAGGAATTAAAAGAAAGATTGAATGGTTTGTGCGAATGATGGTCTGAGAAATCATAAATCATGAATGAACTTTATAAAAATGAAGAGTTATAAGTACCAGAAGAATAAGAAAATGAATTAAGCATTCCTTTTTAAAGTTTTAGTAAGTTAATCAAGATTGACCTCCCGGAGAGCACCAAAATTTATTTATAACTTTACAACCCTTGCTCGCAGCTTTGCTCCCATCAACAATACTATATCTACCTACCCTACCTACCTACCCTACTACCTACCCTACTATCTACCCAACTATTTATCCTACTATGGGTCAATGTATAAAATCACTTTTCTGCATTGTCTCGTGCCTAGGAGTCGTCCACATTTACTTATTTAATAATTATATTGGTAAAGTGAAAAAACAAAAAACTGTACATATATAAAACAAGTAATTTTTCAGAATATCAGCTTACGACAGTGTAAGCTTCTTCAAATCTTAGTCTGGAGTCCGTTTCAAACGATCCCAATTATAAAAGAAAAACGCTGCTTCATCGTATCTGTATCGTTGGATAATAATGATACACCTATACAAAGGAAATGTGGCGTCGATGAAAATAGGTGTGGAAATGATATTTCTATACCATGAAGTTACAGTTTAATTATTATAAAAATATCTAGACAGAACAAATGATCGTGCTCATAAAGAAGGCTCATAAAGGTAAGAATCGAACCCAAGACCTCCGGTCCAGCAGTCAGGGTCACTAACCACTAGAGCAACAGGCCAGTCAATTAATTGAATACCGTACAATTTTTTTCTGGGCATGGTAAAAAATAATCTTAACTGTGCGGCAAAATAAATGCTCTCTCATACACGAATGATTTAATAGTGTCATACATTAAAAAAATGTAATCGCAAAAACCTAATAAATTATAATATATGAGATATATTTACAATAAAGGTATGTGTCCTAAATTTTTTTTAATGTCCGCCTGGTAGATTTATGTATTTTATTGGACACGTATTTTTCCTTTTTTTCCTGCAAATAAAAATGAGCAAAATACAGTAATAGGAAATTTCGCGTGACGTCACTACGTGCAACAATTTATACGACGGCGTGGCGTCATAAGCCCCCACTACTGAACTTTAAATTGCTGTATCTTTATAATTTTGTATTGTTTTGATAAAAGAAAAAATACGTGTCTAATATTTTTTTTTTATCTAACTGACGGACTAAATAGATTTTATCATTTCATACCCAGTCAACATCCCTATTATTGGATATTTTCCTTTACTTGTGAACTAAACCAAACCAGAATCCTTATCATGCTTAAATAAAATTGTTTAGTAACATTGACATTCGCAGTGCGACATGCTCATTTAATCAAAATACTGCATTGTGCACACAAAGTTTTAGCAAACTCATCTCACTGTTTGAGTGTTCTTTATTATTTCATGCTAACTTAAAAGATTCTCATTTGCTCTTGACAGTGTTCTGTCGTTGAGTTGAAAAAAGATCTGTGGTGTAAGACAATGGTTAAAAAAAAACAATTGTCGGGGTAATTAATCTACCTATGTATATATAAAATTCTCGTGTAACAGTGTTTGTAATGAATTTCCTCCGAAACGGCTTGACCGATTTTTATGTTTTTTTTTGTGTATATTCGATAGGTATGAGAATTAAGTCGTACACATTTTTCATACCCCGGATATTTTTTTTATTTATATGGTAAAACGACGTTTGCCTGGTCAGCTAGGTATATTATAAAAGACTACCGGCAAAAAGAAATGTTCAAAAAATGTTATTTACTAATTAAAACGACATCTTTTTAGTGAAAAACTTCTTATATGTAAATATAATTAACGTAATTATGTAGCAGTAAGAACATAATCCATACTAATATTATCAATGCGCAAATATCTTTATCAGTCTGTCACGTTTTCACTGGTAAACCGCTGAACTGATTTTGATGAAACTTGGTATGAGATAAGGGAAAGGACATAAGCTACTTTTTGGCGATAACCGACATCTACGTGGATGGAAACTCGGTTAGGCTAGTTTAACAATAAATCTTAAGTTTAACTTAGGATCAATACTGTGTATTTTTAAATAGAATACATATTTGACGTAAAAGAAAACTTTTGCCAACATAAAAGTTTATCTAACGAATTCAAATCCATTTACAGCCGCAACATACAAATAGATACATAAAGTTTTAATTGAAAAACGATTCTCCCAAACTTGTTTACGGAACACCATCAAAACAATAGGAATCCAAGTTGAAACACGCAAATAAACGTGACAAACAATATACAAATGTTGGCCGTAAAATATGCCAAACAACACAACAGTGACTGAATGTATTTGAACAAAAATAATCACATTAGTTGGACAAACATTTGTCTCGGTTCACAAACATTGCGGCACTCTATCCGTGTTATTTAATCATGGATACGATTTCATATTTGCTGTTTCTAGTTTTGATATTGTTGGTTGATTTAAAATAATACTAGTTGCATACGTTATTATTACTCTGATTACGTATTTGTTACAGGGAATCGGTATGAAATGATCATTGTGTTCGAATAGGATTCCTTTTGACAGATATGTTATTACTAGCTGACCCGGCAAATGTTGTTTTGCCACCCTTATCACCTACGGATATAAAATAGTATAATAAAAAAATATCTCTGTTGCCGCTATAACAACAAATAATAAAATTAAATTAAAGGATGCTCCATAAAATGGTACGAAACCAACTCGCACTTGGCCGGTTTTTAAAAACAAGACTCAAACCTTTTAAATCACTTTTATTGAATATGTGCAAGGAATTTTAATTTAAGTAAAATTCGAATTTGGTACTGTCCTGTAATACTCAAAAGTTCCTTACTTATCTAAATTTTAGGTGTCAAATTAGTTAGCAGTATACAGAAATTAAGCCTGGACAATGCTAAGTTTACCTAGACTAAACTCCCAATTATTCCCAACTATTGTGCTAAAGTTAGACGGTATTCAAGTTTATGGTAAAACAGCATAAAGCATTCGTGCATTCCAAGACAAAGCAGATATGGTTATTGACAATCAAAGTTATGCGAAGAGCTTTTGTTTGAAGTTTACTAACTTTGGGGCCTAATTAGCAGCATACCCATTTGTTACCAACTTAATGATGTTTGTTTAGGTATGGCAATCAACTCCGAAGATCCGTTAACCATAAGCACATCCTTATGTAGTGTGCAAACATTATTAAATAGGTAGTAAGGTAGTATAAGAAAAAAAATAGAGGTAAACGCCCTTTTTCATAAAGAGAAGCATCGAACAGAATACAATACGCTCTCTAAAAGGAAATTGGCAACAAATTTTTTTTTCATGCAGACGATAATGTTTTTCTCTATTGGTCTTTTGTGTCTTATCATAGGATACCTTGTTACCCAGTAAATTAGGTAGTGAAGGTCAGATAGGCAGTCGCTCTATGTAAACTACAGTACTCTGCTGAATCTGGTGAGACTGGAAGCCGACCCCAACATAGCTTGGGAAATTACTAGGCAGAAGAAGGTTTTTGTGTCGTAGAACTTCCAAGGCCATATAGATACGTATAAAAACACATTGAATATTAATATTAAAACAGCAAACTTTTAAGAAGTCCAATAACTACTAGGTTACCACTATATTCGAAGAGACATTTTAATATTGAACGATAATAGTTTCGAGCAAAATAAACATTTATGAAGTTGGAACATATTACGTAACATCGACCTTTGCTTTCAAACTTGGATAGTGACACAAATTTGCACAACCCAATATTCCCAAAAGTCCATTAATTTTACCGCATTAATACGCAGAACACAAATTTACAATCCAAAGAACATAATTTTACGGTCAACTGAGTTTATGCCATACCACGTGATATCTTAATAGCACAAACTCGACCACTACATCCAACTTATGCTCTAATTAATGACGAATTAGGTAACATTAATTACACTATTCCCAATGATGCAGTACAAATGGATTTGATGTGTTTACACAGTGGTTAAGTGGCTATCGGAATGTGGCTCTAAGATAATATTGCCACAAAGCTTGTGGTTGTCGATTTAATATGTTATGATTATATTGATCTGGATGCTAATAATGTAGTTTGTAAATTTTATGATTTATATCTCAGGAAAAAGCTTCGTAGTTTTAATAACCAAACTACAATAAACAATTTTGCTAAGCATTCAGAATTTTGCTGTTCTTTTACCTTGCATTTTCTTTTACCCGTATGTTTTTCCCACTTATGTATCTAATTTCAACTTAATCGATTATTTTTGATTTGTAGACTGTTTTTTTTTGCACATTCGATAGATGTATTTTTCTTTGTCAGTCATGTAACCTTAATGGTGCATACCCTGTAGGTAAACATTTCGATAGGCCACCCATGAATCTACGGCTTCAAACAAGGCATTCGTTGATAGCCGTTAAAAATATAATAGTAAAGAAAATCTGAATTCTATTATTGTCGTAATTTTTTTTTTACCAACTCTTGAGGAGGAAAATCTTAAAAAACACCATCTTACCTTGACTTTCGTTAAAGAATCCTAAGACCATGATGACAATAACGACAATCCCGATCTTGAGTCGGTAGCTGAAGCCCATGGAATGCATGTCGACCCTCCAAGTCGGCCCCGGCATGCTCTAACCACGTCTCATCCATTCGTTGTAAAGTTTCGTATCTCCACAGCGCTCCAGTTCTTTGTTACTCGAATGCATGATCTGAAACCAAAAGAAAAATATTTTAAATACACTTTTATAACTTGGGATTATTGTTGGACAATATGAATGTATTTTTAATTTTTTGATTTGTTTATAATCTCATATGATTTCATTATTTATTTTGACTTTGAGTAGTACCTGTCGAAGGAAAAGTTATCCCTTTTTTTTTTTACTTTTTTATACTTATATTTTTTTCCATGTGCGTAAAAATTATATTGTATATTTTTTATTCTACTTAAGTTTAAAGACGTAGTGCAGTTACAAATAAGAAATTCACACTTTTTTGTCCTTGGCCCAACAAAACTTTTAAAAGTCTAGTTACAAAATACATCACTACATTATGTAATGATATGTACAAACCCAAATGTTAATTACAGAAAATATGCCAAGAAACCACTTGATCTTAAAGAATTAGGTACTCAGAAGCACTTGATTGACGTTAACAATGCAACTGATGAAGATTTATATAGACTTTGTAGTGACGCTGGCGGTGGCAATGCTATTTATCAAGCTTAACTCTAGAACCAGTCTTTTGTCCCACTTCGTTTGATGTCACTAGAATAATAATGTAAAGACTTACAAAATGTTAATGATGAAGATTTTAAGAAAATATTTTCGGTTTTGCTTATGCTGTTAACAGTGGACATTGTGAAATGTTCAATATAAAACTAATTCAATTAATTAAAACTTATGATCCTTTGGAGGTGAAATCTGGTATGTACCTACTTTTAGTAGTACTAGGAATTGAAATTAAAAATATATATTTATAGTATAATATAATACATTATCTTGGGACAACTCAGAGCCTTTTTTTTTTTTTTACAGGTGAAACTCTTTTATGAGCCAGCCTTGCATCCCCACGGGGGTGGGGTTGCAAGAGTCCGGGCTTCCAGAGCCTTGACAAAGGCTCTGACTACTCCGGCAAAACACCTGGTGCCATCCTTCGCCTGAGTGGCGGCGTTACGGGTCCAACCGAAGTCTTAACACCATACCGCCCCCGGCGACTGCCCGCTTCGTGGCGGGCCCGACATGACCTGACCTAGCTAGGAGGGAGGACAGCGAGGGCAGTGCATGGCACTACACCACCCCCACCCAGCACGGAAGGAGACGCATGCAATGAAGGCTGAGGGACCCCCGTCCCCGCCCTCTGCGTCCCTCCCAGAGCAGGTCTGGCTACGGGATTCCTCGTCCGCGCCCTACCCACCCGCCGTCGGCGGAGCTGAGGAGCGGAAGGGAGGACAACTCGGAGCCTGTATTATATCAACCAACCAACTAATAAACATATATATTTATAAATACATACTTGTTATAGATAAATTACACCCAGGCACAGAAAAAATGATCATGCTCATCACACAAATATTTATCCTGGGTGGGAATCGAACCCAGGACCTCCGGTTGAGCAGTTAAGTTCACTAACCTCTAGACCAACAGGCCAGTCATAATGTGAAAGTATATAGTTTTTCTTCTTCTATTAACATCTCCAAGTAAAAGTGACTTCGACATTTTCTTTACCAAAGTTATTAAGAGCTATTTGCTTTAACTACTTTTATCAAAATTGTCAGTTAAAGTTTTGGTCTTTCAAAATATTGTTTTGCGAAGTAACAAATTAATGTCAAAGTTTATTTGTGTTTAAAGTTTAAGTAAGTTTTCGTGTCATCTATTTTGGTTCTTGTATCAGTAAAAGCAATTTATAAAATTTATTACATGGTAAAAGTAATCCTCTTACATCCAATTTTACAAGCCATTATATCCAGTGAATTGGCGTATTGTGTGTGTCTCATACTTGCAACTATCTGAGTAGTTACTAGAATAGTTGATTGCATCATAAAATAAAGCCATATCACAAACAATTTAATCGAAGCACGTGGTCGATCGATGCAATCGCTAAAACTTATTCAAGAAAATTTCATGATCGCCTTTGTTTCGAGTATAGACGATTAGCCATTTTATGTTTCATAAATTTACGAAAGTGCATTGCATATGAAATAGATTTTTGGGTAGAATAAAATAATAGAGTCTAGAATGAGAAACAATCTTATAGTTTAATATTACTTTTTATAGTTATGCTTAAGAGGGGTCGCGACTAGATTTTTCTCCATACAAACGTATTTCACCGTTTTAATAGCACTTTATCTCTAAATTTTTATGCAAGTCAGTCCAGTTTTGGAGAACAAAACAGCGGAATACGAAACTTCAGTTATAATCCGCCTAAGCTACAGTTGTCCCTTACGCTTTTTACTGGGGTAGGTCGTAAATGTGGCCCGCCGGAGCCCCGCCGAGCAAGCTTTAGCGAACCAGGGACTCCGACAAAGGCAAGGACAGGACCGGGGTGTTTTTAGTCGGTGCAAGTCCGACATAATTATTCCCACGTCGTAAAAAAACAAGATCGTAGTAGGTGTGCGACAACAATATATTATTTAACACCCATTTTTCAAATTCCTCGAAAGTAAGTTGCATTTCTCTAGCCTTTTTCTAAATTTTACGGTCAAATTCATAGTGCTATAAATTTTCACTGCAGCTATTTTTACTTCCTTTTCTATTACAAAACTTTTGCTGCAGCTTTAGCAAGATTCTACTTTTTATTTGTTTGAACTTTTTTCTTCTCTGTACACTTTAATGAGAAGCGAAGTGACTCTAGCATCGATTTCTTTAACAGATTTAGCTCTTTTCAGTTTCTTAGCTAGTCTTTATAAATTAATACAAATATCTAAAACTTTCTCGTCTTTAAACTGTTCGTAGTCTGACCGAAGTTGAAACACTTTGCTGTTTGTGAAAGAAAGTTGTTTCAACTTAATGTTGAATGACGGCTATTATTTATATGAGTCAGATGATTTAAAAACAAACAAGACCTTTAAATTAAAAGTTTTTAGACATTTTCATTAGTAAAGAAAACGAAATGACAAATGTTGTATATTCAGTAGCAATATTATTATAGTTATTTCTGAAAAACCAACTAAGTAAAATTTTTAGAATATTTTTTTTCTAAGACGTCATTGACAATCACTGAAGGAAAACATTGTGAGGAAGCCTGGATTCTAATAATAGGGATGTTTCCTGGGTATGAAAAGTTAAAATCTATTTAGTCCGTCAGTTAGATAATAAAAAAATATTAGACACGTATTTTTTCTTTTATCAAAACAATAAAAAAATACAAAGATACACCGCTTTAATGTTTCGGAGTGGGGGCTTATGACGCTACGCCTCGCTAAAAATCGTAGCGAGGAGTGACGTCACGCGTAACTTCAGTTTTCTGTATTTTGATCATTTTTTGTTTGCAGGAAAAAAGAAAAAATACGTGTCCAATAAAATTCATTAATCTACAAGAAGGACATTAAAAAAAATAGGAAACAGGCCCATTGGAATCATAAATCGCCAATCCGCAATGAGCAAGCGTGTTGACCAATGCTGGTTCCATCTCTACATGAGATTAGGCCTGTGCCCACAACAGTGGGACATTATTAGGCCAGTATTATATTACTTACTAAATATACTACTTACTTACCAAGATAACATAGGTACAAAAGCATATAAGGTACCTACATCTTCATTAGTACCTATCTTTGGACAAGCTCGCCATCTGCTATCTCTTAACGTTTGATAACATGCAAGCCAAGAACTAATTATGAAGTTCAGACTTTAAACATGCGCAGAGTTTCTGCTGGTTACAACCTAGTTGTGTCTGAAGACCTAGTTTGTTAACGTGTTTTAGAAGTATCAAAATTATGACTTAATTCAGGTCGACTAGTAGAGAATGCCTTCTGGCATTCAATCCAGCTATTACTATCAGTGTATGAACCGTTTAATTAATAAGTATTTCTTAGAACGAAAATTTGATTTAGTATTATGTATCATTTGATAAAAAAAATTATATTATAAACTAACTGTGCCCGCGAATTCGACCTCGTGAAATTTAACAATAAAGTTATTTCATTTTTTTTATCGTTTTCGAAGTAGCCTAAGTTACTTCTTATTACATTAGCTATCTGGCAGTGAAAGTCCTGTTAAAATCGCTCCAGCCGGTTCAGAGATTAGCCGGAACAAACAGACAGAAAAATTGTAAAAAATGTTATTTTGGTATATGTACCTACCGTATATTCATTCATGTGCATGTAGTAAAAAGCGGTTATTTAATAATTTATTAATGATACAAACAGACACTTCAATTTTATTCATTTGTATAGATGTATCACATGGATAACAATGTCGGTCGATGTCCAAATTCATATGTAACCAATATTTGATGCAATCCGTAATTCAAACTAAGAACCACATAATCAATGCCAAAATTTAAGATTAACACCTTCGTTGATTATACAATTATAATAAATATCTAAATCAAAACCAAAAAAAAATTAAATACTCTAAATTAGCCAATGGATTCGCAATCTATAGACCTATCGTATGCAAATGCAAAAAATACCATTTCCGAAAAAATCCAAGCCGTGCATATAATAGATCAAAATATTCCATTAAAATAAATACCTGACGAACATCTACTATCGAACAAAATATACTCCAAGATAGCTGTAACGTTCTTCACTAATCCCGAAGTCCAAACAACTTTTCAATTAGTAAGTTCACTGGTTATAAGAAAACCTCCTTTGGGCCATAGAACAGTCTTTCAGACCAACGTGCAAGTTTTAATGTGTTTCACGGTCCCTCTTTGTTTTTCTCAGCGAGGTTCGCAAACAAAAAAATGGTCAAGTGCAGACTTCGTAAATATTATCGTCTTTGTTAAAGTAATGGCTATTTTTATCTTCAAAGTTTTCTGTTATTGTCTGTATGTGTCACAGTAAAATAAAATTGGTCTAGAAAGATCATCAATTTTGCTAGTATCTTTTCTGTTAATTTGGCTATGAGTTATCACGCCACTGACCGCAGTGGTCCCTTTTAAAAGGTAAAGAAGAAGCACTCCGGTAAAAAGCTATGGATTTATGCAGTTACGGTGCCGTCATTTGCCAACCGAAAGAAGACAGCCATTTTGACACGTGACTAGGTTAATTCCAACATTTATCCGACACTTCACTGGTACAGAAAAAAGCCAAGTTATGAACCCATGTGTGCCAACATCAAAATCAGTCGATTCGTTCACACAAACAAGCACACAAACTTTTTCAATATGAGTAGGATCTAACTACTGATCAAGAATACTTTCATAAACCTCATTTTCTTCCACAAATCCTGTTTTCCAAACATTGTATCTTCAAAGCTAGATAAAGTCGTAAGCTACGCTGCCGAGTCAATAACTGAGTTAGTTAATCCGGCGACCGCAGCAACACTTAGTAATTGAATCAGTCGGCTATCACAGACAGCCTGTCTTGTTGCTTGTATTTTGAATACTGGCTGCCTTTAAATTATTGATGGATGTACTTACAAAGCTAATATCAGAATTAATTTATTTTGTTGGAACAACATTGGATTGAGCTTCAGAAGGTAAGCTATTTTCATATTTTCAAATAATAAATAATAAATGTGGAAAACATCATATACATTGCTCTGAACCCAAAGTAAGTAGCTAAAGCACATGTGTTATGGAATCAGAGACAACGAATGTACCACAAACACCCAAACCTGACACCATGTAGTAAAGTGGTTTTCTACATTGAACCGTCCAGGGATCGAACCCGACTTTATAGCAACTCGATCAGGGAGGTCGTCAAATTTATTCGATAAACTTGCTTGTAATGTTATATTTTTTTCGTGATTGTTATTTTTTATGTGAACGTATCCTGAAATAGTGAGTTCATTCATATCAATTTTATTGACCCATCCAACCAACGCCAGATCTTAAATTAAGTTAATTACTTCATCCTAAGAGATATTGTGTTTTTTAACTTCTGCGTTTTCTTTTCTTTTTATTGTTAAACTTTGTTCTGATCTTATACTTTTTCTTTAGTTATTTCCATTTACCATTTTTCTTACACCATCTTCAATATCAATCCATCTACGAATCTTTTTTGATCTTCCCATTTCCAATAGTCAGGTAGTTCATCATTATTTTGATAGAATAATATTATATTTATTTGGATAATGTTAATCAATAAATAAGTACCGCTATAATGGTAGCACTATATTTAAAATGATACTATTTTGGGTAATGCCACACGCAACGCTTTAAGTGTCAATAATTATATACTTACATCAGATTATTATGGAAATCTTTGGGCAAAATGACTGTAATAATATTGTAAGCGTGGTAGTTTAGGCCTTGTAATGAGGGTTTTTAAGTGTGTACATACTAAATACCGCGCATAGCAACCAATAATGTGTATAATGTCGTCATTCTGTTGGACGTTTGTGATGGGCAGGGGCCTATATAATGCTAGTGTATGGTTACTGAGCAAAAACGAGCTTTTTACCTTTTGCATAAATTTCAAGATATACCATTAGTTTCAAAGTACCTTTAAACGTATTTTTTTTTGAATATTTTTTTCTGAGTATGATTTTATTTTTGTGGTTATTTTTTTTAACAGATATTGTTTTATTCTCACTATCCAATCGATCCTTCGATACATTTTTGGACATAACCTTAAACTATGTATATTTATATTAATTAAATTAAGGAATGTACATGTATTTAAATCCTGTAATAATAAAAAGTTTCTTACTAAATCTTCTCCTTTTTTTTAATAATTTCTATCTAAAACAATACAACCCCAAAACTGTATTAACCCTATTGCGCGAATGTGTCAGTGGTTTTGATTGCTGAAACGGGTGCAGTATCAATAAAAGTTTACGAGACTGATGTGCCGCTCAACACGTGTTGTCAACAACAATGAGTTTATAAACCCAACGGATTTTTCCGGCTTGTTCGTGAAATCGAGCGTTTTAATCTAGCCTTATGGGGATGAGATTTCCGTGAATTTATAATGTGATAAAAGTAATATTGAAGACAGGTAAACTTTTAGAGCTGATTACACGGCTGCAAATAAACACGATCAGTTGAAGCTCAGCTTAGTTTCGCACTGAACTAAGTAGAATACTTCAAATTGCTTTTCACTAATAATATAAACTATAAAGATTTGCTATTTGAAGTCGATCACTGATAGCTTAATTTATTGGATCTCAGTTTTTAATTTAACAGGTGAATGGAATGACTTCGCAACTAAATCAACAAAAAAATTATGCTTTTAATTTCTTTTATGTTCAACTGAGCTTCCTGAGAATTGCGACTCTTACTTTGAGTCTCCTCTTACTCACCCAGTTCAATATAGATATAACATGATTTACAATTTATTCTTTAAATAATGACTATATATCGATGGCCCCACAGAATAAACGTGTAAGTCAAAAACCACAACTTTTCAGGAAAAAATAAAAACGATTAAACTTGAATAACTGTTGTTTGGTAGTACATAGGTTTAAACAAATTATATCAAATTAAAGATAAAAAAATATATTATTACATTAGATATTTATATTTTTTTTAATTTAAACGGTTTTCCGACAATTTATGAAAAACCATATTATATTTTTATTCTTGTGAATTTCTATGACTAGATAACAGTAAACTTTCATTACACGGTTATTCGTGTAAAGTGTCAACAAACAAAAACTAATAATATTGTATTACACTATTATTCGACAATAATCAAGTTTCTTTAATACCTAGTTACAAGCATAAGCACGGTTGTTTACAGTAACTTACTGTATTGTTTGATTATTGTAAAGATAAAATGCATTTATATCACTGTTCATAAGATCGATTCTCATTTATGTAATGTACTTTTGTTATTGCATGGTGTAATAATGTAAACTTCATTAATTATGTGAAAGGGTGAAATTAAACGAAAAAGGTTTAATAAAATAAGAATATAATCAAGTAACTATCTACTTGTATAAACACTAAATAATAATCACAATTTAAACAACTTAAATCTCTTTCATCATTAGGAAATAGCTACCTATTAGCTTCAACTGATAACAGAAAAAAACCGAATCATATCGTAATCTAAAATACTTAATCTTCCTCGTCACTATCATTGGTCTGAGGACCCTGTTGCTACCAGAGCAAATTTCAGTGCTTTCATACGTTTTTGCCATACCTATTATTGGAATCAAAATAACAGCTCCTAAATGAATTTTAGGATCCATTCATGTTAAAATTTTATCCGTGGTGCTTACAACTGGGCCTAACTCAGTTGTCTTATCTTTTCTTTGCCTATGGCCTATCTTTTCTTTTTGTCTCCCGCTTGCAATTGAGGGAAGTGGAAACTATTTTTTATTCCGACTATAGGACTATAGGAGGTATTTATTATTTCTGATTAATTTCGTTGCGGGTTCCAAGACAGTCAATTGTTTTCCTGGGACACACCGAGCTTAACTGTTTCGGTGGTATTCATTGGTTATCATTGTAGATCCTGGCTTACAGGAGTTGCAATGAAGGGTATGTGTGGTGGGCTAGTCCCTATAAAAAAATATCATTGGTGACAGAGATCGAATTGTCCAAAGGAACTAAGTTTCTATAAAAAGTTTGGTAATGGTCTAGTATGGCTCCTGAATGACACAAACTTATCAAATCCTTATGTAAAGGAAGAGGTATATACAAGTCTTAAGTTTTCAGGATCTTCAGTAGGTACTCCTCGCCGCCTTCTTGAATTAGATCTTACTATGATTCGCATCTCCCGTAATTCGTCTTCAAAACTATACCTGAAATAAACTGAATCAAGATGCTCGTGAGAGAAGTTTACTTCTTTTATTTTACTCCAGTAAATTTTATCGCCGTTATGGCGTCGCCGTTATACCGTTTATTATTGTTTTATGTCTTTAAATACAAATATCTGGGTGCTTGGGTAAGTGAAGAATGGAACTGCGAACAAGAAATTCGGACCCGGATTGAAATTGCCCGAGCAACCCTCAAACGGATGGAGAATTTTTTGTGTAGCCGTAAATTATCCATAAAGCTCAGAGTGAGAATGCTACATTGCTACGTCTGGCCTGTGGTCTTGTATGGTTATGTAGCTTGGACTCTAAAAGCTAGCACTCAAAGATTTCTCGAAGCCTTCGAAATGTGGTGTTATCGTAGAATGCTACGTATTAGCTGGACACAGAAAGTTTCCAATGTGAGAGTCCTCCAACGCGTCGGGAAAGACCGGCTATTGTTGCAGACCGTCAAAAAAAGGAAAGTTGTATATCTGGGCCTCGTCTTGCGACACGACCGGTATCAACTCCTTCAGTTGATAATGATGGGCAAAATTCAAGGGAAAAGACGCGCTGGACGGAGAAAGAAGTCTTGGCTACGCAACATCCGCGAATGGACAGAAATCGCCAGCGTAGAAGAACTTTTTCGCTTGGCGCAGGACAGGAAGAAGTTTGCTGAGCTGACGGCCAACCTCCAGTAGTGGAGAGGCACTTTAAGAAGAATGTCTTTAAACCAATTCTTCCCTTTTATCAGCTCTTTGAAATCTATAAAATTATTCTGTGTCATTTGTTTTACTTGGTATTTATGCCCAGTAACTTTGGCATTCTCTATCAAACTATACATTTGATTGGGCGTGTAGGAGGCAATGCAATACTTTAATTATAAATAAAAAATATTTTAAAACTTTCATTCCACAATATTATGACACATTAAGAATAAAAAATGTATGCTTTATTACACGAATAAACGTGTAAGCTGCTATTATACAAAGTCGAAGAAGTGCACAAGTCTTCTCAAAAGTTTACTCGTTTTAACACGTTTATTCGTGTGAACTCGAGGACCTAAAAAGCGTTTAACAATAGCATATACTTTTATACTTGTGATAAAATTCCATGATTTTTCCCTAGAATAAAGGAATCAAATGAAATAATAGGCGTATTTTGAGCCAAAAATTTATAAAAAAAATTTAGAAGGTGCTGCATAGGTCAAAGAAACGAAAAATGCAACAAAAAAAAATTTTTGTAAGAGCTCTTGCACGTTTATTCTGTGGGGCCATCGATATATCGGTATATTTACAAATAGTCACCCATCCATGGACCAAACGCGGCGAGCTCGGCTTAAACTCTATTATTGGTCATACCGTACGGCTTACACTTAGCCAGGAGTCCCTTAGGAATAGCAGCTTAGTTACTGAATAAATAAATAAAACATACAATTGTTACACGAAAACTTTATCTTCAAAATACATTTCAAAACTTCGCTTTCCTCGCTTCAATTGACTGACGTTCGTTAGACAGTAAAAAAAAATACGAACTGTGTTGATTGCTAGATGCTACGAACAGAAGTTTTCTTTGTAGATTTTAACTAACACGAAGAAAGAGTTCATTGTACTGCGTTATTTTATAGCACTGTAGAAGATATACTATACTTAAATACCAATATAATAGTTCGAGCTGTTTTTTTTACTTGCGTTAATGACTACGATGAGTGATTTTTTTTTAAGAATTTGTTTAATTTGGAAAAGGGATAAGTATATAATTCATAAACTATAATTCAGATAGAATTTATATTATTGTTACCCTTATTTAAGCGGCAATAGCCTAATGGCTAGGGTGATGGCCTTGTGATTGAGAGGTCGCAGGTTCGATCCCCACCCATTGCACTATTGACCTGAACTCACTCCAGACACAAGCATATTTAGCTTAGTTGGAGGGGTTAACAAGATTAGCAATGTGGGTGGAATTCACATTACTAGCAACATTAAAAAAAAAATATACACCCAAATCTATGAAAAAAATTGAAAAATATTATATGGGATACTTTCAACGAATGCCTGAATACAGAAAAAAAAGGTTAAATATTATTTTTAGTTACTTCAATTTAACTTATTCATTGTGAAACAAGGAAATAGAGAAAAAAAAATAAGGAAGAAATATACTGAGTTCATGTTGTAATTTCCCTATACGTAGCGTTAGGCTTTTGTTTTTATTCCGCTTCTGTAATACTTACTTGGCTACAGTTTACGCGTATTCCAAAAACCTTTTAACAAGAAATAATATTTGGTGTTCACACACACCTTGAAAACACATGCTGGTGTTTCGAAAGGGCACGTGTATCGACGTATTATCACTTCTGCTTATCGCGATCGTCATTTATTTTACACGTGTTTGTCAATTGAAATGAATTTTCTACCAAACCTTTGTAAGTAGTTAATGTTAGGAATATGGTGTGAATTTATATTATGAAAATCACTGTAATTAGCAGAACAGTAAATGGGCTGTTAATATCAAAGCTTTTGCTATGACGTCAACGAAAGAAGTCACACACTCACGTACATAGTTTACTTTGATATTAAGTATAATACCTATCGAGAGCTTGAAGTCAAACATACACCTAAGGAAATTCTTCCTTTTATAACTCAATTTGGTTTGCATTGAGCCGTCGAAGCTGAACATGAAAACGCAATAGTAAACATTGGGAACGCTGCAATTGGATTAGTCTACTATTGTATGGATAAAAAATTCTGGGGTTTTTATACATAATCTATTTAATAGCACACCCAGGATATAAATCAAAGCCAAATCAGCACTGCCTAGGCACAAAAAATGTGTTTAATTTTGGTATACTATACACACAACAATCACAATACAAAAATCTTATCTACAAATTTCTGTTTTTTTTTATTCTTTAAAAATAGAAGTGAAGTGAGCAATACCTTTGTACTCTATTGCTATTATTTTGTGTCCTGTAAAAAAATCTTGTGTATATAAATTGTTAATAAATATGTTGTGTATAATATCAAGTATAGGCCAGCGAAAACAATAAATAATAATAAACTAAAGATTTTTAAGTAACCCGACCGGTGTAATATTACATCTCAACTAGATTAAAGATTTCAGAATAGAGAAGATATCAGAGTAAGCGTATAAAAATGGAAGAAAAGCAATAAAGCGATTGAACTTCCTAAAACATCGTACTTAATACCCAGAGACAGTGCCGGCGAATCAGGACCTTATTTATTGAGCACAACGCGATTGTGATCTTATCCAATATCGTAAGTCGAGAAAAGTATTATTGGGTTTTTTTCGTACAAAATTCAGTCACTACCCGATGGGAATTTGAGCCACTGAAACAGTCGGCTTCTTGCAGACAACTGACGTAGCTGTGAATAAAGTAGTCAATAGTCGAATTCGAAATTATGAGATAACGTTGTTTTTAGGTGAGTGATAAAATTGAGATAGTTTAGATTTACAAACGATAAACACTGAATAATGTACAATGTTACCTGTAATGAGCTATCATGAATATAATGGTACAAACCAAACTCAGAAAAATATAATGACGAAAAAATAAAATTGTTTTTTTTTTTTTAAACGGAGTCAATACCAATTCAGATTGGGTAATTAAACGAAAAAACGGAAATTGGATTTTACATAAACTACAAAGAAGTACCGACACAGTCAAACACAGGTAATTTGAAAACAAAGATAATGTAAATAAAACAGTTACACACTTATATAGGTACGGTTGATGGAACTCACTCTCTAACCTTAATCATACCCGAAATTCCAGAAAAGAAACCGACAATATCAAATATATCCCACTCCATAAAAGTATGCGACATTATAATACAAAAAAAATCTATTTACTAACGCAGCACCATAAATTTTCTATCCACATCTTAGCTCCTTGGATACACAAAACGTTATTGGAAAGGATCGAGTAAGCCGCTCTTAAGGAATCTCGAGAATTTATTCATGATGCTTCCAACAAAGGGTGGAAAAAAATGTTTTCTCTCTTCACATGACGGACAACGGAGAAAAGTAGCGAGACAGATATTCGGATTCTCGTCGTGCATTATTGATTGTTTGGATAGGATATCTATTTTTCACGAAGAAATTTTGGGCTCGAAATTTGATTTTGGGTTTTTGGATTCATATTTTTTTGTGTATTGTTTGGTTTTGTTTATAGTATTTTGGGAAAAGCTTGTCACTTACTACCTCACCTGTGGAAAAACTCAACTCACCTCATCTGTGGAAAAAATCACAATCGATATCGACTTAAGCTGATAATCTGGTCAGATATGACTTAAGTAATAAAAAAAATAAACCCAAAAAGTCTTTATGTATTGCAAGTCATCCCTTATAATCCACATGTTAATGTCAAGCAATTTTTATATTATAATAGAAACCCTTTTAACAAGGAGACGATCTAATTATCACCATTCTCAAAAGGGTAAGACACGCAAAAAACTTCGCAATTATATAATAATTTTATGTTCTACTAGATGGCATAATATTAATCTTCGTATAATTATAGTGGTGGTAAAATTTAATATAATATTCCCGTTTCTAATTAATAAATTTATTTTTAAATGAGAATAATATCTGGCGTCATCAATAAATATAATAATGTAGGATCAATTGATTCTAGTGTAGTTTTAAAAGTGCCAATTGGATTAACATTGTTTTCTGTAAACTTACACATTTTTACCTTATCTGTTTTTTCATACGAAATAAGCTCAAATGTAAAGTCATAGGTCTAAATCCTGTGAAATATCATCAAGAAATAACATTTACATACATGAATTTGAGCGTTTCTTTCTTGACTTTACTGGTTGTATATATAATATACACAAAATATACTAAAAAGAGACATCTATTGTCCATTGGGAGACAATAGTTTAATTGCTACGCTAAAGGTAACAATTTGACAATGACAGTTGCACTACAGTATTAATTATGTAAGCAAGCTCGTTCCCACTAGGTCAACGGGATGACCGAGTTGCTAGTGCTGAAAATTTTATTTGTGGATGATCGACCATAAAACGCATTGAGGACTATACAGATATAACACCATAAAAAAACAGTAACTTTTGCAGAATGCATGAAAGCAACGGAAAAATTACATATTATCAACGTCCCTATAGCTACTCTTCGTTTATCATTAATTGTAAAGCCAGCCTTATTATTTTAAAAAATTATGTCATAGGCAGTCATTAGGTTAAGGTCACGTCTGCAATAAAAGTTGATGAAAATCACATTTACAAAACACCAAGAATTGACTGTAGACATAGAGTATCCCTTCGTGACAGGGCTATTTTGTTTTCTAGTTGCAACATATGAATTTTTAATGTTGTTTTCGGTATTTTGTAAAACTGGTTTTGATATTCAACTATTTTTGCTGACTGTACGTTTGTTTGTGGACAATACTTCCGTAAATCCTTTTGTCCAAAATTCATTGAATAACTACCGAATTTACAACCTACTATCATTCAAAGGCCGTCTGTAATAAAGTTAGATAGACTGCTATCAGCAACCAAAATTAAGATTCAAAATTCAAAATGCAACCAACTTCAATCGCGATATAGTGTTATCAGATGACCAAGATTTAAATTACACAACACTCGCAAACATTGGTGCAAACCATACCACAAATATCAAAAGTTTCCAACACGCCATAAGATAAAGCACTGTGCCCATAACCAGGCTATTTAGCATACATCGCGCAATATTTATTCATATTTGGAAACACTCCAAATAGGTTTCGGGGAGCCTGACCGTTTTATTTACGGCACAGCGTATATTAGATACTCGTGAATTTTAACGGGCGCGAGATGAAAAATATTAAAATGTCCTGATGTCAGCGTTGGTTTGGAGGTATTCCTAAAAGGTTCTTTCCTGTTTTGAAACGAGAAACTTCATTTTTGTTGCCGATTTATTGGCAACAATAAATTAAAATATTAAAGTAAATATTTTATAGATATTTTTTGTTTATTATTCTCCACGTCATAGGGCCTTAAAAAACACAAAGATTATTATAGATCATTCTAATTTATCATAGCAGCCGTTCAACACAATACAGAAAATTTCGGTAAATTTAAAATAGCAGATTACAGAACTGGGCATTACGTTTCTAATAAGATATAGCCAGTTATATTAATGCAATATTAAGACAGTGCGCGGTGCTTAAATCATCTAACAGCTGCCCAGATGCGTAATGATAGCGATAAACTCATTACTTCACTGCTGCAATTCTCATTGGTATTGATGTCTGAGTGCATTATTCGACCGTAGTTCATGTTTTGCCGCTAAATTGATCTAAGAAATCAGTGTAAAAGGTATGAGACAGTAAATACTCAGAAAAGCAAGTAATGGCGAAAAAGGACACAGACTCAAAAACTTTAACGTAAGATAAGTTTGGTAGTAGTAAAGCACTAGATCATTTAACTATTTCATGAGATTTAAATCACCGAGCAGACAATAGATCAGTCGAAACCTTTTCACACCTTCCTCAAACAATAATGAAACAAAATAAAACATACAATCACTCAAGTTCCAAACGAGTGGAACTTCGGACTACATTCTCGTCAAACCAATCCATCACGAGCCGACACTACCGACATCTGACGACAGCAAAATTAAGCATCGGAATCGTTTTTTAAACGTACGAGGCTCACCCATCAATCATTCTATCCTTTGTAATTTTTCACTGTCTGTTTAAAAAATGGGCGTCCTATATCCTAAGATCTGCATACAGGACGATGTAGATGAGAAAATGTTAAGGAGATAAATATGTCCATTTTGTTGATGCGATCGGAATATTTTATGGTCTTTTCATAAATTTTGTGAGTGACATTCAATTTACGAAAGATAGTAGATGACGGAGATTGTAAGGAATATCAGAGCGAGGATTTGTGTTATAGCTCCGAGGGCCTTTTAGCACTATTTTAGTGAGTTTAAAAGGATTACGTTAAGAAGATGAACTATGGGTAGTGATAATGTCAAACCTTTCCTTTGATCATGTTTATTTGGGGTATGATAACTTTGAGACCCAACTTAAGCGTCAGTCATTCGTTCTGGCTTGAATTTAGTAATAATATGTTTATACCTCATGTAATTATATAAATAAAAAAGAAAATGATGTTTTTACGACTATACTCCTTATAATACACCAATGTTCATTATAATTTGAATTGTTTAACAACTTTTTAATGGGGAAAGCCATAAAAACATAAATAGAACCTTAATATCATCATCATCATCATCAGCCTATCTTCGTCCACTGCTGGACATAGGCCACTCCTATGGCACGCCACTGAGCTCGATCTTCAGGTCTTCGTCTCCAACCACTGCCAGCCACTTTGCGGATGTCGTCGCTCCATCTAGTCCCCGGTCGTCCTACACTAAGCTTGCCAAAACGCGGTCTCCACTCAAGAACACAGAACCTTAATATATTACTTATTAAATAATTAAAACTTGATTTGGTATACGAATATTATAAAGAATTTTATTTCCAAAATAAAAATATCGAAGGTCTAAGTCTGCTATTAATTAACAGGTAGGTAGATGGTATTGTATATCCTATAGCAATCAATTAATTAACGACTGCTATACCCGCGGGATATCATAGGACAGTTTCAGCCGCCATTATAAACGATATTATCATTGTAATGAATTTAATTGCTCTTAGTTATTAGTGTATTGATTTGTGTTTAACAAAGCGTCAGTTTTTTCTTTGTGATACGGGCAAATGGCTTTTATAATGAGAGTATCCGAGTTTGATTAATTTTTCTAAACCAAAGATATACTGTCTTTTGAGACCAATCATACATTTTTGGAAATATAGAAGACATTTCAAAAATAAATAACTACTTTTTCTTTTTTAATCATAATATCGCAGAGGTTTCACCCCTTTTTAAAGTGTATATCGGATAATCAAAGCGATATTTTTCGTTACAAAATTTTATCAATAGTTTACCAAAGTTACGACGGCCCTGTTGGTATAGTGGTTAGTGACCCTGACTGCTAAACTAGAGGTCGTGGGTTCGATTCCCACGCAGGACAAATCTTTGTGTGATGAGCTCGATCATTTGTTCTGTGTCTGGGTGTAGTTTATCTATAATATGTATGTATTTAGAAATATATAAGTATGTTTATCGGTTTTCTGGTTGCCATAATACAGGCTCTGCCTAGTGTGGGATCAGATGGCCGTGTGTGAGCTGTCCCAAGATATTATTATTATTATATTATTAAAGTGACGTTTATCGGCTACCGCCAAAACTTGTTTGTAAAAAAGACAACTTTGAAAAATAAAGTAAAATATAATAATACAAAAATCATTTAATTAATACACAGGTCCCAATTAAAGCTAATGCAACTTTAACAGAGTAAAACATACACAAGTAAATAGCAACAGTATATCAGATGCAATCGTGTTTATATTTAATTAAAAATATTAACTGGCTGGTATAATTATGGAAGGTAAACATTTATTATGCATTTTAATATGATTGGAGTTTCAATGTGGCCTCGTTACCGGTAAGTATCAACCATTTTTTATTTATACATTTAAGCATTGAAATTTACTCATTTTATTTTGTTTTCTGAGTATCAAGTTGGGATTAACTTCTTGCTACAATAGCGCGCTGATTTTGTTGTTCTCTGAATATTTCTGTTAGATAACATCGGATTGAAAAGTATAGGAACGAAGAAGGATACAGTGACAGCCCATCGCGTCCGGACCAGGATGTCGAACGAATACTAACGGCTCCGTACAGCTTCCGTCGCTTGCGTACGTATCCGTATAGCTGCGTCAAAATGTCCCCCCCCCCCCCCCGTCCCTAGATCAAGCTGGCCCGAGCCGGCCAAACTAGCAATAAAAATATGTCCTTAAATAATAAAAACTTAGATCCAACCCTCCCTTGCTGTTTTTGCCTTATTAAGATTGTTAGCAACGCACTAAGTCGAGGTCCGAACCCCACAGGGAGTGCCCTTAGTGAACGTTGCTGACGTAGTTAGTTTTTCTATTGCTCTGGCTGGAGGCCCTTCAGGTTCTCGCCAAAAGTCCGGTGAAGCAGTCAAAGCCTGTCAGTATATGGAACTACTGAGCTACTGCATACCTGGAAGTCCTTTACCTAGGCAATCGTATTATACTAGTCCCCAGGAAAAGGATCTTGATTTGAAAGTACTTGGGATAATCCAATTATTTGGAATGTACTCGTATATTAAATTAACTGTCGGTTTTTGCTTGTACGTTACGAAAAACGTTTAAAATGCATTGGATTTTAGTGGCATTTGGCACACATATAGTTCGTAGCTGGAATAAAAACTTGAAAATTCTTCTGTAAAATTATTAAATGTTTTCTAATTAGTGCGGACAAAGTAGTTGATAAAAATGCTTGTTCAAAAAATTTTGGTATATTTTGATAAACAACAATGATAATTAGAAAATAATTTGGCATCACAAAATTGATATTTCAGTTAATCTTCTATTGTTAAGTTTTGTTAAATGCTATAGCTGTTTCTATTATAATTCCTTATCATCCCTTTTATAAGCGCTTTGTAAGAGAAAATTGCCTCACTAATACCCCTATTTAGCAGAAATCTCTTATTGAGCTTTGCCATGGCCAGGTGCAGACGTATTTTGTACCAGCTGTCCCCCGCGACTTTGTCCGCGTGTTTTAGTTTCAACGGTTTTTCATTTTTGCAACATTTTACATTTATGCTCCGCTCCTTTTGGTCGCAGCGTAATGTTATATAGCTTATAGCCTTCCTCAATAAATGGGCTATCCAACATTGAAAGAATTTTTCAAATCGGACCACAAACAAACAAACTCTTCAGCTTTATATGTTAGTATAGATTAGTTTATAGATTTTGGAAATTAGATAACGAAACGTGTTCAAAAGTACCGTGGTGTAAGTAGGTCATCCATGTAACCTCAGGTGGGCCAATATATCATTCTTTTACTTGGCTAATCTTTGGTAAATACTTTTAATAAATAGAGGCCTTATTGATAAAAATCCAGATGGTGTTAAGCAATTGCTAAGAAACTTCTAAATTCAAAATGTTAATTAATTGCTAACCATCGTCGAGATTTTTATAAATAAGGGCATATTTATAAATAGGTAGTTACTTATTCACACATCAAGTCTTATTTCTAAATGTTTATTCGTGTCTTAATGTCTCAATAGTTATCTGTAATAGACAAAAGGCCGATGATGATGATGATGACTTGTATTAACAAATTCGAACCTTTTCTATACAAAAGTGGAAATAAAATCCTAGTTCAATTACCAAAGATTCCAAATATATATTTTCTTTAAATAAAATTGGTATTGTCTACTTATTCATGGCAATTATAGGTTACTAGCTATGTGGGTGGAATTCACATTACTAGCAATCTTTTTAACCCATCCAACTAAGCTAAATATGCTTGTATCTGGAGTGGATTTAACTATTGGATAAATCTCATCAATAGTGCAATAAGTGGAGTTCAAACCTGGCACCTCTCGATCACAACGCCGTCGCCCTAACCATAAGGCTATTGCCGCTTCAATTCAAAAAAGATTTTTAATCATAAATATTGGAGGGTTTATCAAGCGTCCTAATTTTAACTTCATTGAACTTTTATTTTTAACCTTTTAAAAAGCATCTATCGTTTTCAAATTATTTTTACAAAAGCTACCTCGCTCAAAATAATCAATTAAACGGAAAAAATAACGCAGCACTTTTGGATATATCTCATTTCATTTGATCTTGTCTGTAAACAGCTGTCAATTTTTATCACACACCGTTTCGTTTCAACCCACATAAGGGATCAAAAGGAGTGGAATTACAAAATAGATATGTAACGTCTCTTTGTAAAAAGGTTGAAATTTTTTGGTACGATGTTTTTTGAACGTTGGGGGTTTGAATTGAGGTATGCAGGTGTGACAATATTATGAGCCTGTCAGTTTATTGCAAATTGTAATGTGCCATGGAATTTATGTATGTGATTCATTTTTGTTCGTTTAATGTGTAAAAATGATGTTGAACATTTAATTACCTATTTTTAGGCTTCACCTTTTTCTGGGTTAAGCTTAAGGCTTCACAACTATACTAATATTATAAACCTAAGGAGTTTGTTTGTTTGTTTGATTGTTTGTTTGTTTGTTTGTTTGTTTGAACGCGCTAATCTCAGGAACTACTGGTTCGAATTGAAAAAATCTTTTTGTATTAGATAGTCCGTTTATCGAGGAAGGCTATAGGCTATATAATATCACGTTACAACCAATAGGAGCGGAGCATAAATGAAAAATGTTGCAAAAATGAAAAACCGTTGAAACTAAAACACGCGAACAAAGTCGCGGGGGACAGCTAGTATTATATAATTTAAACAATACAAAGAAAATCTGATACTGAGTAAATGACAGCAAAATATCGATAAGTCTGGTACATAAAATAATTACTTGATTTTCTGAGTAACTCCTTTTATAACTGAACGAATTTTCCTCATTTCGAAATAAAAGCGATATTGTCGGATTTTAACGTAAATTCTTTATAATGGTGGGTTTTTTAATACTTACTCGTGATAAACTTCGTTGAATGCGATTACCAGTAAAACCATCCAGTAGTTGCATAAATTTCAACCTCATTATCGTATTCGTAAAATCTGAAGAAAAAAAATAACACGAATTCGGGAATTATAAAAGAAACTTTATATTTTTTTTCTAGGATGTGAAAAAAAGGTTGCAGTGCCCGATATATTTCTTAAATAAACAAATCAGACTGGACTTAAAATTCCCTTTCAATTTAATCTGTGCTCCATAAAATGGAACGGCATCCTTCACGCGCGAATCAAACTCGCACTTAGCTAGTTTTTCACCGATGTTTTGTTTAAAATCCACTAACCTACTTTCAATGTATGTCTAGCAAATGAAAGTTCATTAATAATAGTATTGTCACTTCACTATCAACAAAATTAAACCACACAAAGGCAAACACCTATACATTTTAACTCCTGAATATGACACCTATTGTTACACCCTAGAGCCCGCTTCAATACTCAATATACTTGATGGATGACATCACTACGTTAGTATTTAAATCTATTATTTCGTTACGTTAAAATATTTTTACGCAAAGCTTTTAGCTGCTATTTGAGAGCGTCACTTTTTATATTGCAAAAACTAGGTATTTTATGTTGGAAATTCGGGAATTTATTCTGAATTTTTTTGTCAGACTCAATAGGAGTCCCTAATCATGAGCTGACGCGGCGGCGGTGGTGTCGCGAGTCGAACTTCGAGTCTCAAACTAGTCGGAAGATCTCGAGAATATGCGTGAGTAAACCGTTTTGTTTTAAATAATTATGAATACCCCTTACGAAAGTTATTATACATATATAGATATTGTTTTCATAATTATATTTAAGAAAATACGATAAAATTTGAATTGAATTATAATATTTTATGCCGAAAGCCAATCTTGTGAAAAACCCGTGATATCTATACTTCTATACTTATAGTTTATACTAATATTATAAAGAGGAAAGATATGTATGTTTGAAATGAATAAACTCAAAAACTAATGGACCGATTTCTAACATTATTTCACCATTAGATTGCTACATTATCCCTGAGTAACATAGATTATATTGCTGAGCTACCCGTGCGAATCCGGGGCGGGACACTAGGTCTTTTAAACAGGTGATAATTTGTATTTTGAATAACTTATAATGCTTGATCCTTTCTCTTCATGAGAAGAGACCAGGGCCCAGCAGTAGGACATAATATATAGGCTGGTATTATTATATATTATTACTTGTTGTGTGTATTATGTGTTATATAGCTTATTGTCTTCCTCAATAAATAAGCTATCCAACACTGAAATATTTTTTTAAATCGGACCAGTAGTTCCTGAGATTAGCGCGTTCAAACAAACAAACAAACAAACTCTTCAGCTTTATATATAAGTATAGATAGGTTACTAAACCCCTTGGAAAAGTAATAGGCATTATCGATTTCCAACACTACATCACTACACCTCACACTAAAGGCTTCTCAAATTTAACGAGGTTATAAAAACCAAGAGTTATAGGTTTAAACACGGTTTAAGCCGTAAGACTAAACGTCAATAAAACAATTGTTACGGCGATATAAAACTCGACAGATACTCTCTTCACTCATTTCATTCGTTCATAAACGTTCAATTGAATGAGAGCATATTCGTTTTATTTTCAATGTTAAAGAGAATATTATTTTATTTTTGAATGAGTGAGTTTTGTATAAAGAACAAGTATTCTTAGAAATGTAATATGTTCCAGAAATATTCAGTGTTTAACACTGACTTTGAATTCATAATTGGATTATTTATACTAATTATATAACGAGGAAGATTTGTTTTTTAATATGTTTCTAACAAGAAGGCGGAGGATGAGCTCGTGGCTAAGTGTAATCCGTACGGTTTGACCGATAATACAGGCTAAGCAGCGCTCACCGCGGTTAGTCCGTGGATGGGTGACCATTTGTGAACATACCAAGACACTCTGTGCCTCGGAAAGCACGTTAAGCCGTTGTCCCCACTGCCGTACGTCGATCTTTGACAGGCGTTCAGTCATTAAAATTCTGACAACCAGTCTTACTTTGGGATACTGTGTTACCCAGAAAATGAGTTGTGGAGGTCAGATATGCAGACACTCCATGTAAAATACGGTATTCAGTTGAATCGGGTAAGACTATGAATTGCATTTATTTATAAACTAGCTGTTTCCCGCGGCTCCGCGCGCGTGGATGTCGGTTGTCGCGGCTTTCTCAGGATTTAGACAATCTGTGTACGAAATTTTATTTAAATTGGTTCAGTTGTTTTGGCGTGAAAGCGCGACAGACAGACAGACAGAGTTACTTTCGCATTTATAATATTAGTAAGGATTATTTTAAGCTACTAAGTAACAGTTTTTAATGTCAATATAATAGACAGCATCCGGATCAGACCACCCTTCAGCGCTTATTTATTTACAGGCATATGATTTATTTTGATAAAACCACACTACTACATTTATGACACATCTACACGCTAGCATAAATGACAGATGACATACTATTTCGTTTTTCAGTTTTTTGTACAAAACTCTACCGAATATGAGATTTTAAATGTTCTTTTTTTAGAATGCTTGCTGAAACTGTCAGTTGTCGATGAGCAATCAATGCTGTTTGGGTGTGAAGTATCAGAGTTTTCCACTCTTAATATTATTTGAAGGGCCCTCAAACATTTTGAAATATTGCTGTCTGAATCAGTTCTTAAAATTTATTTTAATAACTTTTAAAGAGCTCTAAAGGACTTCGCGCACTAGATAGCTAAGACCACAACCAGCGGTTGCAACGAAAAGATTAACTAAAGAAAAAATAAGGAACGTCGCGCACTTGGCCGCATCGGTCAACGGTAGTTACGGCGGCCGTGTAGTGCGCGAGGTCCCTAAAGACTTGATCTTTTGACAAACATTTTCTTTAACTATTTTGGGGTTAGCTTCCACCAGATTCAAGTGGATACCGTATTTAACATGGAGTGACTGATTTGATCTTCTCGACGCATTTTACTGGTACTCAATTAATACACCGTTAAAGCGACTCTTAAGAAATTTTGCAGCATTAAATTTTCTCAGTAAAAGCAAAATAAATTCAGTGTAAAACAAACAAACTTTTCATACAATTTCAAAATAATCTCACTCGGAAAATATTATTGTATGAGAAGGTAAACTTTATTGTACGCGTTCATTTCCGCCTTTTCATACTACTTTTGTTCTAACTCCATAGCTGGGTTACACGGGAATATCTAATCGGATTACTGTTTTTTTACAATGACTTGTATGCCTTTTGGGTAGGTAATTCTTTGCGTGTGTTAATACAGATAACGATAAATATTTTTAATTTCCATTTTAATGAGTGTAATCAGGGGTCGCGGTTGCTCAACGAATATGGAGTATTCTGATTATTTGTGATTAATTACTGTTCATTAAGTACCGTTTTTTTAAAGCTGTTTTAGTTATTAAAAAAAAACGGTTTACTCACGTATATTCTCGGGATCGCCCGACTAGTTTCAGACTCAATAGGAGTCCCTAATCATGAGCTGACGCGGAGGCGGTGGTGTTGCGAGTCGAACTGAGTTCTGAGAATATACGTGAGTAAGCCGTTTTGTTTTAAATAATTATGAATACTCCTCACGATAGTTATTATACAGCTCTTTTAGTATTTCAGTTAAATGCATTTGCAGCAAATATTGCTATTCTTACGTTAATAGTGTATCAATTCTCGCATGATATGTACCTGTAACAAAATAAAACGAAAACTTTAATAGTATATAAACAATAACTTACAAATATTATTTAAAACATTTATTTATTTAATTCTTTACAGACATTTCACATAATAGAATAAAGTTATTAGAAATTGAATGTACATAAATAGGCATGAATAACTCTTAATGGAGTTTCATGATCCAATTCTAATATGTAAGTCACACAGTCCGACTTCATCAAGATGTTAGCGATACTGGGACTGTATTTCCATATCGGACCGATTTTTGTTAATTGACTTAATAGAAGAATCGAAATCTAAAAAGATTTTTCAATAATAGCTAAGAGCCCTCAAAATCAATTCCTCTCTGCTGCTTTATTAAATTTACCTGCTTTCAATGAAAATAAAACTATCAAAATCGGTTCTCCTATTTAGAAGCAACGATGCCATAGACGTGTAATTGTATAAATGTAAGACATCCTCGTCTTGCGACCAGATAAAGCACATTCCTGAACGTTAACAACGCACGTCCGCTATTCAACCACGATGCAACTTATAACAGGTAATTTTTTCACAGCGTGAACAATGCAAGACAAATAGAGGAGAAGACAATACAATCCTACTTTATGGTTCTTTTATGCCTCCCATTCATTTGACGTAACCCATTAGTGGCTTTGTATGATGTCTACATGGAAAAAGTATGTAACAGCCATTTACCAAAGGGTTACAAAGAAAAACTATGCATTTTTTATTAAACACTTATATGGATTTTATCTCTACAGTAAGTATATACGGCGCAATTCGCAGTTTCTTCTGTCAAATGGTATATGTGATATTATATTTTTTTTTTTACTTATAATACATGGTTACTAAAATGCAAAATTCATCAATTTCCTTAAAAGCCTCACGTAATGTAATAATAATATTTCATAATACCGGCCTATGAATGTCCCACTGCAGGACACAGGCCTCTTCTCATATAGAGAAGGAACGAGCATTGATCACCACGCTTGCTCATTGCGGGTTGGCGATTTCAGATTACAATTTTGGGAATTCAAGTTTCCTTACGATGTTTTCCCTCACTAATTAGCAAAGATGGACTAGATTAAATCTTAAACTAGATGTACTACACTGAACACTCTGGACGTACCTACAGATGTACAATTAAAACACCCGAATAAAATAAAATCAAATAAAACTTTTTTGAAGACGTTTAAAATACTTAAGCTTGTTAAAGCAGTCTTTAAAAGTCAACACATAATAAAACGAAGTATCTAGGTTAACGATGTTTTCTTTACCTAAACTATGTAATTTTAGGCCCGAGGCTAATAGGCTTTGCCAAAAATAAAGCACTTAATATTTTGAACGGTCACATAGACATAATATGGCTACATTTTATATGTAATATGTAGCGTTAAGGCGGTTATATGAGACCCTTAATATTGTTCTCGTAAGTGAATTTATTGTTAGTCATGATACTAAATTATGAGAAACATGGTTAGGCGTCTGCTTAAAAATATTTACTTAGTTCAGAATGCTTCTGTATAGAGGCAAAAAGTACTTATAACATTCAGATTTTTCTAATTTTGAGAGATTTAGTAAAATAAAAAACATTTGAAAAGAGTTTGGAAAATAAGTATGAGGCATATATATTACTAGCTGTTTCCTGCGGCTCCGCCCGCGTGATGTCGTTTATCGCAGTAGGAAAATAAGCCTATATCGTTTCTCAGGCTCTAGACTATCCGTGTACCAAATTTAATTTAAATCGGTTCAGTAGTTTTGGCGTGAAAGCGCGAACAGACAGAGAGACAGAGTTACTGTCGCATTTATAATATTAGTAAGGATTCAAACTAAGACTTTAAATTAAATTTAATTATATGCTTTAAGCCTTATCAATACAATTAAGTAGTTTTGGTGTTTTAAATATGGAAATAAATTTATTTATCCGCCAAAACATCTTTACTGATTGACCAGATAAATAGCTACCCATTAAAATTTTAAATCATAGCATAAAGTTTATCTATGTCTAGCAAACATTATTTTTTTATACCGTCAACCGCATAATGGAGTAAGGGTTACCCCTTCTTGAAAACCCAAAGTGCAGGGTTCTTTAACAAAAAGTTATCAAAGATATTAACATAACAAAAACGATCCCCTTTGAAGACAAGTGCGTTTAACGGAGGCGCCCTTATAATCGTTCTAAGGGATCTTTGATCGCTCATTTTTTGTCAACAAATTACAAGAACTTTAATGTTTTGACCCAAAAACTCAAAGCCTATTGGAAAATGCTTATCAGGACAATATTAACGAGAGTTTTAAAATTTTGTTTTGAGATCAACTTACATTCTTTTTAGCTTTATTCTTTAGTAAAGAAACAATGTATTTAGCTAAGGTCTTTTAAAGCTAATTACCACAAGATATACGAAAAAAAATTGTACGCGAACTTTAGCAGTATCTGAGTACTGTCAGAATTATTATTTTTATGCGCTGTTAAATAAAATCTACGATTTTATATAAAAAAAAAAGTAAAAATATATTAATATACAATTCTCATAATAAATGTAAGTCGTACGGTGTGACCGATAATAAAAGGTTAAGCCGCGCTCGCCGCGGTTGGCCCGTGGATGAGGGGGGCCATTTGTAAACATACCGAAACACCCCCGTGCTTTGAAAAGCAAGCTCTTCCTCTGTCGTCGGTCCCGTCTGTCGTACGTTCATCATTTCAATTCTGACAACCGTCTTACCATGAGATACTGTGTTACCCAGTAAAATGGGTTGTGAAGGTCAGATAGGCAGTCGCTCCATGTAGCATACGGTATTCAGTTGAATGAGATATGACTGGAACCCGACCCTATTTTAGCTTAGGAAAAGGGTAGGCAGAAGAAGCTTATTAAATACAATTGTTTATAAAATTCCTTCAAACTCATCTCAATATGACATCATTTACAAAAGCATAAAACAATCACTTAGTTACGCTACTAAATAATAATATTCCTCACTGGTCTGAAGAGAATTAAATAAAAACATAAAAGCGTGTCCGTGTTTTTGTGCCATACATAATATATAACACAGTCTCTCAACTAAATTGGAATTCGGGATAAGACAGGAAGAGTTATTTATAACACGAGGAAACGACGTCCAGGAATTCGTTACGACTTGTCAACATTCTTAAATTTTTTGTGGTATTATCGGATTAGTACATTAGAAGATGAAAAATTATATAGATGATAATCACGAGCTAAATTAGGAACAGATATTAGATTCTATGGGATCCCCATTTTTATTTATCAGACGTATCAACCGTGTATAAAAAACCTTTTATATGTTGTACCCTACCGTCCCTAGATCAAGCTGGCCTGAACCGGCCAAACTAGCAATAAAAATATGTATCTATATAACGAAAACTGATCCAGCCCTTACCTTGCTGTTTTGCCTAATTAAGATTGTTAGCAACGCACTAAGTCGAGATCCGAAAACGTTCCATGTTAGAAAACGTTGCTAAAGTAGTTAGTTTTAATAATGCTCTGGCTGGAGGCCCTTAAGGTTCTCACCAAAAATCCGGTGAAGCAGTGAAAGCCTGCGCTCAGGCTAAATGACCTGAATGAGATCTGTTAAAAAAAACCTTGTATAACCTTATTTAGCTCCTTGTATAGATATTTAGACCTCCTTTTTGTCTAATGATGTGTAAAGTACCATTAATATTCTTTGCACTCTTTCAATAAAAAAATTAAATCCCGGAGCAAAAAGTTCAAGATTTTAAAATTTTAAGTTTAAATCAACGAAATGCATTTCTAAAACCTCAAACCAATACAAACGCAGCTACAAATGACGTAAACAGACAACACAACAAAGAACACATACCAAAGGCATTCCGTTTAGAAGGAACGTCGACAACCTCCTTTCAAGACTAAGTAACATGATAAACCAACGCATACACGCAATAAAGTAAAATTACAGCCAAGTCCCTCATTACCATTATAGTCCAAAGGCTCCTTCTACTAATTTACTTGATACATCTTGGCTGCACTTGGGAAAGACTTGGGCTTTGTACAGACTTAAGTATTTTATGTCAGTTTGTGTCACAACGGAATTGACGGGCCTGGAGTGCTCGAAATTTGGGCTCTTTGCAATTACCATTTGCGACCTAACGGTTCGTATACACAAGGTCGCAACTATTAAAGCAATAATTATGTTTTTTTATTATTCTGAGATACTAAAGAGTACTACAAACATTAATACTGATAAGGAAACGTTGGTAAGGAAGGTAATTTAAATAATCTGAAACCAACCCATAAGAACAAAAATAAGCAAAGTTTTATCCTCTTCTGTTTATGATAGGAAAACTCAAAATTATTCTCCAACTGACTTGATACAGTTTTCCCGTATACTGAAATAATAAATCCTTTTTCTCGTATTTTCTAATACCTTATAATGTATTACATAACATTTATATTAAACTAGCTAACCCGACAGTCATTTGTCCTGTCAATTTTCGACATTCGCGAAAATTCCTGTATTGATATTAATCCAAACAACAAAAAAAAAACCCAGAAAATCGGTCGAGCCGCTCCTAAGTGCTGCTCCGTCATACGTGAAGCAATTTATTTTTATTTATATAGATTAGTCAGCGTGAAAAAAGAGAAAAAATTTAATAGTCTACAAAATTATGTGGATGTGTCTATTTATACGTCACAGTGAACAAAAACACGTCAAATAAACGCGTTCTTACTCTCGCCCTTCAAAATAAGGAAACAACATTAGGTACATTTAGCTCTTTGCTACTCTTATACGAACTCGTTGGAAGTTCTTAACGCGTACATTATATAATCAGGGTTACGACCTTCGTATTGTCTGGCATTCTGACTTAAATTGTACTTTACTCTTATGTGAGATAATGAGATCACATCAGTTACACGTAAGTACATTAATTTGACGTCATCATTAGTACATGCTCTTGCAGAATGGGCGTGTAATGTAAAAGAATGGCTGACATTTTGTTGGATGGGTATTTTAAAAGATGTGTGAAATTTTGTTTGATTAATTTTTAGATACTTTGGTTGCTTATTACACTTACTAGCTGACCCGGCAAACATTGTTTTACCAGGGTCACCTTTATCAACTAGGAGTGTAAAAGTAGCCTACAACCAATTTTCAGATCTACCTAACTATACACAAAAAAAAACATAAAATGTCGGTCAACACGAGATTTCATTCATTTAATTCTTTATTATTTTTTTTAATAAGAACTTAATTGTTACGGTGAATTACAATGGTGTTTACTGTAAATACAAAACATGGTGTTTACTGTAATTCAGGTGTTTTTTTTTTATTTACAGTTAGTCTACTAAAGTCATCAGGCGTTGAAAATACAATCCTGAAATTAGTGTTTTTTTCTTATAGCTGTCAAAAACAGCAATTCTTCAATTCAATAAATTCAAAAAGCCAGTGTGAAAAGTTAATTCAGTACAAAATACAACACATTTCCTTCACTCAAAGAAACCTTACACAAAATAGGAGGAAAACATTAGTCCCCCGTTTTGTACAGCCTCTTAAGGGTTGCTTTCTAATTTAACACACGCATGTCACGTCGAAAGTTCTTGACACCGTGACGTTACATAATCAAGGTCATGAGGTATGCAGTTAGAAAATAAAATGCGCAGAAGGACTAATGGAACATGAGAATTATGGGGTATTGCACAAGCATGCGTATTTTTCTTTTTATTAAGAATTTTGTTGCGAGAAAACATTGCGTTTTTTGTATTTTTGTGACTTCATGCCATGTAAGAGTCATGATACAAAAAACACCAATGGTGTCTCTCTGTCACTGGAATCATCATCTTAAAATTATTTCAGTTAATATATAACCACAAAAATATTCAACCTTTGCCCATCTCTGTGTCGAAAGGTGGAATTCAGAAAGGCCTTTGTTGGTACCAAAGGCTTTAATCGGACAGACAGATTTTAGACAATGTCTTAACTCTTTCCTGAAACGGTATTTTAGAAACAGCTCAAACAAGTTACAATTAATTCCGATAACGTTGTACAAACGAAAACGATGGCCTTTATGTCGGTTATAAAAACTACTGGTATTAGAAATTCAAAAAACAAATGAACAAAAAAAAACGAATTTCAATACTATGGACGTTAGAGTTTTACGAGAATAGTACTGAAAATCGAGTTTATTTTTTGTTTGTTTATTGAATATTTAAAACCAATCCTAAAATCTTAAAACCGTTTTTGTAATTGATATAGAGGTCATAGTTTTCGTTTGTACAACGATAGCAGAATCACCTTGTATACTTTTTGTCTGTCTGTCTGTTTGTTCCAGCTTATCTTTAGAATGGCTAGACCGATTTTGACAAGACTTTCACTGGCAGATAGTTGGTGTAATAAGGAGTAACTTAGGCTTACTTCGAAAACGAAAACACAAAAACTAAATAACTTTTTAGTTATTTCACGTGGACGAAGTCGCGGGGACAGCTAATTCTTACTATATATTTATATATAATTATATATACTAGCTTTTTCCCGCGGCTGTTCCCGCGTGGATGTCGGTTATCACAGCAAAAATGTATATTTCGATTATTGAAAGAAAGAAAGAAAGAAACATTTATTTGCACAGAAGACAGGTCGTACCAGATTTAACAATGGTGCACAGTTCAAGCCATATTCTGCCTGTATTAGGCATGCAAATATTTATAATTGAATTAAAATACTATACTTTTAAAAAACAAATGTCAAGCTATTATTATTTTAAAGTATTTATGATTATTAAATTATACAATACTATTATTATTATTAAATTACATTAAGTATATTATTTAATTTTACAGATAATCATATACATTAGTTTCATATTGCATGAACTCTTCTATCGTATAAAAACACTTATCTACTAGCCATTTTCTCAGTTTTATTTTAAAATATTTAAATGGAAGCTCCCTTAGACTCCTAGGCAGTTTATTAAACACTGATATGCACATGTGATACACATTTTTTTTATTTAAAGTAGTTCTACAAAATGGAATAATTATTTTTGTAGGATCTCGTGGTTTATATTTAGTCGCATGATCCCCCTTAAATTTAAAAAAAACATTGAACTTCCTTACAAAAATTGATACTTCAAGAACATAGATGCAGGTCAATGTCAGTAATTTTAGTTTTTTAAATAATGGTTTACAAGAGTCAAGTGGACTTACACCGCAAAGAGCTCTTAAACATTTCTTTTGTGCAATGAATGCCTGACTAACATCAGTCGAATTCCCCCATATTATTAACCCATATCTAAGTATTGACTCTACATAGCCTTTATATGCTATACCTGCAGTTTTTTCGTCTGACACGGCACGAAGCTTTTTAAGGGCGTAGACAAATCTGCTTAGTTTGAGGCAAACATCATTTATATGTTGTTTCCAGTTACAAAATCTATCCAGAGTTATACCCAAAAATTTTATACTGTCTGCTTCTTCTACATTATCATTTTCTATCCTTATATTTATATTATTACTATATTGTTTACTTTTATTAGTACCAAATTTTATAAATTTTGTTTTTGATAGATTTACATTTAACTTATTTGCTTTTAACCATCTTAATACTGATTGTACCTCTTTACTTATCTTCATTTCATGAGATGTATCTTTATCCTTATCTGGCACTATTATAGATATGTCGTCTGCGAATAGAACACTTTGACAATTTATTGAATCTGGTAGGTCATTAACGTACAATAAGAATAACAAAGGGCCTAAAACGCTCCCTTGTGGAACACCATACTTATTTATTCTGATGGGAGATTTGTGTACACTGCATTCATGACAATTATTTAAACTAGTGATTTCAACACATTGGTTACGATGGGTTAGAAAACTTTTTATCCAGTCCAAAGCTACACCCCTAATGCCATATTTTTCGCATTTGTTGAGCAAAATCTCATGATCTACTAAATCAAAAGCCTTACTCATATCAAAGAATATAGTTACCACCGGAATTTTCGCATCAATGTATTCGGTTATATTTTTAATAAGAGAAAATGCTGCCAAAGACGTTGATTTATTGTGTTGAAAACCATTCTGTTCTTTCTTAATAATATTATGTTTATTTAAGAATTCGATTAATCTGTTATAGAAGATTCTTTCAAAAACTTTTGATATTATAGGTACAAGAGTAATAGGACGATAGTTATTTGGTTCCTTTCGGTCACCCTTCTTATACAATGGCTTAACTATGGAATGCTTTAATTTCTCTGGAAATATTCCTTGAATTAAGGAATTTGTAATCAAATAGTCAAGAATAGGGGCAACGACATGAGCACTTGCTTTAATTATTTCTGTCGTAATAGTGTCATACCCGACGGCTTTAGTGTTATTTAATGATTTAATGGTATTTATGATTTCCTGTTCCGAAGTGGGTCTCAAAAATATTGATTTATCATTGACATCTATTGTTATTTTTTGATATTGTTTGTTTTGCGATTGTAAATTATCTCCATTACTAACAGTTATAAAGAAATCATTAAATAATGTTGCAATTTGTGTTGGATTATGAATGACATTTCCGTCCTTTTGTATTGATGTTACACTGTTGATCGTCTTAATACTGTTATTTTTATCTTTTATTATATTCCAAGTGGCTTTTCCTTTATTTTTTGCTCGAATAAGTTGTTTTTTATTAATATTTTTTTTAGACCATGTGATGCATTTCTTCAATATCTTTCCATAAGTATTATATTTTTTTAGTGTGTCTTGCTTCTTATATTTATAGTATATAAACCTTAATTGTCTTTTAATAGCACTGGATTTTCTCAGGCCTTTAGTTATCCATGCAGGAGATTGACTGTTTGAAGTCATTTTAGATTTATAATAGGGAAAACATAACTCATAAAACAGTGTAAGTTCCTGATGAAATATACTAAATGATTTATTCACGTCTGATTCCGCGTAGACATCATGCCATGATAATTGTGACATGTAATTCAGAAATTTTTCTATATTTTCATCACAAAAATCTCGTTTCTTAATGTACCAATATTGTGAGATTTTCTCACTCTTGCCTGGAAATTCTAACATTTGTGCGGTGTCGTGATCAGATAGATAGAGTCGGTGTACTGTACCATATGCCTCTTCGTGATTACTTGCTATTAGATCTATACAGCTATTTTGTCGAGTTGGCTCATTTATATGTAGATTTAAATTATAATTTGAGAGGATATTATGTAAAGTAATCGAGTTTTTGTTTTTTACTAGTATATTAATGTTTAAATCACCTGTCATTATGAATTTTTTATTTATAATTTTGTACCTTAATTTATGTAACAGTATTTCAAATTTACTAAAAAACGAATTAATGTCAGATGTGGGTATTCTATATAAACATATTATTATTGTATTGATACTAGGGATTTCTATACCGCAACATTCAAAAATATTATCACAAGAGCATTCTTTACATATTTCTATAGGCTTGCAGTCAATTCCGCTATATGTAAGGATGCACGTACCACCACGCTTTTGTTTTTTTCTAGAATAGTAACTGCCGACTGAGTATCCCTTGATAGTAATATTAGACTCATCCCCTCTTTTTATAAAAGTCTCACTGAAGCATAAAATCTGTATTGGATAGTTTTTTTTTGCAAGTTCAGATAAGCTTAATTCTATGGTGTCAATCTTATTTAAAATACCTGCGATATTTTGATGGAGTAGTCTTATTTTATCCATTTTTAAATCTTCTGGCTTACGCATAAAAAACTCTCATCGTTAAATATCTTAGAAGAAGAAGTTTTAGTGGAATTACGTGGAATAATAGGAAAATAATATGGGATAGTTCCTTTTTCTCTGATTGTACCCGAATAGGAATTATTAGGTAGGCTACGATTAAAAATAGGTAAATAATAGGGTTTTGCCTTATTAGTACTAGAAGGTATGTATTTGGTTTCATAGTCTTTTGTATCAATGATTAGGTTGATTAACCCGCATATATGACCCTGTAAGTAGTGATAGTTATTATAGTGTTTTTTTAAATTAAATATATCCAAAAAATTACAATTATGGTAAGATTTACATGTAAATTTTAAAAGTGTATTCAATTTTATTTCATTTAAGTATGTATTTCTATTAACGCTAAGTATTATTACATTACATTTGGCCAGTAATTCTAGACTATTCTTTAGGTGAAATTGAATATGGTTTGGGTCTGTATCATTTTCACCAATACATAGTATTACCCAATCTTTTTCTGTTAGGTCCAAATTATAGCATGGTTTCAATGACTCATTACACCTAGCATACGGTTTTATAAAGGAATGTATTTTGTATTTTTCGTATTTACTTGTATCTCTAGTAATTGTCAGTTTTTTACAAAGTCCCATGCACTGCTGTTCTCCAATAATAAATATTCGTCGGTTGTTATGTACACTCGTATTTACTAAATTTTTTATGTCATCTGGTGAAGGATTGTGGCTTGAGTACATTGTCATTTTCCCTCCGCGGACACGAGATTCTGGAACCTCTTCAGACATTTGCATATTTTGTTGTTGTATTCGCATGTTACTGGTGTCGCCATCAGTTGGTATATTGTCATCAACTATTTTTAGTCCAAGATTTCCAATACTCTTGTTCAGATTAGTTTCTTGTATTGAATTTTGTTTCTTCTTCTTTTTTAAAGAAGCAGTGATTTTTACCGTTTGTGGCGAGCCTGTGCAAATTTGTTTTAATTGCAGGATTTCTCGTTCATGTTTATTAATTTTTTGTTTAAGATTGCTGTTTTCCGAATTCAGATTATCTATTTCAGCATGCGCTATTTGTAGTTGCTCCTGTAATTTTAATATTTGTTCCTTGTAGCACTCAGAGTCTTGGTCAAATATGTGTGCAGTAGATAAATCAGGTAAGCTTCTTGCCAAGCAGTCTGAGGTGGTCGATATAAATGACACGTTTAGTGATTCGTTTAATTTTTTGTTTTTTTGAGAACGAAATGTAACATTGTTGTTCTCCATTTCAATGAATTTATTTTCTTCCTATGTAGTTTTGTTATAAATAGTGTCCTCTTACGGCCACTTACTGTATTATTTTAGTAATAGAATATCGATTAACTATGCTTATTCAGTTACTCGTCAATAGATGTCGTACCATGCTTTGTTCTTTTTAAATCACAGATGGTGTTGTTATGAATAAACGTAGATGTTATATTATCTGTGATCTAAAAATGAGTTGTTGTTTTTGAATTTTGTAACGATTTATATTTTTCACTATGCACACTCAAATGTTTTGTTTATCTTTTTACACACTGGGAAGTTGTTTTTATCACTCAAGGCTGTTGTTCATAAGTATTTACATTTATTTTAAACACTTTAAGAGTTAGAAGTTTTTTAATAGTTATGATCTTAACTTAGTTTTAAAGTCACTTTATCACTTAATTGTTTATTGTTGTTTTAGCTGTTATTATAATGTTGTTTTTTTGGATAACACTTTCACTTGAAATTTAGACTACACTTTACCTAATTACATTAAATTTATTGCAAATAATTAACTTTAACTATTTTTATTGAGATGAAATTTACAGAGGGCTTTATTTCACTTGTTTACTCGAAGAGCGCCATCTAGCGAACCCGAATTATTATATGTCCTTTCTCAGGCCCTAGACTATCTGTGTACCAAATTTCATTTAAATCGGTACAATAGTATTGACCTAACTAAGCCTTCTGTTCACGCTACTTAGTGTCAATCCCGGTAATGGTTCTTCACTGCGGTGTATTTTATTCAGAGTGAATAATGCATAGAGGCGTTCAGGCGTTACTGACGTGACAATGGGCCAGCAATGTAAGGAATCGCGTCATAGAAATCAGGCGAATTGCATACTGAATCTGTTGTTGAATAGATCGCGGAGTTTAGCTGAAGTTAGATTAATTTTGAACTTATAGTAGTGTGGAGTAAACGAGGTCACGTATGTCTAATAGAACGTGTATAGTTTAATACTAGCTGTCACCCGCGACTTTGTCCGCGTGATTTAGTTTCAATGGTTTTTCATTTTTGCAACATTTTTCATTTATGCTCCGCTCCTATTGGTCGTAGCGTGATGTTATATAGCCTATAGCCTTCTTCAATAAATGGACTATCCAATACAAAAAGAATTTTTCAATTCGAACCAGTAGTTCCCAAGATTAGCACGTTCAAACAAACAAACAAACTCTTCAGCTTTATAATATTAGTATATAATATATTTATAATATATAATATAGTAGATAATTCGATTTCAATGTTTACTAAATTCATTAAATGGTATTTATAATAAAATTAACAGATGAATGACTCAGAATTTTAGAAATACCTAAGTAAAACAGCAATAGATAGTTTTACTAGATTTTTATTACATGATTAACCTTTTTTTTGTACACTTAAGTATACGTTACAAATAGGTATATCTGTCTGAAAAATACATAAATGCTAAATGCTAAAATTAACGGTTAAATTTTAACGGCTAAAATTACGGTTAAAAGCTAAATGCATAATTCTTAAATAGTATTTTTTCAAAAAAAAGTGTAGCAAGTCAATTCTAAGAGCACAATTTTTATATTATTATGGATATTTCAATCAAAAAAATAAAGAATACGTTTTTTTGCGACATATGCGACGCATAAAGGTATACACAAAAAGAAAATAAAGACTAATAATATGGTATGAGGATATGCGCATCACACCCGTGAAAAATGGCCAGCACTCAGTATATGCTAAGGTTCTTGCTAGAAGCAGAGCTTTTTCCCACTCTTCTTCTGGCTAGCCTTCTCCCAAGCATTGTTGGGGTCGGTCTCCAGTCTTACCGGATTCAGCTGAATACCGTATTTTACACAGTACGAATGCCTTTCTGACCTCCACAACCCATTTTACTGGGTAACACAGTATCCCAAAGTAAGAGGTTCTCAGAATTATAATGACTTAACAACTGTCAAAGATCAACGTGGGCATGTCAGTTGGGACTTACGGGTCGGTTTGTTTACAAAATGGTCACCCATCCACTGACCAACCGCGGCGAGCGCGGCTTAACCTGTATATTGGTTAAAACGTACGTCTTAGTCGGGAAAAATTTCAGAAGGGATCGTGGATCTTACCACGATCCCTTCTGAAATTTCCCGACTATTAAATGAAATTAAAATATAGGTACCAACATGAATACAAGGCATAAATCATAGACATAATAGTCCGCTTAACATAACTAATGTGGCATTCACCGCATATTATTCGATATTACCAGCAGTAATAGTCTATAATCCTCATAAACATAATAAGGTCGTAGATAGATTACTCATGATTAACAGGTATTGCGAGGACTTTGGTATTAATAGCTGAACTATCGCCAGCTTATATTGGTTTAAAAACATTTCTGAGATTTTACTTAAATTGTATTATTGAATTTTATATATTTTTTCTATTTTTCAACTAAATCTAAATAAATAAATAAAATTGAAAAATTTAAATTAAATTATAAAACGGCAAAAAAAATGTTTTCTTTAATATTGTTCAGTTTTTTTTTTTTTTTTTGTTTTTTGTTTATATACTCAGCATGTAACGTGTTAGATATTAAGTCTGTTAGATAGACTAAGCTGTACACTACGCTTATATTCTTATATATGATATTCCATCCAATGGTTGCCTGGAAAAAAATGCCGCAATAAGGCCGCCCTTTGTACCACCATTTATGTATGTTTTTTTCTTTTTAATTTTTTCTTTTGTATGCGGTGTTCAAAAAAGTAAAAATAAATAAACCTCTTCTTTCCAGATTTTATAAATAAGTATTGTCAAACCTTGAGAGTATGGAAAAGATAAAGATACTCACTTAATATTGACGTAAAGTAAGGCAGCTTTATTGCTTCGTTTCGTTAGATCTCTTGTGGTTAGTATCGGAAACAGATATTTAAGACCAGTGATTTATAGAACACTTCCAATCAGGTGAACTTATTGTACGATAACACAAAAAAAAAATGTATTTTTTTTTCAGAATTTGACACCGTTTTATAACTTATTTTTTAAAACGAACATCATATTGCTTATTACAAAAAAAAAACTCATTTACATCTAACCACAGCCTTAGATCTTATTATTCTCACCATGCACATGTGACGTCATAGCGTTTCAGTCCACATGACGTAGCTATTTAATATGCTGTTTCGATACAATGCTCTGCCAACATTAGGCAGTAAGGTACATTAAAACTCTAACTAAAATTTGGACTTTAAGCAGGCTTATATCGCAGATAGTGCGACTGCGAATAATTTTAAAGTATGAGATAAATAAATAAATACCAAACTATTTTATTTTGAAATATATGTGGACAACATCATATACATTGCTCTGAACCCAAAGTATGTACTTAGCTAAATCACTTGTGTTATGGAATTCAGAGACAACGAAGGCACCACGAACACCCAGACCCGAGAAAATGTGGAAAAGGGGCATTGATCCGGCTGAGGATCGACAACGACCATGGAGGTCGTCGAGAATAAATTTTTCTATTTAAATACTTTGGCAAGACTCAAAAATATAATATGAGCCTATTCATGCCCCACTACTGGGACACTAAGAGACCTGTCTCTTCTGATGTAGAGAACGCACGAGCATTGATCACCACGCTTGCTCATTAATTGCTGATTGTCGATTTCAGATTACAATTTTGGAAATCTAGGTTTCCTTACGATGATTTTCGTCCACCGTATGCCAATGGATCTTAGAATAATTAAAAAAGTACATAAAATTTTGAAAAAGTGACATTGGTACTTGTTTGCTTTGCAACTTTTGAAATATTGTGAAGTTGCAATCTTGTAAATACAAATCAGTTCGTTGAACTGCCATGTCACCAAGACCAGAAATATAGTTAGTTAATCCTTAGTATTATTATAAATGCGAAAGTTACTCTGTCTGTCGTGCTTTCACGCCAAAATTACGGAACCGATCTAAATGAAATTTGGTACACAAATAGTCTAAAGCCTGAGAAAGGACATAGGCTACTTTTTGCCGCGATAACCAAAAGCTACGCGGGCGGAGCCGCATGAAACAGGTAGTTAGCAATAAAACTTTATCAAGCTAAACGGAATTGGTATGACAAAAAATACTGGTATTATTTTTCAGATTTAGAAAAACATAATTAAACTTACTAAACTTATAACTTAATTACTACAATAATACGTTCTTATCCTGTTTAAATTTAGCAATAGTCTGCTTCTAAAGATAAAAGTAAAAAAAAGACCCTTCTAATTACGTCAAATTTCTATCCCAAGAACGAACACAAACGGATAAGTTATTAAAGATAACCGTTCATCACCGAACAAAGAAGCCATAAAATCGGTATCCGATGCCACAAATACTGAAAACAATTCCCATGTACCATCGAAACTGTTAGTGCGTTATCTCATTGGTTGTATGGTATAATGACCGTGATTTATGCTCGGGCAAGTCCCCGAAATCAATACCAATGTTTGCCAATCCGTAAACTGAATACCGAATGAGTTCTTTTTGTCAATGTTTAGGATGATTGTCGATTGTTAGTGGTTCTGATGAAAGGTTTGATTTACGAAGGGTTAGGTGTGAATTATGGCATTGTTTGTGAGCTTTTTGGGAGAAATTTATTGTACTAGTTTATGTTAAGAAGTTCAGTTTGATTAGTAGGTTTATTTGTCAAAATAGCCTAATGGCTAGGATCGATCCCCACCCATTGCACTATTTACGTGAACCCACATCAGATACAAGCATATTTAGCTCAGTTGGAGGGGTTAACAAGATTGCTAGTAATGTTAATTCTATCCACATTGGTAGTAACTTTAAAAAACAAAAAACCAAAACTGTTTTATTAATCCTTTGAGTTTCACATCGGTCACCGGTGACCGACCAATAGATTTTCTATTATATCTACTGGTTCAACATTAAACGTGTTGATAAGTTTGATCAGGGTGTAAGAAGGGAGTTACGTATTCCATAATGGAATGTTTATACTATACGAATTCTCAACTCGCAATCGAGCGGGCCTGTTGGTCTAGTGGTTAGTGACCCTGACTGCTAAACCGGAGGTCGTGGGTTCGATTCCCACCCGGAACAAATCTTTGCGTGATGAGCACGATCATATGTTCTTTTTGTCTGAGTGTAATTTATCTATAATGTGTATGTATTTAGAAATATTTATGTATGTTTATCTGTTGTCTGGTTGCCATGATACAGGCTCTACCGAGTTTGGTATCAGATGGCCGTGTGTGAGTTGTCCTAAGATATATATTATATCAGACGAACTCCATGGTCGAGTTGCGTACACACCAGTTTTAAAAGTGTCGCCAGCTCTGCGGTCTCGGGTTCCATCCCCGGCCGGGTCAATGTAGAAAACCCCTTTTCTACATTGTCTCGAGTCAGGGTGTTTGTGGGACCTTTGTTGTCTCTTGAATTCCATAACACAAGTGCTTTAGCTACTTACTTTGGGTTCAGATCAATGTATGTGATTTTGTTTAATATAAAAAAAAAATCTTGATTTTATACGCACTAATAGCGAGTCAACGAATTTATAGAGCAGCACCTTTTCAGCTAAATATTCTAATTAAAACAAAGGCTCCAATATCTACGTCATACTACTCTAAACTATACGAAAATAAACCACTAATTCATTAAGGCGTATCAAAACCACGTGCTAAGACATTTAAATAGACTCAACAGTCTGAGATAAATGTGGCGTCTTAACTACAATCCTCTTGTCTAAGTTGATCTGGTTACAGGAAATGTTTGAGATTAGGTGAGATCAGGCAGTTAATGAATCAAGCAGGTATCACCTTTATATAGAACGGAACTCTTGAGTGTATTGTGACGTCAGCCCTTTGTGTACAGAGTGGATTCTTCAAGTGGGGTTTAGTTTTATCCGAAACTATAATATGTAACCGAAAAGAGCTTTTGCATTCTTCGATTTTTTGATAACGTGTTTGATAGGAGTGATTTGATAGCAGGTTTTATATTTTATACGAATTAAAACTAATCCAAAATAAATGTATTTGGATTTAATTAGTCAATAGTTTATTTAATTTATATATATATATATTCCTTAATAAATTAATAATAATATTCATCCTAAATCTACAAATTAAAATATACCTACACCTTTTTTAATTGCTGAAAACGAATAGTTAGTAGGTATCTACGTTATTGCATATTTGATTTCCATGTTAATTTAAAATAAAACATATTTTTTTATTTTTCAAATTCTACTTTAGCAGGTTAAAACTATAATAAATTAAGTTTAGTTTTTTTTTTTTTTATAAAACTACTCCCGCACTAAGGAGTTTAATCCTTGTGTCGCGGGGGGTTTTACAAACATTCAAATCACATGCACAAAGAACACCCAGACTTGGAACAAGCATTTGTGGATCACACAAATGCTTGTCCCATGCGGGGATCGAACCCGCGACACGTCGCGCACAGAGGTAATTGGCGTGGTGACCTATACCACTCGGCTATCCGTGCAGTCATTTTAGCAGCTAGTATAAATCCATCATGCGTACATACTTTAAAAAGTGAACATTACCCACAGCTTTATTCTTCTCCAAGTCACTTAATTTTTCTTCAGGATTCTTTTTTTTCACCACGTTCTTAAAGGCCAAAGCCAAGCTCAACTAAACACAATATAAATTAACTAGCTGTCCCCCGCGACTTTGTTCGCGTGTTTTAGTTTCAACGGTTTTTCATTTTTGCAACATTTTTCATTTATGCTCCTATTGGTCGTAGCGTGATGTTATATAGCCCATAGTCTTCCTCAATAAACGGACTATCCAATACAAAAAGAATTTTTCAATTCGAACCAGTAGTTCCTGAGATTAGCGCGTTCAAACAAACAAACAAACTCTTCAGCTTTATAATATTATAAGTATAGATTTCAACAAAAACTAAACTGTAAACTATACACATAATAGCTACACATTCTATTAGACAGTTACGTAAATGAATAACACTGAAGTAGATAGTACATACATAGAGAGTATAACAAGCTGATATTATGTTCAAAGACGTCGATGTTTTGCTAAGACTGTTTGGCTTGAACATACAAAGAGGATCCAGTTCAGCGGTGTAGATTGCACCGAGAGAGAGGGGATTAAAAGAATCTTCGCTACAATCTTGGTAAGTTAGACGGGCGAACAAAAGTTTTGCCTGTAGGCAACATACATCATTATAGAACTTGTCGGTGAGGTTTGAACAATTATGATAAGGGTAGCGATTTCACATTATACTGTCAAATACAATTTTGGTAATTATCATTTGCGTTTTTATTTTTATTTCTCACGCAAGGAGGGTTAGGAGTTCAGTGTGTATCTTTGTTTTTATTTGTGTCATCGTATGTTTATTTTTAATTCCTCGCGCTAAAAGAGTAGTGTTATAAGTTTGACGTGTCCGTCTATCGGTGGCATCGTAGCTCCTAAACGAAAATATCATTATTTTTTGGTAATTTGTTCTTAGCTATATAATTCAATAATTTAAGAAATCCTTTTTAGTCGTTCGAAGAACCTGTTCTTTTAATTTAGAATTTTTTGGGGTGGTAATTTGATTTGTATAATATACGACATTTCAGAGAAATACACTGTCACTTAACTAACGCTTTTTAAATAAAATACCCTTTTTGTTAATTATTACCATAATCTTAGAATTGCCCAAACTAAAAAAAAATGACAGTCAAAACCGATGAATTATCAGAATATTTCAAAAATATATATTGAAAAAAAAATCGAAATAATTAGTCTGTCACAACAATGACAAACAACAATACTACAAAAAAAGGGATCTTAAAACAAAAAATTCGACACGCATCAACAAAGATAAGGTAATGGAACGTCATTCCAATGGAAACAGATATTTGACGTAGGTGAACGCGTGAAATATTATACGAGAATGGTTGTGACAACCCTGACACAAGACAGGTGCACGAAAGAAATCTAGCTTCATACATAATGTAGAACTCAAGTTAATGTAAACATCCAGTTTTACTGTTTATATTAGCGTCGACAAATAGGATCGAGTAGTCAAAGGAATTGTAAGGAGAGTAGTTTTTGTTTGTGTTTTATTATTAAAGATTCTTGTTACGTTCTCGGTAAAAGACTTTACTCTCTTTAAGATAAAAAAGATTCTGGGAATTTAGCCGATGTAGGGATATTGGCTTTGTTTATTTATTTATTTTTATTCATTTATCAGGGCCTTTGCTACAACCAGCTGTTTATCCCTTATTTTAATCCAAAAAACAAAAATAACTATTTATTCTCAATTTCGAATATAACTGAAAGAAAGACAACATTTATTACATAATATCTGTACCTACTTAATTAGTTTTCTCAGACTTTCCTTTGAATAAATAATAACAATCTTTATTACAACATTTTTACAAGGCTGCTTTGTAAATTAGACGCGTATTTTGTTTGCTTATAAAATATTTGCGACACCGAAATTAGCTTCTTTTGTTTTAGTTCCATCTGCTGAACTAGTTCGTACAAATTAGGTTTTAGCGCCTAAACAAGTAAAACAAGACATTCCAAACTTAACACAACTCATTGTTACAACTGTATCAAAATTGTAATCCTAAGTAAATATAAAATTACTGCTACGAATACGAGAATTTAGCTTTGCAAAATTTTGGAATCCTTTCCCTAACCTTGGACCTTGATAACGGGCTAGTTGAAAAATATTTATACATGTGTTAGTGTTAGTCTACTACTAGCATTTTTGTATATATTTAGTAGAAAAAAACCACTTTGAAAAATAAAGACAGGCAGAAAATGAATACCTAAAAATTAGTTAAAGAATATACTCAGTGTATATACCTACTTTGTGATTCAATTTCTTCTAATTTGTGTCCAAATGAAGTTATAAATAAAATACAAATTCATTCATGTTTCTTCTGTCCTTCATTTATTCAGACATAAATAGTAGAAGGGCCAAACACGCTGTTTTTAAAATGTTTGATAAAAGTAAATCACTTTTCTTCTCAAACGTACACATTTTGTTAAAGCATGGGATTCAATGGAAATAGCAAATGGGACCTATCGTTAATACCTCAAAAATGGGTTTGGAAACTGGGATCCAACGAAAATAAATGCTAACATTAACCTACTGAAATTTTCTTGTACAGTGACGTCAATGTCAACTGTATGTGTTTTCACACCCCGCAAACGTACGACTTGGCATGTTATGTTCAATGATGAAGCCACTCAGAGCAATAACGTTTGATGTAAAGCCTGTACAAGGGCGAGAGCCACGCCTTTCAAAGCAGAATCGCAAACTCAACGAAATGCAGTAATTACTATTAAAACAGAAGCATTTGTTAATGACAATTAAGTTTTGGATCAGATAGACCAAGAATTTCATGAGAATATCTTCTAACAGGTTTCTAAGTTATATAAGTTTGGTAGGTTTATTTTGGGTTTCCAAGGTTTTGGGAATCGTGGTAGATGGCAAAGTTTCCCCAACGTATCTACGGAACGGAACACACAAAGAAAACAGGGAATTCCTGCGGTGGTTTTAACGGGCAAAAATCCGGGACCCTTCAGCTCTTCCCAGAGTGGAGAGGATTTGCAAATTTCCACCTTGTCAAAAAAGCAAAAAAAAAAGGTTACTAGATTTAAGTAATACCTAAAAATTTAAAAAGTCTCTATTTTATTTCAGACTACCATTCTTGCCCAAAAGAGGTTTTATACAATGTAATAGTAAAAGCCGTTACGCAATCCCGTTGACAAATTTTCGCACGGATGTAACTAATGTGACCCTTATCACGGCTCCATCCATTTCCATCCAAACTTTGACGTATAACTAACATATACACTGGTTTTGGATTGAATTGAGGTAAATGAAACATTATGAAAGGTAGAATATGAACCTGATAAATAAATATAACTTTGCCTACACTACAAATAATAAGTTTGGCAATATAACTATTTATACAAAATATTTGAATGGATTACATACGGTACCAAAATAAATAATTGATTAATTGATTTTGGAAAATAACCAAATATGGTGAAAGAGTTAAGATAACTTAATTGAAAAAGAACTCATGAAATGGATTGCGATTATAAAGTCGGATATAATGGAAATTAATAAGACCTTTTTGTTATTTTATATTAAAAACCTTTGCCTTTGGCGGAGTCCCGGGTTTGCCAAAGCTTGATCGGCGGGCTTCAGTCCTTGTAAGCAGGTAATGCAGGTCTTGCAGGTCCCTGCAAGAGGGTGCCTACCCCTCACTCCTTCCGGAGATGGATACGTGGGATTTCGTGTCCGTATCCTTCAGGGCCTGCCAGCTAACTAAGAAGACCTGACATGAAAATGTTAATACCGACCAAACCTAAGTATAACTCAGCATAATTTTTTTATATTTTTAACAATAAATGCAACAATTAAAATGAATAAACAATGATATAAAATTCATATCTAAAACGAATGATGTCCATCTGTAACAGAAACATTATTTAATTTTATGGAATTACACTATCGATTATTTTAAACAAACCAAAATTGTAATCGAATTCGGTTTAAATTTAAGATGATAGCCAAAGATTATGACTAACGATGGCAATTAGGCTTTAGATCCATTCAACAGTAAACGTTTACGGATTAATATTATATTAACAACGGAGGTTAAATTACTAACGCATCTGTAAATTCCGCCTACTGAGCCAGATAATATGGTATTCTGTACTTGACATGCGTGTAATAAGATTAGAATTGTAATTGTGCTCCGTATTCCATTAATTTACTATTATTCCTTATATTTTCTCAATGACGATTGGTCCTTATGACAAAGATTGTGGTCACATACCTACTGCCAAACCAGACTTAGGGAAATGCCCCAACAGACGTCGTAACGGAGTCTTTTCTGAGGTGTCATTTACCTGGGTAACAGTGGGTTTAATACTAATAAGGTATAAGCCTTCTTATAAATCTACTCTATAAATCAATATAAGATCGGTCGCCTTTTGAAGGTTTGCCCCCGTAAACAGCAAAAAAGGTTTCATATCAAAAGCCTTAGGGCGTTATAAATAAACCTACGAAGAATCTTCCTTTTCCCTATAATATTAGTATGAATGAATGAGTTACTGAACCAGTGCTAGCTATCAGTTATCCCAAACAGCTGAGGATTCACAAAACTGGGGTGGCTGGATATTTTGGAATGCAATAAAACCTTTGACACATTTTCAGCTCTTTCGGTCAGATCTAGCAATTGATTATAAACTTTAACACATACACGTAAAGTTCAATGTTGTTTTAGGAAAATTTTTAAATTTCAAACGTAAATGCAGCCCAGATTTTCAGTTAATTTTGTACTTTTGTGGTATTCGGAAACGGGATCATATCACTTTGGCTGTGGAATTTTTTATACAAGCATAAATATTAATGTGGTATGTTTGGTTGTTTTCAGAATGTATTGTGGGAATTAAAACAATGAAAATTTAAATGCTACCCAGAAATGTTTAAGAATACTTTGAACTTTTTATCGTTTTTTAGTGAGACTACTTTTTGTGACCATTTCTGTATTAAAGAAGTACAATCTAAAATAGAGCGAGGAAGGAATGACCTAAGTAGAAAATTCTTGAGGGGTTAGGATGTTTCCTTCCTTTTTGTCATAGCTTCCTTGAGTGACGTCATTTATACAAGAGGCAGTATCGATTCAATCACCAAACAACGGTTATTTTTTCGCCTTTGACCTTTAAAATCTTCGTAGGGATATCGTTATTTTTGTTGAGTTCGAAGGTCAATTCAAAGATCTATTCATTGAAAACAACACGTCGTTATCTTGAACAGAAGATGTTACATTTTATACTGAATATGCCTATATTATTTATTTTTCTAATAACCAATACCATCACTTTACAATATACCGGCCTACAAATTTCTGACATAGGGGCACAGGCCTCTTCTCATGTAAAAAATGAACGAGCATTGATCACTACGGTTGCTCATTTGCGGGTTTGCGATTTCAGATATAAATTATTGGAATCAAGGCTTCCTCAGGACTTTATCCTGCAACGATAGTCAATGTTTTTTTAGAATAATTAAGAAATTACGTATAACTATGAAAACCATAAAGGTTAGAACCTGCAACCTTGTGCACACAAATCTGTTCATTGAACCGCGATGCCAGCCACCCTGAATAAGATATTTTAAATTAGAACATATTTAACTAAGTAAAGTATTAATACATTTTCCGCACGTCTTATAGAAATATCTGATACAAAAATCCTATCGAATTCTTTAAATGAGACTCCAAATTCAATAGTGTACAAAAAAACGTTCAAGGCCGGATCTTAGATTTACACTTAGTACTAATATTACTTGTTTTATTAAGCTAAGATATCTTTTATCGATTTCATCTGAAAAGAAATTAGGTTTTGTACAAGTGACTAAAATCTTTATCTTCACAAGATATTAATATATTGAATACTTTCTTCTTTTAGTTAAGATATTATTATATTTGGTTCGTATTTTTCTACTGAGTCCTTAGTTCATAAATATTCACCAAGATTATGAACAGTAATATTATGATAAGTAGAAAATTAATATGCTGTCCTTGTTACGAAATTCCTTGACCATGGAATGTCTTCTCACGGGACCGCATAATATGGGATTCTTATTACTTACACCTAAGAATGTTCATTTGTAGAAGCACTAATTAATGATAATACGTAAATTGTAATCACCTGTTTTCCATAAACTATACAGTTCTTAGAAACATCATAAATTTCTACCAAACATACTTAGATATTAAATCTATAAATTTATATACAAAACAAAGTCGGGTTAATTTCACCATTTATACCGTCAACACCAAAGTGCACCGATTTCCATAATCGCTGATTTGTTGGGTTCGTCTCCACCCCGAATATCAGAATAACTGTAAAAACATCGGACAACGTCACGACAAAAACATGTTTTACAGGAACGGGACCGCGAGGCACAGCTAGTATGGATATAAATGAAAGTACGATGTAACAAAAGCCATTTTCAGGTAAACCAAAATTAGTATTCTTCCAACACCTTTTAAATTAGATATCACACCAAAATTCCGTTAGCAGAAAAATAAAGCTCTTTTGCTACATTGGTATAATTATAATAATTATGCTATAAATCTTAGTGGCCCTGAATATTATGTCGCAGATATACCTTATTAAGTATGTACTAAGAGTCTGTGAAACATGAAACGAAATGTTCACATGAAATGTGAATGAGATAGGGTTGGTATGAAAAGGAATTCTAATTTAAAGCTGCATTATGGAAATGTTATGTTAACTTTACTTTTAAGTAGTGCTAAATATCATAGGGGTTTGAAAGGATTGCTATACGTTTAAACGCAATAATTTCCTTCAAAATATTAAGTCCTAGTGTCTATTCACAGACCACTAAAATTCTCTGGTATTATTAGTCTAATAAAGCAGTAAGGTCCCACCGCAATTGACATCTTTTTCTCTTTTTCACGCACGTTTGTCCTGAGCTACAGGGATTAGTCTTTTCGGTAGGAATCTAGTTGGGCCTTTCACCTTCGTCTTTTTGTGTAGAGACTAGCAATCGATAGACAGTTGCATGACAAAATAATTGGAATATACACTAGTGTTATATTGGAAGCAAAAAGCAAAGAGCTAAATATTGTTACTAAATTTGGGAACGGCGGCGTAGTCTATCAGGGAACTGGTGAAGTCTGAGTTGGTAGAAATAAAAGAGATCATAACCTACATTAACTACTTCATAAATATTGGTCCAATCATATTGAACGGTCAAATAATCTGGCTTATGGCCAGACGCTGCGGCAGTATCGCTATAGACAGATTTAATGATTGAGACTTCCGAATGAGTATTGATTACCATGGAAAACCTCGTGTATTTAAAGAGTATTTATGTGAACAACCTTCAAAATTTTCATCGGAAAAAAATAAACATAGAAGAACTGAAAAAACATGACACAAAGCTTTCTTCTCATTTTTCATTCACATGCAACCAGCATAATTCGACTATCAGACCCCTACATTATGTAAAACATCATACAAAATATATCATCCCAAAAAATCCACCTCAATATTCTGTATTTTCGCACAACATTTCAAAATTTCGACGCTCTGTTCAATATTTCACGCTTTATTAGATAGCCTTAGGCTGACCCTTCTAATTTGGTAGCCTGTGCTGCCAACCTTTATACATTTAGAACAACTTTACCAGTTCTCACACGTAATTCTGTCCATACTATTTACTCTGTCATCCGTGCGTTTAAATTAAGCTCTTGTAGTTTTCTTTTTATCTTTAGAGTCAACGTTTACTTTAAACTACCTAGACTTATCTGCTTTCACAATTGTAGCATCGTTAAATTCAAGACCATTTACTTTAATAACCGTTTGTTTGATCGCCTTAACGGAAGAAAGACTCTGTAAACTAGATTCTCCTGTACAGCTGAATTAAGTTGTTTTTATTTAGTTAATAGTTGACCAATTTGGGAAGGAAGCCTTTGCCCTTCAGTGGGACAATAATGGCTAAACAAAAAAGAAACTTAGTAGACCAATTTGTTGTTTAAGTAACATTCTCTAATTTTCACTAGGACTACATATTTATTTAAAACGAAACGGTTTAGTCACGTATATTCTCGGGATCGCCCGGGACCGCTCGGGTCGCGAGTCGAAGTGTCCGCCTTGTCAGCTCATGATTAGAGACTCCTATTGAGTCTGAAACTAGTCGGGCGATCCCGAGAATATACGTGAGTAAACCGTTTTGTTTTAAATAATTATGAATACTTCTCACGATAGTTATTATACAAAGACTACATATTTATTATATGTAAATTGTTATTATTATTTACTTTACATGTGTTTTTGTGTAGTATTTTGCAATAGACCATTAATTGTAAATGTGTCGATAATGTAAAATGTACGATTTCCTATTGTTTTTCTTACATGTAGGATGTCATACATTAAAATAATAACATTTTCCTATTTACGTTGTTATCGCATACTAGCTGACCCGACAGACTTCGTCCTGTCAAAAAGATTTGTAATGTGGCAGTTTTTGTGCCTACGTATTTTAAAAAATTCTCCTGAACAGAACCGTCACCCTGGTGATAGGGCGTTGTGAATAAAAAATAATTAAATAAAACATATATAAGGATTTAAAAGTAAGTAATCGCTTTATTGTTAATCATGTGAATCATAATTATTATTATTATTATCATTGTAGTGCTTTGTGGTATACGATGTTTTTTGTTTGATTACCTGGCGCATAGATAAACAAATCTGATGGTTTTCCAACACGGGAACAGGCAACATACAATTGACCATGTGAGAAACATGGGTTTTCTAGATTAATACCACAAACACTTAATGATTGCCCCTGGGTCTTGTTTATAGTCATAGCAAAAGCAAGCCGCACTGGAAACTGTAGTCGTTTAAACTCAAATAGCACATCAGTCGGAATCATTGGGATACGCGGTATGAGAACATCTTCTCCTTTATACTTTCCTTTGAGTATAGTTGCTTCTATCACATTGTTTAGTAATTTTTTTATCGCTAACCACACGGTTAGCGATAAAAAAATTGTACACACCGTTGCAAAGACGCGGTTGGTTGATATTTCGCAACATTATAACCACCGATCCAACCTTTAATTGAAGATTGTGAGGTGGCAATCCTGGCAAATCCAGCGAGTTTAAAAATTCCGGTGGATAGTTGACTACATCATCTTGATTAGTAGCCGAATCAACTGATTTATATATCCTCAATTCGCCTGTAATTTGTTCTTGAATTTTGAAATTTAATTCATTTACATCTATGTTTTTTGCAGCCAGTATAGCTCGTTCGCTCAACCAATCATGGTTTCTGTAATTTTGAGAAACATCTGGAAACACCTTCTGAATAAGTTCATCTTTTGATCGAGTTAACTGACAAAAACTTTGAGGAAAGTTAATGCAGCCAGTCAACATGTCTATAGGAAATTTGCCATTACCAATGTCAATGAGTTGTTTAGAGAATATGTTTCCAGATTGGTCATTTTGCAACTCGACACGCATATTCTTGCTTTAATGAAGTACTTTGACATGTTTCCACAAATTGGAGGACTTTAGACATGCATTGAGTTCATCAGCTGGCGTTGATCGTGGAATCACTGGCAATGTTTGACGAAAATCTCCTGCTAATAAAATCATTGCACCACCAAATCGGTTATTATTGCTCCGTAGATCTTTTAAGGTTCTGTCTAAAGCCTCCAAAGATTTTTTATGTGCCATCGTGCATTCATCCCAAACAATCAATTTACATTGCTGCAAAACCTTTGCCATTGCAGAGTTCTTCGAAACGTTGCAGGTTGGAGTTTCATTGCTTTGCATATTTAATGGCAATTTTAGTGCTGAATGGGCTGTTCGAACACCTTCAAGCAAAGTTGCTGCGATTCCCGACGAAGCGAGTGCAAGTGCAATTTTATTTTGTGAGCGAATTGTTGCTAATATTAATGAAATCAAAAAAGTTTTTCCTGTACCACCAGGTGCATCTAAGAAGTAAATCCCTCCAGTTTCATCATTTGTTACTTTCATAAGAGTTTCAAATACATACTTCTGTTGTTCATTTAACAGTGGAAGATTTGTTTGAATTAATTCTTTCAAAGCGTTGAGATCATACAGTTTTTCTCGATGCAACTCTTGGTTAAAAGCGTCATGCATTGGACGATTGGGCGCGGTCAGGCCTAATTGAATTAATAGTTTGTTTGACATTATCAAGCACATGTCCTCAATTGAAATCAATGCTTCATTGTAAATTTCTTCACTGATTTGTATATTTGGATTTCCCATTCTATTCCGTATTTGATACAAAATATCATCACACATATAATCTTTGTACTTGATCCACAAATCAATTGGGTTTGATGGGAAGCATGTAGATATGATTATAGAAAACAATGTTCGTATTTGATGAGCGTGTGATGATATTACAGCATCATTGAGAGTTTGATCCCAATGAGCGTCATTTTCAAGCAATTGCAAACGTTGACAGGCTTCTCTGTAGGATCCACACAATTCACCATCAACAGTTCGTAACTGTTGGAATGATGTTGGGCCACGTACATTGACTAATAGCAGTCGTAAATAAAAACATTCATCGCATCGGTAAAATATACATCTGTATATCCTGGAACTGGTTTTCCTTGTTTCCGTCGTATAAATCTCCTTGAGGATTGATTCCAGGTATAATATTTTGGCATTTCAGAATATAGCAATGTTTGTGCGAAATCATCGTTTTGGCATGTCTCAAAAAAACTGGTTAATGTAGTAGATGGTGGCTGAGCAGCTCTTTGTACTGAGTTCTGTGCTGTAAAATACACTCTTTGTCCATTTTCTAAATGCACAGCTAAGTGAACAACAGAAGGGTGTCTCTCATGAATAGGAAAAGAAAATGTTCGGCCGAACGAATTGTTTTATTTATTTAAAATTTGGATATTAAAAATAAAAAAACACTGTTGGTAACGCGATTTTTGTTTGACTGATGTAATGACGTGGAAATTGATGCATTTTATCTCGCGTGCCGAAACTAATACAAAAGAAACGCGAGTTTCGGAACGCGACATTAAACTCCTCCAACTATGTATTCTGTGCTCCAACGCACACACGCACATTGTTTTGATAGATATGATCTTTGACGTTAGGAACACACCTACATTGCTTAGACAACAGTGAGTGCTTGTAATTTAATATGAACTTTATACCATAGCAATAAAGCTCAAATTGACTACGTTTTAGTTACAAATCATTTGTATGGGAAAAAGAAAAGGGCTATTTTTAGGGTTTTTCCAGCAATAATTCTAATTTTTCTCGCCGTAAAAACCATCCTTGAACTTCAACGAACATTTTAAAAAAAGATTTGGCCAAATTGGTCCAGGCGTTGTTGAGTTATGCGCTTACCAACACATTTTGCGATTCATTTTTATATTATAGATTTAAAAAATCATGCATTTTTTAAGATTGTATAAATATGATTTTTTTAAAAGAGTAACCTATGGAATTTATAGGCGGTATTTCTCCATAGGAATAACATATGGGAACTTCGCAACTAGAGTCATTTAACGTTTTGAAACTGCCTGGAAAGGCTTGCTTGAAATGAAAAAAAAAATGTTTTTTTATTAAGGTATATTTGAAAAGTAGACATACAAAAAGCCCGTTTGTACACAAAAAGAAGTAAGTCTCTGATACCTGACCATCTAAGCAACGACAGCCACAGAAACCATAAAGGTTGGTCATAAGGTACTAGTTTTTGGAGACTAAACCCGTCGAGCATCCTAGACTCGTGTTTCGTCGTCTACGGACAAACATGTATTTCGGGAATAGGGGAGCGGACTATTTTATTTCATTTACACGTCACATAGATATTAAAAAAATATTAGACACGTATTTTTTATTTTTTTAATTAAACAAACGATGACGAAGATACACCGAATGGAAATGTCTCGTGACGTCACTTGTGGGTACAACTTTTACCCACACGTGATGTCACAAGCCCCACTCCAGAACTTAAAAGCGCTTTAACTTCATTTCCATTGACTTGATAAAAGAAAAAATACGAGTTTGTTTTCTTTTTTTATCTATCTGGTGGACTAAATATATATTATTTCCTTTTCATACCAGTCCGCTCTCCTATTAGTCTTTACAATATTAAACTTCGTTTCATATAGTTACGAAGCGAGTATTAAATTTTGTAAAGCATAATCTCGCTTTAGAAACACATTTGTATATATTGGAACGCTGACTTCTCCAAAATGTATTTTAACTTTATCATAATTCTATAGGGATACAAAACATGTAACGGTAAGATAACAGCATACATTTTCACAGAAACCTAATATAATAGTTGTGACTAATATAGGTATGATTTTGCAGAAATGTTCTCTATGATCGGATAATATACATTTAGAGGCAAACGAAATTTATTAGACAAACAAAATAACATTGAGTGTACTACAACTCGACGGCGTAATCAACTCTTCCTAAATTAATATTGACAGGAGTATTACTGAACACAAGGGAATTCGTCGACATTGTACCTCAGGGATGGATGTATAATTGCTTACACAATCATCTGCGTAATAATTAAGTTTTTCGTTTAGTCCCACACAATTTCGAACTTGATGAAGCCGTATTTTGGGAACAAATGGTATTTGACTACTATCAAATTATTAATTTGTTACAAATATTTCTAATAATAGTATTAAATTGAAGCAGAACTGCGTAATAACATCAAAAAATATACACGAATACTAAATTTATAAGGTTTTAAAGTTAGTAGATGACGCATGTTCTATCTCTTTTTCACAAAACGACGCCTTGTACGGGGCAGCCCCAGATTAATATGGAGAATTACCAAGGTGACGTCACATGCTTGTAACTAGTTCAAGTTGAAAGTAATTAATCTGCCATTTACAACTCGGCATAGTTTGTAATATATTTGTTTGTGAATTAAAAAAAAATCTTATCAAATACCCAAATGTGTTTGATGTGCTTTATTAAGAAGCTAAAATCAAAACAATGTAAAAAATGGTGAACTGACGTACAAAAGTTATTTAAGTTAACAATGAGGAATAAAATAGGTTGGAACCACATATAATGGACCAAGAACATAAATTTACCGGTGACTTAACCCAGTCTAGCTAATCTAGTATATTTTAGCCGTATGTGGCTACAGTAGAATGTATAAACATATAATTTAAGAGTTATCTGGATAAGATAATGTGTTCTTAGTAGGATTTAGAAGATAAAAAGATTTGCGGAAAAATATACATTTATTTTAGTTGAGTACAAAATAATGGTTTTTATTTGTTGCATGGATTAAAAAAGAATCCCTGTTTCTTTTTGTTTTATGTATAGAAAACTAGCTGACCCGGCAAATGTTGTTTTGCCATTTAATTAAAAAATAGGGGTTGGTGTTGAAAGGGTGAAAATTAAATTTAAATTAATAATAAATTAAATTTAAATTATCTACACTACCTACCCTACCTAACTACCCTACCCTACCCTACCTACCTACCAGCGTATTCACCCTACCTACCTATTTTCTCATTCAGTCACTCACTTTTCGTATTATGAGATAGAAAAAAAAAGCTTTTTTTTTTTTCTTTTATAAGAAATTTTTATAGATATAGGTTTAATTTTTATAGATATTGTGACATTATAAAAGTGTATTCGACGATTACACTTAAATAATTAGACTCGTTAGCAACAAAATCAATAGACTTACATATTTTTTAATTTAATTTCATACTCAGTATTTATTATCCGTTGCTATTTTAGTTCGCTGTCTTTTCTTCATATAATTTACGACTAAGACTGTCTGATAGAGTGTGGGCGTTCAAGCAGTTCAATTATACAAAACTGCCTACGCTTAGGCTACGTAAAAGAGGACTGCCTACGTCTGCTAGAATAGTTTTACCTTACTATTTTATATTAGGATCGACTAGGTAGCTTCACCCCCGGTTTCTGGAAGGCTGATCTACTTAATCTGTTTTCAAATCAACTGATCACGAACGTGATTGGTTGCACAAAAGACTAACAACCAATCACACTCACATCACAGCGGTTAACATAAGTTTTGACAGGTGATTAACTAATTGTTTTGTTGATCATCCTTGAAAGAAATCGGGGGATAATGTTTAATAGGAATCGATGGATACTTTTCGGAATTTCGGGCTCGGCGGCCCATTTCGAGTGAGATCAGCCATTTACTCAGGCGATATTACAGTGCACAAGTGTGTGCGCAATACAGGTGCACTCTCTGGTGCTTCACTCTCACAGGATGGCAGAGCGATGCGACCGGAGAGACCCAAGGCTTTACGTGCTTCCTGAGGCACAGGGGTGTAAACACCACCTATTTTTCCTGTCTCCGAGCTGAGTTTTATTGAGTATTTCTAAACGAAAAACCCAGTAACTATTTTAGTCCCAACCGGGGGTTTGAACCCGAAGCAACGAAGCGTACACTTAAAGGTATTCATTAATTATTTTAAAAGCTAAGTACGCTATTTCATGTCGCTGAAAGTCTAATAATTAATCTTAATAAGAGTTCAGTAAATGAGTTGTAGAAGTCAAATAGGCCATTGCAGAGAGACTTACAGAAAATAGGCTCACCAGAACAAGATATAGTGGTGAAAAAATAATTATAAAAGTGAATACCTATTTATTTTTCGTACGATGATTAAATAAATAAGAAAATAATAACATAATAATGAAATGATGAAATTAAAAAATAATTATGATTACATGCTGTTGTAATTATGCGTCAGTTAGCAAACAGATACATTGCGGAGGCATCACAGGGGTTGTTTTTGCAATCTATTCTTCTTTCAATTAAGTTAATTGGACGGAAAACGAAGGAAAATTTATCCCGACCACTTGGTTGGGAACATGCTAATTTATTTAAGGGCCGACATTTTTGTTGGAAAGAAACATTAAAAATATCGTTAAGCTGAAATTACCTGAAGCCCATCTTATTGATTTATATTATTTCTGAAAATAAGTGATAAAATAATTATCATAAAATTAGGACTAATTAAATTTGTATACGTGACTGATTTAACGATAACAGTAACACTCATTCATGATTTCGCGAATTTGCGTAACTCCCTTCATAAAATAAGATTATCAAGTTGGAGAAGACTGTTACTTTTATTGAAATTATATAAACCCTTCTTATTTATGCAAGCTTAAAGTCTTTGCCTTTGTGCCTCCCCTTTGTTCCGTTTTTTACAATCTGCTCCTTTCAGCCTTCACTTAAACCCTGTTTTACATCAGTTAGCCCTTGATAAATCATTTTAAATGAACCGACCAAGATAGCCTTTGTAAAATTTCGTGTCCAGATTATTATCAGAAGAAAATTATACCGGATCTCTTTGAATCTAGAACAAATTACTACAGGAATTATCCTGCTTTACTTTTCATCTGAAACTTTAAACAATATATCTTATAACTTACGTGAAATGAAAGCAATTTAACGAAACTTTGCGTAGTATTTTATCAGCCGAGAAAATGGGGACGAAATTCGTTGCAATGATATTAATATTTCAACGAATGAGAGTAACGTTTGTGACAAAAGGGGTCTTACTTCGGTAGTCGTATCACGAAGTTTTGTTACCAAGACAAAGAAACAGAACTGTCATTTTTCTTGACGGTGTTGAGTTACGAATTATTTTTCTGCAAAGCTTGAATTGGATTGCAAATTGAAACGAATTTTGATGAAGTTATTTCTGAATTTATGATCATTGATTACGTCTACATTTAAAATTAATGCGTTGATGAGTGCTTCTTGCTCTTTCAGTCATAAAATTTATATTTAACTGGCAAATGGGATCGTAAACAGCTATCGTCGGCTGTGATTTATTTCATACTTTATTGACTGGTGCATAAATTATGTTTTTATAAATGATAATTTAATTAAGTGCAGCAAAAATTTAAAAGTATCGCTTAGTAAGTGCGCAGTCTAGGTAGATTGATATAAATACAATAATTTATAATTTACGAGTTTTCTTAGATTTTTTGTAGATAATAATATATGACAAAATCCGAAAAACAATAAAAAAACAAATCTACAGCATAAAAATCTTATCTTCAGTCAAATAATTCAAATATTATTTGAATTATTTTGAATTATATTGACTGAAGATAAGATTTTTATGCTGTAAATTAGTTTTTTTTTGTTTTTCGGGTTTTGTCATATATACTAACATTACAAAGAAAAATAAATAGGTCAGTATTTGCCCACTAACACTCCTTTACCCAAAAGAACTGAAAAACAACTATTTCCTAGATTTATTTGACAATTCCCGCAAAAACTTCTGAAATTAGATAGGGAAACTTTAATTAAAAGATTACAACTCTATTATTCTTTACTTAATACCCAGCATGAATTTAGTATTATTACATGAATTTATTAAAACGAGTGTTATTGTAAACAAAAACATTGCTGTTTTGGAACAGACCTACTTTTGTATAATTTGTTTTGATGACTGGCGTTCTTATGTGAAACGCGTCACAATAATGACGTAGTATTTATTACGCAGTGTGATCTACACTCATTAATGATAAACGAAAATATGCTTTACTGCGTTGAAATCAAAATTCTGGTAAAAGAGTATTTTTGATAATGATATAAGTACTACATTCGATTGTATCATGATGAGTTGAAATTAAAAGCATGAAATTGAAATAAAATGTGTAGATCTACAAATATTTCTTTAGAAAATAATAAATATTCTATCTGAGCATATTACGTGTTTAAATAAGCGTACATTTCTACTAAGAATAATACTCTTTTTGTACAAAAAATAGGATAAATTTAGATACGCAAAAAAAGAAAATTAGTTTTAGTGCCTACTCAATCATGTAAATGTTATTATATCCGTGCAAACTCGTGACTGTTTCCTTGGTCTAGTGCTGTACAAGAAGTTTTTGGTTTGAATCCTGGGTCGGGCCAAATACATTTACTGGATATTTTCTGTCTACAAATACCAAATACAACTCGCAGTCAGGTAGTTAGGCGGTGATTACACCCCCGTGTTTCGAAAAGCACGTAAAGCCGACGTTTCTTTGCCGGATCTATCTCCGATCATGTTGAATTGCCGTCCCATCGGAAGGAATAGAGAGTGCAACTGTGTTCGCGCACACACTGGTGCACTAAAATATCTCCTGCGCAGATCGCAGTATATTAAGAGACGCCATGACCGTAATTCGGTCAAGAGGACATTATTATATCCGTTGAACGTTGTATGTAGTAATGATGTATGATGTGATTCTGACTAATAATATACACCTAACCTTTGACTCTGACTAATAATACTTCAGGTAATATAAGCTTTTCTTATACATAACTAATGAAAATTATTATGGCAAAGTTAGGTCGAGATAATCATGTTTTAGCGTTACTTGTCGGTAATAGTTTATTTTAGTTATTCTACCTTATGAACTGGAGAACATCAAACTGAACTTAAGGCTAGCAAAACTACTTTACGAAAACTTAATTGAAATAACAGAGATGTAATTAAAACAACAAAATTTACCAAAATTTGAATTCAAAAACTTGTTTATGTAAATTAACTGTTTTTAATGAGCTTCAGTGCTGTTAGGTTACTTTGCGTATCGGGTGGTCGAGTATAGTTTTAACCTTTAAGGCGATAACCACATTTTTTAGCTATTTTCAAATCGTTTTTCCTTAGAAATTTGGTTTCTATATAGAAGGGGGTATGATGAAAATAAACGTCGATCCGATACACGATTAAAGAAACTTTCCTCGATAGTTTTCTTCACTTTTTTTGCAGTGTTTAGATCACTTTTTTTGCTTTTTCCACCAAACTATTCAACTTAATAATATTTTTTTCACACTAATTGATGCATAATCGTAATCTTTAAATTAATGTCGATTGATTTTTTATTCTATCCGGTACATTTCGATTAATATGAAATTTTCCATTTTGTCGCTTACGTTATTATTTCTAAGACAATTTTTCGCGACCTTGACATACGTTTAACTCTTTTCATCCCGTAAGTAAGCAGTAAGTATTATCTCTGTCTTGCATTTCCGGATTGGCTCTCCAGACAGCTTGACTCGGCCTACTTGCAAACAAAATAATTATTCGTGTAGCGCCTTATATGGGTAATACCATGCAGGTTTGTTTAATATAAAAAATACGGATTCAATAATTATACACAAAAACCTTCCTCTTGGATCACTCTTACCATTGGTGAAAACCATACGAAATTCCGTTTAGGTACTAGTTTTTATGTTTATCGCGTTCAGACAGACGGACAAACATACGATGTGGGGGACCTTGTTTTATAATATGTATAAATAGATAGATGTGTGCAGTAGGTTTATCAATGTAGAATATATATGTGTTTGTTAGAAAGGGAATGACAATTGTTTTTTTTTTTTAGCTTGTGTGTGTAGGCCATGGTAAATCATAGCTTGTATTATTAAGCCTTTATATTGGATGCATAATTAAATATGTGACTTACTGTGACAGTACTGCACTTCAGAAATACAAAAATTATATTTATTCCAAGTAAGCACATTGCAGGCGCTTTTAAAAGTTAAGCTTCAACTGCCAATAAAAGATAAACACGAATGCAGAAGTATCTTTTATGACGTATTCAACGAGTAAATCAATATAAAACCACCTCATTATAAATAGGATTCATTTGTTAATACGTCATCAACTTAAAATTGACATTTACCTACAGTCAAACAATACATACAGACACAATATTCATATCATTCGCAGCAATACGAACAGATAATGCCCGCTTACAATGGGCATTTAAAAATAATATTACACTGCTTTATAACACAATCAAATTCGAACATTTAAAATGAATTCTTATCTATACAAGGTTTACTTTGGTAAGGAATGATGTCATTAAAATAACAATGGAGGGCCCAAAATTACATACAAGTATACAACTCACTTGTTACATTGCGTCTCGTGATATCTAAGAGAGTTAAGGATGGGTTACACAAGTAGCTAAGCGAACTAAATTAGCTTAGCTTTGCTCGTTGTGTGAATAAAATATTTCAACGCTACCTGCAAGCTCTCTTGATAACTTGGTTTTTGCTTCCATAATTTTTATTTGAAACAGGTTACATGAACTGTGGGTTTTTGTCAGGCAAAGGTAATTGAGAGTATATAGAAGAGGGAAGGAAGTTTTGTTTATGGTTGATACGATTATTAATAGCATTTTAGTTTATGAATATATTTTGTATTGATTTCACGAATTCCGTGGTCGAGTGGCGTACACACCAGTTTTCAAGGTGTCGCCAGCTCTGGTCCCGGGTTCGATCCCCGGCCGGGTCAATGTAGAAAACCCCTTTTCTACATTAGCGCGGGTCTGGGTGTTTGTCGTACCTTCGTTCTCTGAATTCCATAGCACAAGTGCTTTAGCCATTTACTTTGGTTTCAGAGCAATGTATGTGTAGCGACTTAGTTATACAATTTGCAGAGTTGCATTTTTATCGAATAAGTAGAGTGCGAGCGGACGGCTCGCCAGTCGTCTACACACAGAACATATATACCCTAAAGGGAAGAATAACGACTCCATACAAATTTTAGGAGGAAATTTTTCCTTACCGGCCAGCGCCATCTATATTCCACCCACGAGAACTAGAGAGTAGAAGCTAGGGCGGGAATTACAAACTGCAATGTATTTCGATACTTTGTAATGGTTTTATATGCACAAGTACACAGCGTTTCTCGATAGTTTCCTACAAAATGGTCAAGTTTTGCTCAGCAATGGTTGACATCTAAACAGAATCACTATCGAGAAACACAGTGTACTTGTGCATAATGATAAAACTTATCTTAATAGAGCAGTCTAATAAAACAAAGATTTTTAGTTGACTTTTTATTTAGCATGATAATAATTATAATTAATCAGCAATTCATTTAGGAAGCATACGTTACGACTGAGTTCACATTAATGATTTCTGGAAATGAATATATTATTTATATATTAATTTCCAGAAATATGGTACAAAAGGTTTTCACTTTCTTCGGCAAATCTGCACCACAAATTAAATTATATTCTTAAAATTTTCTGTATAATCTCATTTACAATATGTAAATGAGATTATATAGAAAATTTTAAAATACAGAAAGTTAGTCAGTTTAAGTATTGCAGACCACAAGACAAACCTGACATTTTTGTTTCATGCTACAATATGTGTATAATAAACAAGAAAAGAAAAATGAACATAATAGACTACTGGCCCATCAATTAAATGGATGGGTCATATGAACCACCAGGTGACGTATATAGGACGATATGAGAGAGCTTAAAATAATAAGATTCAGCACTATGCCGTCACTTGTAAGCAGTCCAACTGAGTGCTGGTGAGAATTCAAAAGTGCAGGTAAAGTGAGTGCATTTTGGTCATTTGTTTTTGTACGGCATTTTTACCATCGATAGATCCATGAAAAATAATAAGAAAGCGCGCAGTGCCGTATAAAAATGGTGCGCCACAAAGTCGGTTTTTTTTTCTGACTATTTCCAGGTTAAATTTGGTCATTTGATTCTGTACGGCATCAGTTTCATATTGTTTCAATCAGTGTTGGGCATTAATCAATTAATTTGTCAATTATCTTGTTAATTGACTAAAAAAGTAATTGCAATTAAATTAATTACAATTAAATTAATCGCAATTGAACTTTTAATTGCACCTTGCAATTAAATTAATTTGATTAACGTGTTTCAATTGTGACTTACAGTTAAAATAATTGCAACTAACTTTTTTAGTTGTTTTATGAAACAATTAAAACTAACAATTAACTTTATGTATCAAATAGTAAAGATTTTGGAAATTTAAGCTATAAGTATTACTTTTTAGACGAATAAAAAAGTGGTCAAAGGCTGTAAGTATAGCTTATTTTTTCTAAATCTTTTTCTTTTTTTTTGAGAAGAGAGTGGTACTGAAGTGTATTTTAAATTATTACAAGAAATTTTAAATTGTTATTGTCTGTCTAATCATGTTTAATTAACGGTATTGATTATTATTTGGATCGGTATTTTATTTGTTGCCAACATATTTATTTAACTACATGAAAAGATCAGGGGCACTATTTTACGACCCGGAACCACACGGGTATATTGTATATTTATATATACCGGCTATATATTTTACAGCAGTATTTTAATAATTGTTAGTTTTAATTAAAATTAATAAAACAATTGAAAATTAATTAATTGTTAGTTGTTAATAATACAGTTAACAATTAAATAATTGTTAATTGTAATTTTTCACAATTACAATTGATTAATTGTTAGTTGTTGTGGTTACATTTACCAATTAATTAATTGTTCTTGCAATTAAAATTTGCCCAACACTGGTTTCAATACAGCTTCTAATCCATTATTCCGCAACGCCGTACAAAAATCATGCGACAAGGGGAAAAAATCGAGGGTTGCAACCCCCTCTCTTTCCGTGGTCCGGGTGGTGATTTGAACAACATAAAATTAATATATTTTGAAAGTATTTTATGCATAGATAATGTTTTTTTAAATGCCCTACATTTTCGTTGGTCATAACGTATTTTATTCGGATGTACTCGGCTTGGACCCGAGTAAGGTGTTCCATTGCGCTCGCTCACACATAGTTCGATTAGTATGTGTGTACACACATACTAATCGAACGTTTCCTTTTGATGGTAACGCCTCCAGAAGATCCATGGATGTTGATTCAATTCAATTACCCAAAAATCTTGAGGAAAAAGGAAACGTTCGACCGGAGCGTCCGTCTCTCACAACTATAGAAATAACAGTAGACACATACTAATCGAACTATGTGTGAGCGAGCGCAAAGGAACACCTTACTCGGGTCCAAGCAGAGTACATCCGAATAAAATACGTTATGACCAACGTAAATGTACGGCATGTAAAAAAACATTATCTATGCATAAAATACTTTCAAAAAAAATTAATTTTATGTTGTTCAAATCACCCCCCGGACCACGGAAAGAGAGGGGGTTGCAACCCTCGATTTTTTTCCCTTTGTCGCATGATTTTTGTACGGCGTTGCGGAATAATGGATTAGAAGCTGTATTGAAACAGTATGAAACTGATGCCGTAGAGAATCAAATGACCAAATTTGCCCTGGAAATAGTAAAAAAATACCGACTTTGTGGCGCACCATTTTTATACGGCACTGCGCGCTTTCTTATTATTTTTCATGGATCAATCGATGGTAAAAATGCCGTACAAAAACAAATGACCAAAATGCACTCACTTTACCTGCACTTTTGAATTCTCACCAGCACTCAGTTGGACTGCTTACAAGTGACAGCATAGTGCTGAATCTTATTATTTTATGCTCTCATATCGTCCTATATACGTCACCTGGTGGTTCATATGACCCATCCATTTTATTGATGGGCCAGTGGTCTATAATCTATAATAACTTGACTGACTGACTGATTTATCAACTAAGAGCGTAACCACCTACAAAATTTATTTATGCATAATTATGTTCATTTTTCTTTTTAGTGCAGATTTACACGCCTCTTCAGAATACATTCTGTTTTTTAATATACAGTATCTCTTTATACAAATATGGAAGACACTATTTATTATGTAATTTATATTTGATTCTTTGTGCTCCGCGCAATTTTCGAGAAAGTCATAATTTATAGAGTTCTTTAACAATTCAATTAGTTTCATTTTGATGTTCTCTTTGTACGCCTCTTTTTCTAGAAATATATTTAATAAGCTTGCACTTTTTTCGACACTATGTATTAAATTCTTAGAGGCGTACGTAAGAGATTTTTTTACAGATTCATAATTTTTAAACTCTATAAAATTATGTACTTCCTCTGGCGTTTCGGAAACTAGAATATTTTTACAATTATTACAGTTGTTTTTATTTTTTTTAATAATAAAACCACAGACATATGCACATGCTTGTAGTTCGCTACTTCCTTCCTCCAAGTTTTGTTCCAGGGAGGAAGTAATATTTTCTTCAATTTCTTTTTCAAGTGAAATACCCGTGTCAGTGCACATGTCTGTGGCTGGTGTCAGGATTGTTTTAAAATTTGTTATTATGGCACTGTTGCTATCCAGCTCACAATTGCCTGAGCTGGTATGTGCCATATTACTTATTACGGCAGTTTTTAGCCCAGCAACGAATTGTCCAACTGTCGGGTTGCTATTGGACCCACAGTTGAAGCGTATGCAACCAAATAAATTTTCTAGTGGGTCCTGCTGCAGTCTTCTTGTGGACAGACTTTTAATACAGTGGTGTTTGGCACTGAGGATTCTCCAAACCATTTCAATGCCATTGAGGGTCCAAATCCACCCATCTTTTGATGGCGGATTACCCCTACATCCCAAAAATTCAAGGGTTTTAAAAAATATTTTCATTTTTCCAAACATTTGCAGATGTTCTGAAGATTTTTTTATATTTGTTGAAAATTTTTTTCCTCTTCTAAGGTCTGGTGTCGACGCGTTTACACCATCGAACAGTTCGTCCATATTCGTAATCAAATTGGCCGTTGCCAAGGCTTCAGTCGGCATGTCTCCTGAAAATCACAATAAACAAATTAAAGCAATATGAGCATATTACTGACTATCTTTTCACCTGCGCCTTTGCTGGCATAGGTATACTAATATAACATACAAGAAATTTTTTATCCTTTATTTTTTGCCCGGGACGTTAGTGGTTAATGCACATTTCTTTAAGCACCCTTAAGCAAGAAACAAACGGTTAATATTTTGTTCTAGTGAACTTTTAAATGATAAAACCCATGGGGCTAGTTACTTGCTCAACACAGGACTAAGTAATAATTAAAAATACAATATAACTACTACATGGTTTTACTCTTTAATACTGTTAATACCATTGAAACTAACGTGTAAGAAAGGATGTTTTCATTAAATGTTCATAAGTATCATGCATAATTATGATCTGAGTGAATAAATGAGATTGACTTTGACTGTAAAAGGTTTCTTACCTCCTGCTATTTTGGTATATATTCCTGCTGCAACTGAGTGGCTTAAAACTTGTGCCGCAAGTTTTACCCTCATTTTTTGTTTGGAATTAGGGTCAAGGTGGTCTTTAGTTAGGCATGGAGCAAATACAAAATTGGGATTATTATTATCCAATTCATAAAATTGCCTGATGTGGCTCCATTTAGCGATTCCTGTAAAGTAATTATTAAAAGTATTAGAATTACTTACTTTTAAAAAATAAAATATTATGTATGTACATATTACTAAACAATTATTTTTCTAAAACTAAATAACAAATGACTTACCAATTCCTTGTTTGTTGTCTGATGTTACATTGGTCCGAAACTTAACATCATATTTCATAAACAAATTCCGGAAGCACTTCAGCAGGTGTGGTGTGTCAAATAATGTGATAATTTTGTGTCTGTTCACTTCAATGTATGGATTCTCTACAGAAGCTCCTAAAAGACATAGAGCTCTTTTGTTGACTCCATCCAAGTCACAAACTGAAGCGCATATATTAATTCCAGCATCAAAGCAAGAAATTAAAACCTGAAAGTATTTTAAGGGAGATTGGTGACAAATAATCTTAAAACATATATTTAGTTAACATAATTCAGCAAAGAGTTAAATAAGCATGATCATCATTCAAAATGAAGAAGAAATGCATACCTCCTTAATCAAAGCAGATAGTCTGTCAGCTGTGACAAAACCACTTGATAAATAATAAGCCACTGGCTGTTTCACTTGCTTCCTAACTCCAACTACCATAAATACAAGGGCATATGAAGCTGCTTGAGGAGATCTACCTTGTGTAGCATGGTCTTGAAAACCTTCAATAAAATCCGCCTTAGGGTTGTACCATAAGTTTTTTCTTAAGGACATTTCATCCCATAACAATATGTACTCTCGTTCGGACGGCCCAAAGTGTTTTGTTGAGTTTTTCAACACTGTAAGAACTGTTTTGTGTGTCCCCACATTCATTTTAAATTTGCTCAAAAGGCATTTTAATGTGCTGGGTGCTGGTAAACAAATCATTCTCCTCAACAGTTTGTAGCTTGTTGGTGACCTTTTGTAGAGCCTCAATGCTATTATTTTAGCCTCCATGTTCCACCTGCGCCCAGGTTTCTTCCTCTTATAATTCTGCAGTTCTCCTTGCAGTAACAGTGCAAATGTTGAAGTCATTTTTTGATTGCATATTTGTTTGACTGTTTTATTGTTACAAATAACATTTAAAAATGCTTCATTTTTTAAATGTTTTACAGTTTTTTGTAATCTATACACTTTATTCATACTTTTTTTCAGTTTACATATCAACATTTTGCTTTTTATATCAACTTCTTGTTTTGAAGACTTGCACACAAACATTCCTGAATTGGTTGGAGTGATTATGTTTGCATTAAGTTCTCTTAAAGGATTTCTAGATGGACCGGCAACAGCTTCAAACATGGCAGGTTGATCTGACAGATTAGAAATTGTTGTTTCCTGAAAATGAAAGGTTGATTCAAATCCTTCAATTATTTTTAAAATAAGTCATAGTTGAGGTAAGCCACCTATAAGGGCTCTATCTCACTAGGACACCATGGTGGTGGCCACCAGTCTCGCCACCATGGCACAGTATATATATAAGCTAAAGCAGTCCCGTGTGGTGCAGGACATAAAGAATAGCAAACCCCTCCTTCTTGGGAGAGGCCTATGTCCAGCAGTGGACGTCTTTTGGTTGAATGATGATGATGAAAGCAGTACTTCAACTACCTACAATCGTTCGATTTGACACACTCACACAGACACGCAGTGCTACAAGACTGATAAGGTATTTTTGGGATAGTCCCATACAAAAACTACTCAGTATACAGTGTATATCTGTGCGAGTGTGTCAATTCATGCGATTATAGTAAATTGAGGTACTGCTTTAGCTTATATCCTCCGGTTTCTGATTTGAGAATTCGGGATAAGCAAATACTTAAGTAATATTTGAGTACAAGTACTTACACCAAATTCTAAAATCAGAAACCAGAGGTAAATCTACTGTGACCATGGTGTCCTAATGAGATAGGGCCCTAAGAAAATTGGTATGATTAAATTTAACTTGATGATAATAATAATAATAATAATATTCCGGGACAACTCACACACGGTCATCTGATCCCAAGCTAAGCAGAGCTTGTGTTATGGTAACCAGACAACTGATAAACATACTTATATATTTCTAAATACATACATATTATAGATAAATTACACCCAGACACAGAACAAATGATCGTGCTCATCACACAAACATTTGTCCTGGGTGGGAATCGAACCCACGACCTCCGGTATAGCAGTCAGGGTCACTAACCACTAAACCAACAGGCTAGTCAAAATGATGTGTTTTAAATACACTTTTCAAGTGTTAATTGTACTAACCTTATGGCATTGAACATCAGGTACAGCTGTTCTGAACAACTTCTTCTCAAAGAAGCATGTGCTTCTAAAATGTTTGCTGCAAAGCATGTTATGCTTAGAATGGAGTCCATCCTGGAATTTTGGTGAAGACCAGGCTTCGTTTGGGAAGCAATACTTTGACCATAATTCACACCTGGAAATTAAAAAATATCAAAATTATACCTACACCATAATAATCAACGTATACGAGCTTTTTAAATTAAAAAGAAAATACTTTCTGTATTCTCTTTGATTGAAAGACATACGGGAATGGTGTAGGCAAGAAAAAATTTCATAGTAAGTAGGTCCTTCTAATGATTTTAGGCATCAAAAATTGGGTCTTTAGAAAAGGGTGTTACGTTAGTTAGTAATAGTTAGAAGCTGGATGAATAATATTGTGGTATTCTGTTGACTAAAACGAATAGCATGGAAAATACGTAAGTAGACTAGGTACATACCGCAGAGCATTTTTAGGGCCCGGCTTTGGAAACCGATGCAAAGTGATGGTCGGATCTTTAGAAGGTGAAGATCCACACATGCAACAGATTCTAGTGTTTTCTTTCTTCGAACTCATCGCGAAATTAAACACAAAATCGAACAAGAGTCACTGTCTCAACACCGAGTCTATATCTCACAAACACACACTTAATTTCACCAAAACACAGCCACGGAGGAGCAAGCTCGACTCAACGTTATCAATGTAGGTAGAATTAAATGGAACTAGTTTATTTATCACAAATAAACACAGAAACAAGATAAAATGGTGCGCAAACGCCGGCAGACATTTTCTTGTGACGTCAACGTCAAAATCAATATGGCGTGCGGACATTAGTGTTGCCACACACTATCCCTGTTTTTTTTTGTTTTTCATTATGTGATAATCAATTAAATATGTTATATTTTTTAATTAATATATATGGTTGGCATCAGAATAATAGCAAAAATGATTTTCAAGGGCAATTTACTTTAAAAATCAAATAATAAGCTCAATAATATGGAGAATACGAAATTGTATTTACGGTGGCAACATTATATAAACGCATATATTCATCTCTTTTACTCCGATGTTGTTGTCTCTCTCTTGTCTTTCCGCCCGCCTACATAATGTTCGTCGAACAAAGTTGACAGACCCTGCGTCTACAGTACACCGCCCTGCCTCAACGTATATATAGTTAGTTTATAACAAAGTATTGTGTAACCCAAAATATAATATTCATATCTATCAAGAAGATCCTAATTTTAATATCCATGAAGAACCCCACGTACCCGACGAACCCCGACTTCAAAGTAGGCGACTCAACCGGCATTTGAGGCAGGTGCGTAATAAGACCGCGTGGTGCAAGGTAACGCACGTGATAGGGTTAGGTTATATAACCTCACGTGCGGTTACGAAGGAATTCGCAAGTGGGAACCGGTGCTCCAGGGGCAGCTCCAGCGATGGCCGCGGACATGGCAGTGGTTAGAGTGCAGATGAGAGTCCCGGATTTTTGGAAGGAGTTGCCGAGCTCGTGGTTTTCCCAGCTCGAGGCGATTATGGCACCACGGAAGCGAGGGGATACACATAACTACGATATGGTGCAGGAAGAACTAAGGGAAGTGCAGGTTTTGGGAATTTGCAGGCCGTCAAATGTTCCTTGGGCACGTGCGTTGCACGTGGGGCCCAAGATGGACGGGCAAATCAGACCCTGTGGTGACTATCGTGCACTCAATGCGATCACGAAGCCGGACAGGTACAGGATCCCAAGACTGCAGGACTTCACCTACGGTTTAGCAGGTACCAATCGAGAAACATCGCGGCGCACAAGGCAGTTATTGTATGTCAGCGAATTTACGAGCGACATACAATACGTCAACGGGTAACCAAACCTACCGCAACCAACACGGGATACGTTTAACAACGCGTTATGTGTGAAATGTGCAAAAGTTATAGTCAGTAAGTAATATGTATTAATAAAATCTGTTAGCTGCCTGTTAACCTTCGTTTTTAAGATTTTGTATGTTGTATAACATTATATTATTTTTTATCATTGAACGGCGTTGCCATAACCAACGCTGCCGACCCTTGAGGTGTATTTGAATATTGCAGGGCGGAGGTTATGGCAACTACCCTTAGTTATATAATATTTATGTCATATCCATAAGGATATTTTTAAGTCGGCACGGAGCCGAGGCGATGATGTGACCGCAAACATTAGGATAGGATTACGCAGATAAGGCGCGCAAAGTATTTGTAGCGGCAAGTTCAACAATAGGCAGCATTCAGTTGTTGGAATGCTGATAGGACAAATTGTTATCGTAAGCAACGGTGTAAGCTTAGGGACTTGAATGTATTATGATTATAGAGTATGTAGTTTTAATGACAAATAGTTTAGTTTAAAAAAATTTTTTTTGTAACAATTTTTTTTGAGAAAGGGGGGGTGTGATGTAGCGACTTAGTTATACAATTTGCAGAGTTGCATTTTTATCGAATAAGTAGAGTGCGAGCGGACGGCTCGCCAGTCGTCTACAGTACACCGCCCTGCCTCAACGTATACATAGTACGTAGTTAGATTTAACCAAGTATTGTGGAACGCAAAATATAAACTTTACATTCATCTAAAAGTACATTTAATTTCAACATCCCTGAAGTATCCCGGACACGCACAACATATGTGATGTTGTCAACATTTAAATATTATTTATTTGTATTAGGTAATTTATGGTTCGATAATTTATAACTCAATGAATCTTCTTTTACTTAGCCTTTTCCCAACCTATGTTAGGATCGGCTTCCAGTCTAACCGGATTCAACAGAAAACAAAAAAATGAACTACAATTTTAAATAATATAATTTGTTCACTTTTAGAACACACCACGAGCTAAGTTCAATTCAGTTCACTCAGCTTAGCTGCCAGTGTAGTCCCCGCCTAATCCTTTACAAGTTAAATTGTGCTCCCATATCTCATGGCTCAGTCTAAGACGTCTTGAATAATTGTGGAAGTTTCGATATCAGTGTTTTGTTTAAGTGAAACAAGTTGCGAACTATCGCAATCTCGATGCGAATGTTCTGTCTTTAGATGTCTGTTTTTGGTAGATAGTATGACAATTTGGCTGTCTAACATCAGAGAATTCACAGACGATTATTGTAATGTCGTAAAGTTAATCTCTATATTTTGAACTTCCGACCTGCGGCTACGTTAAAGTAGCACAGCCTGTAACACAGCCTAAGTTACTGAGGGAAAATGTAGCATTCTAATGTCGGTCCAGTAGTTTTTGAGTTTATTCGTTACAAACATACAAATCTTTCTTCTTTACAATATTGTAGTATTTAGAGATATATATGGCTTTAGATTGCACGGATTGCCAATAGATATAGGTCGATAGCGGGTTCGATGGGACCACACCAGATGGGACAAGCATTTGTGTGATCCACATATATAATTGTTTTATGTCTGGGTGTTCTTTGTGCATGTGATTTGAATGTTTCTGAAATTACAACATTTTTTATTATGTTTTTTTAATGTATACTTTTAAGGTATATTAGCCATAAAAAATAACAGAACACAATGTGTCTCATAACGTGCGCCTCTCAATCTCAATTATTTGAATAACGGAGGCATTAGTACGTTATAAAATTATACCGCGTTCCCAGAAACCTTAACTTGCATTAAGATCTAAATAGTCTTTAAGCCGCAGCACAACTAATACAGCTATATTCTCAGAATTAGAACTGCACGGAAATAGTAGTTCAAACTAGTTCAAACACAAGCTAATTTAAGAAAAAATATATGAACTATTAAGCCAAGGCAGTTGTGACACGTAGTAGCATGGTCAACGCACTTTATTAAATAAATAATACAAGTAGACAACATCACATACATTGCTCTGAACCCAAATTAATTGAGCCTCATTTTCTTCTAACTTACCAACAAATTAATAGTTTATAAATTCCTTGAGAGGAGATCGCGAATCAGCAAACGCAGAGTTGGACGCCCCGATGGACCGACGACTTGAAAAAGGTTGCTGGGTCGGTCTGTATGGGGAAGGTGAAGGACCCCGAGTGATATGGCGCAACTTGGGAGAGGCCTATGTCCAGCAGTGGACAGTGGAGTTGGGATAGGCTGAGTTAATTGATTAATTAAAATGTTTACGAAAGTATACTTTAAATTACCTATCACTATTATTTAATATACCTGCAATACTTATGAAAAATTAAAAAAAAAAGCAACTTTTTCAAATCCAAATACCTAACATAGTTATGCCAAAGAAAAAATAATATTATAATACAAATTCCTACTTTGCAACATACAGTCAACAACCTAGTAAAACCAGAATACTTAGTTTAACTTAAAAACTAAATTAAGCTATTAAAAAACATTGCCCCCGAGACTTGGTCGACCCTTTCATACGAGTACCAAAATATAAGGGCTTTAAGTAAAATTATACAAAATTAAATTTAGTTCAGGCCCGGTTAGGAGAGGACAACCTAAACAAACTTACTCATGGCGTTTGGTTTAAGTTATAAGAGGTAGCGATTGACGTCACTGGTAGATATGGGAGAATATTCTTGTATAATAAACATTATTATGACTTAACTGTAATCTATTATCTATATACTAATATATAAAGCTGAAGAGTTTGTTTTTTTGTTTGTTTGAACGCGCTAATCTCAGGAACTACTGGTCCGATTTGAACAACTCTTTCAGTGTTGGATAGCCCATTTATTGAGGAAGGCTATAAGCTTATATAATATTACATTACGCTGCGACCAAAGGGAGCGGAGCATGAATGAAAAATGTTGCAAAAATGAAAAACCGTTGAAACTAAAATACGCGGACAAAGTCGCGGGGGACAGCTAGTATGATATAGGTATTTAGTTTCGTGAGTAGGTGCTAGAAAATGAAAGTATTTTTTTTACAAGCCTACTATTGCTGCGTTCACTGAAGTTTCAAAGGTGACCATTCATTTATACATAAATAAACAGAGATATATTCTCTTCAAAATTATCGGTTAAATAAATCAATCAATTGTCAAGTCGGCTTCCGAAAAATCCTGAATAAATCCAGTGATTTATTATTCTGGTTTTCAGATTATTATTATTGATATGGAGACACCATTTTTAAAACGACCTAATTTTAGCTAGAACGACGTCAAATGATAAATTTAATAAAAAAAAACGTCAAAGGAGAGAAGTGAGAGAGCTCGCGTATTTAATTACGTTTTCTCAAAAGCAAGAATTTGTTTATTTATTAATTAAAAATAAAAAAAAAACTCGCTTACTGTAAGTACGTATATATGAAATATTTCAGCCCTATCGGAAACCGGAAAATAGGTTCAATTTTACTTCTAAGACTTTTTTTACATAGTTAATAAAAGCGTCGGATTAAGAAACCTCTTTCTTTTTTGCAGTCGGTTAAAAATCAATGTCACAATTATCGCTCATATCTTACCGTTTAAAACGTCTTGAGCCGACGCCAAACTTTATACGTTCGCTGATATATCATTGAATTAACTTTAATGTGTTCCAACAAGTATCAAAACTCGTTGGTAAAGGCTCCCTAAACAAAGAGTTCGTTAATTATATGTTGGGACTGTTTTAGGGTGTTTCTATCGCTTTCCCCTGAACCCTGTGGATTTGAAGTCCTTGATTCTTCGTTTTATGGTGGTACTTACTTAAGCTTAATGAGAAGAAATTTGGAGGAAGTAATAATTTGATGATGTCGATCAAGTCGTTTGGATCTTAAGTACTTGTGTTTACAAGGTTGAAATAAGATACTAAAAATATATAATGTATGTACTTACAAGCGTTAACAGTCTAGAAGTCAGTGTTCAGGTTTGTGATAATTTAATTAGGCGTGGTACAAATACGACCATAATTATATTATCCACCTTAATAAAACGTTGTTAGAAGTGGTTGTTACGTACCTGCAACAAATAAACTAATTACTATATAAATATATCAAAGATCATCCTTTGCTATTCACATAGCTATGTTTATAAGTTTACATTAGATTATTAGACATTAATAACTGTTACTTCAATGATCCATATTATTATTATAAATGCGAAAGTAGCTCTATCTGTCTGTTTACTTTTACGGCTTAACCGATTTGGATGAAACTTGGTATGGGATTGGAACCCGAGAAAGGACATTGGCTACTTTTATGTCGCGATAGCCGATAGCCTTGCGGGCGAAACCGCGAGCAACAGCTAGTTCCATATAAAAATGAACAATGAATTTCTTGGTTTGGCCACATTTTTGACCAACTGACCCAATTCTAGTTACAAAAAAATAAAAATAGAGCTTAAATATTTTGAGTACCTTCTCTTAAATTTATCAATAGTTCACATTGTGCAAAACATTTAAGTCTTAATTCATATAACCTTTTTAATCCTCGCATTTTTCTGCCTAGGGCCCGCTTGCACGAGCCAAGGTACAAAATTGACAGTTTGTAATACAATATTGTCAATTAAACCATGTGTTAGCAACTAACTCTGAGGTAAGTTTTTCGTACAAGTGAGCCTAAGTAAGATAATTTCTTGATTGACTGATAACAACTAAATTCGGTTTAATATCTTAATCGGGCAGATAATTCCATGATGGCCGACCTGCTACCTCTGTAACTTCAGAACCGCTGATGCCTATCACTTCAAGCTCAAACGAAACTCGTGAACGTAACCCAACTTTATTAAATTACCCCGTCTTGGAAGTGTATAAATTGCCGAATTTATCGCTCGGGTTCTCAGTGTGTAGTTTACGGGTGACGATGTCGGTCATCGCTTATGTAGTTTCGTTAACCAGGTTACTGTAGTGCAAATGCTTGTAAATTTTTCGTATCACGAAAATTCAAAAAAAAATTTTTATTCCCAAAGTACGTGTATTTTAAAAGTATATATATGTTTTTGGAAATTCTTTGTCGATTGAAGTTTATATCATTCCCAAAATCAGATTTCTTTTATTAATTTTAATAGAATTCATATTTTTTTCAAGTTAGAAGTAAAATTATAGGATTTTTTTTTTAAATGTTTCCCACGCTAAACGATTTAATCCTTATACAGCGGGGGGTTTTACGAACATATTAAATCACATGCACAAAGAACACTCAGACTTAGAAAAATCATTTGTAGATCACACAAAATATGTTTATCCCATGCGGGGATCCCGCGCTGTTGTAATTGGCTTGGTGACCTATACCACTCGGCTATCCATGCAGTCTACCAGTATTAGTACTAAATGTTAGTTCAATAGCAAAAACTTTATCATCAAATAGCGTACCAGGTGTACTCGTTAGCTGAGGTCAGATAGATGCTATCAAGATCAATACAGGTCCAGGCACAGCTTCGACTATCGAACACGAGAGGTTTACCGATCTTGATATACTTGAACAGCGTGGAGCACTAATGCGTATTGGAGAACACAAAGCTTACTTTCTAATCTCTTTGAAACGAAAACTATGATCATACTTTATAAGCATACATTTAGAACAGAACTATTTTCTGTGTCTGTTTTTTAAAAAACGACTCCCGCACTAAGGAATTTAACCCTTGTGTCGCAGGGGGTTTCACAAACGTTCAAATCATGTGCACAAACAACATTCAGACTTAGAACAAGCATTTGTGGATCACACAAATGCTTGTCGTGCAGCACGTCGCCCACTGTGGTAATTGGCGTGGTGACCTATACCATTCGGCTATCTGTGCAGTCAACAACTAAATAGTCTATGTAGAATTTTTGCATTTTCAGCAGTTTAAACTATGATGTGAGTGACGTTACAAACCACAGCAGTACTTTTAATCACAACTAATTCCCATAAATGTTCCTCAGACGATTAAAACCAAGGCGATAGCTTTTAGATGGCAGTAAATATAAAAGGGAAACATGAGCCACAGCCAGTTGCCAAGTGGGGCAAGCATCTAGCCAAGTTTCGTGAACAGCTGATATTAGCTCTATACATTTTTTTGCTGTAATCCTTTCGTGTTGCGAGACACGTATACATTTTTGGGTTGTGTTTGGTATCTTTATGGAACACTTTAATTTACTAAATTTTTTGTACAACTGGATATATTGTTTTTAATCTAGCATATGCATGTGACTTTTATGTAGCAACATTTAGGACTTGTGTAGACTATAACAAAAACTTTATTTATATTTTTTCGCCTTTACTGTGCTACAGGTTTTTCTTTACAGTACGGTTCTTCTGTACGGTATACTAATAATATCTCGGGACAACTCAAACACGGCCATCTGGTCTCAAACTAGGCAGAGCCTGTATTATGGCAACCAGACAACTCATAAACATACTTTTATATTTCTAAATACATATTATGGATAACTTACAACCAAAAGTACAAATGATCATGATCATCACACAAATTTTGTCCTGGATGGTAATTGAACCCGCGACCTCCGGTTTCGCACTTAGATTCACTAACCACTAGACCAACAGGCCAGTCGGTATGTACAAGCATTTAGAAATATGAATATATGAACGGACGTGAAGACAAATGTCTTTTGGCCGTAAATATTCGTACCATGAATGATTCACGCGTCTCCCAAAAAAACACGTCAAGTTTTTTTTTTCGCTTAGAAATATTTTTCCTTGTGACAGTCGGCTTTTAGGACTTTATGTAATAGGTATTCTGTGGGATCTGTAGGTATAGTAAAATAAAACGAGTTTTTTTTTTATTTACGTAAGTACCTACGCCACGTACAGCGTATTTACATGCTTCATAAAGCGCTTACTACTGCTTTAAGTATATTTATTACACAAAGAGAATCTTTTACAACATAACTACTTACTCTATTTAATGCCACATGTGGCATAATGAACCCCATTCAAATGCTGATCAAAATCTTCATAAATTTTAGTTCAGAACCATCTTGATCACGTTTGCTTTCAAACATTAAAACCGCATCATTATCGGTCCATCCGTTTAGTAGTAATGATGCTACAGGACAGATACGTAAAATTTATCACCCCAATCTTTTTGCGTCAGGATTTAATAAACACTTTTATAATAAGCATACTTATACATCATTATAATCTTCAAAAAATAGTAGATTAAAATTACATACCAATAATGTATATACCGACAAATCTGATATTTAAACACATTTTAAACTATGAATACCAAAAAAAAATACACTAAAAACCTTTTCAGCGATCCCTCAAGCTTTAATAGTGTAACACAGTAATAATATATCTCAGTCTCACATAACTTTTTGCTGAACCCGTTAACGTAATAGAAAGTGCTCTAAATTCTGCCTGTAATAACCCTTGACTTTTTGCTTTATGTGCTCTAGATGGAAAACGGAATATTCCAGTCATCTATTATTAGAATAATCTTCGTATAAATTATTATACTAGTAAGGTTTCGTAGCCTAGTAAAAAAGGACTAACAAAACTCTCAGAAGTTGGGCCGTTGATGAATGGTGATTTTTATTGACTGCAAGGATAGCCGAGAGGTAGGTCACCACGCCAGTTACCACTGTTCGCAACGTGTTGAAGGTTCGATCCATGCTCGCATGGGACAAGCATTTGTGTGATCGGCAAATGCTTGTTCTAAGTCTGGGTGTTATTTGTGGATGTGGCTTGAATGTTTGCAACACCCCAGCGATACAATGATTAAATTACTTAGAGCGGAAGTCGATTAAAAAAAAATGTTAACATAATTTTTTAATTATTTGGACAATGTCACATACATTGCTGATCCCAAAGTAAGTAGTTAAAGCACTTGTGTTATGGAATCAGAGACAACGAAGATACCACAAACACCAAGACCCGACTCAATGTAGAAAAGTGGTTTTCTAAATTGACCCGTCCGGTGATCGAACCCGGGACCTCAGAGCTAGCGACACCTTGAAAACAGGTGCGTACGTCACTCGACCACGGAAGTCGTCTCGAAAATAATATAAAACAAATATATATATGACCTAATATAATATGTCGCTATGTTTAGTTATATTTTTGATAAAATCTTATATTAACATAGCTAATTTATTCAGACGGCACTTTGCAGCCGGTCTAGATTGCCATGTGTCATGTTTTACGTAAATAACATCACCGCAATAATGCGAGCGTTCCTACTATACTTTATCATCAGCCTCTGCAAATCTCATCTATACTTATACGCCTTTCTTTAGTTATGTAAATCTCTTCTAACTCTAGCCAATCACGTTCATCATATATTGTCCAAGATGTTATTTTTATTTCATTTATTTATTGCTATTAACGCCGGCTGCACTATTATATATATATTGTTGTGTTGTTGACGTATCTACATTGAATTTGCATAAATCTTATTTTTAAAACTAACCTAGGAAGTTCCTTGCCGGTTCTTCTCCATAGGAAGGACATTTTGAAACCGCGCACCTAAAGTCATTAAATTTTGTAACTTTAACGTTTCTTAAGCGCCTTTTTGAGTTTTATAAGAAATAAATGATGATTTTGATTTCATACTGTTCCAGAAATTTTAATCATCGTCAATCTCATCCTCTGTAGTCCCAAATATACATACAACATAATTTCCGAAACCATAATTCATCTCTTTAAACAAGGCACCCATAGAACACCATAATTGTTTCCAACATAACTCAATAGAAAAACTAGGTAATGTAGCTGAAATTCCGGTCCCTGCCTACCGAACAACTGCCTTTTGTAGTTGGAGAGACAAAAACGAATTTATTGCACGTTCCCAATGATTTTGACGTGGGTAACTTGATAGGGGTTCGTAAACACCTATATTAATTGACGTAATTTATATGTGTAGAACATTGGGCCACCCTTAATGTTATTGCGTGGTTTAAACTGTTACCTTTGTGCACCTTTGTATTGAAAATTTCAAGGTTGTTAGGTAGGTGTCGTTATTTTAATGTTTAAGCGTAATTTTAGGATTTTATGTATAATGGCAGGATAAAGCAGTTCAATAACCTGTTTTGTGTGATAGAATTATGTTTTTTTTTTCAGTTTAGATATCTACGTCGATTCAAGTATTTTTGTAAGACAATGCATGTGGATTTTGCCTAATACACCTATGAAACAGAAAAAATTACAATTTCATATTAAACTAGCCGTTTACCGCGGGTTCGCCCGCGTGGATGTCGGTTATCGCGGTTCAGTAGTTTTGGCGTGAAAGCGCGACAGACAGATAGGCAGAGTTACATTCGAATTTATAATATTAGCAAGGATTTTTGAAGTTTTTTCAGCTAAATAAATATATTGATTTGATAATCTATGACCTTGAAGCTGAAACAGTCTTAAAAGCCTTAAAACATTCAAAATAAAGCCGCCCTTTGTACCACTGTTATGTATGTTTTTTTTTCTTTTTATGTTTCCTTTTGTTTACGGTGTACAATAAAGAATAAATAAATAAATAAATAAACATTTTTTTTTTTACGCAATTGGCTAAACGTCGTTAATATAATAATACCGGCATATAAATGTCCGTCAACTGCTGAACATAGACCTCTTCTCATGTAGAGAAGACACAGCATTGATCACCACGCTTGCTTTTTGCGGGTTAGTGATTTCAAATTCCAATTTTTGGGAATCCAGGGTTCCTCACCACATTTTCCTTCACCGATTGCCAATGTTGTCTCAAAATAATATTTAGAATGTTCTTATAACTTTGAAAAAGTCACATTAGTACTTGCCTGTAGTGGCTTTGAACCGCAACACCAACCTTGTGCACACAAATCCGTTCATTTAACCGCTAGGCCACATCAAACGTCGTGTGCTTTGTATATTATAATGTTATTATAGTAGGTACTAATATTAATATACAAAAAATATTTAGGTCATTTCATACCAACTTTAATCATAACTTTACTAAAATTCCAACAGACAATAATACAAAAAGCAAAGAAAATAGCACTAATCAAATATTTTTCCAAGTTTTATCCAAGTAATTACGCTCTAAGCAAGCACGCGGACCCGACAATCAAATCCCGGTTAGCCATGAACATTATAACAAAGAATTCTGCGAATCAGTATAACAAGACCATTAATCAACAAAAACTACTCCGCAATTTAATAAATCATGAGAGAAAGAAATGAAAACGTAAATCACGAACACAATTTAGGTGAATAATTAAAAGAGGTTTTTAATCCCACGCTTTTCAATCTATAGGCGAACATTGGCGTGACTATATAGTATTTTTTAAACCGAAAAATTATGATTATTCTCTTCTGGTTTATGATTTATATTAAAAAGTATTTTTGAAAAAAGAAAAACATAGGGTCATAGTCTATATTTTTCACAATCAGTTTTAATTAATATCTATTAAATTGGTATAATATTGGAAGAAGAAATAGGCGGGAGTCAAACCGCGAATTATAACTTTGTACTTCGTCGGTCAGTCGATTAGCAGTTGTCCTTGTCTCACTTGGATAGATTAGGTTGGACGCCTACGATAGTTTCTTCAAAATAATTTTCAAACGTTTCTTCGACCGCTTTTCTTCCTAAATCCTATTATTTACATCAAAACATAGGTGATTGAGAAATGTGAAAAAAAAAATGAAAAAAAAAGGTCATGACTTCAATCACACTAATAGTTTCTTCTACAAACACAATAAAAACAGACGTGTCCTTAACATTTTACCTTTAAGGTTATAAGCAACAAGAAACAGTCGGTAATAAAGACGACAAATCCGAAGCTAGGTAGAGGTTTGGGAACTTGCCAAATCATTTTGCTACAACCCAACCACAAAGTTGGTAAGTACGCATCACAAAAATGAACCTTATCAGCTTTGTAATAAGGATGGTTTGTGGAAGCTGATGTGTGGTAGATTGTACAAGCGTGTAAGTTAAGTTCTGTGGTATGTTTTACACTGTACGTTTTTATTGCGTTTGCTACTTAATAATTGTATTATTTAGTCGACTTTTTGAATTAACGAATCGACAGGATCGAAATATCAGGCTATCAAAATTAAACTTATGCCAAAACAAATTAGCCATTATCCAAGTGTGATAAGAACAACTGCAGATCCGTAAAAAGTTATATAATTCGAGATTTGGGCCTTGCCTATTTCCACATCCAATATTGAACCAATTTAAAAGATATTTGATATACTGAAAACGACGGCTATAAACTATGGGAAACAATTTAAAAGATATTTCATATACTGAAAACGAGGATTTTTTTTATCAATAGTTGTCAAAATTGGACACTACGCCTCTAAAAACAGCGATTGAAATAAGCAATTTTAGGAGGTTTCTAGTGCTTTTAAATATATTATCAAAAATTAAAACATAGGAACATGTAATTAGTTTATATACATACATAATTATATTACTGCAAAAAAACAGTACTTTAAGTTGAGCGTTTGTATGGAGAAAATATCACTTACTCTCTTAAGTTAGACGTACGTAGAATATCAGAAATATAAAAAAAAAAAAAATATAATTTAAGTTCTTAAAACATTTTGAAACAAAACTTCGTCACACTAGTAAGTTGACCTACATATCGTTTCCATGTGTATCTATACGTCTATCGCATATATCTAAAATAAAGGCACTTAAATATATTCACAGCATCGAACATTAGAGGTATGACTGGAAGAATTCACGCAATCAATAATGACACCGCAGAATCGACGCCCTTATTAAAACCAAAACAATAGGTCTGATATAAGAATAATATTCTATAGATATAATAACCTATAGACCTGTTTTGGTCCATCGATTGCCTTTCATCTATTGTTGGCATAACGGGATGGTAGCCTATTGAAATTCAAATTTAGAGCTTTAGCTATTGGTATTTGTTACTTTGTATAATACATAGTTGCTTTTAATTAATATTGGCAGTAAATTTTAAATTAAAACCAAAATATAAATCATTTAAAAAAAATCCAATTTGAAAAAAGTATTTCTAAAGAAAAAAAGTATCTAAATCAGTCGAGATTATTGATTGCAGTAATATTTTTAAATTAGGACAGGATGCCATTATCTACGTTTCTAAAAATAAAAGTTGAAAAACAAATGAGGTTTTCCTTATTGTGGATTAAGTAACAGCCATTATTATCTTAAGCAGCGACAAGAGAAAAACAAAAGAAAACAACTGTGTATTAGCTGTAGATTTATTTATATTATTATTTTATCGGTTATCCCGCCAAAACGTAAAAAGTAACAGAGTGACATTACTTTCGAATTTATAATTGTAATTGTACCTACATTTATTTTTAAACGGGAATGTACAATGTACCTACGCCTATTGTATTTTTTAATAATCTAATATTGAACACAAAAATTATTATTCGAGCATGTTAGACATACTTTCTTTATTTTGGTATTTATTATCTATTTAAGAAAGCCAACTCTTAGACATCTGAGATTTGGTTTACTTAAATCGATAATAAGAAATCCCTTAAGTAAAAATTATTATCAATGAGTGTGACAGTTAATGTTGAAATGGTTCATTTAATATTCAACATAACTAAATCATACTCATGTAAGCCCTTCAACATTTGTATAAACGATAAATTAATCATACTATAGCTGTAGAAAGCTTTTGTTACTTTGTAATAGACAATTAAATTAATAAAATCTTTTAAAAAAACCTCATTCAGGCAAGTATAATACTCGTTAATCCAATTAATCGAAATTAAATTGGATTTTTTATTGTTACAAAGGTTACTCAAAATTCTTGGATCCATTATTAATTACGTGCGAAGGCCAGAGTAAGAGAAATCAAGCTTTGACGATCGTTTCCGATTAAATCCGATCTTATCCGAAGTCATTATGAGGATTTGGAGCATCGTACTGTTACTTCTCTGTTGTTGGTCACAGCTGAATAATATTAACGAAACGCACTAAACCAAACGTAGCTTTGCCGGTTCGAGATTGACACAGACCAAACCCATTCTATAAGGACTAAGGTCGGGAATCTCCATAACTTGATGTTTAAGATATCCTTTATTCAAAGGCATTGAATTTTAAGAATTATCATTACGCAACGCTATTGGTCGCCCTAATATAACGTCATACGCTTTACTTCAAAAGCTTAGAGTTAACATGGATAAGCATAGAGTGCGCGCATTGCTAGTATCCCCTTGTACCTAAGCAAATTTTTAGCTTTAAGTCCTACCCTCGTTTGCTGACTTTGTAGGACGACAGACGCTTATGCGAAAATATCGATATCTTCAGGGTAATATTATGTTTGAAGATATTAATATAAATAAAACAGTACGTTCTGTTATGACACTAATTTTACGAATTTAATTGATTATACTAGTGCCTACAGTTCATATTCGATATGCGCACTCAGTTCATTTATTTTTTTCTCTAAGTGTTCTTGTTCTCTTGATATCGACACTGAGGTAATTTTGACATCATACACCTTAAAGAAGACGGCTCCTGTTTTAAATGCTATAATTCTTATGGAGAACTTTTTTTTATTACTTTTTTATGATGTTATATTTTCTAGTTGTAAGACGGTGTTACTGAACTATTGATCACGTAAAAAACTCTTACATATCCCCATTGTGCACTTGTTCTACCAAAGATGTATATTAGCAGAGAGATTTTAGTTCAGTGTTACATTTATAACGCATAATCCTAATTCTATTTATACAAGATGAGTTTTTTGTCGTTGTACAAAGAATTTTTTTCGTTCATTTGTTTGTTTAATTTTTGATACCAATCGTTTTTATAGCCGAGGTCATTTTTTGTTTGTACAACGACAAAGAACTCACCCTGTATATTTTACCATCAGAAAACCTCAATGAGTTTCTTTTTACGCCAATATAACATTTTTGTACACATATTGACATAGACTTGATACGATATCGATATAAATATACCTAATCTCTTAAGCTCCTGACTATAAAAGAAATGAATTGATTATTTGTTGTTATAATTAGATCGTATTGGCAATTATTTGGGGAATAAGACGATTCAGAGCAGACGAGTGCCTATATAGGTATTTAGCCTGGTGTAATTTTATCAAATAAAAGAGATTATATATTTATTTATTTATTAAGGTCACCTCACAGTTTATACGTACAAATATCTAAATATAAACTTGCTTAAGTAAAGGTAAAGGGACGACCAACATTCTCCAAAATAAGCTACTATCTTTGTATAATAACTATCGTGAGGAGTATTCATAATTATTTAAAACAAAACGGTTTACTCACGTATATTCTCGGGATCGCCCGACTAGTTTCAGACTCAATAGGAGTCCCTAATCATGAGCTGACGCGGCGGCGGTGGTGTCGCGAGTCGAACATCATCACGTTGAGACTGAAACTAGTCGGGCGATACCACTTTGTTTTAAATAATTATAAGCTACTATCCTTTATAAAATATACAGTTATTATATTGCAGTGAGGTGCAATATCAAGCAATACAACATTTGCTTACAAACATAGCGGTGATTGCGACGACAACGTGTTTCTATAATTTTTATGGGACTTTGGACCTAAATAATGTTCTTTGAGTCATGTTGGTTTAAAAATTTCATAATAGGGTTAGAATTACCAAAATAATTTATCAATAAATTCATGACTTTCGAGCTTGCTAAAAGAGTTTGTCAAGTTCTGTAAAAATGTAATTTATTTATGTAAATATTTCATGAAACTTGGTAATGAAACCTCCGATATACGTTAAGTTGATTAAGTATTGCATGATTTGCATGCCTTTGAGGTAAAATATGGCTAAACCAATTTTATTTTTCTGTATCACCTTGTATTGTGTACCCATATTTGCAAATAAAACTATCTTTATCTTTATCTTGATGTGTAAATTCCAGATATTATTTGATAAGTTGTTAGAATAAAAATACTAATCAACAAATAAGCATTATATTTACGTATAAAGACTCTTCGTGAGATATTATTATGACAGTGAATGATGATGACATTTCAACCGATCGAATATAGTATATTATCTTATATCTATACAAAATCTATACATGTTATTATACAAAGTTCCCCGCCGTGAATTTCTGTCTGTCTGTCTGAACACGATAAACTTAAAAACTACTGAACGGTTTTTCATAACATCGTTTTTACTAATGGCTAGAGTGATTTAATAGAAGGTTTTTGTGTATCATTCATTAATGTTTTGTTTATCCGTGCGAATTCGAGGCGGGTCGCTAGTATATAATAATTAACTCTATAATAAAAATTAAATGACTCCCTCTTTTATTTAGCTTCAAGAAACAAGTGATCAAATAAGCCCGATATTACACGTATAATAGTGTAATTCGTAAACAGATCATGTCACAATAGCCTGCGGTACGCTGTCAACAAATTCAACGTTCCCATCTGAATTCCGTTCACGGTACGAGGAAAAAGAATCCAAAATTACTTCTTCGTAACTAAATCTTTTATGTAAATTCCTATTGCGTTTCACACCAAAATTGTACCCAAGAGATAACTACGAACGATACCTTCTGATACGTTAGAATTTTTTTGCCAAACATTAATCCGTTTTTATTACAATTCGTTGAGCTATCAAAGGCAGGGTAGATTAAATTGGCTATGTGACGACTTTCAGGTTTATTGGCTAATAAATTCCCGGTACCAAGATATTTTTATTGAGAGGGCAAATATTAAATAGTAACTCGTGACGTATAATCTAAAATTGCTTTGAAATTCTTCGATGCTTAGTTATGACTAGTTTTCTTAAGTGCATATAAAAATATTAGAAGATCAAAGCATGTTAATGTTTAAACAAGGGATTTACGAACTTTTTGGAAGATTTTTTGTACTCGATTGAGTTAAAAATACTGATAGAAAGTTAAAGCACTTTTTTTAGGGCAAATGAGTTAAATTTTTATTAAAACCTACTTAATCCATCTTTTTCTTAGTTTATAAATTTGTTTTTATAAAGACACCATGACATAAGTAGTATACCTGAATACCTACTATTATTTATAGTTGAAATCGAACTGTTTTAACCCAAATACAGAAGATTTGTAACCTTTTTATCACTGTAAAATAAAAATACTTGTCAACAAAATGCAATATCTTCTCAGGTAAACCTGTACTGGAAAAGTTTCAATGAGTTTAGATATGTTTTGCATAAACTGTAAACTTATTTTTTTTATTTATTTATTTTAATTTATTTATACGTAGCTATTTCTTTAAATATAAAAACTAAAGCAATTTTTTTTATGTTTTCTACAGTAATATGTTAATTTGTTTGTTCAGATTTATGTTTTGTATACTGTCATAACTCTGATTTATTTATACTAATTTGTAGTCTGTCACAGTACCTATTAAAATAAAACAAAACATTGACCTACTCACATAGTGAAATTAAATTTATTTTAAGTAAACATTTAATCTAATTATCGATATAATTATATGATAAATATATTTAAATGCTTCGTAGATTATTAAGATAACACCTTTCAATATTTCTTCAGGGAAATATTTACAGTGTCCGTCTCAAATATAGTGACTGCTTACAAAATCATAACAAAGTAAATGAAATTACTAACTTTTTAGAAGCTTATTTACTACTTTGTACCTTTAGAATTAATAATCTTTGTCAAAGGACTTCAATAAGTCGTTTTGAGTAACGCTACCATAATTATATTTACGTAATAAGAGCTGAAATGTATTTTAGAGTACTGAATTTATTTAATTTGTACCAATAATATGGTTTATTAAGTTTGTAATGTTGTGTTCTGAATAGGTAAGCGATAATTGAATCTGAGATTGTAGGCACTATATCTTAGAAGTAAATTTGTTGTAGAAATTACTGAATATTTTTTATTTGTACTTGATTTTTGTAATAAATTTAATATTAATGATGAAGACAATAAAATATTGGTTATTATTATAATTTTATTATTAACTTTCTGTTTTAAAACTCATAAAACAACAGTTTACTTGACTTTAATACTTGGTATATTGCGTTCACAATTTATATTCCAAACATGTAAACAAACACGAGTTTTAGGAAAAACAACGGTAATGCTTACTTTTAAGGTTCACTTTGCGCTGCAACTTCATATTTTTTATGACTTTTTCAACACTGCTATTGAGTCGAAAATAAACTATATTTACACTAGCATAAAGTTGATGTTTGTTTAAGTGGAAATAACATCAATTGGCACAAGAATTTAAATAGACTATACAAATTTTAACTAGTGTGAAAATGAGTGATGAACCAAGCTATATCTTACTAAGAAAAACTTACTTACCCTGCAGTGACATAGTCAAAGTGCTCCAAAAATTAAACATAAATACAACTACACAACTACAAATATACGCACAGCAAATCTCACATTAGGTAACATTGCCATTAAAAGCAACCTTATCCTGTAGCAGTAAGGTTCGTTTTCGCCCTACAATATGGACTTACGTACAAATCATATGCTGCACAAACAACTGGGACCAACGTTTGTAGAGTAAACCAATATTTGTTCTATGTGCCAATTGAGTTGTGAACGAACCAATTCTAGGATAGCTGGTATTGTCTTTAGAACTATGATCATTGAAACTTTAGTTATTGAATATTTTTTTCCGTATTTATTTAGTACTTTCGTGAGGACTATTCTTTATTATTTAGAAAAAACTAAGGTTTACTCAAACATATTCATTGGATTGTCCGACTAGTTTCTCCACACGGACTAAAAATGCCTCCAAAAATACAACACAATAATGGGATAAAAAGTATCCAATATCATTACCAACGCACACGAATTATCTGTTTACCATTTTTCACAAAATTCTAATGCGTTGTTTTTGCGGTAAGAGATTCCTAAATGAAAATTATTTATTATTTAAAAATAAAAAACAATTATTGGCCGTTAAATATTGCTGAGCATCATCATAATTAATAGAACCAATTTTGAAAGATCTGTCTGCCAATTCTGGCGACCTAGCATACAAAAAATCACATCAAGTTAATTTTACCATAAAAACCTTAAATTACAATTTTAAGATTTTGTTTAAACAAATAAATAAAATTAGTAACAGCCTATATCAGTTTAATACTGAAAATCCTCTGTTATGTTGCAAGTATCACCATAAAAAATACATACCTCAATCCATATTCCCGAACAAATTCATCATGACATGCGATCAAAAATCCCTTCCTTCAATATGTCTGGTTTCAATACTATCAAAGGTTTGCCGACAAACATCACCTATGTCAAAGTTTTCCGAAGTTCTTCAGTTCACCCCTTGTTGATGTCAGCATCCGTGAGCGACCGATTTCATCGAAAAGTGATTTGTGTCGACAGTTTCACAATGCCACTAAATTTGAAAGTAATTCGTCGAGTGAGACTTCATAAAATCGATTTTGAGGAACGAAGATTCAGTTAAAAGCCTTTTTCTGATCATTGGTAGACACGAAATATGTTATTTGTGATAGTATCTTGTAATTGTCACGCAATGGTAATTTGAGTGGCTTGGTGGTTAGAGACCCTGACTGCTAAACCGGAGGTCGTGGGTTCGATTCTCATCCTGGATAATTCTTTGTGTTTTGAGCATGATCATATTTTGTTCTGTGTCTGGGTGTAATTTATCTGTAATATGTATATATGTATTTAGATATATATAAGTATGTTTATCAGTTGTCTAGTTGCCATAATACAGGCTCTGCCTAGTTTGGGATCTAATGTCCGTGTGTAAGTTATCCCAAGATAATATTATAAGAAAGACATTTTGTCTTTTGTATAAAGCGAAATTTGTGTTAATTAGAAGTTATATAATCGCGTCGAGTAGCCATGTGTCTTGATAAGGTTTTATATTTTAGGTGACCTTTAGCCATTGGTCCTGGCTGCCATGCATTGATTTTAACATTATTTTTTCTTAATTCTTTAAATTCCTCATTAAGAAATGGTAGTCTTAACTCCGGATTCTGAATAGCTGATCAACATAAAAAAATTGTTAATCATCTGTCAAACCTCATGTCAAGAGCCGTGATTGGTTGTTATTCTTTGGGTCAACCAATCACAGTCAGAATCAGTTGATTTGACAACAGATTAAATTGATCATCCTTTCTGAGTAGTGTGCATTAAATGTATGGACATAATGGGCTATTAAAACATTTTCTGAAGTTAGATAAAATTCTGATAATTTACACTCATACCTCTATCTAATACAACATGGTAAATACATGCTAAATAATAAATATATACCTAGGTACAATATACATCAATTTTGTCTATTGCTATCTCCTAACATAGTTTGGAGCATAGTGTACGTTGCGTAGCGGGCGGGCTATGATCTAATTTATTACGAAACCTGTGTCCTCTAAAATTTTATTTTCTGCTCTAAAGGTTAAATTAATATATTATATTGAATATACAATGGTAGGACCAGACCAAGAGTATAAAGAGATAAACTTATTTGTGTTTGTCAAAACATAGCTTTTATTAATAACTAACTGTTACCCGCGGCTCCGCCCACGTGTGTTTCAGTTATCGCGGAAAAAACTTGCCTACGTCCTTTATTAGGATCCAACCTTACTTACTTACTTCCTTCAACCCCCCGCGACACAAGGATTAAATTACTTAGTGCGGGAGTAGTTTAAAAAAAAATAAAAAAAAAATATAAGATACAAAGTTTCATCCAAATCGGTGTAACAGTTAAGCCGTGAAAGTGTAACAGACAGACAGAGTAACCTTTGCATTTATTTTATATTATTAGGATGGATATGGATTACAGTACCTAATATTTTCGCTTGGACCTATATAAAAGAAGTAAGTGGATTGCTATAACATAAAATATTGCAGAGCTTTGACTCTTTGTCCGAGAATAAGTCTTAACAAAGAAATTTTCTGTTACTTACTGGGTTATGGAGGTCAGATAAGACTGTCCTGTCTACTTTACCTAACATCTAGCTTTTCCTTAACTTATACATATAGTAAAGAACAAACTAGGAAGATGTTATATATTAAAACATAATAATATGTACAAAATATTCATGAAAATTACGAATATTATATGTTATTATTAACCAACAGTAGGACAATCTAATTAAAATGATCATTCTGCCATTCCATATAGGTAGTTAAATTTTATTGAATTACTATATATTTATAAAAATTATTTATAAAATTAAAATTATTTATTACTATTATAAAATTTTTAATGAATTACTGATACTTGGTAATATCGATGGCCCCACAGAATAAACGTGTAAGTCAAAAACCACAACTTTTCAGGAAAAAATAAAAACGATTAAACTTGAATAACTGTTGTTTGGTAGTAGATACATAGGGTTAAACAAATTATATCAAATTAAAGATAAAAAAATATATTATTACATTCGATATTTATATTTTTTTTAATTTAAACGGTTTTCCGACAATTTATGAAAAACCATATTATATTTTTATTCTTGTGAATTTCTATGACTAGATAACAGTAAACTTTCATTACACGTTTATTCGTGTAAAGTGTCAACAAACAAAACTAATAATATTGTATTACACTATTATTCGACAATAATCAAGTTTCTTTAATACCTAGTTACAAGCATAAGCACGGTTGTTTACAGTAACTTACTGTATTGTTTGATTATTGTAAAGATAAAATGCATTTATATCAATGTTCATAAGATCGATTCTCATTTATGTAATATACTTTTGTTATTGCATGGTGTAATAATGTAAACTTCAATAATTATGTGAAAGGGTGAAATTAAACGAAAAAGGTTTAATAAAATAAGAATATAATCAAGTAACTATCTACTCGTATAAACACTTAATAATAATCACAATTTAAACAACTTAAATCTCTTTTATCATTAGGAAATAGCTACCTATTAGCTTTATTACTGTATTTCATTCTTGACATTATAATAAATTATTTATAACCGGAGTGTGCATGTAACGGTAGTTAATTTTACTCTTGACATTTGTTTATTTGTAAATGAATTTTGACATACCTATTGTTCTAATCCTCTTAATTTAAATTCTTTTCAATATTTGTACGCTGGAAACAGCAGAATATTATGGACATTATATAAATTGTAACACCTTGTAAAGTAAAAATTCTGACAAATAAATTTATTATTATTATTATTATTTTTAACTGATAACAAAAAAAAAACGAATCATATCATAATCTAAAATACTTAATCTTCCTCGTCACTATCATTGGTCTGAGGACCCTGTTGCTACCAGAGCAAATTTCCGTGCTTTCACACGTTTTTGCCATTGCTATTATTGGAATCAAAATAACAGCTCCTAAATGAATTTTAGGATCCATTCATGTTAAAATTTTATCCGTGGTGCTTGGCAACTGGGCCTAACTCAGTTGTCTTATCTTTTCTTTGCCTATGGCCTATCTTTTCTTTTTGTCTCCCGCTTGCAATGGAGGGAAGTAGAAACTATTTTTTCCGACTATAGGACTATAAGAGGTATTTACTACTTCTGATTAATTTCGTTGCGGGTTCCAAGACAGTCAATCGTTTCCCTGGGACACACCGAGCTTAACTGTTTCGGTGGTATTCATTGGTTATCATTGTAGATCCTGGCTTACAGGAGTTGCAATGATGGGTATGTGTGGTGGGCTAGTCCCTATAAAAAAATATCATTGGTGACAGAGATCGAATTGTCCAAAGGAACTAAGTTTCTATAAAAAGTTGGTAATGGTCTGGTATGGCTCCTGAATGACAGAAACTTATCAAATCCTTATGTAAAGGAAGAGGTATATACAAATCTTAAGTTTTCAGGATCTTCAGTAGGTACTCCTCGCCGCCTTCTTGAATTAGATCTTACTATGATTTGCATCTCCCGTAATTCGTCTTCAAAACTATACCTGAAATAAACTGAATCAAGATGCTCGTGAGAGAAGTTTACTTCTTTTATTTTACTCCAGTAAATTTTATCGCCGTTTATGTCTTTAAATACAAATATCTGGGTGCTTGGGTAAATGAAGAATGGAACTGCGAACAAGAAATTCGGACCCGGATTGAAATTGCCCGAGCAACCCTCAAACGGATGGAGAATGTTTTGTGTAGCCGTAAATTATCCATAAAGCTCAGAGTGAGAATTCTACATTGCTACGTCTGGCCTGTGGTCTTGTATGGTTGTGTAGCTTGGACTCTAAAAACTAGCACTCAAAGATTTCTCGAAGCCTTCGAAATGTGGTGTTATCGAAGAATGCTACGTATTAGCTGGACACAGAAAGTTTCCAATGTGAGAGTCCTCCAACGCGTCGGGAAAGACCAGCAATTGTTGCAGACCGTCATAAAAAGGAAAGTTGCATATCTGGGCCATGTCTTGCGACACGACCGGTATCAACTCCTTCAGTTATTATTAACTGATGGGCAAAATTCAAGGGAGAAGACGCGCTGGACGGAGAAAGAAGTTTTGGCTGCGCAACATCCGCGAATGGACAGAAATCGCCAGCGTAGAAGAACTTTTTCGCTTGGCGCAGGACAGGAAGAAATTTGCTGAGCTGACGGCCAACCTCCAGTAGTGGAGAGGCACTTTAAAAAGAAGAAGAATGTCTTTAAACCAATTCTTTCCTTTTATCAGCTCTTTGAAATCTATAAAATTATTCTGTGTCATTTGTTTTACTTGGTATTTATGCCCAGTAACTTTGGCATTCTCTATCAAACTATACATTTGATTGGGCGTGTAGGAGGCAATGCAATACTTTAATTATAAATACAAAAATATTTTAAAACTTTCATTCCACAATTATGACACATTAAGAATAAAAAATGTATGCTTTATTACACGAATAAACGTGTAAGCTGCTATTATACTAAGTCGAAGAAGTGCACAAGTCTTCTCAAAAGTTTTCTTGTTTTAACACGTTTATTCGTGTGAACTCGAGGACCTTAAAAGCGTTTAACAATAGCATATACTTTTATACTCGTGATAAAATTCCATGATTTTTCCCTAGAATAAAGGAATCAAATGAAATAATAGGCGTATTTTGAGTCAAAAATTTATAAAAAAAATTTAGAAGGTGCTGCATAGGTCAAAGAAACGAAAAATGCAACAAAAAAAAAATTGTGTAAGAGCTCTTGCACGTTTGTTCTGTGGGGCCATCGATATTGTCATTAGCATTCGTTGTTCAGCCTATGGATGCAATAAATGTTATTACAATTTGAATGTTGAAATAATAAATATATTTTTGATAAAATATTTGTGAGTGAGTGGTATAGGTCACCACGCCGTTTACCACTGTGCGCGACGTTCTGCGGGATCGATCCCCGCATGGGACAAGCAAAATATGTGTGATCCTCAAATGCTTGTTCCAAGTCTGAGTGTTCTTTGTGCATATGATTTGAATGTTTGTGAAGCCCCGCGACACAAGGAATAAATTTCTTCGTGAAGGAGTCGTTTAAAAAAAACAAAAATAGAGTCAATTTAAAGTCTTATTTCTCTAGCCTTTTCCCAAGCTATATGGGGGTCGGTCCAGTCTTACGAAATTCAACTAAATACCGTATTTTACATGGAGCGAGCCTATCTGACCTCCACAACCCATTTTACTGGGTAATACAATATCCCAAAGTAATACTAGTTGTCAGAATTTCCAAGGCACGGAGGGGTCTCAGTATGTCTACAAATGGTCACCCATCCGCGGATCAACCGCGGCGAGCGCGGCTTACCTGTATTATTGATCAAACTATACAGCTTACACTTAGCCACGAGCCTCTTCGAGATTTAAAGTCTCGTCTATAACAACATAATTAACAAGACATGGTAGACTCTACCTAGTAATGGGGAAATAAAATTGAGCACTACTCAGTTGTTTTATAAAATAACTAGCTGTCCCCCGCGACTTTGTTCGCGTGTTTTAGTTTCAACGGTTTTTCATTTTTGCAACATTTTTCATTTATGCTCTGCTCCTATTGGTCGCAGCGTGATGTTATATAGCCTATAGCCTTCCTCAATAAACGGACTATCCAATACAAAAATAATTTTTCAATTCGAACCATTAGTTCCTGAGATTAGCGCGTTCAAACAAACAAACAAACAAACAAACTCTTCAGCTTTATAATATTAGTATAGATAAAATGGTTGTTACATGAAAATTAATCCTCATTTTAGATTATAATGATCTCAAATTGGATTCTAATTGGATTTGGCAAATTGATACAATATCGTTATAGTATATAAATAGCTATAATATTATGATTAGACGAATGAATGACGTAGCTACGCAATTTAAAAAAAAAACTGATATATATATTTTGATACTTTAGGGTTTCGTATAGTAGCTATATGCTATATGCTATGTGATATATGCTATTTAAAGACACAAATGCTAATATTACGAAATACAAAAGCTATGGAAAGAGCTGCATTAAATGAGCATAATTAATACTTATTATTTAAATAACCAGAAAGGCAAATTTTTAAAACCAGCTTTTGCCCGCATCTCCGCCTTCGTGAGTGTCGGTTACTCTCGGAAAAAAGTAGCCTATATTCTTTCTTGGAATCCAAGCTTATCCCATACCAAGTTTCATCAAAATCGGTTTACTGGTAAAACCCTGAAAGCATAACAGACAGACCGACAAAGTAACTTTCGCATTTATAATAATTAGTATGGATATAGATTGGTATGGATGAATGGGTGAATTATATTCGGGACATGAAAATTACTACACATGTAATATTTTCGTCTATTCATTGTCAACTAGGTCAATGGGAGCTCCATCAAAATAATTAGGTGACCTTTTTAGGACGCCTTCCGCTCTTGGGACTAATTTGTCTCCTCATTGCCCTAAGGGCTGACGTCCTTGACAGGCGACCCAAGGGTTTTCCATCGGTTTGACGATCAAAAGGACTGTGTATTATTTACTTTTGTTATAATTTGTATTGATGGTGTTCCTGTGACAGATTTTGGTGTATCCTATTTGAATGAAGTGTGACTATTAGGAGATGAGTTTCGTATCGTATACGTACGATAAGTAAATACCTTCACCATCATACTGTACAGAGAAATTAATCTAACACGGCTGCAGCAAGATCAGCTATGCAATTCTGTTAAACTACAGTGTCAGATGCAACGTCCAACTTAGATTACAAATGACAAAAAATACATGAGTTTTGACATGTTTTTTAGGACCACAGCGCTGACTTTGTCCACTGGGACTATAGAAAACACTAAATCATTTCACGGGATCCCAGAAGAATGAATAATATTCGCATCTTGCTAGGTTATGTGAATTAATTAAGATCCATTCGAAGGTTTTAAAAAACATAAAGATATCTTAAACTTAAAAGTTTTCATGATTATTTATAATATTCATCAATGTATTTCTAATTCGTACTTATATTATAAATGTAAAAGTAACTCTGTCTGTCTGTTACGCTTTCACGGCTAAAATACACAACCGATTTTAATAAAATTTAGTATGAAGTTAGCCTAAACCTTAAGAAAGAAAATAGGCTACTTTTTGCCTCAATAACCGACATCCACGCGGGCAGAGCCGAGGGCGAAAGCTAATATTACAATATGTTGAAAATATTACTGTATTCGATTTGTATCGAATTTCCAAACATTATTTTGAACTTGAAAGGTAAACGTAATACGATAAATAATATTACAGATACGTAGGTATTGTTTTATATTGCTTCTTTGAGAGTTTTATCGTATTTCCTTTATGTGACAATGTCTGTTTATTTAATTTGTATTCTTAAACGATTTTCCGAATTGTTTTGTTCTGTGAGCCGATGAATGAAGCTTTACGGCTCAAGACAATTTATTGCTTATAAAATTCTTACGTTACTCTGAAAAATAATGTTTTTGGCCTATTTGTTTTGATGCTAAATGAGTATACGTGTTGTATATCATCTCTTAAAAATGCAATGCTCTAAAATATAAAATAACACCAAGTGTTTCCAGACATTGTAATAATAATAATTACTTTACTCTAATATGGGTGGTGCCCTATTCCATATTTTTACACGAAAGCCTTTCAAAGGACCGGGTATACTCGCTACTGAGGATAACCAGTGAAAAATAAGAGATACAAGATAATTATAATTAAAACATCAGTAAAAAAATGGTAAAGCATTAAATTATTTATAGCGGGTCAGTCTGAAACAAGCGTCAGTAGCGGGTGGGTCCGACTGATTCTGAAATATTCTACCCGGGATATTTAACTCAGACTGACGCGAGCAATTTCTGTGATAGCAGTTGGTATTAGGTCAGTCAATTTGAAATCAGTAGTACGAGTACATTAGAAGAGGCTTATAAGTAGCGCTCGTGAATGAAAAGGTTTAGACGTAAGCGTTTGTCGTGGTATGGAAATTATATGAGGAGTGATGATGATGAAAGTCACATAACTAAACAAGTTATGAGTATGAATGTGAATGGGTATAAATTCAGAGGAAGACCGAAGAGATGGATGAATTGTGTGAAAGGTGATATGAGAAAGTTAAGAAAGAATGCTGAGATGACGAGTAGCAGAGATGAATTAAAGCAAAATACGCATTGCGGCGAATGCAAATAATTGGGAACAGAGTATCACATGATGATGAATTTCAATTAAGTAGTTTACTTAAGTAATATGAAACAGCTTTAACAGATAGCGTATTAAATAATTCAACACATCTCATGTCTATTTTTCGATCTAAAAGTTCCTTGTCAAGCAAAATAAAAAATAAAAACGTTCTTTTTTTTATGTAAACTTGCTCGTATTTCATCCATCTTCGTCCTTATTAATCAAGAGAAAGTAAATTAAAAAAGCAAATAAAAATATAATGAAACTCATAACTCAGGTATTATAAGCCTGCCTTAAAAATAAAGGCATTTCTTAGGAAAAAGCCTTTGCATAAATAAATAAGTGTATTATATAATATTCCTGTAATCTCATTTGGCAAAACCATAAAACGTGGAGATTACGAACTGACTTGACTTACGTTTTACGGTTTATTTTGTTTCATTTTAGATCATAGCTAAGGGTGGTTTGACACGCGTTCAAACTCTTTATTCAAAGTAAATACAAATAATTTAGATTAACTCATAAAATTAACAGAGTATTATGTATTTTTGTCCCGTTTTTTGTGGTTTAGAAAAGGGACTCCATAATTAGGTTATTGTTTGTCTTTAACAGACATAGATCTCTGAAATCACTTTTTTTTGTGGTATGGTATGCGGAAGTACTTAGAATAAAATAGCATATAGCATACAGCAAATAGTTTATAGCACAACAACATTACTTACCATACATTTATTCGCTATATATATAATTATATAGCTAAGTGTGAACGTATTCTAAATAAATGTATGACGAGTATACTAATTAAGCGCAAAAATAATTACGAATTAATAATATTGTCATGCGTATCTTATTTAAAAAGAACTGTATAGTTTTTATACGAAAATAAATTCTTTTAACCGATTTTTTAACAAGTGATTACTAGAGATTTTATTAATCGTAATACTCGTTGTTTACGAAGACAATCAACCAGTGTAATACTGCCTTTAAGGAAACAGTCAATGACTTTGTTTTCATGGTATTTCAGAGTTTATGGTTTTCATTATACGCGTTGATGTGGTGTTTTTAATTTATGACAACGTCGTTAATCTGTTATATTATGGTGTTATATTAAAACATTGAAATTGAGTGAGAATTCTCGGAATAAATGCTGTTATAGCATTTAATTTTCAGCTGTCAATAAAACAAAAGGAAAGTGTATTTATGTTTTCAATTTAATTAGAAGGATACTTATTTATATTAATCGCGTATTTTTTGGTTAATGTTACCCATACCATATGATTGTACCTATAATTTTTTAATAGTACCCAAAACGCGACATTAGTTAGGACTGCATTGTGTGGATGATAGTTAGGGAAGGAGCTAAGACTTAGTAAATTACATGACTATGTAAAAAAACAAAAGTAAAATCATAATTAAATTAGGTGTACGAAAATCCAATAATTTCTTCAATTCTGCACGAATAGGCGAGTGGTATAGGCCACCACGCCAAATACAACTATGCGCGACATGCCGCGGGTTCGATCTCCCCATGGGATAAGTATTATTGTGGTCTACAAATGCTTGTTCCGAGTCTGGGTGTTTTTTGTGTATGTGAATTAAATGTTTGTAAAACTCCCCACGACACAATAGTGCAGGAATAGTTTTAACACATAAAAATAAAAAAATAAATAAAAGTAACAATACACAAAAAAGATAATTTATGACAACAAAAAAAGATCCAAATCTATATTATTAGAAGCTGTTATTGAAAGGAATGTCAATAACCCTAAAACCTTGACGTCCTGAAATCCGATTTTAATGTAGGTACCAAAAAATAATATCTTTACAATGTTTAATAGCCTGAAGATATCCTTCGAATCCGGCAAAGACACACATTGAGAGCGACTTATGATTGAAAATGGCTTTCAATAGAAAAAAAAAACTGAGACGAAAATCCTTACATCCCCTTAGGGGCAGAAACTCATTTATTTTTAGGATATACGAGTTTATACTTGGATGTTTCTAAAATATGTGTTAAAATAAGAGAAGATTTTGTTGTTAGTGATATTTTGTCTTCGAGTTTTTAGTAAACCTCCTTTTAGGCGTCGCTTCTTTCGGGTAAAAAATTAAAATAATCTATAGAATTTGTTTTCAAGCGTAATTATTTCTGAACCAGTGCGTTAAGTATCCGTCTTTGTGTCAACTTTTTAGTAGGTATATCTATAGCATCAATTCATCATATTCTTCATGTAAGTTATATTATATAATAATGTATTATTATTGTCTTATACTTCACTCAATCTAAGAAAATTGAAACAGCCAAATTAATATTACCTACAAAATTATAGTTTTTAATCTTAATATTACTCCATGAATATATTATATAACATATTATTAAATAACCTATTTTTTTTTTATTTAAGAGTATTTTCTTGATTAAACTAATCTGCTAGGTTTGCTGGTCTGTTTTGAGGTCTATATGTCAATTTCCTCCAATCACGAGCCAGTAACTTGTCTCTCATTGGTGATAGAGTAGCGAAACTAGGGGGTTTTTAATAGCGAAAGCCCTTTTTTTTCTAATCTACCACTGACAATTTAAGAACGCCAAAACCTATTTCAATTACCAATATCTAATTTATAGATAACTTCAATATAATTTAATTAGTATGAAATATATCTTCAATATAATATAATTAGTATGATATATGATAAATATTTCTTCATTTATTAGTCCTCTCAATCATTCAAGACAAGTTGACAGATTGAATTGAGTGGGATGAATCATGAAATTGTTTCGTCAATTTATTAAATTAAGTGCTTTGTTCATTAGTATGAATTATGATGGGATGTTATGTATTAGAAGTGACGTGAGATGGGTCTGACACAAGGTTTTTGATATTTTTTGTGTGCTATAGAGAAAAACATTAAGTAATGTTCGGATTTGTAATTTGATCGATTATTTTGGACTGGAATCAACGGGTTTTAAGATACCTAAATAATAATATTGGTATAAAAAGTAAAAATATATTTAGTCCGTTAATTCTTATTAGATAATAAAAAATATTAAACAAGTATTTTTTTATGAAATTAAAATTACGACCTCCGTGGTCGAGTAGCGTACACACCAGTTTTCAAGGTGTCGCCAGCTCTGAGGTCCCGGGTTCGATCCCCGGACGAGTTAATGTAGAAAACTACTTTTCTGCATTGTCTCGGGTTGGGTGTTTGTGGTACCTTCAATGTTTTTGATTCCATAACACAAGTGCTTTAGCTACTTACTTTAGGTTTAGAGCAATATATTTTCAAAATAACTAAAAACTCACTTGGCGGTTTCAGATTCTAATTCTGAAATCCAGGTTTCCTCACGATGATATTGTTTACCCGTTATTAATTTAGTATTAAAAAAATAATTGACTCGTGATTGGTGTATGGATGACAGATGGACCACATGCTACACTAGTCTAGCGGATTTTTAATTGCAAATACCCTTATGGGCAAAACCAGGTGAAAATTTATTAGCTTATTTCTCTTGATAATCGCGGCTATAATTAGCGTAATTGAGTAATGTTTTACATGCTATAGTAAGGTATTGAATGCAATGAATAAATAGGAAAATAAATTATGTATTTTGTACTACAACTCTCCCTCCTGTTCATTATACAGTGTAATAATGTTATAGGTACCTATTAAAGCATAATAAACAGGAAAATTATTTACAGCTACAAGTTTTTATTAATATTAAAATATAAAAGTTTTCATAAAACAGTTTTCTTGGCGGTCTTATCTAGTTTTTATAAACTGCTGTTCAACGAAACGCCTTTTCAAAAATAAATATATTTTGCCAGTAAATATTTAGAATATTGATAACCCTTTTAGGTAAAGAAATAGCAGTTGATCTAGTCAAGAAAGCAGCCAAACAATAAAGTAACTTAATATAAGGTAATAAGGACTGATTTTGTAGTTCAGGTTTCAGTAAAGAGTTTAGGTTGCCTGCCTAAAAATATTCCGACATATTTACTTCAATTTCTAGAGATTTAGTTTCAACAAGAATTTAGGCAATTTTTCGTGAAATTCCAAGTCTTATACCATAAGTCCGGTCCGGACCACAGACGGGTTTAGTCGAGACTTAGACCGAAGCTATAAACCAAATTTCATCCGGATCCTTTGAGAAATACGGTAGCCATTTTGCGGGCGAATTTCTTTGCGTCGTATATTTCAACCTTATGGTGACATTGGTTTACAGGTAAAAAACAGATGAATGTTATGTAGGTAATAGAATTTGGTATTCGATTTGAGGTATTTCTTTAAAACAAAACGGTTTACTCGAATATGTTCTCGGGATCACCCGACTAGTTTCAGACTCAATAGGCGTCCCTAATCATGAGCTGACGCGGCAGCGGTGGTGTCGCGAGTCGAACTCTCGCGATTAGAGACTCCTATTGAGTCTGAAACTAGTCGGGCGATCCCGAGAATATACGTGAGTAAACCGTTTTGTTTTAAATAATTATGTTTTCATGCCATGAATATCTATTTAAATGAATATCAATATGTCATGTTAATGGTCAAGTTAATACTGAAACCTTTCTATTTTTATGACCCTAAAATATTGTGTAAAACAATAGTTTTTTCGCGCAGGGCTTTGCCCATGTAGTTGTCGATTATCGCAGCAAAAAGTAGCCTATGTCCTTTTTTGGGATCCAAGCTTACATCATACTAAGTTTCGTCAAAAACGGTTCAATGGTTCAGCCGTAAAAGCCTAAGAAGCAGACAGACACAACAGACGAAACAGAAAATAAACCTTTACCTTACCCTAAAAGTTCATAAATGCCTAAAGGCTGACATTTCTGTTGCCAGATAATTGTTATTCGTGGAATAAAATTGACGTCTGACAGTTTTTGTATGGAAGAACTGTAAAAAATTTAATACCATTCTTCAGAGCAACTTATCTGGTGTTGGTAAATCAGACCTAAATGAAAATATGAGATACTTTATCCCAATTTTAAGTTTCCGTAGTATTACCCCCGAATACTGAAACGCTATTTAACTTTAAGACCGTCTTAAATGTGTATTTGTCGCTGCTTTACACCTTAAATTGAGAGAGACAGCACGAGATTTAACGGTGACTTAAAACTGATTGACGTTCCATTATTCAGCCAGAGTTTTCTACAGTCAGTTCAAATTCCCAGTCAAAAGCAACCATTAATAAACTAAGGTAAATCCAGTACAGTATTAAAATTGAATAGTCTAAAACAACAGTATCGTTCAAACTTCCAAGCTTTGTACTGAAGCTAGTACATACATTACTTACTCACATTACGACGTCCAACTTAAGTGATGAAATGGTTTTATTCCCTGTTGAGCTACCTGGGTTTGTTTCTAGTATTTTGTACCGAAATTTGTAATACGGATCTTTATTTATACCAGCTAGTGGTATAGATACGTAGTATTTTTTTTAGGGTCGGATTTCAGACTCTGGACATTAAATCATGCTAAAAATATTATTTTTTTCGCATAACATTGTATTATTTTGACGTATTTAAATCGTTAAATAAACTAAAATAAGTCGTAATTATTATTTTGTTTTCGTTTTAAGTATTTAGTTATATTTTGTTCCATGATAAATTAAACAAGTTTCCTAGCTTCATTTATTTATTAAGTTTTTTAAAGCAGAGTGCTTAAGCGGGCTGAGATGCCTTAGATATTAGTTGTCACTAACGATACCAATTTGAGATTTACGTCCAAATTACTTAACAAATGATTTTAAATTTTTCATCCATATTGGAAACTAGCTGTTGCCAGCTGCTCCGCCCGCGTGGGTCTCGGTTATCGCAACAAAAAGTAGCCTATGTCCTTTTTTAGGATTCTAGGTTAGCCTATACCAAGTTTCATCAAAAACAGTTTTGCGGTTTAGCCTTGCAAGCGTAACAGATAAACAGAAAGACAGAGACTTTCGCATTTATAATATAATTATAGACTCTTTCCAGACTTTTGCGACTTTGTTCGCGTGTTTTAGTTTCAACGATTTTTCATTTTTGCAACATTTTTCATTTATGCTCCGCTCCTATTGGTCGTAGCGTGATGTTATATAGCCTATAGCCTTCCTCAATAAACGGACTATCTAATACAAAAAGAATTTTTCAATTCGAACCAGTAGTTCCTGAGATTAGAGCGATCAAACAAACAAACAAACAAACAAACCAACAAACAAACAAACTCTTCAGCTTTATAACATTAGTATAGATTATACCTACTAATATAACCCAATAGTTATTACAGTTATATATTCCCGCCATCACATAATAAGGTTGTCATTCTATCCTTTACAACCGCCATTATAACCCATTTCACTCGATTGCCTTTATGAGTTGCGACTGAAATAGACGAGACACGTACGCAGAATATAGATATAATATTATTGCCAACCCTATTTATACGGCTAAAATAAGCTTGGTCTTTTTGTCCTAGTTTGGTCTTTTGATGCTAGAAATATAAGATGAATTTCTACTTGGCAATTAAATAAAATCAAATATCAATGTTATTTTTTTTTGTCATTAGGTATATTATTTAAAGATAGGTTCTACAGCTGCTGCCTAACACTAACCTAATATGATCAAGTTTATTTTTCTCAGAAACAACACTAGAAAACAGCAAAGAGTACGCAAATCTGGATGCTGTCTATAACCAATATTTTTTTTACAATTTACAATTACAATTTAATTCTCTAGATTTTACGGTTCATGAGATACAGTCAGCTGGCAAAAAGACAGACAGACGGACGGACGGACAGACAGTCGGAAAGCGGAGGCTTAGTAATATGGTCCCGTTGGCACTCTTTGGGTACGGAATACAAATAAAAAAGCATGTAAAATCCTTTTCTGTTTTAAGCATCAAACATTACAAATTCACTGGCTCACAACCTCAGCAAATCCCTTGTGTAGGACACGCTTCACTCTCCAGTCTTGCCGGCTTTTATTTTAACTGACAGTTTGACTTCACTGACAGTTTCTTCCGATTCGAATTGTAGATACTGTTTACGTATCATTGTCTATTAAATTGATAGACTAGGTACACAAATGGGATGTTTTTATTTAAACTGTTTTTAAAAGAATAAAATAGATTATTCATCCAGATTAATATTATAAATGCAAAAGGAAGTCCGTCTGCCTTTCTGTCTGTTACTTCTGTGATCTGTGTCTTTCACGGCTAAACCCCTGAACTGATTATAATAAAACTTGGTATGGAGTAAGCTCGGGTCCCAAGAAAGGAGATAAAGTACTTTTTGCCGCAATAACCGACACCCACGTGGGCGGAGCCGCAAGCAAAAGCCTAAGGTAAGCTATAAATGTTTGGTACACGAATAAAAATATATTTTTTATATATTATGGAAAATTAAAAATACTACGTTAGTTGGCTACTATAAAAATTTACTCAATAAATTATTTCAGTTGCAAAATGTCTGAAAATCCTAAAGTAGGTAAAGTAACCACAAACTTAATTATAATAATAAGACATTTTATATAATATGTTTTGCTATGTTACTCAGGGAGAATGTAGCATTCTAATGGTAAAAGAATTTTTGAAATCGATCCAGTAGTTTTTGAGTTTATTCGTTATTACAAACATACAGAAATATAAACCATTCATATTCATAACATTTAATAAATAAACTTGTAAAACAATAATTTCATATTTATTTACCTTAATAAGAAGATTAATTAACTAAAACATTGAAGTAATATTTGGTAATATTTTTGCTAAACTAAAATCGTGTTCTAATTTCCTTTTTACATTTACTTTTATAATTAACTAATTAACACTTGGGTATTCAGAAAATGTTACGTACAACAGAATATGCGAAGGTAATTTATTTTCTGTGTAAACAATTCAGGTTTATAGGCCACAACACTTCCTTTGAAAAGAAAATATGTATTGTTTTTCTAATTCGTTGAGCATTTTTAGGCTGTTCTCATTTTTAATTGAACAAAATTCAATGAAGTAAATTTGATTGAAACGCGAATTATAAGAGAAACTAAACATTTGATTTTGTTCTTAAGCAGGCTTCTCAATGCACTCGATATTTATGTATTTATATTTTAAATTCAAAAACTTAGTCCGTAAATTAGATTATAAAAAAATATTAGACACGTTTTTTTTACTTTTTCAAAATAACTAAAAACAAAAGAGAAAGTGATTTAAAGTGAGTGAGGGAGTGGGGGCTAGTAACATTACGATGTTACGCAAAACGTATGAGATTGTGACGTCATACGACATTTCAATATAGAATAGAATAGAATAAAATAGAATTTATTTATTTGCTTGAAATATAGTAAATAACAGATCTTATAAATTAGTACAGTTCTTCATATTTCGCCTACTTAGTTCGGCATGCAAATTATTAACCAATTAATTAATAAAATTTATGACAAACTAGTTCAATTGACATTACAATTAAATTATTTGGACTACATAACATTTTTTACATTACATTTAATCTATCGTCGTAAGATTTTGGTAACTTAAAAAAAGAAAAAATACGTGTCTCATATTTTTTAATAATCTACATGGCGGACATTAAATAAAAATTGTCACCATCCCTATTGCCAAAATATAGTAAAAATAATATTTCAATATCTTTTACGTTACTTGAAAGCCATTTGTAATACCATCCCAATAAGTAACATTAAACTCTGTGTGAAGGTTGTAAGCGCTTAAACACCCCTCAGAGTATTAATAATTTCAAGAACATTATTTTGAGGTAAATTTAATTAGTTTTTAAGAATATATTTTGTATTTTACTTGACTTTAGTAAGGTAACTAAGAATTATTTATCTGACGGATTATGAAAAGCTAAAATCTAATTAATCTGATGGCTAGATACCTAATATAAAATTATTAGACACGTATTTTTTGGTTTTTTAATAAAGATACTCTAAATTTATAATGCGAATCAAAATTCAGGAGTAAGGGCTAATGATGTCATGCTTGTGTACAAATTGCACGAAATTGTGACGTCATATGACATTTGAAATCGATGTCTCGTCCTGAGTTATTGGTTACGTAAAATAATAAATAAATCTAGTTTTAAATTTAAATAAATATTTAAAAAAAATGACGTTTACTCCATTGATTGTTATTATTGTATGGTAATTTGATTGAGACCGATAGACTGTATAGTAGCAGGACGTATTTACTCTCAGTCATAGACTAATGTCGTGGTGGCCTAGTGGTTCAATGAACGGATTTGTGTGCACAAGGTTGCAGGTTCGAACCCACTACATGCAAGTACCAATGTGACTTTTTCAAATTTATATGTACTTTCTTAATTATTCTAAGACATCATTGACAAACGGTGAAAGATAACATCGTGAGGAAACCTGGAGTCCAACAATTGGAATCTGAAATCGCCAACCCACAATGAGAAAGCGTGGTGATCAATGCTCGTTCCTTCTCTATATGAGAAGAGGTCTGTGCCCAGCAGTGGGACATTTATAGGCTGGTATGACTGATAGACAAATAAGCGATTAGTTGAAAAATATAAAGATATTATGCTTTGTGGAATTTGAACGCTAAGTATTAACCTTTAATTCAGTTTACCAGTGACGATGATTCTTATAAAAGTATCTAATCATCATCAGCCTATATTCGTCCACTGCTGGACATAGGCCACTCCTATGGCACGCCACTGAGCTCGATTTTCAGCTCTTTGTCTCCAACCACTGCCAGCCACTTTACGGATGTCGTCGCTCCATCTAGCCCCCGGTCGTCCTACACTACGTTTGCCGAGACGCGGTCTCCACTCAAGAACACGTTTTCCCCAACGGTTGTCGGTTCTGCGGCATATATTATGACCAGCCCACTGCCACAAAGGTATCTATACATGGGCAATATAAATTTAAACAAAAGGAAAAATAAATTTAACGTAAAAACAACTTGAGATGAAAGTAAAAAGACTTCAAATAAAAACAAATTAATCAATTCAGAATAATAGCATTCTTTCCTCACAAACTTATATAAAAGTTTATACCACAATAATCTAAGGAGATACGAAAGTTTCACAAAAACATGTTCCTTAGATTATACTTGCGCCCCACATTTGCATAAGGATAAACAAACGAAGGCTATCTGAAAAACAAGCGCAGAAAGTCTTTGGATTTTTGTAGAAAAGGATTTTATTTGAATCTTTAAACTCAGCATAAAAGTATTAATCCTTACTAATATTACAAATGCGAAAGTAACTTTGTCTGTCTGTCGCGCTGTCACGCTGTTGCTGTATAGCGTGTAAAAGGGCTTTTTAAGAACAATATTGAAATAATTTTTTAAGTAATTTTCTTAGATAATAAAATATATCGATATATTTAGGTAGCCGATAAATCAATCAAGTTGTAACATGTAAACGGATTCAGATGTAAATGTTGTCAGCATTTTCTGTTAGGAAATGCTGAGTACCGTAGTGTTTGGATAGGGGCCAAATGGATAAAAATAAAATTATTTAGGGTAAAATTAAATATTCAGTAAGTAAAATAGTCGAAAAACCAATAATTTGTACTGAAAAAAAAAAACGGTTTTCGTTAAGTATAATAATGCCATTGTTAAATTAAGTAACTGTACATAATTATCTTCTTTTAATAATCCTTTCTTTGTTTAAATAAAATAAATAGTTTAAAAGCCCATAAAACCCGCCATTTTGATTTCAAGAATTTTATGTAGGTACCCAATGATGACACGCGTCATGAAGACGAATCTAAAGGCCTGTCGTTTACAAACTTTGAATGTAACAAAATCTGTTGAGCCGTTGAGTAGTTACGAGCAGACACAATATGCTTATATACAGGTCAAAGACATAACCCTACTTTTGGGCCTTGTCTCAGTTGGGTTGTTTTCCATAAACACTATAACTTACCTATAGAAGAATACTAACAAATAAAGCGTTCTGTAAAAACACTAAACAAAAAGCCTGTTTCATGATAATATTACAATATGAATGAATGAAATATATAAATAACTAGTCCCCCGCAACTTTGCCCGCATTTTTTAGTTTCAACGATTTTTCATTTTTGCAACATTTTTCATTTATGCTCCGCTCCTATTGGTCGTAGCGTGATGTTATATAGCCTATAGCCTTCCTTAATAAACGGACTATCCAATACAAAAAGATTTTTTCAATTCGAACCAGTAGTTCCTGAGATTAGCGCGGTCAAACAAACAAACAAACTCTTCAGCTTTATAATATAAGTATAGATGTATAATTGTGGACCTCTCAAATATAACCACATGTGCTTACCCATTTGGATAAAATTATCATTTATGCTTCGCTCCTATTGGTCGTAGCGTGATGTTATATAGCCTATAGCCTTCCTCAATAAACGGACTATCCAATACAAAAATAATTTTTCAATTCGAACTAGTAGTTCCTGAGATTAGCGCGTTCAAACAAACAAATAAACAAACAAACAAACAAACTCTTCAGCTTTATAATATTAGTATAGATAGGTACAGCAAGCTAAAACAAACCCTAATTATAAACAAATAACAGATATTTTCCCTTCCCTAAGCACTAAAGATGAGAATATCGGAAACGATAAAAGCACATCAACATTATGCTAATACGACATTGTTACTTAACGGAAAACCTAACGAGTATTACCATTGTAAAGGAAATTAAAGATAAACAAATACATACAGACTGCTTCTTAAAGATAAAGGAATCATGCTTATATATTTTAAGTACGTAAAAGTTATTGGTTTACGTATATTTGGAACACAATGTTGGTATATTCACGACAGAAAATAATCTGACCTTTATATAGTTCAAGGTATTCTTTGCAATAAGTGTAGAGTAAAAGGTCAAACTACTATGTACAGTGTACATATTAGGTATTTATAGTAACATAATATATATGTCTTGTAAATCTGAATTCTCGGGGGCGTGTAAAAGGCCACCAGGCACTCTGCTATTTTGTGACATATTGTTACCACCTTAGAGAATAAATAAGTAAACTAAAGAGTGCGCCTAACGGGGTATGAACGGTGAGCACTAGTATGAACAGCGTCGTCATCAAGACAACGTTAAATTTGTGTCAAAATAAACCGCGCTGTTTTAGTAATACTATCTCAAAACCTAATATCCATTTAATTACACTATTAATATTGGAAACATCGATATTTTCACTTAACTAGACAGTAGGTACTTACAACCAAAATTTTGCCTACGATTGGCACAACGGACTACTAGTGATGCGCGGACTATATGCTTACTTATCTATAATCTAAGAAAGATCAGAAATCAAGTATTGGAGGAAAGAAAATTTTTAGGCATGGTCTAACAAAGACGATGTCTAAACAAGGTTTAATCTTATAGACTAATTTATTTTATATTTTACATGTATTAATAGAGCCATATATATATTATATCTATCTGAACATAGTTACTCTGTCTGTCTTTGAAAGAATAAAGAATACTTTTTGCTGCGAAAACTAACATTTACGCGAGCGGAGCCGCAGTCAAAACATAGTTTTCAGAAATAAATTTGTTAACTAATAATATGTGTATCTTCGTTTTCAGTTGTATTAATCTTGGTTAAGTCTCTGTAAGCCACCCAATAACTGAATGTAGGTGTTGTTGCGTGGTATTAAGGGATTAAATCAGGTCAATGGATGTTATGATTAAGGGATAGAGTTAAATGATAGGTATATTCTAGTGATTTGCCTCCATTTGACTCCAAGGACTCCGTGGCCAAGGCACAGACGGGACCGGGGTGTTTTTAGTCAGCGAAACTCTGACATATACTTACGCCGTGCCCTCGGCGTGGCGAAAATTAACAAGGTATTTTCTAGTGCTAAATTTATCTTCACTTTATCTAGAAGTGGTATTAAAAATGTTATGTACCTACTGAATTAACATACACATCATTCTAAGTATTTCACTTTTCCATCTAAGGTTATCTATGGTACATATCGTTAGTTCACGTTAATTCACTTACATTATCCATTGCTCCATTAGTCATTGCTCCATTCATAATATTACTATAACATTTTATTCATTGCTCCAGGCGAGAGTTTTAATCCTTAGTAATATTATAAATGCGAAAATAACTCTGTCTATCAGTCTGTCGCGCTTTCACGCCAAAACTAACCTGCCTGATAAAGGACATATTATGCTACTTTCATCGACGCGGGTGCAGCCGCGGTAAACAGCTAGTTTTTAAACATATATAAAACAAATTCGGGTTAGTTACACCATTTATAACTCAAGAAAGGGTGGACCGATTTTAACGACCTTTGATTTTTTGGATTCATTTTCAGCTCGAATATATAACAATAAATCTTACGGGAACTGGAACTACTTAAGCGGGTAAAACCGCGTGGCACAGCTTGTTTACAAATAAACAACTACTAATGCTATCTGCTTTGAGCGTCAAAGGGTACTCTATCCAACAATTCATATTCTGGTACAAAGCACGACATGTCCAAAAGAGTAATCCTAAAACAAATTATTCATATTCGTTGACATTCATACAAGTCTTTATAACAGGGTATCACGCAAACAGTACATTGTAAACTAGAATTAATATTTACTTGTTACGTACTAAGTCTAGACTGTAATGTATTCTGTACGATATCCTTTAACAAACAGTTGTAAAGTTAACACACAACTTGTTTGGTGTTTGTGTATAAAGACGGATTAAATTTTAGTTTACTGAGCTGGTATTTTCGGCTTCTGTAATAATTGATATTGTTATTTATATACACGGGTTAAGAAATTCTCTTGATTATATTTGACAATATTTTAATTATTTAATAAAAAAAATATATATTACAAACTATGTCGAGTTGTACAACGGCAGATTAAATACTTTCATAATGAACTAGTTACAAGCATTTTAATATTCCTAATTAGATAGAGAGAGCTATACCATCAGGTGACGTCACCTTCGTAATTCTCCATACTAATCTGGGGCTGCCCCGTACATGTCGTCGTTTTAAAATAGACATAAATGCGTCATCTACTAGCTATAAAAGCTTATAACTTTAGTATTAATGTATATTATTTTATTGATGTTATTTCGCAATTGTGCTTTAATTTAATATAATTGTTAATGTCCATCAATTAGATTATAAAAATATAGACACATATTTTTTCTTATTTTATGTAACTAAAAACTCAAGACAAATACATTGATTTGAAATTTTGCATGACTTCACAATTTAATCTCGCTTTTCTACTGAAGAGAAACCTATTCAGTTGTTTAAAGATAATGTATTTATTAGTATCATTAATAAAATCTAAATTAGGAGTTTATTTTAATTTGAAATTTAATTTTATTAAGTCGTTCTACTTTAAAAGTAATTATTTTACTAAAATCTTTCCAATTACATGTTATTTATTGCCTGTGAAATTCTGTTGGCAATTTCGTTAAAATTTGATATTTTTATATTAGAATGGTTTGTTACTATCATATTTAAATGGCTAGCAATAAATTTATAAACTGCGACAGCTGTGGTTACGAACATTGGTCGGTTCGGGTGGCTAAAAAGCAATTCTGCAAATTAAAATAGCCACATTTTATTTTTGAAATCAACACGTATAGTTTCATATTTCAATTGAAACTATTTTAAACAGTTCAATTAATTTAAAACAAATAATTAACATTTAAAAATTAGGTTTGATAAATTAAAATCGGAAAAAATGTAAGATACCAAGTGCTCTAAAAAAAACAATCAAGTAAATAAAAAAATTACATAAAAATAATCATTTATTAAAAAGATTATTATTTTTATATTTAAAAAAGTATAATACCTATAAAAGTACTGTTCCATTCTCTGGTTAAAATTAAATTGTTTTACCTTTTTATCAGTGCCGTAAACTTTGCTCACCGCTCAAAATATTACGATGTTTCATTTTGAATTCTAAATTAAAACATTACCGAGGTCTATGCTAACATTTCTTTTGTTTTGAAGCGTAAAATATTTTAATAATTTGGGTTTTCTGCTATTCGTATTTACGTTGTTACTAGTTTTCTAGGCCAAATATGATTGGTACAGATTTAGATTGAGGAATTCAAAAATCAAAAAAAAAAATCAAAATCATCAACGGTTTTTCATTTTTGCAACATTTTTCATTTATGCTCCGCTCCTTTTGGTCGCAGCGTAATGTTATATAGCTTATAGCCTTCCTCAATAAATGGGCTATCCAGCACTGATTTCTTTTTAATTCGGACTTCCTGAGATTAGCGCGTTCAAACAAACAAACAAACTCTTCAGCTTTATATATTAGTATAGATTATTCTACGAATATCATATCAGTTAAGTTCGCCTTCTTCCGCTAAGAGTCGGTCAAACCTTACAGTTTACGTACGGTTTGACTGATAATAATGGTTAAGCCGCGCTCGCCGAGGTAAGTCCGTAGATGGGTGACCATTTGTTAACATACCGAGACCCCTCCGTGCCTAAGAGAGCACGTTAAGCCATTTGTCCCGTCTGTCATAAGTTGATCTTTGACAGTCGTTAAATCATTACAATTCTGACAACCAGTCTTACTATGGGATACTGTGTTACTCAGTAAAATGGGTTGTAGAAGACAGATAGGCAGTCGCTCTATGTAAACACGGCATTCAGCTGAATCTGGAGTCTGAAAACCGACTATATCATAGCTTGGGAAAAGACTAAGCAGAAAAAAAAAACTTTGTCAGTAAGTACGTACATAACGACTATGACGACCTCCGTGGTCGAGTGGCGTACACACCGGTTTCAAGGTGTCGCCAGCTCTGATGTCCCGGGTTCGATCCCCGGCCGGGTCAATGTAGAACAACTTTTCTACATGTCTCGGGTCTGGGTGTTTGTAGTACCTTCGTTGTCTCTGATTCCATAACACAAGTGCTTTAGCTACTTACTTTGGGTTCAGAGCAATGTATTGATGTTGTCCACATTTATTTATTTATTTATAATACCTATTATTCGACAAGTGTCATGTGTATATAAGCTGAAAACAAAAAGGGTATAATTTCGAATCCAGTTTAAATTCGTAAATTAGTAAAAGGCTAAATTGTTTGTAGGTTTTAAAATTTCGCACGTATATTTAGGCTTTGGAACAGGTGTGGCAATATATTTCTGCCACGTATTAAGGATACAAGGTACTTTTATTAAAATTAATTTATTTTCCAGTGCTCTTTTAAAGCTATACTAATTCAAACGGTTAACAGTTTAGATATATCTTCATCTATCACTTTTTTTTTTGTAAATAACTGACAACTTTTATTAGCCATATTTTATTTCCATTGTTTTACTTAAAAAATAATTTTTTTGTAGTTATATAATAAATAGACTTTATAAATACTTCTATTATTAGATATATTTTTTTAATTTCCTATTTAAATTAAAGAACGCAACGCGAAGAATAATGCAAAAAAAATACTTTTTTTAGCCTAGTTAGTATGTCTTTTTTCAACCTAGCCCTTTCCTACTCTTTGTTCGAAGCTCCTTCCAGTCTCACAAAATTCAGCTTAATTCCACTCCTTTACAAGCAACAACTGCCTATCTTACTTCGTCAACCCATTTACCTAATACCAGACTTTTCCAAGTATTTATTTAGAGAAAAGCTTTTTAAATTGAGACCTAACAACTGCCATCATATAAACCTTTAAGAAGTGAACAAGCGTCTAACTGAGTAATATAAATTTTCTATGAACTTGTGATTTCCTAGTCCATGAAACTTGCTTGTACAAGAGTAATAAACTTTTAAAGTTCCATTTATTAAATTCTACGAAATGGTCTTTCTTAGTTAAGTATTATTTATTTTTCTTTTTGTTTGAGTGATTTTTAATTTTTATTTTGTGCCAGTGTTTTCTTTCTTTGTCTTTATATACCCACAGTCATGCGATAGCATACGATATTTTTTAAAGACACCCAATATTTTATATCGATATTTAAATACCTTCTGTATACCTTCATAATTATTTAGGAATATTGAAAGTGATTCGACTCGCGAGACCGCCTCCGCGTCAGCTCATGATTAAGGACTCCTATTGAGTCTTCATCTAGTCAGGCAATCTCGAAAATGTGCGTAAATAAACCGTTGATATTCCTAAATAACTATAGGACCTACATAACAAAAGCAGAACGATTTTTGTTGATGATATAATAAAAAAGCAAAAATAAATTTATAAAGGATATGATAAATAAAGTTATGAAGATTCCACAAAAAATAAATAGACCAATGACCAATGAATTTTTGTACCAAGTTCAAGGGTTCATTAATTCATTATTCATTGCCTCTGGTGACTTACTGTAATATCATCTCTTTAGTACAAATAGAGCAATGTACGTTAAAGTGTTTGGTCACTCGAATGTCACGAGTACAAGAGGTCGTTGTGTTAAGTACTCAATTCAGAGCCCAATGTCAGTTTCAGTTCGATGTATGTTCTGCATTAAATGTAGGAGTTATTATTATTATTATTGTTTTACAAATTTAACGCTAGAAAATAATGAAATATGTTATTCGTGCTTTAAATAATTGTAAGACACAAATTACAACCAGCGAAGGAAAACATCCTGAGAAAATATGGATTCCAAAAATTTTCATCTGAAATTACCAACCTGCAATGAGCAAGCGTGGTGGTCAATTCTCGTTCCTTTTCTATATGTGAAGGGGCCTGTGCCCATCAGTGGGACATTTATAGGCTGGTATTATTATATATATATCCGTGCTTTAACTCGTATGTATTTATAATATCTTCTTAAAAAAAAACATTTGTAAAGAAACATACCATTTCCAATATAGTATAAATTTATTCCATTTAAATTTGAACTTAACTCAGAACAGCTACTTAGTTTAATCTCATAGTGTGAACATTATTCTAAGCATAGCTTACGAAGCTCCAACTACTGCCAATTACCTCTTGTTTTCCTCAAAGTCTAGTAGTTACCTCTCCTAATTGAATATAATACTTAAACTTAAGTGGAAAAATGATAATTACAGGAAGCAACCTTTGCAATATATTTTTAGTGTTGCAAAAGTAAATACAACGCAGATGCAGGTTGAATTTTAAGAATGAAAAATCCATACTAATATTAAAAATGTAAAAGTAACTCTGTCTGTCTGTTACTTTCACTGCTACACCATTGAACTATTAAATTTGAATTTTCAACAGAGTTTGTTTTTCAAAAACTTCAGATAATTTAACTGTCAATGACTTGCATGGATGACAGGGGCATTTGAGCTGCAGCATCGTAGATCGAACCACAATAAAGAAACACCCGAAAATTTTTAGAAAAGCGCAAATAATTATCTATTCGAACCATTTCCATCACATTAGTTATTAAACAATAAAAACTCATCAAAATTGGGTTAAGATTAAGCAATAAATCATTGTACACATATTATTATTTGCAATAAATAAATTGAATTGATTTAAAACGCCGTAACTTATTATTACCGTAATAAAATTTAATGCCTTTTTGATTTGAAAAATACATAGTTCTAAAAAACTTATTATCTTTAATATAACTAAGCGCGAAACTGCGGGAAACAGTTATTTTATACTCAGTCTGTTCCGATAATTCTGCCTGTTTGTACATTATTGATTAAAATATTTATTTTCAAAATATTATCAACTACGATCTTTGTAAAACACTGAATGAAATGCTCCTATAAATGCATCATACATATAATTATAAACCAAGTATTATAAGGACATAATTAACATTGCATTAATTAAAAACGAAAGCATAAGAGCACGTAATTACTGTGAGTGTATTCACAGGCAAAACTATTATGAAATGTAAAAATAATTGTTTATACAAAACCAGATTTTTATTTAAATTTAGTATAATGTATAGTGACTTAATTCATTGTTACACATCGAATATTATAATTTACTTATCAAAGCCACGTATTTATATTTGAATTTTTGGTGTCTAAATTCATTAAGAAATATCGAGTATAACATTTGTATAAATTTCGTATTAAAAATGTATAAAATAAGGTAACTGCCGGATCTCGGCTCTCAGTACAAAAAGGTAAAAGGCAGGCTTTGGTATACTATCTTCAACTTGAGGTAAGTACAAAATATTGTCTTTGATATTTCCAGAGAATTATTGGCGACCTTTTATTTTTGGAACAACTATCCCTCATAGCGGATAGTCGCATTATATGGACGTTTGAAAATGCTAGTATCGTACCTTGCCTACCCTTGCAATCGCGCTAAGACATGCAACTCGGCCAACTTAGTTGTAATTACAATTGAGACAACTATAGCCCTGGAGCAACTATTCGGATTCTACCCTATATCTTAATTTTCAAATATTATTATTATATATATATATTTCTCTACAGTTTAGGTTCGTTCGGCCGGCGCGCCTCCCGGGCAGGCGAATAGCAGTAGGTTGCCGCTAGCTGCGTCGCGCGTAATTTTATTATTCTATATGACTACAACCTATCCCACTGCGTAAGACAGAGTTACGCGTTAGAAGAGAGCGGCAATATTTAAATAAATATCACATTAGACATTAATAAATGTATTAAATCATTTCTTTCAGTACCTAAAAGTTGGTGAAATAAGTACAAAACACAATACTTATAAATATAAATACAATGCCATAAAAATAAAATAATCGTTACAAAAACAAATTCGCAAATTATAATTATAAAAATGATTAAATGTAAATTTAAAACATTTTTTTTAAGAAAATTTTGAATAAGTAATAAATAATAATATAAAAAGAGCAAATATCAAGTCGCTCGCATTAAGCGCTTATGCGAGGTGAGTTGCACTTTATTGCGTCGCACATAGAGTCGCTTTTTTCTTTGCTAAGTGAACCTTCTGTAAATAATTTTCTGAAAATACTTCGTATAAAAGTAAGTTAACAATTTATTTCAAAATACAAATACAATTCTAAATGTTAAAGAGAATTTTAGATTAACACACGTTTAAACTAAATTAATGTTTCATTTTCACTGTAGTTAAATTATAATGTTTGATTCTAGTAAGACCTTAATTATCATTCATGGAATTTAATCACGTTTTACTCTTTAATATAAAGTCTATAATTTATTCTTTGTTAACATATATTTTACCCAATTTAAAAGTATTTTCTTTTATTATATTTAGTAATAGACCTCTTTTTTATTTTTATTCTGACAACCAGTCTTATTATGGGATACTGTGTTACCCAGTAAAATGGGTTGTGGAGGTCAGATAGACTCTCTATGTAAAATACGGTAAGTATTCAGCTAAATCAGGCGAGTCGGGAAGCCGACTCCAACATAGCTTGAGAAAAAGCTAGGCAGAAGAAGACAAATAATAAACTATAATATATTATATTCATTTGTTGTAGTATTTAATGAAATAAGACTAGCTATTTAAATATATTATTAAACTCATCAAATAATATTGCCTAGGATCTATTCAATTTAATGTTATTTATAACCAGCCTATAAATGTCCCAATTCTGGGTACAGGCCTCTTCTCATGTAGAGAAGGTACGCAAGCGATTTCAGATTCTAATTTTCAGAATCCAGGTTTCCTCACGATGTGTTCCTTCACCGTTTAAGTTTCTTTAGAAAATACATAATAACTTTGAAAAAGTCACATTGGTACTTGCCCCTAGTGGTCTCGAACCTGCAACTTTATGCATCCATCCGTTGAACCGTTAGGCCACCACGACATTACTATATACACTACAATATTATTAACACACATTTATTATCTGTTGACACAAAACTTGAGACATGAAATAAATATATATTGACAAGTTATATTGGATCCGTTTGTAAATCAAAGAAATTATAGTAATGTTTATAAAAACGTATTTATGATATATTTTGTAAAGTACTATACCTATACCTATACCTACTCAATTACGAGAAAATAACACCAAAAAACTTTTTTACTTTTTGATGTACAAAAAGTCTTACAAAATAATTAAAGCTTAAAAAATCTGTGGCGTTTAATAAAAATACTGCGAATTCCACACTTCCCCTCCTTATTTACGACCTCGGAAACCTCTCAGCATTGAGAAGCCAATTCAAAAAGGACTGAACACTCTCAATCAAAACACTTGAAAGAATTTCTGAAATCAAGAGAAATAAATAGAAAGGGTACGATCCGATTAGGGCTTCAATTATTGGATGGAAACAAATATTTTGAAATGTAAAGAATGTACGAGTCGATACGCATTTGTTTTTATCTTTAATGCCTGATTCCTATATAAAAACGATTTATTTTGCTAACGGAAAGTAGAATTTTCTCAGTAAAACGAAGAAAATTCTACCATCCGTAATCAAAACGAAACGTTTTTTGAATATAGGAACTGTCCATTAATCAATTAAAATCTGTCCGAAATCCTATGTACAAGGTTTTTTTTTTTTTTTTTTTTTCATTTATTATTTCAGAACTTTGTCGCTTAGCAACAATATCGTTCTATAAAATCTACACACATATTATACTCATACAACAAACAAAAATAAATACTTACAAAAACTAAATTAGCTAAGTATAAAATCCAATAATTGCTAGCCTGTACAGAACTTTAGCCTCTACGGAGAAAGGGGAGGCTAAAACACTGTTTACAAAACCTACATCTGAATTATATGTAGTTGGTAGGTTGATAGGTTGTGAGTTCCTTTTGAAAAATTTTTTGTTCTTTTTTTGTCAACTTGACTTTGCCTTGACTTTGAGTTTTAATGAAAACAACTGAGTGTGACTCTTTTTCAAAACTTGATCAGGCGATAACACAGACGCCAGCTACCGCGGTCCCTGGCGAAGTCTAACCAATGCCATGGACTGACAATGTGCTATTTGGCTTAGCTTACTTATTCACAGACTAATTATGAAGGCAAACATCATGAGGAATCCTGAATGAATTAAATGATGGAGAAGCATCTCTTAAGGTGTATTTAGAAGGTGCGAGAAATATCGTGCGAGTTACAGGACATTGCCATCTATGATTGATTTATTTATGACACCAAAGAAGCGCGGCCCTGCAATGTACTGAAAATCGCACGACATTTCTCGCATCGTCAAAATCAGGCCTTATTCGTGGTAATAAAGACTGCTTCTTCTCACACAGTTTTAAACTAGAATTATTATAAAATCAAACATATATAATTATTATTATTTAATCAATCATTGTAACAGATAAGTCAAAATCAATTAAGAGATTTCAATTTAATACCAAAGCAATTTTTTTATGGACCAATCTTTGTTCAAGTAGAATTAAGTATTTCAATCGTTTGCGTCTTAAGTATTAATTTGATAAGAAACGGCTTAGGTTTACAAAATTCTTACGTTATTCGAAGTTGAGCATTTTTTTTACAAATTAAATAGAATCTATGTACCTATGGTTAAATAAATTGGAATATCATCAAACAATTTGTCAAAGCAGCGATTTTTTTTTAAACGTCTAATTTTATTACAAAACCTGTTGTACTAAATCTTAATAAAAAAATCCTTATTATAAACAATACTGATAAAAGCCAAAAAATATAGTTACTAACCTAAAAATCTACACAAAAAAGTCTATAATCTCCTCCGAAATTCAGTAATTAAGATTCGTAGCTTAGTCTTATTCAAATTTTCATCGTAGGCGTTGGATCTTAACCCTCTCAGTTAAGAAATGATATCAAGTGCTAAATGCTACTAAGTCTTTAAGAGATTTCGTTATTAAATGAGGTCTATGTTTCTTTTTTGTTATTTTCTGGGTCAGTGGTTTAGGGTTACTAATATCTGGTGACTTTTGTTGAAGTACTAAATCTAGCTTTGATAGCGTTTGCAGGCGTCGATAGGGACTAATTGAAAAATAAAAATATAAAGTGAAAAATATCTTTGAAATTTATTTATTTAAATTACATATCAAAATAAACCTCATGAAATTTAATATTTTTTTGTGAGCCTTGAGGTGTTATTTTATTTAAATTAATTTACTTTGAATAAGCTCCCGAATTTTAAGTTTCAAATTCGAGTTTAATTTTCTCTGTTGCTTACTTATTTTATTAAATTCATGCTAAGTAGATACTTACGTCTCTAATTACAAAAGCAATATCATTTTACTAAAATAAATTTAACTTTTACAATTAAAACCTAGAGAAGTTAGAGTAACATAGACAAGAATAGAGAGCGCATCGCTAGTAGCCCCTTATGCCAAGCGTAAGCACATTTTTAGCTAAATGTACTACGCTCGTTTACTGATATAACTAATTTTTCATGCGGCGACAGACGTTTATGCGTAAATATCGACGGTTCCGATATTATAGGGATAATAATTTAGGTTTATAATAAAACGGTGCGCTCTGCTTTGATACTAACTTTACGTTGTTACTCATGTTCATAGTAGTGCCAACAATTCATACTCGATATGCGCGCTCTATAGTTTTACTTATTCCTCTATGGAGAAAACGAACTCTAGAGTAGATTAAGATAACTTAAGTAATAGAAAAAGAAATGCCAAAACAATTTGGATTTAGTGTACCCACTAAATCCAAATTGGAGATTATCCAAGACTTTCGAGAAACCGCATTAATAAGAACAGCTTAATTATATAGCATAATACTTATTTCTTAACCAAAAACTTAAATCTTGATACCCAAAACTTTAAATAGGTGCTGTTTTATCTAGCCGAAACTTAAATGCGGCCTAATTTAAGTTAATGCTAAGCCAAAAATAGATGAGATTTGGGAACGTGCTTCAAGTCTATCTGGAGATGTTAGTCTTCTGTAACTGGGTCGTATGTATTGATTTAAAACACGAAATATAAAAGTAAAAATGTTCTTGAAGGCTGCGTAATAGTTTTGTATATTTTTATCTTTCAAAAACACATACTGGCATCATACATATACGTTTTAGTCATATAAAACAAAAATATTCTAAGTAAATATTCTAATTCCCCTATTTAACTGCCCACCTCGACAAGTGGAATTTCGATAAGCGTTAACGATGACAGGAATTGCTTAAATGACATTAAATTTATGGAAATGACATTTCGTTTCGATAAGTCACATGACTTGGACTTGTCACTTCCATACATTTGAATGATTCGTTCAGCGTTATCGCTTGTCGAATCTTGCTTAAGCTAGAGTTTTTTTTTCTCAAACAAATATACTTGTACAAATGAAATATTGAATATTTACTGTCGGACAAAAGGAATGTCCAAATTCTTTCAAAACTTATAAAATTAGAGTTCCGTACCCAAAGGGTTCCAGCGGAACCCTGTCACTAAGCCGCAACTGTCCGTCCGTCCTTCCGTCTGTCTATCAGCGGTCTGTATGTCATAAAACGTAATCGCTAGAAAATTTAAATTTTGACAGAGTGTGTATTTCTTTACCCATTTTATGAAAAATAAATAAATAAAGGGGCTCCATAAAATAGTACGGAACCCTTCAGGCGCAATGCCGACTCGCACTTGGCAGGTTATTTTTGATGTTACAAGTAAAAATAGACAAGAAATTATGAACGTGAACATTTGCAGTTTGCATCGCCATAGTGAACAACCTAACTAGGTCAAAAGCATCGATTGTCAAACAAAATGATAAGTTATTAATATTAATAAGATGCCTATAGTTCAGTGTCAAGAGTAGAGAAAGGTAGGAGCAATTAAAATCCCATTACGGTAGAGAAATGAATGTCTTTTGCTTTGATGGTTGTTTTGATAGAAATTCTAGTTTACTAGATTATGAGGGATATTAATTGCGTGTAAGTGTCTCTGTATCGTGTGTGTAGACTTTTGATCGTATGTAAGACTTGAAACTATTAGCCCGACGCTCTTGGTATATTAAACCAAACCAAAGATCTGCTTTTCTTTTCAATTCAATTGCATGTCTGTTCGCTTTCATGGCTAAACCGCTGAACCGATTTTGATGAATCTTGATATGGGGTAAGGATACCAAGGAAGGACAATGGCTACTTTTTGCCGCAATACACGCACGCGGGCGGAGCCGACGGAAACAGCTAGTACATAATATAGAATTAGCGTGTTAGAATTAATTAGAATGTTCAAAGAGTCTTTCTTGGGAATTAGATGTGCATTCTTTATTTTAATTATTCTCCTCTGCTGCTAAAGTATTTCTAAACTAAATGATTTTTTTTACTGAAAGTTGCAAAAAAAAAATACTGTGACCGATTACCTACTTATTCCATACAAGTATTTTTAAAATAACCTAGATTTTTATCGAAAGAAAGCCATTGATATCGTTCATAATATTATGTAGTTCATCAAAAGTCTAACTTAGACTTAAAAATACTGTTACAAAAAATGTTTCGTATATATACAAAACTGAACTAAAGAGATATTCGGAAGGCAAAATTTGGCTAACTTACAGCGAGGAGATTTTTACAGCCTTATTTGCATATCTTGGCGGGAAATCTGGACATTCAAAATGTAGATTAGCATTAATGTCTCAGATTGTTGATATGGGTGTAATTACGCAGGGATAGTCGAGTTGTATAGGTCACCATGCCAATTACTACTGCGCGATGTGTTACGGGTTCGATCCCCGCATGTGACGAGTATTAGTGTAATCCATAGTAGTTTGTTCCAAGTCTCGGTGTCTTTTTTGCGTGTGATTTGAAATCCCTTGCGTAATATTGATTAAATTCCCTGGTGACGGAGTCGTGTTTCTCTTTAATCAAATATAGAGCAAAAGGTTTTCTATGTGACTACCTGTATTATTAAAAAATATTTAGTACTAGCTGTTTCCGCTGGCTCCACCCGCCTGAGTCTCGGTTAGCGTAACAAAACCTAGCCTATTTCTTTCCTTGCAATCCAAGCTTACCCTATAACAAGTTTCATCAAAATCGGTTCAGCGGTTTAGCCGTAAAAGCATAACAGACCAACAAATAGACGGAGTTACTTTTGCATTTATAATATTAGTATGGATTTCTATCCATATCAACGACTCAATTCATATTTCTTTTGTTTATATTAATTAACAAAAGAAATATGAATTGAGTCTTGATACGGAAATAAGAAAAAATATTTTTTCTTCTTCCTGCCCTTTTCCCAATTTATTTGATGTCAATTTTACTCTATCTCTTCTATCTCTTTGTCAACATTCTTCAAGTGGCACATTCCGAGTATGGTAAATAGTACCTTATTGTTTTTTTTATAGTAACATAGTTACTATGAATATTCATCGAACAACTTATTTACGTTAATTTTTAATGATCATAGTTCACACGGTCGTATTAGCTCATTATTTAAGAATCCAAAACTAATCGAATCGAGTGTAATCGATGTACCAAATAAAGAATTATAGTAAGACCAGTACCTATGAATAGTCTAACAGTAGAAATAGAAAATAGAAGCCTTTGCCCTACAGTGGGAGAGTTTAGGCTTAAAATAACAAAATAATAATGACCAGTGCCTGTACTATGAACTCTTGAAGCAGGAATGTCGCTATCGTGGAAGCGAGACAGAGCCTACACTCCGCGTAGCAAGGTCTCGCTTCTACAACGGCAACATTCCTGCTTTAAGAGCTCAAAGTAAGCGCGCAGTGTCTTAAATAAGTTCACAAGCGATACTTGGAATAAGTCTCGCGTGGGAATCGAAGCACTTAGTTGGTAGCCATTACACCGACGTTAAAATACGCTAACACAGTTAAAAACACATTACACGTTAACCATTTATGAGTTCGAAGAATAACTGACTGCAACACTTAACTGCTTTGAAACACGTCGCAAATTGCACTACCGGTTCTATAAATATCCCAACTATTACCTGACAATTACGTAGGTATAAAATGAAGACTCGAAAACTTCCTAATGATTACGTTTTCCATTATAGCTGTCTCGTTTACTTACATGCGTAACTTATCTTTTGTAATGTTCATTCGTAGCGAAAAGATTTAACGTCAGTAACTACGAAGGTAAAATATCAGGAGTATGAACAAGAAGCTGTGATGTGCGCACTCTATGCTTGTCTATGTTTAATCTAAGATATATAAAATTAGCTGTAGTATGCAGTTCCACGTGGGTGTCGGTTATCGCGGCAAAAAGTAACTAATGTTCTTTTTAGGATTCAATATTACCCCATACCAAGTTTCAACCAAATCAGTTCAGCGGTTTAGCCGTGAAAGCATAACAAACTGACAGACAGACAGTTAATAATTACTTTTAAATTTATAATAGTAGAATGGATTGCAGGATGAATGAATGCTTTTGAAAGAGAGATGAACTGGCGGGAGACATAAGCATGAGAAAGTTTTTAATTACAACTCTTCCATTAGCGACAAATATGCAAATAAGGTTTAAATTAACGAAGATCACTTACATATAATACCTTATTAAAACCATTGATCGTTTTAAATAAACGACTTCACTCCAATCCGACAGTATATACATAAAGAATGCAGGTTTCATTTTAACACTTCGATTTGGTTTGACTTTTCCTTACCATCGAAATTGGGGCCAGAAAAGATAATAAAAATGTTTATTACTTTGGGATTACGGATACCTTAAGTTGATTTGTTAAATGTATTTGTTTCATCAGCTCACTACTCGACTTTTTTGGTAGTAAAATTTCGATTAACCTAATTTATTTGCTGAATTCTGAGTGAAAAATATAAATATATTTTTTAGAAGATTAAATTTATTTTGACGTTTATTTACAGTCAGTCTGATAAATTATTTATTAATACCATAGTAACTTGCTGCAAAATCATGATATTTTGCATTAAAGATTAAAGTGAAGTTATAGTAATATTACGGAGAGAATGGCACGTGGAAGGAGAGGCCTATGTCCAGTGGGATGACAAAGGCTAAAAAAATAAAATATAATTTTACAAATTTACCTGGAAAACGTTGTTTTGCCAGGCTACCCTTTTCACCTAGGAGTATAAAAAATATCTCGAAACAATTCTCAGACCTACCAATATAAACAAAAAAATCGGTCAAGCCGTTTCGGAGGAGTTCGATAACAACACTGTGACGAGATTTTTATATATTAGAAAAGTATCCTTGATTTGCGTAACGATCACTACGTATAAGTATTTTATGCATCTCTTTTAAGGTTAAATTATAGTTAATACATTCAATGGTTTATGATTTATAAAAAGGCCATACAAACGTAAAATGATTTCAAAACCTAATAAGATCTTACGTAGCTGTAGCCGTAGCACTACGTAGCACCGTAGTCGATCTGAACTTAGCTACAACCAAATTCAATTTGTAGGAAACCTACTAAATCAACTCTTGAAATTGGGTGTGAAAATAGAACTTCTGCGACTTTGAACGATTGAGAGACCATAATAACGAAATTTCCGTAGCTGACTGCTACGAACATAGGTTCAGCTTAGATATTGGTCATTTGACAGTCGTAACATGAATTCTATCTTTGATATTGTCTATACATTTAGCCATTTATTCAAGGAGCTTCTAATAGCAACGCAAACTAGTTTAAAAAAGTCCTTAAAAATTCAATAGCCTATTACACGATTTAAACTACTTTATATCCACACGCCACGTATATACATCGAATATAAATGAATATATAAATAATTTAGAGAGCAAGAAATTAAGGTTATTAGTACGAGTATAACTTACGAATGGATCAAGATTTAGTTTACCTTAGTAAATATAAAAAAAACCGGTCTATTTCGTATTGGATTCGAGCTTGAAGGATTCCGTACCATGGAACGTAATTTAATATGGAGCAAAAACGCCAAAAAAGCACGTTTTTAGTACGAGAGTGGTAGCAGAGGCTTATTAGTAGGCACCCTTTGGTTACGGTACCCTAAAAAGAACCTTCAAATGTTAGATATATCTCCATAAAACTATACTCTCTTGTCACATTTTGCTCCAATTAAGACTATAATTATGGGTACCACCATGCCTACATTCACATAAAGCGTAGGCAGCATTGCCAATATTCCATTGGCATTTTGCCCCCTCGTAACATGTTGAGTTTAAATCGCAATAGTGCATAAGAAGTGACAAATTGTTTGTGCAACGCCCACAAAACTGCAGTGACAATGTTCGAGAATATGCTAAATAAGTTTTGTGGCAGAACAAAGAAACAAAACACTGTCAAATTGCTTGAATAACAAAATTACGAAATTGAAAGAAATTTTGTAAAAATTACTGGTCTTATAACACGGGACTTTATATATTATTATACATTAATATATTATACTTTATACGTTGCCTAAAATATAATATAAAAGTTAAGGTAAATAGGTAATATTAAAGTTAAGAATTAATTATATTTTTTTATTATCGCATTAACCCATGTGGTACAAATATTTGTTATTATAAATACGTGTTAATGAATGAAACCTTATAAATTTGATTAAAAAACTACTAAAACGGAACCCAAGCATGTTATAAAAACATTTATTCTGCGTAATAATGAAAATACTATAGAAAAACGAATGCTTGTAAAACATCCGATGAAAATTACCTATAGAAAACAAGACTTAAATGTAGCATAACTGGTACTAAGCTACGAAGGTTCTGATTAAATTCTTCAAACTAACACAAACAGACTCATATTTTGTTCTCGGTCCAAAATACCTAAAATTTTTATCAGAAAATTCAGCTTTTCTAAAAGGATCTCTTAAGTTCTACGAACCTTTGCAGATTAAAATGGCGTACAGATATTTTTATCTAGTGCTGGGACCTTTGACAAAACACATTCTTTAAAGGTTCTTAAATAAAGCTCCGAAGATAAGTTATAGTCGTTAGTGATTTCATATAACATTTTTGACCTACCCAATTATTTCAGTCACTTAGCTTAAAGGTTAAGTAGTAAATTAATCGTCATTAATCAATTTCAGATTCAAATACCCAACCCTAATGATCAATCAATAGCTTTGCGCGGACGATTATACAGAACTAGTTGATGCCCGCAGCTCCGCCCGCGTAGGTTTCAGCAATCGCCGCAAAAACTAGCCTATGTCCTTTCTTGGGATCCTAGCTTAGAGACAGTACAGGCTAAATTGATTGATTGATTCTATCTTTACATGATTGATAAAAAATACAAAAAACAAATTACCCTACTAAAAAAGTTACAGTAATCATAAGACTAAGTGTACCATAATACAGTTATTATATTTTTATAGGGCTAAATAAAATGGACGAAGTAAGGTCACTTGCTTATTATCTTGTTCACAGTACTGAAGTCAACTGAGAAAATGAGGTCAATAGGCCCGTAAACGTTGGACACGTTAGCTCTCGCAATGTGTATAGAATGGGGGTCTTTCAGCTCCAAATACAGCCTAAAATATCACAAGATATAAAAGGAAGAAAATAAAGTATTTTGGGATATGAATAATTATTATTAAACCAAGAATATTTAAGTTCAAGGCTCATTTTATCTTCTTGACTTTAAGAGACTGGGACCCTCGAGTTTGTTTCGACATTTCTTCTCAGGCTTAAAATATGTTGTATTATGACATGTAAAAGTGATGATCTTATCCTAGTTACAGAATAAATTATTTTATAATTATCATAATTATAGATAGAACACAATTGCCAAATTATTTTCGGGTCTAAGTAACATCAAAATGGACCACTAAACTGTAAAGGATCACGTGGTAGGCTTAAACGGAGATAATAATGAAAATATGGTGGATCAACTCACTCACGGCCATCTGATTCCAAACTAGGCAGAGCGTATATTATGGCAACCTGAGAACTAATTAACATACTCATATATTTCTAAATACATTAATATTATGGATAAATTACACCCAGACACAAAACAAATAATTATGCTCATCACACAAAGATTTGTCGGGTGGGATTTGTTTTGGTGGGAATGGAACCCACAACCTCCAGTTTAGCAGTCAGACTCACTAACCACTAGACCAACAGGCCAGATGAACTCAAGTCCTTAAGAAAGGACTTCACTGTTGCTAACGACAGAAGCACAAAGGACTGGATGAAGGAAAAATAATCCATGACACTTATAATCACAACAACACATAATCCAGTTTTATTATTAACTCGACACAGTTAACTCGACACAGATGACTAGTCGTTGTACCTAACTATAGCTTAGCTCAAGTGTCGACCAACCTCGCCTTTAACAGCACGTTAAACTGTCGGTAATAGTTATCAAAAGCTCTAACGACTGCGTCCGTAAGTGGTCCTAAGAGGCCATAATTATCGCTAACGAATTGGTGCTTGCATAGTGATCCTATTACTTGGAGAATGCATTGAGCACTTGTTAATATCTCAAAGTCTAACGTGGTTTTAAGATAAATTAAATAAATGACAATCAAATTAAAATGATCATGACTATTTTAACTCCGACGCCAAAAGCGAGGTGTTATAAGTTTGATCTCTGAAGATCTGTTTGTCTGTTTGTGGCATAGTAGGTCCTAAAAGAATAGATTGATTGCATGCGGTTTTTTGTTTAAAAGCTGAAGAGATCGAGATGGTTCTCAGGTATGATTTATGAAGATCTGTATGCCATTTTGAAAGTTATCAACAATTAGTCGGGAGCTTCTTTTTTTTATTTATTGTATTATTGTAGTGTTCATTTTTGAGTGTGATATAACGAAAAAGGTTTTAGTTATTTCATATTATGACTTTAGGTAATCTAAACAATTTGTTTTTATCTTACAAAGGCAAAGAATCAAAACCTTTTAAAAATTAATGAGAAACCTTATAACTAAATGAATTAATGTAGCACAATATTCTTTAAGTACATTTAGATGATTAGTTTTATCCTTGGGCCAACAACTTTAATACTGAGCTAAATATTTTGGTAGTTGTTACTACATATAATGAAGAAATATATAAAGGAATCTTTTGGGCTCGGCAAAGATCAATCCAATTAGTTGAGACAAACAAGATACGTCCAGCGGCTTCTTGAATAGGATGAAATAAATGCTTGTTAGATATTTTGACAAGGATCCTATTCCATTTTGAGCAATTACCTCATTTGTCTTTTTGTTATAAAAAAAGTTACGTTAAGAACTAAATGTGGACAATATCACACACATTCCTTTGAACCCAATTATAACGACCTCCGTGCTCGACTGGCGTATACACCGGTTTACAAGGAGTCGCTAGCTCTGAGGTTCCGGTTCGATCCCTGGACGAGTTCAACTATAAAACCACTTTCCTACATTTTCTCGGGTCTTGGTGTTTGTGATAACTTTTTTTTTTTTTTTTTAGGCCGGGGAATCCTCATGGACACCCGCTCACTCGGGGGAGCGAACGGGTAGTGTCAGACTCTTACTGACTAAACCTGAACTGCCGTGCTACGTCATCCGCGTTTCGTGTTGGTGCGTGGTAATGCATTGCAATTATTGTTTGTGGTACCTACGTTGTCTCTGATTTTCATTACACAAGTGCTTTAGCTAGTTACTTTGGCTTCTTAGCAATTTATGTGATGTTATCCACATTTATTTATTTTTATTGTAATAATTAAATTACATTAATAAATATTTTAGTAAAAACCTAATTAAAAAGAAATCTCAAAACCGACTAATATCACAACCATCGATATTTTTGCTTAAACGTCTGTCGTCGCACGGAAAATCACTTAAATCAGTAAACGAGCGTAGTACTTACAGCTAAAAATTTGCTTACACTCGTCACAACGGGCTACTAGCGATGCGCGCACTCTATGCTTGTCTATGTATACTCTAAGGTAGATAGATAACTCCTATACTATACCAACATGTTAATACAAAACACTTTAAATGTTTTAACAAAAAAACTTTAGTATATGTAACGTGAGGTATTGTAAAATAACTCGTATAGTTTATGTAGGCGTAAAGTGGTAGGAATTGTAGACGATTTAAAGCCACATTTCTCCTATAACGACATCAACTCATGTAACATTAAACTTTAAGTTTGGAATTTCCGCCTGCAATGCTCAAATATAATAAGATGTTTGAAATGGAATTTAGAAACTCATGTTTTGCAATCACTTGCTTCTAGGTCAGAAGCATTCGCGTTTTAAAACCTTTTTTTTGCCAACAATAAACATTATATTCTGAAAGTATTATCGTGTAAAATTTACATGAAAATTTTATAGAGTTCTTGCCCGCGGCTCCGCCCACGTTAGTGTCGGTTATCGCGGCAAAAAGTATCTTATGTTCTTTCTTAAGATCCAAGTTTACTCCATACCAAGTTTAATCTAAATCGGTTCAGCAGTTTAACCGAGAAAGCGTAACAGGCAGACAGAGTTACTTTCGCATTTATAATATTAAAATATGGGCTGGTATTATGGATAATCTATAATGCTTTGGCAATGCCGCCAGTCAGTCTGTTCGGTAGGCCAAAATAAATCATTGATTTGTATTAAATGGGTTGTTGAAGCTTTTTATTATCTAGCAGATAAAGTACTAAAAAGTTTGGTATACGTTGAGGAGTATTACGTCATGCATCCGTTATTAAAAAAAAACTTCTTTGTTTCATTCAAGGATAATAATTACTGTAATAATGTGGCCTGGTATTGTCACACTGCAAATCATCTTCTCAAACAGAGCAGGAGTGAATCTTAATCATCACACTTGCTCACTTGCGGATTAGTGATTTCAGATTTCCAAATTAAAAGGCGTGTCGTAAAAATCCGGTAATTAATAAATACTAACTTAAATGGAATAAAGCGAGTTTGTTTTGAAAAAATAATCTTTATAACTATAAATTGAAAGATTAAAAATCCTTCGACAAAATTTCACACAGGAAAGAGCTCAGTAATCAAACATTTCATAATTTTCATAATAATACTCTCGATCTGGTTCAATTCAAAACAAAACATTATCAAAATCGTTTCATCTATTTGGGAGCTACGAAACCACTAAAATATACACGGAAAAAAATTATAAGCGTTTTTTGCGACGGTGAAGTAAAAATTGAAATAAAATTACTGTAAATTCAGTTTCTGGCGTTCCAATTACAGTACAATAAAGGCACTTTGTTTCATTAACACTTTAAAAGAATTATGTGTTCTAGCGTAAGAAATCGATGAAAATCTAATAAGTTCCCGGAGGTGTTAACATTGGGCTGCTACTGCAACCATAACTTAAAACTGCTTCTTACAAACTGTTAAAAATCGTTGCTATTAAGTGTCACCTTTTACGAGATTTGAATAGTATATTCTTTTTATTTTGTCGTTTTAAATAAATGTGTTGTTGAATTTATATTAATATTTTTTAATTTATTAAATATTGTTTTATGAGTTAATATTTTTTTTATTCAATTGTTTTTTTTTTTGTTCACTACTTATTAAATTAAATTTTATTTTTTGTTATTTAAATACATTTTAACCTGCAAATAATGAGGTGCTAACATTAAGTTAAAGACTTAGACAAAATAAAAAAATGACTATGTTAACCTTACCTGATAAATCCAGAAAAAAGATTCAAGTTCACTACATAAATAAAACTTTCCTGTTTATTATAATTTCCACTAAAACAGTAAACCACTACACTTCACTATAAAACTATTAGGCGAACAAAGTTCTAAGTACACAAAGTTGTTCACGAACTTTTACCGTGAGCCCTTATTATGTGTCATAAATCTTATCACTTTCAGATATTCCGCGGTTTACGACCACCGACTTCACATTTCGTTGCACTCGACGTCCGTCACACGGAACAGCGACGCCGCAACACGTCTGGCATCCACGACACCTTGCGGGTAACTAACTAACGAACACAGCATCGCCAGGGTTTGCTCTTCAATGTGTGCGTGGAACCCCGTCCGTGAGAAGTGTACATACAGGACCAGTTCGATGTGTGAGTGATCCTAGACTCGCGTCAGTGATTTGAGTCGCGGTACAACTCTATGTTTGTGTGGGTGTCCGATCACCTACGGCTGCGTCTGTGTTGGTGCCCGGTACAGCCGGGAAAAACGGTCTGCGGAGCTCCGCGCATGCCCAAGAAGGTCTGAAAAATAAAATTGTGTTTCGCGCTATTTAAATACTGATGTGTGAGACAGATTATAAAACCAGTGTGCTTCTACAAAGAGGGTAATTCAACCGAATGGGGTTTTCATTAAATTCCACATGAATAAGTCGTTCAGAGTACTTCAGAGAATGTCTTTATATATTTTATTAGGTGTTTAATAATTTTCTACCTTGGTACACCTCTTTTGTATAAATTACAAATGTAGGTATCGTGTCGCGACAATGTTATTGACAGTGAATATATAGGTATCTTAAGTTAATGTTAAATGTTAATAAAGTATTAAAAAGCAAATGTGTTTTCTAACCTAATATAATCGTTGCAATAATTATGTTATTAATAAAGATATTAAAATTTATTATTTTATCTAATGTCGTATTTTTTTCTAGATAAAAATGAACCACCGCATCCTTGGAAGTACCTTGCCGCTGCGTTTTGTTGAAGCTTTTGCGAGACAAAATTAATTTAATCTTGTAGTTTCGAAACCGCTTGCTCGTCTGCCACTAGTCCATGCGTTTACGAGCTACGATGCCACAGACAGACAGACCGACATGTCAAAACTAAAACACCTCTACTTGCTTTAAACGGGGGTTAATCAAAAAGTGTGGATAAATAAATAGGTACCTACCCACTTTCTAATTTATTTTTGTGCTGAATTAAAAACTACATTGTTTTTCTTAAAAATCTAATCAATTGAGCACTTAGCCTTTTATGTATTTTATATAATAATGTTATACTATTTTACTCTCATAACATATTAGAAACGATACATTTTTATACGATATCCCGCGGAGTTCGTGACTACCTCCCACAGGTATAATTATCGAATAGTTGTTGTAGAAATAAATAAAAGAACATCGTAAATATTTTGCCTTGTGGTCCTATTAATCAGATTTGTAAGCATAAGCTTAGATAGAGAAGATTAGATAGATAAAAAAATTATGCTTTTTTGTAAGGCTTCGTAACTTAAAATAAACCGAACCCTTATATTAGGATCACTATTTATCTGCTCGTTCGTTTGTCTGAAAATATGTTGTTTCTTAGGAACGCGTGGTAGTATTATGTTCAAACTAATATCTAATACTCAATTCTATGAACTGTTGATGCAAAAGAAAGCAAGTTTTTATGTCATACTAGCTGTCCCCCGCGACTTTGTCAGCGTGTTTTAGTTTTAACGGTTTTTCATTTTTGCAACATTTTTCATTTATGCTCCGCTCCTTTTAGTTGCAGCGTAATGTTATATAACTTATAGCCTTCCTCAATAAATGGGCTATCCAACACTAAAAGATTTTTTCAAATCGGACCAGTAGTTCCTGAGATTTGCGCGTTCAAACAAACAAACAAACTCTTTAGCTTTTTATATTAGTATAGATTTATAGCACTGTTATGATGGCTATAAGCTCTTGATCTCCGAGGATATCGGTATAAACCTAAGTAGGTATTTGTTACATAAAAATCGGACAAGTGCGAATATGACTTGAGACTATCTGCATTTTTTTTATTGAATATGTGTTAGATGGTTTTATCTTATAATGTACAAGCCTGCGTGGATTATGATTATATTCCTACAAGTTGTCCTCCGCGACTTTGTCCACGTATTTTAGTTTCAACGGTTTTTCATGTATGCTCCGCTCCTTTTGGTTGCAGCGTAATGTAATATAGCCTTTCTCAATAAATGGGCTATCTAACACTGAAAAATTTTTTAAATCGGACCAGTAGTTCCAGAGATTAGCGCGTTCAAACAAAGAAACAAACTCTTCAACTTTATATTATATTAGTATAGATTAAAATAAAATAATTTTTCATGTAAATCTTCATCAAATCTAAGCAATGATTTTACTCCCGCTTTACAACTTAGGGAGTAGGAATGGCTGAAAATCAGCGCTGTGACGGGTCGTGCTCGACCCGGTAGAGCATTAGCTGAGCCATCTCCTTTTGCTACTGTCTACTTCAGACTGATATTTAATAATTTATGTACCGTATTTTTTTTTTAGTAGCAATAAATGTATTTTTATTTTATTTTTACTTTCTATCAGGCTAAGAATCTATACTAATATTATAAAGCTGAAGAGTTTGTTTGTTTGTTTGTTTGTTTGTTTGAACGCGCTAATCTCAGGAACTACTGGTTCGAATTGAAAAATTATTTTTGTATTGGATAGTCCGTTTATTGAGGAAGGCTATAGGCTATATAACATCACAATACTAATATTATAAAGCTGAAGAGTTTGTTTGTTTGTTTGTTTGTTTGTTTGTTTGAACGCGCTAATCTCAGGAACTACTGGTTCGAATTGAAAAATTATTTTTGTATTGGATAGTCCGTTTATTGAGGAAGGCTATAGGCTATATAACATCATGCTACGACCAATAGGAGTGGAGCATAAATGAAAAATGTTGCAAAAATTAAAAACCTCTCAAACTAAAACACGCGAACAGAGTCGCGGGGGACAGCTAGTTTGATAATAAAACTAATGCTTCCACAGATAGATTAATACAAAACAAACAACTTCACTCTATATAATATTATTAGTATCGATTTAAAAAACTGAACACTCAAAATAAATCGAATAGCGTAACGATACAGTAACCAATATTTCAGCGCCTGATTAATGAAGCTCGACTCATTCGTTCGTCGGGATTCAATAATTATGATTTTATTTACCATTTTTATGCGAGAAATGCAAGCATTAAAATCTTTTAACGATATGTGGTAAACGTTGTAAAAAATATCTACATTATAAATATATTATTTATTTCAAATAAACTTTACTATTATACACAAAATAAATAATTAAATAAACTAATCTAATTAAACATAAACCTAAAATATGGCATCAAAATATTCGTCCACATCGCTATAATATTAGGATAGATTGAAATGTTTGAAAAGTGTTTAATATCAAACATAAAAAAATAACAAAATGGATAGAAAGTTCCAAGTTGAGATCAGTTATATTAAGTTCGGAGAAATGTTCACGTTCTTGAAAATATCAGCCTACAAATATGTTCTACTTTAGACCTATGACTATTCTGGTAGAAGTGGAAAATATCTACAGATTTGTATGAGGTAATATGAAAATTCTCTTTGTAAATTAAAGTGTTGATTGTATATTAAACGAGTATTAGAAAACAAATAATCAGTTCATAGCACAACCACAAATTTCCAAGCAAATCAAACTTGATTCATATTTGACGACCTCTGTGGTCCAGTGGCGTATACATCGGTTTTCAAGGTGTCGCCAACTCTGACGTCTCGGGTTCGATTCTCGGACGGGTCAATGTAGAAAACCACTTTTGTTCACTATTTTGGGTCTGAGTGTTTGTACCTTCGTTGTCCCTGATTCAATAACACAGGTACTTTAGCTACTTATTTTGGGTTCAGAGCAATGTATGTGATGTTTTCAACTTTTTTTTTAGTTAATATCCTAATCTTCGAATATCACCCTCAAATATCTATCTATATAATTTACAAACTTCTGAGATAAGCTTGATTGTAAATTACTACTGTAAGTAGAAAACACTTTTAACTCTTTATGTATCAGAAGCTTGCTTTGAGACAATTACCAAAATGTGAAAAAATTTGATCTTCAAATCTCTATAACATGGATAATTATTTTGAATTTGAAAATGTTCTGAATAAATAATACATTAATTTCATCTTACATGACCACTTTTCTTCAAACCATTGACTCACCAAACAGTCGACATCAAAGTCGATTGCTAATTAAACAGTCGATGTAATTGAAACCGCAAGATGCGTTTAATATTGCTCAGAGTGTAAAGAAAAGACTGACATCTTATTGTCTGCCTTAAATTTGAAATTAAAAGCCCACATTTTAGGTAAGCATGATAAAATACGAAAGTGAGTAACATTTAATATTATAGGTATATACTAGCTGTGCCCGCGGCTTCGTTCCCATCAACTGACTAGCTAACATACGTACCTTACCTACCCTACCTACCTACCCTATCTACCATCCCTATCTACCTACCTGTTTTTACATTCAGTCTCTTTCCGTATTATAAGATTAAAAAACCGGCCAAGTGCGAGTCGGACTCGCGCACCGAGGGTTCCGTACACACCTGTAGGTATATAAGTAAAAGTTCACCCATCACTACGATCGAGTCATAGTTATGGTATGATAATTGCAAAATGAAAAAAAAAAAAATCAGAAATATTTTTTTTTATATGATGTAACTAAAAATTTACGGTTTTCGCAATTTTTCCTTTATCTGTACTATAAGACGTTACTTCGTACCAAATTTCAAGATTCTGAGTTCACGGGAAGTACCCTGTAGGTTTTGATTCCCGTGCGAGTTTCGAAAATTTGCGGAATTTTGCGGCATAAACGGGAGTATCTTTTGATCGCGTTGACTAAGAAGTTTGATTTTTTCACAGCTCCAAGAGACCATAGACTTGAGTATTTGATATGAATTTCAGCTTGATACCTCCACGCGTTCCTGAGAAAAAAGGTCTTGACAGACAGACAGACAGACAGACAGACAGACAGACAGACAGACGGACAACAAAGTGATCCTATAAGGGTTCCGTTTTTACCTTTTGAGGTACGGAACCCTAAAAAATAAACCTTGCCCTGACAATAGGGATGTTTCCTGGGTATGAAAAGTTAAAATATATTTAGTTCGTCAGTTAGATAATAAAAAAATATTAGACACGTATTTTTTCTTTTATCAAAACAATAAAAAAATACGAAGATACACCGCCATAAAGTTTCGGAGTGGGGGCTTATGACGCTACGCCTCGATAAAAATCGTAGCGAGGAGTGACGTCACGCGTAACTTCAGTTCTCTGTATTTTGATCATTTTTTGTTTGCAGGAAAAAAGAAAAAATACGTGTCCAATAAAATTCTTTAATCTACAAGACGGACATTAAAAAAAAAATAGGAAACAGGCCCATTATGATATAATAAAAAAAAACATTATTAAATTTGGTACATACATATCGGCGCTTCATTTATGTATAGGTATTAGATTATATTACAAAATTTAATAATAGCGATGTTGACTAAAACTTTTTAAATGTCCTTCGGTTACATTAATAAAAATATTAGACACGTATTTTTTCGTATTACGTAGCTAAAAATTATGACGATATATTGATTTGAAATGACGTATGACTTCAGAATGTCGAACGTTTCGTGTAACATCGTGACGTAATTGCCCCCAACTCCTAACCTTGATTCTCTTTCTCTCCTTAGTTTTTAGTTATTTTGAACAAGTAAAAAAATACGTGTGTCATATTTTTTTATCTAATTTACGGATTAAGTAGATTTTTACCTTTCATACCCAGTCAACATCCCTATTATGATTAACATATAAAAAAATTAAAAATAAATATATAAAAATATTTATTTGTTGTAACTTTTATATGTTAATCCAATATCCATACCAAACAATAATTGAATATTACAATGAAACTGTGTATTATGTTTCGGAGTATTTAATTGATATACATGACGTGACTTTTCAATTGTTTTTCAAGGAAATGTTAACATCAAAATTATTGTTAAGTGGTTTAGCTCTGAAATATCAACAAACTAACCTTACTTTAAATTAATAAAACGTTGTTTTAATTAAGTATGTTTAGAAGTAAGGGTATAAGTAAAAAAAGTAGTACTTGAAGAGTGCCAACGGGGCTCTATTACTCAACCCCCGCTGTCCGTCTGTAAGTCTGTCTGACAGCGGGCTGTATCTCATGAACTGTAATAGGTGGAGAGTTGAAATTTTCACAGAGTGTGTATTTCTGTTGCTGGTATAACAACAAATAATAATAATAATAAATCTATACTTAATATATAAAGCTAAGGAGTTTGTTTGTTACGCGCTAATCTCAGCAACTACTGGTCCGATTTACAAAAATTCTTTCAGTGTTGGATAGCCCATTTATTGAGGAAGGCTATAAGCTATATAACATTACGCTGCGACCAAAAGGAGCGGAGCATAAATGAAAAATGTTGCAAAAATGAAAAAACCGTTGAAACTCAAACACGCGGACGAAGTCGCGGGGAACAGCTAGTTAAATATAAAGGGGGCTCTGTAAAATGGTACGGAATTTTTCATACTCGAGTCCGACTCGCACTTGGCCAGTTTTGACGTACACGACAACATGAAGACAACAAAGCAAGTAACATCATTCAAGTACTGAGAAGTAGGTTAAACTAAACCTAACTGCTGTAAAATAATAAAGACAGTTCTCAAAGACAAAATGCTAGGACGAAGATGAAAATGTTAAAACTGGGTTAAGGTTGAAACTCCTCCGAAGTTGTACATAACGGATTAGACCGCTGGGATCTCTAAGATCGAGTGGGCGACATACGAGGATATAATACATAATCCAAGTTTGGACTAAACAGGTTCGAATTTTAAAAATACAGTACTGGATTTTCCTACTTACTTGCTCTGAAAGCGGATTTTTAACAAACTTCATCCTAGGTTCTTTATTCGACGGTTTTTTTGTGTGTGTTAGGCTATATCTCGGGCAATTGTTCTAATCAATTTTATCGGTAGGAGGTGGTGTTAAATAAATTTCATTGAAGAATTTATTTCATATAAACTTAACTATATACAGATACACATACACAAAATAAATAATAAAATACACTAATCTAATTAAACATAAACCTAATATATGGCATCAAAAAATTCGTCCACATCGCTGCCCACTGGGAGTGTTCCCAAAAGGCTGGCGGCATTGCCACCTTGTATGGCAATGCTTATCCTCTGTCCAAGGTAAAAGCCAGCCCTTGGGTCGCGCGATGTGTCAACGAAGCGTTTCATTGATGTAGGTTTCTTTACTCATTTATGTGTAATCAATTATAACGCAAATTAATAAGGTATGATTCAAAACGACCAAAACAGCTATGACCACCAATAATGTAGAATTTGTTTTTTTGGATTTTCATCAAAATTGTAATTTTATTACTACCAAAGCATGGGCGTTTCGATTTAAACAAAACTATTAAGTTTTAATTTGTAAGTCGTGGTAGCCTGTGGTTCAATGAACGGATTTGAGTGCACAAGGTTGCAGGTTCAAACCCATTATAGGCAACCAATGAGACTTATTCAAAGTTATTTGTTCTAAGACACCATTGACCGAATGGTGAAGGAAAACATCGTGCGGAAATCTGTATTCTATATATCGGAATCTAAAATTGTTGCTAGTGAGTGATCAATGCTAGTTCTTTGTCTACGTGAGAAGAGACCTGTGCCCAGCAGTGTGACTTTTATAGTGTTAATAATTTATGTTTAACAACTGAAAATTTTCTGTTCTGTTTTGTAGATTGGATAATTTGGTTTAAGATTTTATATTGTGAGACCATGTTTTTACACTGTTACTCCGTAATAAAAGGGCTATTAAATATTGAAAACTAATACAAAATAGGTTGTTACAGCTTTGGCTAAATCTTAGTAGTGTTCAAGACAAAATCAACTTAAAAGTTTTGAAAATCGGTAATGGATAAAATCAAGGCAAAATTTTAACTTAAGCCGAAGTTTTTAGGTCAAATCTGGCTTAAATAATACAACAGTCTCTTTGGGTACTCATCGCCAATTTAATAAATTGTTAGTAACAGTAAGTAACAAAATTATGCAAGATATTTTTAACGTTTTTTTTTTCCATATTTTTTATTGCACATCACCATGTAACTGTGTACTTTTAAAGACGTATATATACGTATACGAGACATGGAAGAGGACTATGTTCAGCAGTGAACCATATGGACTGCAATTATTGATTCATACATTGAATAACACAAATAGTCCACCCTTATTCATAAAAATCTCGACAACCAGTCTTACTATGAGATACTGTGCTACACAGTAAAATGGGTTGTGGAGGTCAGAAAGTTAGTCGCACCATGTAATAATAATATATAATAATATATGTTTAGTGCTTATAAGCATTTTTTTTTTAAATCATTATTTTTATAATCTTTTAAAAAAGTATCTTGTTCCTTTGAGTTTTTTAAAATATGTTATTTAAATATAAATAAAAAAGTACTTTAAAGCTGGGGTCACACATATCGAATAATCGCTAATACTCGCAGCGACACTTCCTTGCCAGCCAGTCACATACAGCGAGTTCTACATGAGAATTTCGACAGTCTGTTAGTCTGGAGCAGTATCTTGAGCGAAATGGCTACTCGCAGCGTGTACTTGTCTCACACAGCGAATATTCGTGGCGAGTGCGCATTCCCAAAGAATAAAATTGAACTTTTCAATTCAAATCGCGGCGAAAGAAACTAATGGTGAATGAATTTATTTTCAACGAACATTGTAATCTATACTAATATTATAAAGCTGAAGAGTTTGTTTGTTTGTTTGTTAGTTTGTTTGTTTGAACGCGCTAATCTCAGGAACTACTGGTCCGATTTGCAAAATTCTTTCAGTGTTGGATAGCTCATTTATTGAGGAAGGCTATAGGCTATATAACATCACGCTACGACCAATAGGAGCGGAGCATAAATGAAAAATGTCGCAAAAATGAAAAAACGTGGAAACTAAAACACGCGGACAAAGTCGCGGGGGACAGCTAGTTGATAATATTAATATCCATTTGCCTGTCACACACAGCGAGTTCTCCCTGCGAGTGCCTATTCGCAGCTAGTATTCGCTACGTGTAACCCCTGCTTTACGGTTTCTTAGAATAATTCCCGCCACAAGACCAAGTCGATGCACAAACAATGCCAATCTGAATCTCCAAGCTAACAAGAGGCCTGCTTCAATCTCCTATGCCCATTGTCCAACACAAGCGTACCGTTTACATAACAAAATATACCTTTGTCTTTGTCTTTGTAAGTTAGTTATGTTTTTAGGACTTAAAATACTTTAAAATGGACGCGATTTTTTTCTATAATTATTATTAGACTTGTACGATCATGAAGACGTTAATAACAACTTATTTTCAACCTTAATGCTTTTTAAAATATAGAGTCTATTATTGACATTAACTCACTGAAAAATTTGACATTCACATTTTGTAGACTTAGTAAAAAGTTTTGCAATCATAATTATCAGACCTTTATTTCGTATTTACGATATGTTAAGTATGTTTAAAGCCATTAAAAATATACCTGTATAAATATCAAACCCAGTTCATAAACTAAATTACCGTTATAAATAAAAAGAAAACTTAAAAACCATTTTTACTGCCCTAAATTACCCATATCCAACTACAAAGGCCACTAAAGTATGTATTATCTAATATAATATTAACAACATAATTACACCCGCATAGTTACAGTTTTTTTGATAAGGCAGTTTAGTAATTTGAAAACTACACAAGGTGAGGCGGCAATTTGTTTATTATATCAATTGGAGCAATTTCATATAGTTGTGAATTAAATATAAGCAATTAAGGGTACTTTTTTATTATTTGTCGTAGCAATTACGTTTACGTTTTTTAATTTTTAATGTGTCGGTCATCCGAGACCGATGTACCTATTTATTTGTATCGGTAGGTCACCGAAGACCGATCGTAGGTTTTTAGGGTTCCGTACCCGAAGGTCTGTACGTCGGTCTGTCAGTGTCAATGTGTAGTGTGTTGCAATTTTTACAGAGTGTGTATTTATTTTCTGCTATGTATGTTGTTATATGTATATATTATCTTGTACGATGGTACGAAACTCTCCTTTTGCCAGTCCGACTCACACTGCACTGGATTTCTTATTTGATTTGACGTCGGCTTTGATTTAAGTACTCAAGAGTACTTTCAAAATGTAACCAAATATATTATAGTTAGAAAATGAGGAAAGTCATCCTCAAGTTACTAGTTTACTTTATTTAACGTTTATTTGCTACTTAAAAAAACCCAAAAACAAACTACACGGTGTTCTGGAGTTCTTTATTAATGATAATTCTGTAAAATAAATGGCTTAAAATATATTTTAAATCATGACATCGCATATTTCGCCACTTAACATGAATCCACATAAATATTAAATCTGCATCATAATTCCTCTACTTACCTTTGAAATCCACTTTACAATTCATGTTTTTGTCATTAAATTATACGGCATTACGGTACAGCCCAAACTTTTTTATAGTCTAAGTTGCAATCCTCAATTTGGAATGCATTTTACGACACCTGTCAACTTTGAAATGGTCCATAAAATGTTTACCTGAGCATAGCATACTCTAGGGACCTAGAGTGAGACCCGAAAATATTGTGAATCAAACAAACATTATTAATCTTATCAATATTGTATGCGTTATTTTAGTAAATGACAATGCTTTTTGTATTTTATTGGACTGTATCAGATGTTATGGATTTTATGTAATTAAATTTTGTTTTAAAATGACTGATCAAATTTAATTTGTATTATTTTGTGTCGCAATTAAATTTAGTTGCAGTGACATAATAGGGATGTTGTCTTGGCATGAAAAGTAAAAATCTATTTTAGTTCGCAATTTCGATAATAAAAAAAATATTTTTAGATTATATTATATATATTTTTTTGTTGGTAATCAGTATCTCGTCATTCATAAGATTATGACAATGTCATAAAAATTGGTACATTAAAAAATAAACAAATTTTGTAACATTTGAAAAAAGAAAATGAATACTTCTAAACCATTTTCATAATACGTCAAATTATAGGGGAGTTTTTTTGGTAAAAATAATATTACGGCGTACAAATCCAATTTTAATCAACTATCCTCGAAAATTACTTTCATTATATAGAAAGCACTGTTTACAACCACTCCCCATATTGAATCACAATATTTACAGGGGATCGAAATCACCCCTAAATGTTTCTTCCAAAATCAACAACAATAATAAATCACACGAAGTATCAATATCCAAAGCTTTAATTCGATTAAATAACTCCGAAATCCAGTTACTCCAAGTTTCTAATAATCATAAGGAAATGAAAATCTAAAGGCTCATCAAAACATTTCTAAACAGGTATCAAGCAAGCCAACAATTGTGAGTTGGACAATACCTGCCAACGAATCACGAAATAGCGCTATTTGTAAATAATCAACACATTTCTATTCGAAGGGTGGGTCCCAGGGAAAAGGGAGTGGACGTACGAAAGGAGCGGAGGTGGCATCGAAAATTTTGGACGAGAATTCTTGTAGATTGGAAGAAATTCTTGGAATTCCGGATAGCATTCGGGAATCCCTTTAATCAACTGATCGATTTTGTTCGATAGTTTTACTTCGGGTTAACTTTTCTGGAGAGATAAGTTTATTTTCGATTATTACGAGTCCCGAGTCTTGTTAGGTTCTGCAGTGTTTTAAATGAAGTTGATTAAAAATAAGGAAAAAATTGGATTTACTGGGATTCTTTCCATTGCATTTCTTCTTTAATTAGGTTGATCCCAAACTAGGCAGAGCCTGTATTATGGCAACAAGACGACTGATAAACATTATTATAAATTTCTAAATTCATTCATATTATAGATAAATTACACCCAGACACAGAACAAATGATCATGCTCATCACACGAAGATTTGTCTTGGTTGGCAAACGAACCCACAACCTTCGGTTTAGCAGTCAGGGTCACTAGCCACTAGACCAACAGTCCAGTCCAAATTAAATGCATTTAATGCATTTAATTTGGACTGGACGCATTTAATGTTTTTCTGATATACTAAAAGTTATTTATATTTATAAGACACATTGGTATATTATTATTTAGAATTTTGTCGGAATTTATTGTTTGAACCACAAAAAATATGCAAAAACAAACAAACAGATTTAATTCAATTAGCTAACAATAAACATATTGAACACTAAATTACAGATTACCTTAATTACAACAGTATAAATGGTTCCTGCTCTAATCTACACATTTCTATTCAATGTACCAATTGTCCCCAAGGATTTAGACAAAAGGGACAAATTAGGTACAATGGGAATACGACGTCTTCCCGAGGAGTTTGCTTGTTGGAAGTTTCCTCAAAATATTTGTCATAGTATAATAGTATAGTCGGTATTGAAAAAAGGATTCTTGGCTATCCTGATAAGTTCAGGATTTACTTAATGTGTGCAGTTGTTAATTAATGAAATATTATTACCTACCTGATTTGTAGAACTATAAATTACTAATTTCTAGTTCCAATATTTAAGAAACGATTTGTTTTGCTTACGGACGTATACGGTAGGATTTAATAAGGAAAACTAAACTAATTTTAGAGTCCGTGAGCAAAACGAATAGTTTCTTAAATATAGGAACCGACAATTATAGTATTTTTAGAAAAAATCTAATCGGAAACTGGCTTTTTAAGTTTAAAGAGATTTGAACCAAAAAAATATATGGAGAAATGGGTGGACATACATTCTACATTCAGACACCTTCAAATTGTTGTTTATTGAAGCTCGGATTCCAATTAAAACTACGATTATTTATGTGAATATTTTGCAGTTCTAATAAAATAACATATAATGTATAAAAATCTCGCGTCACAATGTTTGTTATAGAACTCCTCCGAAACGGCTTCAAATTTTTTTCGTATATTTAGCAGGTTTCAGAATAGGTTGTAGGCTATTTTTATACCTCTAGGTGATAAGGGTAGCCCTCTCGAGATTTAATTTTTAATTTTTTGGGCATTTTTTTTAAAGCAATACAACGTTTCCTCGGTCAACTAGTAATATATATAGGTCAATAAGTAATAACCTTCTTTTTTTCAAGTCAGCATCAAAAGGAAATTCGTGATCGATAGCATTGCTTAATTTTTTCTTGTGTAAAACATATTTTCGATTTCAGAAAATGTAATTGAAATAACGTGCTTCTACAAGATTGGATTTAAGTTCTTAATTAAATAAACAGTTAATACTTTCGTGTTTGCAAACTTAAATATGAGAAATTGTTTATTGAATTTTTATGACAGTGACGATAATTAATGTTATGTTGAAAGATGTCAAGTATTATTAATTTCACAGCTTTGTGAAACAAATATGAACATGAGACTTTGTTTTACTTTTTAACTTCACTTGATATTAAGGAGACATTTCACGTTAATTAAAATCATCAAACCTTTTATTATCCTCTAGCATTTACCCGCGACTCTGCCCTTGTGGGTGTCGATTATTGCGGCAAGAATTAGCCTATAACCTGCCTTGGGATTCAATCTTACCCTATACTAAGTTTCGTCAAAATTGGTTTAGCAGTTTAGCCGTAAAAGCGTAACAGATAGATATACAGAGCTTTATGATAATATTTTTGATTTTGTACCTATTGCTAGGTTATCTGTGGTTGCTTGATTTATTAATATTTAAAGTGAGTGTACAAATTACTTTACTCTTAAAAAGCACTGTAGAAATTATTTGACTGGCCTGTTGATCTAGTGGTTAGATCCTGATTATTAAACCGGAGGTTGTGGGTTCGATTCCCACCTGGGAAAAAATCTATGTGTGATGAACTTGATCATTTGTTTTTGTATGGATGTATTTTTTTTTATATTTAAAAAGGTTACTAGCAATGTTGGTGGAATTCTCATTACTAGCAATTTTGTTAACCTCTCTAAATATGCTTGTATCTGAAGTGGGTTCACGTAAAAAGTGCAATGGGTGGGGTGCGAATCTGCAGCTTCTCGATCACAAGGCCGTCATCCTAACCATTAGGCTATTGCTGCTTCAAATGTAATGTACCTTCGTTGTCTCTGATTCCATAACACAAGTGCTTTAGCTACTTACTTTGGGTTCAGAGCAATGTATGTGATGTTGTCCACATTTATTATTATATCTCTTATTTTTTACGGTCTATCGTCAGTAGCGAGAATACCCGATCCTTTGAAAGCCTTACGTGGGGACACAGGTCTAACACGCAGCGGCCTTGTTGAGAACTTTACTCTAATATAGGATGGGGCATCTACTAGGGGTCACATTTATTATTTTGTGAATACAGATTCTTGATTTTGTTGGTTTACCTTATCCTGATTATATCCTTTCATATTCCTTAACATATGTCAATATGAAAGGTAAGCAGGTAGCGTGATAACTGCCTGTTATACGAACAATTATAACAGCACAGCGCTCGCCTAATTAAATACAAACCTAGTTCTGACTGCGTTCCCTCCATACGTGTGTTTAGGGAACATTATGACGATTATGTTAAAACAGTCGAGTTTTTATGATAATTGTAGAAAAATTTGGGGTTGTAAGCCAAAAGGTGTAATTGGAAGTATAGTTCGTGATTATAGTTTGGAATTATAGCTATGGAACGTTGCTGGAGAAATGATTGTTTGATAAAGCTTTTCATGTAATTTACTTATATTTACTAAGTTGAGAATAAATTAATAATATAAAACAAACAAATTCTAAAATTAACGTTATAAAAAACCGGTAAAGTGCTAGTCGGACTCGCGCTCGAAGGGTTCTGTACCATTATCTATAAAAACACCAAAAAATCACGTTCGCTCTGTTTTTTTTTGTATTTGTTGTTATAGCGGCAACAGAAAATGTCTGTATAATAACTTTCGTGAGGAGTATTCATAATTATTTAAAACAAAACGGTTTACTCACGTATATTCTCGGGATCGCCCGACTAGTTTCATACTCAATAGGAGTCCCTAATCATAATTTGCTGACGCGGCGGCGGCGTTCGACTCGCGACACCACCGCCGCCCAAGAATATACGTGAGTAAACCGTTTTGTTTTAAATAATTATATCAACTGTCTATCACGGTTGATAAGATACAGCCTGGTGACAGCCGGACAGACGGACGGACAGCGGTCTTAGTAATACGGTCCCGTGGCAAAAAAAAAAGCGATTTAAAAACAAGGAATTAAAAATGCAAGAAAGCAAAAAAGACATTAATATCAGATTTTATACTGAATTTACGTTTTTCCAGTGAATTGCCAAAAAAAGCAATTAATACTTTTAGAGAATTGTTTCAATCATATCAATCAACAATCAATCACTGTCTTTATCCTTCGAAATCAAGCGCCAATACTGTGCACGCATTTTGGACATGAGCGTCAATCCGTGTCTAACTGGCGCTTACTCTAACGACAGTAACCAATCAAGCTACTGAATATCCAAGTTCCAACTTTCGAAGCCTTCTTGGGTTTGAATTAATATCCTGTAGCAATACATGACGCAAGTGACAACACTTTAGCTGTAGACGTTGTATCTACATATTATACATGTAAAAGTTTTTGATGATGTTTGTTCCTCTTTACGCAAAAACTAATAAACAGATTTGGGTAAAATTTTCACAGAAATCCCACAAAATCACAGAAAATCTACTTCTTCTTTTTCTTCTTTGCCGATTTACTCTTGGCAGAGAGGTCGTGGTCATAACGATATGACCTTATCGCCCTTTACAGCGTTAGGGTAAGCCCTTAAAAGTTAACGAATATCGCTATCGTTATTTCTATCCATATTTTGACTGCTCGCCCTGATGGGAGGCCTACCTTTATCTTCCGGAAAATTCTTGCTATAGCATGCATCGTTATTAAAGAATACAAGTTATTGAAGATATAAAAGCTAAATGACATGGATATATCAGTAAATTCAAAAACTCCTCTCTTACAAAAAGGTTTAACATGAATCCTTAATTACAAATTTAAGTAGAATTTTGCTGGCACTTTAAGTGTCAAGTTGAAAATTTCCCGTTTACCATTTATAAATCACTTCGGCACGAAATGTTTGTCAGCCACCAAAGTCTAAACTAATTACGCTGGAGTCACCCTTACGGTTCGACAGAACTGATTGAACGAGTATACATTTTGGGTTTTAGTTGAAACTATAACATTAATGCTGATTTTGTTTGTTTATTTGTGTTATTTTAACGGGAAATGAGATGTTTCAGAAATGTATGGAGCCTGGGCTAGCACTATATACTCTATATAAATATCGCTATAAAAAGTAGTAACCATTTTTTAATGTAATTTTTTTATGATTTGATTTAATTTTAATGTACATAAAAATTAATTCGGTCAAAGAGAGCAACATATAATAAATATTATGGTGATTCAGAAAATGCGACATGTCATACTGACGAGGACATTTGAATCATGCGTATACATCATATTTGCGAAAATAAACAATTCGTTAAACTTTATGTAAAACATAACGGTTATGGCTGCCCTAAAAATAGATATGATATTAAAGAAACCTTATACGATCATATCTGTACCCTTCTTCAAATTAATTTGTTAATATTTTTACGATGTTCTCCTATTTTTTACCTATTCATCTATGTTGTCAAAAAAACGGTTAACAAACATTCAAATCCCATGCTTATAGAACACAGCATTTGTGAGTCACACAAATGTATGTCCCATGTGGGGATCGAACCCGCAACACGTCGCGCAGTGATAGTTGGCGTGCTGACCTATACCACTCGGCTAACCATGTAGTCCGATTCTTAACTAAATAGGTAAATTATTTAATTTCATTAATAACACTATTAATCTAGTTGCCTGAACAAGCAATAAATAACGTAAACTTGAACAAAATAGACAAATATGAAAGATTAATTTTAACAGAAACATTTGACGGTAGGGTTGATAAAAGGGTAATAATACTTACAGTAATTAAACATATTATTACTTTTGTTTGGAGTTTCAATAACAATTAGAAATTGTTTACCGTGATTCGTAATTATACTAAATTATATAGTTCGAAGCTAAATGAAATTTTTGTTTTCATAATATTTTAGGAAACTCTCGTTTGTATTATATTACGGAGTTATTACTAAAGTTTTCACTTTATGATATAACTAGTTGTGCCTAGCGATTTCACCTGTGTAAGTAGTTCCTGTTTTGACCGTTATGAATACTCTTCACGAAAGATAGTATACAAATTTCAAAATTTTTATTAGAGATCCTTTACATGAAAACCTTTGACCGGGATTTCCGTCTTAGTACCTACATACATACTAAAAATAAGTTTTTAACAGATGAAAAAAGACCATACATTCATCCATCACCTTCTCAAACAATGTGTAGAGCATTGTAAAATAATAATTAAACCATCAATTAGTAAATGGAAATTTAATTATTGATTAGATTTGTTACGTTGGTAACACATATTTATCGCAAAGTTATCAATTGTGGTTTTGGTTAAATCGCAGGATGTTTTGAAATGATACGGATTTAGCTTTAACCAAAAATAGTATCCAACCGACCTATTTAATATTGTATTATTTGTGTTTCAAATCAATGACGTAGGTTTGAACGTTTTATTGTTTTCATAATGGATTTTATACATAAAAAAACATCCTGGCACTTCTCATTTATAAGGTTACTAGCTGTTTCCCACGGCTTCGCCCGCGTGGATATCGGTTATCACGGCAAAAAGTAGCCTATGTCCTTTCTCAGGCTGTAGACTATTTGTGTACCAAATTTTATTTAAATCGGTTCAGTAGCTTTGGCGTGAAAACGCGACAGACAGACAAAGTTTTCGCATTTATAATATTAGTTAAGATTTAATTTTTAAATGATTAACTCTCGGCTTCTAAAGGGCTGATCAACACAAAAAATTGTTAATCACCTGTCAAACCTCATTCGCAGCGGCTGTGATTGGTTGTAGGTAAATCTTTTAGTCAACCAATTACAGTCGTGATCAGTTGATTTGACCACAGATTAAGTTTAAAACCCCGGTTAGGTGAAGAGACCCAACGAGCACAAAGCTTTTTTTACTAGAAATAAAGTAGGTACACTCAAAGCCATAATCTACTGTTACACCGCAGTATTCTTTTACATAGCTATCATTTGGCTAAAAGTTTTATAAGTAAAGTTAAGCTACAGATAAATTGAACAGAATCTATGTAGCAGTAATAATGAGTGGTCATACAAATCCTTGACCTAATAGTATTACTAAAAGCAAAACTTTCACAAAGGCATGAAATTTCAATCTCGCTAACGACCGAATTCTAGACGCTGGCTTAAAATACTGTAGATTATCTTACTAATGGTCAGTAACGTATCAATCTATTTTTTTGCCTACTTTAGGTTTATCTATTTTTTGACATGATAACAATAATATTTTTAAAAAATATTTTTTCTGGTATAGAATAAAAAAAAATATAAAAAAATATTTAGAAACAACGGTTTTCTTACGCATATTCTCGGGATCGCCGCACTATATTCACCAGTTCGACTCGCGACGCCGCGTCAGCTCATGATTAGGGACTCCTTTGATAATAACATTTTGGAAGAGATTTACGCAGTTAGCCTGAGCGCAGGCTTTGACTGCTTCACCGGACTTTAATTAGGGACTCCTATTGAGTCTGAAACTAATCGGGCGATCGCAAGAATGTGCGTGAGTAAACCGTTATGTTTCTAAATAATTAAAAATACTCCTCACGAAAGTTATTATAAAAGAGCTATTAATTTTATGCGTAAAGTTTGTCATTCTGGTTTTGAGATGGTTTAGACAATTTCTGTAGACCGACGACCTGAAATAGATAGCTAGGACGGACTAGATGCGGAAGGCGGAGGACCGGGTTTAGTGGCGCAACTTGAGAGAAGCCTATGTCCAGCAGTGGACCGCGGTAGGCTGAGTTGATGATCATAATGATGGAAGACAGCCTATGACATTTAAACTTCTTCATAAAATAACCCATGAAATTAATAACCTAATAATTTCTATCAAAAACGACATTTTATTGTCAATTGTATAGGTCGCACTTTTTAGATGTAGCCACTTTTTTGCTTACATATAATTTTTAGTTTTGTTGTTCTTTTGTTTTTTGCAGTAAACACTTGTTCTTCCAACTATAACATTGGGAAAAACGTTGTCACCCCGACGATGGAGCCATTTTTAAGTTGATGTCACCACATCTAAAACGCTCGTTCAAGATTAGGTATTTTGTTTACTAGCGAGGTATTTCAAACTTATAAACAAGTATATATAATTTTTTTATTCTTAAGGTCCTAAATTTTACATTCCGACACCAAAAAACAGCAAGGTACTATACCTACATACAAGATTACTGTGGATAATGGCATTTATACCAAAAAGTCTTAGCCAATCTAATTTGAGCTTCCTCAGCCCTCACTTATTACCTAAATTGTGTTCACTGGGGGTAAATAGTCTTGATTTGGAAGGTCAATAGTCTCAATTTGTTTGGCTGTAGCTCATTGTATTGAATACCTAATCAGAGCAAATTTAGAATCTTAATAAATCTGCTTATAATAATGACGTTTGCGTCGATTGAACATAAAAAGTTGGTACCTATATATTTGTCGATCCTTCATAGTGGTCTTATTTTTGTGTATATTTTGTAACATAATGAATAGATACAATGTTATACAATTATGAAACCGTATACCCAAAAAAATATGAAATATGTGGGTCAGTATTGACTGGGCTGTTGGTCTAGTGGTTCTGGGGGTTCGATTGCCATCTAGGACAAATCTATGTGTGATGACCATGGTAATTTGTTCTGTGTCTGGGTGTAATTTATCTGTAATATTTATGTATTTAGAAATAAATAAGTATGTTAATCAGTTTTTTGGTTGCCATAATACAGGGTCTGCCTAGTTTGGGATCAGATGGCCGTGAGTGAGTGAGTTGTCCCAAGATATTATAGGAAATTTATTATTTCGTGTTTATTTGATGAACAACAGTTCCTCAAAACATAATAACAAGAAATGAATCAAAAAATAATTCTCTAAATTTTTATAATGTCCACTTAATAAGTAGACACATACATGGATGGAAATATACCCATCACAAACAATGTATTCTAAGAAAATTCCCAGTCTTCCGCAAGCACTGTCATCTCATCACACATAACATAGCCTGAGGCAAGAACTTGTTAGAAGGTTACACGTGTAAAATATTTAAAGGGCCAAAAATGGTGAACATAAGGAAGTAATACTCCAACAATAACATATTTAGTGATGGGAAATCTTAAAGACACACTCAACGATCGTCGGTCGCCAGCTCTGTGGTCCCGGGTTCGATCCCCGGCCGGGTCAATGAAGAAAACCATTTTCCACATTGTCGCATTGTACCTTCGTTGTCTCTGAATTCCATAACACAAGTGCTTTAGCTACGTACTTTGGGTTCAGAGCAATGTATGTGATGTTGTACACATTTATTTATTATTTATTGAAATATAAATTTATGCACGTATACAGAGATTTTTCCTACTCCTGAAAGAATGTTGAATTCTTAGGCAGCGCGCATACAGGCTTTAAGCTGCGACTGCATAGTGTATTAAAAGTACTTCAAAACCTAATAATAACCCTAATAATATCGGAACTGTCGATTCTCGCATAAACGTCGCACGGAAAATCACATAAATCAGTCAACGACCGCAGTATTAGCTTAAAATGTGCTTACGCTTGACATAAGGGCTACTAACGATTCGCACGCTCTATGCTTGTCTAGCTTACTCTAAAGTTCGGCTGCTTTTTTTTCGACTGTTTTCAAAAAACACGGGGCGGGGCGCCCTGGCGCGCAAGAGCGGTTGACAGCTCGCGCAGTCCGTGTGCGTTGATCATTAGCCGCGTACTGACCAAGCGAGCAGCCTCGCGAGGCTGCCTCACGAGGCAAATCCTCGGTCGGTCAGGACGTGCCTCGCCCGAGGCAAACGCACGCGCTGCCTCGCCCGAGCGTGCCGCGGCCCGAGCTAAACGTTGTCGGTTTTTGTCGATGCTCAAAGGCGCCTCAGGCGTTTGCCGCGCTCACTCAAGACGGTAGTGTTTTGCCTCTATTCGATTTCAAGTTAAACTGAGCGTCGATGCTCACGGTGGCTCGGCCTTGCGCGAGGCAGTCTCGGATTAGAAAACTTACAGACCGAGGCCGCCCCACGCGTCATGCGTACCGCGGCAAATGTCCGAGGCTGCCTCGCGTGGCCGCTCGCTTGGTCAGTACGCGGCTATTGTCTAACTGGTCGAGAAGTCTGTGTTCAAGCGGCTTTAGGTGAACACAGCAATGATAGCCACTATATTGAGACACGGTAAGAAGGGGAATACGAGTGTTGTTGAAAAAATATTTTTAAGTTTACATGTATGTAAAAGATTATTTTATTTTTAAGGTGTAAGTAGTTAAGAAATATATTATATGTTAGGAAAGTAAGTCAGGATATAAGACTGATGTCTTGGTAAGAGTCAGTAGACTTTTGACCAACTTACTGAGCTATAAAAATAGACGTTTCGCGAAGCGATTGTGTGTTAAATATAGTTACCCTTTTCTTGGAATACAATAGTATATATTCACGTTAATACACGTTCTTGGAATATAATATAATGTCTGCCCTTCAAGACACATTATATAACAATTTGGCATTTATGTTATCACCAAATCTTCGAATGTCATAAATTTATGGCATATAATTATGTGAAACCATAACTTCATTGGATTCTAGTGACCTTCTTGTAATAACGTTAAAAAGCCACAGAAATATGCGTATATAGGGGTGTTGGGTAATAATGTATGGCGGTATAAATGTGGGGTGCCAGTGAGAGAGGGTTCATACGCAATAAAATAGTTTTTAACATCACACTAAATAAATTATAGAACACTAGCTGTCCGCGGCTCCACCTGTTCGGCGTAAAATATGCATGTAATATACATAATATAAACCTTTCTTTTTTATCACTCTATTTATTGCTGAAAAATTCATTAAAATCCATTGCGTAATTTAAGTACGGGGAGCGACTTTGTTTTATACTATGTAAAGAAAACAAGAAAATATATATTTTTTTTGTTATACACGCTTTTGTTTAGATACATATAAATAGTAGATAACAGAAAGGAAAGGTTTTGTACAACAAAATTATCTGTGACTTTAAAACAGTGAACCGCTGTCACTGCGACCCCACCCCCGAATCGCTTCGCTAACCACCCACGGCGGCGATGCGAAACGGACTCATAAAGAGAAATTGACGGCTCGCATTATACAGCAGTAAAACGCCTTCAGATGCACCTGCCTTTGTTACAGCTTACTGTTATGAATTATGTTTTATTCCCCAATTTTGCACTTCATCAATTTTAGTAGGGAAGCCTGTTTTACTAATGTCGTTCGTGTGTTCTTCAGTTTGTTTGATTTTAAATGCTCGTAAGATATGAAATTACGTAAGTCTTTGTTTCTACTAGTTAGCAAATTCTGCGTGTATGTGTAAAAGGAATTTATAATTTTTTTTAAAGGTCTATTAAGATATTTCTTCTTATAGAAAACGTTAATAGACGAAAGTCCTGTTATCCCCGATATTAAGACAAAACATAACACTACGTATGCATACTGCAAAAAGGCGCAATTAGCCCATGGCGATAATATGAACGATATGAATTGTTTATGTTCTTCCTTTTGGAAGAAATAAAGTATAGACAGAATTAGACCACTCGATAATAATATACAGCGTGCTGCTCCTATTTTTCTTATGCTTATATTGTAAATGCGAAAGTAACTATGTCTCTGTGTCTGTCTTTCTGTCCGTCTGTCTGTCTTTATTTGTCTTTATGTCAGTCTCTCTGTTCTCTGTCCGTCTGTCTGTCTTTCTGTAGGTCTGTTTCTGTCTTTCTATAGGTCTGTGTATCTGTGTCTGTTACGCTTTAAAGGCTAAATCAGTGAACCGATTTTCATGAAACTTGGTATGGTTCAGCACAGATACTAAAAAAGGACCGACCCCTGCGGGCGGAGTCGTGGGCAACAGCTAGTAATAATATATTTTTAACATAATTCTGAAGTGGCATTCCATTAAAAACGGTATTATCACCTTTCAACACTATTATAATCTAACCTTGTCATGGTCAAGTAAAAATGAAATGCGAGTCGATCGGTCACAGAGATTAGCTACTTTCGTGCCATTTGCATAAACCTATCACAAGTAAACACTGACTTACTCAATTTGCCTTCTATATACTGTTAATTTTAAGCTATTATTATTAACTTTTACTTATTTAGGACGTAAAGTAACAACTTTTGTAGTGCGAAAGATAAACCTCTATCAAACTTTTGCTTCATCATTTTTGGTTGGCAAACATGCGGGTCAAAAACTCTCATTTACATCATTGTAGCTCTTATTTCTTTTATCATAGAGTTGATTTTAGAGCTTAATGGTGTTTTAGAACGGTATTATTAAGTTTGTATTAGTGAGCTAGTTGTGGGTGGCCTGTGAAATTGGGGTTTGATTTTCAACGCGCAAAATATAGGTAATTCTAATTATTTTTCAATCAAGCCTGCGTGTTATGCAAGATTGTTATTTTAGAATAATTATTATGCATAATAGCTTTTCATAATAACTTAATTATTTCCTAATTAAATAGCGATGATGATGTTTATTATTATTGTTGAGTGTTTTATAAAACATATTTTGTGGTTGCTTGTAAAATGTTTGAGAATGCTGGCCGTGTGTTAGATGTGTCAAGATTTTATTATTATACTACTGCAAAATAATGAATCTTAATTGACGAGATCGTGTAATCACTAGGCCAAAATTCCCTTGATTTTCGCCAGTACAAACGCCAAACAGCCGAAATTTATGACAAATATCAAGTTAAACTCGAAGAGCTTCAGGCATAATGTACAGTTACAAAGTGACGGCTAACACCCATCTATCAACAAGTTATAAACCGAGTTACTTGACTTCCTAAGGGAATGTTTTAAAGTCCATATTTTGGCTTCAACTTGAATAAGCGTTGGTGTTCGACAATCGATGTTTATTTCATGTTTTCGAAATTTTAAATTGGTTTTTGAATGTTCGATTTGTCATGCCGCCATTTTTCTGTTTTTCAAGTGACAGTTGACAGATAAGGTCATTGACTTTCCTATTCTTATTTGAAATGCGTTATACAATATACAATTCTGTATTCAAAATTCACATGTAGATTGATTTTGTTTTTTTTTTATTATTCATCTTCACAATAAGTGAATCAAACGACGATTTTTTTTATTCGTTTAAATGGCAACTGTGCCGAAATAAATAAGAGATTATTTTTGTAAAGCGTAAACTCGATATTCATCAGTTATTTAATAAATCGATTTTACTTATTCCTTTCTTTTTTTTTTTTTTTGAAAAACAAATAATTATAGTAAAAAGAAGTTCATCGAATTTGATTTCACTTTTGTTATTTTTTTAACACTAGGGATATAAACATGTTTGCTCCCAAATTGCCAAATATGACAATAAACAGAGCTAAGGGAACCTTTATCTTTTACGCACAAATATCCCAAACTTGCATCATTAAATTCCCTATGACTTTGATATTTCTGCAGGTCCCCTTACTAAAGAACTCACGCGTAAAAAGCGCAACACAAACCAGAGACACAAAATATAAAACATAGCAATTTACTGCATGTTATCATTACTGAAAAATGAATCTTATAAGATGGTCTATAAAACTGATTTTATGTTTCCGACCAGTGAGACACATTCGCAAAATTGTCTCCCATTTATGAATACCATGTCAAATTAGATAATGTAACATTCTAACATTGATTTTCGTCGTACTTTGAGGTGGTGGCCTAGCGGTTTAATGACCGGATTCGTGTGCACAAGGTTGCAGATTCAAACCTAGGCCCAGGCATGCTTTAGTGAACCTGCGATTCCGGAAAAGGCAAGGACGGGACGGTCTGATTTTAATCGGTGAAAGTCCGACATATCCCCTCGTCCTGACCCGGCGTGGGTTGAAATCATTAACTTTTCATCCCGTAAGCAAAAAAAAAACCCACAGGCACCAATGAAAAATTTTCAAAGTTTTATGTACGTATTTTAATTATTCTAAGACACCACTGACAATTGGTGAAAGAAACTATCAAGATGAAAATATTAATCTAAAAATTTTAATCTGAAATCGCCATCCCGCTAGTGTGCAAGCGTGATAATAAGTGCTCGTTTCTTCTCTATAGGAGAAGAGGTCATTGCCCATCGGTCTATTACAAGTCGATGTTATAACTTTTGACCATTGTCAGTATCTAAGAGAAATTCTGCGTACTATAACGGCCCTTCTGCTAAATCCATTCAATTGCATGCCCATGTAATTGAGGGTATTGTTCGCAAACTGGCGTCTGTCTGGTCGAGAGTTCGACGTAACGTGAGCTTATCATTTTGTAGCATCCCTTCATCGGCCATTTTATTGCAAAGAATTGGCGTGGGAAGTATGAGCAAGATTGCAAATTGATGATTTATGTACATAATAAAATGAGCTAACGATATGTTTATACAAATTTTGACGACCTCTATGGTCGAGTGGCGTACACACCGGTTTTCAAGGTGTCGCCAGCTCTGAGGTCCCGGGTTCGATCCCCGGCCGGGTCAATGTAGAAAACCACTTTTCTACATTGTCTCGGGTCTGGGTGTTTGTGGTACCTGCGTTGTCTATGAATTCCATAACACAAGTGCTTTAGCTACTTACTTTGGGTTTAGAGCAATGTATGTGATTGTCTACATTTATTATTTATTTATATTATTATTTATTTATGAATTAAAATATATTTTAAAATATTACATATAGTATTACAAATTTTAAATATAATTATATGTTTAGACAAACAAAAAAAACCACTAACAGATAGCTACTACTTAGAACTTTTAAACAACTTAATGCCATGTGCATCTTTACATACTATAAAAAAAGTCACTCCCGCTCTCTTTACGCTTAGATCTTCTAAACTACGCAACGGATTTTAGTGCAGTTTTTAGCAGTAGATAGAGTGATTCAAGATGAAGGTATATATGTATAATACATGCATATTATAGGTCACGCGGGGGCGCCGCGGGCGACAGCTGTTTGGTAATAAGTAACGCTATCATTAATTTATTCTGATCTCACATAATGAGAACGGAGCTTCGATTTGGCACAGGGTCATCCAAATTAAGGTGTTATGTTTAATCATCCAAGTAGAATATTATTATTTGTGTTATATACGGCTAAAGTTGTACGGGATCTGTTTTATATAATATTTTTAACCGAAATAAGTATCGACAGCTACGTCGCGTCACTACCGCCGGAAGTACGAACAACACTACGAGGAGAAGCGAGATGGCGGAACGCGCGTCTCTTGTTGTAGTCTTGCATTGTATAATTGTAGAATAATCATTATGGTGTCGCTGGCTTTTAATTGTATTGTAAATGTACTGGTGTATGTATTTTAATGATATCATATTGTTCAGTGTAAAGGAACAATAGTATTCTATTAATAATATCGACACCAAATGAATTAAAATGGCATGACAGCACAAAATATTAAATGATCACAAAAAAAACAACATACTTCTCCGTGTTCTTTGCGTGTCAATTATGACCCTTAAGAGTCATCTCCGACCGCTATTGAATAGAGAGACTTAGACTAAACAACCAACGGAATGATTTAAGCACATATAAGATACTAAACTGATGGTTGATTACAAATAAGTATAATGTATGATAGATTTAATATGTATAACATAGGTTTCAAATTGCAGAAACAGTTGATAAGAGATTCCCGCGTTTAAAGTCTAAAATCAATACTAAATTTACATTGTTTTTCAAACACATTTAGATATTGGTCAATACCTAATATTTGTATTACATTCGCACGAAAAAAAACGCTAAGTAAAACAAAACAGAACACCTACATTCAATCAGCAAAATTCTTAATCAAATCAAATACAGGTCTACAAAAACCAATACAAGATCACTTATCCGACCACTATAAAAAGCGCTATTTACTCTGCGGCCAATTCTTCGTTCCAACTAATGAAAGGACGAGAATTCCCTACGAACTGTAATCCGTTTAACACCTTAAGTTTGTTCCAAAATTTATCGCAAACTTCAACCTTTGGTGGCAAATAATTCCCAACTGATTACACCTATTTATAAAGCATGATAAGCAGTCTAGGTTGCCTAGTTACTACAGAATTTCTTGTCTATTTACTCACTAATGAAATGTAAATCTTTGTTGTAATGATTGAAGATTTGTGTTCTAATAAGCTTGTTATGGAGCAGCTATTAATATTTAACCTTCGGGGTGCCTGGGTAGGTCTGATAGACCCGTAAATGTAAATATATTTTTTACATAATGTAATGTGTTAGGTTTGTAAAGTTGCACATTTTCTATTATTTATTATGTTATTATTACAGAAAATAAACAAAAAAACAACCAAAAGATATGTTTAAAACTTTATTAATTAACTGAAAATACTTCTTTATTATTTTGGGTAATAAAAAATATGCTTCTAGTCTATAGGCAAGCTACTCAGGAGAAATGCGCGCTCGGTTTTATATTAAAAAAAAATAACGGTGATTCCTTAAAGTGTAATCTATGGAGTTTCTTGCCGGGTCTTCTCCATAGGAGGGGTGACATTTTGGAACCGCGCAACTAGAGTCATTTAACGTTTTAAAAGGGGCTGAAAAGGCCTATTTGAAATAAAAATATTTTAATTTAGATTTTTGATTTTAAGTGACATGTCTGAGAGACCAACCAGGCACCCCAAGGGTTAATGGTAGGTACTTATAATTTGTGACGGTAGAATTGTGAAACGTTTCGGTATTTGGAATTTGATGAAATATGCGTATTGTTTTGAAAGCTGTTTGGCTTGTAAAGTCGTTATTACCTCGCTTTGATAATTAGGGTTTTGATTCTGTTGAATTCTATGCATGGTATTTAAGTAATTGTAGTCGTACTTATTTATTTGGCGATACCTTTATTTAAACGAGTGGTCGCAGGTTCGACTCCTGCCTGAGGTTGAGAATTTTTCCTTTCTTCTATTTATATTTAGTTACAATTATTCGCTCCGCATGCGTTAATGCGTAACAAATAATAAGAATAAAACACCTTCTTTATTTAGTTTATAATGTTTACTTTGGATAACGGGACAGCTTATTTATAGTTCTACTCTAAATCCGTGTTTAGCAATCAAGCATTTATTTCTCCTTTTTTATCTTACAATTAATTTTTATATAAATAATGCTGACTTCACACCTTTGAGAAAACTTTTGAAAATTTGGTATTTGAAGAAGCTATCGCTGTCGCACGGCGGCCTATTTATCCTAGTGTGACGAGGACAGCTGCAGATCGGACCGTAAAAATTTATAAGTTTGGCTCACGGCTATTTTCTCCTCCAATATTAAACAACTTCGAAAGATACAATGAATAAAATAATAATATTATAGAAGCCAATTTGTTTTTCTTTTTTCATCAATAGTTGTCAAATTTGTACACCGCCTCTGAAAACAGCTGTTAAAGTTGGTATTCTAAGAGGCTACTTTCTGGTTCTTCAAATGTATCGTATCATCAAAAGACGAAAATTTAGAGGCATAGAACTATTTTATGTTTATATTACAGAAACAAATTCTTAAAAAAAAAATCTTTAAATTCATAAACCAACAAGAAACCGAGAGCGTTTGCATGGACAAATTACCACCCACCCACACTAAAGTGTATATTGCGAGAGTCAATATTATTTCTGAGTTATAATGCGCGCTTGCTGTCTTATATTTTATTGTTTGTTCACCTACCTTTTCTCTTAAGCTGTTTCTACCAGTCAATGGTATTATAAATCATAGATTATAGAACACATTGTAATATTAAAACCTACTTATTTAAGACAGAAAACCACACCAATGATCACTCAAGTACGACCTATTAAAACCGTAAAATTTTCCCGATAACTTCAAAAAACAGCTCTTTTAAAAACTTCCTGGCTGCTTAGGGAGTAAAAGAAAAATTTTCTCCATTAAAAAACTTTGAGCATAACGCTTATAAGGCACTTTCTGAAGGCTTAATAATTAATTTAAAGGCCTATCTTACATAATTATTACGAGTTATTATATTCACTTCTTAAAGGTACTTTCTTGTGTTATTTTTCTGAGTTTAAGTAAAGAATAGAGAAATTTTCTTTCAAAATGAACAAATAATTTAATATTTATTTAAATTGCTGCTAAACCCCGAAGTTCAATAAAAGTATAATTAATTCAAAAAGTATAATTTCAATAATAGTTCAATAATAGTAGTAAAATCTCAGGTTTCACTGATAATTCTTAGCTTTTATTGAACTTCGGGGGTTCAATAAAAGCTAAGAATTTATCAGTGAAACCTGAGATTTTACTAACTATTGATGGTAATTCCTAAGATAACAAAAGTATGGGTTTTTACAGTAACATACACTTCAAAGAAAACTAAACTCTTAACTAACAATGTAAGATATTAATTATTTGCATTAATAATAATTAATAAAATTATTATCAGCCTGTATCTATCCCACTCCAGGGAAAACAATTATTTCTAGGTAAAACAGATTCACAAGAAAATTGACGTTCTTAATTAATAAAAATATTGAAAACTTAAATAAATCACTTGAGTTTGATCGCGTTTAATGAAATTTAAATTTTAATAGATATAACTTTTACGCTTCATTTCGAAGGCGATGCCGTTACCAAAGTATCAAAATTATAATAATAAGTAAAATCCAAAAAATCCCGAATGCTATGAAATTTTAAGATCTGCTAGGCAGTGCTTTTAATTTTTATATTTTTTTTTTATTTTAGCATTTCTCGTTTCAAATTATATTTCGACACACAAGTTGCATAAATGTTTGTAAACCAATTATAAAACCCTTCACTTTAAATAACCTAAACGACAGGTTTGGTTGAAAAAAAAACATACATCCAAGATACGGCCGAAAAACATAATCCTTCCTTGACAGTAGGGTAATAAGATATTTGCAATATCTTTCTAATCAATCAACATGTCAATAATTAAACTCTAAAGCCGGATATGGCGGCCATGTTTGTTTCCAACTTCCGCCCGCCATCTTTATCCCTAAGTTCGCAAACACATTGTTCTCATCTTCACAAGTGGCTCTTAGCCAACTTTTACGTAGTTTTTGTTCTCTATAATTTAAGGAAACTTGATACTATAGAATATTATGTATCATTTTAAAGCAATATTAATAAATTTTGAAAATATTTTTGAAGTATATTATATCGAAGTGTTGTAAATTTTTGTAAAATTGTTGAAAACTTTAATAAATGTCGAGTCTATCTTAAACAGCTACAAGACATTGTATTAAATTAATAATAAAGATATTTATAATAAAATATATAAAATTATTTAAGATTTTTTTTGTTATTCGTTTTTTCCTCAATCATTTAGCAACATTTATTTCTATATTGATTTTGTGTAAAATAGTATAAGCTAGTTTAAAATCTGATGCTACGGGGAGTGGCACCGTTTGCTGAAATACAGGTCCTAACCTAGTTCGGCAGCGGATGCTATTATATGTATTTGAACCATTGTTATCTACTAGCTAATAATTACGACAAACCTTGTAATATTTTTTCTGGAAATAAATTATTTTATTATTATTTTTTTTTTTTAATATAATAACTATTATAATTATAAATATAAAAATTAAATAATTAGCTGTTTTATTTTTAAATTTGAAAGTCCTTATAACCGTCAAATGCTATTGAATAACATTTAATGGTTATTAGGACGTTTCAATTAATGACTGGCCAAAACTTCACGATTACTTAAATACCCAAAGATAGGAGAAATCAATATATTCAGCCGTCTTATGATAATGGGCTGAAAGAATAGCTGATTCACCATTTCCTATAGTGATATATTATGGTTCTTTCTTTATTAATCCCGTGACCCGTACACCCAAAGAAGTTCCGTACAATATATTACGAGTATTATGTAAGTATATTATATTCGTTTTGGGGTTGCTTGGTTCATTTCTTTTGGAAATTATATTGATTTGATGACCAACTGCCAGAAAAAAATATTATTGGTAAACTTTTGAAACTAAACTTGTAAAATGAAATTAAGTATGTAATTTAGAACCTTTTGAAGTCTTGAGGGCTAAACCCTTACTCGCATATCGTAGACTAGCTGTCCCCCGCGACTTTGTTCGCGTGTTTTAGTTTCAACGGTTTTTCATTTTTGCAACATTTTTCATTTATGCTCCGCTCCTATTGGTCGTAGCGTGATGTTATATAGCCTATAGCATTCCTCAATAAACGGACTATCCAATACAAAAAGAATTTTTCAATTCGAACCAGTAGTTCCTGAGATTAGCGCGTTCAAACAAACAAACAAACAAACAAACTCTTCAGCTTTATAATATTATAGTATAGATTTCTATGAGGTAGGTAGGTTAGTATAGAGACATGGGTAACTAATGTCATTAGTAAGTAAAGTAAGTGTAATTAGTAAAATTGAAGTGTTGGTACCGCAATATGAGAGTAATGGGGGTAAATGACTGGGTAAGAAACGTCAAGATCGAATTTGTCTGTCAGTTAGATAATAAAGAAATATTAGACATGTGTTTTTTGCTTTTAAAACATAAGGAAACACTATGTAGATAAATCGAATGAAAAGTTCAGGAGTGCGTCCAAAATGCACGTACACGTGTCGTCATGCGTCATTTCAAATCAATGTATCATCGTGAGTTTTCGGTTAAGAAAAAAAAAACGACTAATATTTATAGTGTAAAAAATAAAAATAAATCGAATTGTGAAATTATCACAATTCGATATATTTTTATTTTAATACCTTTTAGATCTCTTCCAATATACAGCACTCCAAACCTCTAATTCATAATCGTGTTATTCCATGTTACTTAAAAAAACGAGGCAGACCAACAGGCAAACAATACTTCGCAAATATCCTAGGGCATAAAAAACTGACAGCGAACTGTTTCGCTTATATTTCAAAAGCCTGATAGGTTTTTAAACGAGGCCAAACGGAATAGAGCGAGTGGGAACCAAAGAAAAAAATTGTTCACCTAACGACCGTGAAATGTTGTCGTTTGTAGTTGAATATTTTGGTTTGCGAGATGTTATTTTCAATAAATTTTGAAGTGAAAAAATAAAATACATATTTTGCGTGACTTTAAATAAATGGTACGTATATATTTGCCGGTATATTATATTATAATGTGAGTAGTTTTATGTAATGTATGTACTTTAAGCGTAATTATGGGATTAAAGATTTTTATTATTATGTTTTTTTTTATTACTTAGTTTACTTTAATATTTAAAACTATAGATTTTATTTAATTTTACGGTATTCAGCTGAATCTGGTAAGACTGGAAGCCGACCCCAACATAGCTTGGGAAAAGGCTAGGCAGATTTTGATTTAATTTCTTTTCAATGGAAATTAAGTGTTTTTTTACAAAAAGTAAACTTTTAAAAAACAAAAAGAGTTTGACAGTCAGAATTTTATACTAAGTAGAACTTTTAATTAAATTATTTGATATTTTTTGTAACAATAATTTATTTTAACCCCTGTAATATCTATTTTCCAAAATGTAACCCATTATTCGTTTAATGTCTGGCAATAAGTACCAATAAATAAAGTTAAACAATCCTATATATCTGAATCTCCATACACATTTAAACAAAGAGAATATTCACACAGTTTATTAGGTCACCATCATACATACATGTTTATTAGACACTTCAAAAATAACAAAATGGGCGCCGTGCGGCCCTCGGCGGGGAAACTTTTAATAGCTTTATTTAATACGAGTTCGATTATTGTTCGGCTCGAAAGCGAAAACTGGCCATTATCCGAAAAGTCTGCGCGACGCTTTAGTGTACACACTGCTTTGTAAAATGGTGAGCTTTTTGTATTGGCTTAATTGTGACGGAAAATGTGATGGAGCATCAAGTTAAAAAAACCAGCTCAGTGCGAGTCAGACTCGCGCGTAGACTCGCGCATGAAAGCGTACCATCGTCTACATTTTCACCAAATTAAAAAAATAAAATAAAAAAAAAACTAGAGAAAAACACATCAATAAATGGGGACACCCAATTTTTTTTTCATTTGTTTGAATTTAGTTATTTATTGTTATAGAAATACACTCTCTGTGAGACTTTCAATTCTTTAACTATTTACAGTTTTTGAGATACAGCGCGCTGACAGACCGTTGGACAAACGGACGGACAGCGGAAGCTTAGTAAAAAGGTCTAGTTGGCACACTTTTAGTATGGCAACGGCCGACGTTGCCGGCAATGAATAATTAAAACATTGCCTGATCATACATATTTTTTTTTTGTTATAACTTTTAGTTATTACAAAAAAATATAGTTTTATTTCTATTAAAATTTTTATTAACTATGTACATCACTTTAATAATTTGTTATTGAAGAGCGGGTTCTCCTAGCACAGGTATTGATTTTACTCAAAAAGAGGTCCCTATGTAAGATTTACTGTAAAAGTTGTACATGTCTCTGCAATAAAACTTTTTATTTAATTTTTATTTAAAAGTATGTTTACTATTCAAATATACTTACACTAAACACTAAACACAACATTGCTGCATCGTGTGCACGTGTGCATGAAATATATATTTTGACACGCGAAACGTCAAAATAGTTCGTGTCCTACATTTTATGTCAGCACTAGCTGTTACGCGCGGATCCGTCCGCATAGGTGTCGATTATCGCCGTAACCTATGTCCTTTCTTGGGATACAAGCTTAGTCCATACCAAGTTTCGTCAAAATCGGTTTAGTAGATTAGCCGTGAAAGCGTGACAGACCGAGTTCCTTTCGCATATAAAATTAGTACGGATATTATCCGTACTAATTTTATAGTCGTAGTGTAAGGAATATTACTTTTTAATAATTATAAGCCATTAAAGCTCATTGGTGTTTGCATGGTTGGCGATCAAACCGTATGTAACACACAGTTAGGATTAATGAATACCATCTGGGGGTTACAAAATCCATTCTATTTAACACCTCAATTAACTGATTCGATTTATTGAACAAGTTTGAGCGAGACATCCTATTTTGTTTATTTCGTAAAATAATGTCTTCCTCTTCGTTAAATTATTCGTGTACTAAATGTTGCCCGCGACTCCGCCCGTATGAATCGGTTTTTAAAGAAAAAACTAGCTCACGTCCTTTTTTGGGATCTACATTTCATCAAGATCATTAAAGTGGGTTATCTGTTAAATCGTAACATACAGACAGACAGAGTTTCTTTCACATTTATGTATATATAATGACCTATGGATTTGTATGGATTAATATTATTGTAAGCCGCCTGATTGCCTTAATACTTTTTAATAATAAAGCGTAGATTTAATCAGATAGTATTCAAAAGTTATTTTTCCTTACTTATGTTAAGGAAAATCTGATATATATGTATAACTTAGTCAACAAAAATAATTGTCCACCATTTTAGTAAAAAACATTTAAAACGTATTAAAATAACGAAATATCTTCTATTCATATTATATAACAAAGTCCCCCTGCCGCGACTGTCCGCCTGACTTTTAACTCAAAAACTACAGAACAGATTTTCATATGGTTTTCTCCAATGGATGGAGTAATTGAAGAGGAAGGTTTGTGTACATTATTCATTTTTTTTTTCTAACCGTGCAAAACCGGAGCGGGTCTCTAGTGCTTATATAAGAATAGCAATCAAAATAACATAATCACAGACAATAACCAAACTAGATAGGTCGACACGAGTCAACGTAACTAACTCCTGTTAATAGCCAGATTACAATTGCATAATGTATAACCACATACATATGGTAACAGGCTATCCTTTGCATAATACCGTCCTGTAATTCGGATTGAGAGGAAGGATGCATGCGCGATGCGTGCCATAGAAACTATAATAGGTTAAACAAATGACGATTCAATTGAATTATCTACATTAATTACGATCAAATACATTTTCGTAAGTATCAAAAAACACTTTCTTCAAACAAACTCACATACCCTCTTTATAATATTAGTTTCTTATTGTTTGACGCATATAATTCTAAAATTGGAAAATATAAGCAGAAACAATATTACAAAGATTCACTGACATTTATAAGAAAAACGGAGCAGCTAAGTTAAGAATATCGACCATAAAACTATCAGGGTTGTCACTATTGTCTATTTAAAATAATAATAACCTACGAAATAATTTATATTAGTAGTGGAAACTTAAATGTGATGATTAATAAAAAGTCTTAAAAAAAGAACGGGTTACTTACAACTGCTAAAAATTTAATTAGAAATTTCAAAGAAAATGATTAAAACTAAATATAAATTGCAGAAAACCGTTCCATAAATTCTGTCCAAATTGATGTAGTACTCGAAAACTTATCCATATAAGTACCTACTTCTTTAGCTTTTGTGGTTGCCTCTTATGCAACATTAGACACATAAGTTTTGTCTTGAAAACATGAATATTTGCTTGATCCAACAGCCCTAGTCCTAAGTCCGTTCAAATCAGGTCACATCCCATATTACAGAGCGACTTATATCTTGTCACGTTCTAACCAGTCAATAGATTAATTATATATATAGGTAGGTATAATATACGTAGTAGGGAGTGCGGGAGCTATCCCACGTTCCGGTATAGGCAGAGAAGGGACCGTGGTGTTTTTAGTCGGTGAAAGTCCGACATATCCCCACGCCGCCGTGCCCTCGGCGTGATTCGTAGTCATTAGCTTTTCGCTCCGAAACAAAAACAAAAAAAAAGGTATAATAGTAGTGATATAGTTTTAAAATAATTATGTACTCTAAACACAAAAAGTAGAAAAATATATAACTTTCAAAAATCTTGAGTTCTTCAATAAAAACAAAAGAAGATCTATAACCTGCAGTTAGATATAATAGCAATGGCTATAAATTATAATGATAATTAAAAAATATGTTAAATTGAGAAATCTGTGAACACTATTACTGCTTATTAATATTTCTCTCTATATTCAGAGTTCAAATCTAATAGAAGCCAGAAACAGAACCTGCATAGTAACAACATGTCTACAGCAGTCTAAAACGAAATTTCAAACGTGATTTCGTTTAGAACAAACGAGTGTGGGCGTAGTAATCAAAGTCTCAGCTCATATCCACAATGGCCAGAATTGGTTGAAAGAATTCGCTCGCACAGCACTATCTCAACGAATTTCGAATGTGTTTAATTTCGATTCGATTCGATTCTCATTATTTTTCTTCGTTCGGAATTTTGAACAGCCGAAAAACAGATTTGAATTGAACGCTTATTTGCGTTCTAAATTCTAATTTTTATGAAGTTCCTGCAAAGCTTTGGCTGGTATTTTAATGAATGGTTTGATTTTTTTTTAATATTTTTTATGTCTTCCTGTAATTTTTAAAACATTGGGAAAAAATAATACTAATAAAAAAATTACATTTTGTATTAGATTTTGAAATAAAAATTTCCGCAGATCGACTTAGTAGATTTCTTTGATAGGATAATTTTAGGCGCAGAACTAAACAAAATCACGTGAAAAGCTCTTATTACGTAACTATTATATTACAATTATGATAATGTGTATGTATGATATGTGGTATCATCACCGTGCATATTTTTTAACCTAATTTTAGTCGTGGTGGCCTAGTGGTTCTTGGTTGGTACCGTCTTAATTATCATCATCATCATCATTGTCATTGACAATCGGTGAAGGAAAACATCGTGAGGAAAACTGGATTCCAAAAATTGGAATCTGATATCGCCAACCCGCAATGAGCAAGCGTGGTGATCAATGCCAATGATCGTTCCTTATCTTATGAGAAGAGGCCTGTGCCCAGCAGTGGGACTTTTATAGGCTGGTATTATTATTATTATTTTTTTATTAATTTTTGTCGTGCATTGTCTTTGCGATAAATGAATTATTTTTAAATATAATTAATTAGTACGACAAATAGCTTATATCCGTGAGTACTTTATGCCTATATTCAAGAAACGATTCGTTTTGCTTAAGGACGGTAGAATTTTCTAAGCAGACGAAGAAAATTTAACAGTCCGTAAGCAATACGAATCATTTCTTGAATAAGGAACTGGCCATTAGAAAAAAACATTGTAATACCTTTTACAGTGTAATAAATAAGTAAACTTTATTATTAACTATGCGTACTCATGTAGCTAAGTTCATACTAAAACTACTATTGTTTAGTGTACAATGGTAACTAACTGGCTTGTACAATAGATCAAAAAAGACAAATTGTTTTGTTGTTATTTTGAAAATATATTCAATTTTTTCAGGTTACGTAGTTCTGAGCTCTATTCAGCTGAATCTCCATAACTCGACAGTTGCATGCACTATTTGCAGACTGAAAAGCCGCCGTAATACCTTAACAAGCGTCGATCGTAGTCAGCCCTTCACAAAGAGCGGATGACGTAGTAGTTACAACAGGAAACCTAAACAAAACATAAAATAGTTCAGGTTTTCGATTACATACTGATGTCGATGCTAATAACTATCATGAGGAAGCCCAGCAAATATTTAAGCCAGCTAATATTTCTGAGAAAAAGCATAGGTAAAACTCACAAAGGGTTGAATTCTCTCTGATCAAAAGGATTAATAGTATTAGGAAAAAATAACGTTTATTGTATTTATCAAAGTTTAAAATCGCCATTCTTACAGACTTCCTAACAAAAAGCCCATTCAAGTTTTGCCCATAAAAACAATCATAACTGCAAATCTATTTTTCTATGTAAACCTTCTGTAATATTTCTGTTACGTGCAGTTTTGGATCATTAGCCACTTTATACAGGACATTGTTAACCCGCGCTAAATGCTTGAAATCCTATTTGGAGTTTCGCATTTATTGTGCATCACACCTCTCTGTTCAATGTGGTCCAGTACGTAGATTAGTGCGGATACCTGCAAAATACTGAATTTAATTTGCAACTTCTGAAAACCTATTTATATAATATGGTATATTTATATAATCTATATCTATATCTATACTTATAATAAATCTGTAGAGAGGTCAATTCTGTACATCAAATATATTTTCAAAATAACTATCAGGGGGTGATTAGTGATCGATACTGATGCCAAAAATGCAATCAGTAAAATTTTTGTCTGTCTGTCTGTCTGTCTGTCTGTCTGTCTGTATGTTCCTTATAGAAACGAAAACTACTCGACGGATTTTAACGAAACTTGGTACAATTATTCTTCATACTCCTGGGTAGGTTATAGTATACTTTTCATCACGCTACAATCAATAGGAGCAGAGCAGTGAAGGGAAATGTTGGGAAAACGGTATTTTTTAAGCTTCCGTCGCGTATGCAGCCTTAATGGTTAAAGCTACATAGAAATCATGTATGACGGAAATGTTCTACATAAAATTATCTAAAAAATATCCCACAACAGCATATGTCTATCTTTTATGGTTGACTCACAATAACACGTGTAACTCCCGATAGCTTAGCAGTTCGGAGATTTCTGATTATATTTGTTTACTCTTACGTTTATTATACTCTCACTCATCCCTAATTAAAAAAAGTTTACATTATTACCTATTCAATAAAAAAAGAATCATAGAAATAGGTATAGAAACACCAAACTTATACATGAAATACGATAATAAGCCATCGCGCCGTCGCGCGTGAATACTGAATCATGCTATAAGGATTATTTTTGTGTAACGTGATATATTATATTTCCCTACTAAAATACGAAAGTTAATCTGTCTGTTACATCAAAACCACTGAACAGTGAGGAAGGACATATGCTACTTTTTTACGAAAAACGACGGAAACGCGGACGAAGTCGCTGGCAAAAGCTAGTCTATACTAATATTATAAAGCTGAAGAGTTTGTTTGTTTGTTTGTTTGTTTGTTTGTTTATTTGTTTGTTTGAACGCGCTAATCTCAGGAACTACTGGTTCGAATTGAAAAATTCTTTTTGTATTGGATAGTACGTTTATTGAGGAAGGCTATAGGCTATATAACATCACGCTACGACCAATAGAAGCGGAGCATAAATGAAAAATGTTACAAAAATGAAAAACCGTTAAAACTAAAACACGCGAACAAAGTCGCGGGGGACAGCTAGTATGGTATATGACTGGTCATTACTTTGAGCTCATCTAATAGTATCTCAATATTTTATAATTGAAGTGAAGAATATTCCCAGTTCAAATAGTCAAGTTTTTATTTTGAGATTTTCGTCAAATTTGTAACTGAATTACCTGATGGTAAGGTTACCCCATGAACATTTGGAACACTAGAAGTTTTTTAGAAGTGTAACGACCTCTAGCATTTATCACTAGGCTTGCTCATTGTGGGTTGACGATTTCAGAATCCAATTTTTTAAATTCACGTTTCTTCACGATGATTTCTCATCGATTGGTTTTGAGTGTCTTTGGTATTTGGTTGGTGTGACAATCTCTAAATCTGTTCTTTGTGCGTTACAGGTACGGCCTTTTTTATTCCCGGCAATTTTCTTTATTGCAATCTTGTTGGACTTCCAGGTTACAGGGAATGTCTGAGGGTTGTGCTGGCTTAAATTACCGCTTATGTTTCTCTTTACCCTTTTACCGGGGACGAGAATTTAGTCCAAAATACCATGGTCCTTGGCGAAGGAAATGATCACCATGCAAGATAATGACACCATTTTATTCTAATACTGTATCATATATCATGTGTAGGTTCCGGTTTACGAAGATACCTACATTTACATATATGCATCAACTAACCAATACCAATAGATAACAAGCCAATTATCAGTGGCCGACAAACTTACTGAATGATTAGTTCGCCGCGTCCGGCCCGGACACGTCCCGGACACGTTTCCGACGTCCGGCAGGCCGATTGCTATCGAATTTCAAATTTCGTTGGAACGCCAATCGGCTGCAATAGTTCGACTGTATCTGTGTTTTTTGTTTTGTATATTGTGTTTTCTGTGAGTTCGGTTCGATTTCATTTCGGTCAGGACCAAAAACGTTTTGGTTTTGTTTTGCTGTTTGAGGACCTAAGTCTGTTCTGATGGATTGTGGTGGATGCTGAGTTAGTCGTGTTTCTTTTTGTAGGTATCTCGATGTTTTACTGAGTAGTTTAATGAGCCTAAAGTATTCACATAATATTGCATTTGGTTTTACAATTTTATTTAAATGTAGTTTCACAAATACTTTTTGAGTAAGTTAAAGATTTGTCGGTTTTATTTATCAAATCAAATCAAATCAAGTCAAAAGTTGTTATGTCTCACAGTTACAAAACTAAATGACTCCAGGTGAACGGTTCCAAATCTAATTCGAAATGTCCTTCTTATAGAGAAGAACCGGCAAGAAACACCATATCATTAATGTCTATAGATTGCAGCTTTTTGTAAAGTCGGAATCATATCAACAGGGTTATTTGCTATGGCTAACGCTTTATAAAAATCACTATGAAAACACAAATTTGGTATCGTCTAACGTCGATGATCAAGTAGATAGTTACAAAATTACGCATTTACTGTTATTTTTATCTAGTAAACATCGCTTGTAAGCTGGAAATAGCAAAGAAGCCTACAGCGGTTATAAATAATTTAACAATTACAATGTCTTATTTTAACGCAAGAAGATTTAATATTCATCATATTTATGTTCTCAGCTCGATGTGAAATCGACAAAACCTTACACAGTTTAGTGAACTGTAAGCACACAACACACCGCTGCTTACCTCTCCAGGGTATTAATGCATAATATTACACATGTACATCTATACCATAAATATCCATACAAAACTGTTCTTATTCAGCAGAACGTTAAAATGTATGAAACGTTTCCTAATATGAGAGTGGTACTGCATATAGATGGCCGTCTAAACTCTAAATTCAGATCTTTTCGTTATGTGGAATAACATTGGTTTGAATTCAAAATTGTAGTCGTGTTCAGTCATTATAGTTTTAGATTTTTTCAGTACTATATCAGAAACCGCTCAGTTGGGAGTCAGGAAGTTAAGTGGTGTTAACACCTCCGTGCCTCGGAAAGCACGTAAAGCCGTTGGTCCTGTGCCTGATCTCTCTCCGGTCGTGCCGGATTGCCGTCCCATTGGAGTTGGAGAGTAATGGAATAAAGAGTGCAACTGTCTTCGCGCACACACTCGTGCACTCAAATATCCCCCGCTGAGTGGTTCTCTCTATATCTCTATTGAGAGAGGCCGCCGTGACCGAATTTCGGTCAGAAGGCCATTATATCCGGAAGATCGACGACCGAGTGTTACTACGCAACTAAGGACCCTATATTCAGCATTGAAACAATAATGATAGTACCTGCAGCATCAAATAGATGTTAGATCTATATTATATATTATTTTAAAACAAAGACCCCCGCCGCGTCTGTCTGAACGCGATAAACTCAAAAACTACCTAACGGATTTTCATGTTTTTCAACAATGGATATTGTTTCAAGAGGAAAATTTGTTTGTCAAATTCATTAAACTATCGTCTACTCATACCAAGCCTTCGCAAGGGTAGACGATACGAGTTGCTAAATTAAACATTAAAAAAAACTTCTACATGCCATCATAATACGAAATAGTCTATTATATTAATATAGTCACAATTTTAAGGTATGTAGGTAGCTAAGTATTTAACAACACAGTGTATATATTATGTAATCTAATAATAGAAATTTATGTGGGGTTCTTTGAGTTCCACATTTGTCCATTAATTACATAATATTACAATGATTTTGGTTTCGCCTGACATATCGAAATCTACAAATTTACTGCCAATTCGCACCTTTCCATAAGCGGACTAATAAACTGGATTTCGTTTCTAAATCAAATATCAAAGGCTTTATGCTTCCAAATTGGCAGCAATAAAGTTTGGTAAGTGGATCTCGCTTGCCTCCAGGCTGTATGAAGCATTGCCCGATTTCAGAGGCATTTTTTCATAGTTTCATGTTGCGAATTTGAATTTAGTTTAGATTGAAGTTTCATCTGTGATATTATGGACGAAATGCATTGTTATCTTTGTCAGTTTTTAAAAAATTCTTGATTTGGTCAATTTTAATACCATATTTCTTTTATTACGCAATAACGTTTGCAAAACGATTACTTTTAATGAAATACGAATAGTAGAAAGGTAAAATTTAAACCTCAGGCAGGCCTTGAACCTGCGACAAATATGATCGATAAAAACGAATCCCATGACGCGAAGGTGTCGCACGACACCACCGCGCCATGAGCTAAATTGCGCTGTCCCTATAGCCAAGTGACATTTCTACAAGTGTTTACGATGATAGAAATCGCTTAAATGCCATTAAGTGTATGGAAATTACATTTAATTTTGCTAAGTCAAGTGACTCGGACTTGCCACTTCCATACATTTAAGCGATTCGATCAGCGTTAACGCTTGTAAAAATGTGACTTGGCTGTTATTATTACGTGAGTAAAGCCGTTTAATATGTATATTAATTATGTCTTACGATGTTTTTTTATACACAAATAACTGAGGATGATAGCCTATAAAATTAAACTGATAACTTTTTTTATATTGCTCTCAAAAAAATATTTATATTTTACTTAAATCATCAATGACGTGAACGTGCGTTATACGTCTGATGAAGGTAAGTACTTGGTAGACATAGAAATACAAAAAATATAAAATTCTTATTAAATGGTGAAACTAATAATATGGTATTTACACTATACCATGTTATTAATTTAACCATTTCATTTGAGAATCAACATAAAGCCTTTTTATGTTAGTTACAAACGTTTAAATTACAGCTTTCTATCTAATCGTCCTTTCATTTCTTAATTAGTGTTTCAAGTTTAAAATCAATATGGCTTCCACGTGTACAATAATTGGTTCATTTGATCTTGTCTGTTAAATTTTCGGATGAATTATAATTAATTTCAATATAAATGACAATTAATAATTTGCTGTTTTGTTGTTCTGTTTCCTGAATTCATTATTACTTGAGCTCTCTTGTTTAGTTATAATAGCAGCTTATTTCCTGGTAATTTTGGCAGATTTTGGTGTAGTGAAAAATACAAGACTCAACAACTTTTAGATAGAGTTTTACTGGTTAATATTTAAAAGGTAATTAATTTGTCAGATTTCAAAAACACAGTTAAATATTAGTAGTGTTTTATTATATTTTATATACTAATGTAGAGCTATGCTATGCACGTTACATGCAGCCAGTACGATGCAGCGAACGCGAAAAAACGCTTCAGGACAATGTTTGCAGCGTTCGACCCCTCAGGGGTTGTACGTGGATAACCTTTAGGGGTCGAACATGGACAGGGGTAGAAAAAGCGGGGGTTGAACGTGGACTAAACCCCAGGATTTATCTTGTGATAAAAATCAGTAAAAACAAATATTAAAAGAAAAATAACTTACCCAATTCGCAATAAATTTATCAATATGTCAATTTAATTTGCCTAAACGCCTGACTTGTAATAAAAGTATCACTTATATAATATTAACTAGCTGTCTCCCGCGACTTTGTCCGCGAGTTTTAGTTTCAACGGTTTTTCATTTTTGCAACATTTTTTATTTATACTCCGCTCCTTTTAGTCGCAGCGTAATGTTATATATAGCTTATAGCCTTCCTCAATAAATGGGCTATCCAACACTGAAATAATTTTTCAAGTAGTCCTTGAGATTAGCGCGTTCAAGCAAACAAACAAACTTTTCAGCTTTATATATTAGTATAGATATGTCAAGAACCAAGTTTTTCCAAATATTATAAATGTAATATCGATCCTTATCAAAAGTTAATAATCACTCGGAATTTTCTTTCCATAATCGTTATTTAGGTGGCAGATCAATATTATATTTATTCTTAATATCACTTTGATGATATCGACCGCCTTCGTAGAATATCTAATATAAAAAACATTAAAACATAATTCAGATATCTTATTAGTATCGAAATTGAAAGATTAAGTAAATCCATCTCTTTGTTACTTTTCGAAGAATGTTGATCACCCATGCAGGTAGGTACAGTCAGTAAAAAAATATGCTATTTTTATGTGTATATTTTGCTTTGATTATATATTATTCAATGTCGTCATCAGTATGCACGTTATTGCGCGGCCATTTTGAATTTTTAGGAATTTTATTACTCAGTGTTTATTGAAACTTAGTGACCTAGCGATATTAAATGATGAAACGAATGTAATGACATATCATTTATCAAAATCGGTTTAGTGGTTGAGTAGTTACGAGTGGACATATAAACGGGCATCCATACAGTTCAGGGGCTACGTTTTGATGTTCTCATATTCGAAGTTATAGAAAATTACCGAATTTTGTATAAAAAAAGAGAAAACTTATGCGAGATATTAGTATGTACTATACATTAATAATAATTAAAGCTAAAGAAGATTGTTTTTTGTTTGATCTCTGAAACTAATATTTTTGCATTTGTGAGCCCAGTTTTCTAAGAGGTTATAGTATATAGGCTGTTTATCATCATCTGAGAATACACATACGAAGCTCACATGAATAAAATACCAAGATACTCATTGTTATAACTTTCCCTGGAAGTAAATAAAGGCGAATGATACCGCGACGCACAACTAGTTTCAAATAAAATAAAATGAATATGTATTATTATTTTTTAATACTGACTGAAAGAAATGTCAAATATAAATAAAAATTAATTAAAGAATTCCAATGCCTACCTAAATACTAGTTATTTTTATTGGTTATCCAACAATTCTCAACACTTATAGATTATAATTCATGCTCATAATTATGTAACTTAACCCAGGACTACAATGTCTTATAGGTAAAACTTTATATAACAAAATTAAGAAAATATTTACCAAAAACACACTATCGTCTCAACATTTTCCAATAACGCTAGCCTGGTAGATATTTGCGTAAAAACCCATACTTATCGTGATATACCTTTTATCCAGCAGCTTTACAAAACGCTCTGTCATCAAGGAAAGGTTTCTTCGTCGACGGAATTTAATCTGAGCTGTAGTTCGAACGAATTTCAAGGGAATTCCGAACGCTACTTTTATCCAAGATCACTGTATGCTCAAGACAAAAAAATATAATGAAACGTGTGCATGTTAATTCTTAAGAGTAGGTACTTAGCGTTTCTCAAGAGAAACAAATTATATTAGTAAAAAACACAAAAAAATATTGTAATTTATTAAGAAGCATTAAGATCGGCTAAGGCAGGGCTTTGTGTAATAATTATCTATTTTAGCATTTCTCATTTAAAATTACATCCAAACATACAAGTTGCATGTATCTTTGTAAACCATTGACACCGTAATCGCTAGGCTTGTAATTTATAAATAAAATTATTTAACGACTTCAAATAGATCACCAAAATTCCACTATTTTTTACATTTTTTTTTATAAATCGCTTTATAAAGACACTTGGATATTAGAGATGAGTCTAACAATACCTTAACTGCCGAAATTCATCTAACCGTTTGGAATATACGAGGTAATTACGAAAATTAAAAAGAGAAATAAGAAAACACGTGGGAACATATCTAAATCCAAGATACGTGCGAAAAACATAACCCTACCTTGAAAGTCGGGTAAAACGCAGTGTGTATTCGGAAACCTTAAAATATTTTAACTGCCTTTGAAAAGTGTATACCATTATGTTAATGTTAACTATTTAAGTATATTTTTATATGAGTGTTTCCTCACATTGATTGATAGTTCTAATTTTTATTATTTATAGCATAGACCTCTAATTTTCACGTTTTTAGGGTTCCGTACCTCAAAAGGTAAAAACGGAACCCTTATAGGATCACTTTGTTGTCCGTCTGTCTGTCTGTCAAGACCTTTTTTCTCAGGAACGCGTGGACGTATCAAACTAAAATTCATATCAAATACTCAAGTCTATGGTCTCTTGGAGCTGTGAAAAAATCAAACTTCTAAGTCAACGCGATCAAAAGATACAGCCGTTTATGCCGCAAATTTCCGCAAATTTTCGACACTCGCAAGGGAATCAAAACCTACAGGGTACTTCCCGTGAACTCAGAATCTTGAAATTTGGTACGAAGCAACGTCTTATAGTACAGATAAAGGAAAAATTGCGAAAAACGTAAATTTTTAGTTACATCATATAATAAAAATATGTTATTTTTTTTTTTTTTTTTGCAATAAAAATACCATAACTACGACTATGACTCGATCATCGTGATGGGTGAACTTTTACTTATATACCTACAGGTTTGTACGGAACCCTCGGTGCGCGAGTCGGACTCGCACTTGGCCGGTTTTTTAATGGTAAACTAGTTTCATAACTTCAGTCCTCCAATAAATCTATCCCTAAACCAGAAGTATGTTAGCGCGATTGCAACTTGATCCAGTAAATATTACAATCACCGTCCAGACAGAACAAAAAAGCGAATCCCAATATCGTTGCAGCCAACTGTCAGTCAGACCGCATCCTCCGTTCATTGACCTTTTATTCAAAAGGGACAACCGACTAGATTGCTTCCCGTGTTGACGTCCAGCCGTATGGCGGAATTGTTAGACAATTGAACAGCAGTGTCATTTGATCTGACATCGGAATAGGGATGTTATGGAATAACTGTATCCGAAGCGGTCGGATCTAAGTTTTTTTAGATCAAATAATTTTTGAGTGAGTGTCGTGGTGGCCTAGCGGTTTAACGAACGGATTTGTATGCACATGGTTGCAGGTTAGAACCCACTACAAACGAGTACCAAGATAACTTTTTCAAAAGTTAAATATACTTTCTTAATCATTCTAAGACACCATTGGCCAACGGTGAAGGAAAACATCGTGAGGAAACCTGGATTCCAGAAATTGAAATCTGAAATCGCCAACTCGCAATGAGCAAGCGTGGTAATCAATGCTCGTGCCTTCTCTACATGAGAAGAGGCCTGTGCCCAGCAGTAGGATATTTATAGGCTGGTATTATTATATTATTATTATTATAATTTTAGATCCGACGATCATGAATAAAGACCTCAGTCAGATTAGAAAATAATCGGGCTCTTTCGATGACGTGGCATGAGTAAAGCCGTATAACTTTTATAATAGATAGTTACTTGAGTTTGGCATAATTTTATCCTTTATAATGTATTCGTATTCGGATTAAAATTTAATTTTGAAGCTAGTACATCTCTACATCGTATTTGTTGTCAGAAAGAGCTGTCAATTGTCAGACGCGGATAAAGTTACGCAATATTCTTTGTATAGGTATTTATATTAAATGAGTGAGTGTTTTTGTGGTATAATTAACGATATTTTCAATTGGTTTATCGGATCACAAGTAAAATAACAGTGAGATACTTATTTAAATAAAATGTTTGGGTCTTTGTTGGGTGATTCATACTAATAATTATAAATATCATTATAAAACATATTTATAAAAATATCATATATTACGTATTTAATGAAGCGATATTTAATGTCAAAATGCATTGCTAGAAAAAGAAGCAGTACTAATTCATTTTCGTTCACGTAAACATATCGGAATAAAATAGATGTAATTATCCTATAAGTTCCAAATTATCTGTGTGCCAAATTACCTCCATTTATTTTTTTACAGTGAAAAAGTAACAAACATCTCATTAATTTTTTCAGATATTGTTGAAACTTGGTTTGAATCCCATAAAAAACTGGCCAAGTACGAGTCAGACTCACGCATGATGGGTTCCGTAACATCGTTAAATATTTATGCCGTTAAAGCAAAAAAAAGTCTTCTTTGTATGAGGACCCCTATATTTTTTTTTCTTTATCTGTTGATATAGTGGCAATAGACAATTTTAACTCTCGTTGGCACTCTTTAGGTACGGAACCCAAAAAAAGACATACTAGGCTACTTTTAGTCGCGATAACCGACATCCATGCGGGCGAAACTGCGGAAAAAAGCTAGTTTATAATATTTATATGATAATAATCATATTTAAGTTTTTAATTACAAAATTAAATGTGTTTTTATAACAAAATTTATTTTAGTTTTATCGTTCTAACATTAAGTCAGTTCGTCGAAATATTTATGTCATTCCTTTATTGGTTTGCATCGAGTTTTGATCCGGTTCAATTAAAACTCACAAACGCATCATTCCCTTGGGCTATCAACGTTGAACTATTGACAGGGAATGTAATTTGACCACGTTCAAATTACTAGGATCAGTGTGTATTTGAATAATGAATGGAACGTATTGGGTAATAATTATCTGGTTTATATATCAATAATTCATCATGAATAAAAAAATTAGGTATTTGTTGAAAGAAAATGAAGTGAAAAAAATCAGGACAGTATCTTTTAGTGTTCCGTACCAAAAGGGTGCCAACGAGACCCTATTACTAAGCCTCCGTTGTTCGTTCGTCTATCTGTCAGCGGGTTGTATCTCATAAACCGTAGGTAATAGGTAGGCTGAACTTTCTCAGGGTATATATATACTTCTGTTGCCGCTAAACAACAAATATAATAAAAAAATATTGAAAATTATATTACTTCAAATAAAATTACTTCTATCTTATGGCAACAGGTAAAGCCTTCAAATGCATACAATTTTTTTTTTTTTTTTATGTTTATTTACCAGAGACTTGTATTTTGGATGATTTTTCCCGATTTCAACGGGATCAAGTCTTATACGATGGTGCGGAAACCTTCATGCGCCAGTCTGATTCGCACTTGACCGGTTTTTCGTAGTTTAATTCTAGTGTTAACATTCACCATTTTCATTTGTTTTTTTGTATAAACTATAAGTATTAGGTAGATTGTGGTATTTTTTATGAGAATAATATTTCTACATCTACTCGTATTTACATTTTGTTTTTTTTCTAAGTCGTGGTATGTTCTTCAAGTGAGATGATAGATTGAAATAGATGGTTGAAAAAAAATTATATAAAACAAATAAACGAATCTTTTTTTGCAAAAAAAAGAAAACCTGCTTTCTAATAAACAACAGTGTACGTACTGACGACTGAATACTACACGAGTCTAACTGAAAATATTGCAACAGCTACTAAGGGGTTCTTAAGTAGGAAATCTCAACTTTACAATAAAAGACCTTTTTCCTTCAAAAACCACTTAAAAGGGAGAGAGAAAATTATGTGTCCTTTACACCGCATAGCACGGCTTGAGTGGTGGAGGAGCATGAAGGATCTTGAGAGAGGAGACAAACGCCTGGTGTAACCTGAGAATATTATTAGATGTTATTAAAATATGATGAGCAGAATTTGTGGCTAAGTAAAAACCACATGGATATATATATAAATGGAAACCTGCGCTATCATAATGGAGCTAAAACGAAATTAATATAGACGAATTGAAGGAAATATAATAATTACTAGCTGTTGCCTGCGGCGCCGCCCAGCGCCCGTGCGTGTGTCTCAGTAAAAATTTGCGGTGCCTAAATGTGTGTTTACACGGACAACTAAAATTGGGCAATTTTTGGCAATTTCTATACAAATTTTGCACAGACACACATACATAATCACACAATTTTAGAAGATATCTTTAAGTTGGCATTGTAGTTTACCAATTTTACCATTTTATAATTTGTTATTGAAGCGCGGATCCTCCTACCACAAGTATTGCTTTATTGGAGGTCCATGTAAGATTTACTGTAAAATTTAACCTTTTTTTAATTCCACGTGTAAGTGCACTGTAAAACTACTATGACAGAACTAAATGAAAGTTACCGTTAAAAGGTGGTGCAAAACTAGTCACTACAAAAATAAATAGGCGGAAATAGTAATTTAGAATTTCTAAGTACTCTTCAAGTGGGGTTTCAGTAAGTCAATGAAATTGAGTCGGTGTATAATCACGTTCCATGATAATTTACTAAGCTTCAGCTGAGTAAAGGAACGCCACTCAAAGTTGTTTTATTACATTGGAATATTACCTGGTATTTTAAGTGGGTGTTGACAAGACTATTTACCTGCTAATCATCATACAGAAGCCTGCTTAGAATTTATTCAATTTAGTTTTGTTTTCAAGAGCGTACATTTTATTAACATTTTTATCCTAAAAGAGAATTTGATTTGATTCTAGGCAGTTGATTTTTATAAATAAGTTCCTACATGTCAATATATTATCTTCTTCTTTAAATGAAAGTAAAACGATGAATAGGCATCTTTTTCAACAAAACATAAAAATGAATTAGTCAAAATGTTAAATTAAGTCTGATGTAGTTATTTTTTTAAGAAATGTTATTGACCTTAAGCTATTTGATTTAAATAAATTCGCTTATATCAGAAGGACTTGAAAAATTAAATTAAAATAAATGTCAAAACTAAATTACAATGTTAACAATATTGCCAGTAACGTGAATTCCACTTACATTGCTAGTAATTATAAAAAAAAAAAGAAAAAAAATGGCCAATAAGTCATCACAATCAAATCAAAAACTTTTTATTTCTCATAAGACTCAAAAAGTCGCTTACGAAACGTGAAATTCACAAATCTAAATGGTTTTAGGTGGTGTTGTACACATTGATAATGTATTGTATGAACCTTTAACAATGATACGTATCGATGTGTACGTCATGGAATAATGTCGTAACGTATTCATTCACTTACCGTAAGGTAAAACCCTCCGTGTTTAATCCATTTAGAAATTAAAACCTCTTTTTTCTGCCTAGCCATTTCCCAAGCTATGTCGGGGTCGGCTTCCAGTCTTATCGGATTCAGCTGAATACTGTATTTTACATGGAGCGATTGCCTATCTGACGTCCACAACCCATTTTACTGGGTAACACAGTATCCTAAAGTAAGACTGGTTGCCAGAATTGTAACACTTAACACCTGTCAAAGATCAACGTATGACAGTCGGGAGCAACTGCTTAACGTGCTTTCCGAGGCACGGAGAGGTCTCGGTATGCTTACAAATGGTCACCCATTCACGGAATAACCGCGGCGAGCGCGGCTTAACCTACATTATCGGTAAAACCGTACGGCTTACACTTTGCCACGAGCACTTCACCACTTAGAAATTAAAACCTGTTTGATAAATATCTTTGACATTCAGTAAAGTTAGTTCTAAAGAATAATTTATAAAGGGATTTAATATTACATACAAACAAAATGAACAAATTATAAGCTAGCAATTAGCTTTAACCCTAAACCCTTGTCCGCTTTTTGCTGAAAAACATTAATTTCTGGAAAAAAAATGGCGCGCCTCAGCAAAGCGTGTGGGCCGCAATTTCTTTTTAATTAACATCAAGTCAGGGTACCTAATATTATACACTCACTTTGATGCAATAACGAACTGACCTGGTTTAATTTTATCCTCAAGTTATATGAGCTAGCAATTTACCTTTAAACGATATTACTGAGGTTTATTGAAAGGCATTGAAAGCTAACTGTAAACAAAAGTTAAACTTAAACGATAATTTTCAACATTTCAGATATGATTTTTGAAAAAAATGCCGGTATTGTATTGATAAGAGGCAATTTTTTATCACCTACATAATTATAGTAATTAGACACTTGTAAAGAAAGAGCAAAATTAATACTTCAAATTTTAATGAACATTACAAAAATCATAGATGTTATAATTTTATTTCCAACTGACAACAAAAATACGCCACGATAAAAAAAAAAAAAAAACATTTTAATGCCAACATCAACAGCACTCGCTTGAATTTCCACGCTTAACGGCCACGAACTAGCCAATTGTCCGGAAGAAATATTCCCCGTTCCCCATAGGACTCTTAACGTTTACTTCCCAAATAAAAACTAAGCACCAAGTTTTACTGGAAAACTCCTTCAAAATTTTTAGTCCTGCTTCGCTCAATCAACAAAAGAGACTCCGACAACAGATCCAATTATGTATAACCAAGATAACGACCCACTTTTGAAAATCATAAAAATGCAGAGAGGACCATTTTTTCCATCAAACCGCAAGTAGCTTAGTCCCGTATTCCAAGTTTCGTTCTAAGATTCCAAGCTAACGACAGACAGACAATTACAACAGGCTTTGTTATTTGAAGGGGTAGCTCTCTAGCGAAAATTTTTAGAGTCGCTTCTCATTCAAATTTCCTTGCTCCAAAAACCTAGAAGTGTGGGACTAATTAGGATTTTCCTGTTCCATTGTAGTTTTGACGGGTAAAGAGGATGAATGCTTGTCACTGTCAGATTTATGTCTTTTGAATTTAGCAGCTCTTAGGCCGTGATAGCGGTTGTTTGAATTCCAACGCTTTCATTGTTAGGAGAATAGCTATTCATTTGGTCAGTAATCCGTTAATGTACTGTGAATTTGAATTGTGTTCAACAGGAAATAGCAGCCCTGTAGATCTGGATTTTAATAATAATATGAATATTCAAGTGACCCGTTATTGATTTAGTTTTGGATACTCATACTCTTAAGCTACACCGGTCGACATCATCACGTCAACGCCGGTCATCGCTGAAAACCAGCGCTTATGTCTCCTAACCTTAGCGCATGCTTAGCGATGACCGTTTCGTACAGATGTGACTCATATTTCCCCAAACCATTTAGTAATTTGCTATTTGTATTTTTATAATTTTATGCGTCGCATTTGAAACGAATAAATGCTTTTCTTTCTTTGAGATTTTGTGCTATAAGACTAATGTTGGAATTGAAGCCGACATAGAGATAGATATATATTATAACGAGGTAAGGTTAGGTTAGTGATTTAATTTAGATTGCTTTAGATCGTCAAACAGATTATTATTTTTGTTTACAATAAGTCAGTGTAATAAAGTTTATCTAAAATTTTGGTGCTCAGTTTTATTCTTATATCACTCCTGACTTACGAAGCAGAGAATTTGAGAACAAGAGAATTCTTTAAAGAAAATCAGAAGCAATACAGATATAGCTGTATTGATTTTGTTCATCAGTCGCGAACAGAAATTACAAAGCCGAGAAACTGAAAGATTTCCTAGAACTCAATTCAAGCAACAGGTCTGCATTTGTAGGATTTCGAACGACGATTATAGAAGCCACTTTCCATCAGCTTCTAGGAATAATTCAAGTTTTTCCTCGATTTGCCTTGCCTTGCCTTGCTTATATATAGTTGTTTGCCATCTTCTTATATAAGTGTCATGGTGGCTTAGTGGTTTAGCAATGATCAGATTTGTGTGCACAAGATTGCAGTTCGAACCCATTATAGGCAAATACTAATGTGACAAGACATTATTGACAATCGGTGACGGATAGCATCGTGAGGAAACCTGGATTCCAACAATTGGAATCTGAAATCGCCAACCCGCAATGAGCAAGCGTGGTGATCAATGCTCGTTCCTTCTCTATATGAGAAGAGGCCTGTGTCCTGCAGTGGGACATTTATAGGCTGGTATTATTATATATAAAAATGATTCCCGATTTCACTTGGTCACGCCATAACTTCCAAACGACTGCACCAAATCGGATAATATTGTATATTTATTTTTATTATATATTATATTTATTTATTTTTTTGCTATATTCCTATTCTCCTATTGTAAGTTTATTAATTTATTGAAGTAAACCAACAGCATTACATATGAATTTATAGGCTAAATTATTATTATTGTATTCCCATCCTATTGTAAGGATTACGTTATTATAAAAGACTAGCAGCTCGCCCCGGCCTCGCACGGGTATTAGAGAAAAAAAAAAAACAAAATTAAAAATAAATTATATATTCTATGTCACCCGGGGATAGTGTAGCTTCCCAACAGTGAAATAATTTTTCAAATTGGTGCAGTAGTTTTAGAGCATGCTAAGAAACAAACAAACTATCAAATATTTCCTTTTTTTAATATTACTAGCTGTCCCCTGCGACTTTGACCGAGTATTTTAGTTTCAACGGTTTTTAATTTTTGCAACATTTTTTATTTATGCTCCGCTCCTTTTGGTCGCAGCGTAATGTTACATAACTTATAGCCTTCCTCAATAAATGGGCTATCCAACACTGAAAGAATTTTTTAAATCGGATCAGTAGTTCCTGAGATTAGCGCGTTCAAACAAACAAACAAACTCTTCAGCTTTATATATTAGTATATAGATAATATAAGTATAGAAAATAAAAATAACGTCTGGTAATGTTTTTAAAACTCACACCACCCACGCGAAACCGGGGCGGGCAGCTAGTTCAGAATAAATTAATGGCTTTGGAAATTGCTGTTTTACGAGTATTGATAGCTTCCTCAAAGAATATACAAAGAAAGGGCTATTAACAGTTTTTGTTCTGATTTCATTTAGATTGGTTTAAATGGAGTCGTTTTAAACTAGTTCTGGTATATGTCTCGCGTGTTTGAACCATGTGTGATTAATCGTTGTATGTTTTGATTTTTATTGACTTATTCCAATGTAGGTATAAGTAGGTATATTATAAAAAATATATTAGAAGTTTGTGAGATAATACAGTGATACATAATTTGAGAAAGAGCTGTCAGTTCCAAATTATATTTGCTTGACGGATGATAATTTTAATCTAACTTTGTTTGAAGTTATTTTCGTATTCTGATGTAATAAATGTTTCCAGTAAAATAAATAATTTGGTTCCAGGACGTAATTAAAACTTTTATTCAAAAATAATTATTCTCACTTTTTTCGTACAATGACCCTTGTTGAATTAAAACCTTTGACGTAACTAAACGAAATTCTTTCATCAAAAATGACCGCGAAATTCTGAAACAAAAGCGTAAATATTTTCTAGAAAAATATTAGTAAAAACGTAATATTATCTCAGGTACGAACGATCACAGACTGGCAGGCTTGTAACAGCATTAAAAAATAAAACACAGGACGGTTCGCTCTTCAAAAATTTCGCGTTCCCATAAATTGTTCAGAAAAGTTGAATCATTGAATGTGTTTCTTTCATTTCGCATTTATCCAGAGTTTCTTTGCGCGCTTTAATTTAAAAAGTTGGATTGATGTCCGCCGGGGTTTTTGCTTGACAATGTTTATGGAGTACAAATTACCTGTTTTCGCAGTGTTTTTAACTGGTATTGAGTGATAATGTATTCAGTCCAAAATATAGCTTATATTTTGCGGTGAATTGGTTCTGAAATATGATATCGTTCATTTAAGCAATTTATTTATGACACCGGGCTGCCTTTAAAAACATAATATACAACTTTATTTTTAATTCTAATCGTTGACATAAATATGTCATAATATGTGTAGGTGTATTTTATTATTTCTTTTGTGTATGTTTATATATAGTTAGGTTTATTTGAAATAAATATTAATACTTCCTTTAATTACGATGGTCAAAATTACGGAATTTTCGCGATAAATTTATTATAAGTTGTATATTTTTTATTTTTCTTTTAACCAAATCTATCCAGTAAGGTATCAAAATAAACGGTTCACAAAATGTATGTTTTAAATGTAATTTGGAATGTGAAATGTTAAAATACATTGTTATTATAAAAAACCCTGCTTTAGTACATTTTAATGTTTGAGCAGCAGGACAGTCGGGTTTCATGTATCTTACTAATAAAACTTGTTATATATACAGACTTGAAAATAGCAAGAGAATATTTACTGAATGAAATACACTGAATTAGTTACAACGTTCGTTATGAACGAACTATCCGTGTGTCAGATATAATTTTCGTTGAATAGGGATTCTCCATAAATGACACAATGATTACGTTCTTTCCATTGTGTAAGAAAATCTTGCGAGTTCTCTTAATAAGTAAGTTCTTCACTTGTAATAGCAAAATCATTTGGCTTGAATTCCTCTTTGTAAGCTGAAAACATAAAGGGATTGTCTTTGCGACGAAGAACAATGAAAACAGTGATAATTAAGGGATCATTTTTATTATTCTTGCTCCATTTTTTCATACTTCTTTTTAATTTTATAATTTTGGGTTTTATGTATAGTGTTAAATTTGGCATGAATACAAAATTATTGGCGAATAAAAAATCTAATATTCGGCATAATAATGTTTTTTTCGTTTTCTAATAATCCCAAACTTAGTAATAGGTTTCGTTACTAAAAAGGTGCGAATGTTTTATATTTTTATCCTCATGTCTATAATCAAATAAATACAATATTATGTTTTACAAATCTTTTTCCAAAACTGTATTTTAAACTGAAATTCCAACATATCCTCTCCAGTGTCTTTACTCTTCAAAAATTACTGTTAATGGAAGAAATTATATAGAATCTAAATACTGATAGTATTTTACTGTACTGTATGTTGTTTGAGTGCCTGATTAAAGAAATAATTTGAAAAATTTTCATTAAGTTTTATTTTATGACTTTGTTTTTTTATTTCTATTTTGGTCAAGAGATATTCTAGAATAAAACTATAATTAAAAGGGAAAAAGGCTTCGAGCTTGATAATATTGTTATTGTTAGATAAGTACATAGACCAAATATATATATTGATTTATATGTATAAACTATATTATGTAGTATTTATTTCTATTTAATGTTTTAACGTACGCCTGCAGGCATGTCTGTAGTAATAGACTCAACTTAATACAAGTAAATAAATACGCCTAGACTTCTCCGTGTTTCAGAATATTTCATGAACCTAATTTTACTACAGTCATATCTGATTACGGCACTAAAGAGAGTGAATCCAGAAAGAGTTATTATGTACACATTATAAGCACTTGATAAATCTACTATTTAAATCGGTTTTCACTAAAATTATTCAGCATGACCAACATTCGGCCAGGAAGACATTATCCATTATAATTATTATGGTTTCGAATACGCCCATAGTTTAACCAGGCACCCCGTTAAGGTACATAGCCGAGCCAACACCGGCAACGATGTGGCGGATTAGCTTCAGTAAAATCGGTTAAATAGCTACGCAAGCAAAAAGATTAAATGCTCGTAGTTCGGTAAAGATTTCCTTCTGAAGCGACCTTTTCTTTCTCCCAACGTAAACTAGGCGAAGTAAAGGGTTATATGCAAGTCATTATTGTGAGGCGGAGTACACTAAGGCTGTTTACACATCTGGCGTCTCATTGCTGTGTATTTTTTTTTAGTTTTTTTTTCGTTGTTCATTGCTTCGACATAATTAACTTTTGTTGTTTGACCAGAAATCGTTTGTGTTCTAGCTTCTCACTGTGTGCGATATCATCAGTCAAGCCGCAGACGCTCGCGCCACGCGCCTTTTGAAGGCAGCGGTATGGCGCCGAGCGCGCTCATGCTGGCTCGGACGCGCTTGTGGCGCGGTTCATAACATAACCAGTGCCACGCCGGTTTGTGCCACGCGTCCTGAGAAGGCAGTCGCTCGGCAAGTCTCGGTATGGAGCCGAGCGTGCTCATGGAGGCGCGAGCACTCGCGGTGCAGCGCGACTCGTGATACCACACGCCGTGAGAAGCCATCATTAGATACATTTTTATGCCATACCAGCTCTAAAAAAAAATTGGACGCGTTTCATAGTAAGGGAACAAAAAAATTACATGGCTTGTATTGTCTCAATGTAGGAACTGATGGATCAAAAATTCTCCTGTAAACCTGGATATTTTTGTAGAATGTATCTGCATATAAGAAATATTGCCTTTGTTTGTTTACTTATTATAATGTTATTAATACAAAGAAAGACATTTGAATGTGTCATTTACTATGCACAGTGACGGATGTTCATAGAAATATTAGGTTGGATATTCTTATAAACGTCGAACAAACGCTAGATTTGTTTAGGCCCTTAGCTAAAACTTTAACTTTCTGTAGTAATACTGGTAGCTGACGGGAGGATTACAGGGCAGGAAAATTAGAGAGCCCTTAATATATTTAAGTTGATCTTATACGTCGAAGAAATATAGTTTAAATAATTTTAAGTTACAAACCAAAATCCTTACTAATATTATAAGTGCGAAAGTAACTCTGTCTGACTGTGTGTCTATCGCGCTTTTACGCCAAAACTACTGAACCGATTTAAATGATATTTGGTACACAGATATTCTAGACTTCTAGAGCCTAAGAAAGGACATAGGCTTTTTGCCACGATAACCGACATCCAAGCGGGCGGAGCCGCGTGAAAAAGCTAGTACAGATATAATATTAGGTGCATGCAAATGTATGCCAAATGGGTAGAGCCTTTCTTAAGTGATGCTCCGTCTTAAATGTGGCAATTGATTTTTAATTAAATGGTTATTTTGTCAACTAATAGGGAATATGCACAAATCACCGATTTCGTCTTCTAATTCATAACGTATTGATTAGTTTTTTATTTCAATATAATATAATATAATAATATAACACCAGCCTATAAATGTCCCACTGTTGGGAACAGGCCTCTTCTCATAAAGAGAAGGAACGAGCATTGATCACCACGCTTGCTCAGAGCGGGTTGGCGATTTCAGATTCCAAATTTTGGAATTCAGGTTTCCTCACGATGTTTCCCTTCACCGATTGTCAATGATGTCTTAGAATAATTAAGAAAGTACATATATCTTTGAAAAAGTCACAACCTTGTGCACACAAATCCGTTCATTGAACCACTAGGCCACCACGACATTTTTTCAATAATTCAATAATTCAATTAAATACAAAAAATTTAAATAGATTGCAAATTTAACGCGGGATTTATGACATATCAAAACGCACGCGATTGGTCGGTGCAAATATGACGTCACGGTACGCGCTGCATTAGTGTTATTGTTCCCTTTGACACCGAATTTGACATTATTTTGATGACAATATGCGCGGTGAGAGACAGAAAAAATGGCGTCTGTTTCAAATGCTTTAATTCCTATTTGAGAATTATTAGTTATTTAAACATTGTAAATCATATTTATTTTATTTTGATGTAGGTATATTTTTTAGTGTTAAGACGCTGTAATTGAACAATTAAACACATAAAAATTAAATCGTGCATATTCCTTATTTAACCGAAACTAAATGAATACACTACAGCATTAGTTATTTATTTGTCAATCCATTAAATATACAGAAGTATAAATATCGTTTCTATTATCCCAAGCTCTTTCTAATACAAAGTTCATTCAACAAAACTATTGAGTAGCTCTCAAGTTTCTGAATAAAGTCTCTTCTAGAAATAAGCACTGAAATATACCCTTGCTAACAGTCAATAACTCTTCAAACTTTTGCTTGTATGATGTGCGAACAATGCTAAGATACATTGAACCGAGTCAGATATTTAATATGAGCGCAATATAAAAACTACTTGGACTAATACAATTTATAAAGTGCTTAATGGTGATTAGGGAGGGGCTCGTGGCTAAGTTTAAGTCGTTCGGTCTGACTGATAATAAAGGTTAAGCTGCGGTTGGTCTGAGGATGGGTAACCATTTTTTTATTTTCATTTTTTTTTTATCTTTGGTAGTCGTTAAGCCAGAGTTGGCATCGAGAAGCCACAATTATGACAATCAGTCTTACTATGGAATACTGTGTTACCCAGTACCTATTGGGTTGTGGAGGTCAGATAGGCACTCGCTTCACGTAAAAATACGGTATTCAGCTGAATCCAGTAAGACTGGAAGCTGACCCCAACATAGCTTGGGGAAAAGGCTAATCAGAAAAAAAATAAAGTGTATTAGGCATTTTGAAGACAATATATAGCATTACTAGATAATTATGAACAAATTGTTTCGTTAAACGCGAAAAGAAATCCAACCACAAAACTAAATTATTATAATACGGCTGTAAACGTTCTTTTACATTTTTATAAGATTATTATGTCTAACGTTTACTTGTGTTTTGTCAGTTGCATAAATTAAACTTGAATAAGCAAATTTATTTTGGCCTTAAGACCAGAATACACATGCTAAGTAGTAGCACAAAAGTATGTTTTTTACGCAAAGATACATCCATTTTGAATGGTAAGCACACTTTAGTGCTACTAAGTAGCATGACCTTTAAGATGGAGGATTCGAAATTATAAAAAAAATGTAATAGAACATTCAAAAGTTCCTTAGAGAAATACTGGCATACTACAAATGAATTCTTTACATAAAGAGCCATAGAAGAAAAATAAAAAAAGAACCTTTGTTTGATTTTCTTCTCATTACGCTTCATTGTTTAAAATACCATAATACTTTGAGACAGCATTATTTCGCCGCGAATTCGTCGTTTGTTTTTCAACCGAAATCTGACACATTTCCCTTGGGATACTAGAAATTATGCGTATTTAAAAAGAAAATACTTGTACTTCGAGAAAATAAACTGTTTTTAATTTTGAATGGGTTTATTGATACCAGCTTTTTGTTCGAACAGGTGCAAAAAGAATTTAATTTATACAGAAAAGAAATGAGATTTTCTTTTAAATGGAAATTTCATTATTCTAATATCACAAAAAGATTTTTCTTCGGATATTTTATAACAAAAACACTTCTAGGAATTCTTTCTTATTAAAGTGTAATTTTTGGTATGCGCTCCATATCGAGGGTATAGTGCTCAAACCCAATAAGTATGAAATTGTCACTTTCGAGATATTCAATATTTAAGTTTTAAGGACAAAAATACCTATTCTATTCAAATAATATCGTTATAATGAGTATTTGTGGTAAAAGTGTATACATTGAATTAGTGTATAACAGTATTATTAAGTTTCCAAGGTGGTCCATTTTATCATAAAAAAGTGTAAAGTGGCGAAGGGTACCGACTTATTGGGTTTTAGGTCAAAAGAAATTAAACATATTATAATTTAACATTACTTTAATAAATAGTTTATTTTAAGAAACAGAAAAGAAAACATGGTAAATTATTCTTTCGAAGGCTGTTGGCTTGGTGTACGTCTTCATACCACGTATCCATGCGTGGAGTTCCTCTGATATGATTAGTTTTTCGCACATATTTTGTAGATCCTTCTTTTTAGCAATGCTAATTGGTAATTGACCGGAATGTAATTGGACGTAGTTATGGAATATCAGATTAAGCGACACCTGGGTCAAATTGAGATATTTAGCTTCAAAGTTTGCAAAATGAAAATCACCGCTGTGTGTAGATTTTTTATGTTATGAATATAATTTTTAGTTTGAAGGTATAAAAATGTGTATAGTTTAGACTTATTAAGAGTTTTTTACGGTACAGTACGAGATTTCGCAATAACGGCCTTTTTTCCGCTTAATTCGTTAATACATTTTTTCTATATTCAGACTTACTTAATTTGTCAACAACGTATTATGCGAGAATTACGGTGTTTGATTCGTTAATGCGATTTGACTTGGGTTAAACAAAGCGCAATATAAGATTAAATCCATATAATTTTAATTTGATTTGGTCAAATTTTAGGTAACTTCTTATCATCAGAAACTTTACAACGCTTTTCTTACATTTTTCATCCTTCTCTTGTTTCCAAATAAAATATCAGTTATAAAAATTTTACAAATCAGTCTGAAAAAGTCTATTTAAAATAATAATAATTTAGGGCTACGCTATTCGTTGCGGAGAGTGGGTCGGGTCATCTCCCACTTGTTATACATGGACGACCTTAAACCATTTGCTTCTTATAAATTCCAACTATTGAAGTTACTGAAGATCACTGAAAGCTTCAGTAATTCCATTAGAATGGAATTTGGTGTTGACAAATGTGCAGTCATGCATGTAAAACGAGGCGGGATTATGAAATCGCAGGGCATACAGCTCTCGGATTCTATAAACCTAAGGTCGCTCTCTGCAACAGAGACCGACAAGTACTTGGGTATGTCAGAGGCGTTAGGCATCAACGTTGCTGACATGAAAGAATCATTACAGACAAGTTTCTTTGGCAGCCTGAATAAAGTACTGAAAAGTCTTGTGTCAGGAGGTAACAAGGTGCGTGCCTTTCATGGTTGGGTCATGCCAGTGTTGATGTACACCTTTGGTATACTCAAGTGGACTCAGATTGAGTTAGACGCCTTGGATAGGAGAGTCCGCACACTACTAACCGCAAATCGAATGCACCACCCATGGTCATCGGTAATGAGGTTATTATTCCGCGAAAATGTGGGGGTCGGGGCTTTTTGAATGCGTAATCCATAAAATCCATAATCGCGAGGTATGTAACCTCAGGGAGTAATTCCTCCAAGTTGACCTGGGGATGCATCGAGATGTGGTGGTAGTGGATAAGAGCCTCACACCGCTCTCCTTAGGCAAGGAGAACTGGCGCAAACCTGTCGTACTAAGTGTCAAGAACCGCAAGGATGTATGGCAAAGCAAGGAACTAAACTGACGCTATTATCGGACCCTCCATGGGCTCGACGTAGATTTCCTAGCGTCCGTGGCTTGGCTACGCTTCGGTGACCTCTTCGGAGAAACTGAAGGGTTTGTATGTGCAATTATGGATGAAGTTATCATGACAAACAACTACCGAAGTATATCATAAAGGATGGCACAGTTGACATTTGTTGGGCATGTCACTGTCCGGGTGAATCCTTAAGGCATATAGTTTCGGGTTGTTCTTGTCTTGCTAACGGTGTATACTTGCATAGACATAACCAAGTGGCCAGGATTATCCACCAGCAGCTTGCTTTGAAATACCAACTTGTGGAAATAGAGGTACCGTACTACAGGTATGTTCCCGACCCAGTTCTCGAAAATGGTCGTGTCACATTGTACTGGGATCGATCTATCATCACTGACAGGACTATTGTAGCCAATAAGCCTGATATAGTGGTGATAGACCGATCAGAGCGTCAAACAATGATCGTTGATATCACTATACCCCATGACGAGAACCTCGTGAAAGCCGAAAAAGAAAAACAAATTAAATATTTAGATTTAGCTCACTTTACCTGGTATCAGCGGATTAATGAAAGCTAGTTGCACTAATTTTCTTCCTCGATCACCCATCGTAGCAAACACAAACACTAAACAGAAGAATTTCGAAAACAATTGGCGTAAACAGTATGCGCGTCGCAAACTGACAACAGGTAGCGCAAAAAGTTGATAGGTCTAATTAATTTATTGGGTTCTTCTCCCAACAAAGTTTGAAGAAAGTTAGTTGACAAAGTGAGCGAATACCATATAAGTAAACATAAATTGTTTCTTTTGAAATATAATCGTAGAATAAAACCCGACAAACACACTTGTTTTGATTTAGCTTTTGGTTTTGTTTGTTTTCTTACCTACGTATGTAAAGCTAAAACCCGATAAATACAAATAGTGGTTATTGCCTTTATGCCGTTGAGTAATTTTAGTTGAAATCATTGAACACTCAATACCAATAAATAGCTTTATATGGTTTGAGCGTGAAATAAAAATATTATTTATCAAGATAACACACTTTATAGGGTTTGAGATTTTAAGTTTTGACTAAACGCGGTCACTTTATTGGGTTATTACCTCAAGTACTTTTCTTTCTACTGCGAATTTCACTTATTGGATTATACCACTGGAAAGAGCGTAAAAAATGCATTAAGATTTTTTAATAAAACGATTTTTGATTTTTTGGCACTTATTGGGTTTTAACACTATACCCTCGATATTTTTTTATCATTGTCTGCGATATTCGACTGTGTGGAACAAAATTCCTAATTTTCTAACATTATTATATACCTATTACTATTTTAATATACGTATACATTTTTTTGTTAGTTTTTGAAAGATTCCCGATTCTCATGATTTTTTTATGAAATTGTTTTAATTTGATTAAATTATTTAGTTTGGCAGAAGAAGAACTATGAAGATTAATCAACGCGTCGTGTCACTCCGAAGGTTAGTAGATCTAAATATCCATGATTTTTATACGGAATAACCGTTATTTGAATACGTATTATGTACCGTATATTTTGAGAAAGTTTTTTTTTTTCGTATATTACTTATACCTTGACAGATTTTTTTTTTTTGTTGCCTAATTTTTTAAGTTTGTTCCCCGCATATGGCTATAAATTTTCAACAACTATTATTCAGTTTTGGTTTAGGTACCTACTTTGTGTAAGTACATACATCAACTCGGTAAATTGTATTCAATTTCTTCAAGCAGACATTAATACCCAGTGCGAGAGCTAGTGGGGATTAATTATATAGCATTTTAAATTCTATTCAATATCAGTCAAACATCAGCCTTGGGCCAACAAATAAATTAAACGAATCTCGTCACACATTCAATTCACGAGACGGACAAAAACAGATACATTTTCACTGAAATACGTACCCTTAGGTGACTTGCGACCCTTTGTAGATTTACGAGAGCCATAAGATGCTGCAATACATCTTATATTGCATGTTTCAGAGCACATGTCAACGATATTGAGGGTATTTCTTGGAAGGTTTTAGGTGAAAAGGTATCTTGTTGTATATTGTGTATTTAAATGTGGCATTTTATGGCTAGCTTTAAGATTTATGTTGTAATTGATGTTTAAAGTTATTATCCTGTCTAATTATTATTATTTGAGCTTTTGATGCTTTGACGTCAATCAGTTTTAAATCGCTCTTAAGTCTCATGCTGTCTCTGTCACTTTAAGGTATAATGTAGCGACAGATAATGGCGTTTCAGTATTCGGGAGCCGGTGTGTAAAAAAAACAAATGACAATCTGGTCGTCTTTTGTTTTTGAGAAAGTTGATTCTTTTTTTTAAGTAAGAATAATATAAAAAATGCCATATACTTGTATAATAACTTTCTTAAGGAGTATTCATAATTATTTAGGAATATAAGGGATTACTCACGCACATTCTCGGGATCGCCCGACTAGTTTCAGACTCAAGAGTCCCTTATCATGAGCTGACGCGGCGGCGGTGGTGTCGCGAGTCGAACTGTAGGTCGACTCATGATTAGGCCTTATATCTAAAAGAAAAATCAATAATTGTGTTGTTGAAAACTTTACCTCACATACTAAGTATCATGATTCCAAATAAGTACCGGGAGAAACTAGTAAAGAACGTAGTAGAAGCACCGCAATAAGTAAATATAGATTATTTGCCGATAGCCAGGACTTAGCAAATTAATGGCAAAAGAAGAGAAAAATGTTTCATCATTATAAAACAGTGTGTCGGTGTCGGTTATCGTGTCAAAAGCTTGTCCATGTCCTTTCCTGGGATACTAGCTTAACCATAACAAGTTTCATCAAAATCGGTTCAGTGGTTTAGCCGTAAAAGCGTAACAGACAGACAGTTACTTCGGCATTTATAATATTATTAACTTAGTTTTCTATTTTCTAAGATAAGACACTTATGGTATCGTAAATTCTACATGAGTTAACTGGAATTAATTTAAACCATTATCAACACAATATTCTAGTATTGTCCTTAATGGCGGTCTACCACAATTCTATTCAAATTGTCAAATACGGTTTAACACTGAAATTTACTGGTTTACTTATCTATTGAATGTGATTTACAAGTTTAAAACTGACATGTTCATAATTTAATATGTTGGAAATATCGATTGATTATACCTATAGGTAGGTACTTAACATGTTAAAAGTGTAAGTTCAAAATGGATATAGAGACACGAAAAATATAATGAAACAACTCACGTGTGTAAGCTTTGAGATTGTTTTTATTAGTTAAGAATTAATTTTGTTTTAAGTGTATATATAGTTAAGTTTATATATATTTAAAATTGTAAATAATAACTTTGTAAATAAAAAAGCTTTCAATAAAAATATTGGATGTTAATTAACGTTTTCTTTTTCACATTTGTTTGTCTACAAATACAAAAAATTTGTCCATGAAAGACGTCAGTAACTTATATTCCTACACTTAGACCTATATATAACATACACATTCTTATTCCTTGAAATAAACTCTTACGAACAATTAATAATCCACAAGACAAAACAATAGGGTATTTGACAAGTTTTTCTTATTTAATTTAAAAAAAAGGTATTACAATCTATGCCTATAAGTTGTAAAAACGGCAGATTAATTACTTTCAAATTGAACTAGTTACAAGCATTTTAATATTGTTAATAAGACAGAGAAAGCTATATCCTAATGTGACGACACTATGGTAATTATACATAGTAATCTGGGGTTGCCTCGCACAAGTCGTCGTTTTGCGAAAAAGAGATAGAACATGCGTCGTCTACTTACTTTAGAAGCTTATAACTTTTGTAATCATGTTCTTTCACACTTCTGCTTCAATTTAATACTTTTAATAGAAATATTTATAATGAATAAATAATTCGATAGTAGTCGAATACCCAATTAATTAATTAAGCTAATAGACATGTCAAAAACAGTCCATAATCCTAACTAATATTATAAATGCGAAAGGAACTCTGTCTGTCTGTCTGTATGTCACACTTTCACGCCAAAACTACTGAACCAATTTAAATGAAATTTGGTACACAGATAGTTTAGAGCCTGAGAAAAGACATAGGCTACTTTTCCACGCGGCCGGAGAAGCGGGAAACAGCTATTAATATATAAAAAATATAGATAATATAATAGTATATATAGTAAGTTGTATCGCTTACACTTTTATCGGTACGAATGATTTATTGCTGACCTCTATATCAGAAATAATAAAGGCTGCCCACATATCCAGACTGTATTAGGGTAACCATAAAAATGGTATAAAATGAGAAATTTCGGTTGGTTAGGTGCTTATTCGTATGTTACCGGACAAACTATATTTTGGGAGAAACTAGTTTGTACTGGATCAAACCGGTTAGGGGTAGGTAATTCTAGTTTAGCCTAGATTAAAAGGATAGATTTTTTGTATGTTGTGATTTAATCTTTTTTTAGGTGTTTTATTTTCTTTTTAGTTTTTATATTAGTTTAGGTCAAATCTTCCAACCTAAATTAGTAACACTTCGTGCCATCCGATTGAGACAAAATTTTAATCGTGTAAAATGTTTTATTTTTCTATTTGCAATACTATTGACAGACAATAGGGATGTTGACTAGATATGAAAAGTAAAAATCTATTTAGTCCGTAAATAAGACAATATAAAATATATAAGATGATTTAAAAAATAACTAACAGCTGAGGAGACAAAGCGAATCAAAGTTCAGGTGTGGGGTCACGTCACGATGTTACAGAAAGCGTACGACATCATGACGTCATGCGACATTCCAAATCAATGTGCGGTCGTAAGTTTTTGGTCACGTAAAAAAATACGTGTCTAATATTTTTTATTATTTTACTGGCGGACCTTAAAAACTATTTACTCAATGTAGGATGAAATATTTTATTTTTTATATTTTTAACACGATTTGATCAAGAATAAACTAATATATCCTGATATACCTAGACTAATGTACCTAGAAGAAATTAGTTTGTCCTGAAATCCAGTTTGATAGGTAACTTACCCCGATATACCAGTCACTAAAATATATTAGAATGTGTTATAACATTTATATAGGGCGGTATTAAATATTGGTCCATTTGTATTGAATGAAACAGTCAGTTTATAGTCTCCCTTTGATCCTAAAGACGGTTATTATGTTTGAGTTTGGTTGTTAAGGCAGTAATCTTATACAATTTACAAGTAACTCTATCACGTCCTGAAAACCCTCTTTTCATATAGAGAAGGTACGAGCATAGATCACCAAGCTCATTGCGGGTTGGAGATTTTAGATCAAAATTTTTGGAATCCAGATTTCCACACGATGTTTTCCTTCACAGATTGTCAATGATGTCTTAGAATAATTAAGAAAGTATTTATAACTTTGAAAAAATTCACATTGGTACTAGCCAGTAATGGGTGCGAACCTGCAACCTTGTGTACACAAATCCGTTCAATGAACCACTAGGCCACTATGACACTTTCCAGGTAATACTCGCACGTAATTCTGAATCACCCCCAGTGGATTTAGGTTAACATAGACTAACCTTTGGTAGAATAAGTTTTGGCTAGAACTTTATACTACTACTAAGATCTATTAGCTGCTTATTATGGTTACCTTACTCAGTGGAACAATTAATAAGCCCCGGTTTCATCAAATTCAAACCATCTGACAAACCATGACAAGTGCTGTGAATGGTTGTTAGTCTTTTGGTCATCTTATCATATTGGTATTTTTTTTTTCTTTTAACGACTCCCGGACTATGTTTAATCCTAGTCCCGCGGAGTTTTATAAACATTCAAATCTCCAAAGAAATTAAAGAAAAAATAACCGATAAAGCTGGTTTTTAATATAGAGATGTGGCTACAGAATCTTTTTAATCATAAACGAATATAGAACTTAAAAATATTTTGTCAAATTTTGAAAAATATAAGAAGATAAGATTAATAAATATAAAAAATGTGGTAGGCGAAGCCATATGCACGAGGGTATCTCACACTTTGCTGCTTTTATATTCTTACCAAATTATTATTTTGGTTGAAAATTCTTAGGCTCGTTGCAAACTAGCCTCTGACAACAGCCAAAGGTGAGAAATAGACGAACTGCGCACGTGTAGCCGGTGGCTGCCAATCGCTACAGCTGACAATATAGTTAATATAATTATTATATGAAAAAGTGTGTTAAGTCGCTGGCACCCGGTGGCTGTGGTCGGTGGCTCGTTTGTGCCGAGCCTTAACGTTGTTATTAAACGCTTATTGGTAAAAAATATAGGCACTAACTTTTACACGTGTACATTGTTCTGGTTATTTATGTAACTAAGTATAGCCCCTAATACGCTCCCTAAGAAACATTTACTTGGGAATATCCTGGTACAGGTTATATTTAATTTTGTAGATATAGCAAAAAGTTATTGACTACTCTATCTGTAAGTACGAATTATGTTTTCCTATAATAATACCTAATAAATAATAATAATTCCAGCCTGTAAATGTCCCACCCGTGCCAGGCCTCTTCTCATTAGAGAAGGAACGAGCATTGATCACCACGTTTGCTCATTGCAGGTTTGCGATTTCAGATTTAAATTTTTGTACTAATAATAATATAATAAAATCTAGGAACAACTCAAACACGGCCATCTGCTCTTAAACGAGGATATTGTATTACGGCAACCTGACATCTGATTAACCCTATGTTACTACTTAAATATTCCTAAATACATACATATTGTTATAGATAAATTACACCCAAACATAGAACAATTAATCATGCTCATCACACAAGGATTCGCCTGGGCGGGTAGCGCACCCACGACCACCGGTTTTAGCAGTCAGGATCACTAACCACTAGACCAACAGGTCTCCTTATGTTATTATTATCTTATGATGAAAACCCACTCTTACTTGATTAAATGGTATTGTTATGAGTCCTGAATTAAGGCATATACTGCCTTAATTGAACAATAAATCAATACTAATCCGTTCTCTGTATTTTCATAAAGATTATTCGATTATAATCGATTTTCAGATCTAATTGATTTCCACCTAAAATTAATAAGAGCTCTTTACAAACGATAAACCAAATTAATCACAATGGTTTATACGGAGTAATTATTGGAGTAATGCCCGTTTATGAAGTGAACTACTTGTTCATTACGCGTGGATTGAAAATTATTAGAGGCTGTATGCTTCGAATATAAATCAGTTGAATTCTTTATTGTAGGTGTACTTCTTGTTATCTCTGCGCTACCTCGTGGTTGACTGGTAGATAATGCCTCAGGCATTAAGTCTGCCATTTTACTTTTATGTATATAAAGCATTAAATAAAAATAAAATAAATATACAACAGCATAAAAATACAATAGTGCAAAATAAACATTGAGACTTATTCACTACATCTCACCTTAGGCCTTTGATATCTATAAAAGACTAGCTTTTGTCCGCGACTCCGACTGCGTGGCTGTCTGTTATCGAGGTAAAAAGTAGCATATGTCCTTTCTTGGGATTCTAGGTTACCCAATAACAAGTTTCATCCAAATCGATTCAGCGGTTTAGCCGTGAAAGCGTAACAGACAGAGCTACAGTTCATGCGTTAAGGAGCTACGATGCCACAGATATACACACTGAAAGAGAGACCGACACGTCAAAATTAGAACATCCCTCATTTTGCGTTAGGAGTTTTAAAAAGAAGGATAACTGTACTCAGATGGCCTAGAATATTTTATTGAAGTTTTGTAATAAATAAATAAATACCCCAAAAGCATGGCTACCCTACAAAACGGTTTCGTAAAATGAAAATCATTGTGTCACCCGGTACGTAGCCAATATCTATGTGAAACGTTAAATGTTTTTTTGTCTATATCCATTTTGATTTGTGATCTCAATAATACGGAACTGTTGCAAGGTTTTATTATTCAACGTGTGTATTGGTGTTCTTACTATGATACCCAGTAAAATAGGTTGTGGTAGTCAGATAGGCCCCCACAGGGGGTGCCCTTAGTGAACGCTGCTGACGTAGTTAGTTTTTCTATTGCTCTGGCTGGAGGCCCTTCAGGTTCTCGCCAAAAGTCCGGTGAAGCAGTCAAAGCCTGCGCTCAGGCTAACTGCGTAAACCTCATCCAAAAAAAAAAAAAAAAGAAAATAGTCAGATAGGCAGTCGCTCTATGTAAAATTTAGTTCAGTTAAATCCGTTAAGACTGCAGACTCTAACATATTTTGAGAAAAGGCTATGCAGAAGGTGTGTACTGATGTATTTGTCAGCATCGTAGCTCTCAAACAGGTAAACCGATTAAGAAGTTTTTTTAGTATTGATAAAGGATTGTTTGATAGTACTCTAACTAACTACAATTTTTTAATTAAGCATCTTGCAGCGCTGCAAGACCTCAAGACACAGTGAGCTCATATTGCGTAGGTCGGAATACAAATAATCAATTAAAATATTAAGGCAGAACGAGCAACATCACCTGTCAAGACAAATACCACCTCAGTCTGCCCGTGACCATGACACCTGCAAAGGCGTCGAAACGTCGGGAACCAAAATCTAAAAATAAACCGCGATAGAATCCGTTCAAATTAGTTTTATTTCAATGTCTAATATTCGCGTATAAACCTCAGAAAGCATTAAGCGTCTTTTTTGATATGCATGCATAAATTCATTGTCCATTATATTTGTGTCCCATAATAATTACAACGTATCCATGACACCAGTAATTTGTCATTTATAATATTGAAACTGCGCTAAAATAATTGCCCTAATTGTGACGCACAATTATCGTAAAGTTGAAACACAATCAGTTGATTAGCCTAACACATAATTGTTGTTGATTTCGTGTTGAGTTCTATTTGTTTTGTAACAAATATGAGATAAATATTAAACTACTTTTAATTGTACATTGAAAAATAATAATATTATTGCCAATTAAACGTGATTTTATATTGTTTGCCAAAAAAATACTGTTTTGTTTTCTAAAGATTTTAAAATTAAATGTTAAAAACTATCATTACATGAACTATTAATAGAATTTATTGACTTATGTAATGCGATATATATGCCATAACTTACGTCTCACGATATCGTCTGCAAAAATCTAAGAATATCAGAAAGAAAAATTGTTGGTTCTGATTGAAATTTCCTAATTATATTATATGTATAATACCGGTCTTTAAATATCCCACTGCGGAGCACATTGGTGCTATTTTCTAAAATTTCAGCGTCGAGCGTGAAGTTGTCAAACATCAAAACCATGTCAAATGTCATATAATTATTGACATTTCGACAATCGGCGCTTAGAGAATAGCACGGCAGGCGTCTTCTCATGTAGAGAAGGCACGAGCATTGATCACCACGCTTGCTAACTTCAAGATGAATTTTTCAATTATTGAATCCAGGTTTCTGCACGATGATTTTCTTCACCGATTGCCAATAATTTAGAAAGTACATATGATGAAAAAGTCACACTGGGATTTGCCCGTAGTGGGTTCGAACCTGCAACCTAATGCATGCCAATCCGTTCGTTAAACCGCTAGGCCACCACGACCTTGATTTAAATTTCCTAAATCTTGTTATACGCTTCCAATAAAATACTTAAAAAAATGCTTACGATTCTTCCTTACATATATTAGGGCCTGCTTTCAATCTAAAAGAGAATTTACATACGAAACGTTAGCCTAGCTACTTAGGACTATAAATCACATCAGCTAATGAGTTTTCCTTGCAATAAATCTTGTGGTACTCATTAGGTACACTATATAGATAGATACAGAAGGCTCAATTACTCCACATCAATATTTCAAACATATATCACTCTTTTTTTAAACGTCTCCAGCAATAATAGATTAAATTAAGTACTGTATCGCGAGGGGTTGCACAAACATTAAATCCAAATACACAATGAACACCCAGACTTAGAACAAGTAATTGTGGTTCTCACAAATGTTTTTAAAGTTAAGTTCGTCCAAAAAAGCTTATTTAAACTATTGTGTTAATTAGATCTTCTGTATCTTTTTCTATCGTGATGGCTTCGTTAGAAATTTTAGTTTGTATTTTTGTACGCTCCCCATTAGCTAAGTTAATGACTTCATGATATAAATTAAATGATTATGAAAAGAATATTTCTCGTCTGGATAATCAGGCAAAAAGTTCCACTCTACTAATATTTTCATTCTCTTTAGCCTAATTCATACGGTGCTACCTCTATTTATAATGTTGAATGTATGATAATATTCTTATAATTACTTGTTTTTATAAATAACGTTAAATCAAGTTATAAAATAGAGTTATAATTTTATTTTCATACATAAAAAAAGGTTTAAAAACATTACTGTACATGTTACTGACATTATAAAACCACGCAAAATAATACACGATTAAAGAAAACTAAATAGGTACAAATTAAAAACTAAACTAATATAATTATATTATTTGAAAATAATGTAAATTATATTATTTGAAAATAATGTAATTATATTCGTTCGAATGTCGAGGTGGCCTGGCCGTTCAATGAAGAAAATTATTTGTACAAGATTGCAGTTCGAACCCATTATAGGCAAGTACTAATGTGACTTTTTCAAAGTTATATGTACTTTCTTAATTATTCTAAGACATCATTGACAGTCAGGGCAGGAAAACAACGTGAGGAAACCTGGCATCCAAAAATTTGGATCTGAAATCGCCAACCAGGAATGAACAAGCGTAGTGATTAACGCTTATTTCGTCTCGAGGAGCAGACCTGTTCCCAGCAGTGAGAAATTTGTAGGCTGGTATTATTAACATTTAAAAATAACTATTAATTGAAATTCTATTCTTTTTGACACAAGAATAAGTTAATAGCATAAAATAAGAGAAATGAAATGCACACAAAAAGTTGAAAAAATAAATTACTTCAATAGAAAAGTGGAACTCGTAATTTCTTCAAGAAATATTACAATATGAATGCAAGAAAACAAAAGACTAATAAAAAAAGAAATATAGAAGTGCAATTTAAGACAAGTTGTTTTTGACGAGAAGTAGGTCAAATCCCTGGGCAATAATTTAAAGGTTAGTAACTTGGAGTAAAAATAAGTAAACAATAGAGTGCGTCTAACGAGTATGAACTGTAGGCACTAGTATAAACAAGTAAAATCATAAAATTGGTGTCAAAACAGAGCGCGCTTTTATTAAAACTATCTCAAAACTAACATTACGCAAATGATATCGTAACCATCAATATTATTGCATAAGCGAAAAATTACTTAAATTAGTAAACGAGCTTAGTACATACCTACAGCGAAAAATTTGCTTACTTTCGGCACGAGGAGTACTTGCGATGCGCGTACTCTATGCTTGTCTATGTAAACTCTACGGTCAGTAACGTTTAGACAGAGTTTTAATCGCGTGTTAAAATTCCCTTCTCATATCTGTTAGTTCTTTTTTCGAATTTTATTTGTCCCTTTTTGATAATATGACACGTTCGTTTAGTCTGAATTTTGTGTGTATTTTAACTCACAACAAGAAGTAATAGAATCGCCAATCAATAAAGGCTCTATTAAGTTCATGAAAAAAAAAACTTTAAAAAATTCAAAACTTTTCGTGATGCTACAGTTTATACTTCTATACATACTTGCAATATATTACTTAGACAGATTTATATTTTAAATAAAAGCTTCATCCTGTTTTATTGTCAGTTAACACGCTCACTGAAAAAAAAACGCGATAAAAATGAATACTGTAAATAAATACAAAACGATACCGCTCACAGCAATAAACTTCCAATTCCCTGTAAAAACAAAACAAAACACTCCGATGAAAAGTTTACAAAGAAACACTGGCAACTAATTGCACTCAATGCAGAATGTAAATTAATAAAGTTTACACTACCATTGCTTAGTGCACGAACATCGATCGTTTCTCAATGCCTATTATGTCATCAATGAATGTGGCAATTTAATGTTCATCTTTAATATAGTATCAAATTTTCCTTTGTGACTTTATTTCGAAGAATATTTATTATTGTGATAAAATTATGTTTGTCTGTTTAAGACTTAAGCAAGCATTTAGCTGGTAAGTGTTTTACAATATTATATTTAGTTAGTTTTATTAAAATTATTATTAAATAATATAATTTTTTTTATTTTTTCTGCCTATTTTTTTTCCTAGCTATGTAAGGCTTCCAATCTTACCCGATTCCGCTAAATATCTTATTTTACGCGGAGCTAGTGCCTATCTTACCTCTACAAACCATTTTACTGCGTAATATAGTGTCCTATGATAAGACTGGTTGTTAGAATAATAATGAATTAACGACTGCCGAAGATTAACATATGACAGTCGAGACCAATAGCTTAACATGCTCTCTGAATCAGGGAATTTTTCTAACGTCGTTTAGAATAAATTAGTTTAAAATAAACGATAGTAGATTTTAGAAATAATTTAATATTATTCCAATAATAAATGTATTTTGCCATCGTTTATTTTAAACTGAGAAAGTTTTGGAGCATTATCCACTGCGTTTATATAAATTGCCGTAAATTAAACACTAACGTGGTGTGTAACAACAAAAGCGAAATGTTTATACACCGACCCCTTTAATTAGCAGAACAGATTTCCAAATACATACGCAACTCATAAATCGTATACCATACATGGAAAACACATAATACTACACTGAAAACCAAAATAGATACGAATCTATATCTAAGAAAAAACACCTTTAAGTTTTACGTCACAAGGTTGAAGACAACTGCAATAATAAGTTTGAAAAGATACACTAAAATAAATAGTGGTATCTGAGTCATAGGAAAATGAGATTTATTGCGTTCTGCGTAAGGTTGAAAACGTCTGCATAATTATATTTGTTAATGTAACACCATCATTTAGCAGTATACAAAGCCGTTGTTTAAATAGTTTACGTTTATAATGATTTACGCTTTTGATGTTTAATAAACAAGTGTAAATAGGTTGAATAATAACATTTTTAACTAACTGTACAGCTGACTAACTACAATGTATTCTCTTGTACCCCTGACAAAAAAGAGGTATTATAAGTTTAACGGGTCTGTTGTCTGTCTTAGACAGTCTTAAACAAATAAACCGATTAACTAGCGATTTTTTTGTTAGATTAGGTTTGTTTGAAAGCAATATTTATCAATATTATTCAGCACTTTAAAAGTTATCAGCAATTTTCTAAATGTTTGTCGCGGGTTTTTTTTTATTTTATTTTTTATTATAATTTATAAAATAACTTAAAATGAACGTATCTATGCTTAAATTAAACACTACATATAATAATAAAAAAATCAAGCATCAAAAATAATTTCATAGAAAACATAATTATTTTATAATGCGTGATTCTAGACGCAGTATTACGCTAGACAGTTTTTGTTACATTAAAAGATAACACGAGATTTAATTTCTAAGTAAAGCCTTAGCTCTGATTCCAAGAATAATTATCTCACGTTACCTATTTACTTAGCTTAAGATTGGAAATTACAAAACTCAATTACCTAAACATACTTAGATATTATCTTCACATAATCTTTTTCAATCTAACTTTTAAGAATTTTGTTAAGGCGCTTTTCCAATAATATTTCGTTTGCGAGTAGGCGGAGTGTAGTGGAGTGGAGAGCGAATCCGGAAATGCAATACAGTGATTATACTAACTACTTGCTTACGGGATGGAAAGAACTAAAAATAATCATAACAAGGCCGCGAAAAATTGTCTTAGAAATAATAAGGTAAGCGACAAAATGAAAAATCTCATATTACTCAAAATCTATCGGATGGAATAAAAAATAAATCTACATTTATTTAGATATTATGATTATGCATCAAATAAAAAAAACATTAAGTTAAATAATTTGGTTCATTTGAGCTAAGTTTCTAAAGAGCTGATGTCAAAAAATAAAATTATTGAGGATTTTTTTTTAATCAGGTCTCTGATCACCATTTTTATCATTATGCTCTTCTATCAAGGAACCAAGTTTTAAGAACATATTTGAATAGTTGCTTAATAAAAACGGGATCGTCATGGCTAAAAAAATGTACTTCGCTTTGATACATACTTAGTTTCGCAGACATCTGTAATTTTCAAAAAAAAAAATAAAAAAAAAATAAAAAGTTTTTTTTTTTTGGGGCAAAATATTAAGTGGCTATTCTGTTTGTATATAAACACATCTACAATATTAGAGATCTAGGTAATGTTAAGCCGAACTATAAAATACAAGTATGCCCTTTGAAAAAGATACTAGAAATCATTGGACCAACATTTTTTTCTTTCTGATATAGAAATTCCTAAACAAATGTCAATCCATTTTTTATTTGACCATTTTGTAACGACAAACAAGGATTTATTTAATTCAACCACCACCTGTCACCGGTCTACACGTTAAGAATAGTAATGAAGCCATTAAAAGAAAAAAAGAAAATTAAAGGAGTGCCTGTGTACAATACAAATGTGGCATGAATTTCAAATTTCAAAGAAAAATGTAATATAATGTTCCATATACAAATTCAAATGTTATTCTACCGTAACGTTATGTTCTAATTATGAAAAATATAATGTTTTTGTTCTGAACATATTTTTTCAGTGTGATCCTTGTTGTTTTTTAGTTATTACTCGCTTAGGTAATGAAATAAAAAACTTTCATACTTACACGAATTTTTGGTACATTAAAATATATAAATCCAAAATAAATTATAACATGATCCGCGATAATTTGTTACGCCAATTTGAATGTTACTAACTCAGTTAATAACATCACAATATCGACTGTAATATCGCCTTGTTAAATACACGAAACTACAGTTTAAACAGACATTATGGTACAACTAAAATTTCCCTTCAAAATTACAACGCGGAAACTTGTTATGTTAAATTTAAACTTTCATTGAAATTGTCACGGATTTGTGATTTCAGGATAAGAACTACCTATTATTGATAATCCCACCTTGTATGCATAATTAAATTATCAAAAAATGAGTGTTTTTTTTAGTTATAGCGTATTTAAAATACAAAATCTACCGCTAAAATACTGTATATTTTTATCAAAATTTAGTTATTAGTTTCTGCGTTAAGGAGTAACATCATCACATTTTTATTTATTTTTTATAATTACTGTACCTAAGTTCTAATTCTGTAATCTGTATCTAAGATACATAAATATGCGTCTCCCAAGAAACACCACACCACACGGTCCTCAGCCTTCCTCCGACCCAAACTCTGATAATATCTGTATAATAATTATTATATTGCTGTGCCTGCAAAGCTACTGAGTTGATAACTGCCACAAAATTGTTACGAAAGACCAAATGTACTTGTATGCAATAAATCTTTGACTAACACTTTGGACTACTGAAGTACAGCTACAATCGCAAACCATTCACCTAGGATCTATCTCTAACCCTCTAAATCTTGCTGACTCAAACACATGAGCGTATGTTAGAAACAGTCATAAACTTTGACGTACGCTTTGAATACCGTCCAAAAATGTACAGATACAGTCCCATATGTCGGGTTTCATAGGAAAATGCTTACTAAACATATCGCTGGCCTACTTCGAAAACACATGGCTGTATGGCTTTTGTTTTTACTGACGTAACAAATTCAAACACCTATATATTTGTAAACTACATTTTTTGTTTTTTACGTCGTAGTGGTTAGGTTAGTAGTTATAAATCTCTGGGAATTCGGGAAAAGTGTATTTATAACACTGAGTTATATATCACACATTGTGCAATTTGCGTCTTTAGGATTGTGGTATCATAAAAATAAAGAATTAAATTATAGTGCCTACAATCGACCAATCAGTGTCAAAACGTTAAAACTAAAAAGCGTCTTTATTTCAAGCAGTACGTTATTTAGTGAATTATGTGCGTAAGATGACCACAAAATTTTAATAATCTTAAAACAAAAAAAAATGTTTAAAAGTAATCTTAAAACAACAGCAGACTAGAACAGAAAAAAAAGAAAAAAAAAATTTTTTTTTTCAGAACTATCCAGTAGCACCGATTCCAAGGAAAGCAATGAATAAAGTTTTAACTGAAAATTAACAACATCAGGGAAGCTTTCGGCTTAATAATGTCAACACTATAGCTGCTATTATCGTTTTTCTAAGCAATTTGAAGTAATTACAACGTTATGATTAAATTTTAGGCTTTATTATGTAAACTTAAAGTCGAGAAACGCTTTGGTAGTGCTTATACCTAAATAAGTCTGCAGATAAAGAAAGCTTGGGTTCCTAATGTCGGGTTTCTATAAAAAACTAATGTTTGAATTATCTTTATAGACTAGATTGCTTTTCGCAGATCTGCTGTAATTTTTTTTTCCTTAAGAATACAACTCGCGCACTTAGAAATTAAATCCTTGTATCTCTGAAAGTTTTAACAACATTCAAAGAACACCCAGATTTTAAACAAGTAGTTTTAGATCACACAAATGTTTGTGTGATGGTATCGAACCCGCTATCAACCTATATCACTCGGCTATCCGTGCAGTCTGAATTATCTGAGTAGTAATAACTTTTAACATAATATTCCTTTTCATATCATGCAATGGAGATGAATAAGATGGCATTATAGGTTTAGTAAAAGTATCACTTATCACTGGTCCCCAATAATTGGTTAGCATTTTTAAATATGTAAAAGACATCGGTATCGTAAATTTAACTCTTTAAACTTTAGCCTTGGTAGCCTTAGTCTGGTGCTGTGTTCTTCCTTTATTTTCTTTCACTCAGTTTGTGATGACTTCTCAATGCACGTGGTCTTCGAGCCAAAATAAATCATGAAGAACGAAGGAAACTTTAATACCACGAACAACATCCTGAAGTTCTCGTCCACACCCAAAATAAACACGAGAATATACCCACTTGAGTTCAAGTATCTGAAGTAGCAAATAGAATCCCCAATGTTTGTTCAGGCAACATTGGAGTTTGGTCCATCGATCAAATGTTGGGCACAATGTTTGGCATCCGAAAATACGACCTGCTTTTCTTACTTACTAGCCTTGCCCGCAACTTCTTCTTTGTAACTATTAAATTTAACTTAATCTCATAATTTTATCTTTAGATACTACGGGATATGTTGTTTCTTCTTTTTTGCAATTATGATATACATAAACAAACTTGGAGTTTGATCCATCATTCGAATGTTATAAAAGAAAATACTACTTGATTTTTAAATTTACACATTCTTTGCCTTTGACTTTGGACCGAAAATCAACTTTTACCGTTAAGTTTAGCTTCAAAAAATTTAAATACGTTAGAAAATTGCTGTGATTTCTATGGAAATTTCATCAAAATCCTTTGACCAGTTTGTACGTGATTGGATAACAACATCTTCACAAACTTTCGCATTCATATACACTTAGGATAGTATGTAGTTTGTATATTATGCTGAAAACTTTCTTCAAGTTTTGGGTGACGATACCCTATAACTTACATAAGTTTCCGAGTAATTAAAGCTATTGTTTTTCGTTTGGCTTAATGGCAGTTCAAGTTAATCAAACTGAGAGCTGAAGCAGTATTTGCTTTCCTCAAGTTAGTTCATTCTCATTTGTTATTTTCTTTTTGGAAACTGTTTCACAAATGAGTTGTCTAATGGGAAATTTTCAATTTTTGCCACAAGTTATGTTCCAAGGATAAAATTTTAGGGTCGTGAAAGTCGAATTTAATTTTCAGTTTCGAAATGGATAGTATATCAATCCATCAATCGGTGAGAGAGGAATTATGCATTTTATCAACCATATTACCTACTAGCTGTCCCCCGCGACTTTCTCCGTGTGTTTTAGTTTCAACGGTTTTTCATTTTTGCAACATTTTTCATTTATGCTCCGCTCCTATTGGTCGTAGTGTGATGTTATATAGCCTATAGCCTTCCTCAATAAACGGACTATACAATACAAAAAAAAATCAATTCGAACCAGTAGTTCCTGAGATTAGCGCGTTCAAACAAACAAACAAACAAACAAACTCTTCAGGTTTATAATATGAGTATAGATAGTATAGATCGGTACAAATATTGTAACAATGACAAAAATTCTATTACCAGCACATTTTAACGACATTTTGGCTATTAAGTGTTAATTTTGAAAGCCGAGAAATTTCCATATTGTTCTATTGAGGTCAGCTTGGACGGGTAAGCCAAACCAACTGCGAAATAACTTCCAAAATCTAAATTCTTCAACATTGTTCTCAACAATTGTACTAAAATTCTCAACAAACACAAGGCACACAACCTTAAAATTTCTGCTTCAAAATTCATATCCACTCAAATTCATAACACGAAACAATGTACACATAAGTTGGATTAAATAATTACACCCTGTTGAACTTCAGAACTTATACAATGTTGCGTATATTAGTCCCTACTTATTTGCTCGACGCTGCCTGTTATTAAAACCTTATGCACTTGCCAACAGAACTGTTCATTTTAAAACCAATTTGCGACCTGACGTTTTAATGGAAAAAGCTTTCATTATGAGTTTTAGGTAGATCAATTTAGAATTTTCCTGATATTTTGTGGGTTAAATTAATATTTAAATAACGCTATTATAAAATACAATTCATTATAACTTAAAAATAATATACCAACAAGACTGGTATGCAAATACATTTGACTTATTTAGGGCAGCACTTAGCTATCTTATTTAACGGATGGCCGATATTTTAGCATTCGCCATGACCTGTTTTCGTAAGACTATGTCAGAATTAAAACGACAATATATTAGAAAATTATCTCACTAATTCTTTTTGTGTTATAAAATAACGGCCAAATGCACAGGATACCAATCCTGTATACTGTAACATAGCTTATAAAGAAAAAGTATTTTTGATAAAAAAGGAACAAATAGATGACGAAAAATGTTGGTGTTAGACATTTAAAATTTGGTCAGTTTTCTCTTTTCAAAGTATCTCTAATGTTATTATAAACTGTAAAACATTTTACAAGTAAACCAAACAAGTTTTGGATTTTCCGAGAGATTCCAGACGACCCGTTTATACAAAGGATTCGCAGTCGAGTGGATTATGATAATCGCGGAGTGACGTCATCGGACTTTCCCACCTTTCGCTAGAATTTGGGATTTCTTAAAGGATTTTGAGAGAGTTTATTCATTGTGTTTAGTACGATTCTTTATTAAATATCTTTGGCTGAATAAGATATATCCACATATAGGATGTATGGTTTTTTTGGGAAAATATTATTGTACTAGCTTTTGCCAGCGACTTCGTCCGCGTTTCCGTCGTTTTTCGTAAAAAAGTAGCATATGTCCTTCCTCACTGTTCTGTGGTTTTGATGTAACAGACATATTAACTTTCGTATTTTAGTAGGGAAATATAATATATCACGTTACACAAAAATAATCCTTATAGCATGATTCAGTATTCACGCGCGACGGCGCGATGGCTTATTATCGTATTTCATGTATAAGTTTGGTGTTTCTATACCGATTTCAATGATTCTTTTTTTATTGAATAGGTAATAATGTAAACTTTTTTTAATTAGGGATGAGTGAGAGTATAATAAACGTAAGAGTAAACAAATATAATCAGAAATCTCCGAACTGCTAAGCTATCGGGAGTTACACGTGTTATTGTGAGTCAACCATAAAAGATAGACATATGCTGTTGTGGGATATTTTTTAGATAATTTTATGTAGAACATTTCCGTCATACATGATTTCTATGTAGCTTTAACCATTAAGGCTGCATACGCGACGGAAGCTTAAAAAATACCGTTTTCCCAACATTTCCCTTCACTGCTCTGCTCCTATTGATTGTAGCGTGATGAAAAGTATACTATAACCTGCCCAGGAGTATGAAGAATAAATGTACCAAGTTTCGTTAAAATCCGTCCAGTAGTTTTCGTTTCTATAAGGAACATACAGACAGACAGACAGACAGACAGACAGACAGACAGACAGACAGACAAAAATTTTACTGATTGCATTTTTGGCATCAGTATCGATCACTAATCACCCCCTGATAGTTATTTTGAAAATATATTTGATGTACAGAATTGACCTCTCTACAGATTTATTATAAGTATAGAAGATGTTTGGGGATGGAATAAGCAATCACGTGGAAACCACCACATATCTTGGTATAGAGTTTAGGCTATTAACAAAGTTCATAGTAAAATAAAGACTACGGTATGTTTAGAGTTGGATCTGTACCATACAGTCTATGCGATTCGCAAAGGTCAGCAACACAAAATTGCCATTATACATATAAAAATAACTACATTAAAGAAGTATATTAGTTATCTCCTGAACGTGACTCCTGTGTATACATTATATCGACGTGGCCTTCCCATACTCTGTTCTTCAATACATGCACACGTATCGAAGATAATAATCTCACATCAATAGAAAAATCGAGATGCGAGAAAATCTTCGCACGTCGCCGTCTATTCGAGTCATTCGATTGGTATTCGTTGCATAATAATAATCGGTATGCGTTTATACGAATTCCACGCTCACTGGCGATTCGATTCGATTCCGTGGCTTCTCTTAGAACCTTTTTTTGAACGCGTGTTGAATCCGAATGAGGACGTAACGTATTAGTGATTATTTTATGGTAAAAATGTTTAATGCGTATTTGAATATGGAGTACGTTCGGAGGGTAGGGATCGAGTTATGTGAAGGAAATTGAGTTCAGTCGATTGATAGTCGATGTGAGTATTTATGTAGAGTCAGCAAATTCAAAGGGTATATTTCCTAAAGGAGGTATGTAATCACATACTACATTCTACGTGATATGGAAGTATGCAGAGATGTCTTGTTTGGCTTCATCGATGAAGATTCCTCATTATTAAGGGTCTTGACAGCCGTGCTGAATTTTTTTCACTAGTTTCCTCAAGATTTCTAAACGTATTCTTTATGTAATCTACCTTGTTACTAACAGCTTGAATTTGAGCTTAAATTCCCCGTCTATTATTTTTACAAACAAACTAACCACAAAGGACTCCCAATGGACCAATGATTTCTTTGATATCCAACATTTAAGTAGCTCAAAAAATAAAACCAATATTCTCCGTAAACACAAAACAATACGAGCCAAAGTAAGTCTCGAAAACTAAAATATTAATAAGGATTGTTCAGCAAATAAACCGAGCACAAACACCAAACATAAAGCCCGGTTTAACAACCAATTTGGTCCGGATTAATAGAGCAAGTGGAACAAAACCGTCGGGAACAAAGAAACCGCTAGCGTAACTCAACTAAGATCTCCGTGATTTTTGAACGCGTCAATTTTTCCGTTCCGTTTGGGGCGTCAGTGAATCGACTGGGAATTATAGTGAGGAGAACAATCGATGCCTTTGATAGAGATAGGTTACGTAGATTTATAGTCTCTTTAGTTGAGTCCTCGTGTGCATTTTTGCTGCTGCTTTTTTCAACCTTTTACGTCGAAGTCGAGTTAAATAACTTTTGAACATTGGGTCTGAGTAGAGGTCTCACTTTCAGGCTGCCTACGTGGCTAAATCTGGTTAAAATAATCGTATGCCAAAACGCAATAAATACTGTTTAAAAATTTGGTTCATTAATATACGAATTTTGCGATCACAAATAAATGGGAGCCAAAAATTTTACATAAGTAGGTATGTTTGGCAAAAAACTTAAAAAAATAAGTAACGTATCTACTTAATCTACCAAACCACTTAAATATAACAGCCCTTACACACAATAGCTGCTCTTAAAGTTCACTCCAATGTCCGTTGACCCATTCTTGATCAAGGGGTCCGGCTCCACTGCCCCAATAGAGTCTGAAGTGCGATATAGAGAACTGTGAGAAAATTTGGAATTAGTGGGATTATTCAAATGTAAGAATACTTTGCCGGTATCTATAGACACCGACGGAGGAACAGCTGTCACATGTATTTGTTTAAAGCAGTATGGATGCATGTTTGATGCATAAAGCTGGACGAAAATAAAATTAAAATATACTTAGATCGAACAAAAAAAACACATCATAACGTTAGGAGAGGCGTGGGCGCGCATGGTGCGGCGCCTCTCTTGATATCTCGCGCTGTTAGAAGCCAGCATAAGAAACGCACAGAAGAAACTATAACTATACTTTGTCCTACAGATCTGTAAGGGATGAGACTTGAGAGTAGTATAACAGAAATGTAATTAATCTATACTAATCTATACTAATATTATAAAGCTGAAGAGTTTGTTTGTTTGTTTGTTTAAACGCGCTAATCTCAGGAACTACTAGATCGAATTGAAAAATTCTTTTTGTATTGGATAGTCCGTTTATTGAGGAAGGCTATAGGCTATATAACATCACGCTACGAACAATAGGAGCGGAGCATAAATGAAAAATGTTGCAAAAATGAAAAACCGTTGAAACTAAAACACGCGAACAAAGTCGCGGGGGACAGCTAGTTACATATATGAAATAACGCATAAAGATTTTATTGCCCATTCAATGTTTTGAGATGAAGTTTCCAATAACTATCATCTTATAATTTAACAAGGAAACGGGAATTTGCAACTAAATCATTAAAACAACTAGCCTAAAGCCATTCGCCCGGCAGTTAATTTAAAATAACTTGAAACTAACTGTAACTTAAATACTGACCGCATAATTGGGAAGTGTATTTATTTTAAGTTTCCAAATTGATATACTTCAAGTTTTGTTTTATAAGGAGCCTGAAGTTATGTGGCCTTTGATATTATAATTATGTTTGGTTATGCCCATGGAATGTTAACTGAGCCCGTAGCATGAATGCTATGAAAAAAGTATTCGTATCGAATTGTTATGATTTGTATAGAGACCGGTATTATATTTAGGAGATATATAATTATTTATTAAACGGGCCTGTTGGTCTAGTGGTTAGTGACGCTAACTGCAAAACTAGAGGTCGTGGGTTCGATTCCCACGAAGGGCAATTCTTTGTGTGATGAGCACGATCATTTGTTTTGTGTCTGGGTGTAATTTATTTATAATATGTTTTTATTTAAAAATATATAAGTATGGTTACTAGTTGTCTGGTTGGCATAATACAGGCTCTGCCTAGTGTGGGATCAGATGGCCGAATGTGAGGTGTCCCAAGACATTATTATTATACTATTAAAAAAAAACAGTCAAGCGATAATAACAAGCGTCTTAGTAATAGAAACTGCAGCTAAAGAGCTAAATGAGAATTAATTACTCGAATCTTGCACTGGACAGAGGAAACGGAAGCTTTTGTTGCCGACTCGTACGTCCTGTAAACAAAGGCCGGCCCCGTGGATATAAAGTTTATTAGCCAGTTTTAGAGTTACTTACAGTTTATGGAGTTCTAAAAGTAATGAATTAAGGAAAACGGTTTTTTGTATCGCACCTAACATAAAATGTGTTGGTGAAAAAAGACAGGATTTTTTTTACGGAAATATTTGACTACTGTCAGCTAATTACTAGGTTATTCAAATATGAGATATATGGAGATCAAAAATATTTCCACAAATTCTAGAAAGTTAATTTGAGTACCTAAGAAAAATAGTTTATATTATTTTAGAGCTCTTATAAGATCACTTTTGTGTACGTCTATTAGTCTGTCTTTCAAGATTCAGAGATATAGAGATCAGATGTATGAGAGATCATTCTTTCGACCGCACAGTTAAATTTATTTTTGCAGTATTAACCGTGACGATCAGCGAAATTTGTACGGAACCCTATATACTTATCTCTTAACGAATTTTATTATTTATTTACAGAAAATAGAACGAAGAAATCTATAAAATATGATTTTCGGGAATTGATATAAAAAAACAAGAATTGAATCATCGGTTCTCACTGTACTTTCTATACGGAAGCATTAACTTTAAAAAGCATTTAACCGTTCTTTATCCCTTAAAAATATCTCACCCCGATACTTTTGTTCTTTCACCACGAAATTACATGAAACAATAGGCAATAAACCGAGGCGCGGGAGAAAAACAAAGGCGGGTGCAATGAATCAAGCCTCAAAGAGTCAAGTAAACTTTGTTCAACTGTTTGTCTGGTTTAAGAACTCTGGCCGTTCCAATTTGATAGACGCCGTGTTAAGGGGATATAAACTAGGTTGCTCTGTGAATTTGTATCCGTTTTTATTTTGTACGGGAACTACTCTAGTTTGAGAATAGTAGATGGGAACATAGTCGCCTCTGCAGGCACTTAGAAATAATTAAGCAATGAGACGGTAAACGATTTTACTCCAGAGATCTAACACAGTCTAAAATTCTTGACTAATTTTTGACCCAATCAGGTAACTCAATCATGACTTCTTATATAAGGTGATTATTTCATCGTTGTACATACGAAAACTTTGACCTCTATAAATTTGAAAAACAATTGGTGGTAAAAATTTGACAATCAAACAAAAAAAAAATCTCGAACTTCAGCACTATTGCCGTATAATTCTCGGTTATAGTGTTAAACTCAAGATATTTTTTTAATTTCTAACTCCACTCGTCTTTATAACCGATATAGAGGTAATAGTTTTCGTTTGTTTAACGATAACAGAATCACCTTGTATATTACTTAGATGCTTTAGTCTGACTAGAACGTAAGCTATCAATATTTTACATTTACCGATTTTAGGCACGTTTTTCAAAAAGCCAGGTAAACGCTACCTTTCCCCAAAAGTTTAGGCGTAGGCACAGAACTTTAGGTTTCAAAGAATTTTGTACAGACATATATGTCGATCGATTTTTAGGTAAACTAATGTTTAAAAGAGCTAAAGAATAGGGATGTTGACGGGTATGAAAAGTAAAAATAGTTTAAGTCCGTCAGTTAGATAATAAAAAAATATTAGACACGTATTTTTTCCTCTGGGGGCTTATGACGTGACGCCGAGGTAACAACCGCGTTTCCAATAAACTATCTCCAACATCTATATCCTCACTTGTCCACTAACCGACAAGTAAGGATCCGTAGACACAATAAGAATACCATCACCAGTGTGTAAGCAAACTGTAACAATCTAATTTCTGAATTACCTGGCAAAAGGTTATGGTCAGAGAGGTATTCAGCTAGAGCTTGAGACTAGCAGGCGACTGCAACAGAACGTGCGATAGATAGGCCGGACGCCGGTCGACAGCAATAGTTTTTTTTTATTTTTTTTTTATTGATTATTTTTGACGACCTCCGTGGTCAAGTGGCGTACACACCGGTTTTCAAGGTGTCGCCAACACTGAGGTCCCGGGTTCGATCCACAGCCGGGTCAATGTAGAAAACCCCTTTTCTACATTGACCCGGGTCTGGGTGTTTGTGGTACCTTCGTTGTCTCTGAATTCCATAACACAAGTACTTCAGCTCACTTTGGGTTCAGAGTAATGTATGTGATATTGACCAAATTCATTTATTTATTATTATTATGAGTTTCTACAAATAAATAATTTTCAAAAGTCTCTCCAACCGCCTTTCCTCTTAATACAACTCCATCAAACAGCTCACTCCAAGAGTTCAGTACTCTCGTCTCACCTACATCGAATGTTATTAGCTAATATGAGTCAATTCGACTACGGCTCGCAATCAATACCGATTCTACCAGCCAGACACCACCCGTGACAAGATTAATGTATCCGAACTTAGAATAAAACCTATTTTTAACACTACGAAATTAAACCCAATTACGATTGGATAGAGTTGGTAAAGGAATGTGTGGGTTACTTGATTAGAAATGTTAACAAGAGTCAGTCAATTTTTTTTTATTAATATATTGTGTATAGAAAAAACCGGACAAGTGCGAGTCGGACTCGCGCACGAAGGGTCCATACCATTTTATAATCCCCTATTTAATATTTTACTCTAAAAAGGGGTTAGTTTTATAGTGTATTCAATTATGATAATAGATATAAATATATTTGTCGGCTTTTTAAATTACATAAAACTCAAAATGCAGTAAATTTAATTACATATTATTTAGAAGCTCTCTATGAATTAACTCTCCATTATTAATTAATACTGAGTACCGAGCCAGCAGACTCAACATAAGTTCTACTATTATTAGTAACCGGAATGACACAGAAAACCTTTTATCATGAAAGTGGTGTGAAAGAAATTGCAACATTTTGTCGTACAAAATTTTCTTTTGTTGTTAACATTGATTCTATAATAGTTATTTAGCCAAGTTAAACTGCAAAGAACATGACGTATTCTTGCTCTTTTAAAAGCTCTCTTTACCTTTTTTTACAGATATAAGAAGACAAATATTAAGTAAACAGGGCTTCCCACGGCTACGCCACATGTAGGGAAAGTAGATACTTTTCCTTCATGCGGCATAGTAGGAAGCCATGTATAATGTATTAAAAAAACAAATAACATTTATTTGACAATAAGGTCGAACATGCTATCTTTGAAAATTACTTATATTATTCACCTCAATATAAACAGTCTTGTTAAATTAGAGCAATAATAATTATTATACTATTAACAATCTACAATGTACTATTTGACTTGTAACAACGAAACAAAGATGTCTTCATTCCAACTGAAGCTTAATAGTTAAATAGATACAACAATCGTTACCCAAAAGTTTGCCCATCCACATTTAACACCTTTAGACTGAAATGGGTAGAATTGTTTAATTATATTGTACTAAATGAAAGGGATGTAAATTACTTTGTATGAATGTTTAGAGACAGGCAGTAAAATCTGTAAGGGACGGAAAAGGGAAGCAACTCTTGCCAAGGTCAGTAATTGGATGGGTGATCATTTTTTTTACATCGATATTGTACGTACTTTTGTAAGTACAATTTATCGTGATTCCTACGGATTTGTCGGATAGCTAATTTCAGCTTATAAATAGTAAAGAATTATAATTTACTGTCGCAACGCACGTGAATAGGGGGTCGGACTATTTTTCGTTATTTACACTTCACATAGATTAAAAAAAATTGTAGACAATTATTTTTCTTTTTTTAATTAAACAAACGATGAGGAAGATACAGTTCACGGAAATGTCGCGTAACGTCACTTGTAGCTAAAATTTTTACCCACAAGTGACGTCACAAAACCCCCACTCCAGAACTTTAAAGAGCTTTAACTTTGTAATCTTTAATTGAATTGATAAAAGAAAAAATACGATTTTTTTTTCTTCTTTTATCCGTCTGGTGGACTAAATATATTTTTTCTTTTGATAGCCAGTCCGTTCCCCTATTCAACCAATCGCATTCGTTCTACGTAAATTTCATGAATCATAGTTAACCGAAAGCATAACTCAAAACTCTACTCAGCCTACTTTGGTCCACTCTTAGACATCAGCCACTCCCAAATTGCGCCATAACACCCCGTCCGCTACCTTCCGTATCCAGTCTTACCCTGCTACTATTTTCAGGTCGTAAGTACATCGAAACAAATCACCTCTCAGCCTAGCCTTTTCTCAAGCTATCTTGGGGTTTCCAGTCTTGCATTTTAAATAGAGCGACTGCCTATCTGACCTCCATAACCCATTTTATCGGCTAACGCAGTTTCCCATAGTAAGACTAGTTGTCAGAATTGTAATGACTTAACGTATGCCAAAGACCAACGTATGACAGTAGAAATCTACACTTTAAAGTGCTTTCCGAGGCACGGCGCGACGGACAATTTGTAAATATCTCAGTATATTTACAAATGGTCACCCATCCACTGAACAGCCGCAGCAATGGCGGCTTCACCTTTATTATTGGCCAAAACTTACGGCCCACACTTAGCCATGAGCTCATATACTAGATAGAAACAAATTACGCTCTGCTTAAATGCAGTGTATTAAATATAATGTTTCTTTGCAACTTATAATCGTTGTAAAAGATAGTAGAAAATATTTATATAAAGACGAGCTTAGTGAAAATCGTGCTCACTGCACATTTTTGTAGTGAAGGAGGTCATTAAGAGATTCTTTGAATGAAAGGACTCCGTTGAAAAGGACTGCTTCGTAATGCTGGAATTACGACGTAAGTGGAAGAATATTTTATATTAAAAACTATACATCTCTTGTGTTTTATCCTTATATAGAGGGTGTTACAGAAATGCGTGGTCATATTTAAAATACTGCGTCTGCAACAACTTTCGTCAAAGAAACCATAGTCAATTCCCGAAAAAAAAATTCATTACCAAACAAAAATTTTATCAGCTGATCAAAATTATTATGGGAGATCTATTTTTGTTTCGGAATAATCTATTTCTCGGACAAAGTTGTTAATTTCTATGGGCAAAAGCAGTATTTCAAATATGACAACATTTTCGTATCATTCTGTATAATGTTGTTTCAGTTTTTACTATAAAACCTTACATAACTACATTTATTTTCTCTTGCATCGCATCGTTATTTATAAGCTATATTTTAGATTGCAAGTTAAACAAATTTACTCCATCACAACAAATTTAAAAACTTTTTTATTAATCTGACGTTTTCTCCACTTTTATAACAAATACCAAAAAAACAATGCACCAAAAAATACATGGCTAAGTCCTTAAGCAATGTGAGTATCAAATTAATATCTAAAAAAAAATAGCTTGGTATATAATGATGTAGTTAAAAATCCTTGCTACAGCCAAACCATTTTACATTATATAAACTACTATTAGTGGGGCACGATGAACTAGGAACGAGGTTCCCAAGTAATTACCACTTAACTAACGAAATGTGGCCGCGACGTTTAAGTTATATGAGACGAGTATTAAGTACTGTACTTAAAGGACGTTCATGCAATCTATACTAAAATATAATGAGTAAAGTTTTCCGGGTATGTATGTAGGTTTGGAAAATTTTAGTCTCTAAATTATTGAATCTAATTAGATGAAATTTTAAGATGAGTTATTTTTTATTTTGAAAATGAAAGTAGATTTTCATGACATTAGTATAATAATTATGTTCTAGAAGTTGACTTGTATAATGTTTACTTTAGGTACTAACCAGATTTTAGAAGTTACTAGAAGTCACAAATTTGTAGATACGATTATAATACGTATCAATTATTACATACCAAAATATGTATATAAGTATACTTTACATAACAAAATTTTATGTAAATATTTAACATTTCACAAAAAAAAACACGTTTTTTTAAAAAAAAAACCCGATCTTTGTATTTTACCATTGGCAAACACCCTTCCAAAGCCAAACTATTACAATATAACAAAGACCCCCTGCAGTGCAGGAAGTTTCCTTAATACCAAGAAGTAATTCAAAGCAGATAAATAAGAATGATTAACGGTCTAATCTTGATCCAATAAAGATTGGTACAAATGCAGCAAGACGTGAAGTGTCTCAATAAACTGACGTCACTATAATTAGTTCTATCAAAAGCAACGAATGGCGTTTCATTAACGGCTCAAAATGGTTGTGACTGGTGTGGTGCAAGTTATAAGAGGCTATAAATTTAAATTATTTGTCTTTTTTTCATTTAAAAATTATTAGTATAATTTTTATAAGCTTTTACTACTTGGCTTTTAACAAAAAATTAGCAAAATTACGTAGACTTCACTAAAATGTGCAAAAGCTGTATAGTATTTTATTCAATAATATCTGTTTATTATTTTATAAGTAAAACAATAAAGTGTATTACAAAAATAAAAGTAAATAGATTTTCTCAAATTAAATAAATAGAAACTCTAGTAAAAAATGTATTCATTTGTTTTAGGCTGATTGTGGTTGGTCTTGATACATTTTTTTTAAATATTTCTACTATTTATTTAATAATTTATGTCCACACAAATTAGTAAAAACGTATGTTAGTATATTTAATTATCTTTTTTTGTATTAATATTATTTGTATAAGTGTTAACTTTTTAAAATAATCAAAAATTTATGAGTGTTTTTAAACGTTCCTTTTAAATACCATTCGCTCATAACTTAGACCACACATTAACACGCCAGAAGCGGGTGATGAATACTTCATTACCACGGAAATAGGGTGAAGGTTGCCTTTTGAAACACTTTTTATTTGCTTTATAAAGCTTTCGAACACCGTCGATATTTGACGTATTTATATTTACCAAGTTAACAGCACAATTTAATTTATTTTACAAGTTTAATGCCTCAATTTTACAAAAAAAAAAAAATAATACCTGAACTTGTATTATTATTATTGCTTAATGAATGCTTTAAAGATTTTCTAGGTAAATAATCTTTAAACCATAAGATTACTGTTTAAGTAAACAGTTCTTGAATGTTATGTATTTTAAATTAACTGATTGGTGATGTAGAACATGATTACTGTCTAAAAATAATAATATTATTAAAGTATTTTTTTTAAGCGCAATTATACTATAGTTAATTATTTTTGGTATAGTTTTCTAAAGAATTATTGTACAATATCAGTAAAAAAATGCTTATTGTCTAACCTGTGATTATTGACCTAAAGCGAGACAAATAGATTTTCTCATTCAAAAATAAAAAGAACTTAAATCGTGATTGTGATTGTGGCAGTATTATTGTTATTCTCTCTCTATCTTAAACAACATAATATATCTGAACAATAAAGGCACACATTAGAATATAAACAACAAAAACAAAGAAATCATAATAAAAACAAAGGCGGCAAACAATTCTTATTTCATTATGATTATCAACTGATATTATGACACTTTTCTGCACAAAATAATACAATATTTTACCGGTTGTCAGATATAGTTATTATACGCGTTTATTTCTTTATATATAATCCTCTCATTGACCACGTAATGAAAGGTTTTTCCTTGTTCGCAATGAGAAGCATGTTTCCCTTTGTGGTCGGTAATTCACTAGGTTAAAGAGAATATCTTTGTTCTTTATTATAACTTTATTGCCATTGTTTTATAAAATAAAGCTGATTTCTCACTACGACCGCGGACCGCGCACCGCGCAGTGAGTGTTGAGAATCAAACTCAATTTTAACCGACTCAGAGTATACTTTGACTGGCGGTGGATTGCGCCAGACTGGAGTAGACGCGTCTGCGCTATCACGGACGCGGTCTTCCTGCAGGAGACGGTGCGAGGTGATCCGCGTTATCGTGCAGCGAGGGAAGCCGACTTAATACGTATTGTTAGGTCCTTAGATTATAAATATGTTTCGATAAAGTGTCGCTCTTCAAAATAACCAAAATAAATGGTTCAACTTTAGCATGCTGGTGTGCGTGACAACTAAATATTACTCTCGCGAAATGACATTTAACTTTACCAGTGTGGTCGTATTACGATACCATAGTCCCGAAACGTATGCGACTATTTTTTTCAACACTTCCATAATTTTGACAGTCAATTTAGACATATTTATAATCTAAGGATAGGTCTTTATTATCAGTTTATATACTTAAGGCTATTGCCTTAAGTATATAAACTGATACTCACAAACAATTTAATTTAAATTCTCTTTTTACCTGCTATTTAATAAGATATAAAAACTTTTTTTTTCATTATTCTTCATACTGAATTTAATTTTATTAAATCATTATTATTGACTAATTAATGTCAATATTCATCAATCTTACTCATTATATCCGACAGAGCTATTAAACCAACGTCATAAAACTGAAAAATTTCAGTTAAAGCCAATCTCAAATTACTACTGATATTTAAGATTAGTCCAGACAGACTTTCTTTGTTCAAATAATATCCGAAGTCTAGACTATAAAAAAGATTTTGACCCTGAGTTCATTTCAGCGTTTTCGAAAACAGTAGTTACTAATTCGTACGCCGACAAAAAAGTTTTTGAATTAATGTTGGAGTCTTGATTTTGGCATTTATGCTGAAAGATAATTAACCAGCCGGTGCCTAAGTTAAAAAAATAATAGGTAGCCGAGTTTTTACGAATGGGTAAACTTTTTCATATTTTTAAAATTGAAATTACTTTTCACATGGAAACGAATTATAACGAGGTAGGTATCTTATATCTATCTATAAATATTACAAATCAAAGTACCCCGCCGCGCCGCGTTGCTATAAACTCAAAAACCATCTAACGGAATTTCATATGGTTTTCACCAATAGACAGTGATTCAAGAGAAAAGTTTTTGTGTATAATTCATTAATGTTTTGTCTACCTGAGCAAAGCTGAGGCGGATCGCTAGATATATTCTTTTTTTTTAATCGACGTCCACACTATTGAACTTAATTTTAGTATCGCGAGGGGTTTTACAAACATTTAAATCACATGCAGCACCTCCCACAAATGCTTGTCCCACGTCGCGCACAGTGGTAATTGGCGTGGTGACCTATATTACTCGGCTATCAGTGCAATTTATAATAATAACAGAAAATCAGCAGTCAATAAGGACAAAAGCAAGGAATTAGTTCATAATTATCTTTCTTATGCTAATACAATATTATTATAATGCTAATGCCAGCAAACATAACCGAAATTAGTATTATGCCGGTGTGGCTTTTTCCTTAGATAGAATTTGTTGCAATTGACACACAAAATTACGTAAAATTTCTATATCTGATAGAGGAAAACGTCGATAAAAACCTTAGTAATTTCGGTCGTAAGTCGACATTGTCAATAGAAAATCATCTTGTGACGTAATTTCTCATTATGGCATAAATTTGCCGAAATTAGAGGAAGATTGTCTCAAAATAGTCTCCTTCAGATGAACCAAAATGCGAATTATCCGCAATATAAAAATATACATTCCACGATGCCAACAATAATCCAGATTACATGGACAAAGGAACCGAAAAATTAAAGAAATTCTACTTAAAATTAGCACCGAGAAATTCACGAAAGCACCGAGAATTGCCATCCGCAAGTTTTGCTGTGAATTCCGCATTTTGTTTTTCAACAAGCAACCGAGAAACACTTAGTTTTAAATATAAACCCTTAACCACACGTGCGTTGAAAACATATGGCAACTCTGTGTAATTTTTGCAGGTGTTATACACGGCTAGTTTCCGTTGCTTCTGTAAAAGAAGAGCTTACAATAACGATATTTTTCCCGCTTTTATATACAGGTCGAATTCCTTAGAAAATAAAACTTTTGCAACAATAGCAGGACAAAGAAAAAATTCGATTTTTTTCTGCGACACTGCAATTTCTCCTTCCAACATTCTTGTATTCAGAATCTGAAATTGTTCTACAAATATGTCATAATTTTGTGTCTCGAATTCTATTCAAATTTCAAGAAACTAGTATATATAAGAGCGTCTGAGTTCACGTTTTCTTACAAGACCAACCACAGCGGGCCGTTAGGCGAATGCTGAATTGTTTTCTGTAGAATTTCAACGTGTAAACGGGAGAATGTTGCTGTTGCACGCGACGCCATTCCGCTTTGCCGTTGCGTTCTCATTTTGTACGGATGATAAAATGGTTTTTAAGAAATGGCAGGGCTTTCGGCACTTTGGCTACGAAATCTTACGGAACATTGTAGTTTGTGGAAATTTATTGTAGACTACAGAGGGTAAAATACATTTTGTGGTTTAAGATGTTATAATATTATTTTGTTTGGGTTTAACAATTTTGGGAGAGTGGTAGCAAATAAAGGATATAGATGTTAGAAATCACCTTAAGAGACTCACTTTGTAAACACTTCTACGAAGATTACAGTTCTACATGTCAACTAGTTCCAAATATTTTGCTTTTACAAAACTTTATTAAAGTAAACCTTTTAACGTTAGTTGGGATACAGGGAAATCCCCGAATCCAAAAAAAATAATATTTCGCTTTCTCTTTTATGTTTTAGTTTGTTGTTTATAACTATGCATTTTTATTTTCTTTTAGTGTTTTTATTTAACACTAGCTGCTCACCCCGGCTTTTGCAATTTGATTGTCATTCAGAAGTTATGGCGTGGCCAAGAGAAATCTGGATATTTTTTTATAAATATAGGTAGTTTGCACAAACTACCTATATTTCACATTCTAGTATTTATGCCATTTAATTAGATATTATTCTTTTAATTTAGGCTCCATTCCAAATTGAATACATTTCTTGTTTTAGTCATTTGTTTATTTAAAAATTTGTTGATCATTCAACGTCACAGTTTTGTGTGAAATTCTCGTCACAATATGACGTCACTGAAATATCCGCAAAACACTCACATTGTTGGCGTTTTAAAAAATAACACTCATCCTATTGACATGACCTTCTGGGCCTGACACGTTATTGTTCCCAGATTGTCATAGGATATAGAAATAAATAAAATTCAGTCCAAACAAAGCTGTTAAATAAATTATTATAACAAAAATACACATATTCGCGTCTTTTCGAACGCTTCGGGACTGATTTTGACAAGGGTCGATTATTACAAATTCAATGTTTTGTCTAGAAACGGGGCTAAGGCTTATATTAATATGTTTTGCTGAATATTTTTACTGTAAATCATTCTTGTTGAAGGACGACGAGAAGTTAACAAATATATAGCGATAAAAGGTCAAGAAGTGTTATTTAGTTTTGAAATATTACAGACTTATTCAAGAGAGTTTATATTTGGTACTTTACATACTATAAATGGAATTTCTCATCAGTCATGGATCAATCCGTTGGATTCTAAAGTTTTAGGTGAAATTAATAACGTCTGAAAATTTACAACAGATTCATACATAGCGTTCTCGTTGAATCATATCTCATTCAAAGAAGCCTAAAACGAATAAATAAAAACATATTCTTCATATACACACAATACAATAAAAATAGAATGTGTGAGAGAGTGTGCTCGCACCTCTCTCTCTTTCCCCTACAGTGATATACGAAACGTAACTCTCTTTCTATCTTCACTAACTTATATCTCCCTCTAAACTTCCGTTCGCCTCGCCCGATCACACTTTTCGTAACGCTTTCGTCACGCATTCACCAGCTTACTCCCCAAGTTAAGCGTGCGTAAAGAAGTTATACTTAAAAAATCTTGTTTAAATTGTGTCTTGCTTAAATAAGGTATGAACAACGTTTCTCACACTTATTTCACCTTCACGATCAGGCGTTACAAGATAATGAACGTGTTAAATATATAATGCGATTCCCACAACTCCGTGCGATTTGTGTTTCGTGGTTCTTGTGATGATTATGACGTGCGACTGTGTAAAATATTTTAATCTATACGGAGGAAATGTGGTGAACGAAAACTTAACCTACATAAAATGTTTGCCGTTTTGTAATTGCGTTCATATTTACCCCCTCTCTCTGTTAACGGTCCCTTTTTCCATGCTGAATCCACTGAAAATGAGAAATTGGATTAATTTTAAACAGTGGATGTTAAAATAGCACTAAAGGAAAATATTATAAATGCAAAAGTAACTGTCTGTCTGTCTGTCTATCTGTCGCGCTTTCACGCCAAAACTGCTGAACCGATTTAAATGAAATTTCGTACACAGATAGTCTAGAGCCTGAGAAAAGACATAGGCTACTTTTTGCTGTGATTAACCAAATTCAAGCGGGCGGTGCCGCGGGAAACAGGTGTATAATATATAAAAGAGAATGTATGTGTATATGTATGTTCACCTAAAACTCGAAATTCGTTAGCCCAATTGATATTAAACTTTACACGCAAGTATAAAGGGTGACATGACTACTCCGACGAAATTATTTTTATCATTTTTTCTATAGGCGGAAAAGTAGATTTTTTTAGGTGAACCGAAGCGCATCGGGCTCCAGCTAGTGTATTGTAAATTATTTAATCTGTAAATACATAACGAAAATACTAAAAGCAATAAAGATCTCTCTTATCTGACGAAAGTAAAACCAAGTACTACTAAATACGAAATCAAAAAAGGTGAATCCACGGAGACACGATCTGCAAACAGGTGGCAAAGGGTTCCTTTATAATTGCAGCCGTAGGCAGAAAGGCCTTTGAGAGCAACGCGACGGATTTAAACGTTCCACTATAGTAAGGATAGATATTGGACATTTTGTTACAGTTGAGAAGGTATTTTCTATTTCAAGCAATGCTGATGCTACCCTTTGTATATTAAAAACTATTTACAAGCATCAATTGTAATGTAATGTAATGTGGACAACATCACATCACAAGTAGCTAAAGCAAAAGCTTGTGTTATGGAATTCAGAGACAACAAAGTTACCACAAACACCCTGACCCGAGACAATATAGAATAGTGGTTTTCTACATTGACCCGGCTGGGGGTCGAAACCAGGACCTCAGAGCTGGCGACACCTTGAAAACCGGTGTGTACGCAACTCGACCACGGAGGTCGTTTAGAATTGTTTTTTAACTTGCACTGGGCGCTATGGCGCAACTTGGGAGAAGTTTGTCAAAGGTAGACACTGGAGTTGATTGATGTTATGTTACATTTTTGAAGTAAAACTTTTTTACGCGCGCTTGATTTGTGAGTAAGCTGGTGAATGCGTGACGAAGAGTCTGATAGGGCGACGCGAATGGAAGTTGAGAGACTGATATAAGTTAGTGAAGATAAAAAGAGAAAGAGTTTCGTTTCGTATATTGCTGTAGGGGCAAGAGAGAGGTGCGAGCACACATTTTCTTTCTCTCTTTCTCTCATAGCCAATTACGTTTCGTATATAAGTGGTTTTTAAGTCAAATCAATCCTGCAAAATTATGGTTTAGCTAGTTTGATGATGGTATCTTAAGGTGGTAGGAACTCTGTAACAAAACGACCAACATGATGAAGCTTGTTTAAAAATATATTAATAAAATTAATGTATTCAACATTATTGTTATCCCAGATTATATAAAGGATTGTTCTCAATAAAAAAAGGCTTGTTTAATCATTAGAACCTTGATCATTCAAATCTTCTTTTTTCTTTTTAGACACAAAATAAAGTCGGGTAAGTTACACCATTTATAACGATCCCGGGAATGTGCGTGAGTAAGCCGTTATATTCAAATAATTTTGATCTCTTACGAGCACAACATAAACGAGTGAAACCGTGTGGCGCAACTAGTTAAATATAAGACGAATACTGAAACATCAATCAGTTTTAAGACGCCGTTAAATATCTTGCTGTCTCTGTCACTTGAAGGTGCAAAATAGCAACAAATAGACATTTAAGAACGTCTTAAAGTTAAGTTACGTATCAGTATTCGAGGGTTAATCACTAAAATTACGGCACAAAGGTAAATAACTGCTCACTGATTTACAAATGCCTACAATTAAGGTTACCTTCAAACTACACAGCATTAAGTAATTGAAACCCAAAGACAAACGAAACACAAATTGATCTAATTCAGAACAAACTATTTATTACCCAAAGTCTTGTCTAGTATTTATTAAAGCTATCGTTTTACCAATTATTTCAAAAGCCACACTTTATCCGCCACCGCTCCAACGGAATTATTTCGTGAGTAGATTGTGAAAAATGAATAGCTATATTTCTGAATTTCTTAGTGAGTCGGATAGAAGAATTGTATATAATTCAATACTGTAGAATTACTTTCAGGAATCCAAATAATAAGCAATTATTGATAAAAGATTTATTCTATAAAGGAATAGAATATTTGACTACTAAGTATTTGATGTAGACGACTCTCCCGTGTTAAGAAATTTAACCCTCGGAGGGTTGCGGAAACATTTAAATCACATGCGCAAAGAATACCCAGACATAGATCAAGTATTTGTTAATCACACAAATAATGTTTATCCCATGCGGGGATCGAACCCGCAGTACATCGCGTACAGTGATAGATACCGTGGTGACACCACTCAGCTATCCCTGCAGTGAATCCAAGTCACTTATTATCTAACAAAGCGTTTTCAATTCCTAGAATTTTACCAATTAAACGCTTTTCGTAGAATTTGATTCCCACCGAAATTATTTTGTTCTTCCAATAATATATTATAACAAAGGCAATCAAGGTTCTGTTAATACATCTATTATATCAGAGGGCTATAAATAATAACAAATCTCAAAAGCCTCTAGATTGAAAAGGGGTCCTGCATACGTCTTTAATTACTACCCTCAAATAATACCGACCTCTATCAATAACGAAACTAGTTTTCGAAGCAGTTTTAATAATAAGTATTCAGTGCTTTGAAAATCAGTTATCCATACTTCTACACCAATATTATAAATGCGAAAGTAACTCTGTATGTTACGCTCTCATGGCTAAACCGCTGGTCGATTTGGATAAAACTTAGTTTGGAGGAAGCTTGGATCTCAAGAAAGGACATAGGCTACTTTTTGCCGTTAAAACCGACACCCCAAGCGGGCGTAGCCGCGGGCAAAAGTAGTTTGCAACAGCAGGATGCTAGAACATTTCAAAAGATACAGGCAGAAATATATAAGGAATAAACCTGGCTATAGTTTTATAAGGCTATCGAAATCATTAAGATATCCTCTTATCTCATTCTAGTAAAGAACATTTTAATTCTAATTTTAGTTTAGTTCCGGACTTCATTTATGAACTCAAAATATTTTTCGAATGTTAAATGACAAAGCTATTGACTGGCCTGTTGGTTTAGTGGTTAGGAACCCTGGCTGCTTAACCTGAGGTCGTGATCGATTTCCACTTAGTACAAGTCTTTGTGTGATAAGAATGATCATTTATTCTATGTCTGGATGTAATTTATCTATAATATTATGTATGTATTTAGAAATGTTTATCAGTTGTCTGGTTGCCATAATACTGTCTCTGCCTAGTTTGATATCATATGGCCGTGTGTGAGTTGTCCCAAGTATTAATATTATATTCACAAAAAATAAAGCAGATCTTAAGGACTTGGTCCTTACAATCTAAACTATCTTACCTGAGAAAGTTTAGCTATGCCATCAACTGCCTTATCAGAATCGACTAGAGACTTTGAAGTCCTTGTTATCAAAATTTCAAGATAACGCTAAAGACTAGGCTTAATTTTTGAGAAACTAGATAGAAGTCAGCAAAGGAATTTCAACTTTACCTCTCAACATTAAGAACCGAAATTATTTTCTGAATACTAAATCAAGTTAATGAGGCCGCAATGTATGATCAATTATTTCGTACAACGAGCTTTGATTATGAACTAATTAACATGATTAAAATGTAATACGAGCTCAAAGATTACGTTTGATGACGTCACTTCTAGAGGGGTTCACGACGTGTTTTCACAACACATCATGGTTCACGTTATTCAGACCGTAAATTTTAACGTAACGGAACGTTATTTATTTACGTCACTTACGTAAATAAATTGAGTCACCAAATTCTAAGCTTGAAATAAATTAAAAGGTATTAAGTTTAATTGAACTACCTTCCCAAAGTTTATTAAGAAAGACATTGATATCCTTTGGAATTCAGCTGTAGAGGAACGTTGAACTTTAGAACAATGTAATGGTATTATCTGACAACGTATTTTCGGGATTAAGAAATTAATTCTTTGATACTCGGTGAGGCAAAGTATTATTTTATTTACCTCTTTATATATTAAACGTTTTTCCAACATCAGAACTGTGGTCAAATCAGTTTTAGGACACAAAACCACTACCCCATGTAATACAAAAAAAATAAATCAATATGGACAACATCACATACATTGCTCTGAACCCAAAGTAAGTAACTAAAGCACTTGTGTTAGGAATGAGAGACAACGAAGGTACCACAAACACCCAGATTCCAGACAATGTAAAAAAGTTGTTTACTACATTGACCCTTGAAGCTAACGACACCTTGAAAACCGTGTACGCCACTTGACTACGGAGGTCATCAAAACTAGTCAGTATAACGGGAATTTATAACTAAACTAGCTGCGTATTGCGAGCATGATCTATTGGCACTAGTATGAACATGTAAATTGCCAAAACAGAGCGCACCGTTTTATTAAAACTATCTCAAAACCTAATATTAGGCACCCTTATAATATCAGAATCGTCAATTTTTCGCATAAACATCTGTCGTCGCACGGAAAATCACATGAATCAGTAAACGAGCGTAGTGCATTCAGCTAAAAAATGTGTTTACTCTTGACATAAGGGGCTACTAGCGATGCGCACGCTCTATACTTGTCTATGATTACTAAACGGTTCGTACTAATTAGTCCCTCTACAAACAAGTTTAAAATATAAGTTTTAAATTTTAAAGTTAATTTTTTATCAACCAATTTGAAGCATTAGAATAATTTGAACTAACATTATCTGACTAAATGTGGACATTCTAACAAGTTCCATTTATGTCTTTTCAGGGAATACAAACATGGCAACTTCCAAATTTTACCAAAAACTTTACATTATTCATCTTTGGCCTTACAATGAGAAAGCCAAATCATACTCAGAACTCAATAATAAAACGGGAAAGTAAAATTTCTCGATGAAGTCACAGGTGGCAGGCTTATCCAACATTTTATTTCAATTCATTAGACAAATGCTGGGCATCTGTTCATATAATTGGGTTAGAATCCAATTGATAAGAATCGCTACGTACTTTCTTTCTTGTTATTGATTATTGGGATTCATGCAAATGGAGGCAATAATTGCTGTTGCATAAATACATCTGCTTATTTGAAAGAAAAACTCTAAAAGCTTTACTCTCATTGAAATTTATTTTAAACTCTATATTTTTGTTCATTTAATTTTGTTGTCTTATGGTACCTATATTTTACTATGTATTTTGTGTGTACATAATATCAGGTAACAGCTACATTATATCACCAATTACATGATTATGACTGTAAAAACTATTTAAAATTTAATAAGCAGTTTTGAATGTAACATGCTATGTAAACTTACTTTTTCATTATAAATACTGTTGACAAAATATTTTTTGAAAATAATATAAACTAGCTGACCATTCGTTGTCCTGTTAATTTTAGACTTTTCTCGCGGACTTTTCCTAAATTTTCGTTCATACAAACCTTGCCCTAATATTTATAAATACAACAAAATATAGCCAAAAAGGTCGAGCCATTCTTAAGTGATGCTCCATCATACATGTGGCAATTGATATTAATTAATATAGATTACATGTTAACGAGTATTGTGAGTTTAATATTTTGGAGCTCTGCAGGCGCTTTAATTGTCAAGTCTCACATGCATCAATAAAAATAACTTTAGTTGAATAAAAATAAAATTAATGAATATTAAGATCTGTCTGTCCCAAAAATTCTTAGCGAATGCCCATTATTATTCACCTTCAGACATTATAGACGTAATGTCTGTGTTTCAAAGACAAATCCCAATATTTTAGCTCCACTTGGACGGTCGTGCATGATTCAATACAGAATCTCACTTAGGCTATTAGATGAGTATTTATCAAAAGGTGTAAAAAATTGTGTAAATGCTTGTTGAAACTGACCTTTCTTTTTGTGAGTGCACTGCCGAACCCTAATACTCAGCCTAAGCTGTAAGTCCGTCCGTTCGTTCGTCCGACCGTCCGTACGTCCGTCTAACAGCGGTCCGTATCTCATTAACCATAATAGCTAAAGAGTTTAAATTTTCACAGCGTGTGTATTTTAGTTGTCACTGTAACAATAAATAAACTAAAAAGCAATTAAAAATTAAAGGCAGTTTTATACAATGGAAATACAGAACTCTTCGAACGCGAGTCCGACTAGTATTCGGCAGTTTTTTTTTAATAGAATAATGTGTTATTTTGGACAAAGCATTTAAAATCCTTAATAGTACTTTTAATACATTAACATAACATCGTCTTCTGAAACCTACTCGTGTGTTTATCCCATAAATATCATATTTCCACCATTATTTACACGTCACCTTTAATTAACCATGACACAAACTTCAAAGGATTTCATCTGAGGGCTATTATATCGTGCCGTAATTAACGCCATAACTATTCTTAGTATTTAGAGCTAAAGGAGATATCGCTTAAAATATTGATTACATCCCCAACTTAGATGCGCAGTAATAAATGGATTTAATATTTTAATGAAATTGAAGATACCAATAGTATTAATTTATTTGCTTTATATGTGTATGGTGTGAATATGAATATAAGTTCTTTTAGGGCTGATTTTTCAATCGACAAATAACTTTTATTCGTGGAATAAAATTGACGTCTGACAGATTTTGTATGGAAGAATTGTCAAAAATTTTAAATTATTCTTCGGATTATATTATTTTGCTTGGAAAAATTGGCCCTTTAAAATATAATAATTAAATTAAAATTGAATATTCTCTTTGTAAGATACAAAAACAGAAAAGATACATCATAAAATTTCTATATATTTGCAAATAAAATGCAATATAAATAAATTAATTATTTAATTTTGTATTTGTAACTGTCTATAAGAATACTGCTTACAGTCCATACAAAGAAGTACAAAAACACTATTAGTGTAATTCCATTTTATTTTCTAAACAAAAGCCGTAAATTGTCGGAAAGACTCGACGAATTTATGACGATTTTTTACGTTTTACGCGAAAATGTTCATAAATTCTTTCCAACGTTTATTCTTCCTAGCATAGTTTTACGACTCTTTCTAATTACAACGCGTTATAAGGCTATTATCACACTAAACCGTACCAGAAACGTTTCGTTACTTTGAAGCTAAAATACAGCTATCCTGTTTTCCAATAAAAACTGTTGTTTTTTAACAAAGCTTTAAATGAATTATCTGGAACTGATTTTTATATGGCCTACCTAATTCTTTTTCTGTTAAAATACGACTCCCGCACTAATTAATTTAATCTTTGTGTCGCAGAGGGTTTTACAAACATTCAACTCACATGCACAAAGAACACTCAGACTAGGAACAAGCATTTATGGATAACACAAATGCTTATCCCACGCAGGGATCGAACCCGCAGCACGGCCGTGCAGTCAGTCCGTGCAGAATTGCATACTTTAAGTGATGTAACTGTTTGTGGACGTCTATTAGACCATACTCTTTAGAGATTCTATTACTTAGACGAAAACCTAGCTTATTTCATATTTTTTGCTACCAATTAATTGTACAAAATATGAATATAATACGAAGCATTTAGAAAACAATTAAATATTGTTCTTTAGCTTATTTTAACATTTTCTCTATGGGATAGTCACGTCCATTCCGTTTATATATAATTTATAAACATTTAAATAATTTAAGGGTTGGTCCTACTCCACAAACAAATCCTAGATAATAATGATGAGTCTATTACACAAAATGGTCATCCAACTATAGCGCTCACTGTAGGTTGTCCATTTGTAGTAAAAAATCGGTCGCTTAAACAAGTTCAGTGTGTCTCAAACCTTAAGTGGCGAGCACAATTTTATGACCTTTCTAGACGCTTGCTACTGACAACTTAATTAAATATTTGGAACTTATAATTGTAGTAGTATCGGGTTAAAAGGAACGTCAACTTTCAAGCTTTTGTTAAATGAGACTCAGAGATTTTGTAAGATATTATTTAACTTAATTATGTTTCGATGTAGAAATGTTAAACTAGTTTATTATTCAGACAGTTAATTAGTGTTACGGAAACAATTATTTAATTTTCTTGAATGGACTGTTATTTCTTTTGTTTTTGCTTTCTGTTTAAAAAAGATACATACTATAAAAATAAATATATATGTTACGGTAACAAAAATTTTATGTGATTATTATCGGTAATTTATTATTGATAATCATTTCAACTTTAAAATTTGGTAAATAATGTGATTAATCTTCAGATTTTTATTCTGTAATGAAGATACGCATTTTTTTAATAAATTATTTTTACAAAATTTTTTTGAGATGTCAAATATTAGTAACGTGTTTATGATATGAAATTCGTAAACAATTTATAAGTAAAATAGTTAATTAAAAAAAATAGTCTATTTAAACTCTAATTAAGAAATATGATAATTATAACCTTAATATTTTACAAGCGCATTTAAACAGCCAACTGTATCAAATATGATGATTAAGACGGAAAAACTTCAACAATGAGTCTGCACCATTTTCGTTTAACGACTAGATTTTACGCGCGATTTCGCCTGCGCTTATTTTATTTATTCAAATAGTGAGGGTCCGCCAAAATGTGATTTGTTTGGTTGGAGTTGTGGTCAAATAAGACGAAATATTTATAAAGAGTTTCGGAATATTTACAAAAAAAAAAATATTTTTAGTATCTCGGGAATAATATCTAACACATGTATTATATAAAAAACCGTTTCTTTCTTTGTGACCTACATAAAAATAAATGTTTACATTATTTTTAATATTATTTCCAAGTAGCAACCCGCCCCGGACGGCACGGGTAGACAATACATTAATAAATAATACACACAAAGTAAACCTTACTCTTGAATCACTCTATGCATTGGTTAAAACCATATGAAAATCCGATCAGTAGTTTTTGATTTTGATTTATAATATGTATAGAACATGTAGATATGTAGATGGACTTAAACAACTAATCTTTTGAATTGCATTAGATTAAATACAAATCCATTCATTGGCTTTCAAGAAAAATAAATTTAAATAAAGGTACTAAGTTCTTGCTAAAGCAACTTTTATTTCCAGACTTATATAAAGCGTGTTTCGTTAACAAAAAACTACAGCTTCCATAGGGAACAAAGGCTGGGAATTCTTTACAGACGTCAAAATCTGGGACCCGTATGAATATTTGATGATATTCCGAGATAATGTTATGTGGCGTATTCGATGTATTTTATTTACTTGGTTACTGCATTAAATTCTTGTGTATAAAAGTTTTCATTAAATCTATACTTATTATAATATTATAAAGCTGAAGAGTTTGTTTGTTTGTTTGTTTGTTTGTTTGAACGCGCTAATCTCAGGAACTACTGGTTCGAATTGAAAAATTCTTTTTGTATTAGATAGTCCGTTTATTCAGGAAGGCTATAGGCTATATAACATCACGCTACGACCAATAGGAGCGGAGCATAAATGAAAAATGTTGCAAAAATGAAAAACCGTTGAAACTAAAACACGCGAACAAAGTCGCGGGGGACAGCTAGTATAATTATATTATTGTATTTTTTATGTATAGTTATAAAAAAAATACAGCGAAATGTTTAAATAGAAATACTAAGTAAACACTTTGTAAAATTCCTTTTTTTATCAAACAAAAAAAAAAATTTTTTAAATATATTTAATTATTCAATGGAATTTAAATTAAATAACGTAACCTGAATTTTAATAATAAATATAATACGACAAGTAAACACGAAAACCGTTTATTAAATCTTGTTCTTGACATCACTTGACACACTTTCTTAAGCAGTTTCCTGAATTTCTACTTCAAAAATCTGACGCATTTCCTTTCAAATTTACAACCTGTCAATTTTTCTTTCCGAGAAACGGCAAAGAATCTAAAGTATAACCGTTCGAGACACGCTAACTATAATTGCAGCCTCGGGTTAAAAAGGAGAGAGATGAAAGGACACTCCTCTTGTAAAGGCACTGAAATCTCTTGAATGGCAACTGACAAAACTATTCATGCAGTCCAAAACACTCTTATTTTGATAGCTAAAGGGTTGAAATTTGATTACATTTTGGTGGGTTGAAGTTTGTTGAGCCACAATGTCTAGTTTTCTGTCTGGATTGCCGTGGAAAAGGTTAAGCCGTTGTAACTAAAATGCTGGTAACAGTCAATGAGATGAAAGGCGTTTCACTAAATGCAGGGGAGGATTTTAAGAGGAAATTTTCGTAACAACTGTTGTGTAAGAGTTAGTAGCGTTTGTGAATTATGATCATGAATTTTGACTGCACAGATAGCTGCACACTAATAACATTTGCGCGACGTGTTGCGGGTTCGAAGCCCGCCTATCCCAATAAGTTTGTTTTAAGTCTAGGTCTTATTTGTGCATGTGATTTAAATGTATATAACTATGTTTGTACTCCCCGCGAAGCAAGGAATAAATTTTTAGAGCGAAAAAAATAAATTAAAAAAACTTCGTTAACTGTCAGTAAATGTAAAAAAAACGGACAATAAGAATGTATGGAAAAAAATACATAAATGGCTGCAGATTTATTGATATATAATGAATTATGTATTGCATCATGTGTTTGTAGACTTGAGTATTTGATGACATGATACAAGCACGCGTTACTGAGAAAAAATCTTGACAGACAGTCAGATGGACAACACAGTGATACTATAATAGTTTCTTTAATCGTTTTGATAAAATAAAAAATTCAAGTTTCTATGTCATCAGAATTTAAAAATACAACAATTTATGATGATGTTCCCATACATTTCCGATAAACTCAAAACCAATAGAGTTACTTCCCGTAGACCCAGAATCACAAAATTCGGAATGATGATGATCTAACGTCGCAACGAATATATTACCATCAATCAATTCCCTTTTATTCAGTTAAACACATATTACCGGAAACGCAAAAATATTTCAAAAACAAGCGTATATTTTATTTCATAAAATGCGTCCGAACTGAATAATCAAAGCGAACGATTTGCTTTGAAACTTAAACGTACTTCGTCTTGGTGGAGAAAGGGAAAAATAAATGTATTTATAGACAAGAATTGATGTGAGATGTAAAGCGGATTATTTGTACAGTTCTGTATGTGGAGTGCCGTTTAAATATTCAAGAAAGGATGCGAGCTTGGTGTGTCTACATTTGATAAACCATTATGCCTTTACTTTTAAATTGGATTGTCTGATATACATATGTGGTGTGTAATGTTTTCTTTTTATAATATTTCCCTACTAAAATACGAAAGTTAATCTGTCTGTTACATCGAAAACACTGAACCGTGAGGAAGGACATATGCTACTTTTTTACGAAAAACGACGGAAACGCGGACGAAGTCGCGGGCAAAGGCTAGTCTATAATATGAGTGTATTAAGAAGTATATAAGTATGTTTATCAGTCGTCTGGTTGCCATAATACAGGCCGTGTCTAATTTAGAATCAGATGGCCGTGTATCAGTTGTCCAAACATATTAATAATACATATTTCTTGATAGACTCTGGATGCTTTTTAGTTCTTAATTCTCTAGAAACATAATTAGGAGAATTTGTTATAGGTATTTTTTATCAAACTAATTAAAAATTATGGCATTATTTTTTTTTTTAATTAAAATATATAAATTAACACTTTTCATATCGAAACCTCAAAATACATTAAACAATGTACCCAGTAAAAGGATTGGTGGAGGTCAGTCAGTCGCTCCTTGTAGAATACAGTATTCAGCTGAATCTGATAAGACTGAAATCCGAGCCCAACATAGCTTAGGACAAGGCTAGGCAGAACGAGAAACATAAAAAAAATTAAAAAAAAACTTAAGAAGCCAATTAAATTACTTGTTTTTAACACAAAACTTAACGTGCTCTCTCCATCTCCATCTGAAAGTAAGTGCTACGATCTAAATCTCATACAATATTAAACACCCAGGAGGCTTAAATACGAAGCATCGTAATTTAATACCAATAGAATATTTTACCAAAAATATTTTACGAACGCCTTCTACGTCAATCTTTTTTGAGTGTTTAAACAAATGCATATTTCTAAGAAAGGGGTTTTCGAATAAATAATTCAGGCTTCGGCGTTTCAAGTTTTATTTGCTCATTGCCTTCGTATGATCAATGTCTTGCATTAGTCAATCATTTTAAGCTTTTTTGTATATATTTATTATGATTGATAGAGTGCTTATAATGTTTTCTTAAAAACTGTTTTTCTCAAATGCTGTACAGTATTGGAATTTTTACTTTAATATTTTTTGATTTTTCAATCCTGTGTTTTTTAATTCTATCATCTACGATTAAAATATATTAGCTTTTAGACAATACTCTATTAATTGTCAGTAAACGAGTGTATCATAGTAGTAAAGAAAAATATCCTACGGAAACCTGGATTCTAACAATTGGAATCTGAAATCGCCAACCCGCAATGAGCGAGCGTGGTAATCACTGCTCGTTCCTTCTCTATATGAATAGAGGACTGTGCCTATCAGTGGAACATTTGTAGGCTATTGTTATTTTTATATTGCTAGGTAAACTATTATACAGTAAAAATATAACTCAGTGTATCCAAAACTTTAATAGGTACTTTAAAAACTGGTTTACGAGAAAATAAAATTCGTTTACGTCTGTTATTTTAATTCTAAATATAAATTAAAATAATGACGAACTCCGTGTTTGAGTGGCGTATACACCGGTTGTAGAGGTGTCACCAGCTCTGAGGGTTCGATTGTCGGACGGGTCAATATGGAAAACCACATAACACACAGGTGGGTCTGGCTTTTGTGGTATCTTCATGGTCTCTTATTCCATAACACAAGTTCTTTAATTACTTATTTTAGGCTCAGAGCAATGTCGGTGACTTCCTCCACATTTTTTTATTATTTATTAATTTAAAAATATATTAGTCAAATTTATGAATATAATATGTATTTATTTAAAAGAAATAGTAGGTATATTTTGTTGCCAAAAACCGCTTACGTAGGTAACATTTTCATAGAATTAGTTTCACTTTAACGTCAGAATTTTGTGTTGAACTCGGTAACGTTGGCAGCTGGTTTGATCCCACGATACCACTAAAATTTTACTAAGAGTATTGCGTATTCTTACGTACTTTTATATATATAGATATAACATACAAAAAGGTGTTACTATTTTTGTTTGGTGTAGATAAAATTGCTTCAGTAAACCTTTTGTGGATAAAATATTGTGAATTGTGTTTGCTTTTTTTATTTAAAGGCTTTTTTTACTGATTTTTTTATATATTTCGCAGTACGTCAAATTGAGTTAACGTTACAGTAAAATATAGAGTTTAAAAAGATTTTTTTTATCAATCGTATAGAGTTACTTTCGCATTTATAAATTATTATAATATGCAATTAATATGTAGCCCTCTTCCTCTCTCCTATTTTTTTTTTGCTGTGACCGAAATGGTCCATATTGATCTTTTATGTTATACCACTTATTAAACACATATGGAATGCAATAAAGAATTGAATTGAATTGAATTGAATAGTAATCCATACTATATGATTTAACAGCCAAGAAATCTTACACTGGGCATCAAAACTCAGTATTACAATCACACGTACACGCCTACCACCATCCCAGCTCTCAGCAATCAGCATCTTATCCATATAAAAACTTATTCAATCAAGCAAATTGTAAGGAAACCGTGAATCAATAACTAAAGTTTATCGGACACGTAAATCAAGCTCAATATAATTCCTGTATGGGGTACATAAATGCAATAACTTGGATTAAATTCGCGCCCAACATAAGTTAGAGGTTACTAATAAATTTATACGTGGTACCTGGGTATATGGCAGTACAGAATGGTTGCTATAACCTATGATTTACGTCCGTCTTGCTTTAATATTAAAGATGGCCGCTTGATATATTGTCATGTGTTATTCTGAAATTGTTTGCGATTTGAGGGCTTGTTATTTATTAAGAACCTAATATTGATTGATGTTTTGTTAATTCTAATTTAAGTTTTGTGTTTGTGAATGTTTTTTTTTTCTGTTTGGACTTTTAAATATCCAATTTTACTGTTTTTAAATCGATTTTAGGGATTTCCTAGTATCGATTTATGTACGCAAACTCCCAGAATTATGAGAGTTGGCTTACTTAAGTGGTAACTAAGGAATCCATTAACATTCCTGAGTGCGACAGTTAAGGCGAATATCAAGTATTTTATACTAAACAAATATAAAATCAAACTAAAACTCATCGGAAACCATTTCTTTGTTGAGAAACATTGAATACCTTCTTTATGTTGTCGTGGGTTGTTCTACAAACAGGTCACAGACAAATTTCTAAGAATTACAGAGATTTATTAATGTTTTTTGCTTTTGTATGAGAAGTGGTTTTAACTTAGCAGTGGAAACAGATGGTTGTATAATCCATACTTTCATACCCATACTAATATTGTAAAAGCGAAAGTAACTCTGTCTGTCTGTCTGTTATGCTTTCATGGCTATACCGCGGGACCGATTTAGATGAAACTTGGTATGGGGTAAGCTTGGATCTCAAGAAAGGACATGGGCTACTTTTTGCCGCAATAATGGACACCGGGCGGGCGGACACGCAGGCAACAGCTAGTATCAACTAATATTACAAATAATGGACACCGGGCGGGCGGAGACGCAGGCAACAGCTAGTATCAACTAATATTACAAATGCGAAGACATATACTACTAGGTAGGTACTTGTTCGTCTATTTGGTTATTAACTTTCATAGCTAACCTACAAACTCGATTTTGACGAAATTTTGAATTAGTTAGCTTCAACTTTAAAAATGAACATAGGTTAGTTTTTGCCGTAACAACTAACAGCCACGCGCGCAAAGTCACGGCAAAGACTAATGTTTTATTTTTTTTTTAACTCTACTCCCGCTTGAAGGAATTTATTCCTTGTATCGCGAGGGTGTTTACAAACATTCAAATCACATGCACAAAGAACACCTGGACTTAGACCAAGCATTTGTTGATCACAAATACTTGTCCCATGCAGGGATCGAACACGCAGCACCTCGCGCGCAGTGGTAATTGGCGTGGTGATCTATACCACTCGGCTATCCGTTTAGTGAAATAAAATACTAGGATATCGTTTTGTGTTTAACGTAACGATATTACTACGCTTATAAAGAAGTAAACATAATAATATTTTATAAGAATTCATAGTCATAAGTAAATACCTACATAAAATTAAGCCTATTTTTCTATTGATTGACAAATGGCTGTATTTTCACAAAGCTTCTGCCCTGTGTCTTCCAGACAACCTTAAAACAAGAATTCAAAAACAAGTCTCAACAATTTTAAGAACTGTATACTTATTCATTAATCAAAGGATTTATGAAGTAAGAAAAGGTAAATAATATAAAACATATTCAAGATAAAAAAATATGGCTACCTTTTTAAGAATAAAACGATCTTAAAAGAATATAAATAGGATAATGGGGATAATCCATATTATACTGTACTATTTTTTTTTGTCCTGGTGAAACGCAAATGACTTCTACTACGTGTAGATATATTATGTTGGACGACTTGCACCGACTTAAACCACCCCGGTTCCAGTAGGATTATGCTATCACCAGTTGACAACCCAAGCGATGTTCACTGAATAAAGATAACGTCAAAACGCGAATTTAGAGTCGGCTAAAGTCGGTGACAAACTACGTTTTAGTAGATTTAGTTGGTCATCGACGTTAGACAATACAAAATTTGTGTTTTGACTATCAAAACATATTTTTTTTGTAAAGCGATTGTCGCTTTAGTTGACAACCGCTATAGCAAATAAGCTTGCTGGCCTTTGCCGCAGCTACGGGGTCGCTCGGTCTTACGGCACTATATGTACTCGTATGAGTACATCAAATAAACTCCTTATGATATGATTATATTTTATATCCTTACAGTATACCAAGGTATCCTTCTAAAATATACTAAAGAGATCCTATAATACATGCTGAGCTTTAAAATGTGCTTTATTTGATGATTGGTATTTTTAACACACTATATTATAATTATAATCCAAACTATGTCGCGTTGTAAAACGGCCGGTAGAATGCAGATCGTGTAGTAGTGCAATAGTTTTTACACAATTGGGCATTTGAAAAGATTTTCTTTATTTCATTCAAAAAACTTGTAAAAGCAGCAGATTAATAATTATTTTCATATTCAACTAGTTACAGGCATTTTAATATTGCCAATTAGGCAGAGAGAGCTATCGATGTTGTTTTCTGCATTCTAATCTCGATCTGCCTCGTACAAGTCGTCGTTTTGCGAAAAAGAGACAGACCAATGCGTCACTTACTAACTTTAAAAGCTTATAACTTTTGTATTCGTGTAAATTTTTTTGATGTTATTTCGCAGATATGTTTCAATTTAATACTAGTAATAGAAATATTTGTAATAAATAAATAATTCGCTAGTACCTGAATTTGCTATTATGTGTAATATTTTATTTTTTAGGCTCTTTTTAAGCCTATATCGTACATATCAACTGTTCTCAACTCCACCTAATATATCAGATTAGCCCACATTTTATCTAAAAAATACATCATAGTTCTTTTTACCCCAACTCACTCTTATCTCGCGCTCTTATTGAAACTAAAGCGGTCCCGTGGGCCTAGCGGGGGATGAAAAATGGGCCCACTCTACCCTACCGCGATAGGTAGCAGATTATAGTGAGAGTATAATGACCTATTTACACAATGAAGGGGAGTTTTCTTAGGTAGGACATTATAAAAAATGGATTGTTATGTCAAGGATAAAGATGGTTGCTATCAGGGTACCGATAAATGTTCCTTTTACATCGTCTGAGAGTTCACACGTTCGTAAATGGTTGTACGTTGTGTGGAGTTTCCACTGTTCAATAAAATAGAAAAGAGTTTTCAATAGAAATGTCCTATACCAAATACCTATACCTACGTCATGCTAATAATTTGCAGAAATAAAAAAAGAACCACAACGTCGTTCTTATAAAGTTTAAAAATATGTAACATAATTTAGACCGTAGACACACAAAATGATATAATAAATAATAATTAATCTTGGGACCACTTAAATGGCCGTGTGATCCCAAACTAGACAGAGCCTGAAATCAGAGAGTATATTATGGCAACCAGACAACTAATAAACATACTTATATATCTAAATACATACATAATAAGTCTAGATAAAAATACAGACAAAGAACAAATGATCATGCTCATCACACAAAGATTTTTTCTGGATGGGAATCGAATCCACGACTTTCGGTTTAGCAGTTAGTTTCACCTACCACTCGACCAACAGTCCAGTCATCAAATAATAACGATGTTAGAGTTTTTATTTCGATGATTTTAACACAAAATCAATCATTTTATAAAAATATAAATCCCAGTTGGTAATCCAATAGATTGGCGCATCTATTATTCTCAACTGTTTCAAAAATTTAATAAAGTAAACCTTTATAATAATAAATTCATTGTTTAATGAAATTAATAAAATAAAATAGTAAAAATATAAAATATTTAAATAATAATTATGTTTTCATGGTAGGTTGTTTCCGTATAAATATTGCATGATTAATGAATATAATATTTAAACGAATAAAATACAGATGCCGTTGATTTCTGATAGCTACCCATAGGGTTGTATATTATACAAAAATCTATAAAAAAAATGAAATTATAACAGATACATAGTTAAATATGTAAACATTCCGTAAATCAATGGTGTGTACTTATGGACCATGGTAAAATTATGTCAAATAATGGGTGTTTATAATGAAATGCAAAAATAGTAGAAAGGAAAAATTTAAGCTTCAAGCAGGACTCGAACCTGCGACTACTGGTTCATCTACTGATGCGTCGAAACAATAGTCGCAAGTTTGAGTCCTGTCTGATGTTTAAATTTTTCAAGTTCACACCATTGATTTATGGAATATAAGGATCCTTTATGAAGAAAAATCCTAGCTTCGAAACCAAAGGAATTTTTGTTCCTTTGATAAGGGACTTGAGAAAAATGGGTTCTCTTGTAGGCACGATCCGTAAATAAATTGTGGTGGCGCTTACTCGCTTGTTCCCCACTATTATACAACATTGACGAAGAAATTTTAAGTTGTGACTTTTTTGAGCCATTTTGTCCCGACTGGCAAGGATGGGTTATGTTTTTCGTGCGTATCTTTTTTGTTTCTATGTTCGTAAATTTCTTAATTTATTTTTTGACTGTTTTATTATTTTTTCCAAATGCACAATGTAATATTTTTTTGTGCAGTGATTGGTGATGTTTATCATATAGTAAAAAATATAGGATTTCCAATAATTACATTGCAAAATAAGAGATAATAGGTACAAGAGATGTAAGGTTAGTTTTGGGTGATAAAACTCGCCATCTTCGAATGAATTAAACAAAATAAAAGGCAAAAAAAGCCGATTAATTAAGGCCAGCTACAAATTCGATTTAAATAAATTGTTTCGATAATCTTTTCAGCCAGAACTATATACTTCTCAAGTTTAAATTCGCGAAACCATTTACAACGATTAAGTAAACTCCAAGCTAAACTAAGTCCAAAGTTAAGCTCCCATTAGTTATTATAAAGATACACTAGAAAAAAAAATCGCTTCACCAACTTTAACTCAAGAATCTATTTCGCTCAGATCCTTTGGCGACAGAAATAACTCTGTTCCGGTCTATTAGGCGAAGCTAGATAAATACCTAGAACTATTATCTTAACTATAGTCGATTGCGAGTCTAGAATTCTAGACCGTGTCTTAAGTCTCGGTGGGTTTAAATTGTTATCATTATTCTTTGCTTTTGTGGTGGAGATTTTTCAAGAATAATAGTTAGTGGCTGTGTAATTTAGGAAATGTAAAACAATGTGACGATTTGAAGTATTTATTAAAAAATAATGTTATTTAATATTTAATAAAAGTGGAAAAATAAGATTTGCAAAAATAAACAGTTTTTTAAATATTTTATATTTTCTGAAATCATTTTTTTATCTCGACCCAGATGATTCTCTACTATTTCATAAAACTAGGTACTACATGATATTATTATTGTTTCACAATAGACAATTATAAGAATTTGTGCAATAAAAAATATATATTTAATCTATGTACCTACAAAGTTTTTTTTATTCTTTCATTCACCGTAAAAAATGTGACAAGTACCTATTAATCTAACTCGAATGCATCGAATGGCCAAACAAGAGTCTCTCTTAATATTTATTTTTGGCAGAATCAAAAAATATCCATCGTCTCTTTATTTAGCTTTTAGGTAGACACCACTTTCTACCTAAAAAGCAATATTAGTTTCCACAAACCTCAGCAACTTATATAAATCATTCGCTTGACATAATGTGCCACGTTTTGTATTGAACGCAATTTCACGGCTGGCATTCAAAAATGGATATATAGGCGATGTTGCAACCGTACCTAAGGAATTTGTAGTGTGGGACAGTCACGCCAAATATTGTGCGAAAAATAAAACGGTTCTTATTTAAAAAAAAAAACTTTTTATGAATTCTAAATTTGTGTATTATATTTTGTGTTAAATATGTAAAAAATAAATAAAATAAGGACTATGATTTTTATATTTATTGAGTAGGTACTTTTAAAAGGCCAGTTTTTAATAAAATAATGAAGCATTTAATAAATATTAGATTTAAAATAAATTGAAAAACAATTAAACTGAACATTGAGTAGAACTTAATTATTTTTCTTTTCGTTTATACATTTTCGCAAAAGAAAATATTACCGACAAGTACGATATGATTATCTATTTATACTTATAGGTTTTAATATTGTGTTAATGTTTCTACAATAAAAAATAGTATAACACTTATAACTGCGATTGTACTATTTCTTACGAAATATGATTGCATTTTCAAGAATGCAATCTTTCGAAGAATTTCCTATTGAACATCAAATACGGGGAGGTATTTGTGGGAAATTCATTTGTGTTACAAACCCAGCTATTTTAGGGTAAGCAGGACCCTAAGAGGTTTGTGTACGTGTTTAGAATATTTATTTGACATACATTATTTATAGGTAATAAACTTTCAATCCCTACGCGGTCAAGAATTTATGGGAACTTATTGAAATTAGAATTTATTATTACTTTACGAAGGAAAATTTTCTGATTCTGATATTATTTAGACGTCTTGTAGAATATTTTTGATGTTTTTTACATGTTAAAATATGATGTTTTTTATATGTTATAAATAATATTTAAATATTATAAATAATTTGTTTTATATATTATAAATAGATGAAACAAATTAATTTAATACTCTAAAATTCTAAAAAATAAATACAGAAATACTCTAAAATTAAGAAAAAATACAAGATTTTCATTAATTTGGAACGATCGTTTGAATTATTATAAACTAGCGTACGGCTTGGTTTTGCACGGGTAGACAAAACTTTAATAAATGATTACTACACACAAACCTTTCTCTTTAATGACTTCGTGTTAAATCACAATTAAATCCGTTGCGATGTTTAAAAGATCTAAGCATACAGAGAGTAAGAGCGACTTTGTTTTATACTAAGTAAAGATGTAATCAGATGACGATAATGGCATTTTATAAGTGAGTGTGATCCCATGAGCGTTTAAAATAAATTTAAAATCTAGTTAAAATTGTAAAGACAAATTATTTTTTAAAAAAATATATCGTCCTAACTCCTATCGAATATATACTGATCAAAAAACATAACCTCAAATCAAAACAGGTAAACCGTAACCCCGAACATAAACTTCCATTCGTACGTATTCACCAAGTAAAAAGTAAAAGCTCAACATTTTGGGGTTAAATTTAAAAAGAAAACATTCGCTCCCCTAACTGAAAGATGTCGTAATAATCCAATCCCCTGCACGCTGCAGGTTAACCCTCGTTCTTTTGATACTTTATAGGCAGGTGGGAAATAAGCTGATTTGTTTACTCAACATTATTATTTGTTATCAGATTATTTTTGTCGATTTCAAGTGATTTTTTTTTACATAAGTATTTTTAAGTTGGTTTTGTACCCGAAAATATTTGTTAGAGAAATAGACGGTTAATGTGTTATCGAATTTAATATTTTATTTGTTTAAGAATATTTTTTTCTCTAACATCAAAACGAGTTTTAAAATATTTTAAACTAAATATGTCATAAATAGAGAAAATAATAAAATTATTTAATTTCGATATATTTTAAAAAGCCGAAAATGTAATCCACCTTACATTAATAAAGTTCTTCATGTAAATTGATGTGTCAATTGTAAGATCACGTATTCCTAATTTACATGTTAATATTTTACGCGACAAAAACAAGGTATTATTTATAATTCCTCCCAACAGCCGATTCCTTAACGTCTAAAGCCATTTTGGAAAATGCTAGCCCTTTAATTAAACTTCAAAGGTACGCATTACGTCCCGAGTTTTCCTTGAAAAGACGGTACTAAGTAAAACTCAATAATTACAGTACCTTAATTGTTACTGGAATTAATATAAAGCTTAATATATATTTGGTTCATTTTAGACTGGTGAAGCATTTGTTTCTTGGTGATTGCTGTTACGTTGTACTGCAAATTTTTTGCTTTGTTCTTTTAGTAGCTCTTTGACGACGCGGCGTAAAAATTAACCTGTCAAATATAAAACAAAATAACACGATCAATCCGATTAATTTAAAGATATACAATCTTTAAAATTATTAATAGCCTAAGTAAACAGCTTTCTCTGTTTGGATATTTATTTTAAATATTATATTATACATTGCTCTAAACCCAAAGTAAGTAGCGAAAAAAATTATTATTGTGTTCGTAATCAGAGACAACAAAGGTACCACATACAGACCTGAGAAAATGTGGAAAAGTAGTTTTTTTTTACATTGACTCGTACAGGGATCGAACCCAGGACCTCAGAGACTCATCGGTTGTCAAGTTATCGCCAGGACAACTTGAAAACCGATGTGCCTGCCACTCAACCCCGGTGGTCGCCAAATAATAAGTCTATCTTGTACAAATAATCTTTTTAATAGCACAATTGGGAATTTGTCAATATTTTTTATTCTTTGTGATTTAGATTAATTTACTAAAAATAAGACTCGTATGTATTCTTTCTGTACATAACCTAATACTCACGACGATACATTGATTTCAAATGTCGCATGACGCCACGATGTCGAACATTTTGAGTAAGATCGTGACGTAATCAGTAATATTACCTTCTTAGTTTTTACTTATTTTGAAAAAGTAAAATAATATTATCATGTAATTAAATACAAATAATAGAAGGAAAAACTTAAACCTCAGGCAGGACTCGAACCTGCGACCACTGGCTTGACGCGCCAGTCGCTTTACCAACTAAGCTACCGAGGCCACTGCCTGGAAGTTTAAATTTTGCCTTCTATTTTATTACGTCTTTTAGGGCGACGTATGCGACATCTAGTGAACCAACCTTACGGTTTGGCTTTCACCGACACTGATTAACAATCTGTTAATTCAGATGTCCGAGAGATGATGCAGCCCAATACTTATTATTTTAATTATTTGTTACGCATTAACGCATGCGGAGCGAATATTTGTAATTAAATACAAATAATAGAAGGAAAAACTTAAACCTCAGGCAGGACTCGAACCTGCGACCACTGGCTTGACGCGCCAGTCGCTTTACCAACTAAGCTACCGAGGCCAAGCAGGTTCGAGTCCTGCCTGAGGTTTAAGTTTTTCCTTCTATTATTTGTATTTAATTACAAATATTCGCTCCGCATGCGTTAATGCGTAACAAATAATTAAAATAATAAGTATTGGGCTGCATCATCTCTCGGATATCTGAATTAACAGATTGTTAATCAGTGTCGGTGAAAGCCAAACCGTAAGGTTGGTTCACTAGATGTCGCATACGTCGCCCTAAAAGACGTAATAAAATAGAAGGCAAAATTTAAATTTCCAGGCAGTGGCCTCGGTAGCTTAGTTGGTAAAGCGACTGGCGCGTCAAGCCAGTGGTCGCAGGGTCGAGTCCTGCCTGAGGTTTAAGTTTTTCCTTCTATTATTTGTATTTAATTACAAATATTCGCTCCGCATGCGTTAATGCGTAACAAATAATTAAAATAATAATATTATCATATATATTTTTAGTATGTAATTCACGGAATAAATCGATTTTTACTTTCCATACCGAGTCAACACCCCTATTCTTGAAATCCAAGGTTCCAAACATTGTAACAAACGATAAATTAGACAGACATAAAGTAAATAGACAGTAGAGTTTCCAGTGGATCGCTTCACTCCCGTAGGTGTGATTTATCTCAATAATTGGACCCCGCGTCAAGACTCAGGCTATTTGTTTGAAGATCTTCCGATTTCTTTGGATGAAAACGCGAACTCGTCTGGATTTGATACGTTCCGTTGTTTGTTGAGTTTTAGTTTCTTATATTGAGTTTTGTGTTTGGATATTATTTTTAGGGTACCGTACCCGACCCTCCACTGCGCGTCTGTCTGTCCTTCCATCTGTCTGTTAGAAGGCTGGTTGAAATTTCAGAGTATTTCTGCGGCCGCAATCACAAAAAAATAAATAAAGGGGGTTCCATAAAAATAGTACGGAACCTTTCATGTGCGGTCCGACTCGTACTCGGCCGATTTTTGTCATCCTTTGTTAGAGTGGTAAAATTTCATAACATTCTCTTCTGATAAAGTAAAAAGAAATGCTATATTGGAAGTTATAAACTACACTTTTCAGTATCATTAAAGTTTAAATATTCTAAAGTGCCTAAGTCCTATTTCATTGATATTTTATTTAGAAATTACAGTATAGAATCTTGTTTTAAATCCAAAATCTTTGAAAATACTACTTTAATCAAGTAGTAGGTTGTACTTTTAAAATCGATAAGAGAAATTAAGATATTGACAAGGTTTTAAACAGCTGATTTTAAACTGACTACCTGGTCCATATAAAAAGTTCGTTGACTTCTGTCTAATTAACAATCTGATTATTTGCGAAGTTAATTTCATTAATAAACTCTCCAGTAACACGAAATGTGGATTAAGAAGAAAATTTCATTTTGAAGCCCTAAGGTCCCTAATTTTTAACGCAACATAAAAATCTTATCATAAATAATGGACTTAATAGGAAAATCAGACAGGAAGCACTTCTTAAAATACTGGCTAACAGTATTAAAATAACAACGAAATATGAAGCCTTATTATCTAAAATGCCAGCCTTGAATTTCCTCTAATATTTCACAATTGGCTTACTTAAGCGATGAGGGGACACCCATTTTTCTCTATTATACACCGTAGCAACTGAAAATAGACTTAATGTTCTTTACAATAAAGTCTGATTTTAAATAGATAGGTGAAATATTTCATCAACAAATTGCAGTGTGGAGATAGGTTCTGTAGTTGGATTCGAATGATAAGAATGTTTTAGGTGCTTTCATTTCCGTGCTTGGGATTACATTGCATAGGGTGTTGAACTTCATTGCATTCATTCAAGGTAAAGGCGAGGGGTCGGTCTGATTAGAATAAGAAGCTAGAGATTAATGTTTCGTACAAAATTCTTTGGCTAATTTCTGCACGATGTGATTATTTATGTGTCTAGTTTATTTATCACTTGTTTTAAAATAGTAATATGACATAAATTTAATATTAGGCATATCTGTACCACAAAAGTAATAGAAAACTGAAGTAAAAATATTATCGTATAAAAATTCATTTTTTTTTTATTAGGTACGCCTGCTCAGCCTATAATTGGAATTAAATACAAATAGTAAGTAAGGAAAAATTTAAACCTCAGGCAGGACTAGAACCTGCGACTACTGGTTCAACGCGTACAATCAGTAGTCGAGTCCTACCTGAGGTTTAAGTTTTTCCATTCTACTATTTGTATTTAATTGCAAATATTATTTGCATTTCATATTAATTATAAGATATTTATATTATCAAATCTATAGGTTAACAAAAAAATTTATTATGCCCAATGAGGTTGCAGTAGTTTTTTTTTCGGTATATTACTTTCTACGTTATAATAATTAATTTAATTTAAAAATTAAATTACTTTTCAAAACATTTCCATACGTTTTTATTCGTTGTATCGTTTATAAAAAACTTATCCCTTACAATAAAAAACATAACAAAAAAAATATACGATTTTCTGCAGTCGTTCGGCAGTTATGGCCTGACCAAGTGAAATCGGTTACATTTTATAATATATAGATTTAATTTAGGTATAACAATAGATTATCCAGGACAAATATGAAATACTAGTAACAACAACTCTTCCAAATATGACAACAACGCTTTTTCCACCGTGGGCGAGTGACATACACATCGGTTTTAAAGGTGTCGCCAGTTCTAAGGTTTCGGATTCGATCCCCAGACGGGGCAATGTAGAAAACTACCTTTCTACATTGTCTCCGGTTCGGGTGTTTGTGGTACCTTCGTTGTCGCTGATTCCATAACACAAGTGCTTTAGCTACTGACTCTGGGTTCAGAGCAATGTATGTGATGTTACATTTATTTATTATTATTATCACTCTTCCTAACACTATCAAAGGAACAGTTGAGACAATAAATATAAAACAAATACAATTCTTAGCGACTAACAGCGACAATTGAGTTCAAACTTTGAAAAACTTAGGAAACTCGCAACAATCTTGGCAAATACACATTTTAGTTCTAAAACAGTAAGTGTTAGTTCCAGTTATAAATCGAGCTTATGAGCTCTGACAGGCATGAAAACTGCATTGCAGGATTTAGACTCCCCAGAGGCCATATATCAAGCTTAGGTACCAAGCTAAGAAGACTAGGAATTCAATATTTACGTTTGCCTGTTTATACTGGTAACACTGAAAAGCGATTTACCTGAAACTCCACCAAATACGATGGCAACACTGTTTAAATTTAAATTTTGAAAGGAATAGAATTATGCTAGACAGTTGGAAACTTTTTGAAATAACTACTTTTAACGAATTTTGGAACACGCTTTTTACATTTTTAAATTCCCGGACTGGGATTTTTTAACACAAAATGTAATCTAAAAAGCTATGATATCTTTGTTTGATATTTTGTGAAAATGTTTGGACAAAGGCCTAAAAGGATTTGACTACAAAGTTATCATGAAAAACACAGAATGTAATATAAAAGCAGCTTAGTAACTTATTCTTTTTACCGTGTGTGATTTTGTCAAAACAGTGTTTTTTTTTTGTTGGTTTTTTATTCATAATGCCTATAATACAAAATTATTTAAAAAACTTTTTATATGCCGTACCTAACATAGTTGTTTTTCTCTCGAGCTAAACTTACTGATTATTTAAATACGAAGTACTTTAACTACATAGTAATTTTATAATAATTAGGTATAATTATGCTATAGTAAATTAAATATATTTTTTTAAGACGACTTTCGCACCAATCAGTTAAATGGAATGGTTTCAAAAACATTAAATTCACATGCACAAATACCAAGAATTGAAACAAGCAATTGTGAATAACACAAATGCTTGTCTAATGCGGGGATTGAACCCGTAGCACGTCGCGCGTAATAGTGACCTATACCACTCGGCTATCAGTTCAATATATTATTATTGTGCATGAATCTAAGGCGGACTGAATATGGTACACCCAAGTCTATCTCTCTTCAGGGCCAATCAATTCATCAAAGTTACAGCTTCAAACGATTATATAAGTCTTTATTTAGGTCCAAGTAATATGTATACAGTAAAATGTCTCCCTTAAACCGCTTTCCACACATGCTTGCCAAATAAAGTCCAACCTACAACAGCGTAAATTGAACAAAAACCGCATTGTCGAAGCGTATCGGGTGTTAATATCTGCACGTGCCTCGCTTCCATCCATGTTAACGATTCAGCGATACAGCGAACTAACGCTGGCGATATACATGCGACTGACGAAATTATGACTGTATTGAATTGGAAAACTTAAGTTTTAGTGTCAATAGATGGCGTTGTAACAAGTTTTAATTACAAAGACGTTATTGTTTTAAAAGTATTCATATGAGATTATTGGCTGGTTTTCATGCTAAGATTTTTTGTGTCAAGGGCGATAATTTTATGAAAACGACTATTAAAATTAGATAGAGAATTTTTCTCAAACTGACCAAAATGTGTGTGTTACTATAACCGGGTTGTCGAATATGATAAGTTTGTATATAGATTCTTTACTATATAAATCATTTTTTTTTAAATCGATTCCTTCTCTATGCTACCTATATAATCCTTGCGTCGCAGGGGGTTGTACAAACATTCAAATCAGATGCACACAAAGAACGCTCAGACTTGCAGCATAAGATAAGCGTTTGTGGAACTGGAAGCTGACTGTCGGTCTGTTTACGCTTTCACGGCTAAACTGCTTAACCGATTTGGATGATACTTGGATCCTAAAAAAGGACATAGGGTACTTTTTGCCGCGATAACGGACACCCACGCTAGTATTCTATACACCACAATAAAGAACAACATTTTGCCGATCACGTAAATACCTTGCGGGGATTAAACACGTCGCGCTGTAATATGAGTGGTGGTCACTCGGCTATCCACACAACTGTATCGTCGTGTCGCGAGTATGTAACCAGCCTATAGACAGCTGACAGTAGCCACGACACGAGAACACTTCTGTGAGCTGTGACATTTTTGTTATCGGTCCACCAAGCTATGAACTAGAATTTTCGAACCATTTTTTTAGCGCCAAACCTATTCTGTGCCAGTTTTTCCGATGTCTCGCATTTGAATAGCGTTTCAAAGTTAGGTAAGGCTTTGTTCAAATAGTTTTGATTCTGAAATGCTCTCTTTATCTATGTACGAGTATATTATTATTATTAGACTAGCTGGAGCTCGGTGCCTTTTGCTTCACCTAAAAAAATCTACAATTCATCTATGGTTCAAAGGATAAAATGACTGCCACTAACGAAACTATGTTCGTCGGCGTGTTCATGTCGTCCTTTATATGCGTGCAAAGTTTCATATCAATTAATATAACGGTTCTCGAGTTTTAGGTAAAAAATGATATACACAGACATTCTCTTTTATGTATATAGATTGCTGGATGAATATTAGATAAGCCTGTCATAAGGTAAAGTATTAATTTGAGTTGAATATTTTGTAAAGATTATAATAAATTTAATCCAATTTAAAAAAAATCAATCAGATATTTAAGCCAAAACTAACATTGAACTTCGATAGCTAATCGTTAAATTTTTGTCATTAATATTGACATAGTTGTCAGATTAAATTCTTTATACATACCTTAAATAACATAAATAATATACACAAATTAAACATGAATGCACGGACAGTCGAGTGGTATAGGTTTGTGTACGAGTATGTGAATGAAATGTTTATGAAACCCCCGCGGTACAGGAATTAAATTACATAGTGCGGGAATCGTTCCTAAAAAAAACAAAATAATTTTTTTTATTATTTTATTTATATATTTTTATTTATATTTCTTTATATTTATTATTTTATGTTTTCTACAAAGGACGAGCTCGGCAGCTTGACACAACTAAGTGTTATGAAAGAACGATGAGTTTTCTTGTCTATCTCAGTATATCTATTACGAAAGAAAAAAGTACGTCAAATAGATTTGAAGGGCACTTATCTAGCTACTAATGTTACCCATTATCATTAAGTGGCTCTCGACAGCTCTTGAGTAGCGAATGATACACATTCAACAAAAGTTGTAACAATATAAGTGTATACTAATATTAGAAGAAACTATTTATTTTTACTTAAACCTAAATCTTTTACTTCTTTATATTTAAGGATTTTTTTTAAGGTTTTTGCTTCTATATTTTACGCTACTCGAATAATTATTTTATTTGCGAGTAGGTGGAGTCTAGCGGAGTGGAAAGCTAATACGGAAATGCAAGACTGATAATACTAACTGCTTGCTAACGGGAAGGAAAGAGCTAAACACATGTCACGTAAAATCGTATATAATTTTCATCTTATCCTCTTCTATCTAGGAACCAAATTTCAAGTCAATAACTTTCATAGTTGCTAAGTAAGAAAATAGTAAAAAAATGTGTGTGTCGCCTTAATTTCCTATTAGCAATACAGTTTTGGTTTGTATAAAAAAGGTCATCTAGATAAAATTCAATGGAGAATAGATTACTACTTACTCTGATTATTTCTACTCACGAGAAATGAAGTCATACCGATTCTAAGTCATCAAGATATTAATTTAATTCTAAAAATATATGATAAGGGAAAAATACGTGTCTTATATTTTTAAATTATATAAAAGATGAAATAAAAAAAAATACATCATTTCCATTCCAAACTTTAACTTTTAAACGCGGAATAGCGTTAATCCAATCTTTTTAACCACTGAAACAAAACACGTTCTTTGTACATACGTAATCGCGTTAGATAACCTAACAGAGTACACTTACTTGTCCTAATGCAATGTGTCGTCTGAAAGCAATTTGCTACACCGCACGCGGTCCTTCTTTCATTACTGGCGCCCATCTGGGGCCAAGAAACTTTCCAACATTACCAATCAATATTCATCTTTATAATATCGACATAAAGTTTCGAATTGAACCAGCATTTTAAGGAGATAAGTTGTTTGTTTTTTGTGCTAAAGATCGTTAGTTTGAAAAGGGTTTGTTTTTAAAGTGAATTATTTTAAAGGAAGGAATTGTTTATTAGGATAGGTAGGATATGATTTTGACGGGTCTGTAAATATTTAGTATTATAAGAGGTACTTTTGGGTTTTAGTGGTTACCATGGATATTATACACACGATATATTACCTTCATAGTTACCGCCGTTTGAAATCTGATCGCGCTGGTATAATGTCAAAATGTTGTCAAGGTTCACTGATGAATAGTACAAAATATAGATATATCTTTTATTCACACGCTTTTCCTGCATGTAAGAGGGATAGCTATAAATGAACACATCCTAATAGGAGATTGTCGAGTCCTTAAAATGCAATATCTGCCTCATTTTTATATAGGTACTAGCTGTTTCCCGCGGCCCCGACCGCGTGGATGTCGGTTATCGCGACAAAACGTATGCCTATGTCCTTTCTCTGGCTCTAAACTATCTGTGTACCAAATTTCATTCAAATCGGTTCAGTAGTTTTGCGTGAAAACGCGACAGACAGACAGACATAGTTACTTTTGCATTTATAATATTAGTAAGGATAATGTCATTGGTGAGTATCCTCTGTATTAGGCTACAGGGTCATAAAAATCTGTATATACGGCCATGATACGGTTTTTATTTTAAGGGTAAAGAGAGATACCATAAAAAGGTATGATAATGTTGAGTGCATCCAATTACCATTGCTTAGAAAATAAAATAAAGTTGTTCTTTTTTGTTATTTATATTTTTGTTCTTTTTTTCATTTATTTAATATGTTATGATTAGTTAATAAGTCGTTGTGTGCACTCTTTGGTGTGACAATTAATATCTATTCTTTCTTGATAATTATGAATAGCTTTAAATAAATATCTTCGGGATTTCAGGTCAACAACTAGATACCTTACCTACCTCTTCCTACCTAAGTTTATATAGGTAGGTTCTTTCAGTTCCTTTAAAGCAGTCTTTCTTTGAACTCGACCACAATGCAGTTGGAACGACAAACGGCGACATAAGCAACGAACTTCTAAACCCAAACAAGCTGTTATCGGTCGCCAGTGAAGTCCTAGCTCCGCAGCTTTCAGTTAATCGATGGTCATTCAACTATCTGCTAAGAAAAAAACTATGAGTTTTGCTAGTTTTTAGTGTAATATACTAAAGCAAAATTTAAGGACTTTTTTTCATTTTTGTCATGTTTTTCAAGATTTGTCTACCCGTGCAATGCCGGGGCGGGTCGCTAGTGGAATATAACCAATAAGTAAGGGTAATAGAGCTTATTTTTCATCAATATTCCAATTAGTTATTGGAAATCAGTCCAATAATCCGACCTCTCTATTCTCCGTAAAAAGCGACAAATAAAAACATTATCAGAAAACAAAACACTCACTACCTTTAGTTCATGAGTTTAAAATATTGCATTCAAATTAACAGACAGTCTGTATACGAACGATAAATCTGAATAGACTTTTCAGGATAATAGTCGTTATATACATATGAATACAGCCTTTTGTTCTGTGCGCCATTTTAATAACCCAATACGTGAGCTAGTGAACGTGTTTTAATTAAAGCTGCCTGATTGACATTGATTGAATTAGACGCTTCATACGAAATTATCCTCAGCGATTAAATACAGAAATCCGCATCGGTTTTGCCGTTGCTTTGCTTGTTGATTAGTTATTTAGAGTTTTTTTTATTATCATTCTATCGCGACAAAAAAAAATCATGAGTATAAGGGATGAATGGTTGAGTAGATACTACTGAAATAGCAGGAAGTTAAAAAATTGTATTATATCTATCTATCTTAGAACCACAGATATAGATAGACCTAGATAATGCAAGTGCATTTACTTCGTGGGCCACTTGGCGTGCCCGGCTTAAACATAATATGCTTAACGTGGTAACTGTCGTGCTCAGTCTGCATCGAAGCGTCGCGCTAGTGGATTTCGCCAATCTGTACCGGTTATTATAGACAAACTTTTCGTACCTACATCATATTATTTTTAAGTTCATTCTAGTTTAAACCATCACTTAATAGTGCTTGTGGTAGTATAAATAAATAAGTAGCCAAATAAAGGTGCGCTTGGATTTTATACAGATCGTGATGCTTGCGTTACGTAGGTCTATCTATGTTTATCTGTGGTCGGAACACAGTCTGTTTCAGTAAAGCGCTCTTGATGCGTAGGTAAGTAAGAACTATATGAAAAAAAACTTCGATGTAAGAGATAGTTATTTATACCATGTTTCCGTCATTAATAATTGTTTTAATGTATTTCAATCAAAGGTTCTGATAAGCACACTAAACTTATTTTATGCCATCGGTATCTTTTTTATTTGTACACAATTAGAAAAGGACAGACCAAAATTAGATCTGTTAAATTTAGTTTCGACTAAAATATTCTTATACAAATCTACCGACAGGACGCGAAATCTGGTTTGACATTTCTAAGTTAGTTATTGTCTGTTCCCGTCCTTTTCTCACGCTGTATGCTAGTAAAAGATAGCAATGGTTTAATTTTGATTTAGTAAGCGTACAAGGGAATCGGCGCCAATAAAAATATATATTTTAGTCTCTAATCAGAAAAAAAATCAACGTCATATAAATTCATTGGATATTTTTAGCGAGCCCTTACCGAAACTAAAACACGCGAACAAAATCGCGGGGGACAGCTAGTATATTATAATTATATTCCTTATTTACCTCAAACCTACACTGTAACATTAAAAAGCTTCATATTAAAAAGTCCCAATACCAAAATCAATGCGAGCATACGATCACCTCTTAATATACTCGTCGGTACCTACATACGTGCCTTAATTATCGCTAAACCTTCATTCATGACGTCAGCTTCTAGAGCCACGATTTACAGCGCGACATTGATTGCAGAGCTCATGTGGTGTTCCCAATTAGTCCTTTTCAATCAGCGTTTCGAGTAAAAACAGGCTACGTGCGAGCTGTATTTAGCTTTTTGAGGTTATGTGGGTGTTAATTACTTGTTCAGTTACCGGGTCGACCTTGTTAGATATGTGGTGGTTTTATGAACATGTTTACATGTTTTGTTATTGGCCGAATACTCTCTTATATCGCCGTAAAGCACATGCTTGCACCTCTGGCTGGAGGCCCTTAAGGTTCTCGCCAAAAGTCCGGTGAAGCAGTCAAAGCCTGCGTTCAGGCTAACTGCGTAAATTTCTTTCTAAAAAAAAAAAAAAAAACATGCTTCCACTGTCATTTTAAGGTGTAAATGAGTGACAGATAAATATTTGGGAACGTCTTAAAGTTAAGTTGCATTTTAATATTTGGGGTTATGTTAAAATTTTTGATATGAAGGACAAAGAGGTTGTGTCTTTAATTCTCGGCCTTAGAGTATACATGGACAAGAATAGATTGCGCGCATCGGTAGTAGCCCGTTGTGTTTTTTTTGCTTTAAATACTACACTCATTTACTGATTTAATTGATTTTCCGTGCGACGACAGATATTTATATGAGAATGTATTATTATTGCGTTTTGTGATTCTATGTACAACACTACTATAAGTGTTATACCTTTGTACAACGCTATTAATGTATATCCACTGAGTATGTACTGTATAAGCGTGTGTACATTATACACTATAAAACCATCGATTATTTACTTAACTAATTTCGAGCTGAAATTTTGTAAAGTAACTCTGTACCAGATGTACTGCGCACTTATTTTGGATAGATATACCCTTTAGGTACACCCTGTAAGATAGATAGATAGATAGACACCCTCTATAATCGTTTAGTTATACATAAAAATGATACCATTTAGCAAAACAAACAAGAATATACATTTATATAATTGGGAACTCTACAAAAGTATCCCTTACAAAAGAAAACAGGCAATCCAATGTTTTAACATCACCCAAACATTTGAGGTTTCCAAAATAATGCTCATTCTGGGCACGAAATATCGAATTTCAATTTTCACTTGGCGATGCCCAAGTTTCGGTTGATATTCCCATACAAAAACCCTTTTGGAACGGTCACAATGGATGCGTGACAGGGAATTATCGGTTTGAGCTTGACGACCCGAATGCTACAGTACAATGATTTTGGCACGGGGATTTTTCAGAGCAGGGCCTACTACGAACCAGCTTTTTAGGGTTTTGTACGAGAATAGTTAAAACCCTCCGGTTTTTAATCCAATAGTGGTGAGACTAGATAGAACTTTGATCTAAATAAAAATGTTTGTAATACTAACCTTATTTTACCTTATTCCAAAGAAAATAATATCAAAATTTCAACAGTCCCACCTAAAAAATATCGGTACCTACAACAGAACGCAAAACCGAATCTTAAAGATCGTAGCACTCTTATACGGCACGCAAGCTCACCACCATCGTACCGGTGTTGTACGGGAGCGGTGTTGTGGCGGGGTCCTGTAAGTGAGCTACGACCTTTATTTCTATATTTTCGCAACCTATTTAATGTACCTTTTTCGTAAGGTACAAGTACATTGCCAGCCAGGGTTTTTATGCGATAAACGATACCTATCGTGGGCGAAGCCGCAGGCAAAAGCTAGTTCGGTATATTGTAAGAAGCGATCATATACAAATAAAAGAACTATCGCACAGTGTTTACATAATATAATTATGACACACACACATTAAAAACGACTAAAAGCAAATGCAAACTAACACAATTAAATATTTTTAGAAAATGTAGGTAGGTATGTACATTTATAAACAAAATAGTTACTGAGCTTTCGACAAACAGGAAAAAATATTTGCTGAACAGTGGTAAACAAAATCAGAGTTCGCTTAGTTTTTCCATTACAAGTTCAGCACGCAACCGAAGGATTACATTGCAATATTCTGTTTTTTCAACGCTCCTTTATTTTATTTTTAGACAGTGTCTTTTTGTGCGCCACTGTACATGTATGGGATTCAATGAGAGTGTTTTGTGTTGTTTGGTTATTGGCGTTTTATGTGACGTCTTTATTGTTGGTAGAAGATGGTATTTTATTCGTTCTGAATATTACTGATGTACCTACTAATATACTAAATACATACATAAATATAAATTAGCTATTAAATCCTTTTCTAAATTATATTGTTATATGAAATTATTATGAACTTAAATGCCTATTTTTATTTTCCAAATAGAATAATAAAATTCCATAGTATTATTAAATACCATTTGTAATATTAAAATCAGACAACGCTTTTGTTGACCGTGCTTAAAAATCACTAAAACGACATTGACCCTTAAGCTTAAAAACAAAAACAAAAAACGGGGCTCGTGCGAGTCGGACTCGCGTATGCAGGGTTCCGTAGCATCATACAAGTTTTATACGGTTAAAATAAAACAAAAAAAAACACGTTCCTACGGGAACTCCCTTTCATTTCCATTTCATTATGATTACACGCTATGTAAAAATTTTAACTTTAACCGTAATAGCTAGATTACGGTTTATAAGGTACAATACAGCCCGCAGACTGACGGACGGACGGACGGATAGCGGAGGCTTTGTATTAATAGGTTCCCGTCGAAACCCTTTGGGTAGGGAACCCTAAAAACAAGATACATTATTTATTTTATCACAAATAAAAATATACAATAATTAAACAAAATCTCTTTCATTTATGAAACAAATCTGGACTTGACAGAGAGTTTTCGCAAAATTTATCTGACAGCTAACGTCAGCAAAAAAAATCGTTCTCAAAGTTAATTCGAGTAAGTACGGCCTCAACAAGGCCAGACTTAGCGGTCTATGTTTATTTATGATTCGACCTCACATGAATTTATGGAGGGAGGTGAAAGGTTATGTCATTTAGCGTCTAACTGTATGGTCAAAGGTCAAAACTTTAAAGGTGAAGGTTAAATTAGCTTTAATATTTTTTTTTTTTTTTTTTTTTAATAAATATAAAAGAAAATGTATGTGTATATCTATGTTCAACTAAAACTCGAGAACCGTTAGCCCAATTCATATGAAACTTTGCACACATATAAAGGGCAACATGTACACTCCGACGAACATAGTTACTTTAGTGCCGGATAGGTGGCGCTGTTGGCAATGATTTTTATCTTATGAACCATAAGTAGAGTTGTATTTTTTTTTAAACTTACCACACTTTGATTTGAAATGTCGAATAACGTCACGATGTCGTACGTTTTGTGTTACATCGTGACGTAATTAGCCCCCACTTTTCAACTTTGATTATCTCCTAAGTTTTTAGCTTTTTTGTAAAAGTAAAAAATACGTGACTAATATTTTTTAATTATCTAATTTAAACGGATAAAATAGATTTTTACTAATTATTTAAAACAAACGGTTTACTCACGTATATTTTCGGGATCGCCCGACTAGTTTCAGACTCAATAGGAGTCCCTAATCATGAGCTGACGCGGCGGCGGTGGTGTCGCGAGTCGAACTAATGATTAGGGACTCCTGAAACTAGTCGGGCGATCCCGAAAATGTACGTGAGTAAACCGTTTGTTTTAAATAAATATGAATACTCCTCACGAAAGTTATTATACATAGATTTTTACTTTTCATATCCAGTCAACATCAATATTTCGGGTAGATTTAGTAACTAGAAATATAATTTAATTTTTCTAGTACCGTAAATATAAGCTCGTTAGCTACTACGCAGCGAAAACAGAACATAAGTTTAATATGAAATAAGAAAAAAAAAGTTTTAAATTAAAATATAAATAAACTGCCATAAATAACCTTCTGGTAGGTAACGAATATTCTTTTTCAAATGTACACACTATGTATTTTAATTTCAGAATACATGACTACCAAAACGGGTTCGTTTGCTGGCCAGAAATTTCATATCCGTTACGGAAACTCATACTGATTGCCTGAACGTTTTCTAACTTAGAGCAGAAAGTCGGTCAAAGCAAACATTTGTTACTCGCTGAGTTTTGAAATAGTGTAAATGATGGGCTTTTTAGTTTAAGGGCCAACTAGGCTGTTCGTCCGTCCGTCTGTCCGTCTGTCTGTCTGTCTATCTGTCCGTCTGTCTGTCCGTCTGTCTGTCAGCGTGCTGTATCTCATTAACCGTAGTAGCTAAAGAGTTGAAATTGTCACAAAATGTATATTTATGTTGCCGCTATAACAACAAAATAATAAAATATAAACAATTAAAAATTAGGTCCATACAAGAAAAATGTTTTGCTACTTTTGCTTGTTTTTCAAAAAATCGGAATACATCTTTACGATGGTACAGTGTGGTAACTTTAAAAATGCTAAACAAAGCTTTATAAATTATACATAGAACCCTTTTGATCACGTCAGCTTTTAAGCAAAAAAACCGCATTATAATCGGTCCATTCGTTTAGGAGCTACGATGCCACAGACAAACCGACACCTCAAACTTACAACTAATACAAATAAAAGAGTAATATAGCAACTGGATTGGTCTCCAGAAAATAATTTCTAGTACTCGGAACAAAAATGGATGGAATCGTCGGTCATATCCTTGTACAGGTCTCGTGAGTTAATCTAGGTCTCATCGTAGTATTAAATTCAAAATCCTTTACCCTGTTCCACAGTGTCTTTGGGAACTGACAGATTTTCATAACCTCGTTTTGACCTGAATCTTCGAAGAACCCGATTTATATAGTCGACTATAATTAATAACAAATATAAAAAATCTAAATGAAAAACAAATGACAAAAATAGTATTCTGTAAAATGTAACTCGATCTCTGATTCAAATCATAGTACTGTTGGCTCAGTGAGCTCTGAATAAAATAATTGAAACGTATCTAAAAAAATTATATTTCGACAACCTAAACTGGAGTTGAATAACTATATTAATTCTTCGTTAAAATAGTTTCCCCTATTCAATGAATATGAAAGAGTATTTTTTGTACATTTACAACTGGATAGTTTGAATTTAGATAGTTCGATAGATTTTTAACTGTAAAAAAGAAATCAGTTTTTGGAATTTAAAACCTATCTCGGTTTTGCACTGTTGCTGACATTTTTTTACGCCTGTTAGTTTTATGTACGTGTTTTTATTTTCGTTACGGCTTTTGTTACTAAATCCCTTAAATTCATTTTTTATGTAGGTACCAACACTATTAAATTTTAAATGTGTATGTGACTTTTTCAAATATATATGTACTTTCTTAATTAATCTAAGACACCATTGACGAACGGTGAAGGAAACATAGTGAGGACATCTAGAGTCTAATAAATTGAAATCTGAAATCGCCAACCCGCAATGAGCAATCGTGGTATTCAATGCTCAAGCCTTCTCTACATGAGAAGAGGCATGTGCCCAGCAGTGGGATATTTATAGGCTGGAATTATTATTATAATTATGTATCAATAAAATTGTGAACTAAATGATAGTTTTAGTTTGGTTTACCTTTTATTTTGAATACGAAATTCTTATAAATACGAACTCGGTCAAACCATTTCTACTTTTACTAAACCATCTACAAATGCTTCGTATTTCGTATTCTTGAAATCGTTGTTATGGTTATAGTTCGTTTATGCAATGAACTTTGGAAATGCAACGAAATAGCTGCGAAAAAACTAGTCCAAGAATATATTTTGCATTCTTACGATGTCAGCAAATGGACTATTTTATTTCAAATCCCATCCAATACGTGTCAATTTAAAATAAATAAAGACTTCACTCCTTATACATCTAAATTATTTCCAGACAGGCACATAATTTATGCATCAATGCATGTATGATTCATTAATTTGGACGAAGTAACAACCTCTTTTTTGCGAAGTCAGTTAGTTATAACATTTTACACTCAGTAAAATAAAACTATTTTGAGCGGGTTTAATCGCGGTTTTAAATTTTAATTTAAAAAACGGCGAGGTCGAAAAAAAAAATCCGTTCAAAATAGTTTTTTTTTTCAAACGTGTATTATATAAAAATATAAAATCTTTCAATGTATTTATTATAAAAACCTTTGCGTAAACCTCAGTACCTGCTCTTTGATAAAAGCAGGACTGTCACCGGTGTGGAAGCGAGACGGCGTACTATATTGTGCGTAGTGGCGTCACGCTTTCACACCGGTGACAGTCCTGTTTTAAAAGTTCCTGGTTTATTAGTAACCCCACAGAAATCATTATTTTCCAGTAAGTGATATGTCTTCTATCTTCTTCTGTGTAGTATTATAAAGTGAATGAAAAGTGAAATTTTCCTCGGTCACGCCATAACTTGAGAAGGACTCTTTTTTTTAATTTTTCTTGTACTTTTAGAAGGTTATTATGTAAACAAAAAGATACATTAAGAAATTGCGCTGAAAAATCTGAAATTTAACGACTATTTTTCTTTGCGTTTTTGACAGTTCGTTTAACTAACAATGTTGTGTATCAAAAAGTAAAATTGTTTTATAATTATTTATTTCAGTTCGAATTCAATATTTGTAACTAAGACAGGACAGCGTCTGTCGGGTCAGCTGGTAATATTATAATATCTGTACAGCTGTGAGACAAAAATAGGTTACATGAAAAACTACCTAATACACGACCTCATGAGTTACAAAATACAATATGCAGATACCCATACGTCTAGATGTCTGCGATTCGTTACCATGTTACCAACCTTATTTGTGAGCATTAATATTCCTTTGTTTCTCCAACAAACACACATATTTCTAGTGTTTATTGCATTTAGTGTCGCGCGAAGTTTATTGAGAAAAATGTAGGTATGGGATTTTTATTCGTTTTTATAAAACCTCAATAGGATTTTATTTTATTACTAGCTGTCCCCCGCGATTTTGTCCGCGTGTTTTAGTTTCAACGGTTTTTTCATTTATGCTCCGCTCCTTTTGGTCGCAGCGTAATGTTAAATATTTAGCTTATAGCCTTCCTCAATAAATGGGCTATTCAACACTGAAATATTTTTTCAAATGGGACTAGTAGTTCCTGAGATTAGCGCGTTCAAACAAACAAACAAACTCTTCAGCTTTATATATTAGCAATAGATTACTATTTATAAAATATAAATAGATTTAGGCCATATTGGGTGTTGAAATCTAATTTAATTCCTCAGAATAAATACAAGCTATAAGGCTTATTTCAAATTCACTGTAACTAAAAATATTTTCGCTACATAAAACACTATTCATTCAAAAGTAAATACTCTACTCCTAAGGGAAGTTTCCTGTACAAACAAAATTCTTAGAACGACTGGGATTGTCGGTATTTGAAGCAAATAATAGAACGGTATTAGAGCGAAAAATATCACGTAAAATATATTTTGTATCGCCCTATGGCCTTACAATTGCACCGTTGTGACCGCTGGTGCAAGTCACAAGGTGTAAAGAATTTAATTTCTTTAAGAAAGATTAAATAACCCTATTGACTTTCTTAAAAAAATAAAATAAAAAATCATAACAAATGGTAAATGCTTGTTCCAGGCGGGTTCTATTTACTGGGTGTTCTTTGGGCATGTGATTTGTATGTTTGTAAAACTTACCGCGACACAAGGATTAAATTCCTTAGACGCTGTATCGTCTTTTTTTTATTTCTGCCCGTTTTTATACTGAAAAGGATTAAGCATTGATTGTTTACTAGTAATTTGGTGTTGGACTTGTTTTTAAGCCAAGTTTCCAAACTATATTTTTCTTCCACAATTGACAGTGGCGTCTTAAAATAACTATTTTTAATTATTGTTTATCGATTAGGTACTATATATTTGTAGAGTACTAAAACAAAACGATAATGTATAAACAAAAAACCGGCCAAGTGCGAGTCAGACTCGCGCACCGAGGGTTCCGTACAAACCTGTAGGTATATAAGTAAAAGTTATGGTATTTTTATTGCTAAATGAAATCCATAACATAACAATGTGGAAAGCTGACGGAACCTTGTCAATACATATATGAAAACATTATGTATGTTCGGAAAAATCTTCATCTATTTAAGAAGAGAAGTGATAGACATAATTTTAATACTAGAAATAGGCACAATTTGGATCAATCTCGGTTTAGATTGGCTAAGGTACGAAATTCTTTTATGGGGAATTGTGTAAAATTTTATAATAAAATACCACTGCGGATTCTACAACTGAACGAGACAAAATTTAAAACATGCATAAAACGCACACTATGTAGACAAGCATATTATAAATTAGAGGATTATATCCTTGATAAAAAAGCTTGGCTTAATGCTGGTCCTGCTCCACAGTCACAGCCACTTGGGTCCACTAATTAGTTTTCTTTTATTTTATATTTGGAAGAGATGCTCTCCCTTTTATTTTTATAAACATGGTTTTTTTTTTTTTTTTTTTAAATCGTATTTTTTTTTTTTTGGAGTAAATGTTTAATCTTTTTATTTTTAACTTTTGAAATGTTATAGTATTGTATAACTTCGAAGCATTTTTTATTTATTTTGTAAATATGAGTACCACGTGTAATATAATGTAACTGTTTTTGTTTTTTTTTTTTTGACATGAACGAGCATGGCAATTGAGAGTTTGTCATGCTCACTCAAATGTCTCGCTGATTATGTAATTTTTTATTCTTTAAATAATTCTGTCTGGACTAAATATTTTGCAGCTTCTCTCACTATTGCAGGACGAATACGCTCTTGACGACCGTGTTTGTAGCACATTTTTCGCTTCAAAAACGGATCAGGCGGGAGGACACGCCAGGGTGTCACCACTGTGCGGATCGCCCAGAGGACACGGTGGAGCATACGGTGGAGGTCTGCCCCGCTTGGGCGGAGCATCGCCGTGTCCTCGTGGAGGCGATCGGCGGCAGCGACCTCTCGTAGGGCCGGGCCCCTGGTTCAGACCATGGTGTGGAGCGAGAGGGAATGGGAAGCAAAATTCTCGTGTCGCGGTGTTTGTTTCCAAACTCCTCCGAAATGGCTGAACCAATTTGCATGAAATTTTGTGTGCATATCGGGTAGGTCTGAGAATCGGCCAAAATCTATTTTTTTATTTTTTTTTGTTAATCGCATAACAACGTTTGCTGGGTCAGCAAGTCTAATATATAAAATTCTCGTGTTGCGGTGTTTGTTTCAAAACTCCTCCGAAACGGCTGAACCGATTTGCATGAAATTTTGTGTGCATATCGGGTAGGTCTGAGAATCGGCCAACATCTGTTTTTTTTTTTTTAATCGCTGAACAACGTTTGCTGGGTCTGCTAGTAAGTTTATGATTATTAAAAAAAATATACTATGTGATGTAACTAAAAATTTAAGATTTTCGGAATTTTTCCTATATGTGTACTTTATAACGTTGCTTCATGCCAAATTTCAAGATTCCAGGTCGTCTGGAAGTATCCTTTAGGTTTTGATTCCCTTGCGAGTAGTTGCGAGTTTCAAAATATGCGGCTTTAATTGCTGTATCTTTTGATTGCGTTGACGTAGAAGTTTGATTTTGTTACAGCTTAAAGATATTATAGACTTGAGTATTTGTTAAGAATTTCAATATAATACCACTACGCGTTCATGAGTAAAGGGGTAATAAGTTTAAAATTATTAAAAATATTTTTATTATATGATGTAACTAAAAATTTATGCTTTTCGCAATTTTTCCTTTATCTGTGTTATAAGACGTTGCTTCGTACCAAATTTCAAGATTCTGAGTTCACGGGAAGTACCCTGTAGGTTTTGATTCCCTTGCGAGTGTCGAAAATTTGCGGCATAAACGGGAGTATCTTTTGATCGCGTTGACTTAGAAGTTTGATTTTTTCACAGCTCCAAGAGACCATAGACTTGAGTATTTGATATGAATTTCAGCTTGATACCTCCACGCGTTCCTGAGAAAAAAGGTCTTGACAGACAGACAGACAGACAGACAGACAGACAGACGGACAACAAAGTGATCCTATAAGGGTTCCGTTTTTACCTTTTGAGGTACGGAACCCTAAAAATGGATACGATACGCCAAAACGATAGTAAATCAAATAGTATAGATTTTCAAATCCGTTTTTTTCTTATTAATTAATTTTGCGTTTGCTAGCTCGTGTATTTTTTTATTACAATTTTAATTTGGTATGCCTGTTTTCTTGTCGGTGGTTGAGTAATAAATTTGTTTGATATGTGAGTGTGCTTACAGTACTTTGTGTGCAAAATTCACCATAAAATTATTGTTTATTTTTAAACATTTAAATAATTTCTCATGTCTACCATTTTTCCGTTTCGTGTTAACTCCGCACTTGAGACTTGTTCACAGGGTATTGCACTAAAATTTTCATACTCATAAATATTTAGAAATGAAAGCTTACGGTAAGATTAAAAGATTTATATTACCGCGATACATGCTATTTAAATTGTCATAAACCAGCTCACAATGAAGCTCATATTTCTTTATTTGTTACTACTAAATAAATCTAGCCTTAAATCCAGTGCTTAAAGTGTATAAGTTAATGTTATACATGCATTTAATCTATCCCATTCAATGGATTAAAAAGTCCGACGGAAAATGATTTAAAAATTTTACACCTTCAGATTTTAAAAAGCAACATTCAGTTATAGGTTGGCCTCAATGTATGAACTATTGCATTTCCTCATAGCAATTTACAAAATAGTATAAATTTACATTGTTTACTAATGAGCCGCACGGGTAAAAAACTCATTAATGTATTACACATAACCTTTCTCTTAAATCATTCTATCCATTGGAAAAAAATATGAAAATCCGTTCGGTTTTTGAGTTAATCACGTTTAGACAAACAGACATCAGGCAGACAGGCGGGGCAGGGAACTTTCTTTTGTAATATGTATAGATATAGTTAAATAGATAGTAGCTGTTTGACAGTTTCTTTCAAAAACAAAAGAACGTCCAAATTCCTATGAAATAACGGGATTAGTTAGAAGAAACAATAGGAGAAGACTATGATGCACACTAGGGATGCGTAACAAAAGGGATGCATAGATTATAAAAAAATATTACACAAGTATTTTCTTTATTTTTTTACTTAAATATACAAAGAGAGAGAAGATACAGTGAATGGAAATGTTGCGTGACGTCACTTGTAGCTATATTTTTTACCGTCGTGACGTCACAGGCCCCCACTCCTGAATTTTAAAGCGCTTTAACTTTGTAATTTTTTATTGTTTTGATAAAAGAAAAATACGAGTTATTTTTTTCTTCTTTTATCTATTTGCTGGACTAAATAGATATTTATTTTTCATACCCAGTCCGCACGCCTAATATAGTAAAGTTCCTTTAACAAATTGATGATTTTAACAAATTGATGAAATGATTTCGTTCTAATAGAGTACCAGTTTTAACACATTAGCAACTAATTCACAAACCCTATTGTCATCAACGTCTCTTTCAAACCAGTGCAAATGCAATCCGTCGCCGAAACGCGGCAAGATTTATCGAGCCATCCGTCTCCCGCTTTTAACAAACGCAACTTGACATTACGAATTCGAGTCAGGCTACGCTCGATACAGAAAATTGAGTTTCACACTGAAACCTTGGGCATAAAATATTTTCGGACCAACCTTTGGGGCAAGCGGTACAAATTATTGATGATGTCTATTGAATAATGTCTTAGTTTGATGGAGCGGGTACTTAGATCATACTCTGTTGGATTACAAGATCAGATACATACATACATGAACTTTTCGTTGGTAGACGTTGGAGGTCTAAGGCTTGTACACATGATTGAAAGTCCATTGTGAATTTAAAAAAATTTGCAGTTTCAACTTTCAGTGTTTCTTATTTATTTTGGGTATACTAATCCTTACTAATATTATTAATGCGAAAGGAACTACGTCTGTCTGTCTGTCGCGCTTTCACGCCAAAACTACTGAACCGATTTAAATGAAATTAAGTACACAGATAGCCGACACCGGAGCGGGCGGAGCCGCGGGAAACAGCTAGTAGTTTTATACATACTTAAATGTAACCTAATACATTTTGGAAGGAATAAAACGTTCAATTACTATTTTGAATCTTCCAAGTTTGCTAACGCACATAACTGACAATAAACAATATAGGTAAGTAAGTAAGTAAGTAGGTAAGTACTAAGTTTGTTGCTGTAAAAAAGTTGAGACCGACAACTAATGCTATAAGGAAGTGTATGGACAAATCGTCCAGTGTTTACTCAGCGCCTTACTGGAAAGTAAGGTATTATTTTATTTTATTAAAAAAATATAATACCTTACTTTATTTACGACTTTAAAATACATCAACTGTTTTGAATAATTGAGTATTTGATTACTGTCGAATTATTTATTTATTGTAATATTTTCTATTAATAGTATTCAATTGAAGCAGAACTACGAAATAACATAAAAAAAAATACACGAATACAAAAGTTGTAAGCTTTTAAAGTTAGTATTAGTAGAATAATGACGTCACATTTTGTTATAGCTCTCTGTCTAATTAGCTATGTTGAAATATTTGTAATTAGTTCAATAAAAAAGTAAGTAATATACCGTTTTTACAACTCGACATAGTCTGTAATATGTATATATTTTATTAAATAAAATAAAATAAAACTTGTCAAATACCCTATTGTCCATTGTCATGCATATTAAAGCTATTTCCAATTTGTGTGACATTAATAAGTTTCACATAATTATGGAAAAAGCTTTATAATATTTATTCGTTTGCAAACATTTTAATTTCCTGTATCATTGTTAATGGTTAACCTATTAAAATAAATATAATTGAATAAATCAATTGTATTCAAATTAAGTGGCCAATAAATGAATAATTATAAAGCTCTAATTTTGAAATTCAGTTAATTAGTTCGTTGCTCAGTTTGTTAATAGGTTATAAAAGCTTTTGGCTTAATGAAAATAAATAAAATAAATTGTATAAATTCAATTTCCGGGATTATCATTTGGCTATTTGGTTTTAAATCGGCTACATTCGAATAAACAATTAAATAAATAATTTGTAACAAAATTAAAATTTATATTTATGATAGTTTATAATTGTGTTTCGAATTTAATTCGATTGGAATTTTATACGCACACATTATTGTGGCCGAATTTCTGCATGGCAGTAACAGCTAATAAAAAAACAACCTTAGGCCTTTACAATAAAGACGCTTTTACTGTAAAAATTATACAACAGATTCGGTCGGAATACGCACCATGTTTCATGGATTGAAATGGAAAGTATAACTTAGATAAAGTACCTATATAAATAATGAAATAGTTATATAAAAAGTTATAGAACGAGGATTAGATTCACAAGAAACTTATTACAGATTTTTAAAGTCATTGAAATAAATCAATATTTGGTGGTAACAAAAATAAAACAATTATGGTATGCATATTTTTCACACCTAAAATAATTTACCTTGTATGTCTAAGGTCACATAATTATATCAGTCAGGACAAAAGGCTAACTTTATTTCTAATACATTCATGTTGCGCTGTAAGCGCAACTTAACTTATGATTTTCACACAAGGAAAACCATAACAAAATATTGAAAATAAGCGGTGACTCGCAATTTTATCCGCGTAATTCCCGATCTTTTAAACTTATCGGAAGAAAAAGTATCCCATGTGTTGATATAGGTTATGAAATACCTTTATGCAAAATTTCACGTTCCGCCATTTTTCCGTGTTACAAACATTCAAGCATTCACATAAGTAGGAAATGATATTAGAACAAGATTTTTTTATAAAAATATCAAGTAATATACCAAATTCTGGTTTACATTTTGGGATGTGTACGAAAATTTTTAGTACATTACATATTCCAAACAGGATTCGTCCGATACATTCGCCTCGGGCAACTGGACGTTCATTGATATGAAAATGTGATAGTATGTGTGTTTGTATGTATGTTATAATTATGTTTTACACTTGATATGGAGAAATGGTTAAAAATCCTAAAACAGTTTGTGTAAGATTAGATATTCCATCCCAGGAATTCGAGGATTTTTCGCGATTTTTACCTTCACAGAATGTCAATGATGTCTTAAAATAATTAAGAAACTACATTTAACTTTGAATAAGTCACATTGATACTTGCCTTTAATGTGATTGAACCAGCAACTTTGTGCACATAAACATGTTTTTTGAACGGCTAGGCCACCACGACACGATTAGATATTATTATTACTCTTTCTTGAACTATTTGTTTTAAATGCATTTTTTACTTAAAAATAATCATTTCTAATTACTTAATATACCTTATAATGTGTTTCAATATAATGAAATTTCTAAAATTCAGTTGGGTTTTCTGTTTTAGCAAAACCACACGTAATATGCAACATATAAGGTCTTAATACATAAAGCAGGAACACAACAAGTTAATATCTAAAAATGTTAGCCCCAAAAATAAACTCAACCGAAGTACAACAAAGAATTTCACGAAAACCACTGAACGAAACTAGTGTATTGTAACAGCTAACAAAATGAAGAGTTCATTGCTCTTTCGGAGTATTGGCTACTTCCTACAAGTATAGTTTACACAAGACTTTTTGTAAGGATATCGGTTTTTATCCCTAACATTTATGTACTAGCCATAAATGTTACAGGATATTTTTGGTCGTGAAATTGTAGTTTTACTTACTATATACAGTTATATTTATTGGAACGAAAATTGATTTAATCAAAATCAAAAAAAGTTTGTGTTTATTAACAACCGCATTGGTATAGAATACTGTGTCGCGGCCTTTAGCGCCCACCTCCAAGAGAGGAGACGACAGCGTTCCAGGTACTAGTATATATTATTATTTTTATTATATTCTTCTGCCTAGCCTTGTCTCAAGCTATGTTAGGGTAGGCTTCCTTCTCACTGAATTCAGATGAATACTGTATTTTACATGGAGCGACTACCTATCTGACCTCCACAAACTATTTTACTGGGTAACACAGTATCTCAACGACTATTCGTCGACTATCGTACTGACTTAACGTCTGCCAAAGATCAATGCTTTCCGAGGCACGGAGGGGTCACGGTTAATAATCAAAATGGTCACCCATCCACGGACCAACCGCGGCGAGCGTGGTCTAACTTTTAGTACGATTCAGCGATTCATTCGGCTTAGTCCATACCAAGTTTGATCAAAAACAGTTCAGCGGTTTAGCCGTAAAAGCAGACAGAATTACTCTCGCATTTATAATATTAGTATCGATAAAATATTTTAATCATAAATTTAATTGTAAACAAAATACTACAAAGTTCGTTTTCCAAAAGCTTTAAATACTTTAAACAGTACTTCAAATATTTTTTTGTTAAATTAATTTTACCTGATGAAATTTCTAGCCTTCTAAAATAGACTAGATTAGACATAAATACTTAGGTTTCAAAAATAATTGCCAATAAACAATCATTTTGAGTATTTCTATAAAATAAACTTGTATAAATAACAATGTAAGTATTCAATTTTATTTTCAGTTTCAGTTTTCAATCTAATCTTATTTTATTGTTATTAAAAAGTAAATATTTTTTATTTATCAACGAAATACGATATAATAAGTAATAACGAAAATAAAGTAATAATCGCAGCTAATATTTCGTATTGGCATTAGTTATTACTATCGTAATATATTTTTTACGTGATTAAGCCACAAATCTCGAAAACGAGCTCTGCGTTTTATTGTGATATTATCAAGCGCTATAAATTCTTAGTCTGGACTATTTTTAATAGAATAACTTTGGACCTTTTTATTCGAAATCAATCAAATGAAAATTATTCGAAAATTTAAAAAAATGTAGACCCGTAATTTTTTTTTACAAGACGACTCTCGCACTACGGAATTTAATACTTGTGTTGCGGGGTATGTTACAAACATTCAAATCACATGCACAAAGAACACCCAGACTTGGAACAAGCATTTGTGGATCACACAAATACTTGTTCCTTGCGGGGATCAAAGTGGCAGCACGTCGCACATTCCCAAAAAAAATACGTGACGAAATATTACACTTATTTCAATAGCAATTCGAGTCTATTATAGGATTATAATAGTAACAGAAAAATGTGTAGCTTATAACAAGTTAATAATAAATAAATAAAAAAAGTTACTTTTTACTTTTAACATACTTCCAGCGTATATCGTTATAACCTATCGTAGTACACTTGTGTTCCTTTACAGAGAGGTGGCTTAGCAAATGCAGTACGTTGATTAGTGGTCTAGCGACTGATTGCTGAACATTGATCAGTGGCGTGTCAAAGCTCTGCCTTCGAAATAAACTGCAAATTTGTTACTGGTAGCAAGAGTAGATTAGCAATACCTATTTGACAAACTATAGTAATGTAAATCCAAAAATGATCTCTGAATTCAATAGTTACAAGAAAAAAATTACTGTCTGTGTGACTTTAACACAGAAAACAACCGCAGCTTTCAATATTTTTTTTTTGTCTTAATGGTACCAAAGTTTTGTTTTTCAATATTAAAACAATTGAAACATTTTAGAATAAAAATAATGCAAATTTAAAGGATACATTTCAGCCTCAATTAAAATAGAAAAAATAATACCATCTTAATAGGTCCCACTAATTGTTCGTCAACATCTTAACCCTATAAAGAGCACCCGCCGGCGTCACTTTGAAGTTTTAACCCTCCAATTTATATAATTGAAACTTTATCTTGTTTTGTGCCCGTAACCCCATCGTTTTCCTGTTTTCTAATCCTTCTGTAATCAAATACTTGAGTTTCGAATACGGTGGCAATTTCGAACTTAACGGGGTTTCGCTACGTGAGGTTTTCAAATTATAAGTGAGGGGTTACCTAGAGTTTCGGTTTTGATATTGAAATTTGTGAGATTTTTTTAAGGTTGAAAAGAATATGTATACTTATACTCAAATGTTTTTATAAAAAATATTCTCTTGGAATGATGAATATATAAAAATATGATTAAATTACGGGTTTTTTAAATTGTTATAAACACAAACAAGAAACAAGAAATATCAGAGTTAAAATCATTTCGTTTGTATAATAACTTTCGTGAGGATTAAAACTAGTCGGGCGATCCCGAGAATATGCGTGAGTAAATCGTTTTGTTTTAAATAATCATTTCGTTTATAAATAAAAACGACGTCAATACAGGTACCTTCTTAAACAACACAAAATGGGGCTTACGATTGACAGAATACTTCCCTAAGGTAACATTGAACGCAATGTCTACGGTACTACATAAACCCTTCGACAAAATTAGCTGTCACATTTCAATGTGTGCCTATGTAAAATAGGCTTCAAATTACGTCAATCGAAGTCCTGTATCAACAGTAATTTTATTCACATCAGCTTTTACCTAACGAGATGCTGAAGAAAATTATTCGTACGAGAATTATGCTTAACGATTCCTGCCTGCATGTCAATGGGAGTTTGGTGTTTGATGTCTCGCATGCTTTGTAAGGAATTCAAATTAAAACCAAGTTAAAATAGGTTTGTCATTTGGGCCTTTTGAGTCGTTAAGCCGTTTAGGTACGATGAAATAAAAATTTAGTCTTTTTTGTTTTATGATTAGTGGCTGATTAGACTTTTGGGTCTTTGAAATTAATTGTATCTAATCTACGTTTTGTAGGAGTTTAGTTCATGAAGGGAGGATTTTGGAAAGATACAGAGCTGTTAGAGACATAATGAAATGTCAAGTCATGTTGATCTTACTTTGAAGAAAATGTAGGAGTAGTTTTAATTTTTGATTAGCCTAAGCATCTGATAATCGAATTAAAATTCCAATTACCTATATTAAATAAAATAAAAATAGTAAAATTCATCCAATCTTTGATAAAATTAAAACCATAACACGAGTAAATATAAAAAAAGAGAGTGATGAACTTTCTGAGAATTACATTAATAGAAATCCATTACCCGATATGCTACTTAAATAAAGTATTATTTTAAGTCATTGACATAAGCTAAGTAAGCGTAAAACATTAGATCTAAACAAATCAAACATTTTTACACAATTCAACGAATCACGAACTTAAATTGATCCCATAAAATACTAAAAATGAGTTGAACATTAAGTAGATACTCGTTTGAATATTTTTATAACACTTGAAATGTTTTCAACGAATCAATAAAGATCAAATTTTATTTTTAACGAAGGCTGTCTACATTACACACCATTTTGTTAATTTTCTAGCAAATTTACATGAAGAAAATCTACCTTTAAATAAATAGCTTTAGCAAATAAATATTACATGTATGTAAATATGTACAATTTGAAGTAGCGATAACAGAAGCGGTTTTTTATTGATAATATGTGCGTTCTGTCATTTAAATCCCAACACATTTCAATTAATTCTGATTCTCAAAATTTAACTGAAACTAACTTTATGTTTAAAGCAAACAGAACGCTATATCTATACTAATATTATAAAGCTGAAGAGTTTGTTTGTTTGTTTGAACGCGCTAATCTCAGAAACTACTGGTTCGAATTGAAAAAATCTTTTTGTATTGGATAGTCCGTTTATTGAGGAAGGCTATAGGCTATATAACATCACGCTACGACCAATAGGAGCGGAGCATAAATAAAAAATGTTGCTAAAATGAAAAACTGTTGAAACTAAAACACGCGAACAAAGTCGCGGGGGACAGCTAGTTAATAATATTTTACTCTCATCTCTTTACTTAATATAATAAACGTAGTCATTGACTCTGATTAGGTAATTTCATTTTAAATTTTAGTAGATTCAACGACCGACCTTTAAGCATGTTTCAAATAGTTTATTATATCGTTAAGTATTTCAATAAACGAGTATTTAATAGAATGCACCAAGTTTTGACTCTTTTTCCAATATCAAAACGGTATATTTATTAACCAAAATGTAGTTCAAACTTTGTCAATTCGGTTTTCCACTTTTAACTTTATATTTATTTAAAAAAGGACTAGGACTAGGATAAGTCATAAGAATTAAGAATACCTAATATTCACAAAGCTTCCTTAACAATGTCGATTATAATACAAACACGCGTAAAATAATGCTAGTCGCCAAAAAAAATATTGTCCTAGTTTTGTGTCTACCAACAAATTAGAGAATGAAATCGTTATCCAAACATTTGTATAAATATCATTAAAACATCTGTAAAAACTAAGAGGATGTAAAAAAGGTTTTAAATAAAAAAACATATAAATAACATTAGTTTCATTTTACGAGCACTGTAATACAGCGAAAGAGTCTTTGCAATGCCTTCACGTAAAATGACTGTCTAAAGGTATGGTTCTTTATGTGTCTCTCCAAGTTAAATTATGTTTATTTCTTTGGATGGATCATTTATTTTCTTATTACCAACTAAAGTCTCAGAATCTTGGAATACATTTAAATTTTATGCAATACTTTGATTTCTTTTATTTCTAATTTTAGAACGAACACTTTCTGCGTTTAGATCATTTAGTTTTGCGGTAAAAGCTCCATTCATAGCATGTGCTATTATATGGAGTCGTAAATTATAAATATTAAGGACATTAACATCACAATCGGTAGTTACTTTGCCATAATGTTTATTATTGCTCTATTTTATGTCGTTGTATTCAGTATTGACAGTAATTATTTGGTCATAACTATTTTAATGATCCAACACACCTATTTGATCGTAAATAATAATCTCCTGATAAGCTCCACATTAGCAATTAGGTAAAATAAAGTTTAAGGCTTATTGAACTAAAATGTTTTTCGCCCTAGAATAAGAATCTCTTTTGATATTGGCAAGATCATAAAATATCCAGCCCTCCTAGACAAGTGAATTTTCGACAAGCGTTGACGATGATAGCAATGGCTTAAATGATATTAAATGTATGGAAATGACATTTCATTCCGGCAAGTCACGTGACTTAGACTTGTTATTTCCATACATTTGAGCGAATCGATCAGCAATTCCAAAAATAAATCTTATAATTCAAATAAAAACACTCGACAATTCACGATTTTTGTTCATCCATCAAACTGAAATAAAACTTCACTCTTTGACAAACCCAATGAGACGAATAAGTAAAATATTTAGTCCTAAGTTCGTCCCTCGTTAGGATTTACAGTCTCATCATCTTATTGAGCCAAATTTAAAAATGCAAATAAACAAAGTTTTTATACCTCTAACGTTTTATCGATAAAGTTAATGTAGGAGCCAAGTTTTACGACTTTAAGAGGTTCTTGATCATAATAAACTTTATTATTTAGAACGTTGGAATATAATGCTTGTTATGATTTTATGTAAAGATGCGGGAAGAGTTTTTTGGATTTCTTCCTAGAATTCTTTTAGTCAACGGAATAACGTACTTGCTTTTTGTATTCTGAATTTCTGAGTTAAAATTGTGTAGTAATATTTCTTATTCTGTTCGTTGAAAGTGCAGAATTTAATCATTTTAAATCTCTAATCAGCTATGAATAGTATAGTAAACTGATGGTAAAAAACGATTACTGAGACTTGTTTTAAAAAAAATGGCTATAGATCGCCGAAATCACAGAAAATGTGTTCGTTTTGGTTCTGTTAATTTTCAAGCCAACGCCCTCTAGCTTCTGCTGCCAAACAACCAGCCTGCTCTGAACCTCTAGTGCATCCTCGCAAACAAAAACTGTGTCGTCAGCAAAAAGCATGCACCAAGGAGCCCCATGCAGGTCCGACGTTAAAACTTCCACTACCAACAAGAAGAGGTAAGGACTCAGAGTCGAACCCTGGTGGAAACCTACCACGACATCCAATTTTTCAGTAGAACCCACCATAGATCGGATGTATGTAGGTACTAAATTTCTGGTACTTTACTTGAGTCAGATGCAGGTATATCTCAGGCACAAATTTCTCTTTCAATGCCCACCACAAAACGGGGGTATCCGGTAGTATGCCTTTTCCAGATCAATAAACACCACAAAATAACATAACACCTGTAAATGAAATGATTAACCCAGAAACAACAACCAAACTCGAGTACATAATCAATCAAATTATTGAATTTAACGTTCCGTATCGGCAACATTCACTTAGTTTCACATAATCCCATGACGACGTAGTTACAAACTATTGAGCTCCCCATTCGCTATTCAGTCATATAGAACAGAACTTAGCAATCCATCGATTTATTACGGTTCGTGTATGTATAGTCCTCTTGAGTGTTGAATTCCCTTTCAACACTGATCTCCCGATCAAAGAGCAACTGTTGATAAGATGGTTAAGTAAGTGTTGGTAACGCTCTGCCTTTTAAAGGTACTAATTACTTTAAGTACATAGAATTACTATTATCGTATGGGGCAAGTATATAGATTGATTACAAGATAGAAGTTAAATTTTGTTCTAACCACAACCCTATAAAAATAAATGAAATGGGAAAATATGAACTTATTAGATTAGATGCTTTATTTAATCAATGATTAACTGATGACAGAACATATTTATCTACATATTAAAGTGATTAATGAATTTAAGTATCGCATCACTAACTCTTAAAATAAGACAAAGTAAAATTTAGATTTTCTGTATCTTATGAAGTTATTAACATTTTCTAGTATAGAAAAACAAATATTTTAAAGTAAAAAGTGCTTTCAAAACTTTTGCATGCAATCTGAAAACGACTAAGATATAATTTAATAAACGTGAATGTCAGAAACACTCTTACTCCGCACCGAAAAGTTCTTTAACACGAATTTACATCTTCATTCTTTCGGTCTTAAAAATCTTAACGTATGCAGACATATTACATACGGCGAAAAACCCAAGACTACATTACATTGATTAAAGGAGAAAAATAATACCGTATTCAGGTGAAAAAGTCGATATAAATTCTGGTCACGAACGAACATACGATTCGGACCTGCATTGGCGTACATCGAATTAAGTGAATTAGGGGCCCAAACTACGGAAATAAAAGAACGGAGTTCGAAAGGAGACCGCATAGGCGAGTTGTGAATTTTTAAATTTGTTGTTGCGACTGCGGTCTATTCAAGTTCTGTTTACTACTTTAGTGTTGCCATTCCTTTGTTAAGATTCAATGAAAATGAATAATCGAGTTTCCAACTACTTACGGTTGGTAATAAATTGAGAGTTTTGGATTTAGGGATAGCGCTGCTGCTTTCATTTGTCACGTGTCTGTCCAAATTGCCGTTTTATGTAGATTTTATTTTATTTCAGTTTTCGGTTTCGGATTTTAGTGTTCAGTATAGTAAATAAGAGAATTTTATTTTGTTTTATTTGCACGAACGAAGTTTAAGATGAAGTCTGGCACTTTTCGAAAATACATACTTACGTAATGATATCCGTATCTTGCATGTTAATTATAACAATTTCATAAATAAAACTAGTTAAAACACAAAATGAAAATGAATTAAAATAACTTCATAAACTTAAATAGACTTCAGGATTTTTTGAAAATCTATTTACACTTCCAAGCAATCAAAAGCTTCGTCAATACGTGACAGTCTATCATCATTCGGTTAATTGCTAACCATAGATCGACGTTAAAACTGGCTGAATGTGTCACGACTCCTAAAAGCGATTTATTAGCTCAATTTAGTGGTACAACTTGAATAAGTTATGACGTCATCAAATTTTATTGTTCATTACAATGGCATAAGGCTTACTAGCGTTGATATTTGAAAAAATAGTTCTGTTTTTTAATACTTCTGTGGAGAGGACAATTTTTGAGTGATATTTTTTATAGGTTGTATTTAATTATGCTGTAGCTTTAGACAAGACAATCATAGAAATTCTTTTCCCTTACTATGTTAGTGTCGTTTTCCAGATTTGCCGAAATATTTAAAAAGGACCTACTGCCTATCTCATCTCTAGTACCTACTAGCCATTTTACAATGATTTACGGTATCCTTTGGAAATATTGGTGGTAGAAATTTTCGGGACTTTACTTAGGCCTAAAAAAATATTACCTATCAAAGATCTACATCTGAAATCCGGAACCATCGACTTAATCTTCTTGACTCGGTATGTTACTGGATGATCACCCATCGATAGGTTATCTTGGCAAACGTGGTTTTCCCTTTACGATCGGTCGATCCCAAATCCGAACTCCGTCGATAATTTTTATTTAAATCCTTGCATTTGTCAACGCTTAACGTGTACGAGAGAATACGACACCTCGCTTAATTGAACAAACAAGCTGTTCTTTTTAACGCCTGCCATTTTTGTTGCTGCAAACATTGAAAATGTATTAACGCCAGATAAAACTCAGGCGTTTAACTTCTTCATTGATTGTTTTACTGTTCACTTGTTCTTTATTAACCTTGTTCCTATTGCACGCAATTCTTACTCATATAGTGCCTTATTTAGGAAAATGTATGTGTTTAGCAACTAATTGTGTATCGTCTTTTGCAGAAACTAATATTACATGTTATTATCTATCTTGTCAAACGAATGCCCAAATGCCACTAGTTATACCCGTACCTAATTTATCTATTGATGAGAGTATTTGACTTATTCTATTAATTTGGTATCTATCTTAGATACCAAATTAAAAGAATACTTTTTTCAGTTAGATTTTATTATTCAGATTTCGAAGTACCTTATTATATGTACCTAACCATTAATTTAAATATCCGCAAGCACAATTAGTTAAATTAGCACAAATTAATCCGTCCACACGAGAACGAATGCAATGAACAATAATGCATACATCAACTCAAAGCGTACAACAATAAAACATATCAACTATTAATATTCCAGCACAGCCAATAAAGTCATCAAGGTACACGAATTAAAACAACAAATCGAATTTTACCATCATGCGTCAGAAACAAGCGTTAATCAATTACCAGATTTTATGTACAAATTAAATAAAAATACCGTTTCATGAGTGTTTGGGACAGAGGTCACGCTCTCGAACGAATGCAAATGTCGTCCGGGCAACCCGAATAAGCAATGCCAACAATTATTGTACGATGAATGGGTTTAAAGGAGGATGATTGACGTTTTTGATTCGTTATTAAATTATCTTTATTGGCTGTGACAGTTGAAGGAGTTAAATCGATAATCGTTTTGATTTAACTCGGCTGTCGTATTTAATTCGGTTAAGGAGTTTATAAATTAGTTTATTTGGGTGCTTTCGTTGTCGTCTTCCCGTTTATGTCCAAGTTCATTTTGTTCGTAATTGGCTGAGCTTTCAGTAGCTTTACTTGAAATATTAACTTTATCAGTTGTTCCTGTTCTGATTATTTATTTGTATTCATATACTTTTATTGTAGTGGTTGATATCTATATATTTTAACAAACAAAGTCCCCCGCCGCATTTGTCTGTCTGTTTGAACGCGATAAACTCAAAACAACCGATCAATTTTCATATTCGACCATTTGTTTGGTTTTCACCATTTGGTGTAATGGTTTCTTTTATGTATTTTCTTTATCTACATTTTCAAGCGATATCGGGTATCGATATCGCTTGAAAATGTAAATTGATTAAAAAAAATCTGACGTGAAATTTCATCATTTAGGTAAGGCTAGTTATCAAAATATCGTCTTTCAAAGATATTTATAGCTATCGTCTACAGCTTACTAGTAACGCCTTTTTTATGAATCGTTTTCAGTTACATAAAAACATGTCTAATATATTTTATTAATCTACATGACGAACCTTTTTTTTCACCAGGTCCATTGGCTGGTTTAAAGATAGCATCAAAGTAATATAAAAGCAATCCAAAACGGTTTAGTAAGTCAGCAAAATGGGTTAACCAAGTTTTACATTGAATTCGTACTAAATGTTCAACGGAAATTTTAAGAGCTCAATTGTGTTAATTCGGCTCCGAAACTATAACGTTTGTTCCAACTAATACAACCATTCAAAGTAATTTTAAGAGTAGTTACAGCCTCCGACATAATGTAATCTTAGTCTATTACTGCTAGCTTTTCTATGGATAATGTTTAGATTGATCTAAACTGAAGATTTGGATTTGTCTTCCATGCTAATTTAACGATAATTGTTGCTAGTAGTAACAGGAATATTGAAGTTGTAATAGTTAAGATTGGAATGAAAATCAACAGGTTTAATGTGATTTTATAATTAGATTTAATAGCAATTATAATCAGAATTTTCTTAAATTTAAAACTAGTTCGTTATTTTTTGGCGTATCCTATATTTCTTCGCCAACAGAATATTACTGCCTTTTAATGTTAATCAACAGTACTTAGTCTGTTAGTTCAGTATATGAGATATCTTATTGAAATTCGCCATCGCTTTAGAGTTAAGTTTCTCTTTTAACCACAATACCGAATGAGTCACGAAAAAAATCCATCCAAAATACTTTTGCTATATTTAATAAAATTCTAATGTTATTAAAGCAAAGGCTACAAGGACTGTCCAATATAAAACAAATCAAATGTAATTCGATAAATCCCTAAAATCCTAGAAATTTAAATTTATAGCCAAATTCTATTAACACATCCAATTTTAATCTTAATGGCATCCCGTCGATGTCAGCTACCAAGGCGTTAACACCGACGATCAAACTGTAGCTCTGTCGTTAACTTGAATTGAAAGGGGCTTAAGGGATTAACACATGCAAATTTCCCTTCCCACCTGCGCGCTTACCATGAACTCTTAAAGCAGGACTGTTGCCGTCGTGTAAGCGAGACGCCGCTACGCGCGGTGTAGAGCGCCGTCTCGCTTCCACAATGACTAGTTTATGAGTTCATGGTACAGGTACTGATCCTTTATTTCAAGGTGCTAACCCAGGAGGGGGTCCCTTGATTTGTTTGTTTATATTATGTTTTTGGGTAATTTGTTCTAGAAGTTTGTGTTTTGGGGGTTCTGTTCGATGAATTGTTTTAGGTGGACCTAACAACAGAATTATTTAAATTGTTTTTGATGGTTTGTATATATAGCGTTTGGCTTGAGTGCAATTTAGTATCTATTGTACCTGTTAATTTGGGATCATTTGACTTTCATTATCGTCTATTTACGAAGTGATTCCAATAACGGAAATAAATGCATTTTGCATTAACAAAGTGCATTAAAGTAACCTCTTGATAATCAAGCGATTTATAACCTTGTGGAGAATATATCCATATTATAAATGTAGAAATAAAATAAATAATCGGACGACCTCTGTGGTCGGGTGGCACACAACTATTTTCAAGTTGTCACTATCTGATTCCATAACACAAGTGCTTTAGCTACTTACTTTGGATTCAGAGCAATGTATCTGATGTTGTCCACATTTATTATTTTTTATTTATAATATTTTTACTTTTGTTTAAGTAAGCAATTTAAAAACGAACAACGAGACAGCATAAAACCCTAATAAATGTTCCCTCTGAGTTTTATATTGTAAAGTTGGAACACAACAATATGAAAGCTTAAGAGAGTGGTGTCACTTTATTTTGCTGCCTCGCAAAAATAAGTCCCAAACAAGCATTTGTAGTCTTTAAGGTATTCAATATAATTTTAATATTTTACCTTCAACTGTACATTATTGTCCATGATTGTCCAATTGCCATAGTTTATATTTATTTATGTACTATTACTTGAACGTAATAACGTTACTGAAAGAAATAAATTTGTTCTTTTTAAGTAAAATGGATGTACCTACTTTGTACACAGATGCGACTGAAATACCCGGTTTAAAATTGAATTATAAAAAGTATTTCTTTGGTTGCTTTAAAAGAACTTTATTAAAACTTTCCATGCTCAATTCTATTTTTTGATAAAAATATTAGTCACGTAAAAAATAAGAAGATATGTACAGGGAATGGAAACTTCGTGACGGTACAGTTACACTACAATTTTAGACCAATTTTGACGTCACAAGCCCAGCCCCACTCTTAAACTTTCAAGTGTATTTTTTTATGGTTTTGATAAGGAAAAAATTGGCTAATATTTTTTTTCCACTTTCTAAAAGACGAACATAAAAAAAAAATTGACAACTTTCATATCGTGGTATTAAACGTACACATAGTTTTAAGATTCTTTATTTTTTAGCTTTATCAGAACTCAAATTACAGCTCTTGTAGCTGTAATTTGAGTTATTAATAAAACAAAATAAAAACACGGAAAGTAAAAGAAAAACACAACAAAAATATACCTCTATCAATTACAAATAAATTCAGTGCACGCAAAAAACACCTCAATTCAATTTGCTTCAACGCAAAAATCTATTCGATTCTGAAAACTGTGCACAAGGCAATTTGTCAGCAGCTGAACTATAACAACGAATTGGTTAATTCGAATCATTGTCACACATATGGGAACGTTTTGATCAATTTTATCGATATGTTAATCACGTACTCTGGAATCCGTAATGTATGTTCCCCATTTGTTTGATTGGTGCAAAATCATTTATGGAAATAAACGAGGCTTTTGTGTGTACGTGTTAAATTGAGTAGTTTAAGTTTGATATTTATTGGTAAGCTAATATATTATGTATTTGATATCGGAAATAGTAGCTTGGTAAGTTATGGTGTGTAAATACAGATATGTTCAAACAGCATAAGTTCTAAGTAAAATGATGTCGAATACACTTTTTGCAGTCAATTTTGCTAGCATGCTAAGAGATAACGTCATTGAATACATACATAACATGAGCCTGCTGATTGGTAAAAATAATTGTTCGACATGCTTACCTGAGGACAAAAGAAAGAAAACTGTCATTCAATAGCAAACTTTCTAACTTATAAAAAAATATAAAGTTAAATCGTTATATTTATCTGATAACATACATATAAATTTCATTATGTAAACTTATTCGCACACTGTATTCGGTCACTATACATACATTATATGCTTCAAATTAAACTTGAAAAGTTCTCTTATTTTCTTCTGGATACAAGCATCAGATCCTGACTTGGTGACCACGGGAACTCTAAGATATTGCAGTAATAAATATTGTGAAAAGAATTCTTGACTTGGTAATATAAAATATTCATCTTCTATCGTGCTGTACCTATCTAAGCATACAGAGCAGCCATTTTTAACGTCAAATATCAGTACCGAACGGATTCCGAACATGCAATAAAACTGCATAAAAGCTGCGTAAATTTATTTCGAAATTCCACTGAATAAGAATTTGAAAGCAGCTTACGAAAAATATGTAAAAGAAAATTGCTAAAATTATAATAAAAATAATTCCTGCAATATTATTAACTTTGTGAACGGAAATCATTTTTATTTATAGCAAATTTTTAATAAACTTGCATTTTTATATAATTTTTCATATTCCAAGAGGAAAATTCCTTACGTCATAAAACTGAATAAGCTGTAGTAATATAAGCTATTAAAAAGGCAAAGAGTTTCAGCTTAGTAAAACATGAATCCAATCTAAGTTTTGTGCTTGTGATTTCAATGTTTGCATGAATTAAATTAATTCCTGTGGGAGCTACCACAAAGAGTTCCTCAAAAAAAAAGTAACAAGTAGGAGTAACGTACAACTATCATCTTAATTTCCATTCGCCTTTATTATTCGAGGCTTAGGTAATAATTTTAGTGAGGAAAATAATTTTCATAAAACGGAAAAGTAACATTATGATTAAGTCGGCTTCCGACCCTTTTTTGTCTAACTTAAATACATAATCTAACTTCTTGTTAAGTATTACAATTGTTATAAAATATTTAAGGATCTTCGACAAATGAAAATCATAAAACGTCTCCAAAAGTTATCATAATTCATCAAAATTCGAACGACGAAAGATATAAAACCACTTGAGTGCGAAAAAATTGGAGGCCGCGTAAATTTCAAGAAATGACTCACATGGGGCGGTTTTAACAAATAATGTGGATCTTTGAAGTACGGAAGTAAATATGGGGCAATCATTAAATGCAATCTCAGTGAATTTAAATGTGAAAAAGAAAATGTGCTGGGAACCTTCCTTTTTGAAGTTTTCCCCGAGGAAGTAAACGGATCATTTTATTTCAGTAGACGCTTTAATGATATTGCTTCTGTTTTTATTTCTATTGATTATTGAAAAGAGATGTAGTAAATAGCGAATGGGAATAGGATAAAGACAGATTGTTATTTTGGATTTGATAACGTATTTAAATATTCATTTAGCAATTAAGTTATTTGATTTATTATATCTATTGTTAAAGAAGCCTAGTTGTTTTTCTTTTGTGTTTCTTTTTTTATGATTCCCGCACAAAGGATTTTAATCCTTGTGCCGCGGGGGATTTTACAATCATTCAATACACTTGCACAAAGATCACCCAGACTTTTGTGGATCACACAAATGCTTGTCCCAATCGGGGATCTAACCCACAGCACGTCGCAAACAGTGGTAATTAACGTGATGACCTGTGCCACTCGGATATCAGTCAACTTCATTTGACATTAAATTGTTAGCTGCTACATATTATATAATTTTTGATATCACAACTTTCTATTCAGGTAAAATAAATAAAATCAAGTTACTTAATTTATTTTTAACCTATTTCTGCCTGATGATCTACACCTAATTCATAGGTACCCTAATCCTGAGTAACTATCTTCGCAATTAAAAATAATATCAGAAAAACTACGTCACCGTCATCATGTTTATAGAAGAATCCTATAAACTTTTTCAACTTGTTTCCAAGTCGAGATTAACAAAACCGTAGGTTTTCTGGTTAAAAACATATTTTTAGAACACAGGTAATTCTCCTTAGTATGATTAAAAGTTTTATTAGATTTTCCTTTCGGAAAAGATTTTAGTAATAAATTGAGTTTATCATATAAATTATACCGTCATCTTGCCGCACTTTGCAAAACATATTTTTCAAAAAATTATCATCATATTAAAATCTTATTATGTTTAATCATAATCATATAAAATATTATTTTAAAACTATGCAAGTAAATATATTTTATGTTATCGATTTATCAAAGTATAGCAGATCAATTTAATTTCACTGGCCACCATTAATCGTTTCCTGTATTCAATAGTATCAAATATTAATGTTCCAACATATAAATTAAACACAATAATTGCGTACCTATATAAATAACCAGAATAAAATCAGAACCAAGGACCACCAAGAGGCCCTTCAGAGCAATTTGAACAACCCTCAAATTGAGACAAACAATTATCCCTCCGACGCTATTGTAAAAAACAAATCTAAATTCTTAACCAATCCAGTTGCCGTAAAAACTCTTGTTAATATCCTGGTTTGACACGACAAGCCTAAATCTCTCGGGATCATAAAATATTTAACAATCACGCGGCAAAGGCGTAAACGTTTTATTTCTTTTTCCATTCTCCGCAATGCGGTGTGGTTTCCTATGTAGGATTTGGTGGCAAGTCTTTTCCGTTTCTCTAAGAAGGATAAGGTTTAGATCTTCTTGGCCTCGGCTCCAAAAGTGTTGGTATTTAGTTTGAAGTTTGAACGTTCGTGGTTTATATTATGCTAATTCTGGAGAGTCGTGACTATTGTCACGAGGTCGCGATTTAGAGCGAGTTCGAGTGGTCACCTGTTATTGACATTTGACTATATTCGTGATTATCGACTCGGATACGACCTATTTGAAATATGTGAAGTTGAATTATGTGGGTTGAAATAAATATCTGATTTCAATAAGCTGTCATGGCTGGAGTTTGATAAGGATTGCCTTAAGCACGCAGGTAAAACAGACATTGAAAATAGACTGAGTTGAGTTTGGAATATTATTTATTTTTAATATATCTTAAATTAGTTTAGCGTTTTTTGTTTTAATCAAATATGTCTCCTGTATAAGCTTCTTTAGAGACTGTTGTCCTGTACTATTTATAGTGTTAAGGAATTTCTATAGAGAATTTAATAAAAGCAGTATTTTTTTATTAGAGCTAAGTAAGTTCTTGAATAAAACAAGAAGGAAAAAACATTTCCCATGAATAACAGAGCCATCGAATGATAAGAAATCCGTTGCTGACCGCAGTAATTATGGTGATGGCCCCCTCGAGATCATTAATTATATAACAATGGGCTATCTATAACCCTTTCACAGTCAATAAGATCCCCAACTTATAGCTTGCCCTATCAAATATATTTCGACGAGTATTGGTAAACAAAAATCTAAGATCGACCAAAATATTTAAGGCGTTGATACACCTAAAGTACCCAAAGATATCATGACATATATTTTTTCAACGTCTAAGATAATAGCCTAAATCATTTACAAAACTCTTAAGCACAAGAGTATGTATATTACAAAGAGAAAGACGTTTGTACATAATTTCATGGCGACCTTGCCGTGCAATGACTGGAATTGTATATACCAGGTTTTAGATTGCAGCCCAATATAAAACTAATGTGACTTTTTCATTGAAATTTTACATACTACAGTAGAGTCGAAGCGCATTGAAGTGTCTATCTCTTTCCAAGTTGCATAACAGCACGCGTATTTAATTGTCTTTTTTTTTACCTCAGAATAAATTCATATTTAAATGCTCATGCATTACCTACGTTGTTGAATTGAGTATGAATTTGCTATTATCATCTTTAAGATTGACGCTTCTCTGCGTTTGAACTCTGCAGCTGTAGTATGAGTTAAGTCTAAGACACCACAAACAAATGATGAAGAAAAATAATTTGAGGAAAACTAGATCAATTTAAGTGAAGTGATCAAGTTTTAACAATGTTAATTTTATCTGTATTAAAAACCTCTGTGCCCTGCAGTGGGACAGTTACAAGCTTATTTTTTTAATTAATAACAAAATCCTAGTAAGACCTTCGTAAACATAATTAAGCATCGTTGCAAACTAAAGTTAGGCTCCAAAATTAACAATTGGCTAGTAAGTTACTTGTGATTTTACTTGCAATTACTTAAAACGGTCCCGATTGGCATTCTGACGATATTAAAATTGAATTTGCGCCTCCGTATAGTGAGTTTGCGAAAGTTTTCGTGTGAGAATGGGCACGATAAATCGGTGTGGGAACGGGATCGTCTAAGTTTCGATATATTTAGCGTAAGTGCCTCGACTTTAGTTTTCGTATAGAATTAGGAAGGTATTGGGAAAGTGTTTATATTGGTTTATCGAATTTAGGAACTCCAAAACTACAATAACACAAAGATTATAGAAGTCTAAACAGTAAATCAAATTACTCACAAAAAGAAAATTGGCTCAGATAATGGATTTGTGGATCACGAAAATAATTGTCCCATACGGAAATCGAACCCGCAGCACATCGTGCAATGGCAGTAAGCGAGTAGATCCCTATACCACTCGGCTATCCGTCCAGTAAATTCGATTGAATTTTGATGTATGCTTTTATATGGATGTTATCTAAACTTTATTGTAACAAATTCAGAATATAGATAAAGATCAAATTATTTCCATTTCATTTAGATTTCTAAATGAGATTTCTGTTTAGAATTGAAATGATCGCAATAAAAGCAAATTTTAGATATAATTTTATTGTTATTGTTACTTAAAATAAAATCGTCTGGTATACGCAAAAGTTTTTCCATGCATATGAATATTATTATTACATTAGTTTAAGTAACTATAAAAAATTATATAACGTTCAAATTTAATTTTTTTATAATACCAGTATTAAGACTCTTCGCATATAGACGTCGTATACCTCTAAGCCTATCAAGCAGCAGTCCTTAGTGCAGTTAATTCAAATTTATAAACAATTCATGGCCGAATACTTAAATTTCAGTCAGTTTTAAGTCGCCGTTAAATTTTATGCTGTCTCTGTTTCTTTAAGGTGGATACACATTTAAGAACGTCTTATACTAAGTTTTTTACAGTATTCGGGGAATATTGTATCCAAACTTTCATAAATAAAACTCCTAACACTAAGAAAATGAAACCGCTAAAAATAAATCGCAATATTAAACTATAAACTAAATAATCCCAGCCATATTTTTCACTCTACAACTCGCACAAAATTATCCCTTTTCACTGAGGAAAAGTTTTCAAACTAAGCCAGCTACTATCTGTTACTTTCTTAACTCTGTATCACGTATTTCGTGCACTTCGTGAGTTATCACACGACTTTCAACGCAGTTTCTTATATAATTCGATTTATATTCCAACCATTATGAACTTTAGTTGGAAAGGAATAAAGGTGGAAGTTCCTTAAAATATTTGGGTGGTGTCAAGCGTTATCGTTGCCGATCGTATAGTTTCCACCAAAGTTTATAAGCCGATAATGTTAAATTTTTGTTGCGTATAATGCATTTCGTTGTGAGCGCCCGTCTTTCTAACTTGGTGCCTCAATATTTTCTAGTACAATTTGGGTTTTAAAGAAACTTAAGTTGCAGTTTTGTTTAGAGTTATTGTATTTTCCTGCATATAAATTTATCAGAATTGTTTGAAAACTACATCTAAGGTTATATAATATCATTATATATGACCTTGAGGTTAATATAAAATGTATAGTTCAGAATATACTTGTATTATATACTGATGTTTTCATGTATTAGTATTATTTTTAATTTATTTTTGTCGGACTAAATGTTGAGTGTTGTGTAGAAATAAGCTTAGCGTAAAAAAAAAAAATATGAAAAAACAGAGATTATTCTCGAATATGCCTAAAATTTTTGAAACATTAAGATATACTGCGCCAATACTAACTATAAAAAGATAAAGCAATGATGGCGGTTATAGTTATTTCTAAAATAACGTATTATTTCAATTTGCAATTACAATTCCCTTACATTTCGTTTCACTTAAGTTATAAATTTTCTATTGTTTCTTATCAATGTAATTCCATACAATTCAAATTCAAATATCTATCCTGTCTTCAAAATCGATACAATGAAATTGTTCCTACAATAACGGCACCAACGAACTGCCCTGCAGAACTCTAACTACTTACCATATGAAAGTATCGGACTAAGCGACCATCGACTATCATAAAAGAGTAAAGCAATAACTTTAAACTCTAAGAGATTTTCGCCTTTACAAACTTTAAGGAGTTAAAAACTATAAGTACTTGAGTCTAGTGTAGTTCCGATAAAAGCTTGGATGGTTTCCTGCTAATAAAACTTGTTTCTGTCGATCTTTGAAATATAAATATTAAGTGAATTGGAACGTCCTAGTTGGAAATTTATTGGTGTTTCTTTTGGCTTCTATCTTAATAATCTGTGGTATTAAATGAAATATGCGAAATTTTTATTTCAATATTATTCAAATACATTTAGATTAATAGCTTTTCGAAAGAAAAGGAAGACATAAAAAAGATTTTAATTTGGTAAATAATTGAACTTGTATTGGAACATATTATGCTGGTATTCATTTTATTACCTTACAGGTAAGGAAATAAAAAATGTCCTTCAGTGTTTTATGGCGAACTGCATCATGTAATAAAAGCTCAAAAATTCACTAGTGGAAATTTACTCTCGAGTCTTGGTATTAAAAGCTTCAACGCTTACAGCAACTAGATCAATTATTCTGACCTGCAATACCCGTAAATTCAAACTATTTTCGTCGGCTTGATACTACAGCTTTATACCGGAATATGGGCTTCCACCGAACCGAAGCGTCCTTGTAAACATTAACGTGAAACATGAAACCGAACACAATGTGCTACTTGACGCCAATATTCTGTAAAAGTGTCGAACCAACATTTACGACCTCAAGCACCAGATACGGCTTTAAAAACTTTAAATTTATGTATTCACGCAACATTCAAAGGACAGTCAAAAACAGTCCACTATTTAACACATCTATTTGATTCAGGGAATAACGTGTAAAACGATCGTATTTCCAATTTTCCAGAACAATAAATAGAAAGGAATAAAATGCTGTTGGTAGACGTACTGCACTTTTGTTTACGATTGTACGAGAAAGGTTGGCGCCTGTAAAACTTGATGCAGAATTTATTTGGATAATAATTTGGACTTTATGCGAATTGAAATTCTCGGTGACAGTTCCGTTTTAAATGGGTTTACACGTGTTATCCAAGCAATTATCATAAATGCGAAAGTATCAGTAAGGATTTTGATGAAATTTGGTGCAGACTGAATGTCAAATTTGGTATTTATCGTGAGTGATCCTTTGATTCCATGATATCTATCAGGATCCATGAGACCAATGTGTCTCACGTAATTTTTTAAATCGGGCATCGGGCAACAGCCCTTTACTTTTGCTCACTAGATATTATAACCATAACTCCTTTCATTTGAAATAAAATTGTCTTTTATTGCACACTCAGAAATTTGGACACCATTGCTTTCATTTTAATTCATTCTCATCTTTTAATTCTCTATAGCAACGAATTGCGTTCAGCTTCGAATTGGGTTCTAAAGAAAATCTTCTCTAAAGAGATCCAATATCAACATTATTCTTGTACATTTACTATAACGATCAACACAGAGTGCTTCCGATTCGAATTGAGGACGAGTTAATCGGTATTGCTTTAGGATTTTTAAAATCGAATCGAATATCGAATCTGTTGAATGTTTGGCTGCAGTTCCAATTTCAATTAGGTTACAAGATGCTTTCAATAAATGTTTTTTTTTTAATAAATGTCCTACGCTTTTTAAATGTTTAAGTGCATAACATTGAACAATGTTGACATAATAATGACAGTTTGTAAATTCGACTGCCTCTAACCGCTTTCTGATCCGCAGGAGATAATTAAGGAAAAGTCCTTGACTTTTTCCATCTTATTGAATATTGTTAGGTATTCTTATTTTTTTTAGAACGACTCCCGCACTAGTAAATTTAATCATTGTATTGCGGGGGGTTTCAAAGCAGTAAATTCACCTTTGCGCCTCCATAAATGTGGCAATTGATTTATATACATAGATGTACAAGACAGCACAGGCATTATTTCCCAAAAAGGTACATAACTTCTAAAATGTTTTTTTTTAAAGGCAGAGTTTGAACCACCGAACTCCTACCTATAAATCCACTCATTAAATCACTAGGCAGCAGACAGATAGTTGTCCAAATTACTTTCGTGGTAAATATTGTGTTCTTTCTTAATTTAATTCCGAATTGTTGTTCCAATCTCTTTAACATCGTTCGAACCAACTCGGTGGGCAATACTGTTTAAATATTCATTCAGTACAATCAGTGGCTAGTAAGATCGCTTCCTATTGTTTGTAGATCGTAACTCTAATTGACAGTTTCATTTACAACTGTTGTATGCGTTGTTTGGGGTTTCTTGTCTACTTTTTTTAAGCAGGCCTTTTTTTTTGACAAGTTTTTTTATTTAATAACTTTAAATAAAAAAAAACAAAGCACTCAAGCTTGTTCCTTCTCTCTATGTGTGCCTTTGCCTTTGAATTTAGATATAAGTATTTAAAGTCAGTTATAATTACCACTGTGTGTATTTTAATGTTTATAAAACTCCCTGCGACACAACGATTAAATTCCTTGGTTCAACAGTAAGTGAAAAGCTAGATAGTGAATAAAAAAAAATCGCTCTTTAAATCAAGGAGAATTTTGAAGTAAGTAGGTAATTATTAAAGTAAATTTGTAGATACTAGTTAATACTTTGACTTAAACCTGTAATGCTTGTTTCTTTACCCATGTTCATTATAAATTCTTTAAAATAAATATTAAAACACTTCTCGTCAAAAAGAAAAACTGCAAAATGTTATAACAAATAAACGTACATTCATGAAAACGTTTTGACCTCAATGCATATCATTACGAGACTTAAAACATACCGATTAAAAGTGCATTCGAGTAACATAACGACCAATCGGTATGACAAAACACGAGCACTCGAGAATTCATCGATTACGTAACTTTACGATCGATACGAATGAACGACGACGTCGCTTGCACTTGACGAGTCTTAATACATAAGCGATAGCGGGATATGAAGAAGTTCTAATCTATTTTTGACATTTAGATGTTAAACTTTTTGATTGTTTTTTTTTGTAATTAAATACAAATAGTGGAAAGAAAAACCTAAATTCAGGCAGGACTCGAACCCGCGACTACTGGCTTGACGCGCCAGTCGCTTTACCAACTAAGCTACGGAAGTCACTGCCTGGAAGTTTAAAATTTTCGCTCCTTGCATGCGTTAATGAGTAATAAATGATTAAATTAATAATATACATTTTTTTTTTCTAATTAATGTTTATTATATTTAAAATCAAAGCAGCGTAAATTCTCAAGATTTAAATTGGTTTTTTACTATATAATAAATATTATTTAAACCATAAACTGCGACCGCATAATATTATGTTGTAAAAAGAAACTTATTAAAATTCAGCCTAATGTAAATTTTACCTTTATTAAGACTGTTTTTTATTGTATAATAAAAATATGATTATAATTTGTGTAGAGAATATTTTAGTAGTACTAAAATAATATTTGAAGACATTTTTTTAAGCTACATGTACCAGTAGCAAAAGCATTTAACTTCACTTTAAATCCTAAAACAAAATCCAACGCGTTCTCTTACACTTTGTACCACATTCAGTGTTCTGCCCCCACTTTAACCACGCCGAACGCGCTATGAAGAGCGAATCGACTTAATTGCAGTACTTCCGTTTTCATGGGCTAATACTTCACTCAACCGATATATTAGCTGGTACACGTCATTATTTCTAAGATGAACAAAAATGAGGCAAAAATCGGTATTACACGAAAACGAAGAAATGGTGGGTAATGACGAAGCAATTTGTATTGAAGAGTAAGTATGAAGTTATCGATTAGAGTAGCTAAGAGTTAGCCCATTGATGCTGCACAATGGAACTTTTTTTATCGCGGCAAACGTTGGACGCCCGATGGACCGACGACGCCTAAAAAAAGTAGCTGGGTCGGACTGGATGCGATAAAGGGAGATCCGGCGCAAGTTTTATTATGACGCAATTTCGGAGAGGCATATATCCGGCAGAGGACCGTGATAAGCTAAGTTGATTGATTAAATATCTAATTATATTATTGTTATAAATAACAGTACCTCAGAAAGCACTCTACACCGTTGGTCCTGCCTGTCATTACAATAGGCAAATGTCCTTAAAACTTTTTGAATGTCCGTCAGGTAGTTTAATGAATTTTATTGGACAAGTATTTTTTAATTATTCCTGCAAACAAAAAAAAACAAAATACAGTGAATGGAAATTTTGCGTGACGTCACTAAGTGCAACAATTTTTACGACGATGTGGCGTCATAAGCCCGCACTGCTGAACTATTATTAAAGCGCTGAATCTTTGTAATTTTTATTGTTTTAATAAAGTAAAACATACGTGCCTATTTTTTTTATTATCTAACTGACGGACTAAATAGATTTTTACTTTTCATACCCAGTCGACATCCCTATTCTGCCAACCAGTCATACTATGGGTTCAGTATCGAATAGTAAGACTGGTTATGCTCAGTAAAATACCTAGGTTGTGGAGGTAAGTCGCTCCATGTAAACTCTGGTATTCGGCTGAATCCGATGAAACTGAAAGCCGAGCCCTTAGCTTGGGAAAAGGCTACGTAGAACTATAATAATTCTTAAATTCTCGTTCAATGAGAAAACATAACATCAGCATCTATAAATAAAATTATATAATATACAACCCATTTTCCACGTTCTTCATATCCCATAAAGTGTACAGTTATAAAAATAACTAGCGAACAGTTATTCACACGAAACTATATTTTTTTATCGCAGTTTCCCAAGAAGTGTGCTATCGTTTACATTACACAACTCCCTTTGTGAGCTATGAGAGATCTATTGTGTTATGTACATTGTTCAATGTTTTCCTGCTTAACTCATAATTTTATAATTATGATTGATCAGTGATAGTTTCTTTTTATTATTATTTTTTTGTTTTGCGATATTAAATACACTAAATACTCTTTTCTTCCTACCTGCTTGAAATAAGAAAAAGCCTTTGCTGTTACAGTAACAGCTGATAATAATATAATTTTATAAAAAATCTACTACAAAATTGTTACGGAATCGTTGAAGTAAAAGAAAAATGGGCCAAGTGCGAGTCGGACTCGTGCATGTTGGATTTCGTACCATTTATGGAGCCCCCTTTATTTTTTTATTTATTTTCATTATTTGTTGTTATGTCGGCAACAGAAATACACACCTTGTTAAATTTTAGTCCTCTAGCCAGCTATAATTATCGTTGATGAGATACAGCCCGCTGATAGACGGACGGACGGACAGCGGAGGTTTAGTAATAGGGTCCCGTTGGCACCCTTCGGGTACGAAACTCTAAAACGCAACTGTATATTTTTACTAAAGAGCTTAAAATTCACAAATAGAACCCACGAAATGTATATACCACTAGCTGTCCCCCGCGACTTTGTTCGCGTGTTTTAGTTTCAAAAGTTTTTCATTTTTGCAATATTTTTCATTTATGCTGGTTGTAGCGTGATGTTATATAGCCTATAGCCTTCCTCAATAAACGGACTATCCAATACAAAAAGAATTTTTCAATTCGAACCAGTAGTTCCTGAGATTAGCGCGTTCAAACAAACAAATAAACAAACAAACTCTTCAGCTTTATAATATTAGTATAGATTATTGCGAAAGGCCATTAAGCTAAATTCAAAACACGTTTAGTTTCAGCAGTCTGCATAGTAGTAATATAAAGTCATAGACACACTCTGCGTTAAACAAACTTGCATACGACAGCAGTTTCGTTCCCATTCCCAAATCAACTGTGGAATAAAAGCCAGCTTTTTATTTCCTGCAACACTACCCAAATTATTCTGTTAATCATCATTTAATTTAAAATGCCCACTATTACTTCGTTAGCGCGGCGGCAGCGGGAAGAGAGAATTTAAACATAAGTTCATTTGTTAAATATCGTGTGTGCGAAATATTTTTGTATTTTAAGGCGAAATTCGGTTATTAGTAAGTTACAACAAATTTGGTCTTTATTTTTGGAATATTACAGCGGCGATTATGACTCGTAATGTTTACTTATTTGGGTATCCAACAAAGATAAATTAATCACTTTATCACTGAAAGGTTTGCTATTAGAGAACTCAATTTTGAGTTACGCTCGCATATGTATACATATCATTTATTATACTTGCTATGTTTTATATGTTACGCGTACAATAGAGAATTAAAGAATACACAAGCAATAAAAAATAGTTTTACAGATTCCTGTGCTTAATTAATTACAGGCCACATCATGCAAAATACTTACATACATCTAACAAAATAAGCACAAAATTAAATAAAAAATGTTGACAGATCACTAAAATGTATGAGATAGGTCGATGAATTAAATTAATAAATATACATTCGATATTGGTTATTAATATTATTACAAAACAATTTCACTTTCTTGAAAGAAAATCCAAAAAAAAAATCATCTTGCTTGATTATAAGGTTTTAACTGGATAAAGTATATGATGGATAAAGTATAGTATTGACAAGAAATTAATAACTTATATAATTAAGAAGGAATGCATAATTATAATAATTATTGTATACGCTCAGTAAACAATAAAGGACTTTGAGATTTTGAAGAACAAAAAATATCAGAATCAGAATTGTTGATCTAAGACATGTTAATGGCAAAAATCGCAAAACTGTACCTATGTGTGAATATTAAGAGTGGACACGGCTAAAGCGACAACTAACATTAATAAAAAAAAAAACAATACAAATAGTTGTTTATCCACAGACCCAGCTACTTACAATCACACAGTCAATAGCTTTATTGTTACAGATGATGCGACGTCCCACATCGCGCATTCACGTTTTATCGACTAACCCGTACCAACTCCATTTTCCTTTACAATGTACGGTATTACGTGTTTATGTAATCGCAAACGGAATGAGATTGCATGTCTGCTGGTATGGCTTAGGGCAACGCAACGGGGCAAGCAGAAAACTCAAGAAAATTTCTTTGAAGATTGAAATAATTTCACTAACTTCTCGCAGGAAAAAAAAACTAAGATAACTTAAAGCAAATAAAATATGAATAACTGTACAAACAGCATATTACACAATGTATTATTTTATATAAAAAAATATATAATTTGTAGTAGTCCATAATTATAACATAGTAAGTAACGTAGTGAGTTACGCACTGATTTTGTTACTTAAGCAAGTGATGTCTTGTTTACCATGTTAAGTTTGTAATTGTTTATTGATCTCAATAAATAAAATAATATTAAATAAAAATAATGAATAAATATTTTTTGTTAAAAATTAAAATGAATCCCTTTTTCTATTCCTTGATATACCTTTAATCTCCTTTTAAAGAACATTACCGCACATGAATTTGTAAGTAATAATTTCTAGGAACAAATACAACTCTAGGCTCATACATAAATGTTTATTGAATAAAGATCTAATTCAAAATGTCAGGTTAGTCACAACACTGACAACTGACACCAACTGGCAAGGAAAAATAACTGTATCATTATTATGTTTTAATATTTGAATAATGCAATTAAATTCTTTATAAATGCCATTTTTTTTATCTTTACAATGAAATTACTAGCTTTTTTAATTTACAATTCCCAATACCAACTTTGCCCCGTTGCACCCTAAGAGACAAAAAGTCAAGCTCAACTAACACAGACTTAAACTTCTGTTATAAATATTATAGTGAGTGGGATTTGCAATTGTGGACATTGTTGGCTATTATTGCACTGTATACGTTGAATTTAACATACTCCCAAGATCTTCTGACTATGAACTTCGTATGAATGTTAGAAATACTTTTGTTTCTTTTCGAAGCTTCTTCGAAATTTATATTTTATATTTTTCTACAAGTTTTCTGTCCAGCCAGTACTAACTGTTACATTCATATCTCATTTAATCTCTTTGCATGCAATACTTTTAGATGTCTTAAGAAATTATTTTCAATTTTTGACAGTTCTCCAGACGTCAATTTTGTTCCGTGAATAAAATTTATCTAGCGATATTAAAATAAATGATTGATTTAAAAGTCTGTGTCTGTTTTAGTGTCTGCCAGTACTGTGAGTAGCTATACCAAACCCAAAATTATAAGATGTTTTAAATAAATAAAAATTATAAGATTTTTAATTTCTTAATATGATTTTAATTTCCTATTATCATGACATGTTCCAATAAATACTGTATACCTTAATCTACGTCTATTACAAACTATTAATCAAATTATGAATGGAATAAATAAAATGTCTTGTGTAAGCCCCTCTCTAAAACACAAATCGTTAAAGATATAGAAGACACTAAACACTCTATAAAAATAAAACTAGAACATAAAAAAAAACGAAATATCTTACAAACTATGATTTAAAACCTTTATCGTCGGACCGCGGGAGAAATATTACTCAACAATAAAGAGTTTTTATTTCACTATCTTATACCTTTGGGAATTTTTCTTCTTCAATATTATAAATATTTACGTTACTATTTTATTTCCATACGTTAGTTTAAAAGTTCTTAAATAATAATAATGAATATACATTAGGTACTATTTTATTTGACTCCGTTAGGTTTACAGGGTTTCACTAGTTACATTAAAAACGAAACAAACGTGTTAATTTGAAATGTCGTATGACATCACAATTTTGTAAAGCATGACGTCATTAGCTCCCACTCCTAAACTGTGATTTGCTTTATCTACTTTGTTTATTCTTATTTTTAAAAAGCAAAAATTACGTATCATATTATGTTTTTTTTTATCTAACTGACGAACTAAATTGGTTTGTTTTGTTCATAGAAATACTAATACCCTATTGATCGCGTTTATATGCCCCCTTGAAATCAGAGTAGATTTAAGTAAGAAATAAATGCATATCGTTGAGGGATATTTGCTATAATACTTTAAGGAGTTTGGGTCTTTAAACTAGTATTAAGTTTTCTTTGAGTGGATTTCATTTTATACATTTTTATCTGAGAATAATATAATATTTATTTTCATGGACTATATGGAGGGGCTTGTGGCTAAGTGTAAGTCGTACGGTTTGACTAATAATAAAGGTTAAGCCGCGCTTGCCCTGGTTCGTCAGTGGATGGGTGACCATTTCTAAACATACCGAAACCCCTCAGTCCTTGGATAGCACATTAAGCCGTTGGTCACGACTGATATACGTTGATCTTTGACAGTCGTTAAGTCATTACAATTCTGACAACCAGTCTTACTATGGGATACAGTGTTACCCAGTAAAATGGTTTGTGGAGGTCAGATAGGCAGTCGCTCCATGTAAAATATAGAGAAAAATAAACAGTAGAATAAAACTTATTTTTAATTGCCTGCTAGTATCTTTTAAATTATTTTTTAAACAAAAATGTTTTTATTATATCGCGACAAATTGACAGCTCGTTTTTCAGTTGTTATCAATTCTCAAAGTTTAAATAACAAATGAAATGCAAACTATAAATTATCCAAGTACAGTCACCACGAAATTTGCTAAGATGAAGAAGCTCTAACAAAGGCTGTCCTAGTAATGATAATGTATTAGCTACAGTACAGACGAGTGCAAAGTGGAGTAACTGGTAGCCGCGTTTAATTACAACTCAAAGCGGTTCAGGCTTCCATAGCGCGTTAGTTGCGGTTCATGGCATAAGAGATGTAGGTAATGAACGAAGTAAATTTTGTACCTATGTGAAAGATGTTTGTTGGTGAATGTACTTTTCTTAACAATTTATATTATAGATTACCGTAAAATTTATTTACTTAGGTATTTTAAGTGTGTTTATCTTTTGTTTTGCTATTTCTTATTGTTTGTTTATTCTCATTTATTTTAGTTCCCAAATTTGGCGCAAATTTATTGATGTGGAAACTGTTTTGGATTATGTATTGTTTACTCTGTATTTATTATTATTTTTTGATTGTACATATATGATTGTTTCTCAAAAAAATTAAATTAAAAATATTTAGTAATTTAGGTTAATAATATCAGCGTTTTTTTAAGTTTATTGCAAATTTATTTTAACTCAAATTATTTTTACAAGGATTTTACATAGTCGACATTGTTTATCAGAATTATTGTTCTTATTACTTGTTAAATAATGTCATTAATATAATTAGATTTTATAAATCTAATAAAAAAATAAGCATTTAAAAATAAAACCTGTCTGTCTAATTATCATAGAGTTTTTACCTAGGGATAGAGTGTTTCAAGAGCATGCATAAGGTATGCATAAGGTTAGCAGCTTGTCCATTTAAACCTCGCTTCCTCTTTTACAATACCCCACAAACTACAGTCCAGCTCCATCCATTAGCCAACGCAGTATTGTTCGCGAAAACAAGTTTGCATAGACTCCCGTTGTTGCAATGTATGGTAAAAATGACAATTAATCAACAGGAAAAACTATGACTGCAGGAACGCCGTGTAAGCCATCTGGGTAATGAGCTGTGAAACCAGATATAACCAGTAATATATTGTTTGTGTTCTGTGTTGGTTTATTTACGGTAAAAGTAAGTTTAGTTAAAGAATTTTTGGCATCGTTTGATGCAAGTGGTTTAAGTAAATAAGATTTTAAACTATCTCTTAGAAATTAATGATTCGATCCGTTTACATTTCGAAATCCATAATCAAATTAAAATTTGTATAATAACTTTCGTGAGTAGTATTTATAAATATTTAAAACAAAACGGTTTACTCCATTTACTACTGACGCGGCGGCGGTGGTGTCGCGAGTCGAACTGTTCGACCCGTCAGCTCATGATTAGGGACTCCTATTGAGTCTGAAACTAGTCGGGCGATCCCGAGAATATACGTGAGTAAACCGTTTTGATTTAAATAAATTAAAATTATTATTTGTATATATTTGATTTTTTATTTAAAGAGGTCGTTTAATATTTTAAGGGGAAACAATTCGGATTCGATGTAATATATTTTTAAAGGGGAAGTTGCGACACCAATGTAAATTGTTTTGAGTTAAAGCGGAAGTTTGCTCAAAGCGTTTACTTTTAATTTCAATAGATAATGCTTAAACAACAAGTATGTTGGTTCAAAGATTTGGTTCACCTGGGTTTTAAAACAATTATTTTTATTAATATAGAAAGGAGACCATTTATATTGGGCCCAAAATGCCGAATACGTACGAGTATGTACGAGAAATACAATAATAGTTCCATATTTTAGTGCCATAGTAGGTACTTACCAAATGCTTAAATTGATGTCCCACACAAATTAACAGCTTTTGCAAATGTACAAGAAATCAGATTTTTAAACTTATATAGCCGCTAAAATAATGGTTCCATAGTAAATGCTTAAAATGATGTCCCAAACAGATTAAAAACTATTTTTTTACTGGCCTTTTTTTTCGATTTTGGGCCCAACATTGTATGAAACCTGAATGATCTCCTTTAAAAAAGTTACGTACGAGTATGAGCCAACATAATTATTTCCTGTTAGGAAATAAGATACATTCCTTGCAGGGGGATAAAGTAGAGCTCATTTGCAGCCAATTTATTCACGTGAGGCCATGTCCGAAACCTAGTTATTTCTGAGAAAATTAAGATATTAAGAGTTTTCGAAAAAAAAAATATCCCGAATAAGTGCAGAATAATGGCTAATCATAATTATTATTTATGTGTTGGTAAACATTTTTTTAGTATTATAGAAGTGGGAATATAAAATAATGTGGTTCCTAAGACATTCCTCAACTCATTGTGTTTTTTTTCTTTCCGCGGTTAATTATATCTATTTAGTGTATAAAAATGACAATGTAATGGATATAAAGAATAAATGAAAATACTCTCCATAAAAAATACACAACATAATTATTAAATATTCCTAAAACCAAACCTCTTTGCTTATATTTACCCACACACATAAAACAGTTCCATTCCCAATAATAATAATAATTCCATTTGTGCGGCAAAGGCAAACATCCTATTCAGCCAGCGAGTTCACTAGTGACGTCATATGTCAGTCCGGACGCTATCGCTCGAACAACTTAGATTAACTTAGTTGACGCATAAAAACACTATTTCCAAACATAGTACGATTTCCCTGTATTTTATTGTTCTGTTTTGAACAATATGAACTATTGTTTGGAATGAATGGGGTACTAGTGTTGTATGTGATTGGACTCGACTGTTATAGGATTTTTTGCAGTTGTCGACAGAGTTGAGGTATGAAAATGGTAAAGAGTATCATGTATTAAAGTATCGCCCAATACACATACCTACATAAATAAACTGAATTCAAGACATAATGTCAATAATTAATCATTCTGTTCTTTTAAATGTGTTTTATGTCTGGCTTGGTCTTTGATGAGATTATATTTTTTATTTTTTAAATTATTTTTTTTAATCCGAAATTGAATCGCGGGCCACTGCTGGACGTAAACCTTGCCCACAACGCCCGGTATAAAAACACATTAAAATATTTAAATTGCAAATCTTTAACAATACCCGTTAATTAACGTTCATTCGATTTCTTTGTGAAAAAATAGCATTTATAAGTTAGTCGCAGTAAGTTCTCTGCACAATATTCATACTCAAAGTAAATAATGTCTAATTTGTTCTCAAGAACTCTTACTAGAGCGGCGATATTTCTTTGCGAGCGAGCAAAGTGAACTCCGATTGAGTAGGTACGTAGGTTGTGAGAATGGTCTTGCACAAATTGTTTACCGTTTACATCTTAAGAGGAACTTAACTTTAAGTTTGAGTGCGTTTACTAACATTTATGTTATCTATCACAGGCTACAGCTATTATGGCAGGTAAATTTAATAGACACAGATAAATAGTACAGTTATGAATAAAAAACACATTTATAACAGGATCTTATAATTATATTAATGTGGTTGTGCTAGAATAAAATGTATGTTCTGTGTTTTGACGAGGGACGTCAGTCAAAAATCAGCAGTTTACTACCATTAAATCGTTACGTATTTTATAAGTTACTAGCTGTCCCCCGCGACTTTGTTCGCGTGTTTTAGTTTCAACGGTTTTTCATTTTTGCAACATTTTTCATGTATGCTCCGCTCCTATTAGTCGTAGCGTGATGTTATATAGCCTATAGCCTTTCTTAATAAACGGACTATCCAATACAAAAAGAATTTTTCAATTCGAACCAGTAGTTCCTGAGAGAAGCGCGTTCAAACAAACAAACAAACTCTTCAGCTTTATAATATTAGTATTGATTACTTATTACAATAATTATAACTTAAAAAATGTACAAGTAAGCGTCTATCAGGTACTTTTTTAATACGTTAAATGAACTTAGTTGCGTTCGATAATGTAATTCCTGGAGAAGCCGGCAGGAAACTCTAGTAACCAAAAAGGACCAACACCACTGGTCCTTACATCCGCATCACATCTCAACACCCCTAAGTCCGAACATGTAATTGAAGTAGGTACACAGAATTGGTACTGCGACATTCGCATCGGGTGCACTGGACTGTTAACTTGCTAAGCCGTTCAGCTAACAAGATCCTTTGGATACCGATCTGGCCTTAGGCTGTGGACGTTGCAAGCGCGATTATTGCCACTGCTGTCATGTGAGTCAAGAAGGTAGGAACTGGTTTAAATAATAATGTAATTATTGGTATTGTACATAGGTACGAATGTAATATAAATATCGAAATAGTTTTCAGAGAGCTTTGCATGATTTTTAGTTGCGCACAATGGCAGAAAGAGGCCAGGAGTCCAAGATTTTGTGTAGTGTGGATCAGACGCGCAAAGAAGGGCAGCTGTTGTATTTTTTTAGTTATTGCGTATATCTCGTTACCACAAGAACTGTTGTATAGCAGAAAAGTAATGAACAGTGAATATTAATATATTTTCACCTTACGCCTATGTGAATGTAGCGAAATGGTCAAGCCATACATTTTTGGACTAAGGTTTAGAGTTTGTGAAGTTAGGCCTTGTAGAGTTAGGGCGTGTAGAGTTAGAAGCTTGGCTCTACATGAGATCTGATAACTTTTTGACAGTGCGAGTCATATGGTCTCATCTTGGCCACTTTTACATGAAAATGTTTTTGGTGGGATTTATTTGTAAAAAGAAAGAAGTTTAAACACTCGGAATTATTTATCAATAAAACATTAAATACTTACAAACTTTGTTACACTACAGATACATTTCTATTATGTATATTACATTCAAGAATATAATAATTTAAGACAAGACCTACACTAGCATTGGTCATTAAACTAATGATCGACACAAATACGTGTAAACGAACCCAAACAGAACAAGTTCACATCTGGTTTGGTTACAACAAAGAGGAAGGCAGGGTCAAATAAGGTTCATTAGTCGTAATTAATGTAACTTCAGTTACTTTCCTTCTCACGATAAATAAATAAGAAAATACTCGTTTATATTATCCGTGTGAATTCGATCTTCAACTATTTCATCTCAGTTGGTTTGGTGGTGGATTGGTATTAAGCTGTCTTCTTACGGTGCGCGATATAATGGAACACTGTTTCGACTACACGGATAGCCGAGTGGAATAGGTCACCACGCCAAGTACCACTGCGCACTTGCTTGTTTCAAGTCTAGTTGTTAATTTGTGTATGCGAATTGAATGTTTTTGTAACCTTCCGTGATACAGGGACTAAATTCTGTGGTGCAGAAGTCGTTTAAAAAAAATACAAATGTCTCGCACAGCCACGCAAAGCGCAGTGAGTGTAGAGAGTCAAATCCAATTTCAACCGAGTTAGGGTATACACCGGCTTCCATCTTATGGTCGGTAGTGCAGGGTGATCCACACAAGACGTGACAGAGACTATAGTTACTATCGCTGCATGATGTGTTGTATGCTCAAGATTTGCAAGTTCTGCTAACCTGTAACTATTTTTCCTTTTAATCATTTTGAATCAGCGCCGACTGTCGTTTGTTTTTTTAACTTCGGTGTACGTTTACAACAGTCCATAATTAAAAATAAAAAACAAAGATATTTACTTACAAGAGTAGTTACATAAACAGTTCCAAAAGCTTAAAGGTGTATAAATTATAAATGTTAGGTGTTAAAAAAACAATAAACAAAAATATATACATTATTTTTTTTGAACAGCGTAAAGGTATATCGCATTTGTATTGTGCCGCTTAAATACCCGAAATCTATGTTCAAATTCGAGGGAGATATTAACAAAAACATTGGCGGCCACATGTGCAGTTCGTTCAGTAATGCGCGAACATTTATCATGTTTACGATCCTCTCCCTCCCCTCCCCCACCTCCTGCGTCCTTACGAGTTTAGTTCATAAAATCACCTCGTTTTGTGCTTTGAATGCCGTTTTTCTGTTTCGTTTTAATATATGGCTAACGGAGCTTAGTTGGGTTCTAATTAAGTTTTGTATTTAGAAAAGGTTTAGACAGAATTCAATTTTTTTTTTGTCATTGGTTCATATTTATTTTTTTATAATGTACACGACTACACGTGTTTTGGTCGCAGTGGAGACCTTTTGGAAAGCTTTGAACATAATTTAACTAGACTAGCTGTGCCCTGCGGTTTCCCCCGCGGGTAAGTAGTTACAGTTCCCGTGTGACATCATTATCCCGTCTGATACGTATTCGGGGTTGAGACTATCCAACAAATGAGAAATCAAAAAAATCGGTCTTTCCGTTCTTGATTTATAAATGGTGTTACTAACCTGTTTTGTATACAAATTTGATTTTTGAATACATAATAATATTGTTATAATTCATTTACGTTATTTTCCTTGCCTGTTTGTCACGCATGGAACTTTGTTTTTATAATTATATCCTTTCGGGGCAAACGGCTTTTTGACGGTAAGTGAACATTGCAGTACAAAAATATCTACATCATTGTACATTGTGTGTCTAAGAAGTATAATAAATTAATCAATATCTTACTAAAGGTCTTACCAGCGTCTAAATAAATACAAAAATAAGTATGAAAACAATAATATTTCCAATATACATCCATTTTCTGCAAATATTCCCAGGGTTAGGCATACAACAATTAAATTACAAACTACTAATGAATTTATTATCTTCCAAACACGATAGCGTCATATTTCATCGCACATTGTTATTACATAACATCAAATACGATGCTCATTGTCCGGTAAATTTCACGTTCCATTGCCCGTTACGTATCACTCCGATCGATTACAAGCGTACAAATCCAGCAACGAAACAATACATTACATCTTCGAACAACAACAGCATTCAGGGAATCGCTTATAGTATACACGTTTGAATATTCATGGTAGGCACCAGATTAGGAGAAGATATTCAAAGGCATGAGCAGACATGCTTCAAGGAAATTGTCTTGATTTTAATTAGAAGTAACTTAAGTAGGTTATAAAGATTGGTCCATATCAGTCATAGAAGATGGAAGGACAGTAGCAATTTCCGTACGCTAACTTAATTAAACCATTGCTATCTTTTATTATTAGCGTACAGCGTGAGAAAAGAAAAGCAACAGTTAACAACTAACTTAGACATGTCAAACCAGTTTTTGCCTTGAACATCACTGTGTTTTAGTGCACACGTTAATGCGTGTCGGTAGATTTGTATGAGAATTTTAGTCGAAACTACATTTGATAGCTCTAATTTTCTATTGTCATTTTTTTATTGTGTACAACTGTAGAACATACCGATGGAATAAAAAAATGTATTAATATTTTTTTTTTTTTTGTGGTTTTATCAGAATTGGGGCAAGTGAAATACTATGTCAAAACAAAAACTAAAGAAATTCCCGGGTTTTTACACAAAGTATAGGAACTATACAAAACTTGACTAATTTTAAATATAAAAACCATTTTGATAACTGTTTTAAACTGAACAAACAGCATCAAAATCGACTTATTTTTTTGAAAGCTATGATGCTACTCACAAACACAGGCTAAACTTACAAAGCTCCTTTTTTCGTTTGGGATTAAACATTATGTCTTTGTAACTTCTTAAGTCTAATATATATTATGTCTATTATCATAAACACCAAGTAATCAGTCCCAAATTCACTGGAGCTTTAAACAATAACAAAATTACGTATCCAAAAACAAATGTATTAAAGCGAAATCTGTTTTAATTAAAATAGACCTTACGAAGCACACGTTAACTAATTATAATAATCTGATTAGGGTAATTTAGGCATTTCTATCTCAAATCTGATGTTTGAAAATTTAATTAATGGAGATGAGCTTTATAATCAATTAGGTACTTGAAAAATTTGAGAGATACCCCCCTATTATTGTGTATTCATTTTCTTTTGTTAATATGTTTATATGAAACAAAGTAATCAGCTTTCCATGAACAAAAAAAAAATATTCAAATTGGGCTACTAGGTAGCACTTTTTGAAGGTCAAACATATTACCAGACAGTATCCCAAATCGCCCACCCTTCACCGCTTCCTAAGTGCTCTAGCTGTGGAGAAGATACGGCGCAACAAACTCCCCAGCAGCACTGCTCTGTCACTCAGTTTAAATAATGATAACTAATATTAATACTACATAAGGGATCATGAAAAATACACAAGCGTTTCGGGTTAAACTTGACTTTGAAATCACTAATTTTACTATGTCTCTAATTTTGGAACTTTAGTTGATTTTAATAGTGAGTGCTAAAGGTCAAAAAAATTCATATACACAGCGGGCTTAAATGGGTTAAAGAACAAAGTTTAGAAATTGAAAGAAAAGTGACATGAAAAATAATTTAGGTGATTTCATCAACAGTCGGTATCTTTCGGAAACTACAAATTGGATTTGCACTGTTTCCGAATACATTTGACGGAAAAGAAATTCAGATTCACAACACTTTATTAGGACCATCAATTTTGGACACCAACATAAGACTTTACCACGATAAAATATGTTTACCATAATTTGGTAATTAATATTTTATGACTGGTCATTCAAGTTTTGAAAGTAATGATACTAAGGGATGTATAATGATTTCAAATTGTAATGACAGAAATTGAAAGGCGTAGTAGGTCACTGACATAATAAAGACAAAAGGAAATATGAATGTTTATCCAAACTATATTTAACACGATGTCGTACATGATAATTAATTCTGGGAACTATCAAATACAAAATTGAAGCTAAATAAAATTTTACAACAAGTAATTAAATTTTAGATGGATGCATTCAACATGTATGCCTTTAATAACAAAATTAAAACCCACTCAAAGTACTACAAAACCACGTCAAAGAAACTAAGAAAAAAATAATACCTAATAAAATTTCTAAATCCATGCTTAGGTAACATTTAATAAACATTCAGTCCAAAAATTACGTCATGAACACACATTTCTGAGACAAATAACAAGAACTCACTAACACTTTCCAGAGGGCCATTATCTGAAGTGTAATACTGTGTACTCAAAGAACATCGCGTGTTTTCAGGGACATTTGTGGGTACAATAACAATATTGGAAGCTCGTAGGGATTCCGCCAATTTTATGATCCTAAAAATGTACCTGTACCAAAGTGTTTTGTGTTTGACACACGGAATTTTTATGTAATGTTTGTCCCAAATGTTTCGCTCGATTGGATGCGAATGTCATAAATAGCTTTGTTAGATTTTTGGATTTTGTTTCCAAATCAGAACTGTGCAGGTACTTTATTTGTTAATTTTTTTTTTCTTTCTGGAAATGTTCTAAAACACCTTTTATAAAATGCGTGAACACAGAAAAGTTATATAGCATGAAAAGTTTACAGAATGTGTGGTTTTCTGGAACCTGTTATGGTAAATTATATTTTCTTCTTCTTCTTCTTCTTCTGGTGTCAATGAACTCTTTCCGACCAAAAAGTACCTGGGCGCAAAAAGAGAGCATATCCGCCGCTCCCCATAATGATCCGAACTCTGCTTAAAATAAAACGACACTTTTTAACTCCAAACCCAATGGCATCTCCATCTGCCAACTCTGGTTCTCTACTCTATCTCCCTAAATTATATAATGATTACGAAAAATAAACAATGTATAGTTTGGAAAATCAATAGTGAAGACTGATGACGCACTAGCTTTTTTCGGAAAACGCAAATACTAATTCATCAAGGTTGACGATGCTTAGGTAACCAATCGCCAACACTGAAAAATACCAAAATGACGAATTAAGAGTACCTACTTACCTCCATAAATCAAGACTGATCGCACTTTTCAATTAATAACTTCGTGCGATAGTGTATTCAGCCAGGAGAAAATCTAACGAGAATGCTGTCACACGGAATATTCAGACAAAACATGGCAACATTTCACAAAACAAAAAACTTGCAGTGTGTATTAAGCGTGAAAAATTCAAAAATGCTGGCAACACCACGTTCTCTTGGAACAATGTACATCTCGCGGCGATGACATGTAATTTAAGTTTTAGAGTGAGTTGAGAATAAAAGAGGAATATGTATTGGATGACAGTAATAATACTGATGATAAGATCCATTGGACCTTACTTTGCGAAGAGCGGTATTCTGTTATAAATCAGCATCTTCATCTATAGTACAGAAGACATTAGCTACATCTGACGACCTCCGTGGGCGAGTGGCGTACAAACCGGTTTTCGAGGTGTTTCGCAGCTCTGAGATCCCGAGTTCGATCCCCGGACGGGTCAATCTAGAGTACCAATTTTCAACGTTGTCTCGGGTCTGGGTGTTTGTGGTACCTTCGTTGTCTCTGATTTCATAACACAAGTGCTTCAGCTACTTACTTTGGGTTCAGAGCAATATATGTTATGTTGTCCACATTTATCTTTTGAATGTGCAACACCAGATCGAGAATGGAAATTCATTTCGTTACTTCAATAAAACCGTTTGAGTTTCAGATAAGATCTTTTATATTCAAGTGACTTCAGTGAACTTTTGGTCGATTTTTTTTCTATAAAAATTTGAACTTAAAAAAAATACAACACCGTTGATTAAAATATTAAACAATAACATTTAAAACATAATTATGTCATAACTGAAATGTGGTATACGACTTATTTCTGCTGAAAAATTAGAAGTAAATGAAAAAGGAAAGAAAATGGCGAATAATGTAAAAATGCATCGGATGACGCTAACGACTAAGTTAATGGATGTGGGTCGTTAGGGAAATAGGGTTAGGGAGTGAAATCCGGTCAGGAGTTAATAGAACTCGTTATGAAGCTACATGCAATACATGAAACTAGTAAAATTGTTAGTACTTACAAAGAAGAACAAACAGAGTCAATTGAACTAGCTTAAATACGATTAAAAAATCCAATACCATTGTATTTTTACTTAGTGTTAGTTAAGGTGATTCAATTGATGTAGTTACTTTTGAAATGGAAACTATATATAATTTAAACTCTTATTGAAATAAAACTAGTTTGAACGGATTCTATCGCGGTTTATTTTAGATTTTTGTTCCCGACGTTTCGACGCCTTTGCAGGTGTCATGGTCACGGGCAGACTGAGGTGGTATTCGTCTTGATAGGTGATGTTGCTCGTTCTACCTTCATATTTTAATTAATTATTTGTATTCCGACCTACGCAATATGAGCTCACTGTGTCTTGAAGTCTTAAACTCTTATGTTTTACTTATTGTTACATTAGTTACGCTGTTCTGATATTTTTCTTAGAGTCTTATATCTTTTTTTACATCAGTTCCACCTTCTTCTGCATTTACTTCATCATATTATACACCTTTCCTCTATCCATCTACTTTCACTCACATACACATTCTTGACTTAGGCAATCTCTCGTCAAATTTACTGACAAATTAAAAATTTGGTACTCCAATAGTTTTCTACTAAAGCTCATTGTTATTCAACTCACGTCGTGTAAGAAATAAGATGCTATATTCAAACAATTGTTCGGGGTATTCCCAGGTCCACGTTTGGACATAACCGAGCGGTTATTGAAACAAGGTTCCTGAAGAGTATTTTACAAACAGAGACAATACAAAGTGGTTTCCAGACAGACCCCTCAGGGCGCCTACTATTTGTCTGAAGTGAATAAAGTTTAAATGACTTTGAAGTGACAAACTGAATGGTTTTGATGAGAGTTGTTTACAAAGATAAATTATAAATTTTCCATTTCAAGTTTTATACGTTATGTTTCATCATAATTGTGTTTCCTTGTATATAAATATAATTATGTAATATAAATCGTAATGCACAACTAAATCATGTAAGTATACGAATATTTAGTATATTATTATTTAAAAAAAAAATAACTTTCGTGAGGAGTATTCATAACAATTTAAAATAAAACGGTTTACTCACGTATATTCTTGGAATCGCCCGACTAGTTTCAGACTCTCAGTTCGACTCTCGACAACACCGCCGCCGCGTCAGCTCATGATTAGGGACTCCTATTGAGTCTGAAACTAGTCGGGCGATCCCGAGAATATACGTGAGTAAACCGTTTTGTTTTAAATAAATACTGAAAAAAATGATAATTTGACGATAACTAAATAAGAAAGAGGATTAAAAACACACATTATTCATTGTCTCTATATATTTTAAACCACATAACTCACTCGTTTCTCACTTCTCTTGTAATGCAACTTTCGACTTATCTTAGTAACACAACTCGGTCTCTAGTGAGACTAACACAGTTTTCGTTGAAATTACTCGTCGGTAGCCACTTTTGTATGCAATTGTCCGGTGGCTTTATGTTATTGCCACCGAAGCAAAAGCATAGAGTGTACAGGACGAAAAATTATAACAAAAAATGTTGTTATATTGCACTTTTTGTTGGTTCATGCGCATATATTTGTTAGTCTTTGTTTAATTCTGAATGTATACAGAAAAAGATATTTGCATTATTATGATGTTAAAGATAATGTTGTATTCATACCTAGTGAGATGTATTTTGAAATGGTATAATCTATACTAATATATAAAGCTGAAGAGATTGTTTGTTTGAACACGCTAATCTCACTACTGATACTGATCCGATTTGAAAAATTCTTTTAATGTTGGTTAGCCCATTTATTGAGGAAGGCTATAAGCTATATAACATTACGCTACGACCAAAAAGAGCGGAACATAAATGAAAAATGATGCAAAAATGAAAAACCGTTTAAACTAAAATACGCGGACAAAGCCGCGGGGGACAGCTAGTAAAATATATAATGTGATTTTCTTTTTTTTTTTCATAACGACTCCCGCACTAAGTAATTTAATCCTTGTGTCGCGGGCGGTTTTACAAACATTCAACTCATTTGCACGAAGAACACCCAGACTTGGAACAAGCATTTGTGGATCACACAAATGCTTGTCCTATGCGGGGATCGAACCCGCGGCACGTCGCGCACAGAGGTAATTGGCGTGGTGACCTATACCACTTGGCTTTCCGTGCAGTAATTATTAGAAAAATGTTTAATTATTTATGACTCCGTGCCTTTTCACGCTTGTTTTTATCTTCTCAATTTGATCGATTGCACTTTATTGCCAATAATTGATTACACATATTATTATATGTAAACATCTAACTTCAAGTGAGTTCTAATCATTCCACATTAAGAGGGGATTAATGAAAAACTTTAAAAATTTGACAAACTTGATTCGCTATGTCCGTGAGGTGTAATTTGTCGTTCAAAATAGGCATGGCGGAGAGTAAAATAAAAAATATTTGCCAGTTATTTTTTGACCTGCTTCAAATGCATAGCAGCAGAATTAGGAATACCTTTGTCCTACTGTAAAACATAATCTTAGGTCCGATATTAAAAAACGAAAAAAATATTTTACTGACAGAAAACAAAAACCCAAACTTTGGTAAACATAGACCCGTCCTTACCAAAAAAAAAAATCTTCGTCGTACAAAATATGTTCTCTTTAAGCCTTTTTCATCACCTCCAGGAAATAGAACGGTGGTATCACAATACTACGTAATGCATACTACTGGTTATAGTTAGACTATCAGTCCCCCCCCCCCACAGCCCTACCATTGTTATGACACTCATTACGAGCCGACAACCATTGTACGCCATATCTCAACGGATTTATATTTAAAAGCTCGACTTTTTGTTTCAATTCGAAATTGTATGTAATGAGGATTTTAATTAAATTTTCTGACACAACACGTCATGTCCTAAGCGTATGTACTTTGTTACTTTTTTATGTGTTCTGATAACAAATCAAAAAGTTTTGTATTAATTCTGTTTATATTAAATGTAAATTAATTATGTACTCATTATTTGTCCGCTTATCCTTACTAATATTATAAATGCGAAAGTAACTCTTTCTGTCTGGCGCGCTTTCACGCCAAAACTACTGAACCGATTTAAACAAAATTTGGTACACAGATAGTCTTAAGCTTGAGAAGGGATATAGGCTACTTTTAGCCGCGATAACCAACATCCACGCGGATAAAGCCGCGGGACTGCTAGTTTATTATATTTTAATAAATATTTGTATAAAAGAATTGTTAAATTCTTGATAGGAATTCTTTAGGAACCGAAATGACTCCAATAGAACATAAAACTAGTCTACAGTTCATAAAATATGCGCGGCTTTACAGTCATACAAATAAATAATAAAAGTTTGCATTACAAAAGTGAATATACTATAAAATTGGTCTAAGCTGAACCCACTGCACTCAAGACACAAACTAAACACATCAACAACTACACCAATTCCTCGTCATATAAATATAAAACAATACCATAATCCGCACTTACATTGCAGCCAATATATTCGACACTAAAACTGCAACAAAAATACCGACATCGAACAAACTTCAGTAGCTATCGTAAAATACAAAGTCTCATAGAAAGTTGTCGTGCATAAATCGTGAACATCTGATATTGAAAATATTGGTTAAGGTATCGTAAACTCGGCTCAGTGGTTTAGAGATAAACTTGTAAAAATTGTATACGTTTTGTGCGAACGGCTCGCGTTAAAGTGGAAAATAAAAAAAAAATAGTTGAAAAAATACATTGTTTTTTTAATAAAACATAATTTTGTGGTGGTTTAATTGTTTCGAAATCGGTATATGGAATATGATTATATATATGTATGTATGCACCAAATAATTTAGATAAGGAATACCTACTTATAAAAAATTGGCGACTTTCAGTACTCTAGGATACATTCATTCATCAAATTAATCATCATCGTCTAGCTTTTTCACAAGCTTTGTTGGGGTCGGCTTTCAGTCTCACTGAATTCAGCTGAATACTGTAATTCATGTGGAACGACTGCCTCTCAAACCTCCACAACTAATCAATTTTTTACATCACTAAATGAAAAAAAAATTGTTACTTTTTTATTGATTATTTTTCTCATAAATATTTTCATTAAATTAAAATTAATCTTAAGTTAGCTATAGGATGGGCCTAGTTACATAATCACGCGAAAATGTATCGTTTTAAAACTTCCTGTGATGGCCAATTAAACAAAAGAACATGCAATAAACAATTTATCGAGATAGGCGAGATAGGCTAATTATAAACATTTCAAAATCCTTCAATCAGCAATAAGCTTTACTCTTTAAACGCGATAGTGACTGATAAACCTAACGTCAACGGTCTCAATTTAGATTAAAATTAGTTTCGCAAATACTAAATTTAATCCGAAACCTTTCACTTGTAACGGTAGAATTTAGTTAACAAACATCAAAAGTTACACCTACAACATTAACAAGTTGTCACAATTTAGAGATAGGCACACAAACAGTGGCGCAGATTCTGTTGTACACTTAATTACAGCATTTAATACAACAAACAGCGCGATAAATGGAGAGTGATAGATAAGAACTAATTAGAAATGTCTTAAATAAATTGTAATTTAGTGCACACGAAATAAAATTTATATTGAAACTAGTGTTTCCCCGCGGTTTCACCCGTACTCCCCGCTCCGCTTGACTTAGGGAGTAAGCTGGTGAATGCGAGACAAGAGCGTTATGAAAATGTGTGATTGGGTAAGGCGAACGGAACTTGAGAGGGGGCTACGTTTCGTATATTACTGTATGGGCAGGAGAGAGGTGCGAGTCCTCAATTTCTTTGTCTCTTTCTCTCAAGGCTAGTTACGTTTCGTAAAAAAAGAAGTTTTACTGCAGCCTTGTAGTCTAAAGCATACTCTTGTGATCTTTTCTGATGTTTTTGTAGTTATTTTGCTATTCGAGGTGAAGACGAACCCAACATATTGAAAAATTATGAAAATGGGTATACCTGTACTATAAAAAAGAAAAATTATTTGAGCTCTAATTAACGTCTGTAATTTTCTGATTTTATACAAGCGAAAGAGCTTCTGATAGTCTAACTAAGATAAGTTTAGTTCGTATTTTTACAGGATCAGCGCCAGTGTCCAACGTACCGTCAGCAACGAACACAATAAAATTCGACCGCACAACATTTTTACTTGTCGCTTGCTAACCGTACATACTTGTTCGGAAAAGGAAACAGTTGTAACACACTTTATCTTTTTCTTTAAAAGATTATTCTTGCTGCGTTGAAATAAGTACATTAAGACTTGTAAACGTCTGTATGAATTTTATCACCAAAAGTAACAGTGTCATGTTATACATATAATAATATTATTTATAATAACATTACTTTTCTCAAAACCATACGTAACGCGCGAGCATATTTTAAACTAGCTGTCCCCCGCGACTTTGTTCGCGTGTTTTAGTTTCAACGGTTTTTAATTTTTGCAACATTTTTTATTTATGCTCCGCTCCTATTGGTCGTAGCGTGATGTTATATAGCCTATAGCCTTCCTTAATAAACGGACTATTCAATACAAAAAATATTTTCAATTCGAACCAGTAGTTCCTGAGATTAGCGCGTTCAAACAAACAAACAAACAAACTCTTCAGCTTTATAATATTAGTATAGATATCAACAGAAGAAAATTTGAATATTATGTTTTTTTTTGTAATTTATTGGAATATTTTTTGCATTATTTAAGCAACAGCAAATTGGACCAAGTAATCACTTGTATATAGTTATAATTTAGAAATAGGACTTGTCCCTTAACATACAAAATTATATTCACATTCGTAATAAATTTTGTCATTATTTCAGAGTTATTATTATTGTCACCCTCTTATGTTAGACCATACCCTTAGAGTATACATAGACAAGCATAGAGTGCGCGCATCGCTAGTTGCCCGTTGTGCCGAACGTAAGCAAATTTTTTATTGTAAGTACAAAGCTCGCTTACTGATTTAAGTGATTTTCCGTGCGACGACAGACGTTTATGCGAAATACGATGGTTCCGATATTATTAGGTTTTTATATTATATATATATTATAAAAACTAAAAAAAAATATATATTATAAAAAATATGGAGATAGTTATATTAAAACGGTACACTCTATTTTGACACTAATTTTACGATTTTACTTGTTCATACTGGTGCTGACAGTTCATATTCTGTTAGGCGCTCTCTATAGTTTACTTATTTATACTCTAAGGTGTTATTACCCTATTACAGTAAGAGTGAGAAAGCGACTTTAGTGGTCTGTGCTCTTACCATAATAGGCATGTTTCCTATTTTTTTTTAATGTCCTTCTTGTAGATTAATGAATTTTATTGGACACGTATTTTTTCTTTTTTCCTGCAAATAAGTTGGAAGTTACGCGTGACGTCACTCCTCGCTACAATTTTTAGCGAGGCGTGGCGTCATAAGCCCCCACTCCGAAACTTTAAAGCGGTGTATCTTTGTATTTTTTTATTGTTTTGATAAAAGAAAAAATAAGTGTCTAATTTTTTTTATTATCTAACTGACGGACTAAGTAGATTTTAACTTTTCATACCCAGGAAACATCCCTATTACGTATATATATAGTTAGAATGAATGCACACGTATAGAAGCTAGACAAAGTCCAGAATCTGCCTAGAATCGTGAATAGCGAACAATATTTGACCGTTAAATGTAATGGGCAATTTAATGTTCCATTTCTAAAGCTTCAATCGTATTATCAGAGAGAATTGGCGCCGGTTGTAGCTCCAAATAGGATTGTACCAGGTCATGAAAAGGTATATTACTGTTATACCAAATGAGGTTGTAGTTTAAAATCAAAGCTTAATAAAACACGCCAGTTAAAAATCCTGATGTTCTTTTTAAAATAGTAATTTATTTACATTTATTACTAAAATCTATATATATACTCTTTTTAAAATAGTAATTTATTTACATTTATTACTAAAATATATAAAGCTGAAGAGTTTGTTTGTTTGTTTGTTTGATCGCGCTAATCTCAGGAACTACTAGTCCGATTTGAAAAATTCTTTCAGTGTTGGATAGGCCATTTATTGAGGAAGGCTATATAACATAACGCTCCGACCAAAAGGAGTGGAGCATAAATGGAAAATGTTGCAAAAATGAAAAACCGTTGAAACTAAAACACCCGGACAAAGTCGCGGGGGACAGCTAGTAATAAATAAAAAGAAAACAATTTAAACAGGCATTTGGGACTATACAATATTATAATAAATATCTATTTATCAAATCACTCTGATTCCACAACACAAGTGCTTTGCTACTTACTTAGGGAGCAGAGCAATGTATGTGATGTTGTCCATATTTATTTTGATGTTTAAGTAGTGTTATAGACTGGCCTATCTATTAAAAAAAAAAAAAAAATCTCGTCACAATATTTAGTTGTAATTATCAACCAAACAGTGTTTACTTTAACAGTACGCACAGTTTTTGGCTTCAATTAATAAAACTTAAAACAATGTTATATAGAAAAGCCACCATTTAAATACAACTCATAAATATTCAGTTAATACTTGATTACGCCGTCTGAATAAACTTAATTTGACATCGCACTGTTTATTTTTAGCGGTCAGAGTCGGTTCTGTGTTAAATTCGAGGGAATTACGACACTGTAGCCAGTATTTTCGTACAGAGCTAAAGTATGTATATTTAATTATGTAGCACATCCCTAACACCTGCACACGCTAGGACCTGAACAAGGCCACGGACAATGTTGTTTGCGTATCTGAGTACTGGTCTGGGAAAATTTAATTGCCATTGATCAACACGCTAAGAAGAAGATTATGTACCAAAACTATACCTTTACTTAGGGTATACCTATATATATATACCTATGCAAAAATGTTGCAAAAATGAAAAACCGTTGAAACTAAAACACGCGGGAAAGGTTGCATATATATATATATATACTAGCTGTCCCCCGCGACTTTGTTTGTTTGTTTGTTTGTTTGAACGCGCTAATCTCAGGAACTACTGGTTCGAATTGAAAAAATATTTTTGTATTGGATATTCCGTTTATTGAGGAAGGCTATAGGCTATATAACATCACGCTACGACCAATAGGAGCGGAGCATAAATGAAAAATGTTGCAAAAATGAAAAACCGTTGAAACTAAAACACGCGAACAAAGTCGCGGGGGACAGCTAGTAATATATAAAATCGCATGGAAAGTTTTAGGTAACAGGCGTGGTGGCCCAGAGCGGTTTAAAGAACGTATTTTTGTCCACAACGTTGTAGATTCCAACCCGCTACCACGTACGCGTGTGACTTTTTAAAAGTTATATATTATGTACTTACTGCTAATTATTTATAAGACACCGCTGATCGTTGAAGGAAAATAGTAAGATAACCTCGATTTCGAAAATTGGAATTTAAACTCGCCAACCCGCAAGCGAGCAAGCGTGGTGATCAATGCTCGTTTTTTCTCTACATTTTTTTTTAAGCGACTCTTGCACTAATGGATTTAAAATAATCACCGTATCGTGGAACGTTTCACAAATATTCAATTTTCATACACAAAAATCACCCAGACTTGAAACAAGTAATTGTGGTTTCTGAGGTTTTACGCAAATGTTAGACATTAAAATAAAACTACTTCTTAAACGAATTTTATCGCTGTTTATTTAGATTTTAGTTCCCTACGTTGAAACGCCTTTGCAGGTGTCATGACTCATGAGTCTGCTCGTGACCATGACAACTAATCCGTTTAAAAAGTAGTTTTATTTTGGAGTAATTGTGGATTATACAAATACTTGTCTCATGCGGGGGTCGAACCCACAGCACGTCGCGTTCAGTGGTAATTGGCGTATTGACCGGTGTACCACTCGGCTATACGTGCATTTAAATTTGTAGGCCAGTATATTTCTTCAAGGCTGGTACACTGACGAATTTTTAGTCTTAGACTTAGAGGAATAAATAAGTAAATTATAGAGCGAAATTAGAGTCAAATATATGCGCATATTGAGTATGAATTGTCGGCATTAGTATGAACATGTAAAATCGAAAAATTTGTGTCAAAACAGAGCGCACCGTTTTTTTTTTTACTTTTTTTATTGTGTTTGGAAAAGGCTTACAGACTAATTACATAATTAGGTTAACAAAATGAGTTGTAAAGTTGCTATTAACAAGCCTCCACAGATAAATTATAAAATAGTTTTACTAAAAACCTATTTCAAAACCTAATATTACACTAATAATATCGAAACAATATTTTCGTCTAAAAAAAGTTGTCTATTGAAAATCACATAAATCAGTAAACGAGCGTAGTAAATTTAGCTCAAAATGTGCTTACGCTTGGCATAAGGGGATACTGGCGACGCGCACGCTCTATGCTTGAGTATGACTCTTAGGTTTTAGACCATAATATACTATCTTTCGTAGTTTATGCTAAACAACTAGTCGTATAGTAGTCCATGGTATCAAAAGCCATTGCTTAATTGGATCACTTGATTATCACCAGTCATGTACGAAAGTAATTACATTTTATCACACTCCATACTGAAAGTTATTCAGTATTTCATGGTCGATTGCTATTGCTTAATTGTGTCACAGTATTTAAAAAGTGCGAAATTTCAAAATCGTATTTCATTTAAATTGCGTGCAATGTCATCTCTTACAGATTGTGCAATTAGATTCGTTTTTGTTTTGGCCTTGAACTTCAGGTTCAATTCACAGCTCAGTAACGATTAATTGCGGAATAAAAGTGTTTTTTTATTCTGTTTATATGTATTTTTTCAAACATTCAAATCACCTGCACAAAGAACACCCAGACTTAGAACAAGCATTTTTGCATCATACAAATGCTTGTCCCATGCGGGGATCAAACCTGCAGCACCTCGTGTACATATTATGTTATTTAGATTCGCAATATTGTAGAAAATTATCTTTAATATTTATTTTTTTCAATTTGTTCTTTGATAACTTTTGGAATATTTTTTTATAGTTCAATCCCTTATAGCTGTTTTGGTCAAAATAATACGATTTCTTAATTTACTTTGAAAAGAACCGCCTCTGTGTTATTATTGACAATGAAATAATAATAATATATGCCTATAAATATCCCAGTGCTCGGCACAGGCCTGTTCCCATGTGGAGAAGGCACGAAAATTGATCACCACACTTGCTCAGTTGCGGGTTGGCGATTTCAGATTTCCATCCTGAATCCAGGTTACCTCACAATGTTTTCCTTTACCGTTTGAAAAAGTCACATTGGTACTTGCCTGTAGTGGGTTCGAACCTGCAACCTTGTGCATACAAATCCGTTCGTTGAACCGCTAGGCCACTACGACAATCTAATATGCTCAGTAAATGTTAACATGGTAATCGTGTGACATATTATATATACTTTTGCCATATTTATTTACTAATTATGTATAATGTAGAATTCCAGTCTATATGTCTATGTACTGTTACAAAACTCTAAAACTTGCAATTTAGGTCACAAATACAAGCACTAAACTGAATTTAACAGAACAAGATTTCAAGTACTGCATTCATAGCTATTTCAAATACAATGCAGTAACAAACGCATTTTGTAGATACTAGTATATCAAACACAATACATTTTGCAACACACTTAAAAATAAGTCGCGGTTCACTGACTTGAATAAGACAGTTTTAATAACTGTCTTTTTTTATAGAAATCTGTTTTACAATTGACTTTGAAAATGTACGGATTTCAGAAACGGACGTGTCTGTGTATCGAGAAAGGTTGTCTTCTAAATAATGGATAGATAACAATATATTGGTCATGGTCACCGTTATATAGAATTCGTTGTGAAACTAAATTTGTTAAAATATATTTCGTTTTGATTAGTAGTTTGGCGCGTCAGAGGCGTTGCATGTAATGTATAAAATATTTGGAATATTTACTGGGTATTGGTTAGTTAAAAAAAACATGAGAAAATTATGTATATTTTAGACTTTTCGCACCTCTCAAGAAATCTTCAATATATAAAAGAAAGTCGGTATAGTCACACCATTTTTATAAGATAAGCACGGAACGAATTTTATGATCTTGAATTCGTTGGATTTGTCGTTGTCTGAATTAGCAGAATAACTAACAAAACATTCCAACTATAACGGAGAAAAAATATGTTTTACGGGAACGGGAACTATTTAGACGGAGGCGCGCAGATTATAGTAGGACGGGGCGCAGATTATGATAATAATTCACCAGCAACTGCATAGATGTTCAAATAAACTTGTATAAATTCATATCATTTTTATACATAAGATTTATTTTAACAATAGTTGAAAATTAATTGCAGCTAAAATCAGAACACAATAACATGATTAAAACATTTCTAGTGTGCAGTCTAAGATATTTTACACAAGCTTATGTGCCGGGCGTTTCAAGTATTAAATTACGAAATAAGTAAGATTATTTCAAGCATATAAGATTTAGAACAGATACATACATACTGAATTAGGTCATTCTAGCTTCTCTTTGAATTACAAGTGGTTGTACAGAATAAAATAAAGTATATTCATTTCTTAGTACATGATTAACAGATGTTACAATAATTCTAGAATGGTTCACAAAAACTAGTATAATGTACTGTAGAAATATTACAATTACAATAATTTATTAATATACATTTTATAAAATTTTATAGACTATTATACATTAAGAACATTAAACAGGAATTGTAGATATAAGTATATTATTTATATTTATAATATTGTTCCCCGCGACTTTGTCCGCGTATTTTAGTTTCAACGGTTTTTCATTTTTGCTCCTTTTGGTCGCAGCGTAATGTTATATAACTTATAGCCCTCCTCAATAAATGGGCTACTAGACACTGAAATAATTTTTCAAATCGGACCAGTAGTTCCTGAGATTAGCGCGTTTAAACAAACAAACAAACTCTTCAGCTTTATATATTAGTATTAGTATAGATACATTTATAATTCATTAAATTTTATTTCCTACTGATTAAGTCAGCTTGCTTATTACTTTAAACTTGTTCTGTAGAAGTACATGTTGTATTTTATATACCTACATCAAATGTATTGTAGCCAAAATTACTATCATATCTGAGGAAGAACCAACTATCTTGCTTAATACCAAGTGAGGCTATTGCAGCGTTTTATTCGAAGTCCTTAGACCTAAACAGTCAGAATGGTTGTCAGAATAGTAATTACTGAAGGACTGTCAAAGGTCAACGTATGACAGTCGGGAGCAACGAATTAACGTGCTTTCCGAGGCACGGACGGGTCTCGGTATGTTTACAAATAGACACCCGTCCACAAAACATCCGCGGCGAGCGCGGCTTAACCTGTATTATCGATCGAACCGTACGGCTTAGACTTAGACACGAGACCTTGTCTTTTCACTTACAAATCAGGTAAACTACTTGCCCGTTGCCGGTTTTCATACAAATAACAAAAGAAAATCGTCGTGCTCACCCGAGATAGTATAACTTTACTACTTGAACTTACTTTACCAGAATCCAACCACAGAATGAGCTACTTTATGAGACAATCAAGTTATCATGACATAAGGAAAAATATAGGAATATGCTGACGGTGCAATATTTACGTCACAAAATCAGAATGAAATCCGCGAATAAAACTATACCCAGATAATAAAATTACTATCGGTAGGTCATTAACCTAACATGTCCCATAAGGCTACGTACACAAGGACTGTCGATACCGACTGCTTTAAGCTGCGACTGCATCGTGAACTATACACTATTATGATAGCCGCCACACATAGAATGCTTGAAATACTGGATCTTTTAAATCTAAAAAAAACAGCTTGACTAAACGGACAAATTGCTGCAGAAAATCTGAAAAATGCCTACTGGAATCTTTTGTTATTAAAGGATTTCTTTTAATAAAATAGCTCGTAAATAAAATTAACACACATTTACCTAACTAATAAACAAACAGAATAACATACACATACACACACACTCACATACAAATACATTTATTCACACACTCACACCTTCTTCTTTTTAATTGGAGTTCTGTAGAAATTTATTTTTTATTTTATTTTGTTCTATATTAGATAAGAATAAGAATAAGAATAAGAATAAAATTTATTGTCTTAACGATGTTTTCTTAGGGCTAGATTAACAAATTACAAGTAATTATAAGATTTACATTTTTGGTAACAGTGGTCCCCAAACTAAGCCAAAGCTTGTATCTTGGGGGCCGGAGTGAGATGTAACAATACATTCATAAGTAAACACAATTGTAGCAGTATAAAAGCAAAGAATTAATATTAAAAAAAAGGTTTAATTATATAATAAAAAGGATAAAAATTGTGTACGTGGCCTGTGTGTGTGTGTATTATGTGGTGTGTATATGTGAGTGTACGTGTAGTGAATGGTGTGTGTGTGCGTGTAGTGTATGGTGTGTGTGTGTGTATGTATGTAGTGTGTGGTGTGGCTGTGTATGTGATGTGTCTGCGTGTATTATGAAAGAATTTCTTCTGTCTCTTCGTACGATAGTGTCATCATCCAGTCTTTTATATGTTTTTTATATTTGTTTAATTTAAGGCCCAGGTTGTTGCAGTGTTTACTGACTTTGTTAAAGACGTGTATATGTGAGTATAATGGGCAGCGTCTTGCTAGAAGGCTTTTAAGCTCAGGAAGGGGAATATGCAAGACACGTTTAGACATTAGGTTTTGGTAGTCTGACCTCTTTTTAAGAGCATTGTATGCGTAAAGGGTGGCATTGAGTATAAATAACTGTCTGGCACGGAGAACGGAAAGTTCTGTGTATAATAGGTCTGTTGGGTATCGGAAGGGCTTATTTAATGTTACTTTAATAACGGCTCTCTGTGCTCTTTCTAATTCTAAGAATATGGTTTTTCCAGCCGCTCCCCATACAGATATACCATATTGTAGAACTGACTGACACAAGCTAAGGTATACTATGCGCAGTGTGTCAAAGGAAGCACAATCACGCAGTTTCTTCATAACAAAGATCAGTTTCCTTATTCGGCCAGAGAGTAATTGTATATGGGGTCTAAAACTTAGGTTTTCGTCTAGTGTGATACCTAGATATTTTAGCGAGTGATTTCGGTCTATGACAAGACAGGAGCAGTTAGAGTAAGTAGGGGTGTTATTGCAGCATGTGTGAAATTTTAGACTTAAATGACGTGGTGGACTTGAAGCTGCTGTTTTATGAAAGGTTATTATTTTAGATAACTATAAAGTTTTATTTTAACTTATATTACGTAATAGATTTTAAGAAGTTATCTTGCGATTGGTGTAAGTGTCTCGTCCTGTAACTCCAGAATTACAACTTAGGGAGTAGGAATGGCTGAAAATCAGCGCTGTGACGGGTCGTGCTCGTCCCGGTACAGCATTAGCTGCGCCATCTCCTTTTGCTACTGTCTTCTACAGACTATTATTTAATCATATGTACTGTGTTTTTATTTTTTAGTAGCAATAAATGTCTTTTTTTTTTTTAATAGTTCGTCTGCTTGTTCTAGTAGTTGATAAAACAAAAAACAAGCGGGGGTGGGGAAAACGTGACGCGCTAGAGTGGTCGACAGCTGGCGCAGTCCATGTGTCCACCTACTTTGATTACTGGCTAACTGTTCGCGCAGTCGGTGTATAAGAGGCCTAAAACTACTATATCCTTTTACCCTAGTCCATTTTTACGACTAGCAAAGATAACGATTTGTTTTCAGCTTTCGTGATCATTAACATCGAGTTTGTTAACGATAATGTTCTGATAACGGAGTTAAATAACGATACGGGAATAACTATTTACTGTTATCGTCTGCTAGGTTATATTGTTTTATAATCGTCGGGGAAGGTAGCCGTTTCATTGTTTTCGAAATTCTAAAACAATGAAACGACGAATTTCGAATGTTTTGATTTTAGATCGTCTTTTGTTTAACGGCTTTGATCTCTTTATATCTATATTTTAATGACTAAGTGCTTTCTTGATCACATTTTCTTGCACTAGCATAGATTCGTATTAATACCATGACAATTTTAATGTCATATCCTATTATTTGTTTTAGTTATTCTAAGCCTTCAACGATAGATAATTGCTATTGGTAGGATTAGTGAATTTAAATTGAACTAGCTGTTTCCCGCGGCTCCGCCCGCGTGGATTTCGGTTATCGCTGCAAAAATTACCCTATGTCCTTTCTCAGTCTCTAGACTTGTACCATTTTTAGGGTTCCGTACCTCAAAAGGTAAAAACGGAACCCTTATAGGATCACTTTGTTGTCCGTCTGTCTGTCTGTCTGTCTGTCTGTCTGTCTGTCTGTCAAGACCTTTTTTCTCAGGAACGCGTGGAGGTATCAAGCTGAAATTCATATCAAATACTCAAGTCTATGGTCTCTTGGAGCTGTGAAAAAATCAAACTTCTAAGTCAACGCGATCAAAAGATACTCCCGTTTATGCCGCAAATTTTCGACACTCGCAAGGGAATCAAAACCTACAGGGTACTTCCCGTGAACTCAGAATCTTGAAATTTGGTACGAAGCAACGTCTTATAACACAGATAAAGGAAAAATTGCGAAAAGCATAAATTTTTAGTTACATCATATAATAAAAATATTTTTAATTATGGATTTCATTTAGCAATAAAAATACCATAACTTTTACTTATATACCTACAGGTTTGTACGGAACCCTCGGTGCGCGAGTCTGACTCGCACTTGGCCGGTTTTTTTTTTAATCCGATTCAGTAAACAATATCGTAATTCTACTCATCTTGCGAGAATATAAATCCGAACATAACACATTTAAGACCTAATACAACATTATAGTACCGGCCTATAAATGTTCCACTGCTGGCCACAGGTCTCTTCTCACGAGAGAAGCTACTAGCATTGATCGCTAGGCTTGCTCATTGCGGGTTGGCGATTTCAGATCCCAATGTTTGGAATCCAGGTTTCCTCACGATGCTTTCCTTCACCGTTTGCCAATGATGTTTTAAAATAATTAAGAAAGTACATTTAACTTTGAATTAGTCACATTGGTATTTGCCTGTAGTTGGTTCGAACCTGTAACCTTGTGCATACAAATCTGTTCGTTAAACCACTAGGCCACCACGACCACATTCAATACAACACAAACATTAAACATTGAATTCTAAACCACAGCAAATCTTACCAATCTATACTAATATTATAAAGCTGAAGAGTTTATTTGTTTGTTTGTTTGTTTGTTTGTTTGTTTGAACGCGCTAATCTCAAGAACTACTGGTTCGAATTGAATAATTCTTTTTGTGTTGGATAGTCCGTTTATTGAGGAAGGCTTTAGGCTATATAACATCACGCTACAACCAATAGGAGCGGAGCATAAATGAAAAATGTTGCAAAAATGAAAAACCGTTGAAACTAAAACACGCGAACAAAGTCGCGGGGGACAGCTAGTTTAACTATAATTTAAATATTAATCAATGGTTATTACGGTAGCCGGTAACATAATTATTATCTAGTTTACGTCAAGTATAAACACAGATTAAACTGCAGTTAACTTTCGCTGACGTTAAATTATGTAAACCTTTTCTATTGGTTCAGTACATTTATAAATTAATACTATTGTTATACGGCTGTGTAAATAATACATCATTTATGCACTTATACAATGGACAGCGGAAACAAAAATATACGATAATGGACCTTACTGCCCTAAAATAATGGTGTCATTGGCGATCTTTTTCAACTCATAATTATGTGGTTGATTGTAAAGGGTCAAAAACCGGGTGAGACCTAATGTGACTTTTTCAATGTTATTTAGATAATTGCTTTATTTGGATTAAATTACATATTCTAGTGGATTTATTCATTAATAACATTGTTTGTTAACACAATAATAGATTCACCGACCAGACGGCAAAAACTATTGACGTATTAGCTTGTATTTAATGGGAATAAATACTAATCTTTAATTCTAAATTATATTATTTTAAATAGAAATAAAGATTCGGTGAGGGTCCTAAATAATCTGTTTAAGTAATTCTACTAAAGATTACTTAATCATTATATGCACATCGCACATCGTTTTGTAAGTATCCATGCATGTAATCAAGATTCGCATACAAAACATCATAGTTGAAAATGTAATTGAACTGGTTATAAAACCATCAGTTCCGAATAATTAAAATTGAATAATTGTTCCGTAATCTTGTTCCGTTCGGAACTGATCAAATTATTATTTTTTTGATACAGATTTTGTTTGATAATACATATTATTTTATTAACGGGAGTTTATTAAATAATCTAATTGAGAAAATAATTAATTTAAATTAAGAAAAAATTAATAAAATTAAACAATATCAACACAAGTAAAAATACATTGTCAATCAATCTAGAACTGAATAGCTTAATTCGATTTATTGCAACGACACATCTAAAATAATTATTGACAAGATCTCGTTCAAAGTAAACAAATTGATAGATTATTATTTATAAGGCAAACAATAAAAACCCAACACAAAAAAAAATGTCACCCACTTCATTAACCAATGTCAATTAACGCAATCGTACTCTCTAAAAAAAGTATCGTTAACAAGCGTGCAATAATAAGGACAATCAACCAGATCTCCCACTTACTTAGGCATTGCCAGCCGCCGACCCATTGTACCGCCAGTTCTTGTACCGATCACACGAATGAATCGCGAGTGTAGTGAATTGTGTTAATTAAAATGTCAGGCCTAACTTGGACTCCCCCTAACATTGCTGAAATCTGTCCGGAACAAAATGCCCCGCTTACGCAATGCTCACCAACGGGCTACATGTTCCTAGCACTTATTTCTCAACTCTACGGTGGATCAAAAGACAACAAGAATACAGAATATTTTGATTATCCCTGGCAGTATCCGAGTGGAGTTAGTGAGTTTCCGGGATCGCCGCTGCAGAATTTTGGACAACAATTCCCGGTACCAACGATTAACCCGAAACCAATACAGCCGGTTTTAGAACCAGTGTTGCACGGAGATTTTTTAAATAAGAACTTTGGTCAAATAAGTACTTCTTCAAGAGTCCAAAGTCACGGGCCAGGATACAGTCGAGGTTTATCAGAAACATCCTCATATTTAACTCAACCGATTTTCGATTTTGAGAAATTTGATAAAAATTATGAAAATACGGACCCTTTTAAATTCAATAATGAATACTCGAAACCAGATCAGTTTAAATTTGAGAAAGATTTCGGACGTCCGATTCCGAAACACCCGATTATGGATTACGATTTCGGTTTCGGGAAGAAGAGCTTTTTGGACAGCGACGTTGCTAATTCTGAGAAAGTTTCTATTAGAGAAGAAAGAAAAACTGGAGCTAAGAGTAGAAAGAAGAGACAATCTATAGAACGGTACGATTTCGTGGTTGTTGGGGCCGGATCTGCTGGGTGTGTCGTTGCTAATCGCTTGTCCGAAGTCAAACAATGGAAGGTGAGTTTTTGTACCCTAACAATGTTTGTAAGTAAGTGTGTTAGTATAACGATGTCATTGAAATCGCTGAACGAAGAGATGGCAAATGAGATGAAATATTTATATAACATTATATGTAATGTTGACGCAAAACAGACCACGTTAGTAATGGTGACAATTATTTGCAATCAATCAGTGCTATTGCTCGCCTGATTGTAACAAAATTGTACCAACACAAAGTTTAATATAATAACCTGAATTTTATGATTGTGAAAGCTCGATACTGTTGCATTAATTGTCATTCACTTTTACATTGATTTTATCACATATATTTCCGTGTTTTACGTGAGCTAAAGCCATTATTCAACTCAATTCAAATTATTCAAATAATATATTATGTATTTAAAAATTAATAGATAAGTTTTAAACCTATCATCAGTACACAATACAGAAATTTCTTTTGCGGTCCCAATTTACCATTCAAAAATTAATATTAAGTAAATTCAAAAGGGAAATCTAGGACTGCGGTACCGATCCAAGATTCCCGTTGACCCCACAAATTGTGAGTGTATCCTACTTTTATCGCCATTATTAAATTATTAGTACCTAAGTTTCCTGAACAAAAAATTTTTTAATTAGCATACATTTTTGTCAATATATATGTATGTTCGCCAAATGAACATTTATTTAAAAGACAGAAAAAAAAACATATTTGCATAGTCTATCGCTAACCCTAATACACGTAAAATTACAACACATTTTAGTAAAAAAGAAAGTTGAAACAAACCTTACGAAAGAAATAATACGGTTAATGTCTGAGACACAGTTTAAAAAAAACTAAGGATTTCATTTCGCAGAAAAATGTTTTTTTGTGAGTTCTACATTATCACAAAAATTAGGGTTGTATGACTTTTAAACGTTTCTTTTAGACGTTTAAAACGTATATAATTATGTTAACGTATATCGCACTACAAATTAAGCTTCATCTTTTGTCAAATCTTTTTTCAAGCAATATTGAGGTCGACTTTCAACCATAGCAGAATTTAACGTGAACGACCGTCTTTATAACCGTCATGACTCATACACTGGGCATTACAGAATATCGCCACATTACAATTACCATTTAAAAAAAATATAAACTAAATAACAACCACTTTCCCGTCTTGGCGGGACTACCTTGCTGCCAGACTCTAATCGTAATGCCAATCCTTAGTAAAATAATCAATTAAAACAAGTAATCTATATCAATAAAAATAGTTTTAAGATTGGCTCGACCGATTTGGCGGTATTTTTATTTTGTTGTTTTTGTCAATGTCATGGTTCGCATGAACGAAAAATCCGCAGGAAATGTCAAAAATTGTCAGGACAACGGCTATCGGATAACCTATTATTAGATTAAACTAAATGCATCATTGTAAAGTAAACGTTACTGAATCAATTACGTCAATATTATGAAAGTTACCTTGAACTTGATCAGATCTTAAACCGATCTATTTAGTACAACCTTGTTAATCAATAAAATAGACGACTACAAGAGTAAAGAATTACCTCAAACAATATGAATATTTTGCTTTATATTTTATTGTAAGTAGAGCTGAGCCCCTCGGTTTCATCCGTGTTCTTTATATTATATTCCCGTAAGACAATTTAATAAGTAATTTCATCAAAATAGGAATTTGTCCCTAATTTCATGGTGTTTTTTTTTTGCTTGAAATCCTAAATTTCTCGTACAGATTAAGTTACCCCTTACCTATATATCCAGCTAGCTGCTTGTAAAATTTTATCAAAATCTGTCTAAGACTTTTGAAGATTATCCGACACAAATAAACAGACAAACATAAATTTATACTTGTGCTTAGGCATACCTATCGTGCAAATAATTGTTTGAGCTAAAAAAAACAATTTTTTGAAATAATAAACAGACACTTAAATTATATTTATTTGTATTGATTAGAGAACCAACTACCTACATTATTCAGATTTATTATTACCTTTGTAAAGTATTAAAAACAATGTTTCGCCACTTGTCTACAAAACATGTCAAGTATTACATTAAAAACGAATTTGATCGAATCGTTTAAAACACACTACGCACAGGAAATGATGTTATTATGTCCTGTGAGTTGGAAACTAAAACATTATGAACTAGTTCAGGTAAAAGTAAGATATTCAACTTTATAGACATAGAAAGAAAAAATAAAAAAAATACTGCAACAAAGAAAGAAATTAAATCTACAAAAAACAACCATTAATTGTGCATCACACACGTGCTTCTCCCATCCGGGCATCGAACCCGAAGCACGTCGTGCACAGTGCTAATTGGCGTGGTGACTTATACCACTCGGTTGCCCGTGCAGTCAGCAAATTTCATTGTATAGGCTACGTCTCTATTACTCTAGACTTTATTTTTTATAATTTTTAATCATGAAATCGTCGTACGTAACTTTTTTTTTTATCAATATAACCTAGTTCTAATTCATGGCAAAGGCAAAACTGTTCAGCCTGTTACATAAAAGTCTGCAACACCACTGGAATGTCAACAAAAATTATGTAAACCTCCTTCAAAGAAAATATTTTATGTTAATATTATAACATTCCGTAGTTATTACGTTAGATTCACAAGGTGACAATGACAGTTTATTTCTAAAAGGTACATCATTATCAACATAAGCCGTGGGAAAAGGACTCTCTTTTTCCCATTGGCTTTTTATTTAATTCTTCTATATTAAACACTACCTGTCCCCCGCGACTTTGTTCGCGTGTTTTAGGTTCAACGGTTTTTCATTTTTGGAACATTTTTCATTTATGCTCCGCTCCTATTGGTCGTATCGTGATGTTATAAAGCCTATAGCCCTCCTCAATAAACGGACTATCCCATACAAAAAGATTTTTTCAATTCGAACCAGTAGTTCCTGAGATACCTAGATCATTAATGAGATTAGCCAGATAACGGTGAGATGACAATTTTATTTTTGTTGTCCGACATAAAAATAAAAAAAATATTAGACACGTATTTTGTAATTTTTACGTGACCAAAAACTCACGTCGATATATTGATTTAAAATGTCGCTTAACGTCACTATTTTGTACATTTTTAACCGACTTCCAAAAAAGAGGAGGTTCTATGTTCCACTGTATGTATTTTATGAGAAATCATTGCGTCATTAGCTCCCATTCCTGAACTATGATTCGGTTTAAATACTTAACAATTTTTATATTTTGAAAAAAATCGTGTCCTTTATTTTTTACTAACTGACGGACTAAATAAATTTATTATTTTCGTACCCAGTCAACTACCCTATTTTTTCGATCTTTATCTTAATCATATTTTTCTTCTGTCAAACCATTTCTTAAGGCTAGGCTGGCAGTCTCATCGGATAAGCTAAATACCAGTATTTTACATAAAAGGAACGCCTATCTGATATCTAGAGCAATTTACCTACTGGGTAATACCAGTATTCCTTCGTAAGACTGTTGGTCAGAATTTTACGGGAGTTAATAACTGCCAAAGATAGTATAACAACCTACTCAAATATGTTCTAATAAAATACCAAGTTTGTAGTTTATAATAAACTAGCTGTCCCCCGCGACTTTGTTCGCGTGTTTTAGTTTCAACGGTTTTTCATTTTTGCAACATTTTTCATTTATGCTCCGCTCCTATTGGTCGTAGCGTGATGTTATATAGCCTATAGCCTTCCTCAATAAACGGACTATCCAATACAAAAAGAATTTTTCAATTCGAACCAGTAGTTCCTGAGATTAGCGCGTTCAAACAAACAAACAAACAAAAAAACTATCTCTTCAGCTTTATAATATTAAGTATAGATTATGATCTTAGAGTAAACATAGACAAGCATGGAGTGCACGTATCGCTAGTAGCCTCTTGTGCCGAGCGCAAGCAAATTTTTAACTAAAAAAATTAATAAAATTACTGCACTCGTTTACTGATTAAATTAATTTTCCGTGCGACGACCGACGTTTATGCGAAAATATCGACAGTTCCGATATTATTAGGGTAATATTTGTTTGAGATAGTTTTAATAAAACGGCACGCTTTGTTTTGACACTAAGTTTACGATTCATACTAAGGTAAAAGCACCTATTACGGAGGTATTTCGCAACATTTGAAAGTAAGAAACAAAAATAAGCATTTGTAGGTATTTTTAAAGGAGCCAAACAACTTTATCGTCAAAAGTGAAATTTATATTTTGTATTGCTGTTAAGTCTATGTTTCTTTTCATGATAATTCTTATTTTAAAAAAATATTTAAATAGTCGGGTCGATTTTCCCTAATACGGAGGTACGATTTTGGTCAGAGCCTATTACTGCGGTAGACGGCTCCTAATACGGAGGGTCAGAAATTATATTCATTGAAGTTCCGTACAAATAATATTTATCAAATAATATAAAATGTGTTAGTAAAGTAAATTGTAAGTTTTTCTTTGCACTTTGCGAATAACTATTAAAACAGAATCATCTGAATCAAAATAGCAACGGCGTTTTATTTGCTTTAGCCTTGCAGGAACATTAAAAACTAAATCCACGCCACTGTCAGAAGAGTTTTGGATTGAAATATTATTATCTATTGTGTTGACGTGATGCATCTCTATCTCCATATTTTCATTTTTTAATTTCTTCATTACACATTCTTTTTTCGATTCTTCTTTTTTCTGTTCAGTCTGCTTGTTTTATCTTTTTATTGTTTATTTTCTCAGTTGTTCAAGTTTTTCTTTTTCTTCTTTCTCTTTGTCTAATCTTCTTTGGTGTTCAATAAATTCTGCTGCAGGAGCTACAGTGGGAGTAACCCTTTTAGTGACCTTTTTGGTTTTGGGATTATTCTCGGTTTTCTGAAAAAAAAATGCATTCTTGAAAGGCGTTATTCCTTTGAATGGGGTCGGCGTGACATAACTATTGGAGTTGGAGTTTTTCTTGTACTAGGCATTATTAAAAATTTTTGAAGGGTATCTATTTCTTTCGAATACTTGTTGTCTGTCAGCGGTTCTTTTTGCGTCTTCGTTTATTATTAATTTTATTATATTGTTTCTTTCTGTCCATATTGTCTATAAAACAGAAATAAAAATTACGTAGATTGCATAAATTCAAATAAAAATATTTACATAAATTTATAAGATTTTATAGCTTTTGTTTTTATCAAAAAAACATACATATCAAAAAAAAAAGATACAAATCTTTTTATTTATTTACGGAACCCTAAAACTTGTAATTTTATGTTCTATGAATATGGTCGTAATAGGAGATCATATAACCTAATACAGAGTTACCTGGAAATAACTACCACCGTAATAGGAAAACTACTCGTGTTTTTAATAATCCTAATTCTGACCCACGAAATTTCGATAAACAAAAGAGTGTAAATGCCTAATCAAACTATAACAGTTTTTTGGCTCAGATGTGTAAAACTCAAGTTAACAGTTATACAAAATAAATGAGTTGTGTTAAATTAAAATACACCTTCCTATTTTTACCCCTTCTAAGAAACCAACATTTTGTACTCAACAGTTTTCATATTTAACTAGATTTCTAATTAAGAACACATACCGCAGAATATGGTTTTTACTGTATGAGATTAATAATGATTTTAATTAAACCTGGAACTAATTCAATAAGTTAATAAATTGAAAGTTATAAACAATTAAACATAGCCAGTATTTTTCCTATTTCGGAGTTATACCACCGTATTAGGATTAATCTATAAAATTCGTATCCTATTACGGCGGTATTTTATTTCTTATTTTTTGGGTAAAAAATGAGTTACAAATATGAAACAAGCTATTTAAATAGTAGGTGTAATAGTAGGAAAATGCTATACATAACACATTAACAAACTTGAACGGGTTATTAATACAAAAAACTTAGTTTATAAATATTAGTGTACTTACTTTTGTTGGTGCGCGTTTGTATGGAAACTCCTCTCAAGTCGATGTCGTTACACAAAATGATTGATCTTGTTGTGTTGCCTATGTGCTATACTTGCAAATGTCAGTAAAGTCATGAAGGAATAGATTGAGAATAAATAGTTTACGTTTTTTTTGTACTTAAACTGAAAAAATCAGGAATAAAACTCGAAAATAGAAATACCACCGTAATAGGAAGCGATTTTGACTACCGCCGTATTAGGAGCTTTTACCTTAGTGCCTACAGTTCAAACTCAATATGCGCTCTCTATAGTTTACTTATTTTTCCTCAAAGGTTATGATACAAATCGAACCTACTCACTAACTGAACAATGGGTGTCGTCTCTAGTTCATAGCATAGCATGAGCCATTGCATCTCAAGGCTAACCGCTGAAAAATAACCCTAGATAAGTATGTACGTCAATGTAATCGCTTTGCATGGTTTTGTAGCCACGTTCATACTTAGCTATACAAATGAATGGTCACCAATCAATGAATCCATCGCAGCAAGCGTGGCTTAACCTTTAATATCCATACCTCACACATTCTTAAGTTATTAGGAGACCAAAACGAAATGCTTCCGAGAATAGTGTACATATTCAATTGTTTTTTTTTTTTTTTTCAATAAATAAATGTATTCTAATTTTGTTCAAGGCCAGTGCTTATAAATTAAAAGTTATTTTTAAACAAATAGGTTCGTTGCGCATGTCTTCAATTGAATTAATTTGTTATTTATTCATTTTATTTAAAGATTTTCCATTAAACCTTGTTACATTCCCGTATCTTTACTTCGTTTTATACAGCGCGACATAATTGTACAAATGCCTTTGTGTGGCCGTATTTATTTATTTATTTATTTATTTATATATATGGATCTCCAACGAAGAATACACAAATTACATTTTTAGAGAAAAGTAGAGTATACATTTGAGTTGTGCTCCCTCAATTAAAGGAGATCACAGCATTTACATTTAGACACACAGGTGAACAAACTTACATACTATGTGAGAAATTTAAGTTTTGAAACAGAACGTAAAACATATATAAACTAAAGTTTAAGTTATACACTTAAAAAGTAATTCAGAGTAAAGAATTAAAATAATAATGATGGGATTTATATGGAAAGTAGTAATTTTAATTTTAATTTTTTTTAATAGGATTCAAATACCTGCTATTATTTGTGTTACTTCTTTTAAGTTCTTTTATTTCTTCTAACTTTCAAGCATGACAATTTTCTCATTAAAATAGGAACATCTATTGCAATGACATGTTAAGTAAAAATGCCTTTTTCTTTTCTTGCTAGGAAAATCTGGGCTTCTTTAGAATACCCTACCCAAGAATCATCGCAATGTGATCATTAGTTAGGAATACAAAATGCACAAAACAAACAAATCGTTATTTTGATAGTTTACTGAAGTTGTCAGCAGTATGGTACATACCTATTTATTGTGAAGTTTAAACATTTATTTATTTATTTATTGATATACCAACAGCATAACATATTACAATAGGCTAAATTTATTCTCTATAATAATTCTAATATGTATGCCTATTATAGGTATACACAGCATTCACAATATCATAGTATTAATGTAAAGTGTAACAAAAAAAAAACAAATAATAAATAACTAAATTAAATAGTGCTACCTCTCCTCTCTCTAAAATATAAGAAAAAAATTAACATTAAGAACAAATTTACAAATAAATATATTTTAATATGAAGATATTTTTGTGTTTGCAGCCATAATGTCACCTATTGTAATCTATTGTAATTTGGTCTCTAAAATTTTTCAATAAATCGGCGTGTATGTCTATGGTAGGCGATTTGTGGCAAAGGGTGTTGTAAGTCCTAAAAATTCGAATTAGTGGAGCGTTTAAACCTGAATTGGTATTTCGTCGCGGGATATAAAACGTGTGACTTATTGGGTGCCTGGGAATTCTAGATGGAACTGAATATAGAATGTTTTCGACCAGGGCGTTACATTGTGAGATACCGTTTACAATTTTAAATAAAAACATAAGATCCCTGGTTTGACGACGATCTCGAAGTGATCTCATATTGAAATGCTGTAGACGCTGTTGATATGGATTGCGGTAACTTATATCTGAGGATTGATAAGCGAGATGTCTTGTAAATGCTCTTTGTATACTCTCAAGTTTCTGCGAATGGACAACATAAAATGGATTCCAGACTACGCTTGCATATTCCAGTTGACTGCGTACCAAAGTATTGAATAAAAGTATTTTGGTCTTAGGTAGTTGAAAGCCCCTCGCATTACGCTTAATAAATCCCAACATTTGAGCAGCTTTTTTGACAACTTTATTGAAATGCGGTTTAAAGCTTAGAGCATCATCAACCAGCACACCAAGATCACGTATTTCATTTACTTGCGCTAAATTCGTGTTGCACAACATGTAATTAAACGGAACGGACGCTTTTTTTTTAGAAAATCGAATATGAAAGCATTTTTTTGCATTCAGGTTCATATTATTGACTTTACACCAGTTCTCAATACTATTTAGGTCCTCTTGTAAAAGTAAACTGTCTTCAGGTGTTATGATCTTTCTATATAATTTTAAATCGTCTGGAAAGAGTAAACATTGACTATGTCTGACCTCGCTAACAATGTCGTTAATGAATAATAAAAACAAAACTGGTCCAAGATGTGAGCCTTGCGGAACTCCGGAGCGTGCATGAAATTCATTTGATGCATAACCATAATTATATTCACATAATAACTATTTTTTGATAATAAAAAAATGTACTTTCAAAGCCGTGATTTTAATTTAGGCACAACTCTGACTTAGCCTAACTTAGACTTAGGACGTGTTTTTCTTTACTTACTGTCATTTAAAAAAAAAAAAAAATTGCCACATTACATAAATTACTACAACAAGAGACACAAAACAAACACTCAAACATACATACCTTATAAACCACTATATTTACTAACAAGCCCTATTAACTATAAGACAGTACATTTTCTATCAAAAAGTAAGTTCACGCTAATGACACACTCAACCCTTTTGCTAAACATCCTGACGAGGCCGCGCAGAGCTTGCGCAAGCGACCCCCGGCAAAGGCAAGGCCGGGACCAGGGTGTTTTTAGTCGGTGTAAGTCTGACATATCCACACGCCGCGCGCCGTGCCCTCGGCGTAAGTTGAAGTCATTAGTGTTTCACCATTACACAAAAAAGGTTTATCTAAACCCAATTAGGGTAGAACTATTTCTTAATCGACCTCACTTGACCTAGATGCAATATTTTTTGTTTGCTTTGAATAATTCAGTCAGATTAAATTGTTGTAGATTAAAACAAAAGACATTTATTGCTACTAAAATAAAGTAAAACACGGTACATATTATTAAATATCAGTCTGCAGAAGACAGTAGCAACAGGAGATGGCTCAGCTAATGCTGTACCGGGATGAGCACGACCCGTCACAGCGATGATTTTCAGTCATTCTTACTCCCTAAGTTGTAATGCGTTCGTTGCAGAACTTTAATTAGTTTTAACTATCTCTACTGAGAATGGGTGGCCACGAGACCCTACCTATAGATGAGCATTAATCATGTATCATAGGAACCTATGGACCTACCTAAATTCCGACTGTCATACGCAACCTTTGACGGACAAGACAGAAGTTGAAAAATTATCACTTTTTATACTTTATTATAACCTTTTAGGTGTCCCACAGCTGGACAAAGGTCTCCCCCAATTTGCTCCAGGCTCCTCTGTCTGAAGCTGCTTATCCCAATCTGGCAAAAAGCGATCGCTAGCGTCTTTTCGGCCTACCCCGTTTTCGAGTTCCGGCTCTAGGTATCCACTCAGTGGCAATTTTCGCCCATCTATCCGTATCTATGCGAATAAAATGACCATTAAGAAACTTAATAAAATCTCCAACTTGCAGCAAGCAAGCATGATGATCAATACCTTCTCAGAACAAGAGTATTTTGCTACATAATGTACGGTACATAAATTCTTCATAATCTTTTATCTCTTAACAGTAGCAGGTAATCGTTAATGCAGTAATATTACAATGCCACGGGAACCTTGCAAGCGCTTGCAATACTGTCGCAACAGAACACTTAGTAATGATAAAAATTTGCCCCGGTTCGAATACAACAAAAACGCCTTATGCATCTATAAATAGAATAAGAGAAAGTATATATTAGCATAACCTATATATTACTTATGTATCTTATTTATTTCTGCTAATTTTGCAGTTAATTTAAAAGATAAACTAAAACATTTTAAGCCGTGTCTGCTGCCAAAATTCTAACTTAACATTAGTTAGAAACTTTGACGACCTCCGTGGTCACACCGGTTTTCAACGTCTCGCCAGCTCTGAGGTCCCGGGTTCCATCCCCGGCTGGGTCACTGTAGAAAACTACTTTACTGCGTTGTCTCGGGTCTGGGTGTATGTGGTACCTTTCACAATTGCTTTAGCTACTTACTTTGGGTTTAGAGCAATGTATGTGATGTTGTAAAAAAAAAAACATTAATTAGGGGTGTGGTCTAGCACGATCGACGGTTTTTATTAGCCAAAATGTTTAGGACATACCTCTTATTTATGTTTTCTAACAATGTTATGTTTAAAAACTGCTACAGCAGACCCGGCTAAAGAGAAAGAAACAAATAGATATCAATATTATCTCACAGGCAGGACTTCAGTTAGTTCCCCACCGGATCCCCGCCGAGCATGCTTTAGCGAACCCGGGACATCGGCAAAGGCAAGGACGGGACCGCGGTGTTTTTAGTCGGTGCAAGTCCGCCATATCCCCACGTCGTGCCTTGAGCGTTGGTTGAAGGCTTTAGATTTTCATCCCGTATCAAAAAATAAAACAAAAGTACTCGTACTTCAGTTAGAACTAATCGTAAAATATCAATAAAAATCGAATAACATATAATTATGATGGGGTCATGTACCTAATCACGGCTTTTTTTAAAAGATCTGTCGCAGTAATCATTTAAAAGGGTTTTTATTTCTGTGACATAAAGTGTAGCTATAAATACATATTACCGAAAAAAAGGTATCGTGACGTTGTGTAATCAGCAAATTAAATTGACAATTGTAGAATTGCTTAATCAACCATACTAGCTAACCCTGAGTCTGAGTAAGTCCGGTACTTTACATTGTTCAAGTTTTTACGTGTAACTTATTCTTTAAATTATTTTCAAAAATCAATTTCTTTTCTTACAATTACAATGTTACTTTTTAATATTTTGAGAATCTTATGTCAAAATACCATTTAATCAAAAATTTAATACTTCTGACAATTCTTAACTGCGTTCCGCGCAGAACGCTTATGAAATAGCTGGTTTAAAATATATTTTTTACTGTTTAATATTTACTTAACATATTTAAACAAAAAACAAAGCTATGACGGTACAATTTAGTTTAAAGTATCAAGTGAAAGATCATGGCCGGAACAAATGCCATTGACTGTTACAATAAATAAACTATAAATACGTAATTCATATTTATTTTTAGTGCAAAGCTATTAAAATTCCGTTCTTGCTTAGGCTTGAGAAAAAGCCGACGTTTCAGTCGAAACCTACGACTATATTTAATTTTTATTTGTTACTAACAGTGCTTAGCAACAATTTTCGTTTAGGCAATAAAATAATATTTTATTATTTTTATAACAAGCTATTATTTAACTAACAAAGCATGCAAGTTTCCTACTCCTCCTATTTACTTCTTCTTATTAATTCCGTTGCGGGTTCCAAGACAGTCAATAATTTCCCTGGGACACACCGAGCTTAACTGTTTCGGTGGTATTATAGATATAGATCCTGGCTTACAGGAGTTGCAATGATGGGCATGTGTAGTGGGCTAGTCTCGATAGCAAAGCATACTTAGGCATGTTCAAATATTACTCGGTTTATGTCAAATCTTGCAAGCTGAAATAAAATGTTGTGTCTGCCGATTGACTTGAAATGTTTCATACTTATGTAAGACAGTGACAATGCACTTTATATATTTTTGAGCTGGTCTAATAACGGCGACGTGCCGCGGGTTCGATCTCAACATAGGAGACGAGCATTTGTGGTCACACAATTTTTTGTCCAAAGTCCTAAGTCTTGGTGTACTTTGTGCGTGAGATTTGAATGTTTGTAAAACACCCCGCGACTCAAGGATTATATTAGTACCGCAACCGTTTTCATTAAACAAAAAACTATCTCATCAAATTATTGTTTTATTCATCTTCACTAGTATTACAAGCCTAAATTATATAAAAGCTTGTTTCTATATGTCCCTACAACATAACCTAGACAAACCAATCAATAATACTGAAATAAAAAACAAAGCAATATCGAACGAAAGTGATAATGTTGGGAAATCACGTTATTCAAGAGAAAGATTGTAATCGCGATAACAAACACAATGGTAATAAAAAGAGAGTTACGAGAGAATATTGTTCAATGAAGATAATCTTTGTAAAGTGCCGTAAGATTTTATAAACGGCGCTGAAAGAGAAATATCTGTGTCAGAAGAAATAAAATATACTAATACGGATTTAGACAGATGGCGAGAAGACAAAATTTCCAATAATAAAGACATGAATGCTTACAATGGTCTGTGCCCTTACTCTCCAATTTAATTTTAATTATAATACAATGCCAATGCAACATTGTTATTCATTTAGCAGGCACACAAAGATCACAAAGTACAAAATAATATTGTTTTGCCCTCTAAATTAATATCAATTTTGTATTGGCATTGTATTGGAATTAAAATTAAATTTATGAGTTACGGCACTGAGCTTTAGTATCATCTATAACTACACTACTAATATTATAAATGCGAAAATAATTCTGTGTCCTGTCTATTTGTCCGTAACACTTTCAAGGCGAAACTAAACAACAGATATTATTAAAATTTGATATGATGTTAGCTTGACCTAATAAAGAACTAGGACATAATAGGCTGCTTTTTGACGTAATAAAAGATACCCACGTCGGCGGAGCTGCAGGAAAAAGCTAGTAAAATGACAAAAACAAAAAAACAGATCAAAAGGTGCTGTGGATTCAAAAAATAATTTATTTAATTTAAAATGGTTATAAAATAATCAATAAAATTAAATTAAAGAATTTTACTAACGTCCGACAAGTCTGGCAGATTTTCCCATAGCGCTACTAAAAAAAACTCAAGCATCTAGAGTTGTAGGAAACAAAACACTACTATATAATAGTGAAACTGTTCCCAGGTCCCATAAACATGAAACAATGAGACGAGACTATAACGAAAAAGTATACAAATGCAGTCTATACGGTATTGTTCTAAGATAGTTTAATTTTAAAACTTTTACTAACTCTTGAATCATTCTGCAAATGCTTATTGATGTCATGGGATTCAAGTTTTTTTATGGCCTGATTATCTTCGTTGTTAATTCATCGATTAATAGGATTTGTTTATGAAGTTGTTTTGTTAGGTTAAATTTCTTTGTTTTCTTAGAGCGAGTGGTAGTGACATTCTGTGGCGTTAAGGTTTCTACCGAATCAGGCCAAAATGTGTAGTACCATAAGGTAGCGGAATCTGGATTTAATTAGATCACTGCACTTTAGAGAGATTACTATGGTAGATCTAGAGGCCCAAATTACTTTTTAGTTGCATCAAGGCATTTCCAATATACCTCCAGTGTTAGAAATGTCCATGAACCTGAACAGCGACATTCACTAACCATCAAGTAAGACAAAGTCCGTTTGTCAACTTATGACAATCAACTATTTACTTTAGGCTACAGAGGATTGAGTCATAGAAATCGAAATTCAAGACCAATGACATGCCATTTCCGAAGCCGGAACTTTGGCAATTAAAATCTATCACAGGGATTGGACAAGCACCCATGACCTAATGCTCTAGATTCTTAAAGTATTGTTCATTAAAGGTTTCCATAAAAATATAGAAATAATAAATGAATACTTATTTGCAAAATAAAAAATAACATGATTAAAAATTTTAATTTAAAAATATCTAACTATTCTATAAACCGCATGACTGATATAGAAATCAGTAGCAATAAATCCGAAATTTCGAAACCTTTGTAGTGTCTCAAATAGGAAAATGTATTACAAGCTCTAAATAACATTTAGCAAACAGCTGACCGCAAATATCAATACGAACTTGTAGTTATTGCGAAAACAGGTTATTAGCCGTTTATACTGGCTGTTGTGAACTATTTAATCGTAGATACAAGACCGATAATGACCGAACTGATAGCAATATTGTTGAACTAAAGCTGAATTATTGATATTGGGCCATATAATTGTATGTTTACAGTTATTTTGTTGAATTTATCATTGTTTAATTAGATAAAACAGTTGAATTTAAAGAATAAAATAATGTTGCTATTGCAAACGATATATTTACCTTAGCTATTTAATTAAAATAAATTGATTACACTTTATTCAAAGAAACGGGTTTTCTGAATGTTATAAATAATATAAAAAATGTATTATGTGGATAACATCACTTATATTGCTCCAAAAGTAAGTAGCTGTATATACTTGTGTAAAAGAATCCAGAGACATCGAAGGAACCTCAAACAACCAGACCCGAGACAATTAAAAAATGTGGTTTTCTCCATTGTTCCGTCCCGGATCGAACCCTAGACCTCAGAGTTTTGCCGGATTGGTGGGAAGCGGCTTCAGACAGAGAAGCCTGAACTAGAGATGCAAATTGGGGGAGACCTTTCAGCAGAGGGACACCTTAAAGGTTACAAAAAAAAACTTTAACAAGAAACTATGTTTCGTAAAAGGACTGATAAGCTAATGCTCAATATTACAATATATCCGGCTCACATTCACTTTACCTGCTATGCTAATTATTCTATTTACGTCAGAGATAATAAGGTTGTTTTGATCTAAATGCTAAACAACGAAATACTTCCGATGGATGTGTAAATCAATTAGTTTTTTTCCAATTAGAGCGCGGGATTTGACATATACGCTTAGGTTTAGTTTTTCAAGAATATAAGCCTTGCTGGGCCATTATAAAATGGGCAATAGGGGAGCGGGCTGGGTATGAAAAGAAAATATCTATTTAGTCCACCAAATGATAATAAAAAAAAAACTTGTATTTTTTTATTTTATCAAATCAATAAAAAATTACAAAGTTAAAGCGCTTTAAAGTTCTGGAGAGGGGCTTGTGACGTCACTTGTGGGTAAAAAATCGACGTCACGCGACATTTCCATTCACGTTTGTTTAATTAAAAATATATATATATGTGTCCAATATTTATTTTAATATCTGTGTGACGCGTAAATAAAAACATGGTTTGATCCTCTATTAGACGAACTCTTAGCAGATCACCCAGGAGACAGTAGATGAATTCATAATAATGATTCTTCCAAATGACCCCTTTAACGCCCTTAGTATTTTAGTATTTTATGTACTGTTTGTTGTTTGTGTGACTGCTAAATAAATAACAATTTTGCGTTGACATTGTATTGGAGTTGTAATTCATTCAAAAGTAACCCGCCAAGCACCTTTAAGCAGTAGGTAATATAGAATTATCATATTCATATTCAATCGAATATTAATATGATAATATATAAATATAAAAATAATAAGCTATGAGACCCAAAAATATAGTTATTTATTAGAATACAGATAGATAAACAACAATACCAGCCTATAAATGTCCCACTACTTGGCACTGGCCTTTTCTCATATAGAGAAGGAATGAGCATTGATCACCACGCTTGCTCATTGTGAGTTGGCAATTTCAGATTTAAATTTTTGGAATACAGGTTTCCTCACGACGTTTTCCTTCACCTATGGTCAATGATATCTTAGAATAATTAAGAATTGTACATAGTATAACTTTGAAAAAGTCACATTAGTACTTGTCTGTAACGGGTTCGAACCTGCAACCTTGTGCACACAAATCCTTAAAATATAATCCACATCCCAAAATAATTAAACCGTTAGACCACCATGACACTTAAAGATAAATACATCAATATTATTGTAGACTTCATTTGTTTAAAATATGTGATAAAATAAAATAACGCTGGCGTCATAAAAAAAACTGGAAACAACTTCAAAAACAAAGGCAAAGTAATTGAAGCCGAGAAGTATATAATTATGATTGAATTGAAGCCATTATACCCGCAGCTAAATTTAATGTTACTAAAGATATTATATTACTCACCCGTTCTTGTAAACAAGTATTTTCTTTTATGTCATCATTTTTAAATGGAAAGGAAATTCTATTAAAAAGATAATGTTATAACCTTAGAGGATACAAGCATAGAATGCGCGCATCGCTAATAGAACGTAGTTTCGAGCGTAAACAATTTTTTTACTATAAGTACTACGCTCGTTTACTGATTTATTAGGTTTTGAGATAGTTTAATAAAACGGTGCGCTCTATTTTAACACTAATTATACGACTTTTAACTTGTTCATAGTGGTGCCTACAGTTCATACTCGATATATGCACTCCATTGTTAACTATTTTTTAATCTAAAGTGTTAACATATTTAGGATGTTACCCAAAAGACAATATATACAAAAGAGATAAAGAACAAACCTTGTATAGAGTCAGTTTACAAAATTTCATTTAAAATGAGTTAATTAAATAATTGATATCCAAATCTATTGCTGAAAACATTAAACAATTAAATTAAAATCCATATAAAATATATATAATATAATATAAATGTGGACAACATCATATTATACATTGCTCTGAATCCAAAGTAAGTAGCTAAAGCACTTGTGTTATGGAATTCAGAGACAACGAAGGTACCACAAACACCCTACCCGAGACAATGTAGAAAAGGGGTTTTCTACATTGACCCGGCCGGGGATAGAACCCGGGGACCCGGGGACTCGACCACGGAGGTCGACTAAGACAGTACAGTATATAAAGATATATTAGCGGGAGCGAATTTGTTTTATACTATTTTATAATATATTACTGGTTATGGTGCCATATTGTTGTTAAGTAAGTTAACTATTTATTGTATCATAATATAAATAATTGATGAAGAGAAATAGCCATATGTTGGAGCGCCTGATGAAATTGCAATAGCAACAACCTTCTGACGGCCTAATTAGCGCTAATTAACTAATTTTACAAACAATATGTTGTGTCTACCGACCTTCACTTGCTGCCATTAGCTTGTACAGTTAACACCGAATTATAATTTCTCCTTGCACTGAGCATTCTTGCAGTTCGTTATTTCAAAAAACCCCTTAGAACCCTATACATGGTCCTTCGAGCCGGATTACTTAAATATAAAGAAGATCGGCGATTATTGGGAAAAAGGATTTAAGGAGTTATTATCCATCGTGACGTGGAGGTTTGGATCGGACTGAGCTCGAGCAACGTTAGCGGTGTATAGCACTAATTTAACTAATGGTATTGCCCAACACTCAGGTAATATAAATAAATAGCCCAATTAAAAAAGGTTAGTGAATTTATTTATTGTATTACATAGCCTATTGTGTTAGATTAATATCATTAGGTGCCTACGTCATACAGTGTGATTAATATTTTACATAACAGCAAATATAAAGTTTAAAATCATACTTATTATAGTAGTTAGCTTAGTGCTACATCATTTAAACTTGGTATATATAAAGCTGTAATTAATTTACATCGTATATTGTTAGTAGGTATCTTAACACAGTAAATAGGTAGTATATAAGAGTGGTTGATTAGTGCAAGTCATTGTAAAATCTGTAGTCATTTATTATTCGAAAGTGTATACAGTGTATTAACTTAATTATTAGTGTATTTGTATTAGTGTGTTAGATTGCCTTATTATTATCTTGTTTGCGTTAGCAATTTACACAAAAAATTGTGTTTAATCGAATAACTTAAAGTTATATGGCCTTATGCAGTTTACATTCATGTCTTGATTGTTTTACAATATCAGTTAGTTAAAAGTAGAAAAACAATTATTAGGCTTCTGCCAAAGCTACTTATATTTCTCGAATTATACATTGTATTGCAACAAATTTCAGGTTGACGACACTTGCCTCCCAGTATGTCCGAGGAAAGAGAATTGATCAAGAAGCGCGGTAGCTTCAAGGGCCGTTTGACTTCTTTTGTTAACTTCCTGGACTCACTCAAGGACAAAGAGCTAAATAGTTATGACATCTCCGAATTGCAGTTGCGCGTAGGCAAGATCGAGTCATTGTACGAGCAATATGACGAGGTACAGTTACGGCTGGAATGCATTGTAGAGGATATAAAATTGCAATACTCTGAACGTTCTGATTTCGAGTCTGTTTATTATAAATCCTTATCCAGAGCTCAAAATATCATGAGTGACTTTAATAAGGATAATAAATCAATGGAAAGTTGTAAAAGTACGCGTACTGGCAGCCACAAGCCGGTTAAGTTGCCAACGATTCAGCTACCAAGGTTTAGTGGATTATATAGTAATTGGTTAGAGTTTCGCGACACCTTTAACAGCCTCATCCATAGTAACGATGACATAGATGAAATTAATAAGTTCCATTACTTGAGAGCATCACTTGAGGGAACTGCTGCTATTGTTATTAAATCCATTGAGTTTTCTTCAAGCAATTATTCGGTGGCATGGAAGTTATTACGTGACCGATTTGACAACAAAAGATTACTAGTCCAAAATCATGTTTCTGCACTATTCAATATTGAATGTATTTTAAGGGAATCTTCTGTTGCATTAAAGGGCCTAATCGATCAATTAAATAAAGACTTACGAGCATTGGAGTCGTTAGGGGAGCCTGTTAAGCAGTGGGACACGTTATTGATTTATATAGTGACTCGCAAGCTTGATCAAAAGACATATCGTGAGTGGGAAGAATGCAAAGGTAGGATAGATAAAGACAGCCCGATTACGTTCGACGATTTTATGCAATTCCTGCGTAATCGAGCCGATCTAATTGAAACCTTAGAATTATCTCGCAATAATTATTCACAAACGCCTAGTAAATCATGCCCTAAGATCAAGTCTATGGTAGCTACTCAGTCTCCTAATAATGCGTCGAATAATACAGAAATGACTCATAAGGTATGTCCTAAATGTAACAACGACCATTCGTTAAATAATTGTCCACAGTTTCTCGCACTAAGTAATGACGCTCGACTCAAACTACTACCCACTTATAAAATTTGTTTTAACTGTTTTCGTTCCGGTCACTATGCAAACCATTGTAAAAAACCGGGTTGTAAGCTATGCAAACGTAGGCACAATACACTAATTCACACTGATACCAAAAGCACTATTGTGAATACAATTAGTGATAATAATTCTAATAACTTGTCAGCATCCTCGTCTTTATCGTCTGGTACCACGGACACGAATAACGTAGCATTGTCAGCAAACATTGCATCCTCCTGTGATCTTAAGCAGCGTGATGTGTTGTTGTCGACCGCTCTGATCAAACTGCGGGACCACAATGGTTGTATGCATATCGTTCGCGCGGTTCTTGATAGCGGTAGCACATCGTCATTCATGACAGACCGGTTATGCAGACAATTAAATTTAATTACTAGCCAGGTAAACAAATCTATACTTGGTATAAATAATGTCACGTCGCACGTAGGCAAATTATGTCGTGTTAAGATAACATCAATAGATGATAAAGCGACTTTCAATCTTAATTGTTTTGTTCTGCCTTACATTACAAGTAATGTCCCGTGCCGTGAGGTAAATTGTTCTGATTTTGATATTCCGTCGAACATTACTTTAGCAGATCCTACGTTTTGTAAGCCCGCTGATGTAGATATTTTAATCGGTGCTGATCTCTTTTGGGAGTTGTTAGGATCACAAAAACTAAAGTTAGGTACCGGGAAACCAATTTTATATGAAACTCGTTTAGGATGGATAGTTTCCGGTCCAATCAGCCAAAATTATATTTCATTAGTATCAAATGATTTAAAATGCAATTTGTCAAACTCGGTTTCTGAAAACAACTTTGACTTAGAACAACTAAGAGCTGATTTAACAAAGTTTTGGCAATTGGAGGAGGTGAACACAAAATCTTCTGTTGCTTATATGCCAGAAGAGAAGACGTGTGAGGATCATTTTGTTAAAAATACGATTCGATTGTCTGATGGCCGGTTTTGTGTTCGCATACCTCTTAAAAAAGATCCATCAGTTTTAGGTTATTCTTTTAAGAAAGCTACACATTGTTTACAATCATTAGAGCGTAGATTAAAAGTTAAATCTGATTTTAGTAGAATGTATCGTGAATTCATGTTAGAATACGAGACACTTGGTCATATGACTAATATCAATAGATCAAATTTGTGTTCGGGTTATTTTATTCCGCATCACGGTGTTTTACGCGATTCGAGTAGCACGACAAAACTTCGTGTTGTCTTTAATGCCAGTTGTCCTACTTCGACGGGAGTGTCCTTTAACGATCTACAGATGGTTGGGCCAACTGTACAGGACGATCTTTTGTCTATACTTCTTCGCTTTAGATTCCACAAGTATGTTTTATCTGCAGACGTGGAGAAGATGTATAGGCAAATTAGCGTTCACCCGTCGGATAGGTACTTACAACAAGTTGTTTGGCGTGACTGTGTTGGTGACCACATTAAAGTCTATGAATTAAACACAGTCACGTACGGTACGGCTAGTGCTCCGTTTCTTGCCACGCGATGTCTCAAACAGATAGGTCTCGAATGTAGTGACCCTAAAATAGCTGAGATCATCACTCATGACTTTTACGTCGATGATTTGCTTACCGGTGGTGATGATTTAGACGAAGTCAAATTCATTCGTTCTCAAGTGACCAAAGAGCTGGCGTCGGCGTGTATGCCGCTGAGAAAGTGGAAGTCAAATGAGCTTCAACTGGTGGCGGATACTGTTTGTGACTCATTTGATTTAAACATTGGATCTAATGAGCCTGACAAGTTACTTGGTCTTAGTTGGTATGTCAGTCCTGATGCATTAGGTTTCCCTGTAACTCTGAGTCATCCTTCATCTGGGTATACTAAGCGTGATTTGTTGTCCGTGATTGCACGAATCTTTGATCCCTTAGGTCTATTGAGCCCTATAGTTGTCTCCATGAAAATGCTACTGCAAAAGATGTGGTTAGATAAATTGTCTTGGGATCAACCACTGCCTAGTGAAATAAGTAAACATTGGGATGTAATAATTAAGTCAATGCCTCTTTTAAATAAATTACGTGTTCCGCGAATTGTAGTTTGCAATTTATATAAGGAGTTAGAGCTCCACATATTTACAGATGCGTCTGAGTCCGCATACGGTGCTTGCGTTTACATTCGCAGTATTAATGATAAAGGCGAGTATTTGGTACGCTTGTTGATGGCTAAGAGTCGTGTAGCTCCCATAAAGCCCACAACAATTCCGCGGCTGGAGTTGTGTGGTGCAGTAGTCGGTTCTCGACTTTATGAGAAGGTGGCGAACTCACTTCGGGTGGATACCAGTCGGGTCTATTGTTGGACTGACTCGACCATCGTGTTGGGCTGGTTACAGATGATGCCTACCAAGCTTCAGCCGTTTGTGCGCAATCGCGTTGCTGAAGTTTTGGATAAGGCGGGTAACTGTACCTGGAGACACGTCCCAACCGATAAAAATCCTGCAGACCTAATATCTCGTGGCGTGGATATTAGTGTTCTGCAGGATTTGGATCTATGGTGGTCAGGACCAGACTTTTTACGACTGGACCTGTCTGAGTGGCCTTGTCAAGCCAAATACTCAAGACTCGAGACGTTGCCGGAGACTCGACCGAACGTAGTTTTAAGTGCGGTCATGCTTGAATCTAAGGGTGAGGCATTGATTGAATTTAGTCGTTTTTCTAATTATCTACGGCTTATGCGCTCTGTAGCTTATATGTTGCGATTTATTAAATCATGCAGGAGACAGTATACCAAAACTAATTATTTAACACTAGATGAGTTGCAAAATGCACTTACTGCTGTCATCCGTAGAAGTCAGGAAGAATCATTTCCTGACTATCAATTACTTTTAACTAAAAAGCGTTTACCGCAAAAGAGTGCCCTTCTTAAATTTAATGTTTATTTAGATAGCAATAATATAATGCGAGTGGGAGGGCGTCTCAATAATTCTAGCTTTGCCTATGATAAAAAACACCCTAGTCTATTACAGTCCACTCATCATTTTACAAAATTATTATTTGACCACGAGCATAAAAGGCTACTGCACGCTGGCCCGCAATTATTATTAGCTTCTATTAGGGAATCTTACTGGCCAATAGGGGGTCGCAACTTGGCGAGGGCCTGTTATCACAAGTGTGTTTTGTGCCGTCGCATGAAAGGCAAGGTAGTAGCACCGATCATGGGTAATTTACCTAAAGAACGCCTTCGTCCAGGTTATCCCTTTGAGAGCACGGGAGTCGATTACGCCGGGCCTATTATGTGTGCCAGTCGTCAAGGTCGTGGATGCAGGCTGGTAAAGGTGTATATCGCAATTTTTATATGTTTTACAACCAAAGCTATTCATTTGGAGCTAGTTGGCGATTTAACCAGCAATAGTTATTTACTCGCTTTGTATAGATTCATTTCTCGGAGAGGAAAACCTGTTGATATTTTTTCAGACAACGGTACCTCGTTTGTCGGCGCGCACAGGGAACTATCTAAGTTTTTAAAATTAAATAGCTCGGCCTTGAGTGAAGGTGCAGTGAAGGATGGTATTAACTTTCATTTTATACCCGCGTATTCTCCTCATTTTGGTGGCCTCTGGGAGGCGGGTGTCAAGTCGACAAAGTACCACCTTCAAAGAGTGTTGGGAAATTGTAATTTGACCTTTGAGGAGCTATACACCGCACTTACCAAGATTGAAGCCGTGTTAAATTCTCGTCCACTTACACCGATATCTGCGGATCCTGCAGACTATACTCCACTTACGCCGGGTCATTTTCTTGTTGGGCGACCTCTTACTTCCTTGCCGCAACCTGACTATCAGGATTATTCCACCAACCATCTGTCTCGCTTCCAACGGATTGAGCAGCTTCGCCAGCATTTCTGGAGCAGATGGAGCAAAGAGTATGTTTCGGAGCTGCAGGTGCGGACAAAATGGCGTTCCTCCAAGGATTGTTTAAAGAAGGAGACCATGGTCGTCATCAAAGAGGACAACCTTCCTCCTCTGAAGTGGAGACTAGGACGAGTTTTAGCGGTCCACCCAGGAACTGATGGCATCGCTCGCGTCGCTGACATCCGGACGTCCACTGGTGTTATTCGGAGGGCGTTTAACAGAATTTGCCCACTGCCGGATTCTTCTGAGTCTTCTGGTTGAAACCGTTGCTTTCAACGCCCGGGGGCATGTTGGAGCGCCTGATGAAATTGCAATAGCAACAACCTTCTGACGGCCTAATTAGCGCTAATTAACTAATTTTACAAACAATATGTTGTGTCTACCGACCTTCACTTGCTGCCATTAGCTTGTACAGTTAACACCGAATTATAATTTCTCCTTGCACTGAGCATTCTTGCAGTTCGTTATTTCAAAAAACCCCTTAGAACCCTATACACCATAATTGACAATGATAGACTTAAACTATTGAAACACTTTTCTAGTAGTAAAAGCTTTTTAGTTACTATGCAATTAAGTAGGATCGAATTAATAATATATCGTTTTTTAATATCGAATAACATTGGAAATTTAATTAAATAAATTTACTTTGAAAACGGGCGCCGTAATTCGAAACTATGGACCACTACTAAGAGCGCTGGATTCAAAAATGAAATAGACTCGTTTCATTTTTAGTACCTACACATTGAATAGAATATCATGAAAACTACTTAACCGATCTTGATGAAATTAGAACTCTCTTTAAGTTAAAAGATAAATATCCTATCAAAAACATAAATGTAAAATGAGAGCCAAGTTCAAAATTATGATTGATATTTGTAACGAGGCCTCAACAGTTAAGTAGTGATAGTAATAGAAAATAAAATACTAATTAAATAAATAAAAACCTTAGCCTACAAAAACTATCTTAAATATACTGGTAATGTTAGAATGTAATGCAAATCAGCTTAGTCTACTTTTTACGTTACCCTCTATAAAAAGTATTTACTGATAATGCTTTTTTAATGTTATAGGTTTACATATGAACAGAAAATATAAATAAAAAAACTATTTAATTTTGTAATGTTAGGCGTACATACTATTTGATAATTTTCATGTACCTAATTACTTTTAAAAAAACAAATGACATTTAAAATAAAATAAATATATGACTATCTTAAAATAGGTTGTTTTATGTTGAGGTGTGGAACCTTCTTGGATATTAATCCTCTATACTGAATTTTGGTCACGGCGGGCAGCCAGTACACAAACTATAGGGGATAGGTAACTACTAAGCATGAGTAATATTGTGTGCAGAATATTTCTAGTCAAATGAACTTGCTATTCAACTACAAAAGAAAAATCAGGACTTGGTTTTATTGCTTTATAGCAAAAAGGGAGAAACACCAAACTTTTTAAGAAAAGTGTCATTTGGTTTTGGAAGACAAAATACAATGATATAATAAGTTATTTTATTATACTTATATCTAGCTGGTGCCCGGTGCGCTTTGCTTTACCTAAAAAAATCTACGATTCGATCTATGGTTCAAAAGATAAAAAATCACTGCCATCAGCAGCACTTAACGAGTAGGCTAACGGTTCTCGAGTTTTAGGTGAACATACAAACACGCATACATTCTCTTGTAAATATACAGATTTCCGAGCAGTATTTTTTTAAGTCATCCGTACGCAATCATTGAATATCTCTCAAACCAATCGGATTTTAAAAAACAATACTTGTACCGGTAACAACAAAATATAAATTGCAAACAATTTCCTATTATTTTTAGTTTCGTATAAAAACTCCTGTACATATTTTTGTATCCAAAACTATTGTATAAAACTTTTAACAACCATAGTACGGGTCTGGCTGAAACGTTAAATGAAAATATAAACAAGTTTCCCCAACAGTGGCCAATTAATAATAATTCTGATGATTTAGACCCAATCAAAGTTTTCAACTGGCGAGATGAGTAACGCTTTTATCGAAGGGTAAATTTTCATAGTCCGTTTACTAAGTAATTACTATCGTACTTTTTTAGGGTTGCGTATGTACTTTAAATGGAAAAAAAGGAAACCTTACGATAACTTGGTTGTCCTTCCGTCTGTCTTATAAAAAATCTTTATGAATTATGTTGAAATTAATATCAAATACTTGTCTACGGTACTTTGAAGCAATCAGAAATTCTAGCTTCAAAGTAAGAAGTATTTGAAGCTTGAATTTTTTTATTACTTCAAAGGGCCGTAGACTAGTAGTATAAGTATAAGTATTATATAAGAAGCTTAAAAAGACAGCCATTTATGTCTTTGTTTCTACACATTTCCGAGAAACTCAAAAACTATAGAGTACTTGCCGTTTACTTAGAATTAAGAAATTTGGCATGATGCTGGATCTAAAATCACAAGTAAAAAAAATTAAAAGTTGAAGTTTTGTAATATACAAAATACGTTAATCGCTTACAAACTTATATTTTCAGTTAGAAATTTGATAGTATCATACATCGATGTATGAGAGAACCTTCTTACAACCGCACAGTTAAGTTGATAATTTGTTTTTAAAATATTATAAACGGATTTGTGTGCTCAAGGTTGCAACCTTATCAATGTGACTTTTTCAAAGTTATATGTACTTTTTTAATTATTCTAAGACATCATTGACAATCGGTGAAGGATAACATTGTGAGGAACCCTGGATTTCAACAATAATTGGAATCTGATGATGATAGATGGGAGCAAGGGTGGTGATCAATGCTCGTTCCTTCTCTATATGAGAAGAGGCCTTTGCCCAGCAGTGGAACATTTATAGGCTAATATTATTATTATACGGGACCCTCGGTGCACGAGACTCGCACATGACCGATTTAATTTTTGTTTTTGTTGTAGTTTTGCGAAATTTATTTTGGTCGAATTTGAAAGTTTTATTGGTTATTGAATTTCGTTTGATTGTTGGTATACTTTATTACACAATTTTTTAGGGTTTTACAAAATAATTAAATTATTTATTTTAATTAACAGAACAATTAGTTTATGTTTAGCACTACCTATACTATACAGTGGCTGGCAATGGTTGGAGACGAAGAGCTGAAGATCGAGCTCAGTGGCGTGCCATAGGAGAGGCCTACGTCCAGCAGTGGACGAAGATAGGCTGATGATGATGATGATGATGATGATACTATACAGCTTATTTTAACTTATAACGAAAGTCATGTAGATGTTAAAACGTACTGTGGAAATAGTTAAGGATTACGAGAAGATGGTAAAATAAAAAAAGTTTTGTAACATTACTTTAGTGAATTAGTTTCGATTCCCACCCACCACAAATCCTTGTTATATGAGACTGATTTTTTTTTCTTTGTCTGAGTGTAATATATGTATAATTTGTACGTATTTAGAAATATACAAGTATGTTTATTAATTATCTGCTGGCCATAATACAGGTTCTGCCTAATTTGGAATCAGACAGCCGTGTGTTAGTTGTCTCAATTATTATTATTACCTAAAAAGAGCTTTTTGCGAAGTGACATTTTATCTGACTCCACAACCTATCTCCTATGAAACAATTCCAACCTTCACCACCTTTCTCTGCATATAACACCTGTAAATAAATATTCCAGGTCCTCCTAATAGAAGCAGGTCCCGAAGAGCCAGATGTGACCAGCGTCCCAGCCTTCGCCCCAGTGCTGGGCCGGTCCAGCATCGACTGGATGTACAGGACCCAGCCGGAGGAGATGACCTGCAGGGCGCAGAGAGGACAGACTTGTGCCTGGTTGAGGTATACAGACCTTTAAGTTTGATTTTTAAAGTTTCTGAAAGTCTATTCGAGCCGATTTTTTTTATAGAAATTACGTCTAAAATGTTGGCATGATTAATAATGAAGGCCTGTCAATTGATTAAAAAGAAAACTATTTTTTTTATGTCAATCGTAGGTTTAGGTTGCTGCAGGATTTATGTAAGTACTTGTGAATATTATTATTACTTGTGAATTGTGATGATACTATTCTAAAAATCGTTAATTCATTTGCTGTTTGATATTATGCCATATATTTGGGTGGATACTAAGTAATCTTCCGTGTTAGTACACACACTTAAAAAGGTAGATACGTAAGACGTAAAATTTCGGATATTAATGTATCGAAAAAGTTAAAGCTCTAGACAAAGAAAATATTAGAGCTACGTAGACAAAAAGAGATGGAACTCTCCTTTACTAAGTCTAAGCGTATACTGAGACGCAGGTAACGCAGCTCAGCACAGTACAGATTTTGCAGTACCAGAGCTTGCGACGCAGACATAAGCTACGAGCGTATGCTGCAAGGCAACTCAAAGACACATTTATATTGCGTTCTAACTAGTAAAAGAATAGATAAGATCGAGTCTTTTTTTAATAGTCTGGATGATTAATATCATATCATACAAACGAGGTTCAGAACACACTAATTCATATAAATATTTTATCATAGCAACAAAATTAAAATTAGCGGAAAAATCACGTGTCGACATGCAAATGTCGCGCAGATATCTATGCCAGCACTACAACGCGGCGCAGAGCAGGGCAGACGCATGTCTGCGTCGCAGCGTACTGTTATAACCCTTATTACAAGGCAGTAAGAGCTGAGTGTCTTATTGTGTTGTGATATTATGCGACTTAAAATTGATAAATTGCAATTCACCCTAAGCGCATCGTTAACCTACATAATACAGTTAGTTCCTAACAAGGCAGTAACGGTTGAGGCATCAAGTCTTATGGTGTTGTATGCGATTTAAAATAGCTAAATTGCTATTCACCCTAAGCTCGTCTTTAACATGTACTCCTCAATTCCGTCGCGAGAATACCATCCTAATAAATGGTCAGGTCAGGTGTTCCGGAAAAGTGTTTTTTTTTTTTAAAACAAACTGGGTCGGCCCATTCATTACAAAATCTGCTCTGCCCTGCGTTGCGTGGTCTGTGTCACCTGCGTCTCAGCATACGCTTAGCCTAAACCTCTGGTCAAATATGGCTGCCCTTATTTTGACTATTTTTTTATTTTAGTACCTAAACATCAAAAACATTTAATGTTCTGCGAAAGAGATAACCTTTGATATTAACGAGAATAAAATTATAACTGTTTGAATATAAAACTCATTAAGTACCTACCCAGAATATTTAGCATTTGTTTTTTTTTTAAGAATTTTCAACCAACTCTTTGTAAATTTAACTTTAGATGTCAGTTTTTCTGATTACTGTATTTAAAATATTAACATTTTACTATCATGAATATAAAAATATAAGTATGTTTTGGACACAATTTATTAAATGTTTAAATTATTAGTATCGCGTTTCAAACTAAGTTAAATAATCATTTTCGTAATTCCAACAATGAGAAAAGTATGGCTTTTAAACAAGAGTTACGTGGTGAGTACAATAATTAATTAAAAACTACATTTTCATATCATCACGTGTGATTTAAATTATGAGAATCAGAAGATTTGCTAATTAGGCGTTTTGATATATTATAGACGTTTTAATATTCGGACTCGAAATGTCGTAGTGGCATAATGGTTTAACAAACGAATTTGTATGCACAAGGTTGCAGGTTCGAAACCACTACAGGCAAGTACCAATGTGACATTTACAAAGTTATATGTACTTTCTTAATTATTCTAAGACACCATTGGCAAAACGGCTAAGGAAACCATCGTGAGGAAAGGTGAATTCCAAAAATTGATACCTAAAATCGCGTGTGCCCAGCAGTGGGACATTTATAGGCCAGTATTATCTATATCATAGCGACACAGACAATTTGCTACTTAGAGGAATTGTTATACAGATGTTTCGTTTAGTTAGATCGAATTTTGAGAGATAGACGTATCGATCATAATCGAACAGCGATGAAAGCTTTTTTGTTATGAAGTATTAACTGGAACGCGATTCAAGGAATAACTCAGACAAACATTACATAATTAAATTTTTATGATATTATAAAAGTAAAACTATTTTTGTCCTTTTACTTCTCTGCAGCAAACCAAAATGCTCATTTAAATTTAATTAAAGAACATTTTATTCAAACGCCTTCGTTATTCAAACGAGATTAAATTTAAAGTTGAAACCTTTAGAATTGAATTAATCAAATAATTTAGTTAAAGCTATGATGACGTTTTAGTAAAGTTAGCGATAAAATCTCAAATGTATTTATTTTAAATCTATACAAATTTATTATATTATTAAAACAATAAAGTAAAGAGTTTGTTTGTAAGAACGTGCTAATCTCTGAAACTACCAGTCGTACTTGAAAAAAAAATGCATTTAGTAGACCAATGCCTTAGCAAGGTATAGGCTATTTATTTATCGCAAGGCGACTGAAACCGCGCAGCACTGCTAGTTTGGAATAAAATTAATAGGTACAACGAGATAGAAAGTCAGTAAAGCGGCCTTGAAAGAAATAAGTGGCTAATTAGATAATAAAAAAAATAACATCATAAGTACCCAAAATAAATGAATTTTATCGTATTCCTTGGAGGTCCCATACATTAAGATTTTTTTTTAATTTATTACATTCCTATTATACGCAGGGTATTATATTAAATAGAACTTTGTGTTGCAATTTATAAAGTTTGATTTATAGTGGATAAAGTTGGAGTTTAATCTAACCCTTAAAGTTCGTTCGGTTTTGAACTAGGAGTTGAGTATGTGAATTTCAATGCATTTAAGGTAGATAAGATATTTCTGAATAGGTAGGTCTTATATGGATACTAAATGTGAGACAAATATATAACATATAGTTATAAAAAGCATTTAACGCAACCTTAACTGACAGAAGATTTTTATAAGTTACATCCATTTTTACAAAAGCCTCTGTCGATCAGAGTATTACCTCAACACAATTAAGCAACGGAATCGATCTTAATGAAAATTTACAATGACAACTTTAATTTTGATTGAATATAACACATACAATCTTTAAATTAAACGTACACTTGTACAAAGTAAATAAGTTAGAAAATCGTCAAAAATTAAATTAAAAAAATAGATATATCTGGTTATACATTTTGGTAAAACCACTCTTGTGTACTTAAAACTAAATGTATTTGTAATGTATTCCTACTTTACAGCGGGCGAGTGATGGGAGGTTCTAGTTCCATAAATTATGTAGTTTACATGAGAGGTAATAAAAGGGATTATGACGAGTGGGCCGAACTTGGTAATGATGGCTGGAGTTATGAAGAGGTGGGTTACTTCGAAGAATTCTGTTACAATTGTATTACTGACATCTTTTTTTAACAAAGCCGCCTTTTGTGCTTCTAACAGCTTAATTATGTAGCTTGTACTATAGTATTTTCTAAATCCCTTGGCTACAAAAAATAGATTTTTGCTTCACAATGCATGATAATAAATTCATAGGAAATAGTTCAATAATAGTTGTGTAAATATAGTAAATTTGGCAAATAATAGATGATGATTTTTAGGTCCTTCCGTATTTCAAGAAATCTGAAGACAATCAAAATATGGAAGGTCAAGATACGGAATATCATGGAACTGCAGGTCCAGTTAATGTAGAAAGATTTGCTTACACTGATAGCAACGTTATGATGTTGGTTAAAGCTTTTTATGAGAAAGGACTACCCTTAGTAGATTTCAATGGTAAAACACAGATTGGAACGATGACCACTCAAACAACAACTAAAGATGGGAAAAGAATATCATCTAACGAAGCATTTATAAAACCTATAAGAAATAAAAGACCTAATCTCGTGATAAAAACAGAAGCTCAAGTTACAAAAATAATGATTGACGAAAGTAAAAACGCTTATGGAGTAAGATACGTAAAGAATGGTGTATTATATGAAGTATATGCCAACAAAGAAATAATCATAAGTGCTGGTGCTTTAAATAGCCCAAAAATATTGATGTTGTCTGGTATCGGGCCTAGAGAAGATCTAGAACATTTGAAAATCCCAGTCATAATGGATTTAAAGGTTGGACGGAATTTACAAGATCATGTTACAACCGAAGCTGTACTTATGAGTCTTACTAATGAAACGTCAACACTTCTACCAGGAAAACAAATGCTAAAAGCTGTTAAGGACTACCATAAATTTAAAACGGGTAACGAACCACTTTCGGCTACCGGACCTTTACATGCCACAGCATTTTATCGCACAGCATACGCTGGTAAAGATGACACTGTTCCAGATATACAATATCATTTCGACGGCAGAAACAAAAACGACTTTTACACAGATCCTACTACTTATTTAGCTACAAGGATATTCCCATTCTCTTTCTACGACAGTATAAATGTGAGACCAATTCTATTACACCCAGAAAGTAGAGGATATCTAACACTAAACAAAACACATCCCATTTTCGGTCAACCCCTCATCTATCCAAGATTCTTCACAATGCAAAAGGATTTGGATACATTGGTAGCCGCGCTAAAGTTTGCTATTAAATTGGAAAACACGAAAGCTTTTACCGAAAACGGAGTAAAGTTTATAAGGACACCAGTGGAGGCTTGTTCGCAATATGTATGGGGTAGTTATAAATATTTTACTTGTGTTTTGACTAGTTACACTGGGACTATATTTCATCCTGTTGGTACTTGTAAAATGGGTCCTCAGGATGATGAGTCAGCGGTTGTCGATGCTAGATTGAGAGTGTATGGTATAGATAATCTGAGAGTCGCAGATGCATCGATAATGCCACATATTGTTCGAGGCAACACGAATGCTCCTTGTATGATGATTGGCGAGAAAGTTTCTGATATGATTAAAGAAGATTGGAATTTTGATGACTATTAGCGTTCTTTAAGAATAAGCGTAATTTGCCTATTTTTAGTTTTATATATATCTAGTTAAGTTATTATGTGCCTCATTTCCCTATACAAAATGGGGATAAAGCCATAAACGCAATTACCTGGTTAGGTGGTCATACAATAATTTTAGAGCCGACATTCTGTGTTTAATAAATAACATTACATATATTAATTTTATATTTATATTTATATAATTTAATTTTTATATAATTAGTTCGCATTCTACTTGTTCTACGGTATTCTATTTCTTTTTTATCTGAGAAAAAAAAAACCAAAGACGCCACAACACTAAGATTAAGACGACTTGTATTTAGAATTCTGCAAATAAATCTGGCCACTAAAGGGTACGAATTTTCATACTACAGCAGTGTCGAAGCGCATTGAAGCATTAAGAAAATTCATCCTTATCTCAACTTCATAATGCATCATTTTGCGAATGCACGCAAAGTTCGTTGCGGTACTTGAGGTGAAGATAGTTAAGGATAAATTTGCTATATTAACTTGTAGATTGACGCTTCGGTATGAATTAACTCTTCATTTATTTTAAGCCTATCAAAGCAAGTGTCTCGAAACTACAATTGAAACTCTTGAAAATATAAGTACGTCGTTATGTAAGGTAATATTAATGTGTTGTAGGAGCTTATTTTAATTCAAGCCTACTAGGCTTTAATTAAAAAAAAAAACTTTTAATCTTTTTCTGTAATCATTTCATTTTCAACAACCTATCTAGAATATTAATTCTATAAGTTTACAGCTACGTACTTTTTTGTTCATCATATAATATTGTAAATATAACTATTACAAAAGGTTGAGTTTTATTTTCCTTTTAAAATATTAAAATTGAAAAGCAATGAACATCAAATTGGTAAGTGAAATCATGGTAATTTAAGTTAGATTGTCAATTAACCGGTTTTTTTATTGTAAGCTTATTATAAGCAGCTGCTTTTCTACTAGTACGCAATGTACTACAAATATTGAATCAAACTAGCTAGTTTGATTCAATATTTGTAGTACATTGCGTACTAGTAGAGTAAGCAAGCGAGCAATGTAATACAAAATGTTTAATCAGTGTGTTTCGTTATTAATATTTATTCGTAGTTTGTTTTTTGATGTTTTGCTTTATGTTTTTTAAAAGCTGTTTAGCTAACTCACCTTTTTTGTGTAGAATTCGGAACTATAGTCCAGGCTACAAGCAAGTACCAGTAGTTTTGATTTGAACAGCACTTGGGAAATAATAAAAATATTGTAACAAAATATTGGAATTATTATTAAATAAAGACACAAGTAGATATTTACTAGTATTTATATTATAAATTTTAATAATAATAATAATAATAATAATAATAATAATAATCATTTATTTGCAAGAACATGAGTACATAAGATGGTTGGTAGAAATAATAATAATACATAAATTACATTTTTTTTATGTTTAGTACAGAAAATTGGGTAGCTTTTAATCATTTTGGGCAGCACTAAATAAATATAGAGCAAAGATAAAAATCCAGTCTTTTTTATGTATTTCACGAAATTTAATGACCTACCTACACTCAATTTTTTTTTTGCAGTAACAACAGTGGATTAGACCTATTGCGATCCACTTGTGTTACATCAACCAAGTTTTTACATCAAAATTCTTCTGTCGATGACAGTTTTTAAATTGGAAAAAAGCCACTTCCATATACGACGTAACGTCGAATATTTTTTAAGAACGATTCTTTACATTTATTTTATTTGCTTATTTATACTGACAGATGTCAAGGGAAGTGTTTAGTGATTTCAATTCATGATTTACTTTCTTTAAAAATGTTTTAGTATTGAACTTTTTTGTTTTGTAGTATATTTAAATCTTAAGCAATTTTAAAAACATATCCCTCACTAAAATACTTTGCTACAGTAGGTAATATTGATCTCTTTCTTTATTATAATTAATCACTTTAACTAATCAAGGCCAAATGTTATTTTATTTATTTATGATCTTAATGGTATCGCAACTATTTACTTTATTTTCTACTTTGTTGCTTTTTATTATAAACAATATGTGTGTTGTGTGTTGATTATTTTTTATGGTCTGTTTGATTTTTAACATAACCTTGTTTGTTTATTTTGTGTGTTGTTTGAACTTGTGTTTTTAACATTTAGTTTTGTTTGTATTTGTCACTTACCTGCTTCTATTTCAAGCAAGTTTACCAAATTACAAATTCTGAATTAAATTCCTAATAAAATAATATCTCCAGCTCGTTTGGCTTTCTTATGAAATATGTAGAATCCTTTTTCCCTTTTTTACTCACGTTGACATGAATTATTCTGTTAATGAATATAATTATTTTTAACTTACTTACCACTCTTGTTTTTTGCTCACGAATTTGTAATTTAGGTAAGTCGCAACTAAAATCCAAAATCTAAATAGAACTAACAACATTACAGGGGCAAGACGATGGGAGGATCGAGTGCCATAAACTACATGATATACATGCGTGGCAACCGCCGAGATTACGACAGCTGGGCGGAGCTGGGCAACCACGGATGGAGTTACAGAGAGGTCAGTTTCCCAAAATATACTGTTTATAAAGACGTGGACTTGTACGTGGATATTTGAAAAGTTTAGACACGCAAAATATTATGTAAGCTTAAAAGTTTGGCATTTAGATATGTTTGAAATATTTGATTTCAATCTTAGAAATATTTCGAACATAAATCGAATAGTTTTAAACCATCGTAACAATAAAGGAAAAAAATATTGCAAATACTTTGATATAGAAGGACCTTAAAGATTTTAAATAAAATAATCAATGAAAACAAATAACATAGACAAAAGCGTTTACATTTAATACGGCCTTTTTTCAGGTGCTTCCATACTTCAAGAAGGCAGAAAACAATCAAGACGTGGAATCTCATGATACATACCACCACGCAGTTGGCGGTCCTATCAATGTAGAACGATTCCAATACCTTGATGTCAACGCAATGATGCTAGTACAAGCTTTCAAAGAAAAAGGCTTGCCCATCACAGACTTTAACGGCAACAACCAAATGGGAACCGACATTGCCCAAACTACATCAAGAAATGGCCAAAGAAACTCGGCTAATCAAGCATACATCAGTCCTATAAGAAATAAGCGACCAAACTTACATGTCGTAAACAACGCCTTCGCTACTAAAGTACTTATTGATCCTATTACAAGGGTAGCTTATGGGGTTGAATATGTTAAAAATGGAGTAATATATTCAGCTCACGCTGAAAAAGAAGTGATTGTAAGCACAGGTGCCATAAATTCACCAAAATTATTGATGCTCTCAGGAATCGGACCAAAACACCATTTGAAAAGTCTTAATATTCCAGTCGTTGCTGATTTGAGTGTTGGGGGTAATTTGCAAGATCATGTTACTACAGATGCTTTGGTTATAGCATTGTCAAATAAAACATCTACAGCTGTAGATGGTCAGTTATTAATGGACGAAATAAAGTCATTTTACGACCAATTTTTCCCGAAAACTGGACCCTTAGCAGCCACAGGAACTCTTACTGGAACTGCCTTTATAAGTTCGTATTACGATGATGTCCCAAATATACAATTCCATTTCGATGGTAGAAACGTTAAAGAATTTTACGCTGATCCTACAACGTATTTAGCAACTAATATATTTCCTTTGGCTTTTTACGATGGATTAGCAGCTAGGCCATTGTTATTAACTCCAAATAGTAGAGGGTTTATTCTATTAAACACTACTGATCCAATATTTGGACCACCATTAATTTACTCAAGATTTTTCACTGAAAGAGAAGATATGGAGGCTTTGATAGAGGGAATGAAGTTTGCTGTTAGTTTAGAAGGAACTGAAGCGTTTCGAGCTAGCGGCGCTAGTTATGTAAAAATACCAGTTCAAGCGTGTGCTGGTTATCATTGGGGTACAGACGAATATTTTGCATGCTTACTCATACAATACACTTCTACCATATACCATCCTGTGGGAACATGTAAGATGGGTCCTAAATGGGATAAGGAAGCGGTTGTCGATCCAAGATTAAAAGTTTACGGTGTCGGAAAGCTAAGAGTTATTGATGCTTCAATAATGCCATTGATTGTGAGAGGGAATACAAATGCTCCAACAATTATGATCGGTGAAAAAGCTAGTGATATGATTAAGGAAGAATGGTTAAGCTAAAGTATGTTTTAGTACTTAGGAAATAAAGATGTTTTTGTTAATTGTTTGATATTGAGTTGTTTGATTTTTGGAACTCATTATTACTCTAGACTAATACCTAAAGGTAATTAATTCACAATTTATACCGAAATAAAAAGTAATATCGTTGAGAATGTGTTATTTTGAACAAAATTATTAAAATAAATATTCTAACGTTAATAAATTGAAGGTCAATTAAATTTCTTACAGCGTGATAAAGATCAACGGGGTAAGAAATTGAATCGATTTTGAAAATTTTAAGTTGAATTAAACTTGGTTCTTAATGAAGATAATTAAAAGTGAAACTCTTAAGAATTAAGTGCGTTTTATTGTAAAATGACGATTATTAAAATTTATTAATTTATTAAAAAATGCTTTTACAATAATTAGGTAGGTACGTTAATTAGTTTTAGTGTAAATAAATTGTGTTCTTAGGTGTTCTATTTAATTATAAAACCAATTAGTGTTTTAATTTTGAGGGTTTTTAAATAAGGCTACATACTTTTGGAGCATCAAAAAATATACTTATTCTATAAACGTTACTTGTTTTAATGGACCTATATTTTTTAAAGTATATATCATTATCAAATCTGTTATTAAAACATAGTAACTCCAAAAAAACACTAAATTATAATAAACAATATACCTAAAACATTAACTTTAAATATTGAGTTTATGTTTAAATTAACTAATTTAAAAATTAATTTCGTCTATAAGCACACTCATTTACGAAAAAGGGGAAAATGAGAGACTAAATTAAAAATAAAACCATGGAGCACGATATTCTAATTACGTCCCAATCTTGAAACATACATTCTAAATAATACAAAACATTTTTGCTGCAAATCTTTGGAATACAAACGCTGCGTCTGTAGTGAGCAAGTGTGACAAGAAAGTTGGTAACAAAGACCAACAGTGTGCGGCTGAATCATCTACCAAGACGCCGCGCGCCGCCGGTGGGGCCACGAGAATAGCGGGTTAAGAAACTACGAAGTCAAAAGGTATCTTTTTTCAGATGCCTACAATACTTTATTTATTTTAAAAAGGCTGTGACCCCTGAGATTGTTTCGACTTCTCAGGGAAGCCAGTTGAGAAGACATAATAAAAAAACATTTTTATGTGATTTGTAAAAGTGATGATTAATTATTTAATATATAAGGTACGTTTTTCTCAAAGTAATAGCCTTAAATTCTGCTTATTACAATTTTTTTTTTTTTTTTTATTTATCAAATTACAATACATACTTTCATACTAATATTATGAATGCAAAAGTAACTCTGTCTGTCTGTCTGTCTAATACGCTTTCACTGATAAACCGCTGAACCGATTTAGATGTAACTTCGAGTGGGGTAAGCTTGGATCCTAAGAAAGGACATGGCTACTTTTTGACACGATAATTGACATTCGCGATGGCGGAGCCACGGGCAACAGCTAGTATTATATACACGTATTACATTTATGCTTTGTTATTCTTCAAGTGAAATCTCTTTTGACTGGAGTTTTGAAATTCTGCGTACTGATAGTTTATATTCCGTATGTGGCATAGATACTTCTAGACTATTTATCAATAGGGCATAAGAATATGTAACAAACTGAGATTTTTTTTATTAAACAATAAAAGTTTTAATTAAATAAGCAGTCGAGGTCATCTAGTCATTGAAATAAGGTTTAGAATTCCAGTAAATCATTACCTTGTGGGGTACCTAATGAGTGTTCAAAATAATACGCTCTTGAATGGTCTACAGTTTATTACTGTGAAGTCATGATTTGCGTGGATAGCGAGTGCGGGAAAAGCGGACGTGCGGTTGGCGCCGTCGCCGGCGCAGTGGCGGCAAGCGAGTCCCGTTCATCACGCGCGCTGTCGCGGTGTAGGCAGTGGTGTAGGTGTTCCCACAAACTCTTTCTCACTTCTCGTAGGCACTAATAACTATAGCTAATAAATATAGACATTATAAATATTGTTATCGAAATCTCCGTATTTATAGCCACAATCAAGACCCATCTGCCGTTCCTCCGCCCCCATTATCTACTTCCATAAACCGCTGAGAAGCAAACAATCTGTAGACTGTGTCCTCACTCTAAAATCACCACCAGTCTGCTTTGACCTCCCATTCCCCTCTCACGCCTTTAAAACTTCCAACATCTATCGACATAACAAGGGTTGCCAAATCTTAAAACTAAAAAGCCGTACACCTTAAAAACTCCTATTTCTTAAGCGAAACAAGTTTTTTTTTCTAATAATATGTAAAAGTTTCTTGTCACAGTTATATTGTTATCGGCTTGACCGATTTTTATGTTTTTTCTTTGTGTAAACAACGATTGCTGGGTCAGTTAATCTTCTAATATAGGTATAAAAATGTCGTGTCTCAGTGTTTGTTTTCGAACTCCTGCGAAAGGGCTTAACTGATTTTCATAATAATTATTTTTTGTGTACATATATTAGGCAGGTCTGAGAACAGGGTGTAAACTATTTTTATACCATTTGGTGGTAAGGGTGGCCCTTTCCAAAAATGTTATTATAATTTTTTGGTTAGGGGTCAGCTAATATTCCCTAACATCTTAAATTTTAATGAAACAACAATAAATGGTTAAAAAAAGTAAGCCTTCTTTTATTTTGGCCGGTCACGCAACCAAAGCCTGACTGTGTCCGGCTTTATCCGAGGTATGTGAGTCCTGGCAACTCTAGATACAACGCGGTCTATCTAAACTGGTCATGGTATAAATTTTACAACGCTATAGACTTAAAACTTCATCAAAGTGCTATAAATAAACAGGAGTGCGTCTCCAGAGGTTTCACGTTTAAAGGCTTCGTTTTAAGACTTGTACGTGAGGGTTAAATAGTTAATAACTGTTAGTTAAATTTATATTGTCGGCAGTTAATCTTATTGTTTGTAAAGATTTTCTTAAAACAAAAATTTCTCGTTAACCAGGCCCATAAAAGCCCTAGTCATTAGTATCATTTTTCGAAAACAATGAAAAACTTAAATATTATTTACTTAGGAAAGTATGGAGGTAGGTAAGTCAGTAGGACATCCAGTAGGACGGCACTTGCTAGTAACAATAAATAATAATAATAAACTTAGCAACCACTATATGAGATAATATGCACATTTAAAAACACAGTACTGCACTTTATAAATCAAAGATATTTTACAAGACCGTCTACTTACGGTTCCCAAAGGAAACATTTAGTTATACTGCGTTCGCAATTTATATGTCAAACATGTAAACAAACACGAGGTTTAGAAAAAACAACTGTAATATGCTTACATATAAGGTTCAGTTTGCCTTACAACTTCATATTATTTATAACTTTTTTAACAGTAACAGTCAGGCTAAAATGTACTTTATCTACGCTAGCATAAAGTCGATGTTTGTTTTAGTTGAAATAACATCAATCTGCACAATTTGAATAGATTATAGATATACATTTACTACGGGCACCGCATTCAGAACTTTCGAGTAAGATTGTTGTATTAAACGTCAAAGTTTATGAGATCGGTGTAAAATATTAGTTTTGGGTGAATTTATTTATCGGTGTGTTTATTTTCTTGGAAATATATTATTTTGGTGTTATAACTGCATTGTATTATTTGGTATACTATTTTGAATTAACGCAGTTTTTAGCAGGAGTGTCTACTCCTGACAAAAACTGCATTTATTATTCTTTATTGTATTTACTTTTAAACTATCACGCTGCATGTTTATAATACTATTTTAATAAAACGGGAATTAGCGCGAAAATTTATAAATACCTTGACGTTTCGACCAGGTTACACCGGCCGTGGTCGCAAGCAGACTGGTATTTATAAATGTTCGCGCTAATTCCTGTTTTATTTAAATAGTATTCTTTATTGTACACCACAAAAGATACAGCATTATCGTAGATAAAGTTATTAAGGATACAATGGCGGTCTTAACGCTAATAGCGATATCTTCCAGACAACCTTTAGATGGACAGGAAAGACAGAAAACTAATAGATGGGGTAGCAGAGGTAAGGACATTTATGGCCTTATCTATACTAATATTATAAAGCTGAAGAGTTTGTTTGTTTGTTTGTTTGTTTGTTTGTTTGAACGCGTTTATCTCAGGAACTACTTGTCCGATTTGAAAAAATCTTTTTGTATTGGATAGTCCGTTTATTGACGAAGGCTATAGGCTATATAACATCACGCTACGCATCACCACGCAACGACACAAAAATGAAAAACCGTTGAAACTAAAACACGCGAACAAAGTCGCGGGGGACAGTTAGTTTATAATAATCTCGACGGCAATTACTGCTTAACAGATTTTAAATTCAAACTCTTTACAAAAGCTCTTGAATTAAAAATGTGCTAAGCAGGTTGCTACACACCGTCGAGATTTTAGAGTCTAACACAGTGCCATCAAACTAAAAAAAAAACAAAACTAAAATATATATTGACATATCGACGCTGAGTTTAATGATTTTGTGTTTATATAAAAACATTTTAAGTGTATCGTTTTGAAAATGAAATTTTTAAACAATTAAATTAAGTACTTACCTACAGTATGAATGTAACCTTTCTTTACAAATATTTATCATTTTATGTAACAAAAGCTATATGAATTTAATAATTTTATTTTTTAAACAAATGTGAAGAAACAAAGCAAAATTCTAGCTCTGATTTTTATTTGGAAAGAAATTAAATGTTACAAAATTAACAAAGAGATAAGACGGCTTTAAATAAATGTCACCAGTTTTAACTTTTATAATAATCTTCGCTTACGTTCCTATTATTATTACTTATAACCAAATAACAACGAAACGAGAATGAAACAAAGACTCACTCGCCGTTACATTATATTTAAACTTTAACAAAATGTAGTTAAAAAAAATACTAAAATACACGCTTCTTTAACATTATTATTTTTTTGTATCTTAGGGATGTCAACGTGTGAACCGTGTGTAAAAATTCAGTCTAATCGGAACCTACCTTCCCTTCTCTACCCACCTACCTACCCAGTACTCACCCCACCTACCTAAATACCTATTTTAACATTCAGAAATAAACTTTTGGTATGGCGAAATTTAAAAAATTGATTGTTTTTTTTTTATTTTCTTTAATACAAACCTTGACCTTACACTGAGGAAAATAACAAAAAAAGAATTATCCAATTTGGTGCTGTCTTTCGGAAGTTATGTGCGTACATACATTTTGGAGATACATTTTTATATATATCATTTATACATAAAAATGTATCTCCATTACATACATACATACATTTTATCACTCAGTATTACAAAAATATTGTTTCACTAAAAAGCTGCATCAAAATAAGTCAACTTATTGAGTTAAGAGCACAATTTCACTAATAACAAAGCTGTAAATCTGAGCGTCTTGACACATAACGAGATAAAACAACGGGGAGCTGTGCCACCTAATTGTGTGCTCTTGTTAGAGTTCACTGCGGACCTAGACTTCTAGAAGTGATTTAAATACCGAGAAAGCATTACTTCTGCCTAGACTTTTTCCAAGCTACGGGTCGGCTTCCAGTCATACTGGATTCAGTTGAATACCGTATCTATCTATACCTACTGTAATATTATAAAGCTGAAGAGTTTGTTTGTTTGAACACGCTAATCTCAGGAACTACTGGTCCGATTTGAAAAATTCTTTCAGTGTTGGATAGCCCATTTATTGAGGAAGGCTATTATATATAGGCTATATAACATTACGCTGCGACCAAAAGGAGCGGAACATAAATGAAAAACCGTTGAAAATAAAACACGCGGACAAAGTCGCGGGGTACAGCTAGTTTAATATAAAGCGACTTCCTATCTGACCTCCACAACCAACTTTACTAGCAAGATTGGTATTCAGAATAAGTACGTTGACGTAAAAAAGTATTATGTCATTTAGAATTAAAAATAAAAAATTACATAACCAAAAACTCACGACAATACTTTGATTGGAATTCACATGACGTCACACGTTCGCACGTTTTGTGGGAACGTGTGACGTCATTAGCTTCTACCCCTGAACTATGATTCGGTTAAACTCCTTAGTTTTTACTAATTTTGAAAGTTAATTTTTAATTCAATACTGACTCTTCCAGTATTTTTAATTTTTGTTTGTCCAGTGTACTTTGGACAGATTTATATACCATTGTCACGTGCGACAACGGCTGTAATAAAGGCGGAATCTTTAGTAAAACGTGTCTCTAACACAAGCTTTTACGGTCTGACCACTTCGGGTAAACAGACTGTTTTTAAAGTACCTGTCTTAACTTGTATTTTAATTTTAACCTTCGCCATGGAATTTTAACGCAGACCTCGTATATTCTATTCTTAAATTTCCTTATTACCTCGTATCTTCCAAACGACTAGGATTTCGACAGTTAAGGTATCTTTAAATTCATCTGATAATTTAGAAACATAGAAATAAAAATGTATTTTCTTACAAGGAAAAACATAACCCTTCCTTGACAGTCGGGTAATAATACATTTGACCCCATCCGTTTTGCTTTGCCGTAGCGTAGTCGGAAAAAACACCTCAAAGGCTGAAATAAAAATAGCTTTTAAAAAATATAACCCCACGCTAATAAAAGAAACAAATTAGGAGCTTAAATTACGAAAGTCTTTTAAAATTTTAAGCATTCTAATTGATTTAGTCCTATAGAAGTTTTACCAATACAATGGGGGTAGATAACTGGATATTTAGTATGTATCAAAATCTAATTAGTCCGTCAGTTAGATAATGAAAAACATTTAGACACATTTTTTTTTAATAAGTAAACACGAAGTTCGGTAGTTGAGGCGTCATGCCTGCGAACAAAACACACAAAATTATGACGTCATGCGACATTACAAACGATTCGAATGCGACATTACAAATCGATCGAGATCCTCGTGAACTTTGGATTACGTAAAATAAGAAAAAGTAGGTATCTTATATTTTATATTAATCTACATGAAGAAATAAAGAAAGAATTCATATACCGATTAATCTCTTTAAACTAAGTTTTATTGCATACTTATTGCACAGCAGATTTGAAATCGATTCTTATTTTTAGGTACTGTTTTAATCATACCTCCTATTAATTCCAAATGGTATTAATATATGTATAGTAACCATTATGAAGCACTTCTTGCTAGTGATACAGCGTAATGATAAGACCATTGATATCTAGACTGTACACCTGCTGAGCCATGTACATTGAGAGTGGTCAGCAGACCTTTATTGAATGAATAACATTTACGAAATGGAAATCGATGATGATGGGAATAATAATGTTAATGACAATAGAATACTGATAAATAAAGAAATAGAGAAGATAACAGACTTTTCTTTAAATTTGGGTGTATTTGGGTCGCTTTAAGTTTAAAGTGCCGTCGGACATTTCGCTGAAATTAAATTATTTTCAACGGGATACCGATGTTTAATATAGACTAATTAATTATACAAGGCAAGCGTGTATACATCTTTACTCACAGTGACCACTATGTAACAGATAACATTGATGTTATAAACAAGTAATTATGTAATCATGAGTACCAACACACAAGATAAATTGCCAGACAGATATGAAGTCGTGATAAAACAATTATTTTATTATCTTGTGTTTCCTTATTACATTTAGTATAAATCTCAACACTGCTTAAAATGATATCTAGTTCTGATTTAAACACCGCGAAAATGGGACATATTCGGTTAAATTTATTTTTGGTTTTAATTCTCAAAATCTTTTTTACGGACGCCGCTCGAATTCTGGCTGTATATCCCACTCCATCAATTAGTCATCAAGTTGTTTTTAGACCAATAACTGAAGAACTAATCAAACGTGGCCATGAAGTTGTTGTGATAACCCCAGATCCCATGTTCCCTAAAGGACAAGGCCCAGAAAATCTGACAGAAATAGATGTCCACGATGTGTCTTACTCTACATTTCAGTCAGCCCTTATGTCATCACAAATGTTTGAAGATAATTTCTTTGGACAGTTTGAATTAATGTTTGATGCGTTCTTCAAAGTTATTGACAAGATGTTAAATGTGAAAGAAGTGAAAGATATAATGAAAGGAGAAGATAAATTCGATTTGATACTTACAGAACATTGTATAAGAATGATATCTGCATTCTCTCATATTTACAAAGTGCCTTTAATTCAAATCAGTTCCTTTGGAGCTATATATGGCGCGTATGAAGCACACGGAGCTCCAACTCATCCATTCTTATATCCTAATAACATGTTTCGGAAGATTTATAACCTGACAAAGTTAGAAAAACTAGAAGTATTACATACAAACTATTTATTCGATAAAATGATGAAGACGGTTGAAATCACAGAAAACGATCTACTTCAAAAACATTTTCCACCAGACACACCGACTGCGGCAGAGCTACAAAAAAACGTTGACATGGTGTTTTTGAACGAGAATCCAATATGGGAAGGAAATCATCCTGTGCCACCGAACTTCATTCATTTGGGAGGCTTGCCTCAGAAACCCAACAAAACATTACCTGTTGTGAGTGTTTTTCAATATTGTAAACTTGAAGTTAATAAGCTTATAAAAAAAACAAAAAACTTTTATATAAGTACAAAACTTTGCTAACTTCATCCTATCTTCAAATTTATAGTGTTCACAATATCCTGTACAAAAAGGCGCACTTTTTTTTCTTTTAACGAATTTTGTATTTTTAGGAACTGGAGTCTTACTTAAACTCTTCTAAAAACGGGGTAATATACATCAGTTTTGGTACAAACGTGAAGACGAGTCTACTACCTCCGGAAACAGTTAAAAATATTATAAATGTATTTTCTAAGTTACCATACGACATCTTATGGAAATGGGATACTGATGAATTACCAGGAAAATCACCAAACATCAGAATATCTAAATGGCTGCCACAGTCAGATCTGCTTAGTAAGTGTGCTTTCAAATGCAAATTACAAAAATCGGAAGGAATCGAAGTATAAAAATCTAAACATTTACTTTACAGAACACCCCAAAATAAAATTATTTATAACTCAAGGGGGACTCCAATCAACTGATGAAACTATATCTGCTGGAGTGCCGGCAGTTGTTGTACCAATGTTAGCAGATCAGTGGTACAATGCTGAGAAATATGTTCATCATGGAATAGGAGTAAAACTAGAAGCAAAAGATATTAATGAAGAATCTTTTTCGAAAGCAATCAACACTGTTATCAGGAATAAAAGGTAAATTATCTAAATATTATGTTATTATCTCGTATACTTTGCAATAACTATTGCTGATCTGGATTTACTCAGTACTCAATGGGTAGGTGAGTAGGTTTGTGTGACATTTTTCACTCTTCATATTGGTTTTATTACGCGGTGACCTACGTAGGCGAATCAACGCGAACGAGATCGCGGGGTAAAGCAGCGCGATCGCAACAAACAATGGTACTCGACTGCGCTGTGCTTCATGACCAACCTTGATATTGCGACCGCTGAAGCAAACCTCGAGTCATTTAGTTCTGTAACTTTAATGTTAGAAAATAAAAGAAATAAAAAACTTTTGATTTAATTCGATTTGACAAAGCGGACGTGAACTGCTTGTTTGAATTTTTCGGGCCAACTCATGAGGCTTGTAGTACGCGGCGCGGTGCCGCCGTGGTTAAAGCAGCAATTTTACGCGCACATACGTAGAATTGAGCCACCCGCACAGTGTCGCATTGAAATCGCGTAAATATTATTGTTTTCGTGTTGAATCGCCCATGTAGGACACCGCCTTAGCATTATTACACGTTATTCTGAATCGAATTTAGTATTACTTTATAACCTTAATCCATATACATTAAATTGTAGCGATATATAAACCCAAATATTTCTTTCTTTTGCTTGAAAATTCTATATTGTAATAGTTTCATTCTTGTTACCATTTTTTAATAGTCAATAATAATTTATTTCAGCTATCGGGAGAATATCATTAAGCTTCGTGACAGGATGAATGACCAACCACAGAAACCGCTGGAAAGGGCGTTGTGGTGGATAGAATACGTCATGCGGCATGGCGGCGCCAAGCACTTGAGGTCACCAGCCGCTTTCGTCACTTGGAGAGAGTACCTGGAACTCGATTTAGTAGCAGTAGTATTATCAGTCCTAATATCTATTATTCTAGTCAGCGTTGCAATATTGTATAGTTTGTATAAGTTACTTATAAAGAAAAACAAATCATCTGCAGTTCATTCCAAAGTGAAAAAAAGTTGAATCATTAGATTTTTGGGCATAGACCCTTTAAACAGAGTCAGTCGTTGTTACAAACATTATTCATAGTTGAACGGAACTGAATTCTAATAAAATTAAGTATTTAATTCTGTATAAAAATGTATAAAATAAGAACAAATATCCTATTATTTGTTTTTGCATTTTACTATCTGGTCATAACTTTTTTGTAACAGATATAATTATATAGTTGTAACAGAGTGTGAATGCGCTTAATATTTAGTGGAGCCCTCTGTACAGCATTAACTAATTCCAGTCAAACAATACAACAGATATAAACGCAAAAATCTTCACGCGTAATTTCCCGATTTTTGTAGAAAAATCTTTAACTTAATACAATTAATTTATTCGGCATTGCCATTAAACGCGACAATGCTGCCAGCCTTCTGGGACATTACCCGTCATTGACAAAGATTATGATAAATTTTTTGACGCTTGTTAGCGGCTACTATTGAACAACTTTGTTTTATTTTTATGCGGCGATAAATGTTTATACTAAATAAAACTTACCTACAATTTAAGAGCGACATTGAATACAACATAATTAGTAAACTATTTGTCTTTCAACTAGCACTAACAGATTTGTCTAACTAAATAGACAATTAGCTTGAAATTGGATTTACTCAGTGTTAGCCGACCATCTTGCTTTATTTCATTCAGTTGACCGAATAATTGTGTTTAAAAAAGAACCAAGGGTAGAAATGGACAGGAATTTGCTTAAGTAATTATAATAGTCAAAGGGAATGGGTAGTGTTTAAATTAAGGGAAAAATATATAAATAAACATATCATAGGAAAATCAATTTCACATAATGAAATAACAAAAGAATTTTCAGTAGTAGTTACCATACCAATCAAACCTTATGAGAAAGTCAAGCATGACACAGACATGCATAAAGTCACAGAATAATTTATAGTAATACGCACAGAAAGTACACTTCGTGAAAAAGAATATGAATAGCGACTCTAGCTGCGACGAAATAAAGTGCAATTCAACTTGCATAAGCGATTAATGCCTAACGGAATATTTTCCTAAACCTTGCTGTCTTCTAATACTGGTCACTCACATTTGCACGAACACTCAAACTCACAAAAGTGTAGGACAACATTTACAAATGATTTTATTTTCAAGCTGTGTCGGTTTTTTAACAGATATCAAAGCGCGCGAACCTTGTTCGAATGTTTGCGCGCATGCGAGTGACCGGGGTTACGCGTAACTCTGTCTGGCGCGACAAAGTTGTAGACTTGTGGCTTGAAATAAAATAACTATGTATCTAAAAATAGAATTACGCGCGACGCGATTAGCGGCAACGTACTGCTATTCGCCTGCCCGGGAGGCGCGCCGGCCAAACGTACATATACTGCGGAGTGAAACCCCCTGGTAGTATGTATAGAGTAAACTTGAAATGTAAGAAACGGTATGGGTTTCTTTTTACTGCTATAACCGAGATTCACGCGGGCACAGCCGCGGGTAAAAACTAGTCGGTTAAATAATAAACATTATAGGTTAGTAAAGGGTTTAAAGTAATAAATCGTGTTTAACATAATTAGATAACAAAAAGTCTAGAAGAAAATATTTAATTAAAGCCTTAATGAAGATAGAACAGAAAACTTTTAATTCATATAACTTTGATTAACTTTTTGACGACATTTACTACCTATCTCTATTAAATCTTAAAGTCGCCAGCTCTGCGGTTCCGGGTTCGATCCCCAGACGGGTCAATGTAGAAAACCGTTTTTCTACATTGTCTCGGATCTGGGCGTCTGTCGTACTTTCGTTGTCTTTGAATTCCACAACACAAGTGCTTTTTTGGTTTATTTATTTCTAATTTGGTCATTGCTTTAGTGCTGTTGAAATTTGTAGCCCTACTAATATTAAATTAATTACAAACTGATATACTGTAAATACGGTCCCAATTCTCTATAAACCCTAATACAAGTTCAATCCTGGCATAAGCCTATAGCTTTGGCATGTCCATCGATGCAACTAGACGTGGCTAACGTGTACACCAAACCTGTATGGATAGTATGGAATAATATTAAATAGTTATTTGAATAAACAGTATTTTATCTATACTAATATTATAAAGCTGAAGAGTTTGTTCGTTTGTTTGTTTCTTTGTTTGTTTGTTTGAACGCGCTTATCTCAGGAACTACTGGTTCGAATTGAAAAATTATTTTTGTATTGGATAGTCCGTTTATTGAGAAAGGCTATAGGCTATATAACATCACGCTACGACCTATAGGAGCGGAGCATACATGAAAAATGTTGCAAAAATGAAAAACCGTTGAACCTAAAACACGCGAACAAAGTCGCGGGGGACAGCTAGTTACGAATATTGAGAGAATATTATTGATATACAGGAAATCGGGAGTGAAATAATTTAAAAAAATTGACATACTTAATTATTTAACTGTTCTAAAACTAGCTAACTAGACAAGCACTAATTTTTTATTTATTTTTTTGTGTACGAGTTGCAAATGTGAATGACTTCAACCCAGGCTGAGGGCACGACGTAGGGGATATGTGGAACTAGCACCGGCTTAGAACAGCCCGATTATTACAAAGCTCGGTCTGACATAATAATATGATAGAATATGTGTATAAATAAAAAGGTTAGATAGGTATTCACTCCATGTAAAATACAGTATTCTGCTGAATCCGGTAAGACTGGAAGCCGACCCCAAAATAACTTGTAAAGGGCTAGGCAGAAGAAGATGTGCATTTAGTACCTATATCACATGGTAATGAGAATATAGAGATATAAATAAGTATACAGCCTCCCTAGACAAGTGGCATTTCGACAAGCGTTTACGATGATAGAAATCGCTAAAATGACATTAAATGTATAGAAATTACATTTTGATTCGATAAGTCACGTGACTTGGACTTGTCACTTCCATACATTTGAGCGATTCGATCAGCGTTATCGCTTGTTGCATTGTCACTTGTCTAGAGGCCCTGGTAAAGTATGTATATACTGACTGAGTGTATATTGCTTAGAGAAAAAATAAGTAGACTATACAGTACGCATATCGAGTATATACTATTTGAGAACTGTATGCACTAGTATGAACAAGTAAAATCGCAAAATTATTGTCAAAACAGATAACACTGTTTTATTTAAACTATCCTAAAACCTAATATTACAATAAAAATATATGAGCCATCTATACTTGCTCATAAACGTCTATCGTCGCACGGAAACTCACTTAAATCAGTAAACGAGCGTAGTACTTATAGCAAAAAATTTGGTTACGCATAACGGGCTTCTAGGGATGCGCGCATTTTCTGCTTATACCCTAACGTATATTCAGACTTGTACTATTAAGTAATCTGTGATTCAGTACAGAGAAAGACACACACAGTAAGAGTTAAAGTAAATAAAATTCAAGTCAGAATATTTCGGAGAGCTTAAAAAACTTTGACACTAGATAAACGTATTATTATGATTTATAAAAAAAAAAAACCTATCCTTTATCGGCGCGGAACATAAACTGCTAACAAAAAACCCATTATTAAAGGGGTGCTTTACACAATAATTAATTACAAAAACCGCACTTTAAATCACTCGCCTACACTTGGAGCATTAGAGCACGCATCACATTTGTACGGCGGTACCAAATTGCTCGGAAGTTCGCCTCTTGCTCAAACTTCGCCAAAACACACAAAGCTTAATGGATTACACGTCTTGTTTTACTTGACGAATGCTAGCTTCGCCTGCATGTTCTGTCGACAAATTGTAATGATTTTGTTTCTTGACTGAACTTGTTTCATTCTTTTTTTTATTTGTGGAAGTTTTCTATTGTTTTTGTGTTAATATGAATTCGGTGTCATTTTGAATTTTGTTTTCGAACAGATATTCGTAATTCGGATATTGTCTAATCAGTGCAATGCTCATTCCTCATTTACGTAATTTCAACATGATTAGACTGATATTTTTTTTTATCGTTCAATAAAATGCAATGAAAAAGATGCGTTTCCTGCAAGTTCTAGGGACACCGGTACTTAGAAAGGCTTTTCGTCATTTGTAATACTTTAAGTAGTTGGTACATATCTTGTCTTATATATAAAAATGATTCCCAATTTCCCTTGGTTACGCCATAACTTCAGACTTTTTGCAAGGACAAGTTTTTTTTTTAATAAAACGCATGTAATTAATTTGGTAATTAAATATTTTGAGAATCTCACACCACCCGTGCGAAGCTAGGGCAGCCAGCCAATATTTACTTTAATATGTCATCATCATTTGTTAATAATAATATTTTAATGTCATAAAAACAAGTTTTTTTTAGGCATTACTTAAAGACTTTTGTCTGCGCTGTTTTTCAGGATTATCACAACTTAAAACAAAAGCTAAACAAACATTTAACTAACTAAAACTAAAACAAATTGCAAATTGAAATTGGTATAAAAATAAAGAAATTATATTAAAAATTCTAAAAACGAAAACAATAAAATTAGCAAGTGAAAATTCTTAAACACCCTACAAAGTAATTAAAGAGTATAAAAGCTAGCGAGACACGGCTAACGCATTTACCGCAAATTAATACGAATCTTAAAGTATTAAACCAATTATTATGCAAAAGAATTCGTAAAAAGAGAAGTCACTTCGCCCTAACGGAAACTCTGGCAAACTTTAGCTTGGAATAACAGAGGATGCAACTTCAATATGAAATTTAAATGAGATTCGTTCAGGTAGCTACTCTAATTCCCTTGCAGCATCAACCTGTAACTTCATTCAAATTCCCCGCGTAGTTCGAATTAATTCTTGTCTGAATTATGTATTTTTAAAATGGTCGGATTCTATTTGAATGTTTAAGCACTCAGCTAGAATGTTGTAGGTACCTCACTGATAAAATCTATTATTATTTCCTTTGCTTTTGTTGACAGAGTTATTCTCTTCTTTAGTTACTTTGTTAGATTTTAACAATAGGAATATTTTAGTTTAATTCTAGATAATAATATTAATGCAATGGCATGCATATGCATCAATTTCCACCAATGACTGACAATTATTTAAAAACAAAACGGTTTACTCACGCATATTCTCGGGATCGCCCGACTAGTTTCAGACTCAATAGGAGTCCCTAATCATGAGCTGACGCGACGGCGGTGGTGTCGCGAGTCGAACTGTCAAGCTACTGGCTCGTAATAGGTCGAAATGTTAATGAAACAACAGTCAAATTAATAAAAATTAATTATGAAAATGGTCTCTAAATTTTCTAAACAAAAAACTAATTAAGTAAGGAAAATTTTGAGACCAGTTTCATAATAGATTGTTAGGCTTCACATTTTATTTGAATTAATTTAGTTTCAAACTAGTAACAATTAATTATTATACGTTGCTAAAGCAAAATTTAAATTTTATTTGCCAATGTAATTCAATTTATTAAATTTAAATATTTATTTATTACAAAATAATTTATTTCATTTTAGTTCGAATCTAGAATCTCATTGTAATGTTTCTTTCAAATAACATCTCCATTAAATCACCATTAAAACTATATTTCTAAATCCCTACAAATTGAGTTCCAAATTCAAGTAATTTAAAATACCAATAACTATAGAGTATTTATTAACGTAACTAAACAATACTGGCAACTTACTTAAACTGCACATACGACCAAACTCCTTGTATAAACGTTGGTAGTTGCAATTTGTTTCCGTTGCCATGGGAACGAACTTTCACAAAGTACTCCACAATGTTTGAGTTTAGGTCATAGTTACAAATTGAACTCTGTTTGCCCGCAGTTTTTGTTTTCGCGGCTATTTTTATTACTATTTCACTTGTTTTTAAAGTCCCAGACCAGATGTTTTGGTAATACAAAATCTTTGATTCAATCACATTTTTTTAGCAAATGATTAAAGGATATTTTAAAGATTTTAATCAATGAACACACTTATAAAAGTTAGTATGTAGTGGCCGAATACTGAATTTCAGTCAGTTTTATTAAGCGGCCGTTGAGTCTCATGTTGTCTCTGTCATTTTAAGGTGTAAAGCAGCGGCGAATAGACATGTAAGAACGTCTTAAAGTTAAGTTGCGTTTCAGTTTTCAGTATTTTGGGGTTAGTTTGGCTAATTATTCTGACTGTTAATATGAATTTGCCTTAAAAAAGGTACTATACAAAAAGTTCAGACACCTACACATCTCCAATATTTTTCCATCACTTTCAAATACAAACAAATAGAAACCGAGACACGTAAATTCAACATTTTGAACGAGAATATAGTAAGAATGCAGGGCCCTCTTGACACGATGATAAAATAACGGAGAGCTGTAGAAAATGAGCGAAGTGCTGGGCCATTAAGGTGTCGCCGTGGCACGCGAGATGTAGCTTAAGTAGGGACGGGAAATGTCGATAAAAAAAAATGAGGCATTTTGCATTTTTAGGAAATGTCGATAAAATGATAACAATGAAGCATTTTGCATTTTTTATATCACGGCAATCCGTATTAATACTATAAACTCAAAAGTAAGTTTGTCTGTCTGTCTGTCTATCTTTTACGCTTTCACGGCAAGACCGCCGAACAGATTTTAAAGAAACTTGGTAAGCTTAGAGTATAAGAAAAGGCATAAGCTACTTTTGGGCTCGATAGCTGACACCCCAGAGGGCAAAACCGCGGGCAATAGCTAGTTAAATAAAACTTGAGTAAAATGTTACAAAAATTACAGTCAAATAACTTAATTTTATAATTTATAAGATCAAAATCCAATAAAATAAACTGCATTACTTGAAGCAGCTTTTAAAAACTTACTAAATTTACACATGAATAATTTATAAATTTATAAGTAGTATAATTTTTGTCTGCTGTTATCTGCATCACTTTAAAAATGACTGCACGGATAGCCGAGTGGTATATATCACCACACCACTGTACGCGACGTACATCCCCGCATAGGACAACCATTTGTGTGATCCACAAATGGTTGTTCCAAATAGGGATATTCATTGTGTATGTGAATTGAATGTTTATTATATTATATACAGAGACTAAATAGTAGATTGAACATTTTTTTAAATAAACACTTCATATAGATATTAGAAAAATATTAGACGCGTATTTTTTCTTTTCTTAATTTAACAAACGATGAGGAAGATACAGCAAATGGAAATGTCGCGAGACGTCACTTGTGGCTACAATTTTTACCCACAAATGACGTCACAAGCCCCCTCTCCAGAACTTTAAAGCGCTTTAACTTTTAATTTTATATTGATTTGATAAGATATTGCGATAAAAAAAATTATCTATCTGGTGGACTAAATAGTCCCAGTCCGCTCCCCTATTCCATAGTGCGGGAGACGTATCTTTAAAAATAAAAATGTTTAATCTTATCGCTAATGTAACATCACTAAACACTTCTGTGCAGTCGACCGTGGGACAATGCTTGTAGTCGGGTTAGACGCAAATTGGCAAGTGGGACCAAGAAAGCAAAATAGAGGCCATAGTAACAGTATATCAGTGACTGTAATTACAAGGAATTCTGAGTAAATGAACGTTAATACATAATAATTGAGACAATTTATTGCGCATCATAGTAATAAATATATTTTTAAAAACTCAAACTCGTTTCTGACTTCATGTGTAACATTCATTTAAAAAATAACCTTTTTAAAATCAATAAAGAGTTTTATCTTAGAAATACAATAATATAGCTACTTGAATTGATACGAAGGTATAATTAATTTTATTTTTAATTAAAAAATATTTTTTTTTTATATATACTGGACAACCTTTAAAGAATACTAAAATAAATATTAAAAATATATTTGTTTGTTTTTTTAACAATCTCAAAATAACTACACGTGCAAAACAAAAATATCGGGAAAAGTCGATTTAAATATCATAAAAACCGGCCAAGTGCGAGTCAGACTCGCGCACCGAGGGTTCCGTACAAACCTGTAGGTATATAAGTAAAAGTTATGGTATTTTTATTGCTAAATGAAATCCATAACATAACAATGTGGAAAGCTGACGGTACCTTGTCAATACATATATGAAAACATTATGTATGTTCGGAAAAATCTTCATCTCTTTAAGAAGAGAAGTGATAGACATAATTTTAATACTAGAAATAGGCACAATTTGGATCAATCTCGGTTTAGATTGGCTAAGGTACGAAATTCTTTTATGGGGAATTGTGTAAAATTTTATAATAAAATACCACTGCGGATTCTACAACTGAACGAGACAAAATTTAAAACATGCATAAAACGCACACTATGTAGACAAGCATATTATAAATTAGAGGATTATATCCTTGATAAAAAAGCTTGGCTTAATGCTGGTCCTGCTCCACAGTCACAGCCACTTGGGTCCACTAATTAGTTTTCTTTTATTTTATATTTGGAAGAGATGCTCTCCCTTTTATTTTTATAAACATGGTTTTTTTTTTTTTTTTTTAAATCGTATTTTTTTTTTTTTGGAGTAAATGTTTAATCTTTTTATTTTTAACTTTTGAAAAGTTATAGTATTGTATAACTTCGAAGCATTTTTTATTTATTTTGTAAATATGAGTACCACGTGCAATATAATGTAACTGTTTTTGTTTTTTTTTTTTGACATGAACGAGCATGGCAATTGAGAGTTTGTCATGCTCACTCAAATGTCTCGCTGATGGTGGCACGTGTGTTGGGTCATTCGGTTCCCTTCAATATGGTTGAGCTGAGTAGTGCTGATCCACGCGTCATGTTCGTGAACGGGCGCCATTAGTTGAGACTGGTCATCTCTCAACTGCCACTAGCTTATTTTAATTTTATTGTTAATGTAATTTTTAATTAGCATTGTTCTCATATATTAGAAGTAATAAGACATGTAACCATGTTTGTTTAACGTGTTTGTGTAACGGTGTTTGTTTCCAAACTCCTCCGAAACGGCTGAACCGATTTGCATGAAATTTTGTGTGCATATCGGGTAGGTCTGAGAATCGGCCAACATCTGTTTTTTTTTTTAATCGCTGAACAACGTTTGCTGGGTCAGCTAGTAAGTTTATGATTATTAAAAAAAATATACTATGTGATGTAACTAAAAATTTAAGATTTTCGGAATTTTTCCTATATGTGTACTTTATAACGTTGCTTCATGCCAAATTTCAAGATTCCAGGTCGTCTGGAAGTATCCTTTAGGTTTTGATTCCCTTGCGAGTAGTTGCGAGTTTCAAAATATGCGGCTTTAATTGCTGTATCTTTTGATTGCGTTGACGTAGAAGTTTGATTTTGTTACAGCTTAAAGATATTATAGACTTGAGTATTTGTTAAGAATTTCAATATAATACCACTACGCGTTCATGAGTAAAGGGGTAATAAGTTTAAAATTATTAAAAATATTTTTATTATATGATGTAACTAAAAATTTATGCTTTTCGCAATTTTTCCTTTATCTGTGTTATAAGACGTTGCTTCGTACCAAATTTCAAGATTCTGAGTTCACGGGAAGTACCCTGTAGGTTTTGATTCCCTTGCGAGTGTCGAAAATTTGCGGCATAAACGGGAGTATCTTTTGATCGCGTTGACTTAGACGTTTGATTTTTTCACAGCTCCAAGAGACCATAGACTTGAGTATTTGATATGAATTTCAGCTTGATACCTCCACGCGTTCCTGAGAAAAAAGGTCTTGACAGACAGACAGACAGACAGACAGACAGACAGACGGACAACAAAGTGATTCTATAAGGGTTCCGTTTTTACCTTTTGAGGTACGGAACCCTAAAAACAATGTTCTATCAAAGACCTTTGACCCTTGACCTTTGCCATAAAACTCTAGTAAGAAATATTTTGATCTAACAATTTTGTTTATTCATGATCTTTGTGGAGCTTAAAATCTCAAACTTAGGACTAAAATAAGGCCGACTAATAAACAAACCGCCTTCACTGTAAAAAATTCTGGACAAGGATTTTATAAATACCACATTTTCACAGGGCAGACCATATTTTGGTCCTTCACGAATAAACAGTGTGCTCTTACTCTTCAATTTAATTTTAATTCAAAATTGTTATTCATTTAGAAGGCACAAACAACACACATTATAAAAAAATACTCTCAATGTTTAGTTTAGTCTGTTTCTTCCATAGCTTGCATTTTTTGTTAAGTGAATATCCTACCTTCTAAACTAAAATTTATTTTGCATTGGCATTATATTAGAATTAAAATTAAATTAAAAAGTAAGGGCACAGTTTTGCTTTAAATGAAGTTAAATATTTTATCCGTGTAATTAAAGGTGACGACAGCGGTGTCGCCAGCTCTGGGGTCCCAGGTTCGATCCACGGGCAGGTCAATGTAGAAAACCATTGTTCTACATTGTCTTAGGTCTCAGTGTTTGTGGTAACTTCATTGTCTCTGATTCCTAAACACAAATGCTTTAGCTACTTACTTTAGGTTGAGCAACGAATGTGATGTTAACATGATCATTATTATGTTTATACAATGTGATTTTGTTATCATTTTACAAACGTAAAATATGACCTCTATATCGATTATTAGATTCGAGAAATTTAACAAAAGAAAAAAAAAACAATCAATAATTTTAATACTTTAACTGTAAGATGCATATGGTAATAGACACAGTACTATGTATTATTATGCGGGAATAATACTTAACTTCAAGATAATTTTAATTTGTTTGTTGATTTTTCAATGCCAATCGTTTTTTGTAACCGATATAGAGGTCACAGTTTGCGTTCGTGTCACCTTGTACGTAAGCAGAATTGTACAAATATAAATAAAAGTATATATATATATTTTTAATTTTGTTTTGTTCTGTTGCACAATGCACAGTTTATAATTTTCTGTCCCCTGCGACTTTGTCCGCGTGTTATATAGCTTATAGCCTTTCTCAATAAATGGGCTATCCAACACTGAAAGAATTTTTCAAATCGGATTAGTAGTTGCTGAGATTAGCGCGTTCAAACAAAAAACTCTTCAGCTTTATATATTAGTAAGTAATAAATATACAGGTATAGATATTGTTTTTGTTTTGTTAAATCATGAAGCAAAAAATCTTATCACTGTGCGAACTCGCTATTTTATTCAATAAATATCTATACCAATATTATAAAGCTACAGAGTTTGTTTGTTTAAACGCGCTAATCTCAGGAACTACTGGTCCGATTTGAAAAATTCTTTCAGTGTTGGATAGCTCACTTATTGAGGAAGGCTATAGGTTATATAACATCACGCTACGACCAATAGGAGCGGAGCATAAATGAAAAATGTCCCAAAAATTAAAAAACGTTGAAACTAAAACACGCGGACAAAGTCGCGGGGACAGCTAGTAAATTATAAATAGCTACGTGGTTTATTTTTAAACCTACACGTAATTATTTTCTTATAGGTACCTCAATATAATTTATTCCAGTTTTAGGCACTCATGCATGCATTATGCATAATATGTATGTGTTATCAAACCACACTATAGAAAAAATGTCTAAAAGATTACTATTAATTTTAATATTACTATTTTTTTATGCTTTTAATAAAAAACTACATTTATTTGTTTTAAATTTTAACATCGGAATTAAAAAATTATGAAAGTAAGTACATAATAATATTATTGTGAAAAAGTTACATTGGTACTAGTCTGCGTTCGAACCTGTAACCTCGTGGACAGAAATCTGGTAACGGAACCGCTTTAACACCACGACGCTTCTTATTTTTTTTTTTCTATAAATATATAAGTCATCTTTGTAGGCATCAGCTGTGTTCACCCTTGCATCGTATTATTGAAGAAATAAATTAAACTGTCAAACAACAGATGTTACAGACAGCAAGAGACAACAGAGTTAAATCATCAATCAAGTTGTGAAATGATAATTTGATCACAGATATATTGTTTAGACTATCAAAACAAAGTGGTCAAGAGGTTATTTACTTGGTATTTATATCTATATATCTTTATATATATAAAACAAATTCGAGTTAGTTACAACATTATTTTATAACTAAAGAACGGGTCGACTGATTTTTATACGACCTCCGTGGTCGAGTGGCGTACACACCAGTTTACAAGGAGTCGCCAGCTCTAAGGTCCCGTTTTCGATCCCCGACCGGGTCAATGTAGAAAACGACGTTTGTACATTGTCTCGGGTCTGGGTGTTTGTGGTACCTTCGTTGTCTTTGAATTCCATAACAGAAGTGCTTTAGCTACTTACTTTAGGTTCAGACCAATGTATGTGATTGTGTCAACATTTATTATTTAATGATCTTTTATTTGTTGGATTAGACATCCCGGTTAGCAGAAAAAACATTTGGAAAAAAAAAATAAAAAAAAAAAAATGTAGTACTACTACTTCTACTACTAGTTTAAAATAAAAATAATAAATGAGTAAAAAACCTTTGGCAACATTTCATATTAAAAGAGCCGACCATTGTATTTTTTAACGGGTGAAAATGTTCTTTTAAATTAGCTAATAAAATGCAAACAATTTGCATTTCGAATGAAAAAAAAATACAATAAATATTGTTTTTTTTTCGTTTAAGAGTTACGGTGCAAATTAATACACACACACAGCCACTAGTAGCCAGCTACACAATTTTTCATAGATCTGTACATTTTTGCTTAGGGAGCTCAAAATCAGAGTATTGTGTATTACATTTGCATCGTATTTAGTTACGTTTGAGATCTACCAAATTACAATGAACTCTTACCTTGAGATAACCTCACCCGTTGTTGGCTGTAGGAGTCATTCTGGAGTCTGCCACGCCCCTCCATCTTCTCCAGAGCGGAAGTCCATGAGAAAACCAAAAAGTCAACAAAAAAGTACACACGACGTACACAAGTTTTTTTTTAATAACTCGCGTCTACTTTCACTACACAGTGTAATCACATATTTATTGAATGTTTATTTAATTAACAAGACAGGCTTACTCCAATGAGGGCAACGATTTTTTACATCCTTAGGTTCGCTAGTGTTGGGTAAAGTCTATCTGTAAATTTCCACTAATCAAAGGCCAGCTTGTCTCACAATACACTATTTCTGTAGTTAACACCAATATTACACAGTATAAAGTTGTTTAAAACACATTCTATCGCGGTATTACTAAAATTCACTTCACGACGTTTTGTTCCTTCACAGGAATCAAGGTCACGGATAGACTGAGGTAGAATTGTCGGTAGGTCGGAATATATATAACACATAAACATATGAAGGTAGATCGAGACAGCATCTCGAGTCTAACACCGCCTTAATCGTTATAATTTTAAACAGTAAAGCGCAATAGACTAATTATAAAATGTAATGTAAATAGTGATACTGTGCGTCATAAAGCCGACTTTCTTTTAACTGTGACATAATCTAGACTTTAAAGTAAGAGGGCTAAGATAAATTGTCTTGGCGCCATGTTTGTGAAAAGACAGAATAGGAATTCCATTAAAATGTCTGTGTTACTATTCTTTGTTATCTTTTTCTATTTGTACGGCAAGTGTTGTGGTGGTGTCGACGTTTTGCTATCGAGATTAAGGTAAGTTATGTTTACTGATAGTGACAACATTTTGTATTATTTGCTTATTTTATTTTATGTCTTTTTCAGAGAGAATATATGTTAAAAAGATATGTAACATTTACAGAGTGTTACGAGAGTTTAATAACTTGAAGTGTGGTTAATGTTTGTGCGCAAACATTTAAACTCTAATGTACACAGTGCGTAATGTATACAGTACATATTACGTTCACTATAGTATTAATTCACGATTGAGGAGCAAGTTGATACCTTGACTGCTTGCTACTGCTTGTACGGCAGCCTTCAGTGTCTTTAATAATAATAATATTATGCTAGAGTCAAAAGTTATAATCGTTGTTAGTCATAAATGGTGTGATATTAACCTAAGTGTTTCGCAAACACCTCTTTATATGAATAAGAAACGTAATAAATAGTGACCGCTGCGCGCTGCCGCAAAAAAATAATATCTAATATATAAAAATCTCGTGTCTCTTGTTCGTTATCGAACTCCTCCGAAACGGCTTGACCGATTTTTGTGATTTTATTCAGTCGTTCGGAGAATAGCTTGTAGACTTATTTTATATCTCTAGGTAATCTAGTCTTCTATACCTCCGTAGGGGGGCTCTTACCAGAATTTTATTTTATTTTTTTGGAAAAAAATTGTATGTCAAAACAACGTTTGCCGGGTCAGCTAGTAATTTCATAACATTTAGGGACAACATTCTATCAAGTCAACTTGGGCAGATACAAAAAATTCTTTAAGAAACTTCAAGTGACAAAAAAATCGATACAAACTTACACAACACTACAGAACTTGTCCAACACAAGTTAAAGTTGTCTTAAACTTTGTCTGATATCTTGTAGCATTGAAAGGTGTTCTGGGACGCTTTTTAAAGTACAAAAAGTTTACCAGTCGACTTTATTTTACTGGACTTTAACGAACAGGAAGCAGAGACGTTTGATATTTATGCCTTAGTAAAGGGCTCTTCAAAGATGTAAAGGTATTTTTAAGTTACGTTTAAAGTTGACCTACGTAGATTGTACGGAGAAAAACTGTACCTATCTATAGTGTTTAATTATGCTTATTCAATAACAGTCCAAATTAGAATCGAATGAATATGTGTAAGTGTAAAAATGAAAAAGTTAAACTGTATGTGTGTGTAAGTAAGCGTAGTATTATAATATACTCGTTAGCTGTTACGCACACATGTCTATTTATTCGTGTGGCCTGCAAACCCCTATCTATTTTGCCGTGTGTACCTAGTTAGGTATAATTTATGCTATTGCTTCACAGATCATGACACGGGAATAACAGTCAAAATTGTAAAACTATGTACCTAGGTACATTATTTTTTAAGACCTGTGTTATATCTGTGTATTTGTCGGGTTCTAAGCAAGCGCGCTCAGTATCAAAGAATAGAAAATACCGATATTTAATTGTTATTCATTCATTTCAATAATAATTCGTTTAATTGCCTTTGTGTTTTTTAACTTATGAAATAGTGTTAATTTTATTTTTTTATATTATTTATTAGTTCGGGAAAACAAACAATTACACATAGGTACACGTGACAGTAGGCAAACATATACATATTATAAGTGTGTAATTCACTAAGTTATCCACAGTTTATCAAAATCAGTTTATTAATATCAGTATAGTAGTTTTTAGGATACTCTCTACTTTTCTAACTATCTCAGAAATACTTGGATATACATTAATAGTTACGACAAAACAAAGAATAAACAAGCAAAATAAAGTTTTACTTTATTCAAATTAAATTTTGGACGAAGAGTTTTAAATCAATAGGACTGGGTGTAAATCTCCCAGCTTAGTGTCAGTCTAAAACGAGGACAGAATCTAGATTTGTCTTTCAGTCAAGACGTTTAGTGGTTCTAAAGGTAAATCTCTGATCTAGATTTTCAAATCTTAGTCACATTTTGTGAAGCTGTGACAACTGATAAACACACTTAAATATTTCTATATACATAAGTGTTATAGACAAAGAAAAATCACACACAGAAAAATACACAAAATCACACACACAAAAATATTTGTCTTCAGTGGGATTTGAACGCACGACGCCCAGATTAGCAGTGAGGGTCACTAACCACTAGACTAACAGGCCAGTCAAAATTTTAAAAAAATAATATAAAAACTTTGGATAGGTAAAAAGAAATCACATTTTTAATTTTTACCCAATCTGAATTTAATAATTTAAAGTAATTAATTTTCAAATCCTTCTTCTGTACTAAGTTATTTAACAAACCTTTTCCCTGACTACAATTTCAGTTTGACAAATTGCCTATTTCTGTTGAAAGGCTTTGAAAATTCTTAATAAAATCTTTTCGAGGCACCTTTCATTTATTTTAATGCGTTCTATTTATAATTCTTAGGTAAATCCCAAGGCGTTTTAAATTCTCAGCTACGAGAGAACGAAAAATTATAAAGTTTAAGGAAAAAGATATAAAAATGTATTTGGGTAACTAATTGTCAAGGAAAACGGATTTTGGCCTCAATTAATCAATATTTCGAGGAAGTAAGATAATTTTTAGGGAACGTGAAAAATTGTAATTAAGTAATCTGTAATATAGCTTAGCAGTAAGTATACAAAGGAAGATTAACATTCCGGCCAACCATTATTTTATTGAAATATCCAAAAGCAAACAAAATGCAAAAAATTGGGTAGGTCTTTAAAAATAACTACTAAGTAGGTAGGTATTAAAAATTAATACTTCATTATTACTTTTATTTCCTACATTTTAATGAGTAACATTATAGGAATCGTCTCTTCGTGATCTTTATGTTGATAATCCAATCAAAATGATATCAGAAAAAAAATGAAAACATTTTATGGCGCCAAATTTCGCCATTTTGTTTATTTTGTTTTTTTTTGTCTTTTTTCTTATTATGATACTCTTAAAGTAAATACGAATCTAACAACACCTCTCAAGCTAAAATCCATTGAGAAGTTCAGGCCGCAGAGCGTGCCAAACAATTATACATACATACTCTCGAGAAACATAACCCTCCATCTGGCGCAGTCGGGTAAAAACACTTCGTTACTTGTCACAAAATGCCGACTTAAGCGAGTTTAATTAATAAATAGTTCCTTTTTTCAAACATGTAGCTAAATCTATACTAATATTATAAAGCTGAAGAGTTTGTTTGTTTGTTTGTTTGTTTGTTTATTTGTTTGTTTGAACGCGCTAATCTCAGGAACTACTGGTTCGAATTGAAAAATTCTTTTTGTATTGGATAGTCCGTTTATTGAGGAAGGCTATAGGCTATATAACATCACGCTACGACCAATAGGAGCGGAGCATAAATGAAAAATGTTGCAAAAATGAAAAAACGTTGAAACTAAAACACGCGAACAAAGTCGCGGGGGACAGCTAGTAGCTATATACAAGGTGATTCTGTTATTAATGTACAAACGATAACTATGGCCTCCATATCGGAAAAAAGATAAGTATTAGAAATAAATGAACCCTAATTAATCAATAACTACATTATAAAAAGTTCAAGTTTTAATTTAGTTATTACGTTTAATTTCAAAGCAACTGAAGTAACTTCGACTGAAGTGAAATCCGTTGCTAATATTTTCAAACACATTCGTTGCTGACATTGTCACAAATACAAATTATATTTCTAAATTAAAAGAGGTCTTATTGTTAAAAAGGTCTTCGCCCTACAGAAATAGGCAGATTATATAATTACTCGGTGGCAACAATTTACCTGAATTTCACTTAATTCGAAGCATTAACCCTTTTATCTACGTGAATATTTATGCTAACCAAGTGGTCGAGTAATTTGCAAGATATTAATTCTGTAGGAATAATCCCATCAAAGAGATATTACTTTTCTCATTTAATTTTATTTCTCTATGGTTTCTATTTAGGTGCATTTCGTCGGCAAAACCTAAAGAGACTTTTAAGAATTAAGATTTAAGGGCAATTCATGTTAATGATTTTCTTATTGGTGCGTAGGTAACGACTTAGAACAGAGTAATGTAGAATGGGTACAATACTAAACTAACGAAAATAGCTCGTATTGCTAATAAAATAAGGGCGATATCAAAGTATCAAAACAAATGTAAAATCATTTTACGTAACTACTAAATTATCAATGGTCTAAGATCCCGCTGCAGGATTGGTGTGCTCATCGACTTTTTGTTTAAAACCAAATTTTTATGTTTATTTATAATTAAGAGAATATATATTTACTAGGGTGCCTATCAAAATTTGGCCGCAATTATTTTTAATTAAATTATTTTTAATTGATTTTTGGTAAAAAATTTCGTTTATTTATTTTTTAAATAAAATAACGTCTACATCACGGTAATTAATATGAAGATTCAAAAAAATCACGGTTGCCGTTGCGCACCTGGCCGCACCTCTGTGCAGCCAGGTGTAAACAGGTATGATTTCGATAAATTTATACGTTTATAACCTATTTTCATTAATTATATGTCAAATTGAAGCTATTTTTTTTCTATTAATTATCATATAAAGTTGCCTTATTAAATCTGGCCGCAAATAAGGGTTACTGGCTGTTAAAGATAATAAATATTTAAGGTAGAGTGAAAGAGAGTTAGCGCGTAACATCATTTGTCAGACGAGGACAGCGATTGCCGGCTGTGCGACGCTTTTAAGCCATTGCGCATGCGTCGAACGTTAGTGTTCTCAACCACCGGGGAGTAATAGAGACGACTTATAATAAATACTCCAAAAAATATGTAATTTTTTTCAAAATGACAAATTTAAAAATTGCAACAAAAAATTAATATTGATTTGATATATCGACGGTCTAGTTAGCAATTTGTCTAACTCCTTATTTTTTATAGGGTGATTTTTTTAACATTTTGATGAAGCAATAATCCAATTACAAATTATTTGAATGATTCAAACTTAAATATTACGACGAAACAATAACATTAGCGAGCACTTTTGGAATGATACATTATTAAAGTCGAGTACATTGCTTTTTTCGTTACACAAAAAACACGACTTCATCTTTATCAATTTTATTTTACGTTAATTAATATAATAATTTTTAGATGCACAAATAAAATAACAATGTAAATATAAAACGTTGTTTATTACGAACTCCAAAACAGCGTGGTTTTTATGTTAGAATAAAAATGCTGCATCTGTTCAGTTGAGAACACTAACATTCGACGCATGCGCAATGGCTTAAAAGCGTCGCACAGCCGGCAATCGCTGTCCTCGTCTGACAAATGATGTTACGCGCTATGTTGCTCTCTTTCACTCTACCTTAAATATTTATTATCTTTAACAGCCAGTAACCCTTATTTGCGGCCAGATTTAATAAGGCAACTTTATATGATAATTAATAGAAAAAAATTAGCTTCAATTTGACATATAATTAATGAAAATAGGTTATAAACGTATACATTTATCGAAATCATACCTGTTTACACCTGGCTGCACAGAGGTGCGGCCAGGTGCGCAACGGCAACCGTGATTTTTTTGAATCTTCATATTAATTACCGTGATGTAGACGTTATTTTATTTAAAAAATAAATAAACGAAATTTTTTACCAAAAATCAATTAAAAATAATTTAATTAAAAATAATGGCGGCCAAATTTTGATAGGCAACCTAGTAAATATATATTCTCTTAATTATAAATAAACATAAAAATTTGGTTTTAAACAAAAAGTCGATGAGCACACCAATCCTGCAGCGGGATCTCGTACTACAATTCTTAAACTAACAATTTTACCTAATTAATCAAACATAAAAACTATGAATAAGTAACTAATAACTCTATTATTTAGGATGTACAAATTACACTCAAAAAGATATGGCCCGGGTGAGGATCGAACTCACGACCTTAAGATTATGAGACTTACGCGCTGCCTACTGCGCCACCGAGGCTTATGATAATCTGACAAAATAGTTGACCTATTTACACGCGCATATGTATAGGTCGATTTTGTAAGACGACAAAAATAAACAAAAAACAAGGTTGGCAATGAGCTATCGTTAATGCGCTCACCATTTGGCGCCACTGGCGCGTTAGCTGTCAAAACACACCAACCAACTATGGAATGACCTTGCGTGCGGCTAGCGCCACTGGCGGCGAAATTAATAACGGTAGCCCATCATTCGTCGAAATCTTTGCTTTTATTATTTTTTTATGTACTTTCCCCGATTACTCGAAAAATTCTGGACCAATTGGAAAGTAGTTTTTTTTTAAAGGTTTTATTGTTTTTTTTCTAATTTGAAATGATAATCACTTGCTTTGCAGTCGGTTTTTTATGTTTATGTATTTTTTATTATTTAAGCAATGAGGTTTATCTAGATACTGAAATCTACCCTCATACGTTATAGCACTTGATACAAAAAAAAAAAAAACTGCAATTCATTTCTATTTTAAGTTAAATGTCAAAGTAATAAGGTACATTTTACGTTGTCAAATTCATTCACAGTATCACTGAAATTTCCGTGGAACTTGCTTTCATTATAGCCGAAAAACCGTATTTAAGATGTTGCTTAAACTAGATAAGCACGTGCACTAACGACTCTTGGAGTTTGTTTATAATTTGCAGCGAAAGGGTACTGGTCCTTTTGAGCGCGGGTGATAGGACCAACCATTTTTAAACACGTCCATATTTTTTAAATGTGTGTTATATTTTTGTCTGACTTACCAATGAATAGTGATTTAGGAGGTATATTGAGTTGACGAGGTAGATACATGGCAGTTTATCCATCTAAAAAACGGTATTCAGCTAAAACCGGTGAGACTGGAAGCTGATCCCAACATTGATTAGGAAAAGGCTTGGCAGAACCCGAAAAATATATTTTACAGAAATGATAAAGATAAAACTCAGTATATAAAAAAACAAATATTCATATCCGTATTCATAATATATTCATAAATTTTTGTTTTCTACAATATAGCAGTCATAACTAACCTCTTAACTTCAAATTACCACAAAAATTACTATTCTTATACAAAAGGAAGATATAATAGTAAAATGTAACTACCAATCTGACGTACTAAAAAACTCACTAAGAAACAATAGTAACATTAATATGAAAGAAATCGTATACTAAATAATGAATACACAAGGTCGGAAAAGGAATTATTTTTAACCTATCCGGGAAAACAAAGGTGAGTTCCGCTTTGAGCCGACATGTCGTTGCCGGTTGATAGATTAAGTATTATAACAGTCTCCAAGAAAAAGCCACGCTTATTACCGTGTATGGGTTTTAGTGCTTAATGTTTTTAACACGTAACTATACTAATATATAAAGCTGAAGATTTTGTTTGTTTGTTTGAACGCGCTAATCTCAGAAACTGCTGGTCCGATTTAAAAAATTATACAGTGTTGGATAGCCCATTTATTGAGAAAGGCTGCGAGAGGAGCATAAACGAAAAACCGTTGAAACAAAAACACGCGGTCAAAGTCACGGGGAACAGCTAGTTAATAATAAAGATTTTTAATGTTTCTCGATAAACCACTGAATTAAGTCGCAATGGCATCATATTTAAATATAACAGCCAGGTAGCACCTAGGTAGTTAAGAATCGAACCCGCGACCTCCGGTTTAGCAGTCAAGGTCACTAACCGCTAGACCAACAGGCCAGTCAATGCTGTTGATATTATTTAAATGGTTCATTGGTAGTATTCAAGTTGCAAATGGAACGCACCTTTTTAGTCGTTATAATATGTTGCTTTTTATATTTTATACACTTTGTTTTTATATGTCTGTATATTTTATCGAAGGTCGAGTTATGTTGATAAATGTTTGATATTAATCTACACTAATATTATAAAGCTGAAGAGTTTGTTTGTTTGTTTGAACGCGCTAATCTCAGGAACTTCTGGTTCGAATTAAAAAAATCTTTTTGTATTGGATAGTCCGTTTATTGAGGAAGGCTATAGGCTATATAACATCACGCTACGACCATTAGGAGCGGAGCATAAATGAAAAATGTTGCAAAAATGAAAAACCGTTGAAACTAAAACACGCGGACAAAGTCGCGGGGGACAGCTAGTTTGTTATACAATGTGTTTGTACTGTACTCACTATTACTATTCAAACACACAAATTCTTCTCTATATGAGGCCCAGCAGTGAGACAGTTTCAGACCGATTTACTATAATCGAAATAATGTTATTAATCCAGGGGAAATTAAGTCTATCTAGCAGTTTGTAACGAGTTTACAGTTACACGGCGATCTCAAAAAAATAGTGACTGAAGATTCTTTCTTTCACTATTTTTATCCTCATATTAAAGGAATTGGCACAGGTCAGCTATTATAACAACATGTTGACATGCCCGGCTAGCTCAGTCGGTAGAGCATGAGACTCTTAATCTCAGGGTCGTGGGTTCGAGCCCCACGTTGGGCGATTACTTTTTGCTATCATATATACAATTTTTTTCTTTTATTTGATATTTAAAGTAGCACACTGTCCCACTAATAAAGAAAAACATGAAGTTGAAAGTGGTTTTTGACCAGCAGTGGAACAAAAAAGGATTATTAATAATAATAGTAAAATGAATCTTTTTCATTTTGTTTAGAAACGACACGCATAATATAGGTTTTTTCTAAAAAAAAGTGTTTAAGCGCCCAACGTGGGGCTCGAACCCACGACCCTGAGATTAAGAGTCTCATGCTCTACCGACTGAGCTAGCCGGGCATGCATTCTTATCTTATAAAACGGGATCAGTTACAGTTTTGTTCTTATGTTATTTTAATGTACCAATTATAGCTAATTAAAAGCCGAGAAACATAAAACAGCCGGAATTACCTATTTAAGATGCATTTAATTGTGATAGTTACAGTTCTTTAATTTAATTAATTATTGAAGTTATTTATTATCTCTCATAAGATTAATCAACGATTCACCCTATTATATTTAACTGTCAATGATTACTTAACATGTCTTTACTAGTTTAGTGGCATTCACTGTCCAACCACATAGACAATTATACATAGGTATATTAAAAATAATAAAAATTAAAGACAAAAAAAATAACAGCTTTTTTAATATTTGATTTATTCTAACCTGTCCCAGACTATTTAATCCAAATCCTATTACTACAGAAATAAAAAACGATATTATTTCTCATGTTACACCACATATTATTCCTTGCACAAATTAAAACGGTAGCCATTTTGAATAAAACCGCGTAATTTTCCTCTCGTTAATTTTGCAACTGGACCGCAGAGCCAGGTGACTTCGGCTAGTGTAATATTTTAGCAAACATTGCATCCTTTGGTAATACAAAAATACAGTTAAAAAAGTAATATTGTCTATGATATAATTTAACATTTAGATTTGGATATCCTAACTACTGAACTACATTGGTAATTGGTTGCATAAGATAAAAAAAAAACATAGTAACTGAGCTGTCCTGCCAAAAAATATTATTATTTATTTTAGTATTCCCACCAAAATTACATTTAAACCTACAAGTTGCATATATTTTTGTTAGCCATTTAAAAAGCCCTTTATTTAACTACAATACTCGCAGGGATAGGTTAAAGAATAACGACAAATATCTCCTAAATTCCATGACTAATTATTTTTCAAAATATCTATGGATACTAGGGTTTTTAAGAAGAATCTGACGATTAACTGTTAAATCCACCTACCTGTTTGGTAGGTACGATATAAATACAGAAACATACAAGATTTGCTTGAAAAACATAACTCTTTCGTGGCGTCAAAAGTTAAACAAACAAGGACGAAATAAATCGTCATAAAATTTTTTAGAACTACCTTTAAGAATGAAACAAACTCTTATTTTGTTAGAATCTTATTTTAGACATTAGCCCATTACTTTATGCAGTCGATTACCCAAACAATAAAACTAATTATAATTATATTTTTATTATAATACTAGCTGTCTCCCGCGACTTTGTTCGCGTGTTTTAGTTTCAACGGTTTTTCATTTTTGCAACATTTTTCACTTATGCTCCGCTTATATTGGTCGTAGCGTGTTGTTATATAGCCTAGAGCCTTCCTCAATAAACGGACTACCCGATACAAAAAGATTTTTTTAATTCGAACCAGTAGTTCCTGAGATTAGCGCGTTCAAACAAACAAACAAACAAACAAACTCTTCAGCTTTATAATATTAGTATAGATTAAAAAGATTATTTTAGTATCCTACTGTTATATGCATAAACATGTAAGTACATAACTTTTTATGACTTTATATCCCGCATCATAATAAAACAGTCGATGTCTCTAAGGAAATGTTTTATAGTCAACAACACTCCCAACTAATTAGGACACCTAAAACTCGAATTAGTCTAGACTTTGTTGATTTTGGTTTATAAACGAGCATTTATTCTAGGTCATCTATTTCTGCTTTATACAAGTTATTCTTCCGTTTGTCTGGCTAGATGTCATAATCTATACTTATAATAAATCTGTAGAGAGGTCAATTCTGTACATCAAATATATTTTCAAAATAACTATCAGGGGGTGATTAGTGATCGATACTGATGCCAAAAATGCAATCAGTAAAATTTTTGTCTGTCTGTCTGTCTGTCTGTCTGTCTGTCTGTCTGTCTGTCTGTATGTTCCTTATAGAAACGAAAACTACTCGACGGATTTTAACGAAACTTGGTACATTTATTCTTCATACTCCTGGGCAGGTTATAGTATACTTTTCATCACGCTATAATCAATAGGAGCAGAGCAGTGAAGGGAAATGTTGGGAAAACGGTATTTTTTAAGCTTCCGTCGCGTATGTAGCCTTAATGGTTAAAGCTACATAGAAATCATGTATGACGGAAATGTTCTACATAAAATTATCTAAAAAATATCCTACAACAGCATATGTCTATCTTTTATGGTTGACTCACAATAACACGTATAACTCCCGATAGCTTAGCAGTTCGGAGATTTCTGATTATATTTGTTTACTCTTACGTTTATAATACTCTCACTCATCCCTAATTAAAAAAAGTTTACATTATTACCTATTCAATAAAAAAAGAATCATAAAAATCGGTATAGAAACACCAAACTTATACATGAAATACGATAATAAGCCATCGCGCCGTCGCGCGTGAATACTGAATCATGCTATAAGGATTATTTTTGTGTAACGTGATATATTATATTTCCCTACTAAAATACGAAAGTTAATCTGTCTGTTACATCAAAACCACTGAACAGTGAGGAAGGACATAAGCTACTTTTTTACGAAAAACGACGGAAACGCGGACGAAGTCGCTGGCAAAAGCTAGTATCAAATATAATATTAATAATACCTTGGGAAAACTCATACACGGCCATCTGATTCCAAACAAGGCAGACCCTATATTATGGCAACCAGACAACTGATAAACATACTTATATATTTCTAAATATATACATGTTATAGATAAATTACACCCAGACACAGAATAAATTGTCTGCTCATCATACAAAGATTTGTCCTGTGTAAGAATCAAACCCACGACCTCCGGTTTAGCAGTCAAGGTCCCTAACCACTAGACCAACAGGGCAGTGAAAGTCAATAAAACAAATATAAAAAATACGCAAACGTTATAAATAGCTCGATATTAATTAAAGTATAAAATTTGTACGGATATTCCAAAAGGAGATATTGAAAAAAACATTTCATTCATTATAATTTGTATACATAGTAATGAAATATCTTTAAAACACATTATTTTACGAATACCATCGTAATACGAATTTGAAAGCCAATACTTTTATACAGTCAATAATTGATTCGTAATTTTGTTGGCTTCGTAGGGGGTATTTTTTTCGGAATAAATCAAAAGTGACCTGATTCCGTACAGAAAGACGTAATTAGAAAAAAGTGTGTCACCGACTCAAAGGGCCACATTTCGTCGGCTTCTAATTTGTGACGCAATTGATTAAATATGACCTTCGTTACGTAAATAATACTGTTATAGAAATAAATTACTCTCACGTAGGTACTCGTGGGGTAATAAACTTAATGCTTCTGAAAAGGGGGTAAACATAAAATGTTGCCTAAAAGTTTTGGGGTTTCGACTCAAATTCCCTAATACTCCAAGTTTCGGTAACCATGTTTCTCTCTCGCTCACTTGTATGATTCCGTCCCTGTCTTTAATAAATGAGAGCATTAGTTACATCCAATCAGTAGCGAAATATTTCACTTTATCACGTAACCCGACAGAAAGCTTATATTGGCTAATTTAGTATATTTTTTCTTGTAATTGATTTATACGCTGATTGGCCCAGTTGTTGGCTTAGCTTTTTATTGATACGTTAGATATTAGAATTAGGCTCTGTCTGAGCAAATACATCAGTAATATATTTTATTTAGTAAATGGCCAAGCAAACTTGCCTCTTATAAATAACTCAATAAACATGATTATATATGAATGATGATTATAATTGATTACACATAAATGTAAAAAAACGGCTTTTATTAAAAAAAAAAGACTATTAAATCCGTTTTGATTAAATTTATACGGGAACATCTCTGAATGGCTCTGAGGTATCCTATCGATCACTCACAAATATAATATAATATCTATCACAAAAAGAATTTTTCGAATCGATCCATAATTACCAGAGATATCACGTAAAAACATACAAAAAAGACCTTCTAATTGAGAACCCCTTCTTTTTAACCAACAATTCGTTATTACAATTCATAGTGTTACCTATAATATGTATATCGACAGCTCAGTAGATTGCAATACAAAAATTACTAAGAAGAACTTAAATATTAGTCGACAATTCATAATTTATTTTGAAACTTGTTTAAAATAATACATATTTTACTAATTACTTTTAAAGAAACAATAAAAAAGTCCCTATAAGAAACTTATATTCGAATAGTCTTGGCATGCCCGGCTAGCTCAGTCGGTAGAGCATGAGACTCTTAATCTCAGGGTCGTGGGTTCGAGCCCCACGTTGGGCGATCATTTTTATATTTTTAGATAGCAAATTACCCAGAGCGATCTATTTTAGAAAAAAATTACTTGAACAATTAGTGCAGCTAAAACGGTATAATTATAATATAATTTTTATTATAATTATACCGTTATATATATTTAATCTTTTAATAGTAGTTCAAAATGGATATGAGCAAGAGAAATTACTTCCTATAAGAATTAAAACCGCGGACCCTAGCACCTAAAATTTCTATTTTGTATCAGGTGAATATCATTGAACAAATTTCGTTATCCACAGAATATTTACAATGTTCTAGCTATTTGTATTACAGATAATGGAGCTCAAAATAGCGCGGCGATAGAACGACCGCTTTGTGCACGCAAGGTCACTGGTTCAATTTGTGGGATAAGTGTTTGTGTGTTATAAAACTTATTGTTAGACTATATTATTTATCTATATTTTATTATTGTTTAAAAATAAACAGAAAATTAAAGGAATAACAATATTTCTTGTCATGGGTTCGATCCCCACGATGTTCGATCATTAATGACGGTCGGTCAATTAAGACATTTATTTTATTTCTATTTTTATTTTTGACTTAGTGCACTGCATTAAGTAAAAAAGATTGCGTTTGATTCAATTAATTTACCTGAACAAAATGGTTATCGTATCTTAAATTTGATCATTTATTTAAAAAAAAAATATTTTTATAACAATCCACCACATAATATTATTACATAGGTACAGAAGGACCAAAATATTATGACGACAAAATAAGACACCTATCTCGTATAAAAATTGTTATAAAACAATAAATGTTTGAATTACGTCTATGTGAACCCAAAAACAATATGGTAACGTTTGACAAAAAGTCAAAATAATATTTAAATAACGGAGAATTTTAAAAGCGTTCGACGTCGAATTGGTCAATTAACTCGTCCATTCCGTCCGTAACTGGATATTTTAAAGGATTTTATTGACAATTGTCATGCCTTCTACTTTATATTTCAAGTAAAACAAAAGGCCAACTTCGTGCAAACTTTATACCTAACTCTTCAACGCCACAGTATCAAATCTGCCCCCCTAGACAAGTGGCATTTTGACAAGCGTTTACGATGATAGAAATCGCTTAAATAACATTAAATGTATAGAAATGACATTTTGTTTCGATAAGTCACGTGACTTGGACTTGTCACTTCCATACATTTGAGCGATTCGACCAGCGTTATCGCTTGTCGCATTGTCACTTGTCTAGAGGCCCAGCTCATAAAGAGAAGGAACGAGCATTGATCATCACGCTTGCTCATTGCGGATTGGCGATTTAAGATTAAATTTTTTTTTTATCCGGGTTTCCTCACGATGTTTTTCTTCACCCACTGTCAATTATGTCTTAGAATTAATTAAGAAAGCACATATAACTAGATAATATAACATAATCCCTATTATTCATATTAAAAATTCGAAAGTAACTCTGTCTGTCTGTCGCGCTTTTACACCAAAACTACAAACCGATTTAAATGAAATTTGTAAGACAGATAGTCTAGAGCTTGCGGAAGTACATAGCTTACTTTTTGCGCGATAACCGACATCTACGCGGGCGAAGCCGCGGGAAACAGCTAGTATAATATAACTTTCTAAAAGTCACATTAGCCTAGTGGTTCAATAAACGGATTTGTGTGCACAAAGTTGCAGGTTCGAACACCTTGCAGGCAAGTACCAATGTGCCTGCAAGTGTAATATTTTATTTGTATACTTGATCTTTTGGTATTTGTCTGTTATGTGGGTTTACAGTTGAGCATTTCCACTGAGTTACATGTCATAAAACATAATATATGTTTTAACGTGCCATTCACGTTTAATATGAGAAATTAAGGATCAAATTAAACAGGTTTATTTACGTATATTTTAGTACGTTTTGACTTATTTCATTACTGATTAGAATGACTAGAATATCTGGGTAAAAAAATTACTATGGGTTGAAGTCTGTCTGTCGGTAGCGTTTTATGTAAAATAATGGTACATAAAAAATACTTCATATTCTGTCGTCTTAGGGTAAAGGCAATTTTAGTAAATAAAAAATCAATAGTAAAGAACAAAAACTTTTTAATACATAGTTATATGGGTAACCCATATAACTATAAATTTAAAAAGTTAGGTAACCCTCGATTAATTTTAGAAATTGCTGATAGCTTTAAAATGATAAAAAATCGATCGCGTTAACTTATAAACAAATAAAAAATACTTCAATAACCGCATTATAATCGGTCCATTGGTTTAGGAACTACGATGGCACAAACAGACAGACAAACCGAGACGTCTAACTTATAAAAACCCTCTTTTTGCGTCACCATGTTATAAATTAGTGATTTATGAACGTTCATACATAGAGTTAGTTACAGGCTTGTATTGTTCTACTATGATTTCACTAAGTTCGAATTATCTATATTTTAACTTTCCACACAAATAAACCCGCCATTAACAGATACAATTTCAAGAACGATGGTCACTGTCCTAATGAGGCAACAAGGAATACATAAGCAATAGATAGCAATACTATCGGATGTTCTGCAAGTCACTAGAGTGTGCCTCGGATCGTGAACGGACGAAAATTAAACTTTCTAGCCCCGTCATAGGGTTGAGATAAATAAGAGTTTGTTTTGTTAATAATAAATGCGTATTCATCTATATAACAATATACAAAGCTCCGATTTGAAAAAATATTTTCAATTTGGATAGCCCATTTATTGAGGAATATATAAAATTACGCTGCGACCAAAAGGAGCAGAGCATAAATAAAAAATGTCGCAAAAATGAAAAACCGTTGAAACTAAAACACACGGACAAAGTCGCAGGGGACAGTTAGTTATTGATATAAATATTTGACGAATGAACAAAGCTAACTTATACAAGGTTAGTTATTTACAACCTGCCAAATTTTCAAAGATGGTCAGAATCGATAAAATTTCCGATATAAATATGAAAAAAAAAAAAACTTTTTTCCTTTTTGTGTTTAAAGAATCTTTATTCTCAAAAGAACAGAAACAGTACACATATATGAAAAATTTAAAATTTTGCATAAGTTATACATTGGCATCTAATGACGAAGCATGCAGAAATTAATATACAGATCAAAACAGGATTCATAAGTACACAATAACAGTCAGATCGAAACAGGATTCATAAGTATACAGTATACTATACGTAAGTATGTGTATTTTTAACACACAAGTAGTATAATACTAATACTTACAAAACATACAACAGAACCTTTTTTCATTAATATTTTCATTCTTGTCCGCCATTAAAAAGCGAACCTAGATATTACAATAGTACAATTCACTTTATCTACCAAGATAGGTAACAGTTAACACATAGATAAATTTGGCGGCACGCACACAAGTGCATTGATTTCTACTAGGCTGTCTCCGACGCAAATTTTTGAGACATTTGCAAATGAATCGTATTATTTTATTTACATTATATAGTTATATTATATAGTTTATTCGACAATAATTTTTAAAATGCACCGTCGGTTTGATCTGTACGCCATAATTTGAAATTTTGGCTGGTCATTAAAAACTTACCATGTATAATAACACAAACATTTGATTGAAACTACACACCTACTTAAATAGCAAACAAAGATATTATGATCACTAGAAATTACCACTTATTTAATGTCAAACTAAAACTAGGATACTTGCGTTAATTTATGATACAAGTACACCAATGTTATGTTTAATAAATAAATATTTCGCTAAATTATGTAAGAAAATTAAAAAAGATAATCTACAATCAAAAGGATTAGTAAGTATCTATTACCGAAAAATCAGATTTAGGGAGTCTTGAATAAAAAATATCGATTGCGGAATAAAATTAAATACTGTTTTTTTTTAAATCCCATTTGTATTGAGATTGCTTTTTTGAGACTTGAGATACGATTTACTTCGTTTTTACATTACAACAACAAAAAAAAAAACAAAATTTTACAAAGATAATATAACAAATTTTGAATCACGAATTGTCGACAACTCGAAACTTAAATTACTGAAAGTAATTATCATATAATAAACTGCATACGTTTTAACTCAAGTTTTCTTAAGTTACATATGTTATGCGTTCAACTTGCCAAAGTTATGAATTGGATTGCATACAAAGTTACATTTCATATTTAACTTAGATTCCACTCTAGAAGTTAGAAGCATAAAATCTTAATTGCTTGTGTGAAGCAATTATCAATTATGAAAAATTTACTGAATAATCATAATTACATTTTCACAATTAATGAACTGTGTGATTTGCATCGAAGTTGATAACAATTCTCCTTAGTGCTTTTGATTTAAATTATTTTTTATTTTGACACATGTTTGAACGTTGAACGTTGATGTCACATAAAACCTTGGTGCTATAAAATACTCTTTAAAATTGGAATGTCAAAAACCATTTTCGACTTCTACGCAGATGAAGTTGCGGGCAAAAGCTAGTCTTTTATTAATATCTTAAAAAAGTCCTATACTACTAAAACAAATGAACACTACCTTAACTTTGTATACAAAGAAAATTCTTTCAAAGTAAAACTTTCAACTTTATTCAACTAGAAATTACTTAACAAATAGCCAACGGCGACGGATTAATAATTCAACATTGTAGGATCTAGGTTTGGGGTAAACTGGACCGAATACTGGCTGATAGGCTGGGGGTTAGCTTTCCCAACAGGGCTAAGGGTTGGCAAACAGTGTAAAACTGCAGGAAAAACTGTTTACGACCTCCTTATAATATTTAAAGCGTTTTGGCTCGCTAGTTCAGTATGAAAAGATGATTATATAATTTTATTAACATATAAAACAGATGTCTAACCCTTAAAAAATAATTCCTTTTAATTACATATCTCATTAATGACTGCACGGATGGCCTAGTGATAGGTTACCACGCCAATTACCGCAGCGCGCTCCGTGCGGCGGATTCGATCCCCGCATCGCAATATTGGAACAAGAATTTGTGGATCACACAAATGCTTGTTCCAAGTCTGGGAGTTCTTTGTGCATGTGAATTTAATGTTTATAATACCTCCTTCGACACTAATATTAAATTCCTTATTGCGGGACGCGTCTATAAAAAAAATATCAAGTACTTTAAATTAATCAGTGTATTTATGAGAAACTAGCTGACCCCCGCGACTTTGTTCGCGTGTTTTAGTTTCAACGGTTTTTCATTTTTGCAACATTTTTCATTTATGCTCCGCTCCTATTGGTCGTAGCGTGATGTTATATAGCCTATAGCCTTCCTCAATAAACGGACTATCCAATACAAAAAGAATTTTTCAATTCGAACCAGTAGTTTCTGAGATGCGTTCAAACAAACAAACAAACAAACTCTTCAGCTTTATAATATTAGTATAGATAACGACATTATAACGTTTTAAATCAGATTGTAGGTATTCTGACTTCAACATTTCATAATTATTATTCAAATAATTTATCTTTTGTTTAAGAAGCACATTTAAATGAATATTAATTAATATGATCTGAATCAATTATGATTAAATTAAATACTGACACTTCAAAATTGATGGCTTGATTATAAAATATTTTCAATAATATCTCGTTATTAAAAAAATCGTTGGTTGCCTGTAAAGTCGGTATACGGGCGAAAGTTTTACGTGACAACGACTGTCAATGTCAATGTCTGTCTCTCTCGCTCTTAGGCGGGCTAACCATGCCCGAGTGGAAGGGACGCGTGCCTCTCACTCGCTCTCATTGTGAGCGCATAACGTGAGCGGAGCGTTACCCAGTTTCTTGAAGTGTCACCCGGCAAACCAATTTATAAGACGTTGTCACGTCAAAAATATTTTATTTTAAAAGTGTGATGTTATTAACGGTATAATCTTGAGATATTAATGCACTATTAAAATCGTAATTAATTATTAAGAAACTTTAGATGGCTGAGAATCTTACCGTTGTTATTATACAACTACTGAATTAGATGTAATTTATATGGGATAACTTCTAAAGTATATCCTATTGATGAGATTTAAATTATTACAAAATAAATAAATAAAATAATAAGGAATAGGAATAACAAACGTCACGTAACGCTTGAACACTTCTTGAAGGTACCTTTCTTAATCTTATAGAAAACATCTTAAGTAGCATCATATAAGTATTATATATAAAAGAGAATGTTTGTGTGTATACATATGTTAACCTAAATCTCCAGAACCGTTTACCCCAATTGATATTATGAAACTTTGCATAAATATAAAAGGCGACATGACCACTCCAACGAACATAGTTACGTTACTACCAGATAGGCGCTGGTGGCAGTGATCTTTATCTTTTGAACCATAGGTCGAATTGTAGATTTTTAGGGGAAGCGAAGCGCATTAGGTACTTCGCTAACAAATATTATTTTGCAAAAATCAGAACGAAAAAGACTAATTTCATAGAAAATTTCCCTTTCTAAGTGACGCTAAACTTGATAAAAGCTTTCAAGAACAGATATTATATTGGAAGTAGATAACATTTTCGACAACCCTATCTACAACGATCGCGGTTAGTCCCATCGATGAGTTTAAACTCCTAGGGGTGTCGTTTAGGCGGCTTAATTAGCTTACATAGACGTATAACTTCGCAGGGTCCACAAACTTCTATATTACCAGTTTATGTACGAAAATGATGAGTAATTGGTGCATAGGACCGGTGGCTTATCGTAAATTGGAATTTTGGTCCTTTGAAGTTTCAATCGTGTTATGAAAATAGTCTGTACGCAGATCAATAGTGTAATGCTGACTAATTATAATAGTAATAATCTTGAGACAACTCACATGCGGCCACCTGATCCCAAACTAAGCAAAGCCTGTATTATGGCAACCAGACAACTAATAAACATACTTTATATATTTCTAAATATATATATATTTTATAGATAAATTACATCCAGATACAGAACAAATGATCATGCACTAAGATTTGTCTTGAGCGGGAATCGAACCCACGACCTCCGGTTTAGCAGTCAGGGTCACTAACCACTATACCAACAGGCCAGTCAATAATTTAATTACTATTGCCCTTACATAAAGAAGTTAACTTAAGATGATATTGAAAATCTAACTACGTTGTCTCTTAACTAATGCTGTAATTATATTGTAAATTTTTTTTATATCATTAGACCCTATAAGTACTTGCACGTAAGTTAAATTAGTTGTATGACACTATGTATTGAGAAACATTGGCTTTTAAAACACAGTCTCTTAGCTTAGTTTAGGAGATAGCGGTTCCTCTATTTTATGTCTCGATTGTACAACATGTTTTGTATACCCGTACTTCTGTTTATTGTTGTTAAAATGTACAAATAAATTATTATTATTACTTACAGCTTGTGTTTAACGTGTCTCCAGTTTCATATAACGTAAGATATAAAAGTATAGCTAAGTTTGAGCAAATAACTGGCATTGATACTTTGTCCTTCTGTTCATAAAAGGACCAATTCGAGGGTATCACAAGACAGTTTTACGTATTTATTCAAAAATTAACCAGTACTACGTTGTTAAGCATTTATTTCAAGCTTTATCTTTTATAGAGAATAATAATGCTATTAGGTACGTAATATAAATTGGGGTATTTTCTCCTTATTTCCTGCAAAACTTGGCAAACTTTGGTCCTAATGTAATTGCTTACATTCACACTATTATTGGTCATTGATTTGCTTAGTTGTTGGATAAAACTTGTTGCCAAGATATCCTTGGTAAATCCAATTGAATTATTTTATTGCCGTTTTACGCTAGAAGGAGAGATCTTGTTATGTGTGTGTATAAACTACAACATTTAGTTCAAATATATATTTTTAGGTACTTAGGACCAAAACCAGACCAAGACTGACAAATAATTTAATGGCTTAAATAAATTTAATTATGTTTAGTTGTATAACGATCACAAAAATAATTATTGTAAGTAGTAAAATACTCTTGTAGAAAGCCAAGACCGCTAATATGAATAATCCCCACATCAAAAGGTAAATTGCGTGAAATGAAATAGTTGAAAACCGGAAAGAATCAATAGACCAATCTTAATTCGACATTCCATCGCTCACTGATAAAATTGAAGATCTATTTTCAAATTTAATTTCCAAGATTCCTATCTCAATTCTGACACTGGCCATACAAATTAATTTGCTCTCTCAAAGGTCGGGTCAAAATTTTTTGAATTAAATTGCCGCGAACAATGGTAACTTTTTTAATAAAAGCCCGAACGACAGGTGGGAACTGGCCTGATTTATTGACTTTTTAAATTTACTATGAAAAATGTCCGATCCACTGTATACTAATGCGTGAAGAATTAATATTGGTTTTGAAGATTTTTGTTAGGTAATAAAAGTGAATGGTTTAGTCGAACTTCCTTTGTTTTATATTGTGTTTATTTAAATACATCCAAAAAAGACCTTAAAACAAACCCTCTGGCCTTTTTCATATTAATATCGACGAAAGACGTCGCAAACGGAATGAATGAACGGAACAAAGCAAGACTTTATTGAGATACTCTTTATCAAAACTAAACACAATATTTATTTAAGCTTGTCCCATTTGAAGATCTCTACATTTCATGTTTATGAATTAAACAATACGTTGCTTTTAAAGCCTACGTAAATATGTGTTGTTAATGTTTATTTGTACATATTGCCTACGTCTTTGAAACATTTGTACTAGTGACTGAAAGGGATGCAGCTATGTACACAGATAGCACTCTCTCTTTCTTATAGCGGAATTACGATAACTTTATCGTTTCATAATAACCATTTTCAGTGTGCGTAAGATTTTATACATATAAACAAAGGAGTTTTGTGACTTTGCGAACAAGAGCATTGGTCGTATATTGAGATTATGAATTAAGGAATGCGTAGAAAAATAAATATATTGTATATATGTATATATTTATACAGGATGTAGACGTATGTAAATCGTGTAGTACTGTATCATTTATTTAAATTAATGATAATAGACTCTTTGCAAAGTTAGCGATACTATAATGGTTAAAAAAGTTTATCAAACAAAAGCACAACACATGCATTTGTTTATATATTTTGAAATGTAAAATTACTATTTGACGACCTTCGTGGTCGAGTGGCGTACACACCGGTTTTCAAGGAGTCGCCAGCTCTGAGGGTTTTCTACATTGTCTCGGGTCTTGGTGTTTGTGGTAGCTTCGTTGTCTCTGAATTCCATAACACAATGCTTTAGCTACTTACTTTGGGTTCAGAGCAATGTATGTGATGTTTTCCACATTTATTTATTTATTTATTATGTGTGGATTGCAATCATTTTGTATGTTGCTGGTCTTAAACCTTTAACTATATTTAACATTATGTACTGTACCCATATTTGCAAAATAAATTTGGACAACATCACATACATTGCTCTAAACCCAAATTAAGTAGCTAAAGCACTTGTGTTATGGAATTCAGAGACAACGAAGGTACCACAAACACCCAAACCCGAGACAATGTAGAAAAGTGGTTTTCTACATTGACCCGGCCGGGGATCGAACCCGGGACCTCAGAGCTGGTGCCACCTTGAAAACCGGTGTGTAGGCCACTCGACCACGCAGGTCGTCAAAAAATTAATGTCACGTGCATCCTCGTTTATACAAAATAGTTCTACATCTTGTTCACAATTACTATAAGATTCTGTTATTATATGACTTCTTCTACAAGTGGCTCTTCAATTAATGAAGGTCGACTGCAATCGAAAGACTAATTAGACATTAAACTGAACAGCTGTAAGTACTTGTGATTAACGACAGTCACTGTTTATTACAAGTTAGCTTTTATAAACAAAATGTTACGCTTGATGCGGTACGATAAATATATTATTTTAACTCTCAATAGGAATCAATATTACACCCCTACAGGATCTCTTTGATGTTCATCTGTTTGTCGTTTGCTTTTTTTTTTAGAACCGGTCGGTATTATCGTTTTGAAATTGATATTAAATACTCAGGTCTACAAATTTTTGATGGCGTAAATAATTCCACCACCTATATCACCGCAATTAGAAAATACAGCCATTTACACACACACCACCAAGTCTCTGGTTTAACATAAAGGAATTGTAGTACCTTTAAACTTTACGAAATCCCTTTTAAAGCTAGTAAAATCTCAGATCTTTGCTTATTCTTTAATGTTGGAACGTTAATATTGATATTAAATATTGGAACCTGAGACAATACATAGACAAGCATAGAGTATGAGCATCGTCAGTAACCCGTTGTGACGAGCGTAAGCTATTTTTTAGCTTAAAATAATACGCAGTGATATTCCGTGCGACGACAGACGCTTATGCGTAAATATCGATGGTTTCGATATTATTAGGGTAATATTTGGTTTTAGATAGTAATAATAAAACGGTGCGATCTGTTTTAACACTAATTTTAAGATTTTACCTGTTCATACTATTGCTCACAGTTCATACTCGATATGCGCACTCAATAGTTTACTTAAATTTACTCTAAGATTGGAACTATAGGAACCAATTACTTTAACTAATTCAAGTATATTATTTTCTTTCTTGAAAATGCTTTAGAGCGCTAAATCAGCTGCATAATTCTACGATAGGATGCTAAAAATAGATATCGTGTCAGTAATTTTATAGGTACAAACAGGCATATAGGACACAAACAATCTATTCTACTAATCACGGTCATTCAGTGACACTGTGAAGATGGGTATCTTTTTGTGTTTTCTTACCTGTTATATTTTAATTGTGAATACAAATGAAGCGGCGAGGATTTTGGCAGTGTTCCCGACGCCTTCAATTAGCCATCAGGTGGTTTTTCGACCTCTGACTCAAGAGCTATCTAAGAGAGGACACGATGTCACCGTCATCACAGCAGATCCCGCCTTCCCGGAAGGAGGAGCCCCGGCTAACCTGACAGAAATCGACGTCCATGATTTATCATACGATTTAGTCAAACAAGTAACTACTAAATTACCAAGAGGCGACAAAAATGATTTATTGCGTCAAATGAAATTAGTAGTCGATTTTTTTATTTCGACATTAGATGTTCAGTTAAAAGATGAAGGCGTAAAACGTTTAATTAACGATAAAACACAGAAGTTTGATTTATTAATTTTAGAAGCCTGTGTTCGACCCGCGCTTGTGTTTTCTCATATTTATAAAGTGCCTGTGATTCTAATGAGTTCTTTTGGCGCTATGTATGATAACTACGATGTTATGGGTGCGCCTTCGCATCCTCTTCTTTACCCATCCATTTTTCGACAAAAATTGAACAATCTCACCATGTGGGAGAAAATCACGGAACTGTATAATCATTATGTGCTCAATAACATGTACTACAATAATAGACATCTTGAAGATAAGATTCTTAGAGCACACTTTGGACCAGAGCTACCATCGGTGACGGAACTGTATAATAATGTGGACATGATGTTCTTGAATGTGCATCCAGTGTTCGAAGGTATTCATCCTGTTCCTCCTACTGTTGTGTACACGGGTGGCCTGCACCAAAAACCAGAGAAGGAATTACCTAAGGTAATAATTTTGGTTTTGTAATAACATAACCTTATTTGTATGTCACCTACCTGATTGATGCGAATATTTTGGTAACATTAACATACCTACATAATTACGTTTATGAAAATGATTTGTATTGGTATTGTCGGAGATTAAATCATAGTGAACAAATTTACTTGTTTCAGGATCTAAAGTCATTTCTGGACTCTTCCAAAAATGGCGTGATTTTTATTAGTTTTGGTACGAACACGGATCCTACTCTACTACCCGCCGACAGAATCCAAGTTCTAGTGAAAGCATTCTCACTATTGCCTTACGATGTCTTGTGGAAGTGGAACGGAGACGAGCTGCCTGGACGCACTGAGAACATCAGAATATCTAAGTGGTTGCCGCAGTCAGATCTACTCAGTAAGTGGTTACTTGAAATATTTATTGAAAAACAAAAGGATTGCATTATTGAAAATGTAAACTATGGAAGATTAGGCATATAACTGTCTTAATAATAAGCAAAAGTATATACCAGTGGCTGATTTATTGAAACCGGTATACTTAAACGAGCAATTTTTTTTTCAGGACATCCTAAAATTAGAGTGTTCGTAACACAAGGAGGTCTACAATCAACAGACGAAGCGATAACAGCTGGCGTACCATTAATTGGAATCCCAATGATGGGCGACCAGTGGTTCAATGTTGAAAGATATGTGCAACACAAAATCGGTGTTCGATTGGATTTAGACGACATTACTGTGGACATTTTCAAAGATACACTTTTAAAAGTTATTAATGATGACAGGTGACATGAATTCGAAAATAAAAATATATTTCGCGGTTATTTGTATTTTGACGTTTGTTGTATGTTTATTTTCAGTTACCGGCAGAATATTGTGAAACTACGCAGCCTGATGCGTGACCAGGTCCAGACTCCGCTGGAGCGCGCCGTGTGGTGGACGGAGTACGTGCTGCGGCACGGCGGCGCGAAGCACCTGCGCTCACCCGCCGCCAACATCTCGTGGGCAGAGTATCTAGAACTCGAACTGGTCTTCACTTTACTCACAGGAATATTATTCACTTTAGCTTTATTTATCATTACTATTTTCATATTATACAAACTCTTATTTAAAAAGTTTGTAACTGGTATCAAAGTTAAAAGTTCTTGACTCTATACATTATTCTGGAACCTTTTTTACAAGCTTTTAATTAATTTATGTGCTTTATAGATTATTAAATGTATCATTACTCTGGTTTTTATAAAAAAATATATTATTAAATTATTTTAATAAGATTTTTTAGCGTATATTTGATAAAAAAAAATCTAAATAACTTATTAGTAAGGTTATTTTCGAGGGAATTACTAAATAATAGTATTTCGTGTGTATAAAGTAGGCATATGTGTGCTAGGAATGTTATGGAACTTCGTAACGGTAACCGAAACTATCGGATATCCGAAATAAAAATTACCAATAACCATAACCGATATAACAATTTCTAGTAATTTCGGATAAGAACACGTTATATCAGGTTTTGGTCGGTCGAGGCGACACACTAGTCGCGCGCGTTCCTTGCATTGTTCATATTTAACTATTCAGTTATTATAAGATTATATTTTGTATTTAGTAAATAAGTTTTGACTAAGGTGTTGTTTTTTTCATTTATACAGTGGCTTAAATCTGATAGTAGTCGAATAGAATAGAATATTATTGAGATAAAGTGCCAAATAATAAACTGGAAATAATAATAAGCTAACATGAATTTCTACTTATCTTACTTTTACAATATCCTTAATCAAAACTATTCAAAACTAACGGATAATCTAAATTTGACGACCTCTGTGGTCAAGTGGCGTAAACACCGGTTTTCAAGGTGTCGCTAGCTCGGAGGTCCCGGGTTCGATCACTGGACGGGTCAATAAAGAAAACCAGTTTTCTACATTGTCTCGGGTCTGGGTATTTGTGGTACCTTCGTTGTCTCTGAATTCCATAACACAAGTGCTTTAACTACTTACTTTGGGTTCAGAGCAATGTATGTGATGTTGTCACCATTTATTTATTTATTTATAATCCGTAGTAATTCTTTCATATCCGTAAATTTATTTATTTATTATATCCAATTTTATGTTGCATATCCATTACATCCTAATTTGTGCCGATTTTTTTTCCATTACTTTAACCTTTCTGTATCTGGCATATTTGAATGGGAACATCTATCCAGGCACTCTTCGTATATATAATACTAGCAGGCCTCCCCGGCTTTACACGGGTATTTAACGAAAATTTCAAAATTAAAAATAAATTATGTAGCACCCTATGTCACGCGGGGACAGTGTAGCTTCCCAACAGTGACAGAATTTTTCAAATCGGTGCAGTAGTTTCAGAGCCTATTTAGTACAAACAAACAAATAATTAAATCTTTCCTCTTTATAATATTAGTATAGATAAGTGTAAGCAAATAAGTATCTATATATAAACGTATAGGTAGTAGCGGTTATCCTAATTGAATTATTAATATAATATATAATATATTCAAAATAATAATCTATACTTCTATATGTATACTAATTTATAAAGCTGAAGATTTTGTTTGTTTGTTTGTTTATTTGTTTGAACGCGCTGATCTCAGGATCTACTGGTCCGATTTGAAAAATTCTTTCAGTGTTGGTTAGCCCATTTATTGTGGAAGGCTATAAGTTATATAACCTTACGCTGCGACCAAAAGGAACGGAGCATAAATGAAAAATGTTGCAAAATTGAAAAACCGTTTAAACTAAAATACGCGGACAAAGTCGCGGGGGACAGCTAGTTTAAAGATAAAAGTTAACATTTGACAGGAGAATAAATAAAAATATTCACATTAAATTCTGCATAAACATTATAACTGGTTTTTTTCACTGTCTCGTTGGTCGCAAGTACGACTGCCGTGCAAGAGGTCTCAGGCTCGAATCTCGACAGTCAGCTGACCATCTTGAAATTTGCCATGTTCATTGTTGAAGTTTGCATGACATATCGTCCACCGTTTTATAGTCAGTCAAAAGTGATTATTATTTATCGCTATCAGTAGGTTCTAGAAATAATGAATAGCAGGTGCAATACATATTGTCCTAACCATTTATCATCTTCCTGATAATGATAAAGATAATATAAATAATTATGTTTGATTTTTTTCTTGTTTGATAAAATTTTTTTTTATTATTTTAATCTTGATTTTATTTATGAGAGTTTTGTCATTAGTATGATGTCATTCCCGTAAACAATTGTTAACATATAATTGTAAATACCAACCTCAATTCAAATTGTAAATAGTGCAACTATAATTATTAGCCACTTCTTCTATAGCAGATCTACTGGCAGAAATATATCAAGGAATAACCAGTACCTTTGTACATTTTTTCACATACAATTTTGTGTTAAAAAAACAACAAGAATTAAATAAATTGCAAATAAGATATTTATCTTCTATCTCCTGTGCTCGCGGCTTCGTTCCCGTCAACTGACTACCTACGCTACCTACCTACCTTCCTACCTATTTACCCTACCTGCCTACCTACCTGCCTAGTTTTTAATTCCCTTACTGACTTTTCTTATTATGATTTTCTTTTATACAAACTTATATAAATACATTTCGGCAATTTATTTTCATATATATAAAGAACATAATCATTTCAGGAAGTAAATTATCATTGTTGAATGATTAATATTATCGTTGATGATAAGGCTAATAATATAATATCTTGCACTTGTTATCTGTATTACTGATAGCGATATCGCTTGAATTGTCAATTGCTATAGCCAATAAGAGCGTTTAACTTTTCCAGAAAAGCGATTTATGCTGTTGAGCTCTTAGTAAATAAGTATTCAATTGATTTCTTTGTTTCTGTGAAACTTCAAAATCAGATAATATGCAACTTAATGTATAAAACTTTGCGACTTCCAGTCCATTCAGCAGAATTTCAGGTAAGGCGGTTAGGTCTCTGATTTTATGTTTAATATTGTTTTAAAGAACGGTAAAAAAAAACCTCTTTTTGATTCCAGCTCCAGTTTACAGACCTAACTCCTGGCAACTAATTTGTATATTTGATCGAAGTTACTACAGTAGTACTGTCGTGGTGGCCTAGTGGTTCAATGAAGGGATTTGTGTGCACAATTTTGCAGGTTTGAACCCATTACAGGCAAGTACCAATGTGACTTTTTCAAAGTTAGTACTTTCTTTATTTATTCTAAGACATCATTGACACACGGTGAAGGATAACATTGTGAGGAAACCTGGATTCCGACGATTAGAATCTGAAATCGCCAACCCGCAATAAGCAAGCGTGGTGATCAATGCTCGTTCCTACTCTATATGAGAAGAGGCCTGTGCCCAACAGTGGGACATTGATGACTACAGCCCTCCATATCTAAGGAGTACATATTGTTTGAAGTTTCATATTTTTCAAGGGACAACCCTTGAAAAATATGAAACTTCAAGCAATATGTACTCCTTAGATATGGAGGGCTGTAGTGTACTAGTGTGCCTTTTTTTTTCAAGGTAACACACACACTTTCAATCACCTCTTCCGTAAATCAAACAATTATGATTTTTTTATCACAAGATGCATAATGATTTATAACTGAATTTAAATTCAAAACCCTTCAAAACAAAACAAGGTCATAATAAATTAATCAAAAATACTTATATTATTGAAGAAATAAATAGGTAAATTATGATGTAAAAAACAACCAACATAATAAAAAAATATGTGTTTGCGGGATTAGAATGCAAATATTTTGATTGATTCTCCAGATAATTGTAATCTTTTATCACTCTTTAAATCTTTTAATCATAATTACATGGTAATAATCAAAACATAACATCTTAAACCGGCCATTTTTTGTATATCTGGTTAAAACTGTCGAGTCATTAAGATACAGCTATTACTTATATAATTTTTTGGTAACGTGATGAGGCAATTACCAAATAATATTTTTTGCCTAGCTTACTTAACACGCATTTTATTATTTCACAATATTTATTAATTGCTTAAATCACGTCACCAAAACATGATACACAGTTTTTTTACCGGATGTTCGAAAAAAAAGGCCAGTTTAAGATGTTATGTTTTATTCCTTAATTATAACCTGCTACATAATAACAAATTATTTCAACATTAACCATCGCTGCTAGCAATATAAATGTAAAAGTAACTCTGTCTGTCTGTCGCGCTTTCACGCCAAAACTACTGAACCGATTTAAATAACATTAGGTACACAGATAGTCTAAAACCTGAGAATTGGCTACTTTTTGCCGCGATAACCGACAGTTGAAAATAAAAGTAAAATAGTTATGAAACAGAATTATAATAGCGCTAAAACGCACAACGGGGATAAAACGTTATTATTTGTTTAAGTAACAAAATTTTACAAACATCAATCTTACGTAAAGAAGTAACAAACATACAACCAGTCAAACTTTACACAAAAAAAAGGTTCCAGAATTATTAACAGAAGATCAAAAATCAAGATTTTTTTACTTTGATGCTAGTTACATAATTTTTAAGTAAGTGTTTGTACAATCTGTGAATAGTAAAGATAAATAAAGCTAAAGTTAATAATAGTCCTATGAGTAAAGTGAAGACCAGTTCCAGTTCTAGATACTCTGCCCACGAGATGTTGGCGGCGGGCGAGCGCAGGTGCTTCGCGCCGCCGTGCCGCAGCACGTACTCTGTCCACCACACGGCACGCTCCAGAGGAGTCTGGACCTGATCACGCATCAGACTGCGTAGCTTCACAATATTGTGCCGGTAACTGAAAATATATATAGGTAATGAAAAACATACAACAACCGCAAAATCAAAATACGAATATCTACAAATAACCACGAAATATTTTTTATTTTCAAATTCATACCTGTCGTCATTAATAACTTTTAAAAGTGTATCTTTAAAAATGTCCACAGTAATATCTTCGAAATCCAATCGAACGCCGATTTTGTGTTGCACATATCTATCAACATTGAACCACTGGTCGCCCAACATTGGGATTCCGATCAATGGTACGCCAGCTGTTATCGCTTCGTCTGTTGATTGTAGACCTCCTTGTGTTACAAACACTCTGATTTTAGGATGTCCTGAAAAATTAAGATCGTTTAAATATACTAGTTTCAACAAATCAGCCACTGGTTTATACTTTTACTTATTAAGACAGATGCCTGATCTTTCATAGTTCACATTTTCAATAATGCATTTCCTTTTGTTTTTCAATAAATATTTTAAGTAGCAACTCACTGAGTAGATCTGACTGCGGCAACCACTTAGATATTCTGATGTTCTCAGTGCGTCCAGGCAGCTCGTCTCCGTTCCACTTCCACAAGACATCGTAAGGCAACTGTGAGAATGCTTTCACTAGAACTTGGATTCTGTCGGCGGGTAGTAGAGTAGGATCCGTGTTCGTGCCAAAACTAATGTAAATCACGCCATTTTTGGAAGAGTCCAGAAATGACTTTAGATCCTGAAATAATTAAGTATTGTCAGTATGATTTAATCTCAACAATACCAATACAAATAATTTTCATCAACGTAATTATGTAGGTATTCTAATGTACCCAAAATATTCGCACTAATCAGGTAGGTGATATAAAAATAAAGTTATAATTACAAAACCAAAATTGTTACCTCAGGTAATTCCTTTTCTGGTTTTTGGTGCAGTCCACCGGTGTACACAACAGTAGGAGGAACAGGATGAATACCTTCGAACACTGGATGCACATTCAAGAACAGCATGTCCACGTTATTATACAGTTCCGTCACCGACGGTAGCTCTGGTCCAAAGTGTTCTCTAAGAATCTTATCTTCAACATGTCTGTTATTGTAGTACATGTCATTGATCACGTAATGATTATACATTTCTGTTACTTTCTCCCACATGGTGAGATTGTTCAATTTTTGTCTAAAAATAGATGGATACAGAAGAGGATGCGAAGGCGCACCCATAACAGCGTAGTTATCATACATAGCACCGCCAGAACTCATTAGAATTACAGGCACCTTATAGATATGAGAAAACACAAGCGCGGGTCGAACACAGGATTCTAAAATTAATAAATCAAACTTCTGTGTTTTATCATTAAGTAAACGTTTTACACCTTCATCTTTTAATTGAATATCTAATGTCAAAATAAACCAATCGATTAATAATTGCATTTGATTTAAAAAGTCATTTTTGTTGCCTCTTGGTATGTCGTTAGTAACTCGTCTAATGAACTCGTATGATACGTCATGGACATCGATTTCTGTCAGGTTAGCTGGAGCTTTTCCTTCCGGGAAGGCGGGATCTGTTGTGATGACGGTGACATCGTGTCCTCTCTTAGCCAACTCATGAGTCAGAGGTCGAAAAACCACCTGATGGCTAATTGAAGGCGCCGGGAACACTGCCAATATTCTAGCCGCTTCATTTGTATTCACAATTAAAATAAAACAGGTAAGTAAACACAAAAAGATACCCATCTTCACAGTGTCACTCACTAGACTGCGAGTAGTACAGTAGTACAGATTGTTTGGATCCAGTATGCCTGTTTATATAATTTTTTTAAATGATATTTATCTTTAGCATCGTAGCTATCGTAGAATCATTGGTATTATTCAGCTAATTCAGCGCTTTGTAGCGTTCTAAAGAAATAAAAACTAATATGATATTAAATTATTTTACAAGGTTATTTATTAGTTCCAATGGTCCCAATATTTAATACCTATATAATTTCCAATTAAGATTATTATTAGGTATTAATGGGATTTAAAGGGATTTTGCTAAGTATTGAAGGAAGTATCGTTCTCTTATGTGCTACCACTGTCAAGTAAGGGCTTCAAATGCTTCAGAAGACCGGCAACGCATTTTTAGGACCAGTGATGTTCGCAATGGTTATAAGTGTTCACGTCCTCACTTACTTTTTTAATTGATTCAAGAACACATATTTTCTGGGGGCACGCTAATATCCGCGCCAAGACGAGACAGCGGAAACGCATAGCACTACCCACCTTTTATCGAAGCGTTTCATTTACATATATTTAAAAGAGCATATGCATTCCCATTCAGAGCAGAAATAATTGTGCCACATCAAGCGTAAAATTTTGGTTATAAACGCTGAGTTATGAAGCCATGACTGGCATTAATTACTTACAGCTGCTATGTTTAATATATAATTAATCATTTACTGATAACAGAATAAATAGTCATTGAATTTAACAAGACGTAGTATTATGTTGTTTTTGCCAAGTGCCCTGGTTCAAAGCTACGGTAAAAAAAATTGACAGTCAATTAATCTAGTTTCTGAAATAAAAATAGTTTTTGTAATTATGTAACTTTTATGTTTGGCACTACCGTAAAGTAAAAGCTAAAAGTATCTTGAAACAATTTGGAAGAAAATAGAATAATTCACAACAATAAAAAAAGAAAAATACAAAATGCACTAATTTATTACCATCAGACTATTTAAAAAGAAAACACTTTTTTTTAGACCTATTTTTAAATAAGTTACGTGGTAATAATAAATAAAATAATATCATTTAACCGGACTTTTTATGTATATCCGACCAAAACTATATATAGTCATTACGATATATTATTACGATATATATATATTTTATATCACTTTTTAGTACCATGATTTTCAAGGCAATTACCAAATAATAATGTATGTCTAGCTTTCATATTTTTGTCATTATTTCACAATATTTGGTAATTACCAGAATCCTGTTACTAATCTATATATAAAAAAATCTTTGTCCTGAATGACCGACCGATTATCAACGCACAGCCTAAACCACTGATCGTAGAAACCTGAAACTTGGAGGGCGAGTTCTTTGTATGACGTAGGCATCCGATAAGAAAGGATTTTTCGAAGCTCTAAGGGGGTGAAAAACAGGGGCAAAGTTTTCATGGGACAACGTGATTCCTTGGTCCAATCTACTTCAAATTTTGGTTAACATTCTTTAACAGAATTGTAGAAAGATGTGTTTCATATTTTATTGAAATTAATCGCGTAACGGGATTAAAAAGGTGTAGAAAGTAATTTTGGGGGTGATTTACATGTTTGAAAACTCATTTCGATTTTATTCAAAAAACATACCTTACAAACATTGTCCACATTTTTCAACTCGTTAGGGGCAGACTTGCGGAAAATCCTTTCTTATCGGATGCCTACTTCATACAAATAACCCACCCTCCAAGTCTCTACAATCAGCGGCTTAGGCTGTACTTAGATCCGTCCGTCATTGAGGACAAAGCATTTTATACATTATATAGACTAAAGAAAGAAAACACAATAAATATTCATCTCGCGATAACACACAACGGGGATAAAACGTCATATTCGGTTATTTAAGATACACAATTTTACAAAAATCAAAATCAATGTTATGAATTTTTTAGTATATCAATGTATGTGAAGGGTAACTATAACTGTAACTGTAACTAACATGCAAACGCTCAAACGTTACACATAAATAGATTTCTGAAATATTGCAAGCATCAAGAACTTTTAACTTTGATGCCAGTTACAACATAATTTTTAAGTAAGTGTTTGTATAATCTTTGAATAGTAAAGAAAAATAAAGTTAAAGTTAATAAAAGTCCTATGAGTAAAGTGAAGACCAGTTCCAGTTCTAGGTACTCCGCCCACGAGATGTTGGCGGCGGGCGAGCGCAGGTGCTTCGCGCCCCCGTGCCGCAGCACGTACTCCGTCCACCACACGGCGCGCTCCAGAGGAGTCTGGACCTGATCACGCATCAGACTGCGCAGTTTCACAATATTCTGCCGATAACTGAAAATATATATAAGTAATGAAAAACATACAACAATCGCACAATCAAAATACGAATATCTACAAATAACCACGAAATATTTTTTATTTTCGAATTCATACCTGTCGTCATTAATAACTTTTAAAAGTGTATCTTTAAAAATGTCCACCGTAATATCTTCGAAATCCAATCGAACGCCGATTTTGTGTTGCACATATCTTTCGACATTGAACCACTGGTCGCCCAACATTGGGACTCCGATCAATGGAACGCCAGCTGTTATCGCTTCATCGGTTGATTGTAGACCTCCTTGTGTTACAAACACTCTGATTTTAGGATGTCCTGAAAAATAAAGATCGTTTAAATATACTAGTTTCAACAAATCAGCCACTGGTTTATACTTTTACTTATGACAGATGCCTGATCTTTTATAGTTCACATTTTCAATAATGCATTTCCTTTTGTTTTTCAATAAATATTTAAAGTAACCACTCACTGAGTAGATCTGACTGCGGCAACCACTTAGATATTCTGATGTTCTCAGTGCGTCCAGGCAGCTCGTCTCCGTTCCACTTCCACAAGACATCGTAAGGCAATAGTGAGAATGCTTTCACTAGAACTTGGATTCTGTCAGCAGGTAGTAGAGTAGGATCCGTGTTCGTGCCAAAACTAATGTAAATCACGCCATTTTTGGAAGAGTCCAGAAATGACTTTAGATCCTGAAATAATTAAGTATTGTCAGTATGATTTAATCTCAACAGTACCAATACAAATCATTTTCATCGACATAATTATGTAGGTATTCTAATGTTACCAAAATATTCGCATCAATCAGGTAGGTGACATAAAAATAAAGTTATATTATTACTAAACCAACATTGTTACCTTAGGTAATTCCTTCTCTGGTTTTTGGTGCAGGCCACCCGTGTACACAACAGTAGGAGGAACAGGATGAATACCTTCGAACACTGGATGCACATTCAAGAACAGCATGTCCACATTATTATACAATTCCGTCACCGACGGTAGCTCTGGTCCAAAGTGTTCTCTAAGAATTTTATCTTCAAGATGTCTGTTATTGTAGTACATGTCATTGAGCACATAATGATTATACATTTCCGTGATTTTCTCCCACATGGTGAGATTGTTCAATTTTTGTCCAAAAATAGATGGATACAGAAGAGGATGCGAAGGCGCACCCATAACAGCGTAGTTATCATACATAGCACCTAAAGAACTCATAAGAATCACAGGCACCTTATAAATATGAGAAAACACAAGCGCGGGTCGAGCACAGGCTTCTAAAATTAACAAATCAAACTTCTGTGTTTTATCATTAAGTAAACGTTTTACACCTTCATTTTTTAATTGAATATCTAATGTCAAAATAAAAAAATCGATTACTAATTGCATTTGATTTAAAAAGTCGTTTTTGTTGCCTCTTGGTATGTCATCAGTTACTCGTCTAACGAACTCGTATGATACGTCATGGACATCGATTTCTGTCAGGTTAGCTGGAGCTTTTCCTTTCGGGAAGGCGGGATCTGTCGTGATGACTGTGACTTCGTGTCCTCTCTTAGCCAGCTCTTGAGTCAGAGGTCGAAAAACCACCTGATGGCTAATTGAAGGCGTCGGGATCACTGCCAAAATCCTCGCAGCTTCATTTGTATTCACAATTAAAATGTAACTGGTAATTAAACACAAAAAGATACCCATCTTCTCAGTGTCACTCACTAGACTGCGAGTAGTAGTACAGATTGTTTGAATCCAGTATGTCTGTTTATATAATTTGTTTCATGATATTTATCTTTAGCACCCTATCGTAGAATCATTGGTATTATTCAGCTAATTCAGCGCTTTGTAGCCTTCTAAATAAATAAAATAAAATGATATTAAGTTATTAATTATAGTAGGTAATTAGTTCCACTTGTCATGGTGACCTAGCGGTTCAACGAACGGATTTGTATTTTGTATGCACAAGGTTGCAGGTTCGAAACCACTATGGACAAGTACCAATGTGACTTTTTCAAAGTTATATGTACTTTCTTAACTATTCTATGATACCATTGGCAAACGGTGAAGGAACACATCGTGAGGAAACCTGGATTCTAAAAATTGGAATCTGAAATCGCCAACCCGCAATGAGCAAGCGTGGCGATCAATGCTCGTGCCTTCTCTACATGAGAAGAGGCCTGTGCCCAGCAGTGGGACATTAATAGGCGGGTATTATTATTTTGTTTATGATAATTAGTTCCAATGGTCCCATTATTTAATACCTATATAAGTTCCAATTAAGATTGTTATTAGGTATTAATAACATTTAAAGGGATTTTGCTAAGTATTGAAGGAAGTATCGTTCTCTTATGTGCTACCACTGTCAAGTAAGGGCTTCAAATGCTTCAGAAGACAGGCGACGCATTTTTAGGACCAGTGATGTTCGAAATGTTTATACGTGTTTACTACCTCACTTTCTTTTTTAACTGATTCAGGAACATTTATTATCTGGGGGCACGCTAATAGCCGCGCCAAGACGAGACTGCGGAAGCGCATAGCACTCCGTGCCTTTTCTCGAAGCGTTTCGTTTATATTTAAAAGAGCATAAGTATTGATTCCCATTGAGATTGGAATATAATTATATTGGAAATAATTGTGCCACATCAAGCGTAAAATTTTGGTTATAAAAGCTGAGTTATGAAGCCATGACTGGCATTAATTTACAGCTGCTATGTTTAATCTATAAATAATCATTTTATGATAACAGAATTAAGTAGTCATTGTGAACAAGACGTAGTATTATGTTGTTTAAACCAGGACGCGTGCGTTTAATACTACGATAAAAAATTTGGACAGTCAATTTTGTCTGGTTTCTAAAACGAAAATCTTTTTTGGAATTTTGTAACTTTTATGTTTAGCACTGCCTTAACGTAAAAGTTAAAAGTGTCTTAAAATAAATTTTAGAATGAAATAGACTATTAAATAATACACAAAAGTAAAATATAACAAAATTTACTAATTTATTAGTCAGACCATTAAAAACATGTTTTTTTAAACCTATTTTTAAATAAGTTACGCGTTTTTAAACATGTGTCAAATAAAATGTGCTTTAAATTAAAAGCACTAAGAAGAATAATTGATATCAATTTCGATGTAAATCACCCCCTAAATAACTTTCTACTCCTTTTAACGCCGTTAGGCATTAGGCGTGAGGTTTAATAAAATACGAAACACATCTTTCATCTATTTTGTTAAAGAATGTTTATGCAAAATTTGAAGTAGATTGGACTAAGGAATCACGTTGTCCCACACAAACTTTAGTCCCATTCTCCCCTTAAGAGTATAATTTCGAAAAATCCTTTCGGATGCTTACTTCATATAAATAACCCACCCTCCAAGTCTCTACAATCAGCGGTTTAGGCTGTACTTTGATCCGTTAGTCAATGAGGACAAAGCTTTTTATATACACAAATTAAATAAATTATTATCCCGCTAGAACACACAACGGGGATAAAACGTCATATTTCGTTATTTAAGATGCACATTTTTTTTGTATATCGATGTATGTGAACAGGAAGGAGAACTAACATACAAACGCTCAAACCTTACACAAAAATAGATTTCTGAATTATTGCCAGCATCATGAACTTTTAACTTTGATGCCAGTTACATAATTTTTAAGTAAGTGTTTGTACAATATGTGAATAGTAAAGATAAATAAAGTTAAACTTAATAATAGTCCTATGAGTAAAGTGAGGACCAGTTCGAATTCTAGATACTCTGCCCACGAGATGTTGGCGGCGGGCGAGCGCAGGTGCTTCAACTTAAGACAGATTAATTTTTTAAGACAGATTTTAAGACAGATGCCTGATCTTTCATAGTTCACATTTTCAATAATGCATTTCCTTTTGTTTTTCAATAAATATTTTAAGTAGCAACTCACTGAGTAGATCTGACTGCGGCAACCACTTAGATATTCTGATGTTCTCAGTGCGTCCAGGCAGCTCGTCTCCGTTCCACTTCCACAAGACATCGTAAGGCAACTGTGAGAATGCTTTCACTAGAACTTGGATTCTGTCGGCGGGTAGTACAGTAGGATCCGTGTTCGTGCCAAAACTAATGTAAATCACGCCATTTTTGGAAGAGTCCAGAAATGACTTTAGATCCTGAAATAATTAAGTATTGTTAGTATGATTTAATCTCAACAATACCAATACAAATAATTTTCATCAACGTAATTATGTAGGTATTCTAATGTACCCAAAATATTCGCACCAATCAGGTAGGTGATATAAAAATAAAGTTATAATTACAAAACCAAAATTGTTACCTCAGGTAATTCCTTTTCTGGTTTTTGGTGCAGTCCACCGGTGTACACAACAGTAGGAGGAACAGGATGAATACCTTCGAACACTGGATGCACATTCAAGAACAGCATGTCCACGTTATATACAGTTCCGTCACCGACGGTAGCTCTGGTCCAAAGTGTTCTCTAAGAATCTTATCTTCAACATGTCTGTTATTGTAGTACATGTCATTGATCACGTAATGATTATACATTTCTGTTACTTTCTCCCACATGGTGAGATTGTTCAATTTTTGTCGAAAAATAGATGGATACAGAAGAGGATGCGAAGGCGCACCCATAACAGCGTAGTTATCATACATAGCACCGCCAGAACTCATTAGAATTACAGGCGCCTTATAGATATGAGAAATCACAAGCGCGGGTCGAACACAGGATTCTAAAATTAATAAATCAAACTTCTGTGTTTTATCATTAAGTATACGTTTTACACCTTCATCTTTTAATTGAATATCTAATGTTAAAATAAACCAATCGATTAATAATTGCATTTGATTTAAAAAGTCATTTTTGTTGCCTCTTGGTATGTCGTTAGTAACTCGTCTAATGAACTCGTATGATACGTCATGGACATCGATTTCTGTCAGGTTAGCTGGAGCTTTTCCTTCCGGGAAGGCGGGATCTGTTGTGATGACGGTGACATCGTGTCCTCTCTTAGCCAACTCATGAGTCAGAGGTCGAAAAACCACCTGATGGCTAATTGAAGGCGCCGGGAACACTGCCAATATCCTAGCCGCTTCATTTGTATTCACAATTAAAATAAAACAGGTAAGTAAACACAAAAAGATACCCATCTTCACAGTGTCACTCACTAGACTGCGAGTAGTACAGTAGTACAGATTGTTTGGATCCAGTATGCCTGTTTATATAATTTTTTTAAATGATATTTATCTTTAGCATCGTAGCTATCGTAGAATCATTGGTATTATTCAGCTAATTCAGCGCTTTGTAGCGTTCTAAAGAAATAAAAACTAATATGATATTAAATTATTTTACAAGGTTATTTATTAGTTCCAATGGTCCCAATATTTAATACCTATATAATTTCCAATTAAGATTATTATTAGGTATTAATGGGATTTAAAGGGATTTTGCTAAGTATTGAAGGAAGTATCGTTCTCTTATGTGCTACCACTGTCAAGTAAGGGCTTCAAATGCTTCAGAAGACCGGCAACGCATTTTTAGGACCAGTGATGTTCGCAATGGTTATAAGTGTTCACGTCCTCACTTACTTTTTTAATTGATTCAAGAACACATATTTTCTGGGGGCACGCTAATATCCGCGCCAAGACGAGACAGCGGAAACGCATAGCACTACCCACCTTTTATCGAAGCGTTTCATTTACATATATTTAAAAGAGCATATGCATTCCCATTCAGAGCAGAAATAATTGTGCCACATCAAGCGTAAAATTTTGGTTATAAACGCTGAGTTATGAAGCCATGACTGGCATTAATTACTTACAGCTGCTATGTTTAATATATAATTAATCATTTACTGATAACAGAATAAATAGTCATTGAATTTAACAAGACGTAGTATTATGTTGTTTTTGCCAAGTGCCCTGGTTCAAAGCTACGGTAAAAAAAATTGACAGTCAATTAATCTAGTTTCTGAAATAAAAATAGTTTTTGTAATTATGTAACTTTTATGTTTGGCACTACCGTAAAGTAAAAGCTAAAAGTATCTTGAAACAATTTGGAAGAAAATAGAATAATTCACAACAATAAAAAAAGAAAAATACAAAATGCACTAATTTATTACCATCAGACTATTTAAAAAGAAAACACTTTTTTTTAGACCTATTTTTAAATAAGTTACGTGGTAATAATAAATAAAATAATATCATTTAACCGGACTTTTTATGTATATCCGACCAAAACTATATATAGTCATTACGATATATTATTACGATATATATATATTTTATATCACTTTTTAGTACCATGATTTTCAAGGCAATTACCAAATAATAATGTATGTCTAGCTTTCATATTTTTGTCATTATTTCACAATATTTGGTAATTACCAGAATCCTGTTACTAATCTATATATAAAAAAATCTTTGTCCTGAATGACCGACCGATTATCAACGCACAGCCTAAACCACTGATCGTAGAAACCTGAAACTTGGAGGGCGAGTTCTTTGTATGACGTAGGCATCCGATAAGAAAGGATTTTTCGAAGCTCTAAGGGGGTGAAAAACAGGGGCAAAGTTTTCATGGGACAACGTGATTCCTTGGTCCAATCTACTTCAAATTTTGGTTAACATTCTTTAACAGAATTGTAGAAAGATGTGTTTCATATTTTATTGAAATTAATCGCGTAACGGGATTAAAAAGGTGTAGAAAGTAATTTTGGGGGTGATTTACATGTTTGAAAACTCATTTCGATTTTATTCAAAAAACATACCTTACAAACATTGTCCACATTTTTCAACTCGTTAGGGGCAGACTTGCGGAAAATCCTTTCTTATCGGATGCCTACTTCATACAAATAACCCACCCTCCAAGTCTCTACAATCAGCGGCTTAGGCTGTACTTAGATCCGTCCGTCATTGAGGACAAAGCATTTTATACATTATATAGACTAAAGAAAGAAAACACAATAAATATTCATCTCGCGATAACACACAACGGGGATAAAACGTCATATTCGGTTATTTAAGATACACAATTTTACAAAAATCAAAATCAATGTTATGAATTTTTTAGTATATCAATGTATGTGAAGGGTAACTATAACTGTAACTGTAACTAACATGCAAACGCTCAAACGTTACACATAAATAGATTTCTGAAATATTGCAAGCATCAAGAACTTTTAACTTTGATGCCAGTTACAACATAATTTTTAAGTAAGTTTTTGTATAATCTTTGAATAGTAAAGAAAAATAAAGTTAAAGTTAATAAAAGTCCTATGAGTAAAGTGAAGACCAGTTCCAGTTCTAGGTACTCCGCCCACGAGATGTTGGCGGCGGGCGAGCGCAGGTGCTTCGCGCCCCCGTGCCGCAGCACGTACTCCGTCCACCACACGGCGCGCTCCAGAGGAGTCTGGACCTGATCACGCATCAGACTGCGCAGTTTCACAATATTCTGCCGATAACTGAAAATATATATAAGTAATGAAAAACATACAACAATCGCACAATCAAAATACGAATATCTACAAATAACCACGAAATATTTTTTATTTTCGAATTCATACCTGTCGTCATTAATAACTTTTAAAAGTGTATCTTTAAAAATGTCCACCGTAATATCTTCGAAATCCAATCGAACGCCGATTTTGTGTTGCACATATCTTTCGACATTGAACCACTGGTCGCCCAACATTGGGACTCCGATCAATGGAACGCCAACTGTTATCGCTTCATCGGTTGATTGTAGACCTCCTTGTGTTACAAACACTCTGATTTTAGGATGTCCTGAAAAATAAAGATCGTTTAAATATACTAGTTTCAACAAATCAGCCACTGGTTTATACTTTTACTTATGACAGATGCCTGATCTTTTATAGTTCACATTTTCAATAATGCATTTCCTTTTGTTTTTCAATAAATATTTTAAGTAGCAACTCACTGAGTAGATCTGACTGCGGCAACCACTTAGATATTCTGATGTTCTCAGTGCGTCCAGGCAGCTCGTCTCCGTTCCACTTCCACAAGACATCGTAAGGCAACTGTGAGAATGCTTTCACTAGAACTTGGATTCTGTCGGCGGGTAGTACAGTAGGATCCGTGTTCGTGCCAAAACTAATGTAAATCACGCCATTTTTGGAAGAGTCCAGAAATGACTTTAGATCCTGAAATAATTAAGTATTGTCAGTATGATTTAATCTCAACAATACCAATACAAATAATTTTCATCAACGTAATTATGTAGGTATTCTAATGTACCCAAAATATTCGCACCAATCAGGTAGGTGATATAAAAATAAAGTTATAATTACAAAACCAAAATTGTTACCTCAGGTAATTCCTTTTCTGGTTTTTGGTGCAGTCCACCGGTGTACACAACAGTAGGAGGAACAGGATGAATACCTTCGAACACTGGATGCACATTCAAGAACAGCATGTCCACGTTATATACAGTTCCGTCACCGACGGTAGCTCTGGTCCAAAGTGTTCTCTAAGAATCTTATCTTCAACATGTCTGTTATTGTAGTACATGTCATTGATCACGTAATGATTATACATTTCTGTTACTTTCTCCCACATGGTGAGATTGTTCAATTTTTGTCGAAAAATAGATGGATACAGAAGAGGATGCGAAGGCGCACCCATAACAGCGTAGTTATCATACATAGCACCGCCAGAACTCATTAGAATTACAGGCACCTTATAGATATGAGAAAACACAAGCGCGGGTCGAGCACAGGCTTCTAAAATTAATAAATCAAACTTCTGTGTTTTATCATTAAGTATACGTTTTACACCTTCATCTTTTAATTGAATATCTAATGTTAAAATAAACCAATCGATTAATAATTGCATTTGATTTAAAAAGTCATTTTTGTTGCCTCTTGGTATGTCGTTAGTAACTCGTCTAATGAACTCGTATGATACGTCATGGACATCGATTTCTGTCAGGTTAGCTGGAGCTTTTCCTTCCGGGAAAGCGGGATCTGTTGTGATGACGGTGACATCGTGTCCTCTCTTAGCCAACTCATGAGTCAGAGGTCGAAAAACCACCTGATGGCTAATTGAAGGCGCCGGGAACACTGCCAATATCCTAGCCGCTTCATTTGTATTCACAATTAAAATAAAACAGGTAAGTAAACACAAAAAGATACCCATCTTCACAGTGTCACTCACTAGACTGCGAGTAGTACAGTAGTACAGATTGTTTGGATCCAGTATGCCTGTTTATATAATTTTTTTAAATGATATTTATCTTTAGCATCGTAGCTATCGTAGAATCATTGGTATTATTCAGCTAATTCAGCGCTTTGTAGCGTTCTAAAGAAATAAAAACTAATATGATATTAAATTATTTTACAAGGTTATTTATTAGTTCCAATGGTCCCAATATTTAATACCTATATAATTTCCAATTAAGATTATTATTAGGTATTAATGGGATTTAAAGGGATTTTGCTAAGTATTGAAGGAAGTATCGTTCTCTTATGTGCTACCACTGTCAAGTAAGGGCTTCAAATGCTTCAGAAGACCGGCAACGCATTTTTAGGACCAGTGATGTTCGCAATGGTTATAAGTGTTCACGTCCTCACTTACTTTTTTAATTGATTCAAGAACACATATTTTCTGGGGGCACGCTAATATCCGCGCCAAGACAAGACAGCGGAAACGCATAGCACTACCCACCTTTTATCGAAGCGTTTCATTTACATATATTTAAAAGAGCATATGCATTCCCATTCAGAGCAGAAATAATTGTGCCACATCAAGCGTAAAATTTTGGTTATAAACGCTGAGTTATGAAGCCATGACTGGCATTAATTACTTACAGCTGCTATGTTTAATATATAATTAATCATTTACTGATAACAGAATAAATAGTCATTGAATTTAACAAGACGTAGTATTATGTTGTTTTTGCCAAGTGCCCTGGTTCAAAGCTACGGTAAAAAAAATTGACAGTCAATTAATCTAGTTTCTGAAATAAAAATAGTTTTTGTAATTATGTAACTTTTATGTTTGGCACTACCGTAAAGTAAAAGCTAAAAGTATCTTGAAACAATTTGGAAGAAAATAGAATAATTCACAACAATAAAAAAAGAAAAATACAAAATGTACTAATTTATTACCATCAGACTATTTAAAAAGAAAACACTTTTTTTTAGACCTATTTTTAAATAAGTTACGTGGTAATAATAAATAAAATAATATCATTTAACCGGACTTTTTATGTATATCCGACCAAAACTATATATAGTCATTACGATATATTATTACGATATATATATATTTTATATCACTTTTTAGTACCATGATTTTCAAGGCAATTACCAAATAATAATGTATGTCTAGCTTTCATATTTTTGTCATTATTTCACAATATTTGGTAATTACCAGAATCCTGTTACTAATCTATATATAAAAAAATCTTTGTCCTGAATGACCGACCGATTATCAACACACAGCCTAAACCACTGATCGTAGAAACCTGAAACTTGGAGGGCGAGTCTTTGTATGACGTAGGCATCCGATAAGAAAAGATTTTTCGAAATTCTATCTTTAAGGGGGTGAAAAACGGGGTAAAGTTTTTATGGGACAACGTGATTCCTTGGTCCAGTCTACTTTAAATTTTGGTTAACATTCTTTAACAGAATTGATGAAAGATGTGTTTCATATTTTATTGAAATTCATTGCGTAACGGGATTAAAAAGGGGTAGAAAGTAATTTTGGGGGTGATTTACATGTTTGAAAACTCAATTCGATTTTATTCAAAAAACATACCTTATAAACATTGTCCCCGTTTTTCACCTCGTTAGGAACAGCATTGCGGAAAATCCTTTCTTATCGGATGCCTACTTCATACAAATAACCCACCCTCCAAGTCTCTACAATCAGCGGCTTAGGCTGTACTTTGATCCGTCAGTCATTGAGGACAAAGCATTTTATACATTATATAGACTAAAGAAAGAAAACACAATAAATTATCATCTCGCTAAAACACACAACGGAAATAAAACGTCATATTCGGTTATTTAAGATACACATTTTTTTTGTATGTCAATGTATGTGAAGAGGAAGGAGAACTAAAATACAAACGCTCAAACGTTACACAAAAATAGATTTCTGAATTATTGCCAGCATCATGAACTTTTAACTTTGATACCAGTTACATAATTTTTAAGTAAATTTTTGTACAATCTGTGAATAGTAAAGATAAATAAAGTTAAACTTAATAATAGTCCTATAAGTAAAGTGAAGACCAGTTCCAGTTCTAGGTACTCCGCCCACGAGATGTTGGCGGCGGGCGAGCGCAGGTGCTTCGCACCGCCGTGCCGCAGCACGTACTCCGTCCACCACACGGCGCGCTCCAGAGGAGACTGGACCTGGTCACGCACCAGACTGCGTAGTTTCACAGTATTATGCCGGTAACTGAAAATATATATTATAGGTAATGAAAAACATACAACAAACGCAAAATCAAAATACGAATATCTACCAATAACCACGAAATATTTTTTATTTTCGAGCTCATACCTGTCGTCAATAATAACTTTCAAAAGTGTATCTTTAAAAATGTCCACAGTAATATCTTCGAAATCCAATCGAACGCCGATTTTGTGTTGCACATATCTTTCGACATTGAACCACTGATCGCCCATCATTGGGACTCCGATCAATGGAACGCCAGCTGTTATCGCTTCGTCTGTTGATTGTAGACCTCCTTGTGTTACGAACACTCTGATTTTAGGATGTCCTGAAAAATTAAGATCGTTTAAATATACTAGTTTCAACAAATCACCCACTGGTTTATACTTTTACTTATTAAGACAGATGCCTGATCTTTCATAGTTCACATTTTCAATAATGCATGTCCTTTTGTTTTTTAATAAATATTTTAAGTAACCACTCACTGAGTAAATCTGACTGCGGCAACCACTTAGATATTCTGATGTTCTCAGTGCGTCCAGGCAGCTCATCTCCGTTCCACTTCCACAAGACATCGTACGGTAACTGTGAGAATGCTTTAACTAGAACTTGGATTCTGTCGGCGGGTAGTAGAGTAGGATCCGTGTTCGTACCAAAACTAATGTAAATCACGCCATTTTTGGAAGAGTCCAGAAATGACTTTAGCTCCTGAAACAAGTTAATATTGTCACTATAATTTAATCTCCGCAAAACCAAAACAAATCATTTTCATCAACGTAATTATGTAAGTATTCTAATGTTACCAAAATATTCGCATCAATCAGGTAGGTGCCATAAAAATAAAGTTATAATTACAAAACGAAAATTGTTACCTCAGGTAATACTTTCTCTGGTTTTTGGTGCAGGCCACCCGTGTACACAACAGTAGGAGGAACAGGATGAATACCTTCGAACACTGGATGCACATTCAAGAACATCATATCCACATTATTATACAGTTCCGTCACCGACGGTAGCTCTGGTCCAAAGTGTTCTCTAAGAATCTTATCTTCAACATGTCTGTTATTGTAGTACATGTCATTGATTACATAATGATTATACAGTTCCGTGATTTTCTCCCACATGGTGAGATTGTTCAATTTTTGTCGAAAAACGGATGGGTAAAGAAGAGGATGCGAAGGCGCACCCATAACATCGTAGTTATCATACATAGCACCAAAAGAACTCATTAGAATCACAGGCACCTTATAAATATGAGAAAACACAATCGCGGGTCGAGCACAGGCTTCTAAAATTAACAAATCAAACTTCTGTGTTTTATCATTAAGTAGACGTTTTACACCTTCATCTTTTAATTGAATATCTAATGTCAAAATAAAAAAATCGATTACTATTTGCATTTGATTTAAAAAGTCGTTTTTGTTGCCTCTTGGCATGTCATCAGTTACTCGTCTAATGAACTCGTATGATACGTCATGGACGTCGATTTCTGTCAGATTAGCTGGAGCTTTTCCTTTCGGGAAGGCGGGATCTGTCGTGATGACTGTGACTTCGTGTCCTCTCTTAGCCAGCTCTTGGGTCAGAGGTCGAAAAACTACCTGATGGCTAATTGAAGGCGTCGGGAACACTGCCAAAATCCTAGCCGCTTCATTTGTATTCACAATTAAAATATAACTGGTTAGTAAACACCAAAAGATACCCATCTTCACAGTGTCAGTCACTTGACTGCGATTAGTACTATTGTATATATACTACTGATTGTTTGAATCCAGTATGCCTGTTTATATTTATTTTCGTAAATGTTTTTTATCTTTGGCACCGTATCGTAGAATCATTGGTGTTATTCAGCTAATTCAGCGCTTTGTAGCGTTCTAAAGAAATAAAAATTAAAATGATATTAAGTTATTTATAGTAGTTAACTAGTTCCACTTGTCATGGTGGCCTAGCGGTTCAACGAACGGATTTGTATTTTGTATGCACAAGGTTGCAGGTTCGAAACCACTATGGACAAGTACCAATGTGACTTTTTCAAAGTTATATGTACTTTCTTAACTATTCTATGACACCATTGGCAAACGGTGAAGAAACGCATCGTGAGGAAACCTGGATTCCAAAAATTGGAATCTGAAATCGCCAACCCGCAATGAGCAAGCGTGGCGATCAATGCTCGTGCCTTCTCTACATGAGAAGAGGCCTGTGCCCAGCAGTGGGACATTAATAGGCGGGTATTATTATATTGTTTATGATAATTAGTTCCAATGGTCCCATTATTTAATACCTATATAAGTTCCAATTAAGATTGTTATTAGGTATTAATAACATTTAAAGGGATTTTGCTAAGTATTGAAGGAAGCATCGTTCTCTTATGTGCTACCACTGTCAAGTAAGGGCTTCAAATGCTTCAGAAGACCGGCGACGCATTCTTAGGACCAGTGATGTTCGAAATGTTTATACGTGTTTACTACCTCACTTTCTTTTTTAACTGATTCAGGAACATTTATTATCTGGGGGCACGCTAATAGCCGCGCCAAGACGAGACTGCGGAAGCGCATAGCACTCCGTGCCTTTTCTCGAAGCGTTTCGTTTATATTTAAAAGAGCATAAGTATTGATTCCCATTGAGATTGGAATATAATTATATTGGAAATAATTGTGCCACATCAAGCGTAAAATTTTGGTTATAAAAGCTGAGTTATGAAGCTATGACTGGCATTAATTACTTACAGCTGCTATGTTTAATCTATAAATAATCATTTTATGATAACAGAATTTAGTAGTCATTGTGAACAAGACGTAGTATTATGTTGTTTAAACCAGGACTCGTGCGTTGGAAAAAAATTTGGACAGTCAATTTTGTCTGGTTTCTAAAACGAAAATCTTTTTTGGAATTTTGTAACTTTTATGTTTAGCACTGCCTTAACGTAAAAGTTAAAAGTGTCTTTAAATAAATTTTAGAATAAAATAGACTATTAAATAATACACAAAAGTAAAAAATAACAAAATTTACTAATTTATTAGTCAGACCATTAAAAATATATTTTTTTAAACCTATTTTTAACTAAGTTACGCGTTTTCAAACATGTGTCAAATAAAATGTGCTTTAAATTAAAAGCACTAAGGAGAATAATTGATATCAATTTCGATGTAAATCACCCCCTAAATAACTTTCTACTCCTTTTAACGCCGTTAGGCATTAGGCGTGAGGTTTAATAAAATACGAAACACGTCTTTCATCTATTCTGTTAAAGAATGTTTATGCAAAATTTGAAGAAGATTGGACTAAGGAATCACGTTGTCCCACACAAACTTTAGTCCCATTCTCCCCTTAAGAGTATAATTTCGAAAAATCCTTTCGGATGCTTACTTCATATAAATAACCCACCCTCCAAGTCTCTACAATCAGCGGTTTAGGCTGTACTTTGATCCGTTAGTCAATGAGGACAAAGCTTTTTATATACACAAATTAAATAAATTATTATCCCGCTAGAACACACAACGGGGATAAAACGTCATATTTCGTTATTTAAGATGCACATTTTTTTTGTATATCGATGTATGTGAACAGGAAGGAGAACTAACATACAAACGCTCAAACCTTACACAAAAATAGATTTCTGAATTATTGCCAGCATCATGAACTTTTAACTTTGATGCCAGTTACATAATTTTTAAGTAAGTGTTTGTACAATATGTGAATAGTAAAGATAAATAAAGTTAAACTTAATAATAGTCCTATGAGTAAAGTGAGGACCAGTTCGAATTCTAGATACTCTGCCCACGAGATGTTGGCGGCGGGCGAGCGCAGGTGCTTCAACTTAAGACAGATTAATTTTTTAAGACAGATTTTAAGACAGATGCCTGATCTTTCATAGTTCACATTTTCAATAATGCATTTCCTTTTGTTTTTCAATAAATATTTTAAGTAGCAACTCACTGAGTAGATCTGACTGCGGCAACCACTTAGATATTCTGATGTTCTCAGTGCGTCCAGGCAGCTCGTCTCCGTTCCACTTCCACAAGACATCGTAAGGCAACTGTGAGAATGCTTTCACTAGAACTTGGATTCTGTCGGCGGGTAGTACAGTAGGATCCGTGTTCGTGCCAAAACTAATGTAAATCACGCCATTTTTGGAAGAGTCCAGAAATGACTTTAGATCCTGAAATAATTAAGTATTGTTAGTATGATTTAATCTCAACAATACCAATACAAATAATTTTCATCAACGTAATTATGTAGGTATTCTAATGTACCCAAAATATTCGCACCAATCAGGTAGGTGATATAAAAATAAAGTTATAATTACAAAACCAAAATTGTTACCTCAGGTAATTCCTTTTCTGGTTTTTGGTGCAGTCCACCGGTGTACACAACAGTAGGAGGAACAGGATGAATACCTTCGAACACTGGATGCACATTCAAGAACAGCATGTCCACGTTATATACAGTTCCGTCACCGACGGTAGCTCTGGTCCAAAGTGTTCTCTAAGAATCTTATCTTCAACATGTCTGATATTGTTGTACATGTCAGTGAACACATAATGATTAATCATTTCCGTGACTTTCTCCCACATAGTGAGATTGTTTAATTTTCGTCGAAAAACGGATGGATACAGAAGAGGATGTAAAGGCGCACCCACAACAGCGTAGTTATCATACATAGCACCTAATGAACTCATTAGAATAACAGGCACCTTATAGATATGAGAAAACACAAGCGCGGGTCGAACACAGGCTTCTAAAATTTATAAATCAAACTTCTGTGTTTTATCATTAATTAAACCTTTTACGCCTTCATCTTTTAATTGAATATCTAATAGCAAAATGAAAAAATCAATTACTATTCGTATTTGATTGAAAAAGTCATTTTTGTCGCCTCTTGGTACGTTCTCCGTTACTCGTCTTCCGAACTTGTATGATACGTCATGGACGTCGATTTCTGTCAGGTTAGCTGGAGCTTTTCCTTCCGGGAAGGCGGGATCTGTTGTGATGACTGTGACTTCGTGTCCTCTCTTAGCCAGCTCTTGAGTCAGAGGTCGAAAAACCACCTGATGGCTAATTGAAGGCGTCGGGAACACTGCCAAAATCCTAGCCGCTTCATTTGTATTCACAATTAAAATATAACTGGTTAGTAAACACCAAAAGATAACCATCTTCACAGTGTCAGTCACTTGACTGCGATTAATACTATTGTATATATACTACTGATTGTTTGAATCCAGTATGCCTGTTTATATTTATTTTTGTAAATGAAATTTTTATCTTTGGCATCGTATCGTAGAATCATTGGTATTATTTAGCTAATTCAGCGCTTTATAGCGTTCTAAAGAAATAAAAACTAATATGATATTCAATTATTTTAGTATCTAATTAGTTCCAATGTTACCAATATTTAATAGCTATATAAGTTCCAATTAAGATTGTTATTAGGTATTAAAAGGGATTTAGCTAAGTATTGAATGAAGTATCGTTCAATGCTTCAGAAGACCGGCGACGCATTTTTAGGACCAGTGTTTCTCGAAATGTTTATACGTGTTCACTACCTTTAATTGATTCAAGAACATGCTTGAACATTCATTATCTGGGGGCACGGTAATACCCGCGCTAAAACAAGACAACGGAAACGCATGGAACTACCTACTTTTTCTCGAAGCGTATCGTTTATATTTAAAAGAGCACCTGCATTAATTCCTATTGAGTGTTAAAATAATTATAATACATCAAAAAAGCGTATCAAGCTTAAAATTTTGGTTTTAAAAGCTTAGTCATGAAGCTATGACATCGCATTGATTACAGCTGTTTTATATATAAATCATCATTTAATGATAACAGAAATCAGTAGTCATTGTGACCAAAACGTAAGTAGTATTATGCTGCTTAAAACAGAATGCACGTGAGTTCAATTCTACGATGAAAATCGTTTTTGTAATTTTTTAATTTTTATGAAACTTGACCTTTTTGATAAGTAGTAAATACATTCAAATAGTAACCGCCTCATAAGATTAGTGATGTAGCGCCGTCGCACCTAGAAGGTATGATTAGGCAAAGCCTGTATTATAGTAACCAGGCTACTGATAAACATCAATTTCAATATACATACAAATTACAGAGAAATTACAAAAAGACACAGAACAAACTCATCACATAAAGATTTATCCTGCGTGGGAATCAAACCCACAACCTCCGGTTTATCAGTCAGGGTTACTAACCACTAGACCAACAGGCCAGTCAGTTGTACGTAAACAGGTCAAGGACAAATAATCTTAATACTTTAGATTGAATTAAATATTCCAGAGGTGTAACACTCATTATGTAATTAAAAAGAAGTGTCATACGGATCTCATAATTGAGGGTCGGTAAAGGTCAGTTCTATCTTTTATTAATAAAGACCTTTTATTTACATTTAAAATGACTTAGTGGTCATGTATTTCCAACCGTTTTTGTAAGCGGAGAGTCAAACCAATGTGACTTTAACGTCACCATAAGTATATGGGGGCACGGCAGTGACGGCGCCAAGTTGAACAAATCTTCAATATTTTTTTGTTGAATAATCAAATAAAATAAATAAATATAAAAAAAAAAATTGTCCAAAATTAATTTGCATCTATTAAATTATTTAATTAGGTTCAAGGTTATAATAATAAATATAACGAACAATGTTCTCCATGATGCTACAGGTGATGTGGTGCTGCCTAAGTGAAAGTGTCGTTCGCTGTAATTCTGAAGGATAACGACTAGGTCCGAGGATTATGGCTAGATTATAAGCCAGTTAGTAAATGCTACGGCTTTAGTAAAATATTTAAAGTTTACACACTACTTACATATTAAGGACATGAAATACGAACTAATGGGCAACACACCTAATATTTTTACATTAGCTTTTGCCCGCGATTTGGCGGCGCCTTTTACTTTGTGGTCAGCGTAGATGTCGAAAATGGTTTATGATTTTCCAATTTTAAAGAGTATTGCATTTCACCAAGGTTTTATGTTAATAAAGTTTTTCTTTTTTTACATATATTTTTAAATAATTTTTAATGGCCCTGGGGGCCTAGACAAGTGGCAATCGCTCCGAAACGATTCTATTGCTACAATCACTAACGCCGTGACGATAGCGAAGATAAATTGGTAGACAATGTAACAAACACTTCTTGATCGTTAGGTCGATTCGTTTGTTCGTTAAAAACCGCGTATTGTCTATGACTTTTTGTCGTAGAACGTCTAATTCATATTGTCAAGCTGTGTTGTCAAGTGTCATTTGAGATTATTTGTAAAACGGAGGATTATATTTTAAAGTTTTAAACGTTTATATTTATTACTTAGACACCTGTTGAAGGAATCAAAGCCAAAAAAAAAAATAGTAGGTAAGTGTTTCTTTCTTTCTTGCAAATTTTAATTTTTCTGCAACTTTTACTTAGTATACATTATTACGATGTTTGTAATTATGTGTTAAAGGTATATTATCTTATTTGTTTGTGTATTTAAAGATTGCATGAGGACGGAGGGCAGCAATGAGGACGGAGGGCAGCAATTTTCGGCTTTGATGGGGTATATGGAAAGGTAAAATATACACTTATTCAGTACAAGTCTTGGAGACTTTCCAAAAACTGTCATGCATTCATAACAAAGAATCGGTGTCAGTGACTGTTATGTCTTTTTTAATATTAAAAGGATACGTTAATTATCAAACAAGCATAGTTTTATTCAAGGACAGGAATATCACAATGTAAATAATGATGTGGTGACAACAACAGACGCCATACATGTTTACACCCTGCTTATTTTACTATGAATTTAAATTGTAGACGGTTTGGAAGCCAAAAACGAAAAAAAAAAAGACAAAAAGCAGTCTTCGATAAACATTAAATGAGCAAAATAGTAGTAAATAAAAGATTTCTTTATTATTATTACAGGGCCTGCATCACTGTCTACATGGGTACCGTCACTGGAGCTTATCACGCCTAACATGCCACCCACCAGTCTTAAGCAGTTCTAGCCGTCCTTCTGCCGTGAGAACTGAGCAGGGCACGACATCTACTCGTACTACTCCTACAAGGTGGGGGTCAAACAGAAAACAGCAAATGCAGCCGACGCGTGTCGCCGTGTGTGTGTTTTAATAGTGTATAATCTTCTGCATATTTATTAAAATGATTATTATTATTTTTTTATAAATTTTGTTTGTTCTTAAAAAGTCTCTAGACTATAACTCCTTATTTCATAAAGAAAACTCACAACATTGCCAAGTATATTTTATTTAGAATTAGTCAATATAACATTAAACTATAGAATTAGTATAAAAAAAACATTTCTAAATAAGCATAAAATACACAATTTTGTTACAAAAATATTGCGCAATCAAAATACAAAAGAAAGAAACAATAAACACGATATACACAATTTTACAAAAATTATCTTGCTAGCGATAAAAGATGGTAAATGGTAAGAGTCCAAGTAGAGTTTTTTAGAGACCTCTAATGAGCAATCCGTATGTGCTCAATGAAGTTCCTGGGTTGCACATGACGAGATGTATAAATCTATTCTTGAGATCCAGGCAAGGCATTTAGTATGGGTGTCATCAGCCAAGGTCGCTGTGGGTTACCAGACCAACTGAAACATTTTAATCAATTATTAAAATTTAACTTAAGTACTTTTATATAATATACTAATAAAATATTTTGAAATATAAGTTTTACGCTAGATTATTTTAATATTATGAAATTAGTAAGCAAGATATACAAATATTTGTCTCAGCCAGTAACCAAATATTCCCACCGTTTTTATTAACCTTGGTAAATTTGTGTCACATATATGACGGTGGTAAATTTAGTAAGCAAAATAATTGTGTCTGTTATTTTGTTATTGCATAATTATTATATTTTTTTTGAACATTAAATAGTTATAGAATATATTTTACCCAAATTATTAAACTGATAATATAAAAATAATCATGATATCTTACCTTAATTTCTAGGGGATTGTCTAGAGTCCCTCTCAAAGCTTTCTTAGCTCGTAAAATACCTCAAAGCTGTTTAAAAGTTGTTTCACTTAGTCTTCCACAATGCTGTGTAAACAGTTTATCAAGCAGTCTCCAATTGTTGCCGTAACACCTTCCCTATCGCCTTTACCATGCACTTTTATTTTGAGTTGCCCTCAGAGTGTGCATATTTTATAATATAAATTAAATAATCTGAATAAAACACGAACACAAATAATGACAGAACGTACAAAAATACACAAATCTCCATTTTCTTTCGTTTTCTACGTAGTCTAGGCGATCGCTAGCTATTCCATCAATGGTATCGACAACTTGTCGAAGCGATTGTCAAAAGTACCACTTGTCTACGCATTTCTATACTTTAAAGCTAGCGATGCGTTCGATGGAATCGCCATGGAACCGCTCGATGTACATTGTCTACCAATTTTCTATTCGTTGAAGATACACCACGTGACATTTCGATGATTTATGTCATTCCCATACATTTTGAATTTTTCTATTAGCGACTTCGCTAATGTAATGTTACTTTGTCTAGGCCCCCTGGTTCTGTTGAATGCGCACTAAACTTATTTCAAAGGATCGACGAAAATTAGACCTGTCAGAACTAGCTGTCAGATAACTGATAAACATACTTATATATTTATAGATATATTTACATACCATATTATAAAATAGATAAATAACACCTAGACACAGAACAAGTGATGAAGGTTATCACTCAAAGATTTGTCATGGGTGTGTATCGAACCCACGACCTTCGATTTAGCAGTCAGGGTCACTAACCACTAGACCAACAGGCCAGTCAAATGTGCTAGTTAAATTGTTACTCAAATCTAAAAATTTTGGACCATTCAAATGAATACTCGTTATACCGTTCTCTGTTACAATTAGACCTAAAACAGCGTACAAAAATGGTCCTCCAAACAAAATCTTTCCGAAAGAAGTTAAAAAATTCTATGAAAAAAATACAAGTACTAAACGGACATTACGAAGCCCGGTCCAAAGAACGGGAATTCATTACCTTTCATAATAGATCAAAGGAAAAAAGAATCGTTAAAATAGAATCCAATTATTTCTATGTCCAATGTAAATTGTGCACAATTTCACTGAGATAACTTATATGATGAGCTTCGATCGTTTGAAGTTATGGACAGTTACTATAAGGCTAATTGAGCATAACTAGTTTTTACTCCCTTCGCTTCTTTTAATAAAGAGAAGAAAAGATAACAAAACACAATCATTTAAACACTTACAAGGAAATACAAAGCAAATTTTGCACCTATGTGTTTTATAATTTAATGTTTGTTTTTTAATACCAGCGATCCCCCGCGATTACACTCGCGAAAATAATCCCCTTGCTCGTAAAAAATCTTGTTTTTTTGGGGTTTTTCCAATGTTTTTTTTTTTTATAATCTGCAATTCGGGGTGAAGACGAATCCAGCAAATCAAAGATCATGAAAATCGGTCCACTCGTTCTTGAGTTATAAATAGTGTAACTCACCTGAATTTAGTTTTATTTATATAGATTTATATTTCATGATACATGACAAAGTGGTCATCACACACACCACTTTGTTACTTAATTAATTGTTAAGCACAGAAGATCGTATTTATTCCTTATCTTTTCCTTTATTCCTTTTCTGTCTATTCATTTAAATTCGGTTATAAAATGTTATAGATATTCTTAAACTCTCGTGATCATCGTCTAAAATACAAATAACCACACTTAAATAAAAAAAAACACAGCTCACCAATAATTATAAATCGATAAATAACAACTTCCTCAAATTAATTTCACGACATTACACTAACATCATCTTAAGGTTAACAGGCTAACCCATTTCTTGCAAGAAATCTTTTACGAGTTATATATACCGTTTAAATAGGGTTTAGCCTTGCACCCGTCTACACTATATTATGTTAACTGCTTACTCTTGGGGCACTCACTAGATTTATCGGACCCAGTCACATCTCCTTGAGACTAACTCGATTTTGGTTTCCCAAGATTTCGTGGTCAAAAATTTGTAATTTATTATCTCTTTAAAACGTTTTTTTTTTCAATTTACCTATGTTTAGTGCATGCGTGTGCTTTAAAGTTTAAACGTACATATTAAAAGACTAGCTGTCCCCCGCGATTTTGTTCGGGTGTTTTAGTTTCAACGGTTTTTCATTTTTGCAACATTTTTCATTTATGCTCCGCTCCGCTATTGGTCGTAGCGTGATGTTATATAGCCTATAGCCTTCCTCAATAAACGGACTATCCAATACAAAAAGAATTTTTCAATTCGAACCAGTAGTTCCTGAGATTAGCGCGTTCAAACAAAAAAACAAGCAAACAAACTCTTCAGCTTTATAATATTAGTATAGATAGAGAAACCGGCCAAGTGCAAGTCGGACTTAGCATGAAGGATTCCGTACCATTTTATACAATCCAATTTAAAGAATTTAATTTTTAATTTACTTTTATTATTTCTTGTTACAGCGGATCAGAAATACACACTCTGAGAAAATTTTAAAGAGTGTGTATGTATTTACTATTATAATACGTAATATACTTTATATTATATACAGTATATTTCACTTTCTAGCTATTACGGTTCATGAGATATAGCCCGGTGACAGATGGACGAGGCTGAACCCTAAGAAATAAATATCATGCAGGAAACAATTGAAGAATGGGCAACTGCTCTAAACTGCAGCTTTATCTTTCTCAACTATCTCTACATTACTTACCTTATTACAAACTAGCTTTTGCTCGCGACTTCGTCCGCGTCGAGTAATGACTTCCGTCACACACCCTTTTCACCCCTTTGGGGGGGGAATTTCCAAAAATCCTCTCTTAGTGGTAGCCTACTCCTCCCAACAAACACACATGCCAAATTTCAGCTCTTTACGATCAGTAGTTTCGGCTGTTCGTTGTCTGTCAGTCAGTCAGTCAGTAACGGAAGAGTTTTATATATATAGATTTTCATAAAAACTCCTTTCAGCTGCCAAAATAAGTACCAAAAAAAACAAACATTTCAATGATAATGTCATCAAACTAAAGAATTCAAAATTATAATATATAATAATATAATATAATATATCTTGGGACATCTCACACACGGTCATCTGATCCCAAACTAGGCAGAGCCTGTGCTATGGCAACCAGACAACTGATAAACATACTTATATATTTCTAAATACATACATATTATAGATAAATTACACCCAGACACAGAACAAATGATTGTGCTCATCACACAAAGATTCGTCCTGGGTGGGAATCGAACCCACGACCTCCGGTTTAGCAGTCAGGGTCACTAACCACTAGACCAACAGGCCCGGCAATTATACAACAAAGACGGCTTATTAATAAATCAAGGAACTTTCTGTATAATGGAGGCATAAAAAATTGCCAATCATTAAACTTCACCGCCTTGAAAGTTTATAATCTCCATTTTAATTCAGTGAGCAGGTTTTATCGTGGGTAATGAATTTACAAATCCTTCTGGATTATGCCTTGAGTTTAGATGTTGGCTTAATCTGGCAGGTTGATAATACGGTTTGGAACTCTGTATTGCGTTCGTATTTTTGGTTAAGAGATGGAGAAAATTTTGATTAGTGTTAAAAAATTCTCGAATAAAAAAAACTCCAAAATCGATATTGGGGAAGGATGAGTTTATTGACATTTATGTACATAAAGAAGTTAGTAGGATCTTGAACAACATAAACAAATGAATCTACACAGTCCCTGGAGACAAGTTACATGTGTACAAGCGTTAACGATGATACAAATCGCTAAAATGACATAAAATAATTATGTGGAAATGGCATTTCCTTTTTTAACTAAGACTTGTCAGTACGATAAATTTAAACGATTTTTTTTTAATTAAATTCTAAGGAACTTAACTATATATCTATATAAAAAACAATCTTATTAAAACGTAAAATATGGCATAAAAAATTGTCCACATCGCTATCCACTGGAAGTGTTAAGCGATTCAATCAGCGTTAACGATTGAAGAAATGTATTTTGTCTAGAGCGCACTTCATACAAGGGTCGATTACTGAACAACAATCTTTTTTACACACATACTAACAAATGCCACCTTAAAAGTAAATATCACGTCTGTTTGACGTAAAATTGGAAAATTTATAAAAGAAAAAACATTAAATTCATAAAACTAGCGTAACAGAATTCAAAGCGTAGCTACTGTTGTTATCACTACATAGTATAAAACAAAGTCGCTTTCTCTGTCCCTATGTCCCTTTGTATGCTTAAATCTTTGAAACTACGCAACGGATTTTGATGCGGTTTTTTTTAATAGATAGAGTGATGCAAGAGGAAGGTTTATATGTATAATAACATCCATTAAATAGTGGAGAAGTACTGTTATTTTTGAGGTTTCTAATGTGATGTCGTAAATAATTACATTTTTTCCGCTTACATTGCAAACGCAGGCTGAACCCTACGAGTTTTATCAAAATAATGTACTAAGTATTGTACACATTGAAAAGGTCTACAGAAAAGTCCGTGATGGTATATGTCTATCTCTTATGGATAACCCACAATAACTTTTTTTTATCATTTACTTTTTACGACAAATAATGGCTAATTTTCGAAGCGATTTTAACCAATACAGCATTAATCCTTAACCAATTAAATACCTTGAATACATTGTTCATTTAATATAGATCTATATGGCCCTTTACACCGTATGATTTAAGTGAATATTTTTGAAGATATTACAGATTTAAAAATTGCGGGACGTATTATTATTCCGTTGCGTAGTTTCAAAGATTTAAGCATACAAAGGAACATAGGGACAGAGAAAGCGACTTTGTTTTATACTATGTAGTGATTAAAAGAGATTGTTCTTCTCTCATTGTATACTCGGAAAAAGGCGTTAAAACTGTCTTAATGGCCGATGAAAGATCGGCGTAGTCACGATAATTGATACGGTACTTAATATTTGTTAATTAATTTATACGATGTATGACAAAGAATTCTATCTATTGAATAAAAAGTCGTTACCTTGAATGTTGAAAAAATCTACAAAAAATTATTTTACATTAAAATAAATAAATATCTTAGGATATTTCACACACGGTCATCTGATCCCAAACTAGGCAGAGCCTGTGCTATGGCAACCAGACAACTGATAAACATACTTATATATTTCTAAATACATACATATTATAGATAATTTAAACGTTTACAGTTTCCGGTAAAGACATCTTTTGCAATGACCATTAATAAATCGCAGGGTCAAACCATCAACGTTGTACTTAGATAAATTAGTAGGCTTAGATTTGAGCGTTGACTGTTTTTGACATGGACAACTGTAAGTCGCTCTTTCAAGAGTGACCTCCAGAGAAAACATTTTTGTATTGTCTAATGACAAGAAAGCTGTGAACGTTGTTTATAAAGACATTCTGTAATATGTTGTAAAAATAAAATAAATAGTTAAAAACTAAAAAGTAAATAAGTAAAAATGTAGTGTATGAATTTAGATATTCCAAAGATAGCAGGAAATCTTCATGGTATAGGGAAAGGGGGATTGTTTTACTCCAAATTTAACGCGTGCGGGCCACGGGCAGTAATGAATAAATCAAAACTACTGGATCGATTTTAATCACATAGGCTATATATTTTATACCCGTGCGAAGCCGGAGCGGGCCGCTATGTTTTTATATACCTACAACGTTCACAGTTTTTCTGTAGTGTATTTAGTATCAGCATTGCACCCGTGCGGTCGCTAGTTGACTTACAATTTCACAATACACATAACTAAGCCACAATCAAACTCGGAATCTCTCGTTTAAAAGAATAAAAACCTGCAAAAATAAAACCGTCTCCCAATATAGCATATTCAAACTCCAACCAATCTTACACGCCTCATTTCGCCGTCACAAAAAACAACATTCCTATTCTTTAACGTGATTATAGCAGCCATTTAAAAGTGCAGTTTGGATATGAAAACAACTATATATTCCCATAAGTGCTGTACGAGTATCAATATATCAAAGCTTTGGGAGAACAATCTAATTGCCACGAAAACTGGGTCAAATGAGCTCTGCCAAAGGCACAATGTATTTTTCCTGTTATAGATATCCTGTCAGATTGAGTTCATGAGTGTATAGCATTTTGTGGATGAAATCTTCGTGTTTTGACACTATTATTAATGTTAACATTAACACGTTTCTATTTGTATTGTTATATTCTTGAATCATTTCGAATATTATAGATACTTTGTGTACCTATGATGGAATACATTTTGATATGTGACAACAGTTATGGGATTTACATTACCAAAAAATAGTACGCATAATAACCTTAATAATTATAAATGCGAAAGTAACCCTGTCTGTCTGTATGATGGCTAAACCGCTGAACCGATATGGACGAATTTTTTTATGAGGTATGCTTGGGTCCTAAGAAAGGACACAGGCAACATCCACGCGGGCGGAGCCGCGGGCGACAGCTAGTAATTTATAAGTAGGTTAAATGGAGGGGTTTTATAAGTAGATAATGAGAGGACATAATAAATATGTCTGTTGATCACTGAATTTTATGAAATTATGACACGATCCAAAAAGTTCTAACATTTATTATATTTCAACTAAATCGGTAAGCTATGGATTTACTTTTCACTACTATGAAAACACTACTTCCGTATTTTTGTTAAAAAAAAAACAAATAGAAATAATCAACAGTTGGCAACACATGATTAGTCATAAAGATCCGGACGTCAAAATAAAGAAATATAGTGGTCCAACATTACGTCGTGTCGACGTTTGAAAAGTCCAAGATGTCAGCGTAAGGGCCTACAATAAATAAAAAATGCAGGATACACACTTATTCGCAGCCAGAGTGAAGGATTTGTTATTCAATTTCCTTTGGAGGACTCAGACACATATTTTTCCATACCTTTGTTATCCGATACGGTCTGAAGGATATCGACCACCGAGATTTTTATAGCAAACCAGTCCTTATTATTAAGAGGATAACGCAGAATATTACGAGCATTAATTCCTTTCTTTGTGTTAAGATACTTATTCTGATACGGTTCATAATTATTGGACTTATTATGTTTATTGCTCTAGGATTCCGATTGTACGATCGCTTTTATTGTATTTTGTTATCTTGCAAGTGTTAATGGGGACTAACTATTGTTTATTGTAAGAAGGCTTATAATAGCGGTTTTTTGGTTTTATATTTTACTTGCATTTATTTATTTTATACCAGATAAATCTAACTTACTTTTTATTTTTCATCTTTTGCACAATCCATCTTCTTTTTTGGTGTACACACGCACTATAAAGTTAAAACGAAGAGAAACGAAGACAAAATTAAGAATTTCATGTAACTGAATACCAACACAATACACAATTATAATCTAAAAATTTAATTGAATTATAATCTAATAAAATATAATAAAATTAGAAACATAAATAACATGGCAAACAACTTGACAATTTGAGAAAATATCGAGAATTTCAAAATTTGACATTCTCAAAGCGAATGTCGTCAGTTATAAGTTATAACAAGTAAGAAGTTTTCGCAAAAAATGCACGCTGTATATACCCGTAGCTGTATATAAACAAAGTTGTGACAGGGGTGCGATTCACGACATAGATAAAGTTAGTGAGCCTTTGGTGGTGGCCCAAGTTATACGCTGTAGCAATTATTGTACCTTATATTGCAATTTTTTATCGAGTTTACGGAAACGAAATTGTTTTGTTTCAAAAATAATTTATAATCTTATGAATGGCAAGGTTCTTCTTCCTGCCCATTTCCTAATTTAATTGTGGTCAGCGCACAATGGTTTCTCCTTTCATTCTAATTAAGGTACAAGGAACAAATATTTTTAGAGTTTAGACCAATCTAAGTTAGACACTACTATTTATGTATTATGAACATTATATTACAGTTATATCTTACCCAACCAGGTGCTGTATTTGTTTTTAGGAGCAAAACGACTCCCGCACTAGGTAATTTAATCTCTGTAATTCTCCAGGGCCAGTTTTAAAATACTTATGGAAATATTGCGATCAACATATAAATTAAAATCGAAGCAAATATCAAAACACTATACTATACTTTACTACTTTTATGTGTACTGTTATGTACAATTATACAATTATAGAAAAAAAAAATGGAAAGAAAAAAGACAGGCTTGTGTGCTTTGTGGCATGCTTTAACGAACCGGGGACTCCGGCAAAGGCAAGGACAAGACCGGGGTATTTTAGTCGGTGCAAGTCCGACTTATTCCTACGCGTGGGTTGAAGTCATTAGATTTTCATCCAATAAAAAAAGGCATTTACCCAATAGTGATAGAGTAGTTTTAAAATAAATAATAATGCTCTTTTAACTTGCACCACACGTTCATAAGGTTCAAACTCCCGGTCTTGAATCGGATAGCAACGGAAATTGAAACGCAAGAACCATTCAAAGTTGACCCAATCGAGCTATCTGTTTGATAAGCGATTGTTGCCGTCTGTTAATGGCATACGAGGGGTTTATTTCGTCCTGTTCGATGTCATACTAGTGTTGATTGGAAACGGTTGGTCCTCTTTTAAAAGAAAACTGACTGAGTAGGCTCGCTTCTGGTCCTTTTGAGGTACTTTGTTAACGGGTATGTCAAAGTTTTGATGCTAAAGTACACTAAAGAAAAATTAGTCAAATTGAAAATCGACGAAATAACATTATATATCGATCAGCGAACTACAATTATTTAACACTAATGAAGGCCTATTCAAAACAATTTCTCATACATTTTTGATGAATTTTGGACTTGTTCAACACAGTTTTCCAGACACCTAACTTCTTATAATGGCACTATAACTTCATACCTAAATTAATCAAATAAATAAATTAGAATTTCGGTCCTCACTCCCCGTCCTATTACAAGTTAAGGCCCAAAGGACCAAACGCATTAACTTGGTCGAGTTTCATCTCAGGAGATAAGAACTCGTGCACAGACTAGTTTCAAGCTAAGCACTAAAGAATATTCATGTTGTCCTTTACGTCAGAAAGGTTTAAGGTTAATAACTAAATTTCTGAGAAAATTTCTGCGTCTTATAATTTGTTTCTTAGAACCTGATATTGCTAGCATTATTTATTAAAGACAAGGTTATGAAGATAATTTGTCCTAGTTTCCATTTTAATGTGTTACTATGTAACTACACATTTAATATTGATGTATAAATTTCTAAAATTTCTTGTCTCATTGTAAGTTTTTAAAAAATGTAATAACAATGTATTGTATGAATTTTAGTATTTATGAAACATGAAAAATAAAGCTGACAATACGAAGTTATTCTGTTTTATCTGATATTATATAATTAACAAAGCCTTTATTATTTTAGCGACCATGTTAAATTATTTTAGCAGCCTTATAGTTTGGTTGGTCCTTTGAGTCATTGTAATATAGAAGTCGAGATTTTTTTAAGCTTACTTAAAATATTTTTTTTTTTATTATCAGATAAAAAAAATATAGGCTTTTGCATATTCGGTAGTTGCTAATTCTAATTATCCTTCTGAGGATCGAGATCACAACTCAAATCGAAATCCAAATATAAACTTACATTCCCAAAAGTATCAAACACGAAGAGAAACAAAACTCGATCAAACTACCAAAAAAACTGTCCTGAAAAGGACCATAAAATGCTATCTCATCTAAACTTTGCACAGTAAAATTCTTGAATCTATTGGCGTATGTGTTTGAAAGAAATAAACCGGGTGGATCTGTCATGAGAGCTGTTTAACTTATGCAAAGTGGATACAAGGACCAATTTAAAATAACTTGGTATATTGTTTGGTACGTAAAGGGAAAATTGGATAAACCTTTTTAAGTCACGGTAGTCAACTATTGTGGAAGGACACGGAAGGCCACTTTCTGGTCTAAAAATAAATAGGACTAAAATTTACTGTTGTTTCGCAGAGGTTTTTAGACCGTATTGACAATAAAAAGGGTAGATTTAATAGAATAAAAGGCTATTTAAAATTGTTACCAATAGTGATAGAACTGAAAAGTATGATACATGACAAGTATTTAGACAAAAAGATTTAACTATAAGTATGTATATCAGGAAAATGTTCTAAAACAGTTTGACAAATTATTTTTTTTAATAATGAGGCTTGTAATATTATATGTCTATCATTTCAAAAGACTAACAAATGTTGTCGAATTCCTGATAAATCTAAAAAAATCACAGACACTCCAAAAACTGCAGCAAACTACATCAATCAAGCATTCGAGTACAATTTGCGTGTATTTCAATCGGCTCTACCGCTGGGAACAGCGCCATCTATCATCAAACCCACGAACGTTACATAGGTGGAGTATTGCACTTCACGTTGATCGATCACCGGTGAGCCTGCAATAGTACGGTGCATTTTTATTCAATAGCAAATCCAGGTATTGTCGGCTTAGCTCGGTGTGATTTGAAATGACGTATTAAATTTTATATAAAAAAAAAATAAAAAAAAGTAAAATAGATAGTTTAAATAGGTTCAATTAAGTAAGATACTATTTTCATAGACAATATGTCGTCTTAAAATTTTGCCATATATAGATATTATGTGTGTTGTTGGATCTTTAGTCCCTTCAATACGCAAAGGTATAAAATTCGCGTATTGACACCTTTCAAATATTTTATTTAACCGAGGCATTGCTACCAAAAAAATTGTTTATTATTTTTAGTAAATTCTTAAAAAACTGTTTATTTTTTATTACACTTTTATTATTCTGAGGTTCTTCTTTTATACCCTCAGTAAAGAAAGTAATAAAACAACTTATATGAACCAGTAGTATCACAAATAGAAACTCCAAAAAAACAAAATTGGTTCTAAAACCCTTAAAGCTAAAAGCGCTTTCCCATTGATTCGAGCGCTAAAAAGCTAAAACTCAACAATCGTAGTCGGTTTTAACCCCGTACGTAATAGCGGACATTAAGCAACTGCAGCGCTTTACTTAATTACAACTGTGTTTACGAGCTGAGTGCAGTTGATTCACATGCAAAATGCCGCGTATTATTCAAGAGATAGGGAACTGTGTGTTTCTATGATCTAAGTTTAAATATTTATGAAATAAATGAAAGACGAAAATAGAGTTCGAATTATTGTAAAGTGTCGATATTTTTATCAGTAGAGTTCGAATTATTGTAAAGTGTCGATATTTTTTTTAGTTTCTTTTAAAAGTTTGGACTTAAAGAGGTCAAAGTTATTTAACAAGACATTGATGATGATTGACAATGATGGATGGATGGTTGTTTGTTACTAAATTACGCCAGAACTGTTGATCGAATCTGGATAAAATTTTACACACACATATTTTATTACCTGGAATACCGTATAGGCTACTTTTTATCCCGGATAAATGTACGGTTCCCGTAGGATTATCAAAATTTTGCTAAATAAAAATTAACACTAACGAAAAGGAAAATAAACGGTAACCATGGCGACAGTCTTGATGTTATAATAAACCAGAGAGGTTGTGATTATAATGTTATTGTAATAAAAACCAATTTTTTAAACGAGTCGATCATATTATACGGCCAGGTGACATATTTTTCAAACTCCAGAATAATTATAAAAAATTCGTGTTTGGATGCCTCAAATTACGTTTCTTTTTTGTATTTGAGTTTTAAATTTTTAGAATTTAAGTAAATATTTATTTATAGCAATAAATTTTGTTTTTTCAAATAAGCAATAGTTTTTCCCTGGACCTAAATATAAAAATCAAGCCACTAAATCAAAACTACAAAAAAAATGGATGACAGAAATGAAAGTGTCACTATCTCTTAGACTAACCGCTTTCAGCAATCGAGTGCACATGATCGCAACGTTCAGTCAGACTCCCGCTGGTATTTGCGAGGCAGATGAGATAAAGAACCAGTGTTTACATACATAACATTAAATGAAGCGTCTACGTATACACTTGAAATTTTAAAGTAAAAAGAGTGAGATTAGGTTGATAAAAAAAGTAATTTGAGTGTTGATTTTAGATTTTTTTTGGGTTGCATTAAGAGATATTACTTTAAGAACAATGTGACATTTATAAAAATATTTAATAAAAAAACAGGCTTGCCTTAATTACGTAATAACTTGCCTTAAATGGACGATAATGATTTTAAGCGTGCGTGTCCCGTTTATTTGTAAATAATTAGGAAATTCTTAAATTATGTGTGATATACTACACTACTGAATCATACACACTTGTATGTGTGAAAACGCGCGTCAAACCTAACCCTTCCTTTGGAGTCGAGTAAAAAGTTAATACCATCTTCAATTCTCATGAGTAGAATAATATATTATCTAATCTAATAGAATAGAATATTATAATCATATACATCACTCACAACATCATCAGAACAACATCACAACATTAATCATATCATACCATCAATAACAAAATCAAAATGTTATTCTTTGCCTTAATTTTAAATGTCACTTAAAACCAATTAAAAGTTACATCAGCACAGAATGAACCAATATACCCCTGGTCAATAAGAATTTCAAGCCATTACTTCTGACCACATAATTTAAAATAACACGACAATATCTAAGCCACGGTCCCCAAACATTGTTGTGCACAAAGTTTTGAGTAATCCCAAGCATTTAAGGTAATGGCATAACCATTGAGAAATTCCTCAAATCTGACATTATGAAAGACCTTTCATTCTTGGGATATCTCCGTTACATTTATACAACTCTATTCAATAAACCTTCATACATTTAAGTTAAGACTTAGCAGCGGTGAGCAAATAGATACTATTAAAAATATTTGCTAATATAAAAAGATACAAATAAATATTTTGTAAGATACATTAAAATATTATTATAATAAGCTTATTACACTGACCTGAAATTAGGATCCTAAATAAAATTGTTCCTGAATTTAGGAAGGTGATATCGCAGTAATTTTTCGACAGGGACCATAAGTTATTGTTCTTTTATTGTGTTATACGTATATACAATGCAATAAAGTATTGAATCACTATTGCTATAAATTATTAAGATTTTCTTGTTTAACAACACACTTAATAATTATTTTTTTTATAAAAAACGTCTCCCGCATTAATTTGTGTCGCGGGGGGTTTTACAAACATTCAAATGTGGATCACAAATGCTTGTCCCATGCGGGGATCGAAACCGCGGCACGTCGCGCACAGAGGTAATTGGCGTGGTGACCGTTACCACTAGACTATCCGTGCAGTCGAAATTTAAAAAATATTTTAATTATAAAATAAAAATAATTAAAATTTTTATTTATTGAGACAGCAAATTAAAGAGATCCTTTCACATTAAAAACGTGGTACTACCATATATGTATCCTATTTACCTACTCTTACACTGCTTTCCTTTCACCAACAAATCGAACATCTAAATAAGATTTCAGGTTACTTTGAAAAGCCAAAAACGAAATACTGATTCTGTCTGACATTATTCATCGTATTGTAACATTATTTCGTGTCGCGTCACGTTTTTATGTGCCTAATGTGTAGTCTGGCCTTGGAATGTTCTTTGATGTATGACATAAGGGATATACCTGTGTTATTTAAAGCAAAAAATATATGGAATTAAAGCTATTTTCTATCTGGTCTAAATCTTACGAGTGGACGGTTTTGAAACGACTGCATAAGTTAATTTAATCACTGTATCGCGGGGGGCTCACAAACTATCAATTTACATACAAATGTTTGTCCTTTACGGGGATCGAACCCGCGACCCGTCGCGCACAGTGGTAATCGGCGTGGCAACCTTAGACCACTCAGCTATCCGTGCGGTTAAATTTTAAAGTTTTGAATTTTACAGACTCGATATTTACATAGTCGATTGCAATATCGCTTTCGGCTAGTAAAAATATTTGAAAAAATCAGCCGATTAAGAAAGAACAAAAGTACTGTAGTATAGTAAAACAAAGACACTAAAATCTACATTATTGTCATGAATGTCCTAAATTAATTGAAATACACTGCAGGGTATGGTGTAAAATTATCACCGGATGATCACTAAAGTTTGTGATCTAATTATAAAACCTTGCTTCTAAAGGTATTGGACGTATAAAGACTACCATAAAAAATTTACTAAAACACTTAATTCCAACCACAAAAATTCCGATAAACCTAACAATGTGTTAGTACACAACCAATGGCAACAAACATTATGTCCACATTACGCTTAATTTGCAAGCAATAATCACTTTTACGCTCCACAAGATTAAGATCAAAATGGCGTGAAATTCCACTTTGATGCTGCATACCTTACTGGCAGTGTCTCACATAATTGCCTGAAAGCTGGCAATAATTATAACGTCAGTGGAATAACTCTAAACTAGTACTAAGTTAATGGGAATTCGCTAAGTGATTCAAAGTTTAACTCCATTGTTGAATAGTAATGGCGGGCTTAGACGAAATTGTTTAATAATCAAATTTTTTTGTTTGTTTATTTTATAAAGAGTTTTGATAAAAAGAAATGATATCAAAATCAAAATCAAAATCAAAATATTTTTATTTCGAGTAGGCCTTTTCAGGCACTTTCAAAACGTTAAATGACTCTAGTTGCGCTTAATTGATTGCGTTAAATGACTCTATTTACAGTGTAATAAAATAAACTTAGAAGTAAGTATAAAATCCAAAGGAAAATTCATTTATATATTCTTTCTAAGTGGTCTTGCTGTAGAGAAGAAACGGCGCAACAAACTCCCGAGCAGCAAACTGTCCCTCAGAATACAAAACAAAATTTTAATTAGAAATAATTATATTTTTATTTACAATATAAGAGACCATCCGTAATGAACAAGTGTTTAAGGTAAATATTACATAAAAATAAAGATAATGAAATATTTTTACTAAGTTGCTACAATAATAAATAGACGGCGCACTACACTGCACGCAGCGGCGTCTCGCTTACTCGACGGCAACAGTCCTGCTTTAAGAGTTCATGGTAAGTGCGCAGCTGTCATGATTACAAATATTTGTTAGCAGTGTTCAAGGTAATTCCGAAGACAAATCAAACAAGCCCAAACACGATGGGTTTGCGTCATTTTGTGACGACGTTATGGCCACATTCAGGTTCTATCATCACACCAGCTCCAAAGTACCTTATTATTGCAATATACAATTTTGGCAAACTAGGACTCTACAATTACAATTTTACAATGGTACTCACAAAAAATAACAAATTGATTTAATTATGACTTATTTCGAGACTTAGTTCTTTGGGTAAGAACATGTGAAAGTGGGCAGTACCATTTGTGTGATTCTGTGGCTGCTCCCACGTATTCTGCTGTGCAAGGAAGCAGACTTTTTACGCCAGATTGCGTCAAAACCGTCACTGTGGGCATCGGCGAACATTCCAGATGCACTACAGAATCGCGGAAGCCGCAACTACGCCCTGAATGTATTGTTGTATTGGATCCGCAGAGCATTGTACGCCCTTTGGGTATAGCTGAACCACAGAGCTGCCCCAATTAAATATTTGTTTCTTATAAGCATACATTCATGTAAAATATGTGTCTGAACTCGCCATTATTAACTTCCAACACAATGTTGACAATACAACAATAGATTTGAATACGTACAGGTATCTTACTAGATTTGTTGGTCGTTACAACATTAGGCTTTTAAGCAAACTTGACAAAGTTGCGACTTAAATACTTGGTAATAGAAACACTTGTAGTTAGCGGCTTTTGGTGTAAATTGTCTGATGTTTGTTGTACTTTGTGTATTACAAGAACATTAGTATCGCTGTGTATCTATGTATACAAAAGAGAATGTTTATTTGTATGTTTGTGATTTTTACCTTTTGTAGTATAGGTAGAATTGTAGTTTTTTTTAGGTGAAGCGAAGCGCATCTAGCATCAGCTAGTGTATATATAAAACAAAGTTGGATTAACTAATGCAGGTGAAACTACACCACTTCTAACTCAAGAACAGTTAGACCGATTTCCATGACCATAGAACATAAAAAATCTAAACAAAGAAATCAACAAAAGAACAAAAAAATCAGCGATGATGAAGCCAACAAGGATTCGTCTCCGCACCTAATAGTAAAGTTACTATCAAAACATAAGAAAACGCGGGAAAAAATTAAGCCGAACAGGAACTACTTACGCGGGTGATACAGAGGGGCACAGCTAGTAAAGTATAAATCTATTTTGACTGGAAGAATTAGTACTTTATAAATGGCTTTTTAATTTTGTTAATTAATTTGATCGAATTATGTGATCTCTTGAAGTTTCAGCGGATTGGACTGAATATCAGTATTTTACAGGGAACGACTAGATGCTAAATAGTCTTGAAAACCCACTTTCAGCAACAAAACTCATTCTAAATATGTACCTACACCAAATCCCAAAATTAACCAAATTATTTTATTTATAAGAAATCCAAACCAAAACAAACATTCCATTCCATCAATCATAATATATGGAAACGTCTCAAATATTTACATATTTATAAACGACTCTATATTGCGGGGTAACGATTATTTCTGTACGTCCCTCTGTATCGAGTAATAAACCAAAGGAATTCGAAACATTACACACATCGCGATATACCAACCCATTCAGAATATTCCAGGAAATGTGAAATAATTTTTTGGTATCCGTCGATATGGATTTTTGTGGTAACTTTTATCGCTGAAATCTATTGAAATGAATGCTTTATTATGCCTTTTATTGACTACTAGTTCCATATACTTTGTAAAAAAGGGTTTTATTAAAGGATTTGGTTTAGATCCATAACGGTGAATTTTCTAAATAAAATCTCATCCAACACGAAATACAAGCAGTAGCATAAATTAAAATAATTGTTAAGTTTTCTATCGTGTAAAAAATACTAAGTTCAAAAATTTAATTAGTGTCAGTGTAAGCCTAAAGATAAACATTTTGTTTTTTCCCAATTAAATACAAATAAGTTTTTCCTTCTATTATTTGTATTTAATTACAAATTTCCGCTCCGCATGCAATAATGCGTAACAAATAATGATTGAAATAAAAATAATAAAATAATTTCATTTCGTAAAACATAAGTTATATGTACAAGTACAGGATATTTAAATATAAAAACAAGTATCTACATGTTTTGTTGTAAATGGCGTACAAAAATTTAAATACTTTGTTGCTCAACCCCTTAATCAGGAAAGATGTCAACTACCAAAAAATACTCTTAGAATCTAACCCTAATCCCGTTTCATGCAGCATCATCGATCATCCCATACTACAACAGCCAATCACGAGCCGGATTTCTGAGGCGAATACTTTCTTCAAACTTGTCCAGATGTCATTTTTACAAGGGTTGCGAGATGTGGGGCATAGTTTTATTGATTTATTATTATAGATGATGTTGGCTTGTTTGTTTTAATACCTATAGGCGCTGGTATAACAGGGTTTATGTGTGTAGAATAAGTAGCAAGTTGATTGAAGGATTCTGTAATAATTACTTACTAGCTGTCCACCCCGGTCTCGCACGGGTGGTGAGAGATTTTCAAAACACGTCCATCCTTTTTTTTTCTAAAATACCTTGCCCTTTAAGGTACATAAAATAAATCAATTCGGCGATTTGACGCAGGTGTTCGAAGGTTATGGCGTAACCAAAGAAAATCGCGATACATTTTTATAAATTTTTATTTATTTGATAAATCAACTCTGCCTAAACCTTTGCTGGGCACATCTAATCCTCTCTTACGTTGTAAGATACTCGTTACACTCAATCGTCCGCTTTCTATTCTACATTCAGAAAGACCTAATAACGATTAAAATGGAATCCAACATTATTAAATTGGACGTTATAATTATGTTTTATTGAAATTAGTACATTAAAGAAAAATAATTACCCCGATCGATTTGTAAAATTTATCGATTGTATGTAATTCATAATTTATTTATTCGTGGAACATGGGTAATTTACAGATCTTATAGTTACGGATTCAGCTGACTACCGTATCTCACATGGAGCGAATAATAAAAGTGGTCTAACCCTCGAATACTGAAACGCAAATTAACTTTAAGACGTTCTTAAATATCTATCTGTCCCTACTTTATACCTTAAAGTGAGTGAGACAGACGCAGACTTAAAATCAATGGTTTATAAAATAATTCTTTATCACAAAATATGTTTTACAGAATTTACTTTGCAATAAATATTTTTCTATATACCTATATGTTTTGTTCATTGTACCGATTTATCGATGTGACGTCACCACGATGCACTCGTGAAAGTGTTGTACAAACATTATTTTGTTTTATATGTCATTCCATTTTATAAGAATTATTGCTTGCCATGTTTACGTGGAAATAAGAATTTATCAAAAAAATAATACATAATATCTTGGGAAAACTCACACACGGCCATCCAAACCCAAAGTAGGCTGAGACTGTATTATGGCAACCAGAAAACTGATAAACATACTTATATATTTCTAAATACATACATACTATACATAAATTACACCTAGACACAGAACTAATGATAGTGCTCATCACACAAAGATTTGTCCTGGGTGGGAATCGAACCCACGACCTCCGGTTTAGCAGTCAGGGACAGTAATCACTAGACCAACAGGCCCGTCAATATTATTTATACATTACAATTTTATTGAGATTTAGTAACCCCTTCCTGATGTAAAAATTGCGTGCGTCTGTTTGTTTGTGTGTAGCCTCATTAAGTCAAAACCACTAAATGAAAAATTTACTAGAAGATAACCTTGGATCTGTAAAAGGTTAACTTGTGAGCTGTGTTTTATTTGATAGGCTATCACGGTAGATCCAGACACAGATAGCGGGACGAGATGGACTCCTTTGATAAAAATTGGTTTAGCACAGCCCTAACCAGAGAGAGATGGGGATAGAGAGGTTAGAGAGATTAGAGGATAGAGAGGCACTTGCCCTGCAGTGGGACAGAAAAAGCTAGGAAAAAAAATAGCTATTCTGATCAATATGCGAATGAAGTCATCGGCACATGCCAGTATTGTATACTCTTGATATTTCATATACTCATTACTTTAAAATAAATATGGCCTTGAATTCGCAAAATTATTTTAACCTTCAAGACTAAAAATGTTTATGTCACTGCCCAAATTAATAGTCAATAGGTATTTTCTCTATACAAACTAACCCGTTTATTTCCTTGGGAGGTAAATTTAAATTTCAAAGTATATTCTCTAAAGGAGACCGCTGTCTAAACAGTTTTCAAAGTCTGCCCATTTTAAGGCGACGTTGATGAATCCGAAGGGGCCTCTAACTGCCTTCCTAGCTTCATTATGTATGAATTTTATTTTAAGTGTACATAAATTATCAAAATGAGGACCTTTATTGCACGGCTTAAACAATTTAATCCTGGTTTCTGGACGAACAAGGCTCATATTGCTTAAAACCTAAAGACATAAAAATAATAATACCAGTCTATAAATGTCCCACTGCTGGGCACAGGCCTCTCCTCATATAGAGAAGGAACGAGCATTGATCACCACGCTTGCTCATTGCGGGTTGGCGATTTCAGATTCCAATTGTTGGAATCCAGGTTTCCTCACGATCCTTCACCGATACCTAAACCTAAAGATATAATAATTGTTTTCTACAACTTTTTGTGAAGACATCGTACCCTTTTATTAGTTTTTATTATTGAGATCGATGATTTTAAAAATTTAATAAAACTTATTATACTATATTTATATCCTTTTCTTATATTTAATACATCGTTGGCTATCTTTAATCATCAAATCTCTTATCAAAGGTTTACAGAAATTTCGTTTGAAATAAGCAGTACCTTTGCAGCTTGTTCACCAATGTGGTTCCTACTTCGTTTTATGGGCAAATAATTAGTAAAAAATAATGCCCATGTTGTACATTGCATTCCATTTAATGAATGTTAAATGATTACATTAAACTTAAATGTACATCTTTCAACAAAAACGTACCCTTTTTTTAACTTATTTAATTGACCGTCATTGCGCATACTGGTCAGCGCCACTGGCACGTCAGCTGTCAAATCCCACCAACAAACTATATAATTTGACGTTTCGGACATCAAGTGCAACTAGCGCCTCTTGCGGCAAAATTGTTATCAGCAGCCCTCATCAAAATAATTTAAATGTTGGGTCATCAAAATTTTTGCTGGAATATCCAAACTTTTGCGCAACTAAAACTGAATTTGCAACCGAACTTTCCACCATACATTCCGTCAGTGGTGTGCAAGCATTTGAACCAAAATTCCTGGCAACCAGCATTTAGGAGCATTGTACAAACAAACAAGTTGCTCGCCATCTATCATCGCATATCTGATATTGTACGTAGACCAGTGTTTGTTGTTTGTGCCGTACAGATTACACTACACTTTGCACTTCCTTGATTCATTGCTCAATTTGCGGCAAAGATCAGAAAAAATATGTAGATGGAGCACCAATTTATAATAAAGCCAAAATGAGGTACTCAATTTATATGTATGTAATATTAGTAAATATTGATCTCACAGTCAAGCAGTCTGTACTGTTTTGTGAGACACCGTTTAGCTCATAAGTTTATTTTGTATCTTTTAGACATAAATAATTAAAGAAATAAATAAAAGTAAAAAAATAAAAGAGAAACAAAATGACACAAATGAGGTATTAATTGTTTTTCAATTAAAGTTAGTTTTTTTCGTTTAAAATAAACCTTATAATTTTGATATAGAAAAATAATAATGTATTGATTTAATATCAATACATTATTACTTCTTTTTTTAACAAATATTCTGTGAGATTTATCTTCTGTGGTTCACGATCATAACTTGACCACGGAACCCAGGAATATGGAGTGTGACAGGTGCGGTCGGAGAGTTTTTGTGCTTTTTCAGAAAGAAACAAATGACAATATTTCAAATCGGACATCTTGAATGTGTGGCTCGTATGGCTCTGTGTAGCGAATAACTGCAGTTCGTTTGAAGTGTCGATATTGATTTAGGATTATTTGTTTGATACGTAATAACGATTTATAAAAACTTTTCAACTTTCAAATCGGCTATCCGTGAAATCAATTTTAAAAAAGCAACTTTAAGCTTGGCATTATCTAATTGAGGGAAACATTCCCACAATTAGATTTTTCCCTTAATTTCCTTAATTTTATTTAAAATTACGATTTAAAAGCCTTCGTCTAATTTATGTTGTAAAAAGCGGTGCCGCGCGGTTTTACCCGCGTAACTAGCCCCCGTTCCCGTAAGACATCTTTTTTCCTTGACATTTTCAATGTCTTTTTATAACAAATCAATAAACAGCAGTTCTTGAGTTACAAGTGTTGTAACAAACACGATTTTATTTTATATTAGCTGTCCCCCGCGACTTTGTCCGCGTGTTTTAGTTTCAACGGTATTTCATTTATGCAACATTTTTCACTTATGCTCCGCTCTTTTTGGTCACAGCGTCATGTATGTAGCTGAAATAAGTTTTCAAATCGGACCAGTTGTTCCTGAGATTATCGCGTTCAAACAAACAAACCCTTCAGCTTCATATTATTATTATATATATTAAGTAAGTATAGATATATAGATTTCCTCCTTATAGGTACCTACTTCTTGCAAGTCTTTTTATTATTGACTTCTTTGAGTTTTAAACTTTTTTTAAATAAAACATCTGGTTAGCATAGTCATAAGTCTATAGTTGGAGATGTCGAACTAGGAATAAGTTATTTTATCATAAGATATCTCACAAAACATAGACATTAAAAAGAGAACAAAATTTTGTGTTATATTTATGCTACACCATAAAAGTCCGCTAATTTAATTCCAATGAATAAAATTTATCAAAAAAATACTTCTAGTCAAATGTTGTAATTAAAATATTAAATATTTCTAAATGCACCTAGATTTTTTGCTCGTCTAAAGCCAATACATCGAACCCGTATCCAACCAGCCACATGAACTGGTGTCCAAAGGTCATGACCTCATCAACTTGCGACAGTTACACCACAATCAATAGGAAAGGTAAACAAAGGGAGATTGGCGCCGCATCTTTTTGTTCCAGCGCAATATTACGTTTATAATCAGATAGGTACGCTATACACCGCTTTGCAGGAAAAAAACTGGCAGAAAATAATAATGTTCATAATCATTAACACCTATTTGGTAGATTACTGAGAATAATAAAATTTTGATTTAATGCGACATTTTTAAATCAATGTATCGTCCTGAGTTTTTGGGTATGAATCATTATTTTTTTTTATTTTATTTGAAAGACACTAAAATAAGTGTCAACTGCCCCATTATGTGTTATTGTATAATAGCTTAAATCTGTTGTGAGACGCCGCCGTGTCTAAAATTTGGTCAAGAGCACATTTTTATTATAACCGAAATCGATCAATATATTTTTATTATTATTTAAACAAGCGTATGTTTTCGTGTATTTATGGCCAATTAAACAGTGTAATGATCAAGATTCTTAATTCCGGGTCATTGTAACAAGATGGCGTTACCAGTCTGAGATCAACATTTAAATAGAACATTACTTAAAAATGTTTTAAAAGCGAGGGTGGCAAAAAAAAGAGACGGCGAAATATATATAACACAAAAAAATCAAAGATGGCGGAAGATGTACTAGAGTGAACAAAGGACAGTCGGGGATTTTGTGCTCCGAAATCGTTGACGATCTCGTAAAGTTTACAATTGTTACATATAATATCGGTATTTGGTAGTTAGTACTACGTGCAAGTGGTTATTATTCCTTGTTGTTAAAGTGAATATTGTGTACGAGTATAAAATAAATAAAATGTGGACAACATCACACACATTGCTCTGAACCCAAAGTAAGTAGCTAAACCACTTGTGTTATGGAATTCAGAGACAACGAAGGTACCACGAACACCCAGACCCGAGACGATGTAGAAAAGGGGTTTTCTACATTGACCCGGCCGGGGAACGAACCCGGGACCTCAGAGATGGCGACACCGTGAAAACCGGTGTGTACGCCACTCGACCGCGGAGGTCGTCAAAGGCGTATGGCAGTTCACAGGGTAAGTGTTTGCGTCTAATGGCCGGTTCCTATTTTCAAAAAACGACGGACGGTAGAATTTTCTTTGTTTTGCTTAGAAAATACTACCGTCCGTCAGCAAAACGAATTTTTGAATATGAAAATAGGAACCAGGTATAAGTTTTACCATCAGAGTCGTAACCAGTGTGATCTCGTAAATGCTAGTTGCTTTATTGTTAGTAAAAATTACACTATGTTAAAATTTTAAACGCCTGCGCTAAATTTAATAGCAATGTCTCTAATGTGCACATGTTTGCTTAGTATTGTACATAGGCTCTCTCGTCTATGTTTGTGCGCTGTCAGTTACGTTGTAAAACTAATTTTGTTATCTTAAATAGTTCTATTATCACTTAAATTGTCTTTGCTCTTATTACATCACACTATTTTTAAGTTACACTACTACATTGTAAACTCCTCAATTTTAAATTATTTCCATTATACACCATTTACAAATGCCCCATTTTTTTGCACGGTACTTTACAAGTGTTTTAGACAAAGGATATCTTTAAGTTGATAACATTTTTATTTTATTAGTTCCGATTCTCAAAGCTATTGTGGAGCTGATTAGCAAGATTTTAACGTTGAGAAGGGTTCTCCCTTAGTACTTTAAAGATCGTTGTTATGGGTAAGTGATTGACAGTTTAGCGAAAGAGCATAAGGGAAACTAACTCCCTGGGTAGCAGAATGTTTATTTTTTTGTATCTATATGAAGATCCCCGTAGACAGGGCAAACGCAGCCGTGTACTAGGTATATGATTTAGCTATTAAATTAAGTTTGTAAGTCCCAAATGCCTAATTTAAGGAGAACAAAAGTTAGTAATTGCGCCCAAGAAAGTTATTTAAAATCGTAAAATGACGTATAAAATAGGATGAGTAAATTATTTTGTGATTAAATTATACCAAAATATACTCACTAATTAAAATCTGCCATTAAAAATTATTAAATCACCCATTACCTTCCTCGCCATATTAGAGGGAAGGAGGTGACCCGACTCGAGACGCCACCGCAGGCAATGACAACTAAGGGAGCATGACGAATCTGTTGCAGGCTTAAAAAATAACACTGATTTACTGCACTGTCCCTTAAAAGGAAGCATTGTATAGCTACTTACTTAAATAATTTTTATAATTTTACGTTCCAAAACAATGTAAAGAACGTAAAAAACCAGATGTAAGATATACAAAAACATCAATCGTCGATTACCAAGAGACAACTTTAATGGGTGAGGCTGAAATATGTACCTACGGTTTGTAACCCAACCTAACATAAACTAATGCCAAGAGATAAGGAATGCATTTGGAGGCCAAACACAACAATAATTTACATTAATTTAATTAGGACGCAGAAGTTTGTGTCGCAGATCTGGACACTGAACAATTATTAAATCTATTTGGCCTTATTAATAAAAATCGCGATGGAGCTTAAGATCGGATTAACAGATTCTAATTCTAAATTTTCTATCGAAAAATTGAATTATGAATTTGCTAAGCATTCGCTAATCGCAGTCGAGATTTTTATTAATAAGGCCACTTGTTTTTAAACTCAACTTTGTCATGGTCATAGTAGGCACTTGAACATTGTTTTTTGAATGTCCATCCATAGATTTTAAATGTCGCATGTCGTCACAATTTCGTGCATTTTGTACGAAACCATGACGTCATAATCCCCCACTCCTGAACTTCGATTCGCTTTATCTCCTTAGTGTTTCCTTATTCTGAAAAAGAACAAAATACGCGTGTAATATTTTTTTATCATCTAACCGAGATGAATTAATTAGAGTATGACTTTTATAACTCAGTCATCTTCCCCATTCATTGCATATGTAGTGGTTAGTAGGTATATATTGGAAAGCTGCCATTAGTACATACTGCTTCTTTTTCAAAACTTTAAACGGCTAATATTAATATACAATAGTTTCTGCTCCCCTAGACAAGTGACATTTTGACAAGCGATAACGCAGATCGAATCGTTCAAACGTATGGAATGACAAGTCCAAGTCACGTGACTTATCGGAACGAAATGTCATTTCCATACATTTAATGTACTTTAAGCGATTTCTATCGTCGTTTACGCTTGTCGAAATGCCCCTTGTCTAGGGCTGGTTCTTTTACAACATGTAGCCACTAAAACACTCATTAAATAAATCAAACAATCTTTCCGTGAAAAAGCTATTTTCAACATCCATTATGAACATAATATCGAGTTACTTTTATTATCAGTTACTGTCGGACGAATGAACATCAAGAGCTTAATGGATTCAATTTTGAGAAGATCAATAAGGATAAATTAGATTTTTTTGATAAATCTGATTCGTAAAGGATTTTAAAATACCCACGTTCCGTCTTGAAAATTTTGTAGTCATACCTGGCTAGTAGACACAAAATACTGTATATATATACTATACTGTGTATGTCTTATACAGCGTGCAACAAAAACCCTGTCCGAACCTTATGAGTATTATTCGGCATCGTACTGCGTACACTACGTAACTATTGAATGGACTTGTGATTATTATTTTTTTCCGGTGAATATAATTAAATTAAAATAAAACTGATCAAAGGCAAAACTGATCGCTCAAAAAAGTTCACGTGTACTACCTACAGTTTTGTATCAAAGAAGCCGCCTCATCAACCGACATTTATTTCTAGAATCTTTGTAGAATCAACTTAGCTCAAATAGTGAAGTAATTCACTTCACTATTTGAGCTAAGTTGATTCTACATATGTAACAAAAACGTAGTCCGATCCAATAAAGGCGTATTGCTGGTTCAACATACGTACTAGAAAGAAATGTCTCGCTGAAAAGAATTAACATTGGTTTAGACCGTTTTAGACAAAAAGTCCGTTAGAATACTGTCTCACACTGTCTTTATACTACACTGAAATCTTACAGCTTCACCTATCCTACCTAAAAACTATTCTTTTGTCAACACCCTCACGTGTTGCGAAGGTCTCAAACAATAAAAAAATATCATCGCTTTTGAACGGCATCGAATAAAAACGTTTTACTGCACTGCAATCTAATAACCATTTAAATAAAACCAATATTCCTTTAAGTCTCGTAAGAATGTCTCAAATCGTGCCAAAATAGGGTTGGCAAGGATATCCCATTTGTTTTATTCTTGTTTTTTAATTTAACTTCTAATTTAAAGTATTATAATATAGATGAAAAGTTTTTGTCTTAAGCATCTATCGTTCTTCTGTAAAAATCTTTTTTGTTTGCTGGCCAAAATCTTCTCAAAGGAAGTTTTATGAAAGCCGAAACCTTACAAGGTCAAGGTCTCTATTGATGATAATTTAGATACATTAGTTAGATGGAGATAGGTTTAATATCAATGATATACAATTATACATACATGTACAAGAAAGCTATTTAGGCGTAGTTATAATGTAGTATTAATGTAGGGTATTTAAAATCACATAGCCGTCCAAAACGTCGGGTCTGCAGAACACAACTACATAGTTATTTTGTAATCGGATTAAAATAAAAAAAAAATTGTCGTGTATAATTGTTCCGATGTTAAAAACCCTGTTTAAAAAGAGATACATATTATTTACCTTAGATGAAAGGACTGCAAGTTTTTTTTTTGTTTTTAGCCGCGTGATATAAGTCACCACGCCAATTACCACTGTGCGCGGCATATATCGCGGATTCGACCTCCGCATGGGACCAGCATTTTTGTGACCACAAAGTGCTTGTTCTAAGTCTGCTTATTATTCATGCATGTCATTTGTATATTTGTAAACCCCCCGCGGCACAAAGGTGTAAATTCTTTATTTTTTTTTAAGAAAAGCGGTAAATTCTTTAATGCGGATGTCGATTTTTTGAAGTTATACTTCTTTAGGCGCGTTATGAAATAATGATGAGAGTGAAATTTCAAGATGCGCGCGCATCTGGCACAAAATTAACAGTATGAAGTTAGTCGCGCATGTTGGTACGCTCGTCAAAAATGATGAGAGTGAAATTTTAAGATGCGCGCGCATCCAGTATGAAGTTAGTCGCGCATGTTGGTACGCTCTGACGAGCCTGTCACCTCTGATCACTGTTTTCATATTTATAATATTTATCAACATGTTTCTAGTTTATACATTCACAACACGTGTTTTAGTTTCATACAAGTGCGAATTATATATGTGCTAATAAATTATATTCAGTAGTGATTTAAATTGAATATTTTGATTGATATTACTATTTGTGAATATTAGTGAAAAAAATTGTGCTTATATACTTTTTTAAGTGCTCCAATATAATTGAGGTTAACTATCCGTATGTATTATTTATTGATATAAATTAAAATACTTTTATTTAATATAATTAACACTAAATATTATTAAATTATTAATGTTAAATACTTATTATTATACCAGTTTATGAGAAAGAATTTTATCTTGTTCCGCCAAAAAAGTATAACTTCTTACGTGCGTACATAAGTACACACACACTTTTTTTTTATATAACAAAGTATTACTTACTATTAGAGCCTTCTTTTACTTTTGTTCAAGAACACAACAATCCAACCTTCGCTATTTAAGAGATTTGAAGATGGCTTCTAATAAAAATAAAAGAGTTTATTGACCGAATTAATTTGAGCTGATTCAGACGTCAATGAAAAGGTACTATAAGTAGTTGCAGTAAACGCAATACGTTGCTGAATAATGGCTGTACAAAACACAAGTTTATTGTAACGTTGTCTACTGATTACAATCGTTAAGATAACAAGGTTGACAACTTAGAGGAATAAATAAGTAAGTAAACTATAGAGCGCACTTATCGATTATGAACTGTTGGCTTTAGTATGAACATGTAAAGTCGTAAAATTAGTGTCAAAACAGAGCGTACCGTCTTATTTAAACTTTTCTATCTATACTTTTATATATACTACTAGCTGTCCCCCGCGACTTTGTTCGCGTGTTTTAGTTTCAACGGTTTTTCATTTTTGCAACATTTTTCATTTATGCTCCGCTCCTATTGGTCGTAGCGTAATGTTATATAGCCTATAGCCTTCCTCAATAAACGGACTATCCAATACAATAAGAATTTTTCAATTCGAACCAGTAGTTCCTGAGATTAGCGCGTTCAAACAAACAAACAAACAAACTCTTCAGCTTTATAATATTAGTTATAGCCTATAGCCTTCCTCAATAAACGGACTATCCAATACAATAAGAATTTTTCAATTCGAACCAGTAGTTCCTGAGATTAGCGCGTTCAAACAAACAAACAAACAAACTCTTCAGCTTTATAATATTAGTATAGATTATATATACTATAATATATACTATTAAATATACTATTATATATACTATTATATCTATATATCTATTTTAACCTAATAATATCGGAAACGTTGATATTTTCGCTCAAACATCAATCATCGCACGAAAAATCACATAAATCAGTAAACGAGCGCAGTACATATAGCTAAAAATGTGCTAACGCTTGGCATACTGATACACTACGACTAGTGATGCGATACGATTAGCGCACGCTCTATGCTTGTCGATGATTATTTTACAAAATTATAAAAACAATTGACTGACGCGACAACCCTGCACCAAATTCCTATATCCTCAAGCTTTTTATTGAGTTCAGTATTACTGTGTTGACGTTTTAGTGTCCCGTTGATTCCTCATCGTAACTTTGATGGATAGAACCATCGCCTACTAATTTGATCAGCCATAGCGTTAATACGTTTTGTTTATCTCGTCTTACGGATCAAGGTCGAGAGTATATTGGGGATAGTTTGACCTAGATGTCTTTATTGATTCTTGTGATCTTTGATTGTGGTAGAGAAGTGGTTTGATTGTAGTGTTTAGAGATTAGGATAAGTTTAAAAGGGAAATTAATATGACAGACGGAGATAAGTGATTTAATAAGTAATTAACTAAGTAAGTTTAATACAATTAATTTTTAGTGTGTTTAGTGCATAAGAGTCGTAGTCCGATGTTAAATAGATTATTTAGGTTTCAATGAGATGGGCTCAGATTTTGCTGAGAACAATTTGTAATTTTTGAGGTAAGTCAATACTTTTAAAAGCACGTTAAGGGCAGATTTTTCTGACGCTAGACAATTTTATCCGAGGAATAATTTTGAAATTTTGACAGTTCTTCCATACTAAATCTGTTAGACGTCAATTTTTATCCACAAATAAAAATTATCGGGCGTTGGAAAAATTAACACTTAAGTTGAAAAACAAACTAATCTGTATGTTTCTTGAATCTTCTAACTTAAGTTTACTTAACTCTAGTTTATCAACAAGTGCCACTCCAAGGTACCAAGTTAATACCAGTATTGCAATATCTAACACTAGAACGTGTACACGAACATATTGCGTTGCGGTGAAGCTGTTGACTTGCTCGGAAATTATAGCTGCACGCTGTAATGACATTAAACGTCAAGACCACTTACTGACATAGTAATATTTTGATGTCTTACTAAGAGGATCTTATTGAAACTGCACGGATAGCAGAGTGGTATAGGTCAACACGCCAATTACCACAGTGCGCGATGTGCTGCGGGTTCGATCTCCACGTGGGACACCGATTTTGGTTGAGAACTGCTAAAAAGAAGATGACTTATTTTACACAACAGAGGATTAAAAAACTCCTATTTTGTATAAACTCTTATCTTTTTTATTATTATTTAAATTCATGCATGCCTCACATAACCAACAAAAATCTTTTAACTTAAGTAAACAATAACATCAATTTTACAAAGAACTATAAACAAATAGAAGCAACCACCTAACATTTCGACTGCGATATTGTAAACCAAAATGTATTTTACTTTGTACCCGTCAATAGCAGGCAAGCAAACAACGTATTTTAAAACATTCGCACTATGGCTGAACAAATGCACCTTTTACTGGTATTTCAAGATTACATGCTGACGTGAGAAACATTTTAGCAGTTTATATAATGTCTAACGGGTTGAATAAGAGCTCTTGCACACGATGCTGCCTCCGCATCGCCGCCGCACTGCCGTCCTTTGTTTTTACACGTCTGCCCAAAAAAGGGAGTGTTAGGTTTAATGATTACTGTTGGGTCGTCACGGGGGACGGTTCCTTGGAATAATTCTTTACAGCTGTTGACTTCGATGAAAATTTGTTTTTTTCAGTTTTCCACCTTTGGGGCACAATGTCGTTTAAATTGAACTCGTCGTGTATTTTTTTTAGGTAAAGTGAAGCGGACCGGACCCCAGCTACTAAGCTATAAAAATACTAGATTATACTTAAAACAAACAACGTATTGTAAGAGAATTTTGTACTCAAACCGCGTTTCAAAAACCTACCAAGGGTGCTTTATAATGTTTATTTTTAGTACCTTCTTCCATTCAACTCTACTACTCGTCATGGGTACCGTCTTGTACACCATAGCCCACCGAAAGTGTCTCTTTACACAATACATCCGTCACTTTTTTAGACTACTATCGAATTATATATATATTACAAATACTTCTTAACGCAAAACGACGACTTGTACGGGGCAGCTCCAGATTAGTATGGAGAATAAGTAAGGTGACGTCAACTGATCGTATAGCTCTCTCTGTCTAATTAGTAATAATAAAATACATGTAACTAGTTCAATATGAAAGTAATTTATCTGCCGACTTTACAACTCAAAATAGTTTGTAATGTTTTTTTTTAATGAAATAAAAAAATCTTGTCAAATAACCAAGTGACAATCATAACTTGTTTAGCTATATATTAAGTTCCAATATTCACCTTATTTTCGAGAATATCATCACAAAAGTGTAGCTAACACAGTGAGATGGTGTTAAATGGTGTAGCATGATATAAATATTATTTATGATGTAATAACTATGTCACTAGTTGTAAATTATGGTTCTATGGCCTGTGTATTGTGTGTTGCTATGGGGATGTCGTTAAACACTATCTGTGTCACCCAATAATATTATGTACAAAAGAAGGCAGATATTCTTTTAGCGTTTGCATTTTGAGGACTTGAAAATCTCCTAGTTAGAAAGTTTTCAATTATTGCTATCTCTTTTGCGTACGTGCTTATTCTATCTTTTGTACTATTCATTACTGTAACTTTAACTGTATTCATTATTGTACATAAATCGGGCGCGATAAGATTTTGAACGTCGGTAGCTATGAAGGTATCTCGTGTATATATATGGACCATTTGTGTCACCGTACTTCTATTAAAGCATTGCGCGGTGAAGTTTTAGTAAAAGTTGATAGTTGAACTAGTAATGCTGCGACCACTGGCTTGACGCGCAAGCAAAAACGCGTCAAGCCAGTGGTCGCAGGTTCGAGTCCTGCCTGAGGTTAAAGTTTTTCCTTCTATTATTTGTATTTAATTACAAATATATTTGCTCCGCATGCGATAATGCATAACAAAAAATTGAAAATGATAAGTTGAACTAGTGATTATATTTCATGGACATAGAATAAAACCTTACTTACTATTAAGTCCAGAGGTGGTTTGTTGATTTCGTTGCCTATATGTGAAAATTGTTTAACTTGTGTATAAATATCACAAAAATGGAAAGGTAGAAAAAAAGGTTGTTAGAGTACTCTTTTTTAGGGTTTTGTACCCAAAGGGTGCCAACGGGACTCTATTACTAAGCCTCCGCTGTCCGTCCTTCCGTCCGTCTGTGTGACAGCGGGATCTAATGAACCTTAATAGGTAGACAGTTGAAATTTTTATAGAGTGTGTATTTCTGTTGCCTCTATAACAAGAAAAATTAAGTGCCATAGACACCGGATTTTAAGGTGTCGCTAGCTCCAGGGTTCGATCCCCGCACGGGTCAATGGAGAAAACTCCTTTTCTACATTGTCTCGGGTCTGGTTGTTTGGTTTCGCTGTCACTGATTCCATAACACAAGTGCTTTAGCTACTTACTTTGGGTTCAGAGCAATGTATGTGATTTTGTCCACATTACTACGCATACAAAAAACAAATGCCATACTTTCCTATTTGCCATTTATAGCTATTGACAAAACACTGCGCACTTAAGGATTTAATACGCAAATACTTTAGCTTTCTTTCTTTACAATCGCTCAAATAAACAATCATAATTATATACCTACAAGAAAATATAAATAAACTATTCCTACATAAATATTAACTCACGCAATATTTTACTTAAACTTAATATAAATACGTTTCGGACCTATTCAAGGGACATTGATTACAGTAATCAAAAACTATTAGGGCCGCTGCGTTTGATTATGTGAATGAATAATTCTAGTAATTGGACGCGTAACGTGAATTATAAACGCTACAAATTGTAAGGTGCGTGTTTCAAAGTTTCATTTCTCGTTTATTTTAGCTTATCTTAACTAATCTTATACGTATACTAGCTGACCCGTGCCCACTTCGTTGGGCATAATGTTAATAATCCTTTTTTAGTACATATATCACCTAAAGATTTAAATTATTTTATTAATATTAAAAATTAAATTATCTATACTAATATTTAAAAAACTACTTTTTGTAACTTAAATATAAAAGTTAGACATATGCTGTCGTTGACTTTTTTGTAGGCATTTTCAAGCTCCACATCTTTTCTCTAGAACTCAAAAATATATCTTTCATAGTTAAGGCAGCGTTCGTAAGAAACGCTTTCGTTCGACCGTTTTTTCTCCGATTCACTTTGCAAAACGGACTACCACGTAAAAGCCTTTTTATTTTTCGGTGTTTTATATAACCTATGACACTCAGCAATAATGTGGCTTTCTATTGGTGAAAGAATTTTTAAAATCGGTTCAGTAGATCCCGAGATTACCCCTTACAATTTAACAAACACACAAACTTTACAACACAAATATTAGTATAGATATAAAAATGATTTCCCTTGGTCACGCCCTTAGAGTAACATAGACAAAGCATAGAGTGCGCGTCAATAGTAGCCCGTTGTGCCGATCTTAAGCAAATTTTTTTTGATGTAAGTAATATATATCAGTAAACGAGCGTAGTAACAAGCGTTGTACCGCAATTGTTTGTTATCCTAAAGAAATAAAAATAACAAAAATAATACACAAAAGTAGAGCGTACATAGAGTTGTGCTCCCTCAAAGAGGAGATCACAGCATTAGTATTTATACAATTAGGTGACCAAACTTACTTTAATCCTATAAGAGACTAGCTGTCACCCGCGACTTTGTTTGCGTGTTTTAGTTTCAACGGTTTTTCATTTTTGCAACATTTTTCATTTATGCTCCGCTCCTATTGGTCGTAGCGTAATGCTATATAGCCTATAGCCTTCCTTAATAAACGGACTATCCAATACGAAAACAATTCGAACCAGTAGTTCCTGAGATTAGCGCGTTCAAACAAACAAACAAACAAACAAACTCTTCAGCTTTATAATATTAGTATAGATAATAAAATGTTGTAACTGAACATAAAACTTATATAAACTACAGTTTAAGTAATACAAATAAATAATAAATTTAGAGTAAAGAATTAAAAAGAATCAAATGAAAATAGTATAAAAAAAACTTAAACCTCAGGCAGGACTCGAACCTGCGCATTGAGCCAGTAGTCGCAGGTTCGAGTCCTGTCTAAAGTTTAAGTTTTTCTTTTTACTTATTGTATTTAATTACAAATATTTGCTTCTCATGCATTAATGCGTAAGAAATAATTTAAAACAATATGAAATAAAAGGAATTGTGGTATTTATATTGGCAAGGAGTCATTTTAAATCCTTTTTGTATTTAAAAATCTATTATGTATGTACCTACTTTATTATCGGCACACTTACAATTTCGGTAGTAGTCTCCCGCGTAATTTTTTAAATTATTACCTAAAATCTCTGTAGCTTAGTTGGTAAAGAGACTGGTGCGATGAACCTGTCGTCGTGGGTTCGAGCCTGAGGTTTAAATTTTTCCTTTTCACTATTTATATTTCACTAGCTGTCCCTCGCGACTTTGTTAGCGTGTTTTAGTTTCAAGGGGTTTTCATTTTTGCAACATTTATGTTCCGCTCCTATTGGTCGTAGCGTGATGTTATATATAGCCTATTTATCAATAAACGGACTATTCAATACAAAAAGAATTTTTCAATTCGAACCAGTAGTTCCTGAGATTAGCGCGTTCAAACAAACAAACAAACAAACTCTTTAGCTTTATAATATTAGTATAGATTACAAATATTCGCTCCAATAAAAATATAAAAATGATAGTCTTAAAAGTGGATTATAAAAGACCTCTCTAAGCTTACAATGTGACCTATCCAATAAATTCCAAATAAGGTGTTAGGGCTACGCAATAACCAAAAAAAGCTAATGTTTTTGTGGTCCATTGTTATTTGACACGCAATCTCGTGACTTATAGCACTGTGTTTTTTTTTGCAACGGGATTCGGTTCTCTATACTTTGTTATTATATTTTTTCTGCCTAATCTTCTCCCAAGCTATGTTGGGGTCGGCTTCCAATCTTACGTGATTCAGGTGAGCACTTTTACTTGAGGCGACTACTACCTCTACCCGACCTCATGACCCATTTTACTGGGTAACACAGTATCCCATGGTAAGACTGGTTGACAGAATTGTAATGACTTAACGTCTCATCAATGTATGACGGTCGGGACTAACGGCTTAACGTGCTTTTCCGAGTCACAGAGGGACCTCAGTATATTTACAAATGTTCATTCATGGCTGAATTTAGAATATTTTCTATTTTATATGTATGGATCTTATATAGCAGCTGATAAAATTTTTAAAAAGTTCATATGCGTATAAAATTAATAAATAATAATAATAAAACACGAAGAAAAGACGTAATAATTAGAAGGCAAAATTTAAACTTCCAGGCAGTGAACTCGGTAGCTTAATTGGTAAAGCCACTAGCGCGTCAAGCAAGTGGTCGCAGGATCGAGTCCTGCCTGAGGTTTAAGTTTTTCTTTCTATTATTTGTATTGAATTACAAATATTCGCTCCGCATGCGATAATGCGTAACAAATAATTAAAATAAATAATAAAACATTTATTCAGTAAAACAGTACACCAAGTTATATTTAAAATGTTACGCTAACAGCTTCGACGAAGAACAGTTGAATCGCTGGTACTCATGTTAAGATTTAACTTGTGCTATGGATACAAGAGCGCACTCTCAAAAAATATACAGGGTGTTTGGTAAGGAGACCGACAAAAAGTAAAATATGGGTAATTGAGGGGAGTATTTGCTACTGCTTCTTGATTTAAAGTTCTTAGTTTCGTGGTTACTGAGAAATGCGTATTTTAGGTTTTTTTTAATGTTATATATCGTCTTAACTTTTTATTCCTAGTCGGCTTACATCAAATGCGAAAAACTTTAACAAAAATTTTCTAGATTCAAAAACGTTTTCTTCTTTATAACCTCGTAAACTAAACTTTAGAACAAAGGCAGCCATGTTGTCTTTGCTTAAAGCAGTAAACTTGAACAGGTGTAGGTTAGCATGCCAAATTGCACAGCCAAGTTGTTCTTTAAAACTGGTTTGAAAGACAAGAAAAAAGATAAACGTAGCTTACGCAAACTAAAAAAGCGAAAAATGTCAAAGCGATTGGAAGAATTCAAATTAAAATTAAAGAAAACCAGTTGTATTAGTACAAAAGATAAAAAAAACATGCGTGCGTACAAAGTACACATGTCAGAAGTGAAACTTCTTTTTGGCATTGCAATCTGAAAATGAAAAGTTATTTGAAATTAATATTTAATAATAAAAATAATTAAAGAGAATTATTAAAATAAATTTATTTTATATTGTTTGAAAAATAATATAGTCAAATCTCAGATGTTGAATATTAAATTAAAATTCCTCGTGATTTTTTGTAAATATTAAAAATACCTAATCCAATTTAAATATATACAAAATTTTTGTAAATTAATGATAACTCTAGAAATTCCAATTTTTAAATTAAAATTTCGTCAAAAGAATTTATGAAATATTGTTATTAGTATTTTATGCACAATGATTTATTGAAATCTCAAATGACGAATTGTAAATAAAAATGCCACGTGTTTTTTGTCAATATTAGAAATTATTAATTAAGTTTTGTTTTTGAATTCAAAATTTAGAAAAGCGAATTTATGAAATATTTTTATTTTATGGTAAATGATTTATTAAATTATCAAATGACGAGTGGCAAGTTGAAATACCACATGTTATTTGTAAATATTAAAACTACCTAACCTTCAAACCAATTATCATAAAAAATAGACTTCCGTTGCATACCGGCGTGACGTTTCATCTGTAAAAATTTTACCCTCATGCGCCTAAAGAAGTTTCACTTCAAAAACTCAAATGTCTGCTAAGGAACATTATTATTTCTTTTTGAATTTCTCATTCTAAATTACACTTTATTTTTGCAAACTATTTATAAAACCCTTTATTTTGATAAACTACTCGATAGGTTTTATTAAAAAAATATATTAACGCCTTGCAATTTATCCCCAAATTTCTGCTATTTTAATATTTTTTCAAAACACTCTATCGACCTTAAGTGTCGAAATCCATCTAGCCGTTTGGAAGATATTAGGTAATAATCAAATTTACAAACATAGAAACACGAAAAACATCTGTTCCTTGGTGTCGTGTAAAAAGGTAAACTAAAAAGACGATTAACGTCAGGCCACTTACGGAAAACAAAACAAAAGCAAAAAAAATGTGCTTATTTTTTTATTGATTAAAAAAAACAGAAATACAATAAAATTTTGGCATTTTTTTTTTCTCGTCTTTTGTGGTTATGTATAAAGTGTTTGACACCAGTTACAATTGTACAATTCCAAAGAGTTTTATTTAGCGAACCATTGCTAATGTATTCTCTTTAAACTCATAATACATTCAAGGAAAATTAGATTTCTATCGAATTGGGTCACATTAGGCTCGATGACAAAAATATCTACACAATCTTGGGTCTTAGCCATACTAAATTGAACTCTGTTGCGTTTTTCGTAGAGTTTAGTTTCCTTAGGATGTGTGATTTCTTTTAGGAATGTTACCTTTCTTTGCTTCATGTATTGATACTTTTTCGGGGCACGACGAAATTCGCTATTGTGACGTGTATAAGATGGGACCAATCGATTTCGATAATGAATATTTCCAATATCTAGAGTCTGAATGAATGCATTACGTATACATATGTCAATACATTGATATATTTCCTGTTTGGCTTTGGTAACCTCAGAGTCTGAAGAGAGTTGAAGCTCTAACCGTTTCTTCAATCTGTCAGAAGAAGCCTTAGAGGACATAAATCAGTAAACTATAAAGCGCGCATATCGAGTGTGAACATGTAAAATTGTAAAATTAGTGTCAAAACAGAGCGCACCGATTTATTAAAACTATCTCAAAACCTAATGTTACCTTAATAATAACGAATATTTACGCATAAACGTCTGTCGTCGGACGGAAAATCACATACATAAGTAAACATTTAGGTAAAAACGTGCTTACGCTTGGCATAATTAGCGATGCGCTCGCTCTATGTTTGTCTATGTTTACTCTAAGGAAGAACCTGATATAACTGGATGACAAAAGATTGACGACCTTTATTAATAAAGTATTTTTAGTTGATGACATACTAATTATGTTAAATTTATAGTAAGGAAAACTATGTAAATTTTGACCGATAAAAAATATGAACAAAAGATTTTAATAAATTGAGTTGAGATATAATACATTTTATGTAAGTTAAAAAATAAACGAAAATTTGTGTAACAAAAGTACTACTTTTAAAAACAATTTAAAGATTTACGTGAATATTATACATTTATTTTACTTATTCATAGTTTATCTGAATTTTACGGTTAATTAATTTCAATAATAATTAAGACAGTTAGTCCTCAATAAAGTAGCCATTACCGTCAGTTTGTCATAAAACCTACATTAGCTACACGATTACGAGTTACGACATACTACGAGTAGCCAATAACTGCTACGGCGTAGCTTACCATAATTCATGACGATGGCCTTTCCTGTTTGTCCAAACATTGGCGGACAAGGACAAAAGATATGTGTTTATAAAGCGCTGTCTTTTTCTAAATATGGCAAATGTTGAATCAAATGTTGGATGAAATATTGGCCGTGATTACGCATTCTGAAGCGCGGAACTATTAAAGCTCTTTCATTAGCGTGTTGTAATTAATTATCTAGGATTATAAGTAGCTGTGTAAATGTTAGTTAAACGAATATTATAGAAAGGGAAAGCTTATCATTATATGACGTCAGCAATAGAGTGGATAATGCTTTATGATTTTATTAAAGAGATAAAAATTAAGTTCATCTTATTCAGTAGTTTACCTTTACTACACCGTAAATGTAAATCATTTTTTTTATTAGTGCGTCAATCAGTGTTTCTTTGACTGAAATATTCCTAATAATTCGATATTATAATTGACGATTGTCGAGTGGCGTACACACCGGTTTTCAAGGTCTCGCCAGCTCTGAGGACCCGGGTTCGATCCCCGTCCGGGTTAATGTAGAAAACCCCTTTTCTACATTGTCTCGGGTCTGGTTGTTTGTGGTACCTTCGTTGTCTCTGAATTCCATAACACAAGTGCTTTAGCTACTTCCTTTGGGTTCAGAGCAATGTATGAGATGTTGTCCACTTTTCTAATTAAATCCCCATTAAAATGTAATTTAGAATGAGAATAATACGACTTGTTTGAAATATCGCTTTACTGTTAGATAACTTTCATTGCTGTCTGTTTTACAGCAACAAAGTATCAATAAATCAACAATTAAATCAGTTCCATTCTAAATTGAACGTAAATTTAAATCTGTAACTATTGCAATTTTATTTATAAACAGACCAAATTATATTGGTCCTTTTAACAGTCAACATTTCCATAGAACTGCAGCGAATAACTCGTTCTGAAAAGACCAAGTTACGCAGGTCCTTTGGTACATAAAATGGTTGGAACAAACAATGAAGAAAGTTTCCCCTGCTACTAAACTGCTTACTATCCAACTTTACCGGGAACTCTATTTGCAAAATAACTAATAAAACGATTTATTTTATATTTCTTCGTGGTTTCTTTTTAGGGTACCGCACCTAAAAGGTGTAAACGGAACAATATTGCTAAGCCTCTCGCTGTCCGTTGGTCCTTTGGTCCGTTCGACCTTTGAAAGATTGGTAGATATTTTGACACCTTAGTGTTTGACGACGACCGTGGTCGAGTGGCGTACACACTAGTTTCCAAGGTTTCGCAAGCTCTGAGGTCCCGGGTTCGATCCCCGGCTGGGACAACGTAGAAAAACCCTTTTCTACATTTTCTCGAGTCTGGATGTCTCTGAATTCCATAACACAAGTGCTTTAGCTACTTACTTTGGGTTCAGAGCAATGTATGTGATGTTGTCTACATTTATTTATTATTATTATTTAATGTCAAGTTGAAAAATCCAATATCCAAATTTTAAAATACCGTATAATAACAAGACTATCATAACACCTGTATCTCTGAAGGGGAAAATATACCAACAAATAGAAAACCATCCTCCTTTTTGTGAGTCGGTTAATTGGCACTTTATCAGTTCCCATTTTATCTTTAACAAACAATTTGCATGTAACAGCGCAAAATAGACAACGAAGCATTAATCTAACACAATGTGCCGTTAGATTTTCCTGCGCTATCTCGTCACAAGCCCAGTGAACTGTGCTAATTGTGCTGAAATTATAATGCGATGTGCCTATACGGGTTTCGAATTAACTAATAATTGAATGTAATGGGAATTTTGAATATAATTTTGTACTTATAGTGGATTAGACAAATATGGTTTAGGAAAAGACGGAAGTGTTGATTATGTAAGTAGGTGTTATTAGTGTGATGTTAGTGACCCTGACTGCTGAACAGGAGGTCGTGGTTTCGGTTTCCACGCAGGACAAATCTTTGTGTGATGAACGTGATCATTTTTGTTCGGTGTCTGGGAGTAATTTATGTACAATATGTATGTATTTAGAAATATGCAAGTGTTTATCAATTATCTGGTTGCCATAATACAAGTTCTGTATAGTTTAGGACCAGAAGGGCGTGTGTTGGGTGTCTCAAGATATTATTACTTATTCTTAAGAGAAATCAATTTTTACAGTTCTTGCCACGATTGCACACATTTATTCACATTAGTAACTCTAAGAAACAACTGTCTCTTTTAAAATTAAAAAATAATGACTTGTAAACACATGAATAGTTAGTTATATTGACGATTAAAACTAGAATCACATCACAATTGCTGAATATTTTTTAAAAGATTAGTTTTGAAACAATAATAAAAACCGGTCAAGTTCGAGTCTGACTCGCTCACCGACAGTTTTGTACAAAAATATTCATGGTTAATTCTCTTAAAACAAACTTAACTGTGCGGTCGAAAAACTGTTCTCTAATACATCGATGTATGACATTATCAAAGTTCCAGCTGTAAATATAAGTTTGTAATCTCAAAAACGTATTTTTAATGTTACAAAACTGCAACAATTTTACTTGTGACGTTAGTTCTAGGTCGACGGGAAGTACCCTATTGGTTTTCAGTTTCTCGGAAATATATATGAAAAACGACATAAATGACTGTGTTTTTAATTTCGTTATTTATTGCATCAAGCGTTCGTAGATCAAAGTATTCGATACTAGCTGTCCCCCGCGACTTTGTCCGCGTGTTTTAGTTTCAAAGGTTTTTCATTTTTGTGACAATTTCATTTATGCTCCGCTCCTATTGGTCGTAGCGTGATGTTATATTGCCTATAGCCTTCCTCAATAAATGAGCTATCCAACACTGAAAGAATTTTTCAAATCGAACCAGTAGTTCCTGAGATTAGCGCGTTCAAACAAACAAACTCTTCAGCTTTATAATATTAGTATAGATTAATTTCAACAAGCTACCACCACGCGTTCCTGAGAAAACAAAAACTTGACAGGCAGAGACAACAAAGTGAACCTAAAAGGATTCCATCCGGAACCCTAGAAATCAATCGAGACACTTTTGAACCGTGTACAGACCAATTGGACTCCTTTCAAACTTCACCACTACAGTTCGTACGTAGTTCATAAAAATGAAATTGAATCGACGTTACGTGATTGAAAGAAAAGCAGCAAAGCTTTTGGTTGCTTTGTTTTGTTGATAGAACTTAGTGACTGGTGGTGTTTAAGGGTGTTTTACATTTTATCGAATGAATAAATAATAAAATATATATGTAGTTCCCATGCTTGTTTCTTATCTGTATTAGAAGCGTTTGCTTTTGATATGGGATGATTATAGGCAGGTTTTTACTGGGTTTTATAAGCTAATGCGAAAAAAAACTTCCAATAACAAGAACAGTGTAAGGATAATGTATATGTAGACCAAAACCTCTGCTTAGCCGTGAGAGGATACATAAATTAAATGCAAAAAAAAGCACATTTAAATTTCCTACTTACAAATAATTATAATCAACGGTTACTTTATTAGAACGATGTCAAATAAAAATCAAAATTATAGTGACAACATTATTATTCACCAATTCACCAATAAATTTGACATGACAGAAAACTATGATACTTTAATAGTTTTATTGTAACTCGTAAATGTAATTTCAAACTGCAACACAATATTGTGAATCATTCTATTAAATTTCATATGAGATCAAATCCAAAATGCAATAACGTTTTATTCAAAAACATTTCACCGATAAAATGTGAATCGTCCTTTTCCATTCGTATTGATATTATCAAAGAAAGAATCGTTTATAACGAGTTCTTTTAGATGTCGCCTTTGTGTCATTAATAGTTTTTTTTATATCCTGTATACTATAATATCAATTTAATGTCGCGTTGACCTCTATAACTCGTTAGTGAAAAAAACCGAAGAGGAAAAAATAAGTAAACTATAGAGCGCGCATAAGGAGTATGAACTTAAGGCACTAGTATGAACAAGTAAAATTTGTGTCAATAAAAACAGAGCGCACCGTTTTATTAAAATTACCTCAAAACCTAATATTATCAAAACCGTCGATATTATCGCATAAACGTCTGTCCTTGTACAGAAAATAACTTAAGTCGTTCCTTCTCTATATATTATGAGGAGAAGCCTGTGCCCAGCAGTGAAACATCGACATTGATTATATAGGCCGGTGTTATATGTTGTTGATTTGACATTTCCTTAGATGATTTATCTTAGACTAAGATTAAATTTTAACTTAAGCGCCTTATTGTTAATTTTTTTTTTTAGTACAGCTTAGTCCATCTTTCTGCTATTATAAAACAGTTTCTAAAGTTTGCTGTCACCTTTTTGCAAAATTAAAATTATGTTTTAAAAATTATTTAATTTTGAAATTATATTATTACTAGCTATCGCGGCAAAAGGTATTTCCTTTCTCAGGCTCTTCTAAATTTCATTTAAATCGGTTCCGTAGTTTTGGCGTGAAAGCGCGACGGACAGAGTTCTTTCCGTATTTTTAATATTAAGTAAGGATTTGTTATTTTGAAAATATATTTTTTTGTGGTTGCTATCAAATGGATGCGTGCTTCTGGTGTATTTTAAAAAAAAATTCGCTGCTAAATGCTGGCTTTATATAATAACAAGGGTCTCTTATGATTTACGCAATACAATAAATTTAGGGAAGTCGAATTGAATCATTTCTGTAATAATGACTGACATTTACGAGCCGAATGAAACTCGATTAATTTACATAAATTGAGAAATTTATTCTACTCTGAGTATGGATGTTAGTTAGAGCTTGGAGACGGTATGTTATAACAAAATAATTTAACTATTTCATTGTACTAAATTTAACTACTAGGTACATCTAGAAAATCACCTATTTTTTACAAGTTTATTCTAATTAAAATATTAATTATAAAAAACAAGCTTGTAACTTTAGAGAAAAAAATAAGTAAACTATAGCGCATATCGAGTATGAACTGTAGGCACTAGTATGAACAAGTAAAATCGTAAAATTTGTGTCAAAACAGAGCGCGGCGATTTTTTTTTTGTCGATATTTTCGCGCATAAGTCTGTCGTTTCACGGAAAATCATTTAAATCAGTAGTACATTTAGCTAAAAATTTGCTTACGCTTGGCACAAGAAGCTACTGATGATGCCAGCGCTTGTCTATGTTTACTCTAAGCTTGTAACTAAGTAATGATGTAATTTTTTCAATTCTCTGAATTATTAACACATTTTCTATCTTATATAAATATATAAAAATTTTAATAGTATATAAAAATGTATGTTTGTACAAATTCTTTTTTTTTTCGACCCTACCAAAGTTTCATCACAATCTGTAGGATTATATACTATGTCCAGTTGACAACCTAAACGATATTAACTAGCTAAAAATAACGGTAAAGCTGCAAATTTTGAATCGGTGTACAACTACGTTGTAGTAGATCTAGTTGATCATCGACGTTATACGATACGAAATTTATGTTTTCACAGTATTTTTTGTAAAGCCAGTATCTGATCCGATGAGGACCGCAGCCTAAACCAATGATCTGATTGTGATAAAACTTTTGTAGGGTAGTGAAAAATTGAGTTAATGTAAAAAAAAAAAAAAACTTTTTTACTTATAATTGAATTGCAACGGGTCTAGCTATTATTATTTAACAACACAAAATGTGCAACTAAACACTTTTTTACTTAAAGCGCATGTGCTGTTAGTATAAATTATAAAGATAGGTTTCTCTACTGAAGAAAGAAAGTAGCAAACCTAATTTTTTTTCATTTATTTTTATTCAATTTACATTGGCTGTTTTTTTTTATATTAATTTACTGGATATTTAACATGTTACATGTAATAGGGAAGCTGACCTAATTAAAAATAGTAATTCATGAATTTAATTTTAAATAAATACACAAACTACCGCATCCAAAAAACCTTCATCTAAGTTCGAAACAAAACCTCGCTCGCGAGGCTAATTAATAATATTGAAATGGATTGTTTTTGATTAAACTTTCTATTCCCCATCCCTTTCTTACCAACAACAATCATATATCTCCTTCTCTCTCTTACTCTTTAAAGATCACTTTGATTGACGCTGGACTTCTTAATTCTAACTGTATATTTGCTTAGCAATCTACTTTCCGAGCCTTTAACTTTGAATGGTACTTACAAATTTCCGTAGCTGTTATTCACTTTGTTTATTATTTATTTTGTTTCTATTTATTTAGGTTTAGTAACTTATTTTTGAGTTATATTGATTGAAAGTGGAAGTAGAAAATAGATTTCCATTTGTTAAAGTTGCCTTGTAATTAAAAAAAATCTTATTAATAAAGAATTAAAATTAAAAAAAATATTTGGTTTTTTATGATTGAAATTATTTCACGTTGGGAAAGATTTATGTCCACTGTGTTCAGCAGTAGACAGATTGATTGATTCTACACATACAGGGTGTAAAATAAATGTGTGGTCATATTTGATATACTGCTTCTTTTCATAGAAATGAACAGCTTCCTTCAAGGAACCCATAGTCAACACCCAAAAAAAAAAGAATTGGCGGAGTCGGCCAGTTGGCAAGTTGGTCAATTGGCAAGAATTGGCCTTACATAGCTACCATACAAAATCAGCTGATTAAAATAAGTATGGGAGGTCCATACACGCAATGTACTTTTTTGGGGAAAGTTGTTGAATTCTAAATTGTTCAGAAACAGTATTTCAAATATGACTACGAATTTTCGTAGCACCCTGTGTAGTTACGGATGTCTTATTTTAGACCAGCCAACTTAGATAATAGCTAGGCTAACTAACAACAGTGTACCTAATATTTATTGGTTTGTGCTAAAAAGAAGACATTGACTTGAAAAATCTTGAGCTTTATATGTAACATTAAAAACCACCAAAAATACAACTATATTCCTGCCAATATAGAGGTAATTTTCATTTGTGTATGCTACATATTTAAAAAAAAGAAAGACAGAATATAAATAGAATTTCACAAATATAAAACTACAGCCTACAAAATCAGCCTACTAAGGACGAAATCTTAATGGGGACAAACCAAAATAGCCAATTCACACCATTCCTTTGAGACTTACGAAAGACGAAAACAAATTAAAAATATAATTTCCCGTGTCTTTTGTTAGCCAATCTTATCTAGAGGTGTGTCAACAGAATTTGGGTAAAGAAATACAACTTATTTAATCAAAGTTTTACTGAGAAATCTCGATATGAATCTTGAACTCATTAAAATTTATTTTTGGCAACGAAATAGGACACTTGCAACATTGATTATGTTAGTTATGGGTTCAAAGTAGCAGGAAAATCGTTATAAGATAAAAAATAAGGCAACATTTTTAGCTAGACTGCAAGAACATAGATGATAAAGCAAAAAATCTGGTCCATAATTATTTTTATTTTCTAACTCTTCTAACTATTCTTTTCCCAAGCTATGTTGGGGTCGGCTTCCAGTCTTACCGGATTCAGCAGAATACCGTATATTTCATGGACCCCATATGGACCATGGGCCATATACGTTACCCGGAGCGACTGCCTATCTGACCTCCACAACCCATTTTACCCGGTAACACAGTATCCCATAGTAAGACTGGTTGTCAGAATTGTTATGACTTAACGACTCTCAAACATCAACGTATGACAGTCGGGACCAACGGCTTAACGTGCTTTCCGAGGCACGAAGGGTTCTCGGTATGTTTACAAATGGTCACCCATCCGCGGATTGACTGCGGTGAGCGCGGCTTAACCTTTATTATCGGTCAAACCTTACGACTTACACTTAGCCACGAGCCCCCCTTTTTATTATCGAACGGACAAAACCGATTTTGTTTATAAATACCCACATCTACCTTATTGTGTTTCTACTTTTATAAGCCTTACTAATATTATAAATGCGAAAGTAACTCTGTCTGTCACGTTTTCACGCCGAAACTACTGAACTGATTTAAATTAAAATGGTACACAAATAGTCCAGATCCTTAAAAAACTACTTTACCGCGATAACCGACTTTCACGCGGGCGGAGCCACGGGAAACAGCTAGTACATATTATTTTATTTATTTAAAACTGTATTGGCAACAATGACTTTATAGTTATGTATTTTTGTACTAATTAAATAAATAGAAAGTCCTTCAAACCTAATGGCTTTCTGTGAACTCAATTATTTCCCTCCCTGATTATTTAATTAACTTCTTAAAGTCCACTTGATCACGGAAACGATAATCACAGCCCAAAGTTATTTCGGAAACATTTGAATGTCGGAAGTGAAACGTTTTCCGTGAATTGCAATCAAATCAATCAATTTGTTCGTCAATTAATGTTAATTATACTTTACCAGGATATTTTTGGCCAGTGGTCCACCACCTCGGACTTCTGGAGCTATCGACCTACTCTAGCGCGTCGCGTGTGCGTCCCGACCACTAGCTTCTTTTATTTTGTCGAACTGTTTTAACCACTCCATTTGAGGAACTCGTGGCGTACACACCGGTTTTCAAGGTCTTGCCAGCTCTGAGGTCCCGGGTTCGATCCCCGGCCGGGACAATGTAGAAAAACCTCTTTTCTACATTGTCTCGGGTCTGGTTGTTTGTGGTACCTTCGTTGTCTCTGAATTCCATAACACAAGAGCTTTAGCTACTTACTTTGGGTTCAGAGCAATGTATGTGATGTTGTCCACATTTACTTATCATTTGTTTATTTATGTAAGTGTGTATATAGAAGTCTATAGTTTACCCAGTTGCAGCTTGAAGCAGTCGAAACCGACTGCTTTTAGCAGTCCGTGTGTGGGCCTTAAATATGTTAAGAACAGCGTGAAAGACAGCATTTTAGTATTATAAAATTCAAGGAAGTCAATTTGTTTTGATCAAATTTCGATCAGAATGCCTATGTCTATATTTAAGTGCTGGACTGTTCTTTTGCCAATTTTCAATAACAACTGTTAAGCTGTCGTGGTAGCCTAGCGGTTCAACAGATGGATTTTTATGCACAAGGTTCAGGTTCAAATCTACTACAGGCAAGTACCGACATGGCTTTTTCAAAGTTACGGTGAAGACAAACAGCCTTATGGAAACTTAATTCCAAAAAATGGACTATTAAATCACCAACCCGCAATGAGCAAGCATGGTGATCATTGTCCGTGCCTTATCTGCACGAGAAGAGGCCTTTGCCCTGTGAAACAGAAACGGCTGCAAAAAAAAGGTAGGTATCTCAAAGCTTAGCTAACTGGCCTCGAAACGCTGAACGTCCAATAATCAGTGACTCATCGTCACAGATCACTTTGCAATTGTGGCAGATAGTCATTATCTATGGCATCAAACGGCCATTGAATGCTTTACCTAATGCAAGCTGAGCAGGCAGTATTGCAAAGGACTGATTAACTAATTACCAACGAATTTCATTTTAGAATGGCCACATTTGAGTTAAGTACGACATTCGAGTTTGTGATGCATCCACCTATACCTATTTCAATAGTTGAGGAAAGATAAAGGTTAATCATTTCCAAATCAATACAACTTTATGTACGTCAAAGTTTAAATAACTTTAACAGCGTTAAGTACATATTCCTGTGTATATGTACTTAACGCTCAACGGTATCTGTGACCAGAGTACATAGGTGTCGTCATTCTACTCTTAGAATAAACCCTTCAAATTCTCAATTCATTCCAAGGACTTACAAGCAAGCCTATTAAAATAGAGGTAATTATTTTCTAAAGCCGGCTCACCGTGCGCGATATCACGGATCACCCCGCACCGCCGACCGTGGGTAGGTGCTCACCTGTCCATAGCGCAGACGCATCTGCCACGGTCCGTCGTATTCGACCTCGAGCCGAAGTATACCATAGGTCGGTTAAAATTGGGTTTACATAGTTAACATTCACTGTACGCTGTGGCTGGTTAATCCGTGCTATCAGGCGCCGTGGGATGCCGGCCTAATATGTACTAATCAAGGAATAAAAAACAAACGACGATCCAAGTTATGAACCCCTCTTTATTTGTTATCATTATCATCATCAACCACATGCATGGAGGCGACGTTGAACCTCGACGATTGTTGCGTCTGCAGCTCCGCCGGTTCGTCCACTTGCGGTATACGGTGCGCCATGATGGCCGCCCCGTAGTTACCGAGACCAGTGTCCCAGAACACGATCTGTTGACAAAATGTATATAATACTAGCTGTCCCCCGCGACTTTGTTCGCGGGTTTTAGTTTCAACGGTTTATCATTTTTGCAACATTTTTCATTTATGCTCCGCTCCTATTGGTCGTAGCGTGATGTTATATAGCCTATAGCCTTCCTCAAGAAACGGACTATCCAATAAAAAAAGAATTTTTCAATTCGAACCAGTAGTTCCTGAGATTAGCGCGTTCAAACAAACAAACAAACAAACAAACTCTTCAGCTTTATAATATTAGTATAGATAGTAGCTACATTATCCCTGAAGCTTACTTGAAAGTTGATTTGTTTTTAGGGGTAGTGCCCAAGGTCGTAACCTCCACTCTCTTAATAACCACGTGAAGTAGCAGTTTGGTCGCTACGTTTCGTTAAAGGCCAGCAAGTTTTGTCCAAGATGTCCCGCTGTTCAAGATACACATGAGATAAATTCAGATACTCGTTGATTATATTTGAATAATGTTAATACATACATATTTGTAGTTCGTGGTCTCAAGTGGAATGTCTTTCAGTGATTTAAAATTAAATAATAAACACCCGATTTATGAAAGTACAAGCAACGTAAAAATTTAACAAAGTTGATCATCTGTATCTGACACTTTTGCCACGTTCCCTAATTGGCTGGCAGTCTTCAAGGCATATAGTTTCAATAGTTAACATTAGATTAAAAAATTGACAATGGAACACCTTGGAAAACCGGGGGTAAACCCCAGTAACAGTTATCACAACAACCTTTTTTTATTTGTTTAAATCTAATGTCTTCAACCCACGCCGAGGGCACGACGTGCGGATATGTCGGACTTGCACCGACTAAAAACACCCCAGTCCCGTCTTTGCAGGAGCCACGGTTTTATTAAACCATTCTTACTCCGGCGGGTATACACAAGAACTTTACCTCTCCATCAATCAGATATCTGATATAATGTATTTCGTTTAACTTCGTGAAGCCGAGTTCTTCAGCAATCGTCTGAGAGCGCGCCGTAGTAAAGATACCAGCTAAAGCCGCCACGCTGGCGCTTGCGCTGAGAGACATGGCCGCTTTTAACATCTCTTTTGCAATACCTGCAATAGCGAATACCGTTGTGTTAATTTCACAGTATATCTGACAAAATAAGTATTTTGGTTTCTGAAAGGCAGTTCAATTTAATCAACCGATTTAAAAGGCGGAGGTTTTCAATTCGCCAATTATTATTTTTTTGGTATACGTTAGAGGTGATCCCAAATATTTTTTTATTCAAGTCGGTTTCTTGTTACGTTTATGTATGTCAGTTATCAATTATTTCTTGTGAAATCACAATCGATGATGATCACAAATAAAAATCTAGTTTAGTATTTCTATTTTAATTTATTTGAGGATCGAAATTAATTTTATCTTTTTCTTCAAAAAGTATTTTTTATTATAACACTCTCGTCTAAGAAACATAATTAAAACGTATTAATAAAAAAATTCAAAGCTACTAACCTCGATGTCTATACCGGCCTTTTAAAGCGATGATATACACTTTAAAATAGCGCTTTATGTTCAAAGCGTCGTACACACTCACTGGTTTCTCAATCTCGTTGTAAAACGTCATCACAGTTGAATATATAGGATTGTGAGTTATCTTCACGCGGCTGAATGTTCTGGAGAAAGCACCTGAAATAAAGAACCTTTATATATCTACTAGCAGCCCGCCCCAATATCTTACAAAAAATAAAAAAATATAGCCTATGTCACCCGGGGATGTGTGGCTTCCCAACCAGAAAAATCGGTTCTGTAGTTTCGGAGCCTATTCAATGCAAACAAACAATGAAAATCTTTCCTCTTTTGAAAATTAGTATAGATAACTTTAATTTTATAACTATACTCTATCCGTTTTAGCAAAACATTTAACGTAAACAAAGGTTTTTTGATGTCGCGTTTGTAAAATTAATGATAAACTTTATGAACATTCAAAAATTTCATTATTTACAACAAATAATCACCCGTGTTATGAGAAGGTATAGAACATTTGTAGGCTGGTATTATTATTATTATATATTAATTACATACTTTCTTAGATTTTTTAAGACATTAATTTGTTCATACCCCAGGGAAACCAACTTAGTCATAATCAAAAACAGCCCTCAACAATAAATCACTTTTCAAATCAAAATCAAATCAAGTCAAATGTCAAACTAATTTTAGTCAATTTAAATCAATTACAGTCTGAGCAAGTTATCAATGCCGTGCTATTTGCTAATAAATCAATTGTTAAGACGTTTATGTGTGTCTGTTTAAGTCATAGTGCCTATCTCTGGTATCTTAATTAAGTTTCGATTGTGATTTTATCTACGTGGTACTCGGAATAATTATATTATACAAAACAAATTATGTTACACTTCAAAATAAATAAAGAAATAAATGTGGACAACATCACATACATTGTTCTGAACCCAAAGTCAGAAGCTAAAGCACTTGTGTTATGGAATTCAGAGACAACAACGAAGGTACCACAAACACCCAGACTCGAGATAAAGTAGAAAAGGGGTTTTCTACATTGACCCGGCCGGGGATCGAACCCGGGACCTCAGAGCTGGCGACAGCTTGAAAACGTTTCTCGGTGCGCTTCGCTTCGCTTAAAAAAATCTACAATACAACTATAGCATCAAAAAAATAAAATCCCTGCCACTAGCGCCACCTATCCTCCTCCTGAACTTTAAAGCGCTTTATTTTTGTCATTTTTTATTGATTTGATAAAAGAAAAAATATGAGCTATTTTTTCATTATTATATATATTTGGTGGACTAAATAAATATTTCCTTTTTACACCCAGTCCGCACGCCTATTATGAAATAATTTAGGATAGGAGCTTCATTCTTAACTCTAGTAATACGTTTCGTCAAAAACGAAACTCTCACGAACATTAAGACCACATTAACTTCTTCTTTCACATCGATATATTTTTAATAAGGCACGTACCAACTTAAATTCAGCCAGTATATTTAACCCGTTCAGAATTCAAATAGACTTGTTCTGTTTATTTGAACGTTATCAATAGAATCAGAAAATAAGCTCACCTCACGTTGATTCGGTAGTGTACTGTACAGTGTACATGCTTCGATAGCATCACCGCCCCTAATATAGACCTACCCCTATCTACTACTTGGAATCCAATTTACGTACAAGAAATACGGTTTAAACGACAAGAGATCGCGATGCGAACGGAATGGAGTTTAAATATCATACAAAAACCTGTTTGTCATATGTTTTTCTTTTTTATTTTACTATACTGTCGGTAAAAATTTGACGTAGCTAATATCATTTATTTTTTATTTATATAAATAAAAGAAAATTCAAATTTGAAGAGAATGCATTTATGCGTAGGCGGAATTAGCGCCATAGAGCATTTTCTAACAGTCAATATTCATTTTTTTTACCTAATGTTATTATTTGAATATTTACAAACCCATTTTTAACAATAATTATCAAATGTTTTATTTTGACAATAATATGAACAGATATTAATTTTTTCAAGCACCTTATTTCTTTTTATATATATATCTTTTTATATTATATATATATATACATATATATATATCTTTTTATATATTATATATATATATACATATACATATATATATATATATATATATATATATATATATATATATATATATATATATATATATATATATTATTATAGATCCTTTAGAACGCGCTGGTTTTTTCTCTCTTTTTGCCATGTATAAATTAGGCATAGTTACTGCATGTGTCCATTAAAATAAAATTAGTTTGATTGTACCATTTACTGTAATTTGCATACCGTAATGGTGAAATGTGCTGCGCTGAAATTATATTTGTAACACCTTATTTTATCCACATTTCTCGCAAATAAACGTTTCTTTCTTTCTTTCTTCTTTCTTTAAATACAAAAAAAAATATTTCTTTATTTGAGCATGTTATTATTAATTCCAACCATGCAATAACAATACAAGAACTTAGCTATTCAAATCGCTATCTCTTCTAACTTGTACCACACAATAAAACCGTACAGCTGAATCGGAATTCTTTTTACGGATGCAGTAAAAATTTAGGCTCAAAGCATTGAAGGAATCTGCCCCCTAATGTAACTGCCATTGGTTCAAAACGAATCGTCTTTCTTTCCTTCCAATTGATACGCAAATAGATTTCGAATAGATGCGACCATTCTTTGTGAATGTTAGATTTTTATGTGTATCGAATTCCATTCGTAGAGAATACTCAATTAGCTATTTATTTACGGAGGTACGGATTTCTTTGAACGGTAATATTATATTAATCAAATGCACAGATAGCCGAGTGGTATAGGTCACCACGCCAATTACCACGTGCAGCGGGTTCCATTCCCGCATGGGTCAAGGATTTGTGTGATCCACAAATGTTTGTTCCAAGTCTGGGTTTTTGGAATGGGAATTGGGAATTTTACTCACTAAATCGTAATTAAAAGCTTGTTTACTTTTAAAGGTATATACAAATATTCCAAAACTATAAATAATTACGAATACCATCGACGATAGCGAATATAGAAACATTAAACTAGCAAAGTGAACGCACATAGCGAGTTCAAACAGGTTACCGGGAACCTTGGTTTACCGGAAGTTTGCGAATCTGCTAAAACTTGCCACTATACAAAATATTACAAAAGGCCCATTTGAAACGATTCTTTAATATTAGTGTAGGTTGCTAAAGTGTTAAAGCGTCGGCATTAAATCAACTCAACTTGTACGGATCCACTACTAGATAAGGCACTCTCAAGTTATACCTAAGCAAGAACTCTTCCAAAATCAGTATCAGAACGAATACTGTTATTGCCAAATAAACGATTTTCTAATACTTACTTATTAATTTCAGGACTTGTTTATAAATGTGGAAAACATCACATACGTTGCTCTGAACCCAAAGTAAGTAGCTAAGGAACTTGACTGTGTTATGGGTTCAGAGACAATAAAGGTGGTACCTTCGGTACCAAACACCAAGACCCGAGGCAATGTTGAAAAGTAGTATCTACATTGACTTGTCCGGGGATCGAACCCAGGACCTCAGAGCTGGCGACACCTTGAAAACCTTTTTAAAATGCATAGATATGATGTTTTTATGTAAAGAAAATAGGCTGTCATAGTTTGCAAAAAAATACAATATTCAGAACAGTTTTTATGTGGAGTGAGCCTTCTGTGTCAACTCCTGGTTAGAAACCACTGCTATTGCAACGTTATGAACAAACAGTAGGTCTGTTCTTGTTCAAGTGGGTTTACTGGTTTACTTTGGAGGCAAATTGTAACGAATTGTCTGCTTCCCACCTGCCTTCCAATAGTATTCGTAAGCTAGCTTTTGGTAAAACAAGGACAACATAGTTCATGGTTGGCAAATTAATCACGCATGATCAGACAAATAATGGAAGCGTTAAATTTCAAATTCAAAATTAATTCAAAGGTAAAGATAAACACAAGACAGGAGAGCATGGAAATCTAAATCCTTTTGAATGCAGTAAGACGGCACAGGTTATAAAAGAATAGAATACAAAAGATGATAAGTATAAGATGGCAAAAAATAGTCTCTAACCGAGAGATTTGATTTGAATAAAAATCTACTAACGGCTTAATTGGTATTCATAATAAACAGCCACACAAACATACCATTATCTTTTACCTAGCCTTTTTCCATGCTATTTTGGGTTCAGCTTCCAGTCTTACCGGATTCAGCTGAATACCGTTTTTTAGAAGGAGAGACTGCCTATCTGAACTCCACACCCTTTTTTTCTGGGTACATTATAATTATAAACATGAATAAATAAAAAAACACAATCGGCACCTTACTTGATTCTTTGACCCCCGTTTCAACTTTACCCTGAGAACGCCGTCCTCCGTTCACACAAATGTCTGGTGTTTGACTTTTACCATAGAATTTAGATAAGTTCTCCTATTTAAATGAACATGGTCGACTTACTTTTCTCCTGTATTCTCATGATGAGCACTCCGACCAGTTTGTCGGTGCCCTCCTTCACTGCCGCTATGGACATCTTATCTTTCATCCAAATTCTAACGTTGTGAATAAACTCGTCCGTCCCTTCCTTATCTTCTGCAATTTTTACCGATCTATACGTTATCTGGGAAGAAAGAAAAACGTATTTTAAAGACACCGATTACCAGAGAACCATTTGCACGAACTTTCGTGAACTTTAAGAATGTTTTCACGGATGTAGATGACTGTCAATTCAGCTACTGACACTAATTATAAAACCATGAATATCGCAAAAACTTCGTATCAGCATTTGCAAATATTTGAGTTCGCGAATTCGAACAAATATCAACTTACATTTGCTCGAAAACCGATATCTTTACAGGATAAACCTTCTGCTTCAACAACGTATATTTTATTTTAGTTCAATAAAGTATTTTAATCAGATCTGCATAGTAGCCAAGAGTTATTTCTCAAACAAATTGTTAAAATCGGACACAATTTGAATCGAGAATTTGTTCTTGTAATAAAGTTTAGAGTCGGTTTATTAAAGAAAAAATATCCAAAAAGTATTTTTTAATTATTTTTTAAAGAGTTTTAACGTGTGTTGTGACTGTTAGCGATTATTAATTTAATATTATGATTACGGTTGTTAACTAGAGACCAAAAAAAAAACACATGGAAATACAAATGACATAATATATTTTGATCCCATTAGTGTCGTAAAAAAAATGATTGATTTTTTATTTTCGGATGATGCAATTTTTCATTGATTTAATAATCAAGATCGTACAAACATAGAAACAGTCGAGCGACCTTAAATAAAATCGTTTCTTGATACAGATCATAGGATCGTTGTTAAATTCTATCTAGTGACTACAACTTTGATCAGTGGTATTTCATCTAGATCGGATTTAGTTTCAAAGACATTCTCCGAAACTCCTGAATAATTTTCAATTTAAGTGCAGAGATTGAGATTGTTTGAAGAGTTACCGTCAATAGTAAATTGTTAGCATTGACACTTAGAAATACAACAATAGCAGAATATCTTAAAAAAGCATCTTATATTATTATTTGTATGAGTCAATGTCTTGGGGTTACTACGATGTAGACTTGAACAAACACTTAATGATGTAGTTTTTCAAAAGTTATTTAAGCACTTTCCTTTGACTAACGGTGAAGGAAAAGATCGTGAGATAACCTGGATTCCTAATTGGAAGTCAAAATTTTGAAATAAACAACCGGTAAGGGAGCAAGCCTAGTGATCAATAAATATGGACAACATACAATTGCTCTGAACCCGAAGTAAGTAGCTAAAATACTTGTGTTATGAAATCAGAGACAACGAAGATACCACAAACACCTAAACCCGAGACAATGTAGTAAAGTGGTAACGTGGATCGAAACTAGGAGCTATCGAAATCTTGAAAACCGGTGTGTACGCCACTCGACCGCGAAGGTCGTCATTTATGCTCATTCCTTCTCTATATGAGAAGTCTTCTGGCACAATAGAAGGAAAGGCTGGTTATAATTTTTTCTTAACTCGCTATCAGTGGAGCCTACTATTAAAATGTAGCCCGTTTGTTTTTCACCCTCTTTTTTTCTCGGCACAAAACATCTTAATTAAGTAAATTAAGATTTCCGAACGGGCGATTCATCTTTTTTGTTTTTGGAGACTTAATTAAATAGTCGGGTTTGGACCGATTGCCGCATTCTCGATGGTGCAAATATATTTTTTGTAAGATTTTAATCCTTTAGAAATGGTAATTTGGAAAATACAATTATGTGGCAGATTTATTGAGGCCCCGAATGGCGCAGTGGGTCAGGGTTTGGCGTCAGTTTAATTTTATTCATACTATAAGATTATGTTTTAAATTAAGACGCTTTCGTGTTCTATTTTTTTGTTTGTAAAACGTATCGTACTCGTGAACTAATTTCAGGCAAACTTTAACTTTAAAATACTCAGTCGTATATATAATTGTATAAATTCCTAGATACATTTTTAATCTTGCCATGTAACAACTACCTACTGATTTGACGACATCCGTGGTCGAGTAGCGTACACGCCGGTTTTCAAGGTGTCAGGTCCCGGATTCGAGCAGCGCAATGCATGTTATGTCGTCCGCATTTATTTATTTAATACTAGCTGTTTCCCGCAGCTCCGCCCGTGTGGTTGTCGGTTATCGCGGCAAAAAGTAGCTTTTGACCTTTCTCAGGCTCTAGACTATCTGTGTACCAAATTTCATTTATATCGGTTCAGTAGTTTTCAAGTGAAAGCGCGACAGACAGACAGAGTTACTTTCGCATTTATAATATTAGTAAGGATTTATGATTATCATAATTATAACTCATTTCTGTCCCACTTAAAAACAAAACCTCTCTACTCTCCTTACATTTTTCTCGAACTAAAGATTTAACGAACTTTATTAATCGACTTCTTTAGGGAAGGCTTACGTTCAGCAGTGGACGGAAATTGGCTGACATGATGATGATGATGATGATGAAAAAGGAGAAGAGGTTATCAATTCTCAATTCGACGAAACCTTTAATTTTTATGTATGTTCCCCGATTCCTCGAATATGGGACGAATTTGGAAAATTATTTTTTTGTTAGAAAGGGTATCAGTACCTTCCAAGTACTCCCGTTTAAATTTTAACAAAACCAATTTCTATGAAGTTGGTATTTTTTATGTATGTAAGAAATTCAAAAAAGGCGTTCTAATAAAACTCCACTATCCGAACTACTTACTTCTTCGGGCAGATAATGTTTCTTCAGCAATCTAATAGCGTCATCGTATCTCTTGTCTTGTAAGTCTTCGAACCTGATGCCGGATGGCACCCGGCCCCATATAGAGGGAGCTTTGATCCTCTCTTCCAACTGCTTCATCTTTTCTAAAGCCTCTGCGTCTTTTGACGCCATGATTGGTTATCTAGAAAAGGAAAAAGAATATTTATTTATCTAAAAAAAATTGCTTTAATTTTTTTATTTACACTGAGATAGATAGATAATTTTACGACCACGTAAAACGATTAAAGATAAAGACTCCAAGCTTGCAGAGTTTGGTCTTTAGATGCTAGACCATCTATTTCCATACAGTGACATCTTCCAACATTGGAAAACACATTAACTAATTTGTCTCGTTTGCCATCTTTGACACCAATCAAATCCTTAAGCGGATAACCCAGTAAATAGGTAGCAGTGGTCGCTTCAAGCAGCGGTCGCTTCAAGCAGCGGTCGCTTCAAGCAGCGGTCGCTTCAAGCAGTGGTCGCTTCAAGCAGCGGTCGCTTCAATTGATTTTGCTATATTCATAGTGAGACTATGATTACTTCAAATAATTACATTAATAATTTCAAGTTATAATTAATGATTTATCGTAATATCTCTCAATCCCGACTTTTCACAACTAACTTGTGTGAGATTTTAAAAACATTTTAATAGGTTTTTTCTTTATATTGTCTACAAAAAACTTGTCGTGTCTTGTATATAATAAGGAACATAACAAAAAAAAATCCGATTCGATGCAGTCGTTTGGAAGTTAAGGCGCACAGAGTACCTTGTATATATATATGGTTATGGCGTGACCAAGGTAAATCGGAATTAATTTTATATATTGTATATATTTAGTAAAACATTGAAAAGTTACCTGCATATAACCTCAGAGCGTAAAACAAAAACTCGTTTACCCAACACGGTAGCTACCCGATAAAAAAAAAAAGAAAATAGCGTTTATCATAAACGCATTACTTTTTAGTTTATTTATAATAATTTTAACACATTACAATTTATTTGTTTACATCAATCTCAAACGTCAAATATGACATGACATAAAGTATACGTAACCTTTTTTTTTGCATATAAACCTGTTTGGACATGAACTATTTGTTTATTTTAATATGAATCGTCGAATTTTGATAAATTTTTGGCTAGCGACTTTTTACTGAAAAAAAATTACAGACAATAGTTTTCTACAAATCAGCATTTAAATAATTTATTGAGTATAATGAGTGATTTGTGTAATTATTTAATTAAGTTTTCTTTTTATGAGAAGATGACGATTTCAAGGTTTAGTTTGACTGGCCTGTTGGTCTTGTGGTTAGTCACTGTGACTGCTAAACTGGAGGTCGTGGATTCGATTCCCACCCAAGACAAATCTTTGTGTGATGATCATGATCATTTGTTCTGTGTCTGGGTGCATTTATAAGTATATAAGTATGTTTATCAGTTGTCTGGTTGCCCTAACACAGGCTCTGTTTTGTTTGGGATCAGATGGTCGTGTGTGAGTTGTCCCAATATATTATTGTTATTTTATTAAATAGGATCAAGAAATACCAAGACGGCACAGAACAATCAGAAATTGTTTCATTTCCTTTCATACAGATCAAATCAACATTAGCCCCTTGTGATTTAATTAGCCTCAGCCAATAACAGGGACCTCAAGGCTAGTGTAGTGGTACTGATTAAATAAGGGTACCTATCACAGTTCGAACCACTTCAAACAATGTTTGCTTAGACAATGGCAAGTTCCTCTGTTAATATGTAGTGATGGGAAAGTAATGTCTAAGATTTATCGATATTAGGAATTAATTCTCGTAATAAACTTGTAGGTGATTTGACGTCTATTATTTTGGAACGAAGTTCCTTATCGCGCGTTGCGAAAGGGTGTTGCGCGTTCCGTCGATAAGGCCCTTTCGCAACGCGCGATAAGGAACTTATCGACGGAAAAAATTAAGACCAAAAGTTGTAACGACACTTTTTGCTATAGTTGTAAGCCGTGCAGCGTGCGCGTGTTTCTCTGTCTGTCTGTCTCTCTCTTTTATAGATGATTAAGTTTATATTACATTATATTTGTTAATAATAAAAAATAAAACATAACTTAAAAGAAATAAAATTTTATATTACAATTCCTTCACCAATTAATCGAAAGGAACTTCGTTCCATCCGGGTGTCCCTTGACACATCTCAAGTTTTTTTTTTGTTAAAAAAAAAAAAAAGGAATTTATTTATAATTTTAAATATCACAATTTCAGCCAACTGTGCAGTAGATAAGAAAAGTTTAGAAACAGTAGAATGCCAGTCAGATATTTAGAAAATACTGTATAAAAACCAAAACTAAGTTAACGTTTGTTAATTCATATCTACCTATTATGATGTGTACTCATACTATTTCGTTATGTCGCAAGCATGTGAAAATTACGTTTGTTCACCAAAATAATATCAACAAATACTATCAAGTAATAAAAAATACCCAAAAAATAACCAACTTAAAGTTCAACTCATTTGGATAATATGAAAAAAAATATCGATAACTTTATCAACAAATTATAATTATTGGACATCACTATTCATATGAGCAGTTACTTAGATGTCGTGACCAAAAGCACACATTAATGTTTATTTAGGGTACGACGTTATATTTCTGCTTCTCTGTACTTAAGCAAGTTTTCAAAGAAAATATTGTTTTGAACACGCAAAAAAGTATCTGGGATAATAATATTTTCGGTCTTTTGTGTGTGTGCTGTTTACTAACATTATGGAAAGTAGTGCCTTATCAGTCATACACGCACGGCTGATTCATAAATAAATAACAAATATTTTTTTATACATTTTTACGATGATAATTATGGTAATATTATAATTATCAGTGTCAAAATGTAAAAAAAAAATAGTTTATTTTGACGCTAAATAATATAAAATAATGAGTGATGTTCTTGTACATACTTATCACATATTCTGAGACTTATTTGATTTAAAATAAAATCAGAAAAAGTCTATAATCTGCATTTTCAAATTTATCGAAAAACAAACTAACAAAATTAGTGAACATTAGTATAATAACTTTCGTGAGGAGTATTCATAATTAAGTATTTAAAACAAAACGGTTTACTCACGTTTATTCTAATTTAATTATTTCGTATATTCTAATTTCATGATTAAGCTCCTATTGAGTCTGAAACTAGTCGGGCGATCCCGAAAATATACGTGAGTAAACCGTTTTGTTTTAATTAATTATAAGTCAACATGTTTGGCAATGAAAGACTTGAATTGTTATTAATAATAGAAAGTAAAAGAACGGTTGATAATAGAGAGTTTAGCATAAATTATGAAGTTTAGGGCAAGCACTAGTGCACGAACATCATACATATAACATCGCTAAGTTACAATACCTTGCATTAATCAAACTACTGTGCCACAAGATACCAAGATGATTTATATAACACATCAAAATTAATAGGAGCTTAACTCGACCAGTATAATAGCAGGGTTAAACGGAGTCACTGAGCTTGATGTTAAAGATAATGTCCTGGGACCCTAGACAAGTGGTATTTCGACAAACGTTTACGCTGATAGAATCGCTCAAATGTATGGAAATGTTAAGTCCAAGTCACGTGACTTGTCGAAACGAAATGTCATTTCCGTACATTTAATGTCATTTAAGCGATTTCTATCATCGTTAACGCTTGTCGAAATGCCACTTGTCTAGTGGGGCTGTATTTAATATCACCGCGTAGACAAGTGACATTTCTCTAAGCGTTGACTATCACAGAAATCGCTAAAATAACATTTACTTTCGACTAGCTTTTGCCCACGGTTCCGCCCGCGTGGGTGTCGGTTATCGCGGCAAAAAGTAGCCTATGTTCTCTCTTGGGATCCAAGCTTAACCAATACTAAGTTAAATCGAAATCGGTTCAGCGGTTTGGCCGTGAAAGCTGGACAGACAGAGTTACTTTTGCATTTATAATATTAATAGCTGGGCCTGCGGTTTTTTGTGTGAAAAATTGTGATAATGATGATGATGAAAAGTAGTCTATGTGCTAATTATGGTAATAAACTATCTATGTACCGAATTTCATTCAAATTTAATCAGCCGTTTTATCGTAATTGATTAACAAACATCCATACCATCCATACAAACTTACAATATTAGTAAAACATATGGAAATAAATAAAATAAAATTGTTTATTATGCAAATAGGATATACAATCACTTTTACAAGTTTTTTTGAGCTCGCTGGATTCGACGTATTCTTACTGACTCTGCTGAGTATACTTACATAGTATGGATAAGTCACCTAACTACACTTGTTACTATACATTGAAGCGATTCAATCAGCTTTACCGCTTACAGTAATGTCACTTCTCAATGTGAAGGTGCGTGCAAAATTGTAGCTAGGAGAAAGCAAACTATTGACGGTAATTCAACGTTAGAATAGATGGCAATGAACGTAAACTATAGTTGAATATGATCCTAAATAAACAAATTGTATTTATTTATTTATTTATCAACAATTTATGTACACACAGAATATTTAAAGGACACACTAATAATAACAATAAAGTACAAAGGTACTGCTTATTTTGTAAAGAAATTTCGTTCAGCAGACCTGCGAAAAGAGAAACATTTATCAGAAATGGAGACAACAGTGTGTAGGAGATAGTAAAACAGAAATAGTGCTAATAGATTATTATATATAAATTTTATATATACACGAATGACTGTTATAATACATATGTATAAATATGTACTGTGTGTAATGATCTTCGAATGATTATATCCGTTGGTAAGTGAAAATGATAATAGACGTGCCGTTACTTCACTTAAGCGGTGTTTAGGAGAATATTTGGTATTATGCAATGAATTTTACTGAGGAAAGATAGAATTTTTTATATTAATTTTAAGGAAAACGAATAATTCGACAAATATGAAACAACAGATATAAGTAGGTATATGGATGGAGTATTGTGATTTTGTGATAGGCCGGCCAGTCATCCATTTTTTATTTGCTTAAGTAAACCAAGCAGGTTTTTGCTCATGTGTTTTTGTGTTATGCCATGATTTTTATCCATTTGCTCCCAACTACATAATGTATGTATATACGAATATGAACCACCAAAAGCACAAATTCAACCATACTTACCTCAAAATCACCACATAAATACACGTCAAACTAAAACCTATATATTAAGACATCGTCAAACAAAATAAAATGCCAGTCGAACCACCATACACTGCTTGGCACGCCACACTGACTTGCCAAACTTCGTTCAATAGGGGAAAGGAAAAAAAGAATATAAATCAATACTGAACCAAGGTATTCATAAAAGTTTGCACGGCATTAAATGACTTCAGTGAAGAAAAGACAAATGCCTTCGAAGGGGCCCGTACGTTTTGGGATATTTAACGTATGGTTTGACTCAAGGAAAAAGATACTGTTCAAAAAGTTTGGCAACAATGAAAAGAGGTATTCTTACTTATATTATAAATGCGAAAAATACCATACTTTGTCAAAGGCCAGAGTATGGTATTTGACATTTCGGACATCGCGTGCGACTAGCGCCTCTAACGGCGTAATTGCTAACAGTAGCCCTCATTACAAGTCTGTGTAGTACTGGTCAAAATGTCTATAGTTTCATGCACAAAGGGCATTTTATGAATAACTAGCTGTTTCCCGCGGCTCCGCCAGCGTAGATGTCAGTTATCGCGATAAAAAGTAGCCTATGTCCTTTCTCAGACTCTAGACTATCTGTTTACTAAATTTCATTTAAATCAATTCAGTAGTTTTGGCGTGAAAGCGCGACAAACAGACAGACAAATTAAGTTACTTTCGCATTTATAATATTAGTAATGATTATTACAAGCATGCAGCGCTATAGTTTTAAAGTTAGTATTGCAAGAACAGATTTTAAATATATCCTGAATGATCGAACGTACTATCCAGGGAACTTAACTTGTAAATTATATGGTGCACGCGAGCAAGGTTGTACAAGAATACTGCTATACTCTTCATACGATACGAGAAGCCTAATTTATGAAGGCAAGTCAGTACTATATTATCAGCAGACGGCCATTCATTTTACGTTCATATGAAATCGAATCCAGTCGCGAAGTAATATTAACATCGTTTCGACCAGACTTAGTTCAGATATTGGAATAATGTGAGGAGAAAGATGGTCGGTGAAAAAAATCCGAATTTAAAATACCAAGATGGATTATTTGAGTTTAATCATCGTAATAGACTGAATAAACAAATATAAGGTATAAATGATCCTACCGTAGTAGTAGTAGTACCGTATATAGATCTCATGTAGAACCAAGCTTCTAACTCTACACGCCCTAACTCTACACGCCCTAACTCTACACGCCCTAACTCTACACGCCCTAACTCTACCAGGCCTAACTTCACAAACTCTACACCTTAGTCAAAATATGTGGCCGTTGCGCTTCGCTTGGCTCGTCTTGGCGGGGGCACTGCCGTGCCCCCAGATTCAAATCCTGCTACAGAAATAAGGTATTCATGGTTATAATTTTAGTTCATTCACAGCAATTAACTCAAATTATAAAAAACTAGCTGTCCCCCGCGACTTTGTTCGCGTGTTTTAGTTTCAACGGTTTTTCATTTTTGCAACATTTTTCATCTATGCTCCGCTCCTATTGGTCTTAGCGAGATGTTATATAGCCTATAGCCTTCCTCAATAGACGGACTATCCAATACAAAAAGAATTTTTCAATTCGAACCAGTAGTTCTTGAGATTAGCGCGTTCAAACAAACAAACAAACAAACTCTTCAGCTTTATAATATTATAGTATAGATTATAGTATAGATTAGCGCGTTCAAACAAACAAACAAACAAACAAACAAACTCTTCAGCTTTATAATATTAGTATAGATTAAGAGTAAGGGCACAAAGTAATGCCAATGCAAAATGTATATTAGTTTAGTTGAAACGTAATTCAGTTCGCTTGAAAAAAAACAATCACTGTGAACTAACTGAAATCTAAACATTAACAGTGTTTTTTTTTACTGTCTGTTTGTGTGGCTGCTAAATAAATAACCATTTTGCATAAGCATTGCAGTAAAATTGAAATTCATTCAAGAATAACCCACCAGATCAATAGAAAAGTCGATAAACTTAGTGATTAAACTTAGGCAACCTTTAAAATCTGCCGCCAGATTTACCACAAACCAAATGATAAAGAAAGAAGAAACTGATCCTGCTAAATAGACTGAATTAAAAAACCTAACGTGGCTTCACTTAAAGTTCGTGTCTTTCAAGGCTTTATCACTAGAAAGTTGCCTCTTCTCTTGCAAATTTCATCATTCCACGTCACACGATTCGTTTGACAACCTTCCCAGCCATATTGCTCTTACTATGAGACTTCCAAATGGGAACAATTTCACTCGTTCCAAGATTGCTGTGAAACGACATCAATCTTTGTACCCGACAACACTACCTTACAACCTGTCTGGGCATGTTTACACATATTTGTTTGTAGTCTTGCAGCTTCTGCATAGAATTAACGTACATGAAAAACACGTTCAAAATGTAAGTGTGGGGTTTTTTTAGGGCGAAATGCCTATAAATTATAATAGAAATTATAGTAGTCAATATTTGACATATAGTCATCAAAACTTAAAAAGAGGATGGTAGCTATTTCATCATATCAACTGAAAGACGTCCACTGCTGAACATCTTCATACACACATAAAGAATAAAAATATGACCAAGTCTCGCAAGCTAAAAAAAATTGCAGGGTTAGGAATTCTTGGATGATCGATGATCTCATTAAAATAATACGTAAAAAAAACATTAAAGTACTGAAATTTTGTTGCATCCAACCTCGTACTTTAAACGAAACCTATTACTATTGATAATTACAATAATATTAAATAGAAAAAAAAAATCGTACCTACATCTACAAAAGCAAAAATTCTTTGCTAAACGGAACCCTAATTCCGTTTAAAGCTCAAATCGATACAAGACGTGATTCAATACAATTTGAGCAGCAGAAACTTTCAAAAGAAACTATACTAAGGTATTTGTAGGTAGATAGTGCAGGTGGCTTCAAGGTTCATCGGTACCTAGCTTCGGTTGTTACCAAAAAGGCGACGTTTATTGTAAAGAGACAGTACAATGGGACACAAAGAGTTAGTGACGCGACAGATGATATATCGTCATTTGTTTATATTAATATTATGTCTAGCTTTTGCCTGCGGGTACGTCCGCGTGGATTTCGGTTATCCCGTAAAAAGTTGACTGTTTGCATTTATAATATTTAGTAGCGATTATACTTATGTATTAGATACTTAGACTGTGCTCTCAAAAATATAGTGAAATTATACAAAAAGAAAAATAAATAAATAGTGCTTGTAGATGATACCTACCTAGGTAAATAGATAAAAAAAAAGAATAATATTTTTTTATAAGCTTCTCTTTAAATAGCTTTGTATGTATGTATGTATATTAAATTTTAATTAGAAAAAACTTCTCGAATCGGACTTTCGACTGAAATGATTTTTTTTACCTGTATAAGTTTGGTGACACAATACAATATTACGGTACTTTCGAGCTGGTCTGATGATGGGGCCAGAAGGTGTCCATAGGAAGTCTGCAACGAAACTACGTAATCTTCGAGTGTTTTTGTGTTTTTGTTTTTTAAATTTGTCCTCGCAAGTACTTCCTAGCTACTGTCTAGCCTAGCTGTTTAAATAATGAATACAATTTTTAATAAAAACTAATTTTAGTAATTGTGAATTTAAATAATGGACATTAAATTGTGTTTATATTTTATTGTACTTGTATGTATAATCGTAATAAAAAGAATTTCATATATTTATTCACCTTGAAATTTCCCTTATTTCAGAGCGAAACAAAATATCAAGCCTAATCCAAATTCAAAATGTCGTCGGAATGTCAACGATCACATTCAAATAAATCTTCGTACGCGTCTATTAGATTGATCGACAATCGAGAATTGTGATAAATCGATGTCTGTACTGCACTAGTGATTAATCGTTGTTAGCTAATTGATTTTGGCTGCGGTACACCGATCACGATAGTTAGAATCGATTATTACGTAATCACTTATGATCGATTTGGTTTTGATAGGTTCAGGATTAATATCGATATCCGGATATTATTTTGATTTGTAACTTACTTATTTATTAGTTACTTAACACACATAGACGACCTCCGTGGTCGAGTGGCGTGCACACCGGTTTTCAAGGTCTCGCGATCCCTGGCCGGGTCAATGTAGATACCCACTTTTCTGCATTGTCTCTGGTCTGGGTGTTTGTGGTTTGTGGTACCTTCGTTGTCTCTAAATTCCATAACACAAGTGCTTTAGCTATTTACTTTTAGATCATAAAAATGTATGTGATGTTGTCCAGATTTTTATATATTTATTTTATTGTTTTTTTTTTAGAAACCACTATTTTTTCTTTTTTTTTGGAAGACATATTCGCAGTTAACCTGAGCGCAGGCTTTGACTGCTTTACCGGACTTTAAAGAAACTACAACCGCTCATAGGAATTTAGGCCTAGTGTCGCGGGGGTTTTTACAAACATTCAAATCACATGCACAAAGAACAACCAGAATCCGCGGCTTGTCGCGCACCGTGGTAATTGGCGTGGAAACCTATACCCTATATCTGTGCAATGCAATGTAAATTCATTAATGTACATACGTTAATTGAGTCTTTAACCCTTACAGCGGTTTTTTTAACCAACCGATGCTTTTTAAAGACTCCTTGCACTTTTGGATGTCCTTTAATCCTTAGTTACTTAAGGAAAGAAACATTAGCTTCCATTAGCCTAAGTTTTGTGTAGAATACCACAGAGGGATCCAGTGGCTCTTTGCAATTTAACTTGAATGTCTAGAGACGCCTTGAAATCCAAAGCGAAATTAGAATGAAGATATTTTTAAGACTTCCTAAGGTAATCTTTTCTTAACGGGTGGGAATAAAAACCATTTGTTCTCCTTGCCTTATTAGGACATTTGCCTTAGGTAAGTACGAATATAAAAATAAAATTGTTTTTATTAAAAATGTATTTTTAATCGTAAAGTCAAATCAAACAAGCCATATTGTATTGTCATCTATACTAATATTATAAAGCTGAAGAGTTTGTTTGTTTGTTTGTTTGTTTGTTTGAACGCGCTAATCTCAGAAACTACTGGTTCGAATTGAAAAATTCTTTCTGTATTGGATAGTCCGTTTATTGAGGAAGGTTATAGGCTATATAACATCACGCTACGACCAATAGGAGTGGAGCATAAATGAAAAATGTTGCAAAAATTAAAAACCGTTGAAACTCAAACACGCGAACAAAGTCGCGGGGGACAGCTAGTTAAAAATAATCCCATGTACATAAACGAAACTTAACTACAATCTGTAGCTTCATTCCTCCTTTAAGCAACAGGAGCAGCGTGAGACGTACCGGTAACTCAATATTAAGTTATTTATAAATCTATTAAGCCCCGCTTGCACAAGCTCGGGTTATTTTTCAGAGAAATGCTAACACGAGGTTAAATTGACAGATTGTCATACACCTCGTGTTAGCAACAATCTGTGAGTTACGTTATTCGTGCACAAGGAATTCAACCCAATCTTAAAACAATACCATCCTAAATTCAAAAGTTCCATTCATTTTAAAATAATCTTGGACAGTACTCCGTAACGTAAAACTGATGCACGTAAAAAATACGACTGACATATTTTTGGCTTTCCACTTCGGTTGAGCTGTGAGTCTGAATCCATTCCCATACCCGTTCGATATTCTGAACTATTTGGGAAAAACACGTGAACCGACCGATATCTCTGCTCGTAACCGAACTTTGGATCACGTAGTGGTATGCCCCTGTTTTGACAAAAATGCAGGGTGGTTTTCTGATCTGTTTCACAAAAAAAAATGCAATAAAATACTATAGAGCTACATAATGAAGTTCTAGCTGCTGGAAGTAGTATCGAAATCGATTAATGATCTTTTAGAGACATTTGACTGAAAATGAAAATGATCTTTTAGTGAGATTAATGATATTTTAGAGACATTTTCTTGAAGTGTGAAGGGTCCAGTTCGGGCAGGACATGTTTGTGGAATGTCGTTTGACTGTTGGGTCAAAATAACATCTGAATGGATACTACAATACCACAGACCACGTGGTAGACCTAGACGGAGATGGTGTGATGAGCTCGATTCCTATATGAAGGACTGGTCTACGTTTGCTCTCAATAGAGAAGAATGAATAGAAGAGAGGAAGGTTTTTGCCCAGCAGTGGGACAGCATGGGCTGATAGTAATAAATAATTCTTAAATATAAACTATAATGTTGTTTATACTGGTCAACCTCTTCACCATTTACAACTTCAGATGCACAGAATATAGAGAGACATCAGTACATTTACCATAAACTCTTAAAGCAGTACTGTTGCCGTTGTGAAAGCCAGACGGCGCATTACACTGCGCATAGCGGCGTCTCGCTTACACGACGGCAACAGTCCTGCTTTAAGAGTTCATGGTAGGCGCGCAGTTGTATAAATGAAAATTAAAACATTACGTACGTGATTAATATAATTAAAATCATTAGCTACCTATAACTTGGTTTTCTCAGACTTTTAAGTTTGTCACTAAAGTAATGAAGCTACCAATTCATACTGAAATTTGAAAATATGTTCAAACTTTTTTAAGAAAAGCAAAAGATAACAAAAAATATCGAAATTCCATTAAAACATTGTTTATGACCAAAGTTCTCTTTGAAACATTGTTCTTTAGATTTTTTTTTGTCCAAACTTTTGCGCTAAACTATATTAATCGTGATAGGTTTGGAACTTTAAAGTTCGGCATAATGATCAATAAAAGACACGTGTTTCAAAAGAATTTATCAAAAACTTAGTTACTATTTCAACTCAGCATATTCATAAAAAAAACTTATTTTGTATTTTTTGTGATATATATTATATGTACATAATACTACCTGCTTCCCGCGGCTCCGCCCGCGTGGATGTCAGTTATCGCGGTAAAAAGTAGCCTATCTCCTTTTAGGCTCTAGACTATCTGTGTACCAAATTTTATTTCAATCGGGTTATTAGTTTTGGCTTGAAAGCACGACAGACAGACAGACAGACAGAGTGAGTTACTTTCGCATTTATAATATTGGTAAGGATTTACATATATTTATGTAGATTGATTTATTGCGAGTGTTTTATGATATCTCTTCTAGATGCATACGCTGAAATACTATAGCTGTACTTTGTGTAAATTCATGCAATAAGAGAGAGAAGCGGCAATAACCTAATGGTTAGGCGTTGTGATCGAGAGGTCGCAGGTTCGAACCATACCCATTGCACTCTTGACGTAAACCCACTCCAGACACAAGCATATTTAGCTTAGTTGGAGGGGTAACCACGATTGCTAGTAATGTGTATAAAAAAAAAACAGAACTTACAAGTTTTCCATGGCCATTTTCATGTTACATTTTATTGAAACTGTGTCACAAATTTTATCACAATCACATAAAGATAATATTGAATACACTTTTTCACTACTTTTATATTCCTTCAAAACGCAATACTTTGTAACAAACTTAGCTATTTTACGATCTAAAGCCTTCAGCACAAAATCCGGTCACTGATTCCAACGAAACAAGGAACACAATAAAACGACTTCCAAAGCTATTTATATTCAAATACCCACATATTGTTACGGAAACACATCATAAATTCAATCGGTCGCAAGTGTTACGTCACCGATGCTTGATTTGTAGTTGTGACGTCACGGATCTGTGATTTATGACGTAACGTAGATGTGGCAGAAAACTTGTAGATGAATTGTTGACTTTGCGAGTTTGGCATTGATAGGGTAGGAGAAGAAAAAGTAGGGAAAATAGTAAAAATTTAAATAAATATTCTTCAGATGCATTATTAAGTTAATTATTACAAGAGCCTTTAACTCAACTATATAACTATACAATAAAATACCTGCACATAAAAGAAATGTAAACTCATTCAATATCTAACTGCAGATCAAACAGTAATTAATGTATTAAAAAGGTAACTACTGAGGATAGCAAGTCTATAACTGTAGTCTTCTCAAGTAAGTGGCATGTATATATGTTTTTATTGAGAATAAAGTTTGATCTTTAAACTTAAACTTAATAATATTTTCTTCACATAAATCTATAGAAGCAGTCGCAAAAAGTCTGCTAATGTTGCTCTATTTATAAAATTCTTGTGAGTAAATCAAATATAATAAAAATAAAAATAAATTAAAAATAAAATAAATAAAAAATAAAATAAAATAAAATAAGCCTTTATTGCTGTTTTACAATATTTACACATTTAAGTTTAAATGACGATCGGTGTTGTATTCCACAGCTTGTCCTTCGACAAAGGCCTCCTCTAAGAATCTCCACTTCTTTCTATCTTTAGCTGTTCTTATCCATTCTGGACCGGCCACACTTTTAAGTTCGTCCTCCCAACGCTTTGTTTGTCGGCCTTTAGCTCTTTTTCCATTCCGTGGGTACCACTCCGTTATTAATTTTGTCCATTTCTCAGTCTTGTCTCTAAGCATATGTCCTGTCCATTTCCATTTTAGTATTCTACAAACCTTTTTGGCATCCTTAAATTTAGTTGCATTTTTTATTTTATCTAATCTTACTTTATCTTTCCTCGTTACACCAATTACACTTCTCTCTATTCCGTTTTGACAAATATAATACCAGCCTATAAATGTCCCACAGCTGGGCACAGTCCTCATCTCATATAGAGAACACGAGCATTGACCACCACGCTTGCTCATTGAGGGTTGGCCATTTCAGATTACTTAAAAAAAAACAAAAATATCCTTTAAGATTGTTGACCTAACTATTTCTAACTAACACACAGTCACATATAGATCAAAGATCTAAGGTCGAGTTCACAATAGACTCAAACTAAACTAAAATGGATTGAGTTTGAAACATGTACGGTTAAGTTAGGAGGTTTCGCGCAGAATCCAGGATTAGTTGCGAATTGATTCTGAACTTCAAGTTTTATCTAGATTATAAGGTAGATACTATAATTTTATCAATGACATTTTTATTATTACTATATAATATAAATTAATCGTCATCATTCTGTACATATAATAATAATAATAATATCTTGGGACATGTCACACACGGTCATCTGATCCCAAACTAGGCAGAGCCTGTGCTATGGCAACCAGACAACTGATAAACATACTTATATATTTCTAAATACATACATATTATAGATAAAATACACCCAGACACAGAACAAATGATCGTGCTCATCACACAAAGATTCGCCCTGGGTGGGAATCGAACCCACGACCTCCGGTTTAGCAGTCAGGGTCACTAACCACTAGACCAACAGGCCCGTCAAATACATATAACTTGTATAGACGCACGATTATTTTTAAATTTAATTTATGTTTTTCTTTCTCCCACTCGTTTAGAACTCGGGGCAAGTCGTTACCTCATCATGAGAATAACGCAATACCAGGCTTATTCTAGCTGCTCACACTAGTGGTGCATGCTGCCTGCAGTAGCGGTGAGCTGGCGAGTCACCACCAGCCCATTTGAATGCATTCGTACGTGTTTAAATGCAGGTATATAGCCCAATAAGGCGTATAGCACAAATGAGTTTTGCACCACAATTCACAATAGGTATATAGTTAATTTGGGCCGTTCATGTCTGTTCTTCCATAGAGCAGGGGTGATTGGCCCCTGGTAAATGCCCCATCTCATATTAGAGTAAAGTTCACAACGAGGCCGCTGCTTGTTAGACCTGTGTCCCCACGTAAGCCTTTCAAAGGACCGGATAGAATAACCGGAAGAATATTCTCGTTACTGAGGATAACCTGTGAAAAATAAGGGATACACTCTTTATTGCCATGTGCAACTAATTAAAGATCTTTTTCCTAGAATTCACTAATGAGTATACAGACGGTATTATTTATTTTACTGAATTGACCAACTTCACACATCTTACTCAAAATTATGTACGTAAGTAAACGTCACGAGCTATTCAGTGAAATGTCCTGACGATTTGAATTCCGTCCTGTATAATACTGTGATCGGAACCATTACTCAAATAAATCCTTCATAACATCTGAGGGTCTGATCCAAGTGAAATGGGTCCCACTTTCCGTTACGGCCACCATGTGTTTGAAGATGGATTTTAGAAATGTTTTGCTTGCAGATATTTTAGGATATTTGGGCAATAAACATGGTATTTTATTTGTATATATTCCTTCCCTTTCCAATACAAAAATGTTTCTCTTTCGTCTGCCATTGTAGTAGTACAGCTACGAGCTAAAATCATAATAACATATTATATCAAATATGTGTTTTAGCTCGTGTACGTCATTCTTATGTTGGGGTAATTAATTGGCCTGCGCTTTTAACAGATTTACCTAATCTATACTATAATACGTTGCCACAAAAAGTAAATATTATTTAACCTATTAAGAATTGTATGCTCATTATTCGAGAACACCTTATTAGATTCACTTTGATTTTAATAGTAGGTACCTAATACGTCTACGTTCAAAAATCGATCATAATAAAAGCTTGAATTTGGCCAATAAATTGCCAAACTAACCTTCAAAGGCTAGTTACATATTAAAAATTTAAAATAATTGCCAAAGATGGCCGCCCTACTCTTGGTCCGACTGGAAAACGACGATTACGTTGCGTAAGAGAGTCTTGATTCAAACGTGCCTCGAAATTTTATGTTCCATACATATGTCGCCAATACTCGGTAATATATGACATTACGATAAATGTCTACATTTGGTGATAATTTTAACAATTAACTGTTCTTAATTGCTGTTATTTGTTTGTGTTTAACTGTTTTATTTAAGCGTTACGTGTTTGAATCTTATGTTTTCTTACTTTTGTCAAACGTGAAAGTCAAAACAGCGAATTTTCTTATCTATACTTATAATAAATCTGTAGAGAGGTCAATTCTGTACATCAAATATATTTTCAAAATAACTATCAGGGGGTGATTAGTGATCGATACTGATGCCAAAAATGCAATCAGTAAAATTTTTGTCTGTCTGTCTGTCTGTCTGTCTGTATGTTCCTTATAGAAACGAAAACTACTAGACGGATTTTAACGAAACTTGGTACATTTATTCTTCATACTCCTGGGCAGGTTATAGTATACTTTTCATCACGCTACATTCAATAGGAGCAGAGCAGTGAAGGGAAATGTTGGGAAAACGGTAGTTTTTAAGCTTCCGTCGCGTATGCAGCCTTAATGGTTAAAGCTACATAGAAATCATGTATGACGGAAATGTTCTACTTAAAATTATCTAAAAAATATCCCACAACAGCATATGTCTATCTTTTATGTTTGACTCACAATAACACGTGTAACTCCCGATAGCTTAGCAGTTCGGAGATTTCTGATTATATTTGTTTACTCTTACGTTTATAATACTCTCACTCATCCCTAATTAAAAAAAGTTTACATTATTACCTATTCAATAAAAAAAGAATCATAGAAATCGGTATAGAAACACCAAACTTATACATGAAATACGATAATAAGCCATCGCGCCGTCGCGCGTGAATACTGAATCATGCTATAAGGATTATTTTTGTGTAACGTGATATATTATATTTCCCTACTAAAATACGAAAGTTAATCTGTCTGTTACATCAAAACCACTGAACAGTGAGGAAGGACATATGCTACTTTTTTACGAAAAACGACGGAAACGCGGACGAAGTCGCTGGCAAAAGCTAGTTGTTTATATTATTTATTCGTTGTTGTGCGTCTTATCTCTTTTTGTGTCTAGAGAAACAGAAGAAATATATAACTTAGTTATTAAAGTGCACAGAATACTGTGATACGTGTTAAATGCTTTTGAAAACATACACTAAACAAAATCAGCAAGACCTATTAATTACACAGAAACTCCTTAACCAACACAAAAACGGTAACAAGTTACACTTCGACTGTTATAAAGTAATTTATTCGAACCTTAATTAAAACAGCCCTTCTTTAAATTACGAATAATAAATCAAACGTTACCGAGTGCGGCGATCACGTGACACGAGTCCAGACATTTGTTAGAAACGACGGTTTAATAACTTACTGCAACAAAATGAAACAGATTTAATAGGTCATAGATTGAAAGTAATGTGTAATGTCTTTGCAAGTTGTATTTTATTAAAGTTTTCTATGTTTGCACATTCTCTGAAGATATATAGTTGTTTGTTGAACCTTTATGTGTGTGTTTTACGATATTGGTGCATATAAATGGGTTCTTTGTTTAAATATTCACTTGAATACATTTGTAGAATATTTGTTTTGATATAGAGTTATTATTGGTAATATACAGGGTGTTGCCGAAATCTACACTAATATTATAAAGCTGAAGAGTTTGTTTTTATGTTTGTTTGAACGCGCTAATCTCAGGAACTACCGGTCCGATTTGAAAAAATCTTTTTGTATTGGATAGTCCGTTTATTGAGGAAGGCTATACGCTATATAACATCACGCTACGACCAATAGGAGCGGAACATAAATGAAAAATGTTACAAAAATGAAAAACCGTTGAAACTAAAACACGCGAACAAAGTCGCGGGGGACAGCTAGTTGGTTATATACAGGGTGTTGCCGAAATCTTATATATATATCTATCCAAAAAGGAATGAAGAATACATCTGGTATAGAGTCAGTTTACAAAATTTCAGCTCAAAATTAGATAAATAATTTAATTATATATTGGACACCATAAATCATAAGAACTTCGAAAGCGTAACAGACAGACAGAGTTACTTACGAATTAATAATTATATAAAATAATTATAATTGATGCTATGACAAATCATATTTGTATATTTTGGTGGTACTTAACCAAATATCCAATTAATCTCTAATATAATATATGAGCCAATTAGCTGCATAAATGAAGTGGCTTAACGTTCATAAGGTAGTTGCAGGTCGTTAATCAAAGATATACTCAGAGCGTAAGCTTAGAGGTATAAAGAATTAATATTCAGAAGGCAAAATTTTGACTTTCACATTTTGATGATGCAATTTTATTTTGAAAATATTTTTTGTTTTATTTAAATTATTTCAATCTTTCTTTTTTTTTTGAGATTTACGCAGTCAGCCTGAGCACAGGGTTTGACTGCTTCACCGGACTTTTGGCGAGAACCTTAAGGGCCTCCAACCAGAGCAATAGAAAAACTAACTACGTCAGCAACGTTCACTAAGGGCACCCCCTGTGGGGTTCAGACCTCGACTTAAAGCGTTGCTAACAATCTTAATAAGGCAAAAACAGCAAGGGAGTGCTGGATCTAAGTTTTTGTTATTTAAGGACATATTTTTATTGCTAGTTTGGCCGGCTCGGGCCAGCTTGATCTAGGGACGGGGGAGTTATTTCAATCGCTTATTTACAATAATACCGTGTGCAATAAGGCCCGTTGTACCACTGTTTTATGTAATACTATCTGACCCGACAGATGCTCTCTGTCTTAGCAATCTTAACAAATAATCCTCGTAAATCATTTTCTATGCGATAATGTCAACTCTATGGTCAGTAAACAGATTAATGTTGGATTGTCCTGACTTCCGCAATAGACACTCGAGATACAATTGTTTATGTGTACAGAGATATGCCTGAATCCTGCATTGTATACTGCAGTAAGCTTGATAGCGTTACAACCACAGAGAAAAATAAGTAAACTATAGATTGCGCATATCGAGTATGAACTGTACGCACTAGTATGAACATGCAAAATAGTAAAATTTGTGTTAAAACAGAGCCCGTCGTTTTATTAAAACTATCTCAACCATATATAACCCTAATAATGTCGGAACCATCGATAGTTTTGCATAAACGTCTATATATTATTCTATTCTATTATATTCTAAGGTTACAACACTATCAAGCTTATAGTCTTTGATAACTATAGGTTCGAGAATCGTTTCTAGGTTACAAGAGATAGTAACATTTTAGACATTAGTTTGGGAATATTGACGGTTTACTCAGACACATTCTCGGGATCGCCCGACTAGTTTCTAGGTTATAAGTTCCTATAATTTTTAATTTTCTATGTGATCTGGAAGTGGGTTAATTTTTGATCTAATATGTCGGTCAATCAGTCGATTTTAGACGTAACCTCCTCGTCCTAGTTTATTTAGGGAGTCTCAATATATAAATCAAATTTTGTGTGTCTATATTAAATCGTTTTTGAGTTATGAAGGGGTCAAAATCGCTCGTGAAATGGTTCGTGTAATATTACACACCAGTGCTCGCCAGTTTACTCATCTTGGCTAGAACTTGTCTTGACACGCTCCCGCGTGCCTAACAGCTGTACTAAAATAAACACAAACATTGGTCCAAACATTTGTCAACGCCACAAACACTACCAAAGTTTTTGGCAATCCATTGCCGGTTAACTATCGCGAATGTAGCAAGCCATTAACAGAGCCATCAAGCGAATTGTAGTAATTATCGCGGCGATGTATCTTCGAGTTTCTACATGCCTTGTCGAGCCTAAGTTTGGTGCGAAGTGTCGCTTTAAATTACTAGTCATTTCTTACGAAACTTGTTTACTTTATATATATTAGTAGGTACTATACAACGTGTCGTTTTGCATTCTCGTCAAATTCAAGGAGGTAACTATGCTAATGATTATCTACATGAACCAATAATAAAATAAGTAGGGATTATCGCAAATATGCATGTAATGTGTGGGGCAAGCATTTCAAAACGCCGCCCGTTTGATACCGCACTGTAACTGCTCTTTTACACACACATAAAGACTGCCTACCTCGATGTGGCGATTCTGTGCTCTGAAAGTGGTGTATTCTGAAATACTCTCAAACTTAAATAACTGAAAAAACAAGTGTGCATTAATTATAGAGTAGATATCGTTATAAGTATGATTAATTATGTCTTTCATAATGTTATAAGTATGATTAATTATGTCTTTCATAATAGCCTCCTGAAATTTGACGAGCATGCAAAACGACACGTTGTATTGTAATGTTCATCTGTGAGGCGAATTTTTTCCTGTGCCCTTACTCTCCAATTTAATTTTAATTTTAATACAATGCCAATGTAAAATTGATACTAGTTTATAAAGGTATCTTGAAAATGCTGTTAATGGCAGGAACTGACCGGAATCTAAACATTGAGAGTATTTTTTTGTACTGTGTGTTGTTTGTGTGCCTGCTAAATGAATAACAATGCATTGGCATTGGCATTAAAATTAAATTGAAAAGCTTTTCTTTTCAATATAATTTCTGCTGCTAAGGTAAAAAAAAATTGTTAAACTGCTATTTATAAAATCACTAGCTGTCCCCCGCGACTTAGTTCGCGTGTTTTAGTTTCAACGGTTTTTCATTTTTGCAACATTTTTCATTTATGCTCCGCTCCTATCGGTCGTAGCGTGATGTTATATAGCCTATAGCCTTCCTCAATAAACGGACTATCCAATACAAAAAGAATTTTTCAATTCGAACCAGTAGTTCCTGAGATTAGCGCGTTCAAACAAACAAACAAACAAACAAACAAACTCTTCAGCTTTATAATATTAGTATAGATATTAGAAGTGGGACAATAATAGGTGCTTTTAATTCTAGCAGCCAGTTATTACTAATACCTAATTATTTACCCAGCGGTTTGTGGAGTTTAGATAAGCAGTAGTTTCATGTAAAATACTAGAATCCCGCTGAATTCAGTAAGACTGGAAGCCGTCCCCAACATTTGTTTGGAATAATGCAAAAAAATGTTATTTAATTTACTTAAAATTACATTTTTTTTTTAAACGTGTCCCGCTCTTAGGAATATAATCCTTATGTCACAAACATTCAAATCACATGCAGAAAGAACACCCAAACTAGGAACAAGCATTTGTGGATCAAAAAATGCGGCCATACCACTCGGCTATCTGTGCCGTCAAAACTTATCTAAAGTAGTAGTAGTTATATTAGCGGCGTCACGTAGCTGCAATCTAAACATTTTTTAAAACATTATACATTTCTAAAGCATACTAAACTATAAACCGACTGTGAACAATTTTTATCCAAGGTATTATGTCAAATTCTTGGCTCGACGCCCATAGCGGGCAGTTTATACGGTACAACTTTAAATCCTCACTTATTTAGGTGAAGCATAAATGTCATACATGCATTTATATTTACTAGATGCAAACATTGCGAGTATATAGTAGACTAGCTTTTGCTAGTGGCTCCGTCTGCGTAGGTGTCGGTTATCGCGGCAAAAAGTAGTTTTTGTCATTTCTTATTTAATTATTTCTTGTAATTAATTCCAAGCCTACCCCAAATCAAGTTTCATCTTAATCGGTTCAGCGCTTTTGCCGTTAAAAGCGTAACATACTGGCTATTTAATTAGGTTATGATTTTTTTAATACACAAAAGTCAATATACAACCTTACCTAACCTATACCAAGACTATTCAAGGTCACTTTACTGTATTGAGTGTACCAAACGCTAAAAAATAAAAAAGGTCATAAAAATTCCGAGCAAAATTCTAGGTAGCAATCAAGGCTTCATATAAATTCAGTATCGATGTTACTTGAGTACTACGAATCTAGAACGTACAGGGAACCCCAGAAAAATTCTAACAGTATCAAAATCGTCGTTATTTCAACGTGCTAAGGTTGGTTTTAGTAATGATTTGGTACTAATGTCTTGTGGTCGTGTGTACCGTGTCGGCTTACCTAATATTCGCGAATGGCGATCAGTTTATGTAACAGCTCCGCCATTATTTATCTACAGATCTAATACTTTTAGCTTGAGTCGGTTACGACTCAATATATTATGACGGATTCTAGTTTTTAGATCTTTTTAGTAAAAAATCTGTTTGTGTGTTTGAGACATTATCTAGTGACTGATTAAATTGTACACATTCTGCTATTAACATCAGTGATTATAACTATTTATGACAATTAGCTACACTTTTGCAATACCATTTGCAATTTATTAATAAGTAAGAATAGTTAAGTTTCATATTGTGCTTTTCTTTGGGTCGTTAGAAGACAATAGCAAAGTTTCATCACAATCTGATCATTAGTTTAGGCACGTATAGAGGACAAACATACATTTTTATATATATACATAACCTTTACAATTCATAACTCGTGACTCATTCAAATCAATTTCACCCTAGTCTCAAATAAGTTTAAACCAGTATTACAAAGACATAAGCCAAATTTAATCATAAAAATATGAGTTTATATCGCGTGTTGAAATTTACCAGTAAAAGAACACAATAATACCTAGGCATAAAATAACACAGGCAAAAATGACCCCAAAAAAAAAAAACAAAAAGCAACCTCAGAACAGGCACAAAAAATTCTCAACGGAATTACCGTCACGACTGCATTATACGTCAAACGTAGTATGCACGAACAAAAGAATATTGGTGAGTCGTATGTGATCTGAAAACTACCCTATTATACGCACAGGCGATTCAGTTTTATGCGCCCCTTGCGATATAGGCAGAAAATCGGGTGTGTACCCCAAATGGGATCGCGGGACATTTTCGAATTCGTATTTGGATTTTAGTACACTGTAATCGCGAGGTTACTGTTTCGAATTTCCTGTGTTTGGGTAGTTCTATTTAATGAACTTAAAGGCCTTTGTTGCTGGCTGGTGTAATAATAACGTTGCCTTATGTAAGTCAAGTAAAATTTACACTAAGTGTTGTTGGTTCACTGTGTTTTTAACTTCTAGAAGAGTTTGTATGACTTAGTTAATACATAAGAAAAAGCGATTTCTGTGTTGACATTTGAGAGAAGTATATTTAAAAAATAATTAGTTATTTGTTTTTATTAAAATCAGTAAGTATATAGACTCAGATAATAGGCAACATTTCGAATCTAGCAAGTAGAAGTTAGTAGAAGTCTCTTTAATGAGGTTACGTTTCATGTCAGTCGGACTCATTTTCGGTCAACAAAACTACGATTTTTATGGAATAATCTGTTGCTCCAAATAATGCCACCTAAACACTCGAAGATCCGATCACTGCTGCTGACAATGCTGCCTGAATAGCTACTAGTTTTTTTTTTAAGTGACTAGTGTTTTTATTGACGATGACGTTAAACGTTTATAGACACTAGTCCAAAAACGTTTAACGTCAGTCCTCTAACTCGAAGAAGAAGAATAAAATTTTCTCGCCTTTTGCCAAAATCATGCAGTCTCCGTCAAACACTGTAGCATCGGCTACTATGTCGAAGGATCTCAATAAATATTTATGTCAGAACATTCATGATGTGGACCGCTTTACTATATATGGCTATATCATATTTTGCATGTACTTCCGTTTTAGCAATGCTCTTTTGCTGTTAACGTTGTTTGAACGGTATTTCAGCCTACATATTTAAGTTTATTACAAAGGTTCCAGTAAGTATTAGTATAAGAGCACTAAGGAAGGTGACGGGTGGGCGAATCAGAGTGCTCTCTGATATGTTGACTCCCAACAAGAGCTACTGAGTAGCCTAATTTGATATAAATGAATTTTGATTTTGTAACATAACAATTTCATGTAGATAAGGAACGAATATTGATCACCACGCTTGCTCATTGCGATATGGTGATTTCAGATTCCAATTATTATAAGCCAGATTTCTTCACGATGTGATATTTTCAAATTTGTACTTTTTTCATTATTATCTTAGACATCGTGAAGAAAAACATCGTGAAGAAATCTGGCTCCTAATAATTGGAATCTGAAATCGCCACCCCGCAATGAGCAAGCGTGGTGATCAATATTCGACTGTATACTTAATACAACTGTCCCAGGTTTATTTAAGACAACTGGAAGAAGAACCAACCAATTTATATTTTCATCTCCTAAAAGTAACCCATAAGGACAAAATACAGAAACATAAAGACAATTGGTAGTATTAGAACGAAACACTACGGGCCTTGTTACGCTGGCTACCTTCCAATTTGCTACGTAAATTGCCCGTTGCACGAAATACAAGCTTACTTGGCTGGACGTTACAAACTGTATTAGCTCACGTCTTCAAAATTGGAGGGAACTCCACCTTTTGCTAATGACAAGTGACTTCCATCCTTTGATATCAAGACCGAACCACATTAAATTTTTGAATAATAATAATATCTTAGGACTGCTCACACACGGCCATCTGATCCCACACTAGGCAGAGCCTGTATTATGGCAACCAGACAACTGATAAACATACTTATAAATTTCTAAATACATACTTATTATAGACTAGCTGTCCCCCGCGACTTTGTCCGCGTTTTTTGTCGTAGCGTGATGTTATATAGCCTATAGCCTTCCTCAATAAATGAGCTATCCAACACTGAAAGAATTTTTCAAATCGGACCAGTAGTTCCTGAGAAACAAACAAACAAACTCTTCAGCTTTATAATATTAGTATAGATAAATTACACCCAGACACAGAACAAATGATCGTGCTCATCACACAGAGATTTGTCCTGCGTGGAAATCGAACCCACGACCTCTAGTTTACTAGGGTCAGTCAGGGTCACTAACCAATAGACTAACAGGCCCATCAAATTTTGAATGTTGTTCTATAGATTCCCTATTTGGAAAAGAAACAAAAGAGAGCTTTTTTTGTTTTTGTGTTGGTCCGTAGCATTCTCTCTCGTTTGGCGTAACCCAACGCATTCAATTCAAACAGGATCATACAAATATTTTTCCGTACACAAAGGTTCTGATAAATTCAACTAGTAGCAATATCGAAGATTTTGTGAAAATAAAATATTTAGCTTTGATCAAAAAAAGACAAATAAGTACTAACTCACGCGAGGACCTGAATAAGGACCTTGACAATGCTAAGTGTGTGCCTAAGTTAAAACTTAGCTACCATTGATCGAAACCTTAAAGTATAACCGGAAAATGCTTTGAGGCATTAAGACGCCTATGTACTGTTTTGTGCCTAATGTATTAAATAAATAAATAATTTTAAATCAGTAATCTATGGAGTGCGCCTAACAGAGTATGAACTGTAAACACCAGTATGAACAAGTACCGTCGTAAAATAAGTGTCAAACAGAGCGCGCCATTTTATTATTAACTAGCTGTCCCCCGCGACTTTGTTCGCGTGTTTTAGTTTCAACGGTTTTTCATTTTTGCAACATTTTTCATTTATGCTGCGCTCCTATTGGTCGTAGCGTGATGTTTTATAGCATATAGCCTTCCTCGATAAACGGACTATCCAATACAAAAAAAAAAACAATTCGAACCAGTAGTTCCTGAGATTAGCGCGTTCAAACAAACAAACTCTTCAGCTTTATAATATAAGTATAGATTATCCCAATACCCATTATTTCATATAGATTTTCGTCACACGGAAAATCACTTAAATTCAGTAAACGAGCGTAGTATGCACAGTAAAAAATTACTTACGATTATCACAAAGGGCTACTAACGATTCGCTTACTCTATGCTTGCGTATATACATACTTTAAGATCGAAACGCTAAGCAGAATAGGAAAACGCAAACCTAATAAAACTGAGATATTATTCAAAATTGAACTATACAGATGTTATAATATTCAGTGCAATACATTTTGCAAGCAAACATCACGGCTTGTGGTATTTCCGTAGCCATTTCCCGGACAATATCCGCAAAAGAATCCAATTCACGTAGTGTGTCGGATCGGACTGCGTTTTTATCTATCAAACGGCTTGGCAGTAGGTCTTGGCCTCTACTGTACGCTCTTTGATGTTGTGTTTCTGTAATTTGTAGATAGAATTATGATTTTGGTTACTTATTTTACTACCACCGTGTTCGGGACGTCTTTTTCATTTAACTACGGTTTGAATCAATCTTATATTGTACAAAATATATGTGTTTACTAAGCTTACAAGAAACCCATTGGGTTTTTTTCCTATATATTCTTAATTGGTAGTATTAAGTAGGTATATAAAGAAATCTGAATATTTTATCGTTTCGAAGAATATTTCGCTTGATTAGCATATTCCCACTTACCATAGGTAAATTACAGACACACTCGAAATCAATGGATATTTGTGACTAGCCTACAAGAACGGCTTTTTAGAAATTATTGACAACATTAGATATATGTTTATTTCATAGACGATCTAAATTAATCTGTCTGCACATTTTCCCCTCATTCAATTTACAAAGGACGATAATTAACGTCAAAAGATTTAGGTACATTTCAAAAATTAACGATACACTAAGTAAATCAAATATAAATAAATCAAATATTTAATTTGTAAAAAATGCGGTACAAAAGATGAAAAAGAACGTAGGGAATTAAATATTTTGCTAAATTTTATTAAATAAAAATTACAATATTACTTATCAATCTTTATTCATATTAATGCATTTTAAAGTGAACGAAGTATAAATATTTGTTCGTATGAGGCAAACAAACGTATAACGCAAAACAAAGGTAAGTAAATCTCAATTTATTTAATAGCTCCACACTTTGCAGAAATCAGGATTAATTCCCAAGTATTTAATCTGAATAGTGTGAAACTAAAGATTTGAAAATCATTAAGAAGCTGCAAGTCTTATAGTAGAAAGTTGTAACGGTTTTCACTGAGATATTAAATTGAGATGCCGAAGTTAAAATTGTTTGGCAAACTATTTATATCTCTTTAGTGAAGCGAACTCTGGACTAGAATTATTCTTTAGGATTTAAAATGAGGACATTGAAAATTTTCCGTGGAATACAAATGTCGTTTGACAGATTTTTCATGGAAGAACTGTCAAAAATCCAAAACATTTCCTTTGGTAATATTATCTGGCGTAGGAAAAAAATCCTTGCGTTAGCTGATAGACATTGACATCGTTAGCTAGCTGTTGCCCGCGACTTCGTTCACGTGGGTGTCGGTTATCGTATCAAAAAGTAGACTATGCCCTTTCTTTTGATCCGAGCTTGCCTCATACTAATTTCATCAAAATCCGTTCAGCGGTATAGCCGTGAAAGCGTAACAGACAGACAGAGTTACTTTCGTATTTATAATATTAGTACAGATTATGGAGGTCAATTTCTATCAGCTTACGATAGTGTTCATACTTAACTCTTCGGTGCTAATGAGGTAACACGTTGATTCCTTTTCTTAAAAAAAAGTATTTAGTACTACTTTTTTTTACTATGTAATGTTCTCAAATGGTAGGTAAATGCTAAAACCAATAGCACTGATGTTAACAAGTCCAAAACGTTTATTGCGAAACAAACTACCATTACTAAAGTAAACTTAATATTTAAACTGAATTTGAGAGCATCATTTAAAATTCAACGTTCTTTTATAGGCTATACAAAAAGTCTATAAAAATTCAAGTGGTTACATCGGCTAGGCTTATTTTATACTGCTCATCGCATTTTATTGCGTGCCTATTTGAATTTCTACGTGAAATATATTCTTAAGTATAAATTATGATCTTCATGTCAGTCTTTAGTTTCGTAGGTTTAGTATCACTTTCTTAAATATTATGAGATATAACTAATGGTGCTGTCAAACTTAAGCGTACACGTGTAACAGAATATCATTTTTTTTTATAAATAAATTTGGACATCATCACATACATTGCTTTGAACCCTAAGTAAGTAGCTAAAGCACTTGTGTTATGGAATTCAGAGACAACGAAGGTACCACAAACACCCAAACTCGAGACAATTAAGTGGTTTTCTGCATTGCCCGGCCGGGGATCGAACCCGAGACCTCAAAGCTGGCGACACCTTGGAAACGGGAGTGTACGCCACTCGACCACGGAGGTCGTCAAAACATCTAACATTTGCCTTGTTTAATTTTGTCGAACAGAGCCAAGTGTGGACACAAACATCGCTACGAACATTTGGACGATCATTCTAGCAAATGCTCGTCAAAAAAAACATTCTATTAGGTCTGACGGAAAAATTATAAAATTGCTCGGGTTCGTAAAAAGCTCGAATATTTTTTTTTAATCTCTTGTTTTGAAAAATTAATGAGTTGATGAGAAATAGGTAGGGTAGGGTAGGGTAGGTAGGGTGGGGCAGTTAGGTAGGTAGGGTAGGGTAGGGTAGGGTAGGTAGGTAGGGAAGGGTAGGGTAGGGTAGGTAGTTAGGGTAGGTTAGGAAGGCGGACTGTCGTTCGTCATATTGCTGTCATAATATTTACAAACTATAATACACTTAAAACAAAACTAAATTCCTGGCTTTTTTATTTTAATTATTTGTTACGCATTAACGCATGCGGAGCGAATATTTGTAATTAAATACAAATAATAGAAGGAAAAACTTAAACCTCAGGCAGGACTCGAACCTGCGACCACTGGCTTGACGCGCCAGTCGCTTTACCAACTAAGCTACCGAGGCCACTGCCTGGAAGTTTAAATTTTGCCTTCTATTTTATTACGGTTTGGGTTTCACCGACACTGATTAACAATCTGTTAATTCAGATGTCCGAGAGATGATGCAGCCCAATACTTATTATTTTAATTATTTGTTACGCATTAACGCATGCGGAGAGAATATTCGTAATTAAAAAAAAAAACCTGTCTTTTACCTTGGACAGAGAAGCATTGCCATACAAATCTGCCAGTCTTTTGGGTACACTTGCAGTCGACAGCGATGTAAATGAATTTTTTGACGGCATTCTTCAGGGTTTTTTTTAGTTGAGAGTTTAGTTCTGTTTAGTATTGCTTTTTATATTAAGTGTGATAATATAAACAACATTTGTATAATAACTTTTGTGAGGGGTATTCATAATTATTTAAAACAAAACGGTTTAATATATAGGTATAAGTCCCTAATCAGGACGGTGGGGGGCGATGGTGTCGCGAGTTGAAGGCGTTCGACTTGAAGTGCTAGTTGAGGTGGGTCTCCTTTTGAGTCTGAAACTAGTCGTGCGATCCCGAGAATATGAGTAAGTAAACTGTTTTGTTTTAAATAATTATAAACAACATTATTGTTTTGAGTGTTTATAATTATGATCAAGTATTGCTATTCATATAAACCATTGTTGTTTGCAAGTTTGCGAATGTGTTGCTGAAATATGTACACACGTAACAATTGAGAACGAAGTCCTCAACATAACATAATCTACAACAATCGAAGCAACACCTCTTCATTAATAATAACAGGAGCGTTCAATTGAACGAAACAGCCCAATTTCGAAGCTATTGATCTCACTACCTGTTATTGACTATATGACGGGCCTGTTGGTCTAGTGGTTAGTGACCCTGACTGCTAAACCGGAGGTCGTGGGTTCGATTCCCACCCAGGACGAATCTTTGTGTGATGAGCACGATCATTTGTTCTGTGTCTGGCTGTAATTTATCTATAATATGTATGTATTTAGAAATATATAAGTATGTTTATTAGTTGTCTGGTTGCCATAGCACAGGCTCTGCCTAGTTTGGGATCAGATGACCGTGTGTGAGATGTCCCAAGATATTATTATTTCCTTTATTTCTCTTAAACCATATAAAATACATTTTTAAATATATATTAAAACAAGATAAAAAAGAACAATATACATTTAAAAATATAAAATATAGTCTCCAACCGACATCGGGAACAGGGTCCAAGCTGCCGGTGGTTAGGGCTCCAGAGAGAGGAACCTCCTCACGATACGCGCCGTGTCAAGAAGTACCGCCTTCTGAATCAAACCCTTGACCCAGATGCCTAACGAGAGCCTCTTAAGGTGTTGGTCGAGGCTCTTGGCTATTAAGCCGTTGGTTGTCACGACTATCGGGACAATGATTGCTGAGTCCACCTCCCACATGTCGACAACCTCGTGCGCTAAATCCAAATATTTTATTTGTTTTTCTTTTTCAGCCTTCACGAGGTTCTCGTCATGGGGGATAGTGATATCAACAATCATTGCCCGGCGCTCTGATCGATCTATCACCACTATATCAGGCTTATTGGCTACAATAGTCCTGTCAGTGATGATAGATCGATCCCAGTACAATGTGACACGACCATTTTCGAGAACTGGGTCGGGAACATACCTGTAGTACGGTACCTCAAATTCCACAAGTTGGTATTTCAAAGCAAGCTGCTGGTGGATAATCCTGGCCACTTGGTTATGTCTATGCAAGTATTCGCCGTTAGCAAGACGAGAACAACCCGAAACTATATGTCTTAAGGATTCACCCGGACAGTGACATGCCCGACAAATGTCAACTGTGCCATCCTTTATGATATATTTTCGGTAGTTGTTTGTCATGATAACTTCATCCATAATTGCACATACAAACCCTTCGGTTTCTCCGAAGAGGTCACCGAAGCGTAGCCAAGCCACGGACGCTAAGAAATCTACGTCGGGTCCATGGAGGGTCCGATAATAGCGTCCGTGTAGCTCCTTGCTTTGCCATACATCCTTGCGGTCTTTGACGCTTAGTACGACAGGTTTGCGCCAGTTCTCCTTGCCTAAGGAGAGCGAGGTAAGGCCCTTATCCACTACTACCACATCTCGATGCATCCCCACGTCAACTTGGAGGAAGTACTCCCTGAGGTTACATACCTCGCGATTATGGAGGGTCTTAGCATTCAAAAAGCCTCGACCCCCACATTTTCGCGGGATATATAACCTCATTACCGATGACCGTGGGTGGTGCATTCGATTTGCAGTTAGTAGTGTGCGGACTCTCCTATCCAAGGCGTCTAACTCAGTCTGAGTCCACTTGAGTATACCAAAGGAGTACATCAACACTGGCATGACCCAACCATTAAAGGCACGCACCTTGTTACCACCTGACAAAAGACTTTTCAGTACTTTGTTCATATTATTATTATTATTATATTATTGTTATTGCCTTAACATGAAGCGGCGTCTGGTTTCACCTGTGATTAAAAGTATTAATCTTTTTATCATGGCGAAATTTTTAGTAAGATGGTTAGATAAGATAAAAATTCGGTGTCTGTGGTGGGGATGATAAAAATAATGTATTTTGTAAACTTCTAGAGACAGATTTAAGGGACAAAAATATAGATAATAATAATACGGGCCTATAAATGTCCCACTGCTGGGCACAGGCCGCTTCTCATATAGAGAAGGAACGAGCATTGATCACCACACTTGCTCCATTGATTCCAGTTTTTGGAATCCAGGTTTCTTCACGATGATTTCCTTCACCGATTGCCATTGATGTCTTATAATAATCAAGAAAGAACATATGACTTTGAAAAAGTCATACATATTTGTACTTGCCTGCAAAATTATTGAACTGAATAAAAAACAAATGACATTCTAACATCATAGTAAGACTCGAAACACCTTGGCATTAAATATTATAAAGTAGTTTAAACACAGCGAGACTCATTGGAGTTTACTGACAAACTGTTTAATACAGTTTTGTGGATTATAAATTTAAATATTACTTAGATTACTTGTAATGATTTCATAATAAATAAATAATGCTACATCATATGGGAAAAGCTCATGACGTGGCAGCCTTCTTTCATGCCCTGTTCCCAATAATACTTATTTGAGGTCACACACCTGCAGCCACCTACCTAAAAAGTCAAGTTTTTCTATATGTTTAGTTTACCAGCATTGTGGGTTGAATTCACATTACTAGCAATCTTGTTAACCCCTCCAGCTCAGCTATCCCACTGGTTCAAACCCCACCCATTGCACGTCAATAGTGCAATGGGTGGGGTTCGAACCTGCGACCTCTCGATCACAAGGCAGTCATCCTAAGACTATTGCCGCTTAATACAAATTTTTATTTAAGCAAAAATTTTCTTTATTCTACCACACAAACAAACAAACTTCACATTAGCACCATAGCGGGCTACTGTTAATAATACTGAACATTACCGCTCGTGGATCCGTAAAATTTTATTGTGCACGCACTTTGGGTAACAACCCTTGGAACTGTGTACCGATTACTGAATATCGTTTGTTTATATATAAATATTGGATTGAACATTCCAATTATGGTTATATTTTATCACTGCGATGATTTTTACGTTGGTTTTTTATTAGTAAGAGGATCAGAGTGATTGAAATTTTAATCTTCGAATGGTCAGTGCTATTTTGTGGATTTGATAAGGAATATTGTACTATATATCTATGGAGATGTATGGGTAGTGGTCATTCTGGTAGGTCCTTAAATTGAAAAGCTTTATACAGCAACAGTAGTTTAGTAGTTATTGCTAAATTGAGTTGGATACTCTGAGAATCACCTATCAATACATTAAAATTTTAGCCTTGTGGGATTTTTTTTTTACATTTATTTTATGATGATGCAACCGCAAGGTCCTTGCAAAATCGGACTTTCCTTGAGATTGAAATCTAGTTTTGTCAGAATCAGGTTAGTCAAATGGTTCAGTAGCTCTTAGTCTGTTATCCACTCTGATTTGAAGTAGCAGCTCTGCCGTTGCGCTTTGTTCAAATAAGTGCAAGAGTCGAACGCATCTTCATGTTATGTTCTGTTCAATAATATCAGAACCCTCAATATTTTCGAAAAAAAATCACTTATATCAAGTAAACGAGCGTAGTACTTACAGTACGGCACCACGGGCTACTAGCTTTGCGCGCATTCTATGCTTGTCTATGCATTGTATTCTCTAAGATTACTACTTTCCGTGTGGGCGTACTACAAAGCATTTCTGATAACGCCTTTAGAAAACAAAAAAAATGTGCGAATTAACTCCTGTTAATAATTAATTATTAAAAAATCTACATGGGTTATTACATCCACAAAAAGTCTAAGCATTTATTAAATGAATCGCACCTTTGCAAGCTAAATGAAGTAAATTATATATGAAAGGAGAATTAGGCCGCCACAAACTCAAGATTAGTCGTAAAAAAGTTGTTAAGAATTCAGACGAGTCCTATTGACTTTATGTTAGCATTTTATATGCTAATTTACATTTAGGTACGTGGTGTTCTGTGAATTTAGAAACACTGGCTATATGTAAGTAAATAAAATAGGTTATTTTATTTTTTCTTTGCTACGACGCGTCTCGTCTGTTTTTGTTTAAGTACAATTATTAAGAAAAAGTTGATCTTTATAAGAATATACAAAGAAATATGAGTTTAATTTAAATATGTATGCATATAAAACAAACTGTCCCGCCGCGTCTGTCTGTCTTAACGCGATAAATTCAAAACTACTGAACGGATTTTCGTATGATTTTCACAAATGGATAGAGCGATTTAAGAGAAAGGTTTGAGTGAAGCGAAGCCGAGGCGGGTCGCTTATATTAGTTTTCAAGTTATATATACATATATATAAATGAATTCCGTGGTCACGCCATAACTTGAGAACAACTTCACGATTTCTTTTTTTAAAGGTTTTGAATACTTTGTAGAAGGTTGTTATGTAAAAAAAAATAAGAAAATTGTGGAGAAAATTCGGAAATTTCAGAAAACTACTATTCTCTTCCTGCGTTTGACAGTTCGCGCGATTACTGAATCTGAATTAAGCAGACAGCTGTTTTTTTATTTTTATTTTTCGATATTAAAACTTTGAATGGTTAGGAATAAAATTGGAAATGAATTTCCAACGACAATATCGAACTAAGACAAGACAAGTTTTGTCGGGTCAGCTAGTTATGGTTAAAATAAAACAATTCTCATTAATGTGATTTGATTTTAATCAAGTCAAACTACGAGTAATAGCCTTTAATCAGTGAAACATAAACACGACAGCATGAAAACAGAATCGAATTAGTTGCTGCAATTCAAATAGCAAAGCGACACCGTAATTGCTAATTAGTGCTCGTCTAATGTACTACATAATGTTCAGTTTAAACTGTATGACATATTCATGAAATGTATTTACGTATAAATCTTAACGTTTAGTAATGTAAATAATAAATGTAAATAAATGTAGACAACATCACATACATTGCTCTGAACCCAAAGTAAGTAGCTAAAGCACTTGTGTTATGGAATTCAGAGACAACGAAGGTACCACAAACACCCAGACCCGAGACAATGTAGAAAAGTGGTTTTTCTACATTGACCCGGCCGGGGATCGAACCCGGGACCTCAGAGCTGGCGACACCTTGAAAACCGGTGTGTACGCCACTCGACCACGGAGGTCGTCAAAACGACTATCCTGTAGTGGCCTGTTGAGTCTAGGTTGTAATCGGTGATACATGGCTAGCTCTAAGCCGGGATTTTATAATCAAAAACTCTGTAATTAACACGAGTGAGTTTTGGTTACAAGTGTTGCTTTGGCTGTCCTGTGCATTAATCCTTACTAATATTATGAATGGTAAAATAACTCTGTCTGTCTGTCGCACTTTCACGAAAAAACTGCTCAACCGACTTAAATAAAATTCGATACACAGATAGTCTAAAGCCTGAGAAAGGTCATAGGATACTTTTTGCTGCGATAACAGACATCTATGCGGACGGAACCGCGGGTAAAAGCAAAAAGTCAAAATGACGAAATAAAAGACTAAAGAAAAGCACGGTTGATTCCATACTTTTTAATAAATCGATGTTTTATAACTCGCCTAAATAAAACCGCTTGCTTGCTAAAACAAGGCCGCTCTTGCGTCGCCGGCTGTAATTACAAATTAGTGCACACCGCTACGTGAGTGTCAAAAGTGCAGCTAACTGTGACGCAAGGACGGTGTTATGTACACAGCACTAATAAAAATAATGTTTTTTTTTTGGTGATATGAGTGTTTTTAAAAACTACTATAATGTAAAAAAATAGAATGATCGTTAAATATGAGTTATTTATTAATAAATAGTTCAATTGTTTTAGAATATATATGATTCAGTATAAAAATAAAATAAAATTATAGATTAGGTAAATTTATAAGTATATAAAATATTTGTTTCTCTAGAGTTAATGTAAATAAATTATTACATTTCAAACAAAAAAAATATTTAAATAGTGATCAATTTTTTTTATTTCATCTTCCATTGTGATGTTTTTCTCGTATGTTTTTTTTTTTCGTTTTAACTATGAAAATAATTAATTAATATTCAAAAAAGTTTACCGTCCCTATTTAGTCCTTTCCAAATAAAGGAAAAAATTACCATAGCTCTATTAACTTCATCAGGAGTGAGTTCGCTCGCCGTAATTGCAAATTAGTGCTTCGTGTGTCAAAAGTGCAATTAAGTGTTATATGGACTGGTAAAACTGAAACTGACACTTTTACAAGTTTTTTAGAAAGTTTTAATTAAACTTACTGCTTGTTCTTAAAATACAATATTCTATTTAATTGGAAGATAGAAATCATAGATGTAACACCCTGTTTTTATCTAATATATATATATAAAATAGCTGTTGCCTGCGCTTAAAGATAAAGATAAATTTATTTGTAAGAATATGGTACAGTTAAGATGTGATCACAAATATTTAAGTATAGCTACAATAAAAGATTTATCACATAACACATTATATTACACATTTATCACACTTACAACCAACTCACACTCACATGGATTTTCTAATTTACATAAATATTTTTAAATTTATCTAATAAAACTCTGAAGTACTGTGGTATGACTTTTTAATTAGACATTTTTTTATAATGCTTTTTTATATTAAATAATATTTAATTCCTTTAATGGTTTAAGTAAATGATTATAAATAATTGCCGCCATACAGAAAACAAAGACAACGAGACATCGCAAACTTTAAACTTTTGACGACCTCCGTGGTCGAGTAGCGTACACACCGGTTTTTAAGGTGTCGTCAGCTCCGAGGTCCCGGGTTCAATCCCCGGCGGGTCTATGTAGAAAACCACTTTTTAAAACTACTTTAGGTTCAAAGCAATAAATGTGATGTAAAAAAAACTCTTTTACCTTCATGTCCGTATACATTTATAGATAGTATTGGACAGTTTAGAGAAAAGGCTACTCATAAAATCCGCAGGCTCTTACCGCCGTCGGCTGCAATTACAAGTTAGTGCACGCCGCTACGTGCGCTGTTAAATGTGCAACAAACTGTGATATAGGGATTACGTTATTCAGAATGTGTGCAAGAAAAAATCAAAATTAAATTAAAAACGGTTCAGCTGTTTAGCCGTGAAAGCGTAGCAGATAGACGGACAGAGTTACTATTGCATTTTTAATATAAGTATGGATCATCAGTTCATTCAATCTTGTGTCCAAAATAAATAAGTAAATATTTTAGTTTTTTTTTATTCAAAAGAACTAATGGGCAATAACTGTAAAACGGCCATCTTGGATTTTAGGTCGTCGGTAAGGTAAAGTTTCAGTGGACTTTAACAACTTTATATTTTATAATAAATAATTAATAACTTTTTCTTTAGGCGCGTTGGGCAGTTTTTGAGATGGAAAAACCATTGAATTCGCGACCTGTTACCGTTACCGCGACCGACAACTCTGTATATACAAAATTGAGTACAGTATTCTAACATATTTCTCAGGTAACACACACTAAGAAAATATACAACTTATGTAATAGAAACATATACAGGGTGTTACTGAAAGGTATATGTATCCAAAAGGGTTGAAGAGTACAATTGTATGTTATAGTCTGTTTACAAAATTTCAGCTCCAAATGAGTTAATTAATTAATGGATTTTCAATTTTTCGCAATAATTATTCACCACCAAAAATTACAACCACTAAAGCATAAAGTTGTATGTATTCGTATACCCTTTTTAATCTATACTAATATTATAAAGCTGAAGAGTTTGTTTGTTTGAACGCGCTAATCTCAGGAACTACTGGTTCGAATTGAAAAATTCTTTATATTTTGGATAGTCCGTTTATTTCGCTATAGGCTATATAACATCACCCTACGACCAATGGGAGCGGAGCATAAATGAAAAATGTTGCAAAAATGAAAAACCATTGAAACTAAAACACGCGAACAAAGTCGCGGGGGACAGCTAGTAGTAATATACTTGTTAAACTTAACATCGTAACGTTTGTATAATGCACCTACTTCTTGTTATCTCTGCACCACCTCATGGTTGACTGGTAGAGAATGTTTCAGGCATTAAGTCCGCCATTAAGCATTCAATAAATAAATAAATAAATAAATAAAGCAATGTATTTTAACATTTAGCAAGTGACATAACAAGATATTGACAATCGTAATGCGGTGACAATTATTTAATTAAGTATCTCGTTTTGATCTGAAGTTTTGTAAACTGACTATATACCCGACCAGCTGTCCCCCGCGACTTTGTCTGCGTGTTTTAGTTTCAACGGTTTTGCAACATTTTTCATTTATGCTCCGCTCCTTTTGGTCACAGCGTAACGTTATATAGCTTATAGCCTTCCTAAATAAATGGGCTATCAAACACTAAAAGAATTACTCAAATCGGACCAGTAGTTCCTGAGATTAATGCGTTCAAACAAACAAACAAACTCTTTAGCTTTATATATTAGTAATATATATACAGATGTACTCTTCACCCCTTTCGGATAGATATAACCTTTCAGTAACACTCTGTATAAACGAAAATAAGTTTATGTAGAAGAAAAACAAAAGTCGAGCTCATAATACCACACGGAAAGTGGGTTACTTAAGCGCCAGGTTAATATAGAACCTTACTTACCAGTACTTTTGGTTCTGTGGTCAACTTCTTAGATTGTTTTGTGCCAATATGATTTTGGGGTCATGGACCGAATATTAATGCTGAATGTCTTGGTTTTTCTTATACTTTATTGGAGTTTATGCTAATGTAATAAATTTGGTAAGGTAATTAATGGAGTTGGGATGCAAAATTACTACTTACTTGTTAAAAAAAAACGTTTAGGAGCCTTCTAATAGGATGAGAGAATATTGACTGCGTATGAAAAGTAAAAATCTATTTAGTGCGTAAGTTAGAAAATAAACTAGTATTTTTTGCTTTTTCAAAATAGGTGAAAACTAAGGAGATAAAACTAATCAAAGTTCAGGGGTGGAGGTAATTACGTCACACGTTCCTAAAAAACGTGCAAACGTGTGACGTCATGCTATATGTCAAATCAGTGCATCGGCGTGAATTTATGGTTAAGTAACAAAAGAAAAAATACTTGTCAAATATTTTTTATTAATCTACAAGTCGTTTTTTTTTTTAATTTACATCCCTACTGAGCTGAATTGGTACCTAATCAATTGGTCCATAGTAGTAATCAATAAATTAGAAGAAAATTGTTCATGAAAAAAAAGGTTAAAAATCAGTATACATAGGCATTGAAAATAGGCCAACCTAGAAATTCTAGATTGACCAGTTAAATGCCTATCTGAAAAAGGGTTTTAGGTACCCTTTTTTGCCAAAAGGGAACCTAGAACCTATGTTACCTGTGAGACTCCATTTGTATAGTAATGCAAAATACTCGTAAGGTAAGAATTTAAATAATAAAAGCTTGCTATAAGTACCTACATAAGTATTAGTTACGCATGCTCCTAACATCTAACAAACACAGAGTACTTTTGGCTAACAAAGCTTTTACAAATTGAAATATTTAAATGTTATTATTTTTTTTAATCCTTCAATGTCCTTAAGTTCCAAGGAGATTTTATATTACCCAGTATAAAGGTTAGATAGGCAGTTGTTTCGAATATAGTAAAATACATAAAATAAAATAAAATTGTCTCTAACATAATCCGGAAAAAGAAATACAACAATATTTCTAAAATAACAAACTGACTCACTCTCGGATAACCATATCCAACTCCCATATAGGTAACATGACTACGGTCGAAACAACCTAATTAAAATATTTCGCTTACTTCAAAGAAGAAATGGGAAAGTTGTGCCTTTAATTATTGCCCGAAAATTTTCGTAAAATAATTCGTGAAAAAGCAACGGCCAATGTCGTACAAACCGCGGTGACTGGAAGAAAATAATTAATAGGTTTATTTATAATTGAAAATTTTAATTAATGCACTATTTGTCGTTATTTATAGTTATATTTTATTTAGTGTTATATTTAGGGTGTATTGCCAAAGTCTGATTAAGCAAAAGAGATAGCGATATCTGTCTATATATCTTCATCTCTGTCTATCACTAAAACTAACATGAAATTAAACGCCACAATATGGTCCAAGATTTTTTTAATCTTTAGTAGGTACACTCTAGTATTACGCAATTATTCAAGTCAATGGCTAAAAAACTACAAAAAAGAAAAATGTAACTTAGTACTAAAATATTAAGTATTCTTAGTATAAAATCTGCGTTTTCCAGTCATAATATATGGATAAGGAACGGATCACACGGTTAAATGTCCCTCCAGCGTTATAAATTCAAAAAGTTGGATATTTTAACGTCTCGATTTAGAGAATTTTTAAACCAATTCAAGAAAGCAACTTGAACGGAGATTTTTAGTAGCAGTTAAAGTCAAACTCTTTGTGTATGTGATTTAAATGTTTGTAAACTTCTCCTCGGCACAGAGACTATTTCTTAGTATGGGAGTCTGTTTTTTACTGAGTAGCTAGTGTGAAAAATGCGTATCAAGAAAGAAAAAATCGTTTATTTGCATCAAATGCGACGCATAACAGTAAATACAATAAGTTTTCATAGATTTTCGATTTAGTTCTAATAACCGATCCACTAACCTAAACATAGCCTAATTTTTTATTTTCCATTCATAATTTATAATAGCCTTGTACCTATCTACTTTGGACCGTTCATATCTGTTCTTCCATAGAGCAAAAGTGGATGAGCCCTGGTAGATGCCCCACCCCAGTTCATAGTAAAGTCTCAACAAGGCCTGCGTGTTGGACCTGTGTGCCCACGTAAGCCTTTCAAAGGACCGGATATTCTCGGCTGCAGAGGAAAGTCCGTTAAAAATAGGAAATACAATAATAATTATTAAAAATACTATTAGTCTGGGGAATGTGCGTACTTCATACTTTACGAATACGAGAATACTCACTATAATCGACTTTGTCCTGTCGTGTCGGATTGCCATCCCATCGGGCTATGAGAGTGAAGGAGTAGAGAATGCAACTTTTTTCTTTCCTCCAGTCATCTAATCTCTGTTGAGAATAACCGCCGTAACTGAGATTCAGTCAAGAGAACGTTATTTTACAATTCACAGAACAAGAGTCTTTTTTGAACAAGGGTAGTTAAGAAAAGGTGTATTTTAGCGTTAAAAGTTAAATGTTTTACAAATCTAACGTGGTGTTAGATTTTTAAAACAGCATGTAGTAAAAAACCTGTTCGAGCCAATAAATGCGTATTCCTGGTTCAACATCGCTCAGGCGGCTTCTTTATTACAAAACTGTACTGTAGTAAATTTAAAATGCAAGTGCAAAATTAATATTGCATGATAATTATATTGATATTAATATTGCATATGCAAATTTAATATTCAACCCCCTAAGAGGGTGCTTTGGTTGACAACGCTGTAATATGAGGATTTTTGTTTGTAACTAGGAGCTTGCATATTAAATTTCATGCGTCTAACTTTGAAAATGACGGATTTCCCGTATAAACTGCCAACTCGTATTTTACCCTTTTGGAGGGTATATTAAAAAAAATGATATCCGTGTCTGTTTATTTCTAAACAGAAGCTTATATAATTAATTACATGCTTCGAAATTTGAAAGGGGTTGAAAGTTTAAGTGAAATAATGATTCATTTTTAATTATAGAAGAAGAATGTAGATAATATACTGTATATAGATAATAGATGCCTCTTCGAAGTATCTATGATATTTTAGTCGAAAACGTATACACCCGTAAAATTGAGATACAATACCTTGAAACCCATATTATGAACGAACTGTGCGGTAACATCTCGGTTCGGCACCCCCAACCAAAAGCTTAATTATTACGACAATTAATATTCATAGATTTATAATTATAACACAGAAGAACGGGTAATAGGATCACGTGTAATACAGTGTTAATTGAAAGCTTAGTTTAATTATGACTCAATAAACTTAAACTAATATTATAACTTGTGTCGTGATGCCATAGTTATTTAATACAATTTTTTTTATAATCTACAAATTCTTAATAAATTTTTTGCAGGTACCAATCGTGTACAAAACACAAGTGTTTTTTGGTTTAAATAGGTACTATTTGCAACCAAAAAATCACGATAATTTAATCTATAATTGCAAAGCTGCAGTGAGCAAGTGTAGTGATTAAAGCTCGTTCCTTCTTTGAACCGGATAAGTCCTTGATAAATATAATATAAACTAGCTGTCCCCCGCGACTTTGTCCACGTGTTTTAGTTTCAACGGTTTTTAATTTATGCAACATTTTTCATTTATGCTCCGCGCCTTTTGGTCGCAGCGTATTGTTATATAACTTATAGCCTTCCTCAATGAATGGGCTATCCAACAATGAAAGAGTTTTTCAAATCGGACACGTAGTTCCTGAGATTAGCGCGTTTAAACAAACAAACAAACTCTTCAGCTTTATATATTAGTATATAGATATTACATATATATAATAAAACAAAAGAATTGTTGGTTTAAATTGAAAATGTAAATACCAAAATGAAAAATACACGTAGACGAAATAATAAGAGTGCTTTTAATACAGAAATTATTCAAACAAAAAAATTAAATTATAGATTTTGATCAAATATATAATGTTTGTACAGTCTATGAGTTTTTACATAAAAGTCTGTTTAACATACCCTCTAGACAGTTAAAAAACTTTTCACATTTATTTTAAAGAAATTAATGTAAATAATAATGTTCAAATATCTTTTAAGATACTGAAAAAAGGCCAGACACTTTACTTAAAGCACTAACAATTTTATTTTACATATTTTCAACATTTTCCAATTTAGCAAATGAATTCATCTCAAAAATACACTTTAAAAACTGTTACACAGTAAATAACGACGAACACTAAAACCTTTTTCAACGTTTATGCTTTAATTTTTATTATTAAAGCAACTATTTTACGATTGCAACACAATGAAAATACAAGAGAACAAAATTACAAATGCTGTCCCGAAACAATACATTTGGAATTTTCATACGAAATCAAACCGTATGTCAAGAGCATAAGACTTAAGTAAAATGTAGATGTGGATTTTTGACGGCAAATTTGTTTTGGTTTGAAATAGATTTTATCAAAGCAACACTGTTTGCTGAACTAACGTTGAATAGCAGACTATTAATTAGACTCAGTTTGATCACAAAGGATTTTTACAGGTCTACCAAATTAATTATGAACGTTTAAGTCGTTAGTAGACGTACTAATTAGTAGACAACTCTGTTTAAATGTAAATGATATACGGGGTGACTGGTTAAACGAATTGGAACTATACAGGGTGCTACAGAAATGAGTTTTTATATTTTAAATACAGCTTCTGCCCATAGAAATGAAACAAAACAACATTCTCTAAGAAAGTAATGGTCCAAAACAAAAAATTTGGCCCTCCCGTATTAATTTTGTTCTTAGATCAGCTCATGATAATTTTTTATGGAAAGGTCAAGATTTTTTGGAATTTCCTGTTATTTTCTTGAAGAACGTTCTTCATTTCTACGAGCAAAAGCAGTATTTTAAACATGACCCCGCTATTTCGTATCACCCTGTAGGCGCTTGTTAGAAATATATTAAAGTTTAATTATGTGAGCTTATTGTTTTTAGGCGCCTAAGAACCTAGACAAAATGAAATGGAAGTTTTTTCACGCATTGTACTTATCTTATCTCATAGATAAAGTTTATAAATACTGTAAATGGCACCTTTATGGTTCTAATAAATAATTATATTATCTTTGGGCCCGTGTTTTGAACCATTGAACAATGATTGGCCTGTTGGTCCAGTGGTTAGTGACCCTGACTGCTAAATCGGAGGTCGTGGATTGGGTTCCCACTCAGAACAAATATGAGCATGATTATTTGTTCTGTGTCTGGGTGTTATGTATTTATTTATAATATGTATGTATTAATATATAAGAATTTGTTCAGTTGTCTGGTTGCCATAATACAGGCTCTGCCTAGTTTGGGCCGTGTGAGTTGCCCCAAGATATTGTTACTTAGATTTTTTTTTTATAATAAATCATTTTTTTTATCATTTTCCTACCGTAATAGAATATTATTTTTTATAATTTTCCTCTCTTCAACCCGCAACTTAACCATGAATTCTTTGAAATAGGGCTCTTTAATCTAACCGGCTAATAACATTTCCTTTTCCTTAAAGACGAAGTTTATTCCGACTTAATCCACAGAAATATCCTGTAGCGAACAAGATAACCAGAGCTCCATTAGGTGCACCGCAGTCTGTGGTGACCAATGTAGGAACCACAGAGGCACTGGCAAAGCCACTGCTTCCGAATTGTTTAAAGACTTTATTTATATCTAGTTTTAGTTGGCTTAATCTAGTTTAACGAAGGTAATTAGAGTAAGCAAGCGAGGAAGCAAAAGTTTCTGTGCTACAAGAAACCTAACTATGAAATACTGTGTATGTTTTTAAATATTTATTGTATTTTATTTACTCGCTTCACTTCCATACTCATTGGACAATTTTAAGAACTCAAGGAGGTTGTTTCTGTAATAAAATAATTTAACACAAAACGTCAAATTGATATGTCAAACACTGCATCATTCATACAAGATTTATTTTAATTATATTTTCTTTAAAATAATACAAATGGTACGCAAGTATTGATGGAAGACGACGAAAAAAATAAAAGAACAGATGAAGATAAAACTACGTCGGAAGAAGTGAAAGCAATTAATGATAAAAGTGCACGAGCAGCTACCACAAGCGATGATGCAGGCCCGTCTGGAACGATAACACTGCCAGGAGCTGTCCACCACGCGAAATGTTCCATCCAAGCCAAGCCTGGTATATCAAAATCTGAACATAGCATACGACACATCATAACGAGCAAAGATGTTACAAATGCATTGAAATCTCTTAGCTTTGGTGCACCTGCACAGGCTATCAAAAATCTAAACCTCAAGGAGCTTAAAATCCCTATTCTAGACAGTGATGAATCAGCCGACAAAGATGATTCTACAACTCTAATTGATCTGAAAAAGTTTATGGCATCATGTTTCAAAATAAACAGAGAAACGCCGAACGCTATAGTTTTGGGCGAAATCCCGAATGTGCAAAACGTTCGTACTCTAATAAGTCCGGTTACAGAACCACAGGAGATTGCTAACGCCAGTTGCAATAACGTCCAAACTGAAAGTGCTCCAATCAATGTTCCCAATCCGAATGAAGTGATAATAACGAGTGGTATTGAACCAAAGCTGTCTAAATCTGATAAAAAGAAGACTTCTGGGAGCCTTTCTGAACGGTCCGACTTAGGTATCGCTCAGAGGGATTCGCTTTCAAGTATCGGATCAAATGTTTGCAGAATATGTATGACGCGAGGAAGGGAAAGGTTGGTCAATGGAATTGTACATAGCACCCAAATGTTTATTTACTCGGAAGAATTATTTATGTTAAGATGTTTCCTTATCAAACATGTTGAGTAAATACACTTTTTTTGGTGAAAACTCAGTTGAAGAGATAGGACATCGTGCATATTATCGAATACTTTAATCACATCCGTCATGGATGTGGTTAAAATTTCGATATGAAGTAGGTTTCGGGTCGAGCTTGAGTGACATTGGCCTATTGTGAATGTAATTTCCCAGGAAAAAAAACCGGAGAAAATGACGTGTAAAAAAGCAGACCTACCCAGCAGTAGAATAACAGAATCAGTGAATATATAGATGATAATCTCATTAAGAATTTACTTAGGTTTAATATTACGAATAATAAAATAATTAATGTCACATAATACTACGTCATATATGATGGAATATACAGTAATCCCTTACTAATAACACTATTCAGTAATCACCAATGCATCGACCGAGTATGCCGCAGGCTTTACTACCTCGATTACATTGAATTAATTTACCTTCAATAATCTAATATTGACCTTGCGTTCGATCTTCAATGATTACGGAAGCCAAAACTTCGATATAATTAATACACTGCTTTCCTCAACCTGTTTGCATAACCGTTTAAGTCGGAATACTTGATTTAACAACGAAATTACTGAATATAGACTCAATTATTACGGCACCTAGCCAAATCTAATAACTTTGGCTTTAGATTTAGTAAAAAAGTCCTTGTGATTTTTTTTTCTATATAAATATTTATCTATAATATTTATGTATTTAGAAATATATCTTGTAAATTCATCAGTTGTCTGGTTACCATAATGTAGGTTCTGCCTAGTTTAATATCAGATGGCCCTGTGTGGGTTTTTCCACGACATTATTACTATTATTATTTAGTGCTTTTTACAGATTTCTGCCTACTTTAGTTCTGTTTTCTAAAATACGCAATAAACCCCGTCATATGGCGCTTGTCAAACCAACGATGAGAAAACGAGTAACTCGCTAAATAAACTTACAATAAGATGCCAATCTCGTGTAAATAAAAGAGATACATAATAAATATTAATAGTTGATCGCTGTCTGTTCACTGGAACTGAAGAGACTGCATTTGTTTCTTGCGCCGACATGAGCTATCATTGGCAGTTCTAAAACAAACGAGCGAGTGTTGCGAGTATCGCCCGTCGCAATCTCACACACTCGCTTGCAGCCCAGCGACAAAAATATCGCAACTATACTCGCATGTCGCTGCTCGCCAACTCTTATCTAGTTCATACCTCTACTCGCTTCTCCTTTATCGTTGGCGGTGGGACAAGTGCCTTAGGAAAATGGTTATGTGTGTGTATGGTAGTAGGTATACTAATAATACTGCTTTCCTTTAATTTGTTTACTTTTTTACGCAGATTAATATCGCCGTGCAACTGTAAAGGGTCGCTGGCAAATGTCCACCTCACCTGCCTGGAGAGATGGCTCAACCAAGTGGGGAGGAACCACTGCGAACTCTGCGGGTTCAGGTAGGTTTACTCCATAAAATAGTTTGCTAATAAAGTAAATTATGAAAACTTTTTGGACTAGACTATTCAAACAAGGTATATTGCGAAAAACTTTGCTAGTCCCTGATGCACCCAGCCTATGTGCAAAACTTATATTTTTAGGAATAGAACCAACGAAGTCACATTTAAGTACACTTTTGCACTTATTCCAACAGACAAAGCCTTTTTTTCCTATCCTGACGTGAATTTCCAAAGTTTTTGGATTCCTGATGTATATGATTTAAATGTTTGTGAAGCAAGGCGGAAACTACAAACCGGTATTTTACAATTTCCAATAATGCCCGTTTAAGAGTACTAAGCTCCAGAAATTGTAAATCGTAGAGCGACATGGAATTCCTACCTACATTTCAAAATATTTCCCATTTAATAACTGGACGAATAGCAGAGAAATATCCGATAGAAATATTCAGACCAAAATATATTTCGCTATACAAAATGTATCTACCAATTACTCATTCACGAAACAAAATAATATCGCCAATAAACCGCAGACCGACAAAAACGTGAACTAGGAGTTCCCGATATTCGATTGTTAAAACTTATTTAACAGTTTCAAATGGAGTGGAACAGTTTGCCAACTTGCCTGGAGCTAGTCCGCGCTCTGATCATCAGGTAGGGCTGTCAAGAATAACATAGTTCCTAATTAGCCGCATTAGTAATAGTAATGATATAAATGAGATAGGAAACAGAGGGCGTTAACAGGCAATTGATATGGTATCAATGAAAGTTGGACTCAATACTAGTGTAACAATATGTAAGGTAATCAAACATATTTTCTAAAAATCCCAAATGGTTTTTTGGACGCGACTGGGTCTTTTTCCATACAAACGTATTACGCTGTTTTCTTTGTGGACAATGCTTCTAAAGCAATGATTTTTTTTCCCAAAAGATCTACGTTTACTTAATCCGTGTCCCTATTATTTCGTTTTTTCCAAAACAGAATCACTCAAAGAAATATGAATGTACCTCCAAAAATGCCCATTTTTTACCACCATGTTCCGACGACTATCAGACAAATTTGATAGGATTTTATAGGATTCAATTCCTCGGGAGTAGTGTTCATTTTTAAAAATAGTATAGTTATAGAGGATGATCGACAAAAATGCACTCGCACTCATGTTTCCTAAATCAAGGCTAAGATATAGATAAATCATATATGATGTATAAGAGTTTAAGTTGCGAAGAATTTTAAGTACTAGCCTACTAGCATAGGTAGGTACACTAAATGTTAATAAGTTCTAGGCAATGCAGCAAAGTCTACATCTGACAGCCCTGTGCTCAGGTAAATTCTAGCTACAATTTAATTCCTTCAATTGCAATATTGTGGTACTAGATTATGCCTTCGGCTTTATCCACTATGTATCGAAACGACCCACTTAATTTAGATCTGTCCACTTAAAATGTATTTTATCATCTTTAATTTACTAATGAACTATTTTATTTCTGAAATTGGTCACAGTTTATAAAAATAATCTCATTAGGTTACTAACACAAAGTCGAACTAGCAAATACTATTTTTTTTGACCAAATTACACATATATATAGAACTAGCTGTTTCCTGCGGCTCTGCCCGCGTGGATGACGGTTATCGGGGCAAAAATGAAATGAAAGCGGCAAAAATTTAAATAAAATTTGGTACATAGATAGTCTAGAGCCTGAGAAAGGACATAGGCTACACGCGGGCAAATCCGCGGACAACAGCTAGTCTTACTAATATTATAAATGCTGTAGTTTGTATTAATGGATGTATGTTTATCACGATAAAACGGCTGAACGGATTCTAATGAAATTTGGTACATATATAGTTTATTACCTGAATAAATACATAGACTACTTTTCATCATCATCATCACAGTTTTTTACCATCACGCAGTCGAAACCGCGGGGCGCAGCTAGTGATATGTACTTGATACTTTCGTTACTACCACAAACTATGCCATAAATTTAAAACCTGGCTAATACTATCTAGCTCAAAGCTAAATCTCAAGGAGTGTGGAGCAAAACTAATAGAGCCAAGTTGTAAGTTCCTCCATTTTAAATTTGGCACGTATGTTACTTGGATTTTCCCTTGGCGTTAAAAATGAACCCGAAAAGACAAATTCTTTATCTTTGAAAGCTAACGTGTCAACTAAATAGGAAATAAAAAAAACTTCTTTCACAATATAATTCTAAAATACTCGAAATACATCAACCGGAATTTAAAAGCGATTAAAAAAGTTATTGAATTCCATTCGACATATTTTCAGCGATTGAAAAAAAATCACAATATTTAAAAAATAAAAAGTGGTTAGTTAGAGTTGGTTCTAGTGGTTAGGGTTTTGTATATTGATAAAATTGTTCTGTTGATATAACGTATATATATAAGGTGCTTTCTCCATATATGCACATTATAATGTGCATACATTTAATTACACATACAACTGCATTATATTATGCAGTGATAGTCAGTTTAGTAAATCACTTTTTCACACAATAATCGTTCGCAATATCAGAAATTAAAAGAAGAGGAAAATTACATGGGCAGTTGGCAACGGTTTAATTTTTTATCCAACGAACCATAATAAAAGTCAATTCCAATAATGGCTTTGTTCATAGCTGTTCAAGATTAAGAATCCCATTCATCGGAGATACCCATTCGCATCCGAATTTGTCAAAGAATTTAATTCCAAATCAGATTTCGTTAAGGTTATTTCATTAAATGCAGTCGAGACATTTATAACTTTTCTATCTTTTATTTATTTATTTCGGTCTTTTTCAAAGAATACCAACAAACAATAAAAAAATCTGTTTAACAGTTTCCTGTGCTTACTCAATTACAGAAAATCTTATTATGGAAAAAGAAATATATTACACCTTACACCACCAACTAAACTATCACAAAATAAAAACAAAAATGTTGACAGATCACTATGGGGTATGCCTAGCTTCACATAGCTGATGAGTTCAAACAAAACCAAAAAAGTTTCGAATCGATTTCACGCGGTATATTAATGGACCTTTTCAAAAATTTACAACGACACTCGACACTGTTTCCAAAAATCCGTGTGAAGCCCTAAACTTGTCTAAAATTCCGTATTTTTCAGTTACCCTGCGATCCGCACGCCGCGGTACACGGTCCTACAAGCTCTTCGACTGTGGTTTGGAAATCCTCGGAATAGGAGCCATTTGCAGGTAAGAGAATAATAATGCACGCTTGGTATAAATAAACATGAATCTTAAAAAAATTAAGGACCAGTTTATCAATAAGTTGTTAAAGTAAAAGGACCAATTTTATAATGACTTGGGGAATTTTATAATCTGTGTATACCTATTTTAAATCGACTTATTAAATAACGTCTTTTAGTCCAAATGTTGAATCTTAGAACAATAAATATTTAAAAGTCACATAGTTATTTATAGCGTCTTATTATAAATTCTGAAAAAGACTTTACAAATTGGCACTCAATGAAATTGAATTATCAGCAAAAAATGCCGAACAATATTGAGACTCTTAGGACCAATAAATCTTTTCATATTGTTAACTTAGATTTATATGTTGGTACTTATAAATTGTAATCACTCAATAATATATAACTTCAAAGCACTGTTCAACAACTGGGGTTACAAAAGGTGATTCATTAAACCTTAACCCACAACCTCATCAAATAATTCTTAATCTACATCTGTTTTGCTAAACATTTCGAGTGTCGATTGTACCTCTCAGATTAACGATGGAATAATATGATTAGTTAGACTTGCCCTAAAGGACTCTGCCCACTCTAACGTATCATACTATGACCGTTATAGGGACGTGTCAGGCAAAACAATAGGGGTGTGAACTGGGTAAGAAAAGGAAATATCCATCCGCCAGTCCGCCAGATACATAAAAAATTAAAAATACTCGTGTTTTTTCTTTTATCAAATCAATCAAAAAATACAAAGTTAAAGCGCTTTAAAGTTCAGGAAAAGGGGCTTGTGACGTCAAATGTGGCTAATAATTGTAGCTACAAGTGACGTCACGCGACTTTTCCATTCACTGTATCTTCCTCATTGTTTGTTTAAGTAAAAAAAGAAAAAATACGTGTCTAATATTTTTTGATATTCTATTTGACAAGTAAATAAAAAAAATAGTCTGGAAAAAGTGTAGTCCTATTGCGTCAATAATGTTTCGGCGAAAGTTTTTTTGCCTCACACGTTCCTATTATTGGCATAGTATGATATGTTTTAGTGGGCAGAGTCCATAAGAAGTGCACTGCATTTTGCACGGGTATGATATGTTGTCGATCCTTACCAATGGGCATAGTTGTCCGTATCGGTCATGTTTCGTGTCTGATACGTCAATAGCAAGGTCTTTATGATACAGTGTAGTGGGCAGACGCCCTAATAAACGTTATCAAAGCAAATTGTAATAAATTGAATAGTTTATTCAATTAGTACTGTTATGAAGAGCTTTGTATTTTATTAGACCTTGTGTAGGTAGTTTTATCGGTTAATATGTAAAGTGAGGTTAGGCTGTTATATTAATTAAAAGTTGGTGTTCGAATCTTTTGGTACAATATTTACTGAATATAGTTATATTTTAATATTATTTAAATTTTATATAATATTATTTTAGGTTACACTTTATGTACCTACAGACAAAGATTCCTTGTTTCGCCTTTGCAGATAAATTTTGCATGGTTTCTATATTGAACCCTCGACGAAAATAGAGGACTGTTATAAGTTTATCTGTGTAGTGTGTATCGGTGTGTTTGTCTATGGCGTCCGCTTCTAAACGAATGGACCGATTATGAAGGTCTTTTTATTTGAAAGGTTATCGATGAAAATCTGATCAGATATTTGAACCTTGAAAAAGAGGGTGCATTAGAAAACGTCATCTAGCCTAATATTACTAATAATAAAGACTATACGGATATTTTCTTTCGGAAAACCTCGTTGGAGACAAAACTTGGACATCTGGTAATCTCATATTATTTTTATCACTAAAGAATTTTGTAGACAGTCCATTAGCCTATGTTTAGAATTTATAAGCAACTGACAGAATCAATTTACGTGAAGGACAAAAATACTTAGTGGTACAGTCGAGTTCATTAATATATTAGCACTGTCAAGGATTTAAAATATTGGGAAGATGAATATTGTGATATTGAAAAGGTTAATAAATTCTATAGAACCTATAGGTCAAAAATATGTCCTTATGTAAACGGCTCAATAATATAATGCTGCGCATTAGGCAATAATATATGACATTCCTTTTCAAAAATATATCTAAACTGTATTGACTTCAAAAATATCTGAGCTGGCTAAGCTTTTAATTATCTTTACATGCATGGGAAAGTTAATTATCTGCTCGGACAAATAAGATCTAGTTTACATTGTTACAGAAATGTGAGAAATGACAGTTGTTTCCATTGTTTTTCTCGCGTTTGTTTTTTTAAAGTAGTTCATATAATAACGTGCCTTTGGCTTTATACATGTTACTGGGAAAAAGCAGTCACATATTAATGAATCTAAATCTTGTTCACAATTTAATTATCCTTCTAGTAGTAACAATATAGTAAAGTTTTTTATTAATGAACTCGACTGTACCTACTTATTTGTTCCGCTGTGTTTTTTTTAATGAAATTGTACTTTAAAGATAATGCATTTATTTTTCTTTTATCAGATAGAATTATTATAATGCACTTCTTATGGACGAGCGAAAGAGGTCTCGAATCTGCAAATATATTACGTAAACCTAGATCTGTCTTTAAAAAATAGCAAAAAGTCTAAAATTTTTTGAAATTTTTATGATTTTTTTTAGCTAACACTAACAGCTTAATTTTTGGTATCGACCGAAATAAATAAATCTAAATAAAAACCATTTCCGCCAATTGGTATTAAATACAGTACACAAGACGTCGCCGTCAAATTAGAAATCACCTGAATGCCAAAACGCTTCATTGAAAGGTTAAAATGTGGAAATCTTGAAGGAGTTTTCAAGGGAGCCAGTCTCAATAAGTGGAACCCCAGACGGTTGTTCGCAGCTCTCAATATGCCCTTGTCACGTCAATTCTTGTCACCAAAGACGTGATAATAATCGATTGGTGGAAACTACGTCGTATGTTTGGAAAATGTGGAGAACATACCGTTAAAGTTTGTGTTGAGTGTAGTTTTAAAGATAAGGATACTTTGTGTTTTTATGTTTTACTTTACATTATTTTTGTTTATGAGTATTGCTAGCTATCTGTGTCTAAATAAAGATTACTTGGATGGTCCTGTTTTCTTACATCCTACAACACTCCCTTTCTTCAAAATGTTTGGTCCTTCTTCAGATTTCGATTTGGAGTTAGCATTGTATTTACTACTGTGGTCTCTATTTATTTAATACAAACATTAAATTTATTCCAAGACCAGCTGACTTCCTCCAAGCTCCATCTCTACACCACAAAATAAACAAAACTTCAGCAAACACCAAATTAAATTTCTTAGCATGTGACGTCACATCATTCAAAATTAACCGTCGCTCCTAAACGTCCACAATATCTCACGCGTCGCTATTGACCGCAAGATGGCGTCTCAAAGATGGCTGACGCAACTTGACGTGACACAACACGCATATATTGGATTTCTGTCGTCAGTCTGTCATTTATTGAATTACTCTGAACGTCGCTTCGGTTTTGCTTTGTTGTGTACGAAGAATATATTAAATATGAGTGAGTCGAAATTAATAATGTTGGCAGGTTCCGTTCGTTCGTGTAGGTATTATTATTTAAATTTTATCATTTTAGTATTCTTTATTCTGTAAGAGGATGAAAAGATTATAAGGCTTCCGATAGGGTTATTTTTTTACATTTTAATCTTATTTTTTTTTGCAATAGAGGAACATTATAATTATTAGTTAGCCCGAACTGTCCCACTGCAAGATAAAGGCCTCATTTTTCTTTTTTCCATTTCTTCCCATGATTGGCTAACTGAGGCCACTCATTAAGAACATTGTTCTTTAAAATTAAACACAACTTTATTCGAATTACACAAATATCGATTTGCAACACCCAGACTTTTGGAAATAACGCAGTCACGAAGTAGATGATGAAATATCTGAGCTATATAACACTGTCGTTTCAAATCTTGGGTTCGGCCGAGAATGCCGGGCATTAGGCACCACTTTTGACAAATACCCTTCTGACGCGGACTCCCCCCTTCGTTAGTTACTGCTATATTTCATGTTAGAACGCTGCAAAAACTGTTTTGTTATAGATGTCTGTTGTAAATGGATTAAAATTCATTTTTTTTAAACAAGCCACAATTATTTAAATAAAACAAGCACTTATTGCACAATCATTTTTACTAAGTAGTACCGCATATTTCTAAGTAAAAAGGTTGTAAAGGTTAGAAAGTCCTATATTTTCCATACAATGGGGTAGATTGTAACTGGGTAGACGGGGTATGAAAAGTCAAAATCTAATTAGTCCGTCATCTAGATCATAAGAAAATATAAGAAGATGTCTCTAGAGGAACACTACTCGCCCGAAAAACCTAACTCAGAGTTAGTTGCTAACACGAGTTTAAATGGACAATATTAAATGACAAACTGTCAATTTATCCTCGTGTTAGCATTTACGTCTGAGTTAAAAAATTAAGCCAGGCTTGGGCAAGCGGGCCTAAGTATATCAATCGGGGGAGACGTTTTTCATGCCAACAAAGATAAAATATTCTTTAATGTACACCACAAAAATTGCAGCATTTCGTGATACAATAGATACAAATCGATCGATTTCCGTTCACTGAGGACTTATAACGTTTTATTGATACGACTGATACAAACGCAAATAATAATGACGCAAATAAACCAAAGTTTAATAAGAGTCAATCGGAAAAACAACTACTTTATACTTATATGTACTAACTATATAATGGTGTGGGATGAGTTTTTATATTTTACTAGCTGTCCCCTGCGACTTTGTCCACGTGTTTTAGTTTCAACGGTATTTCATTTTTGCAACAATTTTCAGTTATGCTGCGCTCCTTTTGGTCGCAGCGTAATGTTATATAGCTTATAGCCTTTCCCAAAAAATGGGCTATCCAACACTGAAATAATTTTTCAAATCGGACCAGTAGTTCCTGAGATTAGCGCGTTCAAACAAACAAACAAACTCTTCAGCTTTATATATTTGTATATATAGATTTACATATATTTTTATTTCACAGTCGGATTGTCTGATATTCTGGCTTCTATCTACCGTGACGGCTGGTCTGCTTGCAGTATGCATCGTCGGAACACAATACTTTGTGATTGAGGGCAGCAATTTTGGTAAGCTCGACGCTGGCGCTAGAAAAGAGGAAGGTGTGTTTTTTAGCATTTTATTTTTTATTTTTTTTAGGAGTGCAAAAGGATTTCTGTTGTTTGAGTACAATAGGTCCTGTTTTACAGCCTGAGGTAGTTTCAATTGAGTTTTAGATACAAAACTTCTTTCTAGTACCTAACTTCTAAATGTCTAAGGATAAGAAACCTTTCCTTCATAACAAAAAAATAAGCTAAAAATAATGTGTTGCCTTACAATGGCCTTTTATTAAAACCTCTATACAGTATTTATGTATTTCGATCCTTAGTCAATTAATAAATAAATAGTCTTTTTCAAAATCCTTTTTATGGATTCTCTACTTATAGACTTATCATGTTGGACAAAGCAATTTGTATGACTGTGTTTCACATAATTATTATTTTAATGTCATGGTATTATTATTATTTTTTACCTTCATTTATTTTTCTGTGTAAACAAAACCTATTTGGTATTTTTTTTTTTGTGTAAATTAATGTATGATTGAATTCTTTTGAATGAATGAATATAGTAGCTTGTGTATGGATGTATGAGTCAGATTGATTCGTAGTATTTAGAGTATAGTAGGTAATATAGGATTGATTTTTTTTTTATCAACAGATGCATCGGCATTGACGTCACTTCAAGGTAATATGAATACGACTCCGAATTATTAATAAGAAATAAGTAATGGAGATAATAATTATTATTTATTTATTCATAGTTATTGAAATTTTATCTAATCTGACACCCTAGTCGCATAGCCAGATAAAAAGGCTTTCAAATATTTTATTGCAATATTTTTTTAGAAATATTGTTTTATTACTAAACTTTATTAATTAATAATAAATTATCTTCGAGTTTAAACAAAATTTAAACTCCCGCCAGCTGTCAAAATGATAGTGACAGTCATAGTTGCCAGTCAAAAATAAAGTCAAGTAATAACATTTTTTTTTTCTATTTGTTGTTAAAACAAACATCACCTTTTTGCTCTTATTAAAGAAAATGTTCGACAGTTACGTTATGTATGAATCAGTTGATTTCTTTCCAGGTATATCTCACCGGATCACCGAAACGGCCATGGATTTCTTCATGGCCATTGTCCTCTGCGGTTATTCCGTCACCGTGTATCTTCTGTGGAAGGACCATTACGTCATGTGGAACAGGTGGCGAAGGGCCAACGTCAATGTCAGGTTACTCCTAACACCTGACTCGAATCCTGTACCCTTTGTACCAAGAGCTAGGTATAATGTGGTTTGATTTTTTGCTTTAATCTCGTGTTATTTAGCAACTTTGTGTGATCAGTATTAAATATGGGATGCTTCTTATTTTAAGCGGGTGTTTTATTTTTTCTTACAATTATATTACTACTTTGTAAAAATAGGACAAAGTTCTAATTCATTTGAACAAATCATACAACACAGTACCATTGAAAAAATAAAGTTATATCATGCTAGAGCAAAATACTAAAATCTATGCATGTAGCATTGCAAATATCAGGGAAGCATTCAGCCCTTAACACTATTGACACCTCGTATGTATCGTACCTTGTCCATGTCCACTGACTTCGAAATATTTCAGTTTCTGTACCTATGCATAAACACAACATAGCTCTAGTCAAAAAAGTCACTAAAAAAGTAATGATTTGATAATTATTTCAGAGGTATAGGTACCTACACAAATGATAACCTAGAATTAAAACTGTTTTAAACGGATTTGTATATCTAACTGATAAACCACGTTTCCCTCCTCCTCGCTTTGCTATCCTTAATGCTGAGGGTCATGACAAAAATGCAAAAGCAATAAACCACGATTAAACCCGTTCAAAAAAGTTTTTTTAGGAGCTCTCAAATCAAAACAAATCACTTTTCAACTGTCCTTTTTTAAACCCGTTCAATACAAAAATCTAATCCGTCTGATAAATTACAAAGACGCAAGATACCTATAAAATGTTTGACACACAAACTTGTTTACAAACAGCATAAAGGGATATCAAGCAAGCGTCTATGATTTGCAGCCAGTGTCAGCTTATTGGCGTAGTGCCAAAACCAACCCCTCGAAAAACGTGGCTGTTGAGTGCCTTTGTAAATTCGTCGAATGAAAAGATTAGATAGAGAAATTTATGCAAAATCAGGTAACTTATGTTCGCAAATTGGCAAGCTGCCATCTTAAATTACCACTAGTTATAGTATAGTATCTGGTAGCCTTATTTTGTTTTAGAAAATTCAGGGAGAATGATTTCGAAATAATTATTGTGGCGTAAGTATTTTTCGTACGGTCTATTTCAATTTCAAATAGTATGTATTAATTTTGATAGAAATCTAACCTTAACGAGATAAATAGAATAATCCATGAGATATTCTTAAAAGATATAATCGTCAGGTCACGGTCCTGTCTCAAACAACAGCTGCTGCTTAATTATTTTTTTAATTTCAACTCAGAAGGCGAGTGCTCTCGTTGTCCGGAAAGGATAATAAAAACCTGCCAAGTGCATGTTGGACAACACATTTTGTTTTTCATAAAAGTCTTTGTCTGCATTTAGATTTTCATTTGTGCAAGAGTGCGGCTAAAAACTTAAAAGAAATGCCTGTTATAATCAAATATTTCACATACTTTTAACATTAACATTCATTTAACTCCCACATACCTAAATAATCTAAACTTGGCTGCTGAATGTATCATCTTGTCTCATCACACAATAGAATACCTAAAAGAAATACTAGCTTAATAATTACAGATCAAATTCAAATGTGACAACTGCATTAAAAATGGATTTTCCAAAATGTTTATTGAACGAGGAAAAATTTTTTGAAAGTAAATTGAAGAAAGCATGCATTTTGAAAATCATGAGTAGGTATGCTACTTAAGTTTCCTGTCTTGCTCAGCTCAGCCTAAATGATTTAACATCATCATCATAATTATTAGCCTATCGCCGTCCACTGCTGAACGTAGGACTCCTCCAAAGAGAGCGCCAAGAATGCTATGACATTGATAATATAGACATCTATTGTTTTCCTAATCCTGTTATCTATGTTTAAAATGTTCAAGTTCCAGTAACAAAACGAAAATTTAATTATTTTAACTATGAATTATGAATCTGAGAGCAAGCTATGAACGCAACTGTAGCGTAAAAAAAACAATGATATAAAATCATAAAGCCGAACGCGTCCGTTACTCAAAAGGTTTTAATGGCGGGCCGCGTTTGTTGACTTTTATTTGTTGTTGTAACGGAAAACAGAAACTTATTTATAAATAATATCGTAAATAAAGATATATTATTCGGGAAGTATACCTGTTTAGTTTCTACTAGGTTTTACACGTTTAAAACATGAGTTTCAGCTTCGGTTCGGCTACTACTACGTCAGGCAGCACTTTCGGCACTGCGACTCCATCCACTGGTAAATATTTAATGTGTTTCTTCTCAATACGTCTATTCTTATACCTATTAATGAAATTACAAGATATCCCAACATAACGATGTATTTTTTTATTTTTATTTACGCATCACAAAATGATAAATTCCAACATTCTAACCTTATCCTAACATTCCAATACAATTATATTGCAAAATATAATGCAATTTACATGAAAGTTATACTTAAACATGATATTAAAACGTTATGTATATCATAAATTAACGATATTATACAAAATAAGCAAGAAATCTATTGATGTACCTAAATAACCTTGCTTTTGTATTCACTCTTAATGTATTTTGTCAGGGTTCGCATTTGGCAGTGGTGATACTGCAAAAACCGGCCTCTTTGGAGCCAATAATGCAGGTAAAGTATTATTATTGATTACATATTTAGTTTCATCACTTAATTACTATATAATAAACTTACCTACAACAACAGTAAATGGTACAAAACATGTTACTGCTAGTAAAATGCTATAGATTATTTTGACAATGATAACAGCAGATTAACTTGTGATGATTTGTGTTATTTCCGCAAAATATGTAAATATTATCAATACTTTTTGGTTGCATCAGCTTAAAATCAACAATGTTAACAGTTGAATTTTTTAGATATTTAATATAATCGTGTGGGTGGTTTTGTGTGTGTGTTTGTGTAATTTTAGTTGACAATAACATTTTGCAAAAGCACATAAACTGTGTTTAGGATAAGATTATTTAACATATTTTTGTTCACTGGCTGAAAATCTTATGACTTCAACTCATTTATTTAGGTATTTAAACTTTTTGCACAAAATTGGAATGAAGGCAGACTTAATGCCTTAACATTCTCTACCAAACAATCAAAGGTAGTGTAGAGATAGGTGTGGTAGGTGCAATATCATTAGACAATATCATAATATATAGCAATGCAATGCCGAGGGATGACATGAGGTATGTCAGACTTGCACTGGTTATAAACACCCTGGTCCGGACCTTGCATATTTTGATTGACAGAGCAGAATTGTTAAATTATGCTCAACATGGCTCAAGCGCACATATTCATACTTTTTGTTTCATAAACCATACTTCTTTTATTTAGCTATGTCATTAGACAAAATATATCAGACATACTGAAACGACTATCTAACTGTATTCTGAGGAGAAACATATTAGAATTTTATATAATACACACAAAATTGACTCTTAAAAACATAGTTCATTTATGATATTCATTTTCCTAGAATGTGTTTAATGTATATTGCAAAGAATTGATTAGAATTTACATGATTAGATATCAAAAAATATATTTTAGCTGTATAATTTGAAGGTAGTTTAAAAAAATATTTATGTCACGTTCAACACCTTTCAGAAAACAAACCAGCATTTAATTTCTCGAGTCCTACAGGGGGAGGCTTTGCATTTGGTTCTGCCAAAACCACAGCAGCCACGTCGACATTGTGTTAGTATACATTAATTTATGTTTTGTATGAAAAATATAAAATAATGTCTTAACTGACTGTACCTTTACTCTCTTGGTATAGCTTGATTTGTCATTTTCTCCTAAATTTGATGACAAACATTGAACTTTTGGACCTCTCTGAAGATGGATGAAGTTGCCTGATTTAGTTATATATAAGTAGCGAAGTACAGCCATTGTTCTGTGAATCTATAAAAAAAATAATAATTTTTGACATTTCCCGCAGATTTTTCGCAAATACAAAGCTTTATAAATAAAAGTTAATAAAATTCCAAACTTAGTTATAACAACCATCATGTCAAGTGTTTAGCTTAACTGATTGCTAGGCTCAGCATGTATTGATTTATGTTTTTACTATGGAAAGCAACAGATTGTTGTTGTTTGACTAATATTCTTCGCGCATTACGATAGCATTTACCTCTAGAAAACATACCAAAAATTCATTCTCTACACTGATTTAAAACCATTATCATTTAAAAAAAAACCCAATGACTTCTAAAAAAAGCGTTACTTAGCCAGCATATAAAATATCAAAGTACTTCTTTCCGAAGTTTTTCTAACAAGTTACTTTTGATCTTCACAGTTTCTAGTCCAGCTACTACCAATGCCACCTCAGCATTTGGTGCGAGCAAGCCAATGGGCTTCGGAGGGTTTGCTTCACCACCCAATCAGACGATTGGCAGTCCTGGATTCGGCCAGCCGGCGGCACAGGTATGTTAAAATAATAATGGTGATCCACTGTAGACTTTAAGTTTGTAAGTACATATTACAAACTTAAAGTCAAACAAGGTAAGGTAAAGGTAATAAGGTTTATTTTTGTAATTTTCTGTGACCGCTGAAGTGGAGTTGATTCATATTCATATTTATTTGCATTCCACAATGTATAAGGGATTTTACAAAATGGCTTAGAGCTAAGTACAATCATGGACCCTGTAGGGCACAGCAAAATAAAATTAAACTTACATCTAAAATTAGAACAATTAAAAAATTTATATATAAAAATTCAGCGAATGTACTTAATTAAACTTCTACATTTATTTATTTTTCTTATAGGAACTTGAGACTTAAGCTAAGTATATATTAAATAACAGGTATTTATTTGGTACATAGGTATTTTCTAAAAGAACAGGATTGTTATATAAAGTGAGTTTTTTGTCGTTGTACAAACGAAAACGATGACTTCTATATCGGTTACAAAAACGATTGGTATAAAAAACTCAAAAAACAATTTTAATACTGTAGCGGAAAGAGTTTTACGGTAATAGTATTGATATTCAACATTTTATTTTGTACGACGACAAAAAACTCACTTTGTATATGTACTGTAAGGCTGCTCATACACGTACTGCGCGAGCTGTCAACCGCTCTTGCGCGTTAAATGAGCCTTCCGCTCTATTTTTTTAAAACAGTCAAAGCAAAAGCGATCCCATCAAAAACATAAATGAGAAATGAGAGCCAAGTTCAATATTATGATATATGCCTTGGTTGTTGACTTCAATGACAAAAGAAGTGAGATCTAAATGGGTGCCAAGTTCAATGGTCACTCCTAAAATTTATTTATAACAACATAAAATACCATTTCTTCTTATAATTTAGGATAATATATTGTAGCCTAAGGTCTGACTTGGCTAGTTCTTATATACGAGTTTAGTCTCAATATATGAGTTTTTGAGTAATGAGGGGTTCAAAAGTGGCTCCAAATGGTTCATGTAATATTACACACCGTGCTGCTCGTCAGTTCTGTTACTTGAACTTGGCTTGACTCGCTACCGTGTGTCTAGATCTAACTGCTTCAATCAGTCCGTGTGCGCGCGGCCTAATTCATGACAGTTTATTAACTTTGTCAAAGCAATTATACAAATAAAATAATTATATGGATTTTATTTTAGGCATCTCCACAGAATTTGTCGTTTGGTATGACGAGCCAGCCACAGCAACAGCAACAGCAACCACCACCTGCATTTGGTTCTCCAACGGCACAAGGTTAGTAAAGTGACCTATTTCTTTTGATATTATACAAGTCTTCATTTTCAATGTTGTCAGCAAACTAAGATGTTACAGTACTAGACTTTTACAAGATGCCAGTGTAACCAGTTAATCTTATTGCCTAACCTTTTCCCATACAATGTAAGACTTGGGATTTCAGTTTTACCTTCTGGTTCAAGCTGAGTAACATTTTTCATTTACTTTATCCCCCATTTACTAGGTAATATAAAATGTCTTGGACATGTAGTCAACAACATCAAAAAATTATGTCAGCAAAGAAAAACCACTAAAGTACTATTTTCTTCTAAGCAGGGAAATTTTTCAGATGTTAATAGATTATCACCCTCGTCCCAACTGCGAAAAGGTCATTTAATCCTTTACTATCAGTCAATCCGGATTCAAGTACAATTAAATATTGTAATGAAATTAATTCAATCATAAAATCTTGTCCACAGCAACAGCTTTCGGCTCTTCACCAGGCACTGGTTTTGGATTCAACAAGCCCGCTACAACCACTACAGGATTCGGGTTTGCGACACCCACATCAGGATTCTCGGTACCTGCTGCTAGCACTGTGAGTAAATTGCTATAATTTTTACTGTTAAAGGTATCGTGTACATAAAATAGGTCTTTTGGTACGGTTTCTCTACTAAAGAACTAGAATTTAGTTGTGTCTTGAGACAGTTCTGTTGGAAATTAAGTAAAATGTTAATCTTGTTATTAAATCTATACTTTAATATATAAAGCTGAAGAGTTTGTTTGTTTGTTTGAACGCTAATCTCAGGAACTACTGGTCCGATTTGAAAAATTCTTTCATTGTTAGATAGCCTATTTATTGAGGAAGGCTATAAGCTATAAAAAATTACTCTGCGACCAAAAGGAGCGGAGTATAAATGAAAAATGTTGCAAAAATGAAAAACCATTAAAACTAAAACACGCGGACAAAGTCGCGGGGAACAGCTAGTATATAATATAATATATATAAGCCTAAATATATAATGTAAATAAGCATAATATATAAGCCTAAATTAAAGATATTTTTTTATATAAATGATATCAGTCAAAAATAAGGAATTCAAGAGTTGCAGGTTAGTTCTCTTGCTGCCGGACAAATGTTTTCCCCAATTTGCTTTAGGGAATTTTTTCCATTTGCGAAATCTGACTCAACATACACACTCAGTAGAAAGTGCACAATAATATTAAAATAATTATACTTTCTCAGGCAACAACTTCAACAGCCCCACAAACGACGCAGTCATTCTTATCGTCCCCACAAACGGGCGCGACGATGGGTTTCAATCAGAACGCGTTCGGTGCTAAGCCCGGATCTGCTTTCAGTTTCGGTGGGGGCACTGCACTGAGAGCACCCACACCTGGCTCTGGTAAGTTTATAGATCCTATCGGTCAATCAATATTATTGTATAGGTCATAGACAAAAGATATAATTCAATGCAGGTATTGTAAATTCAAAAATATCTTAATATACTTTATTGCTTTAATGAAAGTCGCTGTAATATTTTGGTGTACAAGTCAAAGTGTGATTTTTTTAATATCTTAGTTATAATTCGTTAGTTCATTTATTATTCGCACCAGAGACCATGTTCAATGTTGCTTGCACAATCGTCATTTCAAATTTTGTATGTGCCAATTAGTCCAAACAATTAAACCCTAACTATATTTTTAACTAACAATATTTCCTCAAAATCTTTATTTTATTTTGTATTTTTTAGCGCCTACACCAACTACCGGTTTCGGCTTAGCCGGCCAGCAGCCACAAGCGACACAATCCGGGCTTAGTTTCGGCACTACAACCAGCACAGCTCAGCCACAACAACTATCGACACCTAATACCGGGCTTGGTTCTGGACTAAGCTTCGGTGGCCAACAGGCTGCGACACCGGCCTTTGGCACTGCAGCTCCAGGCTTCCAAGCCCAAGGAGGGCTTAGTTTTGGTGGACCTGCTACTAGTACCCCGGCTATGTCTGCAGGTAAACTTTGAATTGTATTTGTGCATTTATTAGTCTGAAAATTGTCAGTTTTATAAGAAAACCAACAAAAAATAGTATTAATGTAATATTTAGGATCACAAATAAAATATTGTTTGTTTTTTATGAAACAAATTTTAAATATATACCTTTAGGAATACAGTGGTTACTCAGTTTAACCAATTCTAGAAGCAAGGAGATCTATAGTTCTGTTTAAACCATGGCATAGTCCATTCATTATGCTTACAATTTTGTTTTCTTTTGTTTGTAGCACAACCTACAACCGGCACCGGGCTAAGTTTCGGAACATCCCCAGCTAGCCAGCCACAAACCGGGCTTAGTTTTGGTGCCCCCGCCTCAACAGCCCAACCAACAACAGGTCTTGGTTTCGGCACACCAACTACAACTAGCCAACCATCAGGGCTTAGCTTTGGCACAGCCGTATCTGCACCTACTTCACTTCTCGGTACTTCAACAAGCCAACCAACAACTGGGCTTAGTTTTGGAACAACGCCCACAACGGGGCTTAGTTTTGGAGCCACAACGACTGCGTCAACCGGGCTTGGTTTTGGAGTTACAACATCGGCACCAACAGGGCTTAGTTTCGGCGCTCCCGCTTCGTCAGCACAATCTATTCAACCGGGCGCCGGTTTTGCGTCCACAACTTCAGCGGCCGCAACTTCTGGTATAAGTTTTGGAACAACATCAACACCAGCTACTGGACTATCAACAGCTCCAACAACCGGGCTTAGTTTTGGAACAAGTACAGCCTCTACTCAAGGGACGGGGCTTAATTTTGGAAGTACTGCTACGTCGGTGGCCCCAATTGGGACTGGTTTTACTGGGTCCAGTGCTCCAACAGGGCTTAGTTTTGGAAAACCTATTACAACAACTGCTGTCTCTTCTGCAGGTAATAATCAAATACTTTTTTTTACTTAAAAGATAGTTTATAAAAAAAAACGCAATAATAAGTCACATAACATTATGTATTTATCGTTGTTAATGCTAAAGGCTAGCGCACATTTCAGTGGGACGAGCCGCATTGATCAGTTAGGTACATTTTATATTAGCGATTTGCGATGCGTTGCGGTGCGGCCCGCCGCGGCTGCAGTATGCGCCAGCCTTAATTGTATTATAAAAACAAAACTGGCATGATATAAAGTTTTAAAAGTAATTAATTCTTTAATCAAATTATTTCATATGACATGATTGAAATAATTTGATTGACATTTTTGGTAAAAAATTTAGCCTAAAATATTTAATTTCTAAATTATTACGTATCTATTTAGGTAAATAATATACTTAAATAATAAAAACGTTACTTTATCTCTATAGAAATTGCTTGCTTGTATAATAACTATCGTGAGGAGTATTCATAATCATTTAAAACAAAACGGTTTACTCACGTATATTCTCGGGATCGCCCGACTAGTTTCAGACTCAATAGGAGACCCTAATCATGAGCGAGTCTAACTGACTCGCGACACCACCGCCGCCGCGTCAGCTCATGATTAGGGACTCCTATTGAGTCTGAAACTAGTCGAGCGATCCCGAGAATATACGTGAGTAAACCGTTTTGTTTTAAATTGCTTGCTTGATAATAAATATGTATATTATATCTGATAGATGTCTATCCACACTAATGTCATGCAACGAGTTTACCAAAAAAAAACACATAGGCAAAAACATATATTTAAATCATTTCTTTGCAAGGCCTTCAGCATTGCCTAAAGCTAATATCAATTTATATACTTTGAAAATATCAAGTCAAATATTTTTTTTAAATTCAAAGACAAAAAAATCATTATCCTATATTAATAATACAGTTTCTTTATCTTTCAGCATCTACCACAGCCCCGTCAGGCATCACAGCGCTCGGCAAAACCACTGCAACAACCACAATGGCTTCACTGACCACCGCTACCACGTAAGAAAATTATGTATCTATAAATTAACATATCCAAATCACAACCCAAGATATCTATCTTGGGTTGTGATTTGGATATGTTAATTTATAGATACATAGATAGATAGAATAATAAAACAAATAGATTCCTATTACATATATACTAAAGGTAGTATGTAATAGGAATATAAATCTATATTTTAACTAAAATAATACAAATGAAAGAAGATTACATGTAGCGGAGATGAGAATGTTAAGATGGATGTGTGGAGTGACGAAAATGGACAAAGTTAGAAATGAGTATATTAGAGGAAGTTTGAAAGTGGCACCAGTAACAGAAAAACTGAAAGGATATCGCTTAGGATGGTATGGGCATGTAATGAGAAGGGATGAAACGCACGTGAATAAAAGAGTGATAAATTTGGATGTGGTGGGCTGGGGAGGAAGAGGAAGGCCGAAGAAAAGGTGGATCGATTGCGTGAGAGATGATATGCGGGAAAAATCAGTGAATGACAGTATGACGGCTAAAAGAGCAGAATGGAAGGAGAAAACATTGTGCGCCGACCCCAAATAAATTGGGAAAAGGGCAGGAAGAAGAAGAATACAAAAAAAAAGCTTTGCACTTCATCTACAAAATCATCTTGATCCTTACATCCTATCTTGATGATTACAGCAAATAATATTTTATTGATTACACAAAAGTGTTGATTAACCTAACTTTTTAATACTAAACAGATCTTGTAAGCCGTATAGTAGATACTACTCAGAGTTTTATTCTTTCACCAAAAGAATAAGATTGTTGTATTTTCTTTGAACCACATTTCAAGAGTTCATATTCATAATGTTTGTGATTATATGTGCTTAAAGTGGATATGAAACCTAATTTAAAGATAAATAAATGTCAATCTTCCTTCAAAAAATCTAATATAAAACCAAAAATATTTATAGAATACTAGCTATGCCCGCGGCTTCGCTCCTGTCAACTGACTACATACCTACCTATTTTCTCATTCACTCACTCACTTTTTATATTATGTTTTTTTTTTATAAAAACTTGGTCCTTACAATAAGAAACATAACAAAAAAAGATTTATCCAATTTGGTGCAGTCGTTCAGAAGTTATCGCGTGACGAAGGGAAATCGCGACACCTACTCATTTTAATAATTTCCATCAATTACAGCACGACAACAGCAGCGCCTCCTCAAATGGTATCATCAATAACTTTCGCACAACTGGAAGAGAACATCAACAAATGGACGCTAGAGTTGGAGGAACAAGAGAAGACCTTTATCAATCAGGCTACGCAGATCAACGCATGGGATCGACTGCTCATCGCTAATGGAGAAAAGGTATTAAATTCTTAATAAGGACATATTTTACACCAATTTTCCAACCACCTTATTAATTAATTTGTAAATTAATAAATAAACTTATGTTCGTTCCAATACGTAAAATACGGGATTCATCTCAATCCGATAAGACTGGATGCCGACCCCAACATAGCTTGAGAAAAAGGCTAGAAAGAAGACCTATTTAATAAACATGAACAAAACAGAACTCATGTTCAACCTTCACCCACAGATCGTAGAACTGAATGACGCCGTCCAATCAGTTAAGAACGAACAGCAGAGTTTAGAACACGAGTTGGAGTTCGTGCTAGCACAGCAGAAGGAGTTGGAGGACTTACTGGCGCCGATGGAGAAACAACTGCTGGAAGAAACCGGGGATCGACTGAGAGATCCTGAGAGAGAACACATGTAAGTTAGATGCAATTATGTACTAATTAGTAAATAATATTTTTTGAACTGCCGAAGTCGAGGTCTCGGGTTCCACTTCCGGGTCGGTACAGCTCATACTCATACTCAGTACGGCTATAAAGATGTAAATAATTAATTTAAGAAAGAAATAAAAAAAACGTGTATTCCTTATTACGTGTCTGTGACATGCTATATTATTTATTTAATATTATTGTTCTGTTTTCAGGTACACTCTAGCAGAAAACCTGGACACACAGTTGAGACAGATGTCTGAAGACTTGAAGGAAGTTATAGAACATCTAAATGAGACCAATAGGAGTCAAGACAGTAATGATCCAGTAAGTACTACGGAACCAATAAACGAAATAATAAGGATACATGACTGGGGTATAAAAGACGAAATATCTTTAGTCCGCCAGTTAAAAAAATAAAAAACAATTGATCAAGTATTTTTGCTTCTTGAATATAAGAAAACACAAAGTAGGTTAAGCTAATCAAAATTCAGGAGAGGCTAATGAAGTCAAGCTCTCGCACAAAATGGTGACGCATGCGCACATGTTTCGTAGTTAGTTATTTGTTACGTAAAAAAAGAATAAGAAGACACATTGGTTTTGAATCCATAAAATAAAATCTGAGTAGATCTCACAGTAGGAATCAAAGGATTTAGAACAGTAGGAATTAACTAATATATTATCTTTTACAGATCGTTCAAATCGGCCGCATTCTCAACGCGCATATGTCATCAATGCAATGGATTGACAACTCCATAGCGCAAATATCAACCAAACTGGACCAATTAAAGGCGACTCACGACACACTTCGACGGGACAATGAAAGATCATTCCAATTAACATATAACTGAAATTATTATAAACTAATTTGACGTTTGCGTATCATTCGCAAACGTTCACTTTGTGAAGTATTAAATAATTTAATATGGAACTGTTGTATAATAACTATCGTGAGGAGTATTCATATTTTTTTAAAACAAAACGGTTTACTCACGTATATTCTCGGGATCGCTCGACTAGTTTCAGACTCAACGCCACCGCGTCAGCTTATGATTAGGGACTCCTATTGAGTCTGAAACTAGTCGGGCGATCCCGAGAATATGCGTGAGTAAACCGTTTTGTTTTAAATAATTATGGAACTGATTGTTATAACTTGAAGAATTGTTGGATTTTTTCTTACTTATTATGTGCTGTTTACCTTTTGAGAGCCGCGGACATCTATGACGTGTACTAAAATAATTTTAGAATTCTGGCTGAACCACTCTGATTTACAAGTATTTTTGCTCGGCTCCTAACGGTCGTGGCTTGGAATTATGTAGCTTAATCCTACCTCAAGAGTTGGGCCATCAAACAGTAATTGATCTGCTTCAAACTCTTCAGATTTTTTATGTTAGTACACACTAGTATTTTCGCTAACTTAATGATTTGTGGTCTTCAGCATACCACAGTGGTGTGATGTGTATATACGAACTTTTCAGTGCATGAGCGATTTCAGAAGAATAGTTGAACCTAAAAATTCCACTCAGTAAATAAACATGTTTTGTAGCCATTCCTTGAACATTTTAACATTTTAATTGTGATAAACATTCATTTTAATTAGTACATTTGTCATTCGTTTTTATTTTAAACACTATGCAGTCATGTTTTTACTCTGATAAAAGAAATAGATCTGCGCCTGATAATGTTAAAAACATATTTAAAATCAAGTTTGCTCCTTTGACTAGGCGTGTAAATATCGAGTGTTAACTGTTACCACATAATAAATGTTATTTAGACCTCTTACGTCATAGCTTTTTTAAATTAATAATATTGAATTTTTGTACATTTCAAGTACCTAATAGTGCCTGTATACTTAAAATAGTAATTTTGCGAGATACTCTCCCGATACAAACTTAACTTTATGGCGTACCTAATATGTCGTATCTGTCGCTATATTACATGTAAAGTGACAGAGATAGCATGAGAGTTTCCGGCGTCGTAAAATTTAGTTGTGTTTGTTATTCGCCCAACTGTGATGTACCCACTCTACATTGATTAAGTAAAAACAAATTCGGATTATAATATTGACAGGTCAATTAATGTAAAAAGAATAATGGATGATGTAAAATAATTTCTTGTAGCTATCCCATTGAATAATTCCTATGTAAAAATTGATAATATTTTGTTATTGATATGTAAAAACTTGGAATTTCGTGAAGTAAAGTGATTTATTATAACGAAGTCTTTTGTATTTTACTTAAGCCCACTTGCAAGAAAAATATAACTCGAAGTTAGTTGCTACAAGAGGTTAAATTGTCAAACTGTACATTTTAACCTCGTGTTAGCATTTAACTCCGAATTAAAAACATAACCCAGGTTTGTGCAAGCGGGCCTTAGACCCCATGTCCTTATAAATACTTACCATCTCTAGTTGTTTCTTTTACTGGTATGGTAAATATGCCAATTTATGGATACCTACCCAAAGGATGCCAATGGGACCCTATTACCTACATATTAAGCCTCTACTGTCCATCTGTCTGGCAGCGGGCTGTATCTCAAAAACCGTATTAGTGTTGTTATTTTCACAAAGAGTATTTTTATTGCCGTTATACGAGCTAATAAAAAACCAAGATGGCAAATTTGAAATGACTTGACATGACCATAATTAAATACAAGTTCATATTATGTAGTTTTATCACAATAATTAAGAGCATTATGGTCAGATTAGCAGACGGATAAAAAAATAAGGAGCGACGCGAAAAAGTGCAATTTAAGTCACGCGATATTTACTTAAACTGCCGCTGATTCCCTTGTAGGAAAACTAATAACTCAGTCTGGATCGACGCGTAAGCACGTTAGGGTTGTAGACTTGTCACCAAAAACATTTTTTCAGTTTTAAGTAGTCGATCACGATTTAAAAAAAAACTTTTATAGGCTGATATAAAAGTTTTATATTATTTTTAAGTGAAATTTATAGTTATAAAAATGTTTTCTTGTTCGGCGGGTCACAACCGGTTCAAATTTCGATTAATTGGCTTATAAAAAATAGCCTTCATCTAACAGTGGTAAGATAAGTGAAGTGAATGAGAATTATAAACAATATTATATTAACTTAAAACATAAATATTTTAATAAACAATGCCCCCAATAAAACACTGTAACTTAACATTTTCGTCTGTCGTTAAACATAGAATGACTAGTTTTCTATGCACTATACTGCAAACCGTCCTGTTTGTAGATATTTGGTCTGCACTGAGGAACATCGATAGTTTTTTGGCGTCAACCCTGCAGTAACAAACTCGAGACATGTCTTCGTTCATTTGTGTTTCGGTTTCAGAGTCAGAGTGGTCTATTGGGCCTGTAAGTAAGGTTCAGAGATATATTGACGTGACAACGTCTTATAAATTGGTTTGCCGGGTGACACTTCAAGAAACTGGGTAACGCTCCGCTCACGTTATGCGCTCACAATGAGAGCGAGTGAGAGGCACGCGTCCCTTCCACTCGGGCATGGTTAGCCCGCCTAAGAGCGAGAGAGACAGACATTGACATTGACAGTCGTTGTCACGTAAAACTTTCGCCCGTATACCGACTTTACAGGCAACCATTTTTTTTTATGATTATTACACATAGGCCCCGATTCTGTTAAACCCACACTAAACTTATTTTAGGCCATCGGTATCTTTATCACTTGCACATAATTTGAAAAGGACAGACGAAAATAAGAGCTGTCAAATTTAGTTTAGTAAAATTCTCATACAAATGTACCGACACAGTGATTCAAGGCGAATACTGGTTAGACATTTCTAAGTTAGTTTTTCAAATATAATTCCCTTTTTGTTGTGAGTTGTTAATATCCAAACCTATTGAGTAAAGTATCAAAATAAAGGATTATATTAATAAATGGTGTAAAAAAATATGTGCAACTTGTATGTTAAAAATTTAGTTTGGAATAAGAAATGCTAAAGTAAATAATAATTATTAAAAGCAAACAATATGCAATAAGTAATTATAACTGATAGCAGGCCATATTTATTGATTTTAAAACTATAACTAAATCACACTGTATACATTACCTCCAAAAGCCTCGACTCTTAATCCTTTAAACCTTGTTGACACTTTAGCCATATCAGTCTTGATCTGTAAAGTCAGTCTGCCCTCAGCGGACGCCCTGATCACTACCTCTGACGTCATAGTCCGCATTCTGTCAATAGTGGTGCGTAATTGTTTTAAAGATGGCAGTTCTATTGATATCTGTGTAAAAAAAGATTTTTATCAAAAATAAAAATCAGAAATCTTCATCGCTTCCTAAGTGCTTTAGCTTTAGGGCGGAAACGGCTCAAGAAACTCCACAGCAGCACTATGTCTTTCCGATAACAATAAAAATAAAGATCATTTAGGGACCGCGCTGAATAAAACAGTGTTTGACGTTGGAAAGTATCTATAAAATACAGCAAGCAACAAAAACCCTGTCTTTATGAGTATTATTCGGCATCGTACTACACATATAAGTAACTATTGGAAGATTTTGGGATTATTATTTTTACCCAGTGAATATAATTAATTAAATTAAAATAAAACTGATATAAGGCAACACTGATCGCTCGACAAAGTTCATGTATACTATCTACAGTTTCATATCAAAGAAGCCATTTGAGCGACCAGACTATAAAAGTAACAGGAAGGCAACATCATCCCCACTTACATCAGGATCAGGTATCCTTGGTTCATGGAAGTCCGTCCACAACTTTCTAGGTATAACAGTAACTGGAATGTCATGAGTCACTTGTCTCGTCTGCTGTGATGTTGCTGAGGGCTATAAATTTTTATAAAAAAATATTAGGATGATGGAAATAAGGTTTTTTTAATAACAAAATTCAGGTACACTTGTAGTTAGTTTTCATTTTCAGCCTGCAATAAATCTGTGCATTTAGTAAACAAATTTATCATTTGCACATGCGTTGGTGTATTGTATTGCGGCAAAAAGTAGCTTATGTTCTTTCTCAGATCCAAGCTTACCCCACACACCTAGTTTCATCAAAATTGGTTCAGATGTGACAGCGTCACAGACAGACACAAATGGCCTTATTAATAAAAATCTCGACTGCGATTAGCGATAGCTCAGAAGAAATTTTTCTATGGAGAATTTAAAATTAGAATCTGTTAATCCGTTGTCAAGCTCCGTCGCGACTTTTATTAATGACGCCAAAAGAGTTTTTTCACATTTAAATTATTAGTATGGATGTAAATGGGTATAAAACATAAGACATTGACTCTGTGCTATTTAAACTACATAAAAAGAAAATATAATAAGTTATAGATCACTTTTTACATGTGCAATTAAAAAACAATTGAAATTCTTGGTATAGGTACTTACCATTTCAATTTCAAGAGTTAGACATGGACACTGTTTCTTTGTGAGTTTCATTTTCAAACTCTTTGCTGACTTTAATGTGACTAGAGATCTTGCTAAGTTACCTAAAAAATAATGAAATGACTGAATGATATATTCATATATATCTTTACATAATATAAAACAAAGTTGCTCCCGCGGTTTGTACACTTAGATCTTTTAATCTACGCAACGGATTTGAATCAAGTTTTCAGCATACATCGTACCCGGGCGAAGCTCGAACGTATTGCTGTTACCTGAGCTTAAAGCTAAATAAATATCCTTATGTTCTTCATCTAAACCAAGAATTTGGTATTCCGAACAAAACATAGCCTGCGGTATTTCACACCACAACACAGGTGGCGTGGGTCCGCTATTTTCTTCACTAACAATGAAATAAAGCTGGTCATCAGTCAATCTCAATACGCATTCTTTCGATAACTTCGATATTATTGTAACTATGTCTGAAAATTAGGAAAACAATAATGTGTAAAAGTTCGATAGTTATTAACAATCGGTTACAGTAGCACTTTTAAATACTTGAAAATTCTCGCATTGGTCCAGCATCTATCATAACTGCTCGAAATTTCATCGTTTCAGTTAAGTATTAAAGATATTTGTTAATAAAACGTATTCCCGGGCTTTGAAACTTTGAATAGAAAGAAAGACTGCTGTTCAACCTGTTGTAAACAGTTTGTTGTGACATTTGATTTGACAGAAATGACAGGTAAAGGCATTGAGGCATAGACATTCGAGATACAGTCATAATATGTCTATTGCCATATAAAATAATGTATAAGTCGATTAACAGCCAATTTCTTTAGCAATATTAAAACTTAATAGTTTATTTACTTATGTAAAGATATACATTTAAAAATAAAAATATTGTAACTGTGGTTCCTTTAAAATAATTTTATCACAACATATTTTAAACATTTTAGTTAACCATGATAAATTGCAATATTATTTATATATAATAATAATATACTGAATAAATAAACTCTTTCATCCGTAAATATGACTTTGTACGAAAACAACTTTAGTAAAATACTAAATTTAAATACATTAGTATATAAATAATAAGTAAGTAATAAAATAATTTAGACCAAAAAGCAAAATCAAATATAATTTAAAAATTAAATTGTCATCATCTATACTTTACATATTTATTTTTTTACTATGTTATTAGCAAGATCAAAATTATAATTAATAAATAAGCAAGGAAAGAACAAAAATATTGCGAGTCAAGTTATAAAAACAAGTTAATTGATCGTTTTAAAATAGAGACGGGCTGAGTACACTGTTTTACCCAGAAACAAAATACTGAGCATTACTCGGTTTTACTTTTATTGAGTACTCTGCCGAATAACTCGGTTCAGTAACGACGTGAAAACAGTTTTGTTCGCTCTTCGAGTGCGCTGGCCAGATTAATACATGGCACGCATTATTCCTAAATTAAAACTTTTATTTTATCAACACCATCATTAGCTATTGCTATTTTTTACTACTCTCTGTGTTCTTTTGGTCACTAAGCAATCTGAAGTAAATATCTGAAGTAAATATTTCTCGTCAATCTTTCAACCGAGCCATTCGGCTGAGTACGATATATAAAACTCAAAACTCAAAACTCTCAAAAGGTCTTAATGAAATAACAGGCACAGCTTAACGGCCTTTTTCAGGCGTAGCAAATATGATATATATATACTGAAAAAGTCACCAAATATGCATACTACCGAGTAATAAACGACTACTCGACGCATCTTTAGTAAAAATATACAATATTGTAATATATGTAAAACAAAATAGGTATTGATGTAGAAATGCAACAATGTAAAAGCAATACTAAATATGGCTGGCTATTTAGACCTTAGTTAGAGCATTGACAACAAGTTATTAAAAGATATCAAAGTTATTAACAGTTGACAAAGTTATTATTGCTCTAAAGTTTTGAGTCAAATATCTTTTTAAAATTAATGGTTGTTACAGTAATCCAACCGAATCTAATATTTTATTAAATATTTTAAATATTTTTCTGCTTTTTGTTATCGCATAAAAGGTCGATAATAAATTGGGTGAACACTTATTTTATTATTAGCGCAATAGAGATATGTGACAAACACGTCGTAACTGACAAACACGTAGTAACTTGGGTACTCTTTTTCAAAGTATTTAGTCGATTTCAGAATAATTTGTTACTTGCAACATTTTTACCATAAAGATAGAGGAAAATACTTTTCCTACAAATATGGCTCTGAATGGCGCTGTCGTGTTGTTATTTACAGTTCATCGTCGCTCTCTTTCTAACTTGTGCCGCATGGCGTTGATGTGAATGAAAGAGACAATGCTCCATTTTGATTGTAACGAATACTAACGAATTGTGGTTATATGACTTGAAAAAGTTTTTATTTATTTTACGAAACTATTGTGCAATCTTAAGTTATTTATTGTATGTTACATTATATTTATCGTCCACAATTTTCTCTCGTAATTTTAGTTTGTATAGAATCTTTAAACAGGAAGAATAAATGGAGAAAAATGAACAGCCAAGGTATGTGTACGATCAATAATGCCGTCATTTCGGATGTGTGATAACCACAAATACACTTTCCCACCCATCTATTTTCACTTCTACCTTACTTGTTTGCTCTTATTTAACTCACTATCGGTATTTAAGTGGGTATCGCGGGATAAATGTTGACAGGAGCTGTTTATTTTGGTAAATTATTGGCACACCGTTGGTCATAACGTTTTTCCTTCGAATTCGATCTTCGAATATTTAACGGATTATTATTTAAAAGAAATTCGTTATTTGTGTTTCTTTACAGACATTGCTGTTATATATTGGAATTATGTCAGGAATAAATGTAATCCAATTGGATTTTCACTATTTTATACTGGTTCAAATGTTCAATGTCTGTGCAATAACTACGTAATACGATTCAATGTCGTCCGTGATTAGGTGCGTTGGTTATGCAACTTTAACACCGCTGTTTTATTTGTTCGACTTTTAAACTTGTATCATAGCGGTACATTGTTTTTAACGCTATGATATTAAACTGTGAAGTCAAAAATGAGGTTATAATTAAATAGTTTTCGTCTTTATATGCACTTGAGTTTATTATCTGTAGCACACAGATAGTTTACAATTTCTTGCGTTGATACTGTTGATAGCGCTTTCGTGTTTGCGATTCTTATCGCAGCGTAAAATACCTAAATAACCTAAAAACAAGTTTTCGATGTTATTATATTTTATAATAGTTATAATATTATGTTTATTATCGATGGCACTATGATTGCCTACTTAAAATTGCTAATCTTTTGACCGCCATTAAGGACTTATGATCATTAATTATGACGGTGTAGAACAAATGGTACTTATAACTCTGTCAACTAGGTACAGTTGACCAAAATATTTAAACGTAGGTCAGTTCTTTTCTCCCTACCCCTTTTCCTAATTGTTTTTATTTAGGATCGGCGCTACGTGTTCTTTTCTTCCATTTATCCCTACTACTCGTCATCTCGGAATTCACTCCTGTCTTTCTCATAGCATCTTTTACACAAACACACCATCCATCTCTTTTTCGGTCTTCTACTGCCTGTATATCTATCTACTTTCATATTCATAACTCTTTTTGTTATTTGACTTTAATCCCTTATTACATGCCCATACCACGTTAGACGATTACCTCTTAACTTTTCTGTATCTTCAGAAAATATAGCTTTCTTTGATAGATGATTTTCGTGGAATTGGATCCGTACTAAGAAAGTAGGCTTACCTTCTGAATCCTAAGCTAGCTTTCCTTTGCCATAATGAAGTAAATAGAAATAAGATACCTATCTACTTAACTAGTCTGCCAAGGTGGTAGGTAGGTACAGTAAGTCTCTATTAAGTAGGTAGAACTAGTTTTCTGAAGTGGATTATAAAATTATAAATCTAATCAAAATAAATTCAACGCCGACTAAAAAACCCATTTTGTAAATCCGCCTATCTTCTAAAGAGACTAGGCCAGGATGTTCACAAACCCCATAATTCCCCAGAGTACATAGATAACTAAGAGTACATAGATAACTATACATTTATGGGACATCGTTTCACTGATATTGCATGCATTTGAAATCATCTGATCGATGAATTAATCGCCTTTAAACAGGTTTTATGACAAAAAAATCAGATGAAGAAAACACGTTCAAATCCTGCAGATTATCATATTTATTTATGCTGACTTAAAGCATATTTGCGAAAGAATGACGTCATGAGATACGCATTCGGTAACAGCAGACAAGACAGGTAAAGGGTTTGTTTGACCCCCACGCATGTTGCAGGAAACTCAGAAAATTCCTAAAACCAGCAAAGAAAGTTGTCGGCACGCAATTATGCCTCCTTTGCTTATATAATTACCACAATGATAACTTATTGGCAAAGTGCATTCTGAATGATTTAATTTTATGATTGCGGTAAAAATTTTAAACTTTTGGTTCTAAAGGGATCCAACTTTTGTTGGTTCACTTTTTCTGACATGACCAACTGACGGATTATTTCCTGAAAATAATTTATTCACTAACGCAATCCGTCATCATCGTTTGAATGCTCGGATAGCCGAGTGTGATAGGTCACCACGCTGCGGGTTCGATCCCCGCATGGGGCAACATTTGTGTGATCATCAAATGCTTGTTCTAAGTCTGGATGTTTGTGCATATGATTGACTGTTTGCGAAACCCCCCGCGAGACAAGGATTAAATTCATTAGTGCGGGAGTCGGTTTTAATAAGATGAGATCGTATTCTTATTGATGATGAATCAACAACTATGTACTTTCTGAAATAACTGGAATATAAAGGCAATCTTTAGAATCAGTAACCTTTTACCCATTATGTAGATAACCGAATGTACAGAGACATTAATTGTGCATTCCGTGCTTATATCGCACGCACAACGCAAAAAATAACCTAAGTGTCTAATCCAGAGTTATATAATAAAGGAAAACTGTACCTATATGATAGTTCTATGAACAAATGTCGATGAGCTCGTGCTAAGTCCCAGGTGTAGCCTAACCCTTACGACCCCAACACAGCAGGAATGGCTAGGCTGTTGACATTAGTACATTCGAACCCGTATTATTATTGCCACGCTTCCTTCCTTTAATAAGTGGCCTTAACGACGACGCCAGGTGCACAGCATGTATTCCCGAAGACACATGTTGTACAGACCAACGCACGGTAATAGTAACAACGAATTAAGGAAATATACCAACCTTAATGCTTTAAATTTAAAGTATGGAATGTCAAAGTTATTACTGTAGTGATGCGCGGCCTGTACTTTTAGATTTAGATTTCTGTCGTTGATAAGCAAGTAGTCTAGGAAATGCCAAACCTATAATTAGATATACCTACGGTAGAGATACATCTTATTTAAGCTACGGTTCAGGAATTTAACAAAAATCCTTTCCACTTGAACGAACAGCATGATTTAGGCTCAATCGGGTAGATTACTACTTACTGCAAATTTTCTAAACTCAATGTTTACATCTATATTGAGTATACAAAAGTTTCTGAGTTATATTATAACTCTACACTTAAATATTTCCTTAGATTTCGAACCATTTTTGATACACTAGAAGTCAATTATGTATCTTACTTATTCAAGCCAACTTAAAACAGTTTTCTACATCTAATCATTTAAAGACTATCTAATTCAATAGTGTTACTGAAGTTTTATAGATCCCTTAAAATGGTACAGATGGTCGGTTCCATGGACTTACCATTATAAATTCCCGGTGGTCTCTTACTTGATTCCAATTACATTTCTGCACATACATCTACCATTATTACGATGTTGTCTTTCTTGTCACGAACTAACTTATAAACAGGTTTTAGTATAATCAATCAATATTACAGGACGCACCTATTTATATCTATTTCGAGATGGTATAGTCATATTATAGCAAGCTAGCTTTAGTGATTAATTTTGGGTTTTTAACCACCAACACAAAAGGTAAGTGTAAATGTAAGCGTAAATGTTAACGTGTGTATTTGCCTGTGGCATCGTAATTCAAAATAGGTGGACCGATAAATTGATTTTTCTTTTTATTAAAGAGGACTTTATTGATAGTGTTCTTAGGTTTAATTCGAAAAAATCTATTCAGTCCTTAGATTTAAGGAGCTCTTTTAATGTGAAAAATCGTCGGGACTTTTATTTGAAGAATATAATGTCTGTTGTTAAACGATAATATACTTTCGTTTACAGCATGGACAAAGATAAAGGAACCAAATCATATATGCAGCTGCAGATGGAAAGACTGAAGGTCTTACAAGCAAAACTATCGACAGAAGCATCGGAAGATTATGTCATCATCAAAGAAGAGTGAGTACTAGTTTATATTTATTTAAATTATTTCTTCAGGTATCGATCAGTATTTCACTAACAATAATCGAATTTATTCAATTTATTCTAGCGTTAAAAGGAATTCGAAGAGTTGAGACAATTCTTATTTTACGTAAAAAGACATAAGTAGTTTCAACGATATTCTCGGTCTGAATTTTGAGGATGGTGTTAGAGCCATAAAATCAGTTTTTTTTTGGTTTAACTTATTCCAGTTCAAAACTTACGCAAGACTGAAGTAGAGAATTTAAAACCTCCTTACCACTTAGACTGTTCTCAACTGCTCTTACTTAAATGCCCTTCTTAACCAGTGTAGTTAATTTAAACAAAATACAAACCTGTTCCATTTTCGCTCCACGATATCGTTCATCGCAAACGCGTGCATCGGCGCCTTGTTGATTATATTTACTGTAGACATTTCGGTCCCACAAAGCTGAGAACCTGTATGACCATCCTTTGCCGAGCCTTGCAAAGTTGTTTACTGCGCACGTATAAAAGAGGCCACGTGGTGTTTCAAAAAGATTAGTGTTTCATTGCGAAAATCTTGTTTGTTCTTCTTCGTGGCTTCAGTTCATTGTCATGGAAATAGCTGACACTGTGGCTTGCCTAACTGGTCCACAAGAACAGTAGATAGGTGGACCTTAAGGGACGTCAAAAAGACAGGCTACACACCTCAAAGACATCAGTTGTTGCCAAGTTCCATGGGAAGCTGTTTGTTTGTCATATGAAGAGTCATTGTATCATTTATTTTATAAAAAAGGAGGTTGTCAGACTCTACTTGGACTCCAATCCCGTTCATACAGTCCAAGTAATCCACACTCAGTGCATCCTGCCTATCATTCTATTTTCAAAGTGGTTTATCCTGTTGCGAATGCCAGAGACATGCCGTTGTCTCTATAAGGTCCCGACTGAATAGTATTAAATAATAGCTTGGTGCTAATGTGGGAAACAAAAACAAGTAATGTACTAAGAGCATGCGTGTTCCCAGTGTCTTTAAGGATTGGAGTCCCTTGGCAAGTTTGATGTTGTGCTTGACACTATGATTTTCTATAATGTTGTTGTTGCGTCAAGCTTGATTGATTTTATGATCAGTTACCTGCAAGCTTATTGCACGAATTGAACTTTATTACATGAGACCGTAATATAATTAATATTATGTGCAATAGAAAAGTTTTTTTCAGTCTTTCTGCAATAATTACTAAACGTTAGTACAAACGTCCTAAATACAAATAAGTCTATAAAAATAAAGAAAAACCCAACATCTTTAGAAAATTTCTGAAACCTTTTAAAATGCGGAACAGTTCTCATAAATTACAGCTTAGAAGAATCTTCATCTCGTCAGTGGCAACTACGAGTGCTGAAAATAAAACTTAGTTCTTTGAAATAAAGACATACGTAAATGATAAGCAGTCGGCTGTACCGTACTTCAGGTTAAACGATGATGACAAAGAAATAAGGGAACGCATAATAATAATTAAGAAAAGCGGCGCTTAGTTGCAGGGTCAGGAAGGGTAACGTCAAGAGTCTTTACCTGCTTTCGTTATTCGATGTGCTACATAGGCTTTTCAGCCAATTGCCAATTTTGGGTCAAAAATAATTTTAAATACTTAACTTTCAATGACGTATTATGCTAAACTGAAGTCCAACAAATGACTGCTTTCACGAAGGATGATAATTGTAGTCCTTTAAATACCTGATGGTGGATTCTAGTAAGTGTATGAATCATTGGTGGCTGTAATATAGTAGTATTGACATTCGACACGTAGTGCTTCCGAACTGTGGCGAAGAGAAGCCTTAATGTAATGGTCATCCTGTTTTAAACTACGTGTAACGCGACACACTTAGATATTGGAACGGAACATACAATGTATATTATTTTGCATTTGATCTCATATACTGAATACTACATGTATATTCGTAACAGCTCAAAAATAACATTAATAAACATTTTCGAATAATTTTCGAGAATTTATTTTACATAACTAATATATATATAATAATAGCTCCATTATTTTAATAATGGAGCTATTATTATTATTGTTTATTAAAATTAAAATTTTAAGCAATAAATCCCTAACGCAGCTGACGTTTTCTGTGGGTAAACCGTCTTGGTCTCATCATTTTACGAATGTAATTTAAACAGCATGATCTTTTTCAAGTCTTTTAATTTACAAACAATTTCTTTACTTTAGTATCTATTCACGTGGGCTTAGAATCCTAGGATATCTGTAAAACCTACGCATCACGGATACAAGTCCGAATGCCTTTATCATTCCTAGATATTCGTAATTTTAATGTTGAACAAATGAGTGGGCGTGGAGCCTGTTTGGGCGCGGATCGCGAAATGCGTGTGGATTGGTGACATATGACGTCATCGGTAATGCATCGAGTAACATTATGGGCCTCTAGAATTTCTGACTTTTTTTATAGACTTGTATTCTTTACTCACCCCAATATTACCCCAATGTTCCGATTTTTAACAGCTACATAACAAATCTTTATGGTTTACAAAAAGTATAGATATTTCAATTATCGTCTGTGCCTATCCTGTTAGTTAGAAATGGAGTTGCAAAACATAAAACAGGATCAAAATAAGCAAATACTGAAGTTCCTTGAATGTTCTTTATCACCAAAACTTAAAAAAAAAAAAAAAAAAATGTTTTTGATTCTGGGATCGTAATCATCGTATAAGTCTCGAAAATATGCCTTATAGTCCTACCAAAAAGAACTAAATCGCATTATCGCGGTATGCGATGAGAGTAAAGGCGATATAGGGTGCCGACACGTAAATATTGATAGCCTTTATGTGACCTGGAAACGGACTATCCGCCCTATCCGGTACATAATGAAACTCGACCGTCATGTTGTACAGAAAATGATTCTCAAATCATTCAGATATTTATTCAAAACACCTGTTTAAAAAAGTTCTCACTTACCCTTCTTTTTTGCATTTGTTTTGATTTTTAGTCGATTATTCCTGTTTTAGTCTAGATACTGTTGTTTCATTTGTTACAATTCATACGATACTAAAAATGTTTCACAGAACGAATTTCGTCGTATAACTTATTAGCATTTTATTTATTACTATTAACTAAATAAATAATGTAGACCGTGAATAGTTTCCTTATCCGTGAACAGGTAATATCCATACTATTATTATAAATGCGAAAGTAATACTGTATGTCGGCTAAACCGCTGCACCGATTAGGATGAAACTTGGTATGGGGTGGGATGAACCTTGAAACCCAAGAGAGGACAAGTTACTTTATGCCGCGATAATCGACCACCTCGTGGGAGGAGCCGCCGGGAACAGCAAGTACAGAATATCTCCGAAATACGTAAGTCAGATTATGATAAAATGTGGTAATTTTCTTGTTTTATGTGTGGAAATTCTGAATTAATCGATAATTTGGCTAAATTTGTAAGCAAGTTTTCAATTCATTAAACATTTCTGGCCCTTATTTATTAGGAATTTATTCTTAAGAATTCTTTATATATATTGCCACTTGCCACCCAGTGAGTGCCTATGCATAAACGTTAAAAATCTATTCAACGAAATTAATTCAATTGTCATGAAATAATAATGTTCTTAATTAATAACATAATTATACCCAACTCGTCTATTTGTAATTTTTTAAGAGTTGACATTAAAATTTCCAACACACACAATATACACATAATAAATTCACGTTTTTATTTTATTGGAATTGTTTAATGTCTTACTAATGCAAGCATTTGTTTTTGCTCAAATATTTATTGTAATAAAGTTATTAGCGATACCAATAAGAAAAACATAATGTAGGTAATTTAATTTTAAAAACAAATTGATATTCGATGTTGTGTTCCATCGTCCACGATTTGAATTAAGAAAACTTGTTCCATGAAGGTCGTATTCATTCTAGACGTGAGGCAGACTCTTGTACTTAGATACTTAATACTTTCCCTACAAATAGTCACACCTGCCGAGCTTTTGGTATCAGAAATATCTGAATCCCACATCCCTACTATAAATTGAACTATTAAGTATGGAATTCCATTCCATGGTCATTATAGCACGGCCCCAGGCAAACAGGGACCGAAAGGTGTTGCCAGTAAAATTTTTAAATGTCCCCATGGAGATCAGCAATTATGTTTTAGTCATCATGATTTTTTTAATCATTTATTAACATAAGAAATATACTCCTCACAATAAATTATATCATGATAATATATTAATATTACCTTAAAGTAATGTGGTATATTTACAACTATAGTCTATTTTTTAATTCGAGATAGTAATTTGACAAGTGCATGTCAAACTCCAAAATAATGTGGTCAGCTTTTTGAATAAAGTGCTGTCTCTGAGTTAGAATTTTTGAATACCGGAACTTTTAATATTAATTCCTTTACACAAAGTAGGAACAAGTTACGGTATCTAGTATTTAATAGCCGGATGAGTCTTGTGTTTTTATATTTGATATTAAACTACCTATATTTTTATTTTCACAAGCGCAACAAGAACACAATAACACACAACCGAAATAACAAAATCTGGATAGTGAAATAAACCAGCTATTGCAAGCTTCTAATTCTTAGCCTGGCCTTAAATTATAGTTTCTTAAATTATATAAAAGTATAAGTTGACATTGGTCAATATTCCCTTAGGCATTTTAAAAGTTACAAGAATATATTTTTTATGACTATTTTTACGAATATTTACTACCGTTATTTCGGGTAATATCGATAGAGATACGTTACTATTTATGGAATGAAAAAAATGAAACACTCAAAATTCCGTTCTCTATTTAAAAATAAACAATAATACTGGATGTGCATAGCTTTTTGTTGTTTGTACTTCCTTTGATATATTGAATTATTAAAATTGAAATGTGTTGGGCAATACTAATAAAATATGAATATCTTATAATAAAAATTAAATAAGCTGATAAAGTTCAACACTCAAAAAGTTTATTACATAAAATACAATTTGAGATCTTAAAAATTAAAAATACAATAAAGGACCCATTTCATCTTCATACCTAAGATAATCAATAAATTATTTATAGCTCGCGCACGCGTCAAAAGTTTGTGTTGTCAACATAACAGTTTTTGTGTGGCACAGATGGGTAGTAAAGTAAAGATACCCTTTCTGGAACTAATTTTAGTACTGTTTGCCTTTTACTAAAATTACCGGTAAAGTAGCAAAGACGACTTTTGTTCATATAAACTAAGATTTATAATCTAAATAACAGGTTGATTGTGGGTTATGTCGGCGTTTATCTGCTAATTATTACAGTCACAATGAAAATTACGCGGAGAAGTAGAGTGCGACAGAATAGATTTTTTTGTTTGGTGTCTCTATCTTTTCTGCATATTGTAACCAGAATGAGTTATCATCACTACATAGTATAAAACAAAGTCGCTTTCTCTGTCCCTATGTCCCTTTGTATGCTTAAATCTTTGAAACTACGCAACGGATTTTGATGCGGTTTTTTTCAATAGATAGAGTGATTCAAGAGGAAGGTTTATATGTATAATAACATCCATTAAATAGTGGAGAAGTACTGTAATTTTTGAGGTTTCTAATGTGATGTCGTAAATAATTTCATTTTTTCCGCTTACATTGCAAACGCAGGCTGAACCCTACGAGTTTTATCAAAATAATGTACTAAGTATTGTACACATTAAAAAGGTCTACAGAAAAGTCCGTGATGGTATATGTCTATCTCTTATGGATAACCCACAATAACTTTTTTTTGTCATTTACTTTTTACGACAAATAATGGCTAATTTTCGAAGCGATTTTAACCAATACAGCATTAATCCTTAACCAATTAAATACCTTGAATACATTGTTCATTTAATATAGATCTATATGGCCCTTTACACCGTATGATTTAAGTGAATATTTTCGAAGATATTACAGATTTAAAAATTGCGGGACGTATTATTATTCCGTTGCGTAGTTTCAAAGATTTAAGCATACAAAGGGACATAGGGACAGAGAAAGCGACTTTGTTTTATACTATGTAGTGATTAAAAGAGATTGTTCTTCTCTCATTGTATACTCGGAAAAAGGCGTTAAAACTGTCTTAATGGCCGATGAAAAATCGGCGTAGTCACGATAATTGATACGGTACTTAATATTTGTTAATTAATTTATACGATGTATGACAAAGAATTCTATCTATTTAATAAAAAGTCGTTACCTTGAATGTTGAAAAAAAATTACAAAAAATTATTTTACATTAAAATAAATAAATATCTTAGGACATTTCACACACGGTCATCTGATCCCAAACTAGGCAGAGCCTGTGCTATGGCAACCAGACAACTGATAAACATACTTATAAATTTCTAAATACATACACGTTTTCGGTTTCCGGTAAAGACATCTTTTGCAATGACCATTAATAAATATTGAGAGAAAGATTTGAGCGTTGACTGTTTTTCACATGGACAACTGTATGTCGCTCTTTCAAGAGTGACCTCCAGAGAAAACATGTTTGTATTGTCTAATGACAAGAAAGCTGTGAACGTTGTTTATAAAGACATTCTGTAATATGTTGTAAAAATAAAATAAATAGTTAAAAATGTTAAAAAATTAAATAAGTAAAAATGTAGTGTATGAATTTAGATATTCCAAAGATAGCAGGAAATCTTCATGGTGTAGGGAAAGGGGGATTGTTTTACTCCAAATTTAACGCGTGCGGGCCACGGGCAGTAATGAATAAATCAAAACTACTAGATCGATTTTAATCACATAGGCTATATATTTTATACCCGTGCGAAGCCGGAGCGGGCCGCTATGTTTTTATATACAACGTTCACAGTTTTTCTGTAGTGTATTTCGTATCAGCATTGCACCCGTGCGAAGCTGGGGCGGGTCGCTAGTTGTAAATAAATTTGATAATTATTTCCCGCACTAGATGAGGAATTCCCACGTTGGCAACACCACAGCTGCGGGATAACGCGCCGTGTTCCCGCGTTCACCACACGTCGTACTGTCGTACAGACAGTCAGTCCGGCTTCGCGCGCGTAACAGCCGAGATTCGTCGGGCGCTCGCTATTAAAATATAAAAAATCTATCGATAAACTGTCTAAACATTTTAAAATCGTAATGTTCGCGTTAAATTAAAAACCTTAAAGTGTCGGTATAATGTTTCGCAACTATGATTCTAAGAATAAATTGTGTTAGGGGTGTTTTATTTAATCAATACGTTATAGTAATTTGTGTGTAAGAGATGCAATTTCAAAGCAATGACGACGACCTCCAATATCGGATTTTTGGCGAATCCTTCAACTTTGCCATTGAGAACAAAACAATTGCCGGCCGGCGTAGAAAGTAAGTTTTTGTACTTTTATTTTCTTTAGATGTTATTCGCTCACATCTGTTTAACGCTGTTTACCTGCATAGATACCTACCTTTATTTATTTTAAACATAAAAAAGTTGTACTGCTTTTATTTTAAGTCGATATTTTATTTATATTAAAGTTTCGTGCATTCAGTTTAGATTAGTTTATCCTACTAGTGGGATAGGTACCTATTTTTTACGTAATTCTATTGTTTTTAACCTTATTATGAACCTGTGTGGTCACGGTAACTGACTAGGTAGGTATGTAGAGTATGTCCTTATAACCCTAGCCTAAGGTTGTGAATTTCCCTATTTATTTACAGATGAATAGACATTGTTTTTAATTAAGTTAGAATTAAGTAGTTTCTATAGTGCTTACTTCGTATCTACCACACTTAACCTAAGTTTTTAAGGTAATTCACAATAGATTATTAAATCTATAGGTACCTAATAAAGAGGAAGAGTTTTTTTGTTTCTTTAAATGCGCTACTCTCTGGAACTACCAGTCCGCTGTTAATGGTACTCTACTGGCAGATAGCTAAGGTTATGGGGCATAAAATAGGCTTCTTTTATTTTAGAAAAAGAATCAGGGTTCCGCGCATAACATAAAAAAAACCTATGGAACAAAAACATGCGGACGAATTCGCGGGCGACAGCCAGTTATTAATATAACTATCAAGTACCTATTTATTTATCTAAATTAGTAGTGTATACATAATAATAAGTATAACTTGTATTTGGTAGGTATTTCATTATTAAATAACGAGTAGTAGACAAGATTTTGTAGGTACCTATTCATTAAAATATTGTGAATTATTATCAAAATCGTTTTAAGCTTGAGAATATTTAATGAAGTCACTGCTAATACAGCCTTCATAGTGACAAAGAAAACTAGTTGTCACATGGATGGAACAGACATGAATAGAAGAATGTAAATGTACTAAATACCTACCTACCTACCTACGAAGAACTCTTGTTCACGTAGAACTTCTTGACATTTCTTCAAACCTTGTGTAGCTAAAAAATTGATGACTGCTGATTTAATGATAATTAAATAGGTAAGTAATTACCTAATGCCGAGCATGCGTTTGCGACCCGGGACTCCGGCAAAGGCAAGGACGGGACCGGGGTGTTTTTAGTCGGTGCAAGTCCGACATATCCCCGCGGCGTGAAGACATTAAATTTTCACCTTGTAACAAAAACAAAAAAGGTACCTACCTACTATTTAAGAATCATGAAGATTTTGACCCCACGCCCCATGCAGACAGACACAACACAACCTTACTTCTCAAAATCAAAATAGGTAGGTAAGTAGGTACCTACGCATCGAAGCATAAAATGGTCGTGTCCGGAAATTTAGACAGGCATTTAAATCACTTATCTCAGTTAAGCACATTACATAAAGCTTATTACTCATGGATATTAGTCCTCGACATTCACAGGAACACGAGGCCAGGCCAAACGCTAGGCCCATGGCCTAGGTCATTCGATACGCATATTACGCATACAGTAGTTTAACTACCGTCGCATTGTTTTAAGAGTTCTATTTCTAGAATTTTCAACATTATTGTGTACGGAAAATATTTATAGCATTTAAAACATGTTGAAGGACTATTTCTGGTTTTGTATCAGTATTTTGTTGGGTTATTGACCTTTGTATTAAAATTGTTTGGACTACCTACTAAATAATACCTATGACTTAACTTAGGTATCCTATTATAACATGGGCAGACCGTGATGAGTATTGTAAATCTAGGTTTATTAGTTCTCTGTATGAGAAGATAGGTAGGTACCTTTCTCTTGGAGTGGGATACGTTCTCACTGGTGTTTATACCATTATGACCCAACTGCGGCAAAGCAAAAAGTAGGGTTATTTTATGTTTGTAACTCCTCAAAAGATGTTCTACCTATATTTTTATGGACGTATGAATGAATGAGTTTATATAGGTAGGTACCTACCATATGGAATTTAATTAACATTTCTACCGATTAAAAGTCTACGAAAACTTAAAAACTCGATTCTTATTATTAACGACACGTTGTAATAAACACGTCTAGTACGTGACAAGGTTAATCAAACCAGAAAATCGTGAATCGAGTTGTCACAGCTCAAAACAATTATCCTTATAATCGATTCTTGTATACCTGTAGGGTAGATCGAAATTCAATCGATTTGTTTTGATCGTTGATTGTGAGACGTGTGCTTGCATTTAAGATTTGAATTAATAAAAGAATGATTATTAGTGTTAGAATGTTAATGTTTGGTTTTGTAATTTCCTTGTAAAGTTGACAATGAAACTTATTGTAATAGAAATCGATTTCAAAAACCGTAAATAAGCAGTTTAGTGTCTAAAGTTCAAGTTTAGTGCTTAGTTTATTAAGGTTCTCATTAATTATGATCCGTTCAAACAGACTTCAATAACTCAGATATTTTTAAGTTTTGTGAGTTTGGTATACCGTATACCTTACTTCTTCTTTGTATAAAAAACCTACCACTGTTATTAACGGATATAATTACTTAAGGATATATTAATAATTATGGATTATTTTTTGTTTATTTGTAACATGTAAAAAAATGACGTCTGCGGTATGGCTCGTCTAAGCCATAAGTACATACCTATTTTCGTCATTTTAAGTAAGTAATACTCAAGTCTCACTAAGCCAAGCAAAGACCTTGATTACTAAACACGGCAATATGTATTCAGTAACTAAGAGGAAACGAGAACTTGCCCAAACCCTGTTTCCTTGAACTTTATAACCTCGAAAATTATTCGAGGCCGGCTATGGGTTTGTAATAAACATCCCAATTACAAAATGCTAGAAAAATGTAGAACAATATGTTACTTTAGAACTAGGTACTCTAGTACCATTAAACAGCTTGTAACAGTCTGAATGGAAGGCGAATATCTCTTCTCATACGGAAAGAGAACGACCATTGATTATTAAGCTTGTTCACTGCGGATTAGATTTAAGTTTTCCTTAAATATTTTCCTTGGCTGTTACCAATAACCAAGGCCTTAATAAAAGTAACGAAGCACGTGCTAATTTGTCATTTGTTTTATCAAACCAGAACATTCAAAAAGTTTCTAATGAGGATGTTCGTGAATTAAAAATCAGCTATGGTCCGTTTTTCAATTTCGTTTGACAAGCTACTGGCTCGTAATTGGTTCATGATGTATTGAGTAACTTATTTGTAGTGATTTTCATCTAAACATACTTCGGTTGAGTTAGTAGGTTAAAGGGTAGATCACCATAGCGCTGACTATAAAGGACCCAAGATATTGTACACTAACTCGTTTCCCTAAGAAAGATGTTATCTTAATGCTTTTAAGACCAAGGCCGTTTTTTGTATGAGACCGGTTGGATTCCAAAAAGGTTTTATCAGCTGTAGTATTTACTTGAGTCAAAGTATAAAGAATAGCTGGGTTGTCGTACTGGTACAAAGAAAAAAAGCTAATGAAATGTTACAAATTCAAATCTTTTGTTTCTAATATTATAAACATTTTTTTTCAAGTTTTTATGTTGGTTGTGGTGATGTCTGAAACGATTTAGGTATAAATAAAACATCAAAGTACTGCTTACGGGTCACAAAAACTCGTTTCTATCTATATATTTATTTTTATCCCACAGCAATTATCGAAATCAATAAAACTATCGACCGATTTAAATAGATAAGCATAGTTAAACAGATATTAATAGAAAAGGAAGTAATCACTTACAAACAAGCTATGCGAATAACATTTGAATATTTAAACTTAGGAATTACGACTTGACTAACAAATCGCCCGGATAATCCTGCGTGCTTTCAGAGACCTTGAGATGTTAACCAAGGCCTCACGTACGACTCGCGAGATGCCTTCGGTTAGCGTGGGCAGAGTAACTAGTTGGTGATCTAATGGTGCGCTAACACGGCGAATTTTCGAGCAATATTGTCCGTCAATAAGAATGGATCAATCAGAAAAAAAAAAATTGCCGGCTTCATATTGCCCCAGCTATTAATATTCAGCTGAATTACTAGTGTTTATATTACCTAGCTGTTCTAAATTGCTGGATATACCATTGCTATAAGAAGCAACGTCGGTGTAAATTCCGTCCCTAGATCAAGCTGGCCCGAGCAGTTACCCGACGTAGTTAGTTTGACGACCTCCGTGGTTGAGTGGTGTACACACCGGTTTTCAAGGTGTCGCTAGCTCTGAGGTCCCGGGTTCGATCCCCGGCCGGGTCAATGTAGAAAAAGCACTTTTCTTTGAGTTCAGAACAATGTATGTGATGTTGTCCACATTTATTTTTATTTATTTATTTTTCTATTGCTCAGACTGGAGGCCCTTAAGGTTCTCGCCAAAAGTCCGATGAAGCAGTCAAAGCCTGCGCTCAGGCTAACTGCGTAAATCTCTACCACGGTGTAAATTGCTAGATGCAGTCGAGACATAATTATTATTTTTCTTTAAAATTTCACAGAACGGACCTATTTTACTTGCTCGTGTAAGCACACCTTTATGTGTGTACGGTATGAAGTCATAGCCGGCTTCATTCAAAGTTTAAGCACTAATGCGTAACCTTGGCATTGGATTATTGTTTTTTATTGGGCCCCGATAGTTAAACTATTCAGAAGGACTTGTATTGATTTAGATCTTTGATAGATAACTCTAACTGTATTATGTTATGGGATATTAAGGAACTTTTTTGGAATTAATATATTATTTTGCTTCAAAATCATTGAATAATCAGCGTTTATTAATTTCTATATTGGTAGGCTCGCTTATAAGCTCGCTCACAATATCGCTTTATTAAAAATCAACGTTAAAAGAAATAAAACTTCTCAAAATATGATAATGCCATGAATATTTTCTAAATGCAGTCATCTCAATACAATATAATGCGGGTAATTTATCATAAATTATAATAAACGAGTTTCTTTCTCACTAATTATATAATTAAATCTTCTTTATTTTTTGATTAAAATGATGTTTTAATATTTTAAAAGCAAGTTGTCATCTGTTCATGATTTTTTTAAATTCTGCATTTAGGTTTGTCGATTTTTATTTTGCAAGTTAGTACCTACGTATCAATCGCTTATGTAATGCTAGTAACCAAGGTCTTGATAATGCCATGAAGAGTTCTCCATTGCTATTTGAATTTAGAGGGTACAAATCCCTCAGAATTCAATTGTTCACAGATTTACTTAAGCTTTTTTCACATTAAAATCTACCTTACCGTGAGAGGGTTGATATTTCAGACCTCTTTGTCTCCCGTGGGAGTCTACACAGCAAACAATAAAGGTGGTGCATTGACCACGTTGCAACCCCTCTGTACTGAGGTAAACGACCATTGTAAAGAGGGTGGCACCCCCAAAGCCGATGGCCTTAATTGCCTCACGTGCATCGAGGCAGATGGCAAGCAAGGTGCGAGTAAGTGATGTTCCTCGCTTATCGATAAAATGAGCTAGTGACTGGATCTTTGCGTGGTCATGAATTGCTGTGTAGTGTCGGCCGTATTTTAAAGGTCTAGACTTTTGCGTTTACCTTTTCATGACTTGTTGATAGTACATTCTTTTTCGTTTGTAATATATTTAATTGTATTTATGATAGCTAAGCTAAATATGGTTTACGGACAGGTGTTTAAGTGAATGATGATTATACACATTTTGAAAAAAGTTGCGGCTAACTCAACACTTGTTATCTACATATAGCTTTTTTTACATTAATAGTATCACTATCCTTCTTTAATTAAAGAAATACTAATTTTAGTAAACTTAATTGATTAATTTATTTAGCTTGTCAAACTCAGAAGAATTGCTCAAGTTTTATCAATACCTATCGATAACTTATCGACAAGTAACTCGTGCAGCCTTATCTAACGCGACTTTTTCTATGAATACCAAAGTAATTGGGGTGAGTGTAGGACTTGACTTTCACACGATTGCAACTGCACCTAATGCTATAGTAATGCAATATATGCACATAATGTGTTTCATGAGTTTATTAAACATGACTGAACTTTTTACTATGCCTACCGAGTTGACATTTTAGGAAGGCGGTTTTTCACGTAATAACACACCGATAAATAACTACACGGAACACTTATAATGAATAATTTATTGCCATAGTCGCGACAATATAAGTTTGAGTCATCATTCAAGCGCTTTAATAATATCTTAAGAAACCAGTCGAATTTCCGACCACGTGGAGACAAGCCGAGTTTTTTTTTTATTTTAAATATTGAATAGACCAGCTGGTTTTATGTCAGAAGAAATATTGTATACACTTTAAAGGGGGACTCAAGAAATTGAGGGAGCTATTATTTTTTGGGTCCGTCTTAACAAAGTTCGTACGCGCCGTCTTTTGTTATCGACGAGACAGATTCGCAATGGTTGACGAGTAGGTAATTTTTTTTACCATGAATATGTTACATGGGTCGTTCTTGTATTTATGTCAAAGTTCATCAAGGGCCTTTTTAGTATCGCAAAAAGATCGCTATTTCCGAACAAGATTACAATTTATTTGACACTCCCTTGTCGGGTACTAAATCTTAAAATATAAGGTTCATTTGAGATCAAAATGTATCGAATATTATTTACCCAACTTATTTTAGTTGAACATGAGAAAAAAGATAGGATTTGAACACAATACGATAGATATAAAATCACACCGACAAAGCCTTGCAAACATTCGATTGTGTGCACGACGGATGAATGAATTGAATAGATTCCAGTGATGCGTAGGTGCGCCGATAAACTGCGCAGGCGCGTGCTATCAAGCCGGGTGCGTTCAGAATTACTTATGCACCGAAGATGCTTAAAGTCGTGAGTTTATTCAAATGAGGTTTTTGTTACCCTCGCGATGCGTCATACAATTTCTTCGTAGATTAAAGATGTTTATCAAGTACCCTCATTTCGGTTAATTCTGTGGTTGTCTTAAAAACTTTGACCCTATAGGCCAGGTAGTTAAGTCTAATGCAATATCTTTCACTTTGAGGTGAAATGTAGCGACAGATAAACATTTGAGAACCTCAAAGTTAAGTTGCGTTTGACTATTCGGGGGTAAGACGAGGTATTTGACTATCAAATATCTAGATTTAGGTTTGAATGTTAAGGTTTGTAAAGGGAAAGGGAGGTTTCATTTTGATGTAGTTCAGATTAATAAAGTACCTATTTGGGGCTTTTTTGTTTTCCGTCAGTTAATCTAATATAATTTTTGTGACTCACTGGACAGAGAGTTAGTTTAAGTGCAATGGTCTTGCATGGGTTATTTTTATTATAAGTAAATATTAAACTAAAACTGATATCTTAATGCCCTTTGCCACCGTTATAATTATGCGCAGGATATTCGTCATTTGTTGTTATGTATTTATCAGTGGTTACAGGAAATTATACTTCGTTTGTTTTTAATTCTTCATATTCTAAATTAATTAAGGTTAGTAATTTAGTGGAAACTACGTCGTCTAAGGGACCTTAGCTTCGTCTATTTATAACTATGTAAAAAATCTTGGAAGTTAAACATGGCCCAGTTTCCGGATTCCGATTAAACTGTAAATTTTCATACACTTTTAGTTTAGGTGTAAGTCAAAAGGCGTGTTGTTTAGGTTTTTAAACTAGGTATATTTATTAGCTGCCTACAATGATCGCGTAAAACAATCACTTAAATACTGATAGATTTTGTTTTTAAGGTTTTCTAAGAATTCATGAGCAAAATAGAGATAGATCGTCCAAATAAACTTTTAGAAGAACTAAATTTGCTCAATTATTATACGTACACTAGTCCCCCGCCCTGGCTTTGCATGAGTAGAAGAGAAATCAATGAATTATACACAAAAACCATCCTCTTGAAACACTATCCATGGTGACACAAGCTTATGAAAATCCGTTCGGTAGTTTTTGAGTTTATCGCGTTTAGACAGACTGACGCAGCAGGGGACTTAGTTATATAATATGTATTTGTATAGATATAAGTATGTACTAGTAAATAATCATGCAGTTGTCAAAACCACAACTATAAACTTGAACAGTAAAATATTCTCGCAAATGCGGGTTACGAGTTCAAGGGAGCTTCCCAAGTGGCCCCTATGTTTTAGAAGAAGATAATTTCACTGTTTTATGGAAAGTATTCTTGAGTCCATTATCATGCATGGGGGTTTTTAAATAGTTATCAATTCAAATATTTCCGTTCGCCATATGGCCATCGAATCGATTAAAGGATGTTATAACATTTGTTACATAATATATTATTATTAAGGCTGATATCATTATATTTTTGGACCGGTTTAGACGGATATTGCTTTGCTACTAGAATGCCTGTTTTTGCTCTACTTTTAAACTTATAACTAACCTAGGTACCTACCTATATTATCGTGATTGTTCGAAACAATTTTCTTCAGAACAAGTGAACCAATTTTGATGATTTTGTAAATGTTTTGCGCAAACAAGGAACAGGTTTCTTAACTTGTTCCGAAACAGGAACGCCTTGCACATTTTTTATCGTTAAGTTTCTTGGATTTTGTTTCTTCAAGATACCTTTAATTGCCTCTCATTTCTTTAGTTAAACTTTGAGTTATTGTAAATTTGATAAGCCTACGTTATTCAGGTATACGTTTCAAACGGTATAGAAGTAAGGGAAATAGATGTTTTAAATACAAATGTGGTGTCTATTGTTATATGACTTCTTCTGACAAACTTAAATAACCAAAAAAACAAGTACATATGTATAAATTATTGAGCAGATAATCCTTATTTTATTTGATTAATTATGTCTTTCATACAGCTTCCTGAAATTGACGAGAATGCAAAACGACACGTTGTAGGTATATTATTATAATTAAATCGGGATTACAATCTGTGGAATGAAGAAATTCAAGCCTTTCCAGTCCTTGATTGAGATAATTTTGAAACCCAACAACCATAAAATCGGTTACTGCTTGTTTATTCAGCCCTAATTAACTATTACTGGTATCGTTTAGTTATCAAGAACCGTAAACGCCATATTGTACGTGAGTCACAGTCATACCATGCTCTGATGATTCGCGAGGATTAAGTCATGGGAACCTGAATATATTAAAAGCCTTGTACCAGCTTATACAAGTTTTTTTGATATCGAATTGATACTGATAATATTAATTTGTCATTGGAATGGTTTTGTTAACCTTTGCGATGAATATCATTAAGATGCTTATAGAAACTATAATAATAATTTTATTATTTTTACTTATGTAAAATCTTAAGTGACGGTACAACGAAAAAATTCAATAATCTTAAAGAGATCAGTGTCCATTCATTCATAAAAATATACATTCGTTTTTTTAACAATAACATCCGATATTTAAATTAATACCTGCATCGAATTACCCAATCACGCGTGAATGGAATCAAAATACTGATTGTAATTTATTGCACTTATAATTAATGTGAGGGTAGATGTACACCCTATTTTCACAGGTAACCTTTACATTCCCACGTTTTAAAAAACAGGGGCTTGCATCGTTTGGACAAGGGGCCTGCGTATTGGTGCATGTCCTTTCTGATGTTTTTATCTAAATTTGTAAACGATGTACCAGCAGATGTGATGACAGAGTGTTTATTAAAATTCAAATGTTCCCATGTAATTTTTTGACCCAATATCGGGAGCTTTTTAAGTTGATTTGAACAGAATTGACCTTAACATGACCAAAGCAGTATTGTATTTTTTTTTACAAAACGATTTAACGTAAGATGGTATTATGTATTGATTTATGATTAGAACCATTAATTCATAGATTACATATTTTATTGAGATTTTGCGATATATTTTTTGTGAATTATGTTTCAGAGAGCATTGCCATTTATTCTGTTATCTAGAGATTATACTCCAACTAACGATTTATAACAAAACTTGTATGGTTTTTCATACTAGAAATCGATTTTTGGCACACCTAAGCGTTTGTAAGTTTTGTTAATTTGCTGTCTTTAGGTGATTTATTCCGAGGATATCTCTTAGGTATATGCTGCATCTTACATAAGTAAGATAAAATTAAATGCCAACCAAAGAAAACAAAATTAATAGGAACAAGATTGCCATACATCCATTGCCAGTCACGATTCTTAAGATTATCAATAAAAAATGTTTCAAACCTGTTTGTACTTTAAGAGAGATTTTTACACCCTTTGGTTATAGGGAGAGGTCTACATATTGTTGAGATTTTGAAAGTGCATTGCCCTATAAATGGGTCGTTTTGGTAAAGGATTTTTGAAAGCACGCACGCAATACACAAGCTTAAAATTGATTTGTTTAGATTTGAGTTAGAAAATTCTGGAGTATATTGGTTATGTACTAGTTTAGCGATTTGGCTTCATTGTACAACAATTTGTTTTAAATTTAATTGTACACTTACACTTTTAATGTTAAAACTAATTGAAATAAATAATGTTTGATGACGCAACTAATAAATACTGAAGCGACCTAATTCGGTAGGAATATTAGGTAGCTAATTATCCAATCAGTAAAAAAACCTGTGTATTTTTCATCGTGGTTAAAATCCTAACTTTCAAGTTAGGATTTTAACCACGATGTGCAAAAACCTTTCAATTGAAACTAAAAGTTTTTTACGCACACTCATCACCAGATCAGAAGTAACCATCTAAAATAACAACAAAGAAAATGATAACACTATAAAATAAACATTATTTGTAACTCAAAAGCTACCCCAATTTTAATCAGTCTCCATTGAATTAAAGGGCCCCAAAAGGTATTACGTTCTAGCATTGTAATTGGTCGGCTTCGCGCAAGCGCAGCGCATCCCTCTGGCAGCTGGGCATGCGTGGGGGGCGCAGATGGCGCGCGCGCTCCCACCCGGAATATAGAAAACACAATAAATCGATATTAATGTTTTATAGTATGAAGTTTTTTCTTATGTAATGCAAGTTTGGTTGAGTTATGATTGTCATATGGTAGAGTACCTTTATGATTTTGACTGTTACTAATTGTATCGTTAAAGACGGACTCTGTTCTAATCATAAAACTCAATATAAGTACCTACTTGCTAGATAACATTAAAGTACTAAATCAACTTGGTACAAGTGTACAAATAAGCTGTGTTTAATATCAATGTAATTCTGACGCTAAACAGTGATTGAAGTTTGATAAAACTGGATTCAATCTTTTTTTATTTACTTATTTTTCATAACAACTACTTTTTTAAACAATTTATGTATTTACTTACGTACTTAAAGTTACATTATTGATGATTCTTCATGAATGAAAACAAAATATAAAAATATTTATTTCAATGTCGTAAAGCAGATATTCTCAAAATACTTAACGCCTTCGCGGAGGTCCGTCCCACGAATTTTTACAAACATCTTTAATTAGAAACTGCGAACCAAAGCGCGAACAAAACAATATTTTATTTAAAAATCAATAAATCTAAAAAAAAGCTCTCGTTTCGGAACTACAAACTCCCGTTTGGGGATTTCCTATAATTGCGAATCGTACGTTGACGCGTGGCGGGCCAGATGTTGTATCACCTGCCGTCTGACTTGGCTTGAGCAAAGAGGTTTATGGTTGTATTCCTGTATGGTTTGCGGAACAAGGCTGGCCCGCATTCTTTAGCAAAACGAATTCCCATCAGCGGTCGTTGACTTGCTGGACTTCTTAGTTTTTAATGGGAATTTTTGCATCGTTTGTTTGCGTATTTTAGAATTAATTAATTATCTGTTCTGTTGTATTTGAATTAGATTGTTGAAAAGTGTTGTTGTATTTGTATACTGTGTGGTCGCTATTTATACAATTTACTGATAATATTTTTTTTTATAGAATAGATACGGTATTTCCCGAATTTATGAATTAAATTCAGTTTTAGGATAAATATGTCATGTAAATTAATAATACACACTGAATAAGTAGGTACCTACTTTTGAAATTTTAAATGATAATTCTACGAAGTAACTACTATTCTAACTAAACGTAATAAAAACAAACTAATTGCTTAAAACCGAGACCATCTAGTTCACACATTATGCCTTTATGAACAGTTGAAACACAAGCCGTCGCCGAGCTAGAACAAAAATAAATCGACCATTTTCGTAGTCCATAACTCTGCAATAATGTAATAAAGTAGCAATTTGAGAGGCCAGGCTAGGAACAATGACCTCATACAATAATACTGTCTTCCCGAGAGGCCGGCAATCTGTTTCTCATATGTTTTCACTAGCTGTCCCCCGCGACTTTGCTCGCGTGTTTTTAGTTTCAATGGTTTTTCATTTTTGCAACATTTTTCATTTATGCTCCGCTCCTATTGGTCGTAGCGTGATGTTATATAGCCTATAGCCTTCCTCAATAAACGGACTATCTAATACAGAAAGAATTTTTCAATTCGAACCGGTAGTTCCTGAGATTAGCGCGTTCAAACAAACAAACAAACAAACAAACAAACAAACTCTTCAGCTTTATAATATTAGTATAGATACGTATTGTTTATACCTCGTTTGTGATAAATGATAATGTGATCACTGCTCTTGAAAATGGAATCGTTTTTATAGAGAACTAACTGATGGATGATTTTTTAGGGTTCCGTACCTAAGGGTTGCCAACGGGACCCTATTATTAAGCCTCCGCTTGTCCGTCTGTCCGCCCGTCTGTCCGTCAGAGGGCTATATCTTATGAACCGTAATAGCTAGAGTTAAAATTTTCAGTGTGTATTGCTGTTGCCAGTCAAACAACAAATCATAAAAAATTTAATATAAATTAAAAAATAATTTATTTTCTATCTTAATAATGTCAATAGGTTGACGCCTGTACAGAATTTATATTGCTATATTAGCTAACAATAAAATTATATTAAAATAAAATAAATGGGGTCTCCACACAAGATACGTGTTTATTGCTAATATTTTTGTTTTTTTCTTTATGGTCATTTGTTTTTAATATGTTATGCTTATGAAGCTAAGCAATCATGTTGAAGTAAGTTACATCACTGACATCATTAAAATAGGATCAATAAGTCAAGAAGCTAAGTAACTTAAAAGTAAATCAAGATTCTTTCGGACTCAGCAATGTTGTGTACATTGCATTCTTATACTGCACAAAAAAAAGCGTAAAATATTGTGCTATGAAGTCCATTAAAGTTCTTACCATCTCAGGCGAGTTAGCAGAAAAAATCTCTCGTATCAAATTGCATGTATGCTTATACTAACATTAGCGCTGTGATCCTCTTTTTAAATTATATTTCCTTGATGCGCTTCTTGTCAATGCACAAATGCGATTTGTCCGATACTCAAATATATTGTATTCTGTAGATTGGTTATTCTTGTTATTCAGCGCTTAAATCTTAAATATTGGTAATTTATTTTTGTCGTGTTGGTCTAGTGAACGAATTTGTATGCACAAGGTTCGAACCCATTACAAACAAGTACCAATGTGACTTTTTCAACGTTATATGTACTTTTTTAATTATTCTAAGATATCATTGACAATCGGTAAAGGAAAAAATTGTAAGGAAAACCTGGTTTCCAAAAATTGGAATCTGAATGAGCAAACGTGGTGGTTCAATAATGCTCGTACCTTCTCTATATAAGAAGAGGCCTGTGCCCAGCAGTTGGACATTTATAAACTGCGTATTATATATTTTTTTAAACAGTTATAATTCTATGTTACTTAGTTAAGTTTAGAGGATTCATTTACATATTGAATGCATGTTATGCACGATTTTGTGCTAAGAACTTTTCTTAACTTGCGAGTGCAAAACACATATAAATTACATTTGATACTTAATGTAAAATTTCAAAGAAACATAATGCAGCATGTGTTAAAACACAGTGGCAGAAACAACTTCCGCCACATAAAAACTAACAAAACTGCACATTTCCTAATCACGCGACATTTAAAAAACACTACAAAAAAGGTCAATATTATTAAAAAATATATCAAATAAATAGTTCATTAACGCTTTCTCTAAACACCTTTAGGGACGCGTGCGTAATTATTGTAAGACGATAATAAAAAGAGGAAGTTGAAAAAATCCCCCCTTGGGGTTGAAATGTCAGGCCATGTGCATTGCGGGGGCGAGCTATTGTACTGTCTTAAGACATTAATCTTAGGGTTGGGGCCAGGTGAACACCCTTGGACTTTCAACAAAGACCGATATAAACTTATTGTACGGTTTTTTCGAGAACATTAAATTTTAGGTTTAGTGTTGCGTGAAATTCGGTAAAATTATTCTTGGCGTATATTGAAGAAACAATTGAAACTTTCTATTTCGTAACGCTATGATCTAAACTATTGCTCGATTGCAATACTTTTGAGTCTTAATTTAAATGGCGGTTATTAATATTAATATTTTTGAATGCATATAAACCTTTCTGATGGTATTTGCGTATTTGTACATCCATCCTCAATTGTTATTGTAAATAAGAATTTGTTGAAATTAGGTGATGATTCTAGATGGAAAATTAGATTATTCTTTTAATTGGTATATTAACTTTACAGTGATTTACATTATTCCTTAGGCTTCCTTACCAAAAGTATGACAGAAAAAATTTGCTTCAATATTCGTGCATTTTACCTTAGTTTACTTTAATCCTGAGAACAAAGTTATACCTATGCTTTAGGTATCATTAACCAACAAAGATGCTATCGAGTAGAGTCCTTGTTGTAGTTTTATTCAAGTTGCAACATGTACTGATGCTAATCGTTCCTCGCAGCTGGTCCTTTTGTATGCACCCCTCGCTACTCGTGGTCCTAATGTCATCTATGTATAACTGAATTTAATTATAGTACTTAGTTCACTTGATTTTTTGCCTTCTGGATATAGGTATTTTATGTTTTATAAGTACTTTTATTTTCAGAGCGGAAATCCTAAATGTACACATTTGTTGTAATAGTTTTTTTTTTATTAATTAGTGAGCTATTTCAAAAATGTCGTTTAAAAAAGATGACAGGCAAGTTTAATGCCGGCTGTACACACTCGACGAGACAGGCCTTGAGCGAGTATATACATGGTGCTCTCCTCTTGTATGTGTATCGTTCTCTGGGTCCTCGCCTCGCCCGGTCTCCGTCGTTTACCGAGACTAAGGACGAGAGGATCTCGGCGAGTGTGTACACCCGGCGTAATGATAAGGTTGACCATAATTTCTAAAACTGTCAACTTCACCATCCGTAATCTTAAGAAGAAACAGAAAGATAAATAATCTCCAAAATATTAGAATGTCTAACGCAATTAATTCTTATCAATTTGTCGATAAAATTGAGACCATCGACAAACAGACGCTAAATGGTGATCGAGTTCAGCAAAAAGTTCACATATGTTATAAATGTGTCATCCGCGGCATATGGCTGTACGGCTGTTGCCTTTGACACGTCAAGATAGATATAAAAAAAAAACAGTCCCCTCTATTTGACTAGCAAGACGGAAGTTGCTTCCAGATTTTAAAAGATGTTTTGTTGTATTTATTTCTATGCAAAGTCTGTTTGTCTTATCAGTCCTTCTTATTTTGACTGTCTTCGGTGCATAGTATTTACTTTAATTGAAAGCTAAATACACCTTCACGATTAAAATGAATTCCGCTAATGCCGGTTGCAAACGCAAATTAACAAGTGACCTTTATAGCTATAAAATAAAGTCTAATTACGAAAATATATTGTCCCCGATAAGTCGGTATGAGGAACGTAGACTAACAATAACTATGATGAATCGTGCTCGGCCACGCAAGACCTTTATCCATTGCGTGAGAAAGTATATTTAAATGACAAGGGTTTCTATTTTCGCATGCATCCCCTTCAACATGGTCTAAGATCTATTGTAAGTCCATGCGAGCCATCCTTTCATCTAATGTCTATTTATCTATTTTGTATAAGCTGAGAACCTGTTTGTAACCCCTGCCTAGAGATTAGGAGGGAATCTATCTTCTTTCAGGTGTTCTAAACATTGTGTGGTGTAGATATAATAGATTTCCAAGGGTGAGATCTGTGAGTATAATAAAATATTAATGGTAATTAACTCTATTTATAAGCATGGTTAAAAGTAGTTTTCAAGGTTATTACGGACAGTCTCTTAAAAATAGTAGCTTAATCTTAATGTCACTCAAGGTCAACTTGTGGAAACGCGGCTTATCAAATGAGACGTTACGTAAGATTTCCTATCAGAATACAATTTATTTGAACTCACTAGTAAAACTAAAAAGGTTTTGTGCTTTTAAGGTTTTAAGTTAGTCACTAAATTGCCAGCATACCTTTTTAATAAAACGATGTTCTATTCATAATACTAATATTACTAATGCGAAATTAACTCTGTCCGTCTAAACGGCTAAACCGCTGAACCGATTTTGAAGAAAGATGGTATGGAGTAAGCTTGGATCCTAGGAAAGGGCATAGGCTTCTTTTTGCCGCTATAGACGATACTGACGCGGGCGGAGCCGCGGCTACAGCTAGTATTGATATAAACAATTGTCAAACCAATAACTTTTAATTTTGAGTGTGAGAACGCAGCACTAATTTTGCTAGGAGCTATTTAAATAATAAAAGTACCATTTATCTTTAAATAGAAAATAGCTGCCAGTGAATAGGCCATTATTCATTTAGGCCATCGCGTATTTGATGGCGCTTGTGAATGACCAACTTGATTATTTCTGATAAGCTGAAATTGTCTGCCGTTTCTTAAATTTATAGCGCGGATAAAAATGGATATTGAAAAGTTCACGCAATTTACTATACTAATATTTTAGGTACGTAAACAAAGGCCCAAGCAAAGCAGAGCGTTTTTACCAGAGCCGTGCGAGAAGCTTTGCGAGGGTTGTGCTTTTTGAAAACCAATAGAATCGTTTCATTCACCTAGCCTCGCTCAGCGATATAAAACAAGCTAGAGATGTGGACTTCGGATTACACCACACTTAACTTAGCTCGCTCGCATCTAAAAAGAGTCCGCATTTTCGCGCCGGTCATCTGCGTATTGTTTGACAGCGTCGCTACGCATCCTCACACCACTCTGAGGCCTAGTACATCTCTGATAGAAAGGCTCACATCCTTTCACAGCTTTGTTACGCATCCTCGCACCGCTCAGCTACTAGGCACATCTCTGGTGGTCTCTTAAATTGTGCCTCACTACCATTCATATTGCCTTGTTATTTATACCACGACTTGAGCTGTTTCTAGGGAAGGAAGGCGCTTAATTTATAACAAGAATAATATGTCCCCATAATAATTTAGACTCCTTAAAAGTTCGCCAAGCTTTGTCATGTTTTTTTCGTTGTTTATCTTAAGGACGAGATATTAATTCCTCTTGATTGGTTTGGATTGAATTACGCAGTGGGGCCACCACATCGAATCGACTTTCTTAGTTCTCATCGGCACAGATTCCGGTGTCATATTTCTGAGCAAAAACCAACACGATTCGAGGTCCTCCGAAAGTCCTTTTTGTGGTCCTTTTGATTTCGTATCAATTGATGATACATTATCACGTACAGTATCACTTCCGTTAACAGTGACATTTACTTCTCCTTTACTCCTTTATTTAAACAATAGGATAGTTTTTGTAAACCTTTTATGATTAAAAGGTAAATAAATTTGGTTGTACGGTAGCTTTCATGTCTTTGAGATGAAAAATAGTGATTTTCCGTCCAACATTAGTAAACATATTGTCAATATAAAGTTACGAATCGCCTTGAATAAAATTCCAAGCTTTTATCTATTTTGGTAAGCGCATGCGCATGAGTCACGACCCATTCATTCACCATTACACGTCGAGTACATGTCAATAAGGCATCTTATTCAACTCGTAACAAGACCCAGCCAATGTTTATCTTAATTATTTTTACTGCAAACTCGACTCCTTGTAACTACGCCTTAATTGTGAGAGAGGCGTAATTACTTGTAACGTAAACCGATATACTTCGAAGAAACGATGCTGAACTAGTATATAAATCTGATATGGAAAAAAATACTGGTTTTCTATGGGAAAACGAAGCTTGACAAAGGAACGAACTGGTGTTTCAAATTCTTCCACTAATAGTGTAGTTTAACTAAACTTATTTTATTTAGCACCGTGGTGCTTAAAAGCAAGTAACTTAATGTACCTACTTACTGGTCCTTCGATTTTCAATAGTCAAAATTCTGGTCCTTTTCCCCAAAGGTTTTGTCAATTATTTGGGCTGTGTTTCTAAAATATACACTCAAACTTATCAATGACCTGAAAAAACACAAGTACATGTCTAGACTTTTGGCGCCAGTAAGGATTACAAATTTATCGGGCAAGCATTCCCACGGGGTATAGCTTGATATCAATACACTTGAAACTGTTCCAACAGGACAACACGTTTTGTTTAAAAAATGTGCAGAACGACATGTTTTTCAAGTGAAGCGTGCTCTATTGAGGCCAAGGCTGGGTGAACGGGCTAGTCCTTTATACCATCTTGTGGTTGTAAAAGACCAGATTATATTGATCAAGTATAAAAGGGATCTTGTCTACTGTCTGCTATATCTTTACTTCACAGTCGTTTAATGGTCATATATTTTGGAACGCTTCTTTCTTCATGTATTGCTTTATTCTGTAATATACAGACAGCACAAATACAAACATTAAACAATCTTTTTAAAACTTACTATGACTACAGTTTTATCAATTAACTACTAAATGTATTTTAATTATGAATCCAGATCGAAGCAGATTAGGCTTCATTTATTATATTTTGTTTATCTCGCGACCTATATGTGTAGCATTGTGAAACGTAAAGCTTGCCGATACGTTTTAATTGAATTAATTGTGTGTATATTTATATTTCCTGTTCGATTGATAGTTCTATGAAACTGTTAGTGACTAAGTTTGTCATTTAGGGCACAAAGTTTTATCTGGTGTTAGAAATCTGAGACACCTAGCTGCCTTCTAAACATACAAGATACTTCAATCACTGTAAAAGACCATTATTTCAGAATGTCTTTATCCAACCTTTAATTTTTTTAACCTAGGATCTCATTCAGAATTCCAAATGAATTATGAATGAGCATCAACATTTTTGAGTTCTTGCATCACACCTCAAAAATAACTGCCTAATCTTACGAGGTTTAGTGCCTACTATTTTTATTCAATGAAAAATATAAATAATCTTGCATGCACCCACTGATTTATAAATGAGCCGTCACGTGCATTCCCAAATGCAAGTCACTGACCACGAGAAGAAGTTGTAAATTTCTAACGGGCTCTTAGAATGTTTTGAGTAAACCCGAAGTGCTAATAAGCAGGTCATACTGCCGTGCGAGGGGACTGGGGACAGGAAGCACGGGCAATGCGTGAGTTAACAGGACGCTTCCTTAGGGAACCCCTTGACAATTTTTTTATGTCTTGTTCCCCTTTTAAAATTGGCGATTGGATGTCCAACCTTTTGTTTCGAATGAAAGGAAGTTAGTTGTATATAATTGGTAGTAATGAGTGGAATCTAGTACTGTGAATGGAAGTGGGTGGTCCGTATAAGAAAAGGTAATTTGAGAATGTGCAAAAGTGTTGTGTTTATAAATAGACACGGGGTAAATTATGTTGCCTTTGTTTCAAGGCATAAAGTGGTACTTTGACTTGTAAACTTGGTAAACAAACAGTATATTATTGTCAAGTGCATAATTTCATGTAAAAGGTAGGTATTCTATATAGATACATACAGCTTAAATCGTGTCTTAGTTAAAATAAAAACATACATTTCGTCCAGATAAATAAAGCCAAAGAAATATTTCCACCCAACCCAACTGCGGCTTCACAGCTTACACGCACCTTCCGATAGAAATCCGTAACACATAATTTAAGTTGAACGAGGCCAAGGGTTTCCATTTTTTCACCATTACCCAAAATAATCGGTCGTGAAATCAAATGTATATCAGAGGGTGGTCACGACTGGACAGGTGAAATGACGACACAAAATGGCTACCACTTCCTTATTTAAATTAGTTGTGCCATGTATGTGATTAAAATGTGATCTAAGATTGTGGAAGTTATTAATATATAATTACTGCTGTTCCGACTGTGGTCTTTGTACTTTATTTGTGTCACTTCCGTAACAATTTCTATAGAACTTTCTTTGTACAGCATGAGAAGCTTTAATAGTTTTTGTACTTGAAGATAATACCAGTGTTTAGGAGTGTAGGTATTGTAAGTTTTACTCATTCTTCCGGGACTCCGGCAAAGGCAAGGGCGGGACCGGGGTGTTTTTGGACGGTGCAAGTCCGACATATCCCCACGTCGTGCCCTCGGCGTGGGTTGAAGTCATTAGATTTTCACCCCAAAAAAAAAAACAAGTTGTATTCATTCTAATTTAATTTTTATCATTGTCTTGAAGAAGGAAAGTAGGTAGACGCTACTGAATGGGGTATAGTTGATGTTCAAGTTAATGTATCAATTCGGAAGAGGAAGTTAATCTTCAAAACTCCAATCCAATGTGTTGATGAATGGATAAAGAAAACGAAACTCAACTATTCAGACACTGAATATAAACATGAAAACGTTTTCCTTATCAAATATTTGATTACATCCGTGGTATCTGACATTGCCCTAACATGATCACATAGCGCATAGCGCATTCACAGTATCCTTATCATTGTCTGGCTGCGGAAGTAATATATGATATCGCTTATTAATTTAGACTAATATTTGAACAATTTGCCAGACGTCTGTCTGTTTAAACAGTTGACTCGTAATTGATGAAACGTGTAGTCAAATAGATGAATGGAACTGTACAATGTAAATTTGCATAAACATTGTTTTTGAAAGTTTTGGAAGTGTTTTTGAGATGGATAGATACTCTTCTCTATTTTTAAGTTTAAAATGAGTTTCACTTGTTTTTGCTGCAAATTCATGTAAACCCGAGAGCATCCTTGCAAAAACTGGTCCCGTTATCGAAAATACGGAAAGCATCCGGCACACGTTTCTAGTTTCTTGGTTTTGAACATTTTTTGTTCCAATTTAAAGTGCCGTTTCAGCGTTGATCCAAAACATGTGGTTTAGCTGTTCTGTGTCAGGAATTATGCAATTTTGGTTCTAAATTCTAAAGTTAGGAAGCGGTATTTTGCACGTGGGGAAACATTTGTAATTAAATTCAATAGTGCCGACGGTGTCCAGCATTGTTTTAGTCGTATGCAGGTCAAATTAACTTTAAGAATCTTTCACTAGCTACATATTTACGTGTCTGAAATTGCACAACTTGGTAGTTAGTAGAACATTATTACAACTCATGCTTTTACTTGGTTTCCTTTGAAATATCAGCCATTATGTTGGGAATTTTAATGTCATGTGATTATTTTTCTTTGTGAAGTTTATGCTGACCTATCCAATAAAAATACCAATTTTCTTTGTACCTTTCTATTACCAGCCTACACCTGCTTACCTTCGTCTGTTGCGTCACATTCCCACTGCAGGGTAATGATTTCTATACCTGATTTTCGGTCCTTGTCTTTCACATTATGTCGTTTATTTGCTGTCTCTTTCGTTGGGATTGCCGCGTCCCTTACAGGGTTTTTGTTGCTCCCCACACCCTTATTACGACTTGCGTATGCGTCCTATGTGGGTGTGTTAGTGAATATTCATGTGTGCGTGTGGAAACGTGTTACGGGGAGAATTTTTATTCCAGTGTTGTTGTGGCATTCGATGCGCGTGAGTCGAGATCCCGAAATGTGATTTGGGTGCAAATTCGGCGGGAATATTGGAATAAGGCTATTAGTGATTTGTTATTAAGCTATTGGTGATGTATTTAAGTGAATAATGGGGTTTTGGATGTCAGATATCTTTGTTAATTCGTCGTGATGTATTATGAGTGAGTATATTTGGCAAGTGTTATTAGTTTTATAAAAGCGTTTTATAAAGTCCTTGAGAACGGTTTTTTGTTATTTTATATTTGTGGAACTCCATAATTTGTTCATCGATGTGGTTTGAGCGGCGTGCATAAATACATAAGCAGTGTCCACATGTCAATTGAATTCGAACACCATAATCGAATAAAGGCGAGACCTATATATGGCGATATCTCGCCATTCTACTTTTTACACGAGCACAGAACTAAAAAAAGACAAAATTAAATCTATAAACATATTACCAAAGTCAAGACGACTCGTTTTATAAAATTCCTTGCCTCGCTCGAGTTTCCTTATTCCATCCATTTGCAATGAATGAGAGCTAAAACTGGTTTTCGTATCAGCTGATGTCCCGACTACGGTATGCATAAATAAGTCCGAAAGGTTTTTTGCTTCGCCGAAACATGCCAATATAAGAATTATTGTCGTCCAAACATAGGTTATTTTTCTATAGCTACACGAAACTCGTTTAAAGAAATGTAAGATCTCGACATTCAATTTTGGGTTTTATTTCTTTGGACTCACGAATCAATTTAGATGCAACAACATTACAAGGGCTGGTTACTTCTTCGAATTTTATTGTATGTCTACGGGAGATTCTGGCGCCGGCGTTTTTTTTTTCGTAAACCTTTGCAACGGCAAATAATGTAAACAGTAAGACTGCTTTTGACCTAGCAACATTAGTGCAACAAAAAAGTCGCAACTACTTTTCTTAACAGTCCAATCCATCATGGTGTGGTTAGTGAGAATAATTTTTATTTTATATCTACTCTTGGGTGGCAAACACGTTATTCCTTATAGCGATATTATGTAAAAACCACGCTTTTTGTTTCAATTAATTTATTAACTGACTGTATACCTAACTTGTGATATTTGTGTCATGCGATACTTTGCCCACTTTTTTACGTTCGATTTCTTTTTATACATTTTCTTACCATTTAGGACTAAAAAAATCACTTATAATTTAAGGTAAAATGTGCCACAAACAATAATTACTAAAAAACACTTAAAAAAAACATGGTATTATTAACACATTTACAAGCTATATGAGAAATTGAAAACACATTCACTGAAAATCTTTTTACACTACTTGAAATCGGTTTAAAATTAAATACCGTGACTTCATTGATACTTTGATAGTACCTACATACTTATTTTAATCTTAATAAAACCGCAATCGGCAAAGACCACACAGTATGTTTTTGTTTATAAACTTCAACATCGTAACAAAAAGTATAATTATAATTGTATTTTTTGTTCACACATTAAAAACGTATAATCGTACGAGCTCTGATAATATTTATTTAATTATAATATATGTCATGGACTATCGTCATATTTATTTTCGACTATTTTATTTATTTATGGTATGTACATATTTATGTATTTCTTTTGTTTTAGAAATAACTTTAGTACGTTCAAACGCTTAGTGGTTTTATTACGTTGACGTGACGTCACCATTTTGTACATTTTGTGCGAAATCTAGCTTCTATGTCAACGCAGTTAAAAAATACAGCCTTTTATGTAGTTATTCCATACATTTTCGAGAATCACAAAATCCATAGGGTACTTCTTATTCCAGTGTTGGATATTTGGCTCGTTGCCAAGTCTAACGTCACAAACTCACAAGTAAATAAAATTTTAACAAAATTTGAAGTTTTGTGAAAAAAAAAAACATGCGATTAAAAGTACATATTTACAGTTCCAGATTTGATAGTGTCATACATCGATGTATGAGAGAACACTTTTTCAACCGCACAGTTAAGTTTGTTTTTGGAGAATTAACCGTGACGATCAGCAAAATTGGTAAGACCTATTATCTAGATAGGATTTGGACTCATTTAATGATTATGCCGATATGCTATATCTAAGTTAGAGCGTTAAATATTCTCAATACTCAATCATTTATTGCCATTCCACAATGTATTTGCTTAGGTGGTACGTAAACATTTATATAAGTACCAATGATGAACCCTGTCGGGCACAGCAACATAAAATAACAATGGTTGAATATACTATGGTTGAAAATGGTTGAAAATACTTTTCTAAAGGTTAGCTTTAGTGTTTGTGTTATTGAGCACAAAAGTTTAGTTAAATAGATAAAAAATATGTACCTACAAACACAGTAGAAAGCATGACGTAACTCATTACTTCATTTTAGATACGCATTTTATCTCCAAACCCAAACAAATTTGCATTTACGAGCATACTATCTGAACTGTAACACCCCAAATATTGATATAAAGGTCTATCTATAGTACCTAATAATATACATTATATCTGTCAGTATTTGTCGAACTCTGCAGGGCAAAATATTCTTGTACAGATGAAGAACTAATAAGTCTTCTTTTGCCTAGACATTGTTAAAACATTCAATGCCCAGCACTCGGCTCGAACCAAAATTCTTTTGTGTATTCAACCACCTACCGAGTCGTATCTATACGCTTTGATGATACCTATAATTTCTAGATGAAGTGTCAAATGTTAAAAAAAATTATCGGCAAAGGGTTAAGTTCGACTTCCAGTTTTCCCCGATAGAGCTGAATACCAGTATTTAACATAGAGCTACTACCTGTCTGACCTTTACTTTGTAAAACGGTATTACTTGGCTATAGGTAGGTACTATATTCAATACTCTACACAACATTAAAATTTGTGTTGCTTTCGGACATCATTGTCTTCGGACAAATCGCAGAATTACGTAAGCTTTAATAAAAATACTAAGGATAAAATGTAAACAGGACTATTATGTGCTAATACCAACGTGACTTGATTATTGTTGAAATACCTTATTTTGGTATTTTATCGATGCCTGTCTAGAGGCATACTCTGTGATGTCGGCATTATTAAAATAAGGATGAGAAGAGGAATTCATTATTGTACATTCTAAGCACAAAAGTTTAAGACAATCTTGGAAGAGTAAAAACACAACCTCGTTCGTTGGTTCCATACGGTATTCTTGTATGGTTAAGCAAGTTTGAGAGTAAACAAGGATATCCTTATGTAAACTTTGGGAGCAAGACGCGGGAATGTCGAGGGAAAATATAATATGACTCGTCTCGTGGCAAACACTGACTATAAATTAAGGATGATAATTATGTTAGAATGGTAGAATGTTTTAAATCCTGTAATGGAAAGTTCCAGACATATTAGAGTGTTCCTTAGGATCTACAGATAGTTCAGTGCCCTTACTCTTTTAAATCCTATGTTATGCCAATGCAAAATTGATATTGGTTTAGCGGACATGTGAACTAATTTTCTTAAAAAAAAATACTGTCAATGGAAGGAACTAACTGGAATCTAAACATTAACAGATTTATTTTATACTGTGTGTTATTTGTGTGCCTTCTAAATGAATAACAATTTTTGCATTGGCATTGTATTAGAATTAAAATTCATTCAAGAGTAACCCCTTCTTTCTTTTTCTTCTTACTTTATTGAATTTCTGATGTCTTGTCAACAGACGTAATGACGGCAATGATTCAGAGACAAGTGAATATTCAGAGGACTCGGCGGCCTACGAGGATGTGCCGGTTGCAACCAAAAGCGCTGGGCCGCGGAAGAATATCAATAGGGGTCGTTGGACCAAGGAGGAGGTAAATCTTTAAATATTGCCATCTTTATCATTATAAATTAGTTTTTGGAAGACAGAGGGTATATGATTATGGGATGTCATAAGAGTTTATGAATTTGAATGTTAATGGATGTAGTGGGACAGTTAGGCTGATAGAAACGGTAGACGGATTGCCAAAGAGATGATTTGCATGAAAATGTGGTGAATTGGTAGTATGCCAAGTTGCAGCAGGTACTGAAACCGGATTTTTTTATGAGCCTATATTAGATCTTACTTCTGGGCAATGGCCTCCCCTTTCCTTTTCCAAACCTCTCTGTCTTTTGCGATTTCTGGCCACGTGCGCTTCGCAAATTTCTGTCTTATCCTACTTGGGACAATGGCAGGAAAAAATAATGTTAACCGCATAAGTAGAAATCGTGAGCTTAAGTCAGAATTAACTTATTAAATGTTAATGTTTCCAGGATAAAAGGCTAAAAACATACGTGAAGATGTACAACGAAAATTGGGAGCTGATTGCGGCGGAGTTCGCAGACAGGTCCGACATACAGTGCCTGCAGCGGTGGACGAAAGTCGTCAACCCTGAACTAGTCAAGGGTCCTTGGACCAAAGAGGTAATTGCCTAGTAAATAGACTCTTTGATCACACTGTACTTCCGAACTGTTTTAAGGAAATTTCGGGGTTTCGGTAACCTTATTATCATTTTCACGGGAAGTTTGTTTGGGATTAGTTTGCCCAATCCATTGCTCATTTGTTACCTGTACAATATAAGTTCGAATTAAATATATAACTTTTGAATTCTAAACTTAACACTTAAAAACTAAGATCCAGCCATTCCTTGCTGTTTCTGCCTTATTAAGATAGTAGCAACGCACTAAGTCCAGGTCCGAACCCCGTAGGGGGTGCCCTTTGTGAACGTTGCTGACGTAGTTAGTTTATATTACTTTGCTCTGGCTGGAGGCCCTTAAAGTTCTCGATGAATGTCCGGTGAAGCAGTCAAAGCCTGCGCTCAGGCTAACTGCAGTAGACTTCTTGAAAAAAAAAAAAAAAACACTTTCTTCGCCGCCGGACAATTTGGTGGTGCATCGAAAGTCTTTAATTCTATGTGTTTTAGTGCTATATACCTTTAAAAATAAACGATAATGTTAATATAATTATTAATATCAAATACTTTAATAACAGTAATTGAATTTTATTTGCCATACTCATATATGTTACGTCATGAGTTACTAAGGACTTTGTATGGCGATAAAATTTTACATGTGTTCAATCTCATTGTTATATTTATGGGATCGTATTGAAAACAAGTTAATTATATCGATGACATAATCAGCCTAAATATGGGAACTTAGTACGTAATCATCCATCTACGTAACTAGATGCCTAATTTAGTTTTTTTAATTAATGGGTTGTGGCAATGTTACTAAAACATTTATTAACTGGCATTGATATGACATTAAATAATTCTACTTTTTTTTTTGGTATCCATACCAACTTATTAATTTCATCCTAAATGTCTTATGTGATCCATTTATCTACTTGAAAATAAATAAACAATATTTAAGATATTTATTAACCAACTGGTTGGTTTATCATGTAAGTAAAAAAAAAAAAAACAGGTAATCCTGGATCTTTTCGACTTGTAAGCAATTGCAACTTATTCCGACGTTTCTACTTTTACAAAAAGAGATGAATGGTTTATTTACCAGTCGGCAGTCCTAAGGAGAGCCTAAAACTGCCGATACATTCTAGATAAACTACCTATACTAGGTAATAGGTTCTTACCGATAAGGAGACCCTTAGACTGCCGATACAAAGTATTATATAAGTAATTTAATTTCCAATACGCCTTAGTAATAAGTTACTATTACTTAAAATATTTTCGATCTTATGTCTGAGCAGTAAAGCTGGTTTTCCTTTTTCCTCATAACCTTGCTGGACAGTACCATTTTAACGTGCATTTCTCAAAAGCTTTTTACTCAAAGGCCATTTACTGTAATATCCGATGTCTTTACTTCGTCTCATGAGGAGCAAATTGTTGTAAAATCGCTCCTGTTATGGTCTCACCACAATGCCTTGTCGTGCGACCGCATTAAATTACGCGTTTAAGAAATGCGCTCAGTAATTGGGTGGTTTTGAGTTTTAAAGGCATAATGCCAGTTTATTCTTAACTTGCAATTTGCTTCATATTTTTTTTCAAAAGATTGTATAGTATGTCACGAGTAAGAGAGAAATAAAAAAAGGTATTTTATTTTGGACTCCTTAGTCATTCATGCTAATATTATAAATGCGAAAGCAACCCTGTCTTCCTGTTTGTTAAGCTTTAGCGGCTAAACTGTTGAACCGATTTGAATAAAATTTGGTATGGGGTAAGCTTGGATCTTAAGAAAGCACATAGGCTATTTTTTACCGCAATAACCGAGTACAGACACCTATGCGAGCGGAGCCGCAGGCAACAGCTAGTTTGACGATAAAACATGAGGGAGGCATTTTACTGAAAATGTATGCCATCTAAACAGTGATTTTGGTCGCTTGTTCTCACTCTCGGAAAGAAATTCTAATATCTCTTTGTCTTACGCTCCACGATGTTGTGTTAATCAAGCCCAGCTGTAATTGACACTAATATGTAGTTGCGTCACATCGGAGTGTATGCACCGCTTAAATAACCAAGGCTATCTTTATTTTAACATCGCTTTGCTGTAAGACTTCAGATACCTTACCTATTTTTTAGTATTAAACTGTTGCATAGGTATTAGGTTTTTACCGCTTGTTTGAATTCGCTGATGTTGGCGTGACTTCTGTTACTAATTTATACACAGTCAGTATAATAGTCAGGTGATTTTTTTTAAGTTTTGATGTAGACAATATTGTACCTACTCATCCGTTCTTATTTTTATATCCTATATTGGAACTCACTGCTGATCTGGCCTCCCTTTCGTCTTCCAAAACTCTTTATCTTTCGCGATGTCTGGCCACATGCGCCCCGCATATCTGACAAGATCATCCATCACACCACCTTCGCCGCAGTCGACCTCGGCGGCGATGTCCTCTCTCAGGAGTCCAGTTTCAATAATATAGCTGGTAAAAATAAAACATTTATACGGGCAAAGTCGCGGGCAAGTGTATTATAATTATATTTGTGCATTTGCTCAATACGCCAGTCAGTCTATCAACTCAAGGAAGCTACAATGAGTCACGGGTCGTTGGTACTGCATGCGTTCGCATAGAATGCGCATAATTAGCGTGCTACAAATGTCAATATACTGCTTGTATTTGTGCAATTTATTGCCAATGTCGCATATCCACTCACTCGGAAGCTTACTGAAAATAGAGGTGTAAAAAATTAAATGTGTCGAAAATTTCACAAATCGGGACTAATAATTACACACACACGCCACATATTTACGTAATCGTAAATGGTTGTTCGTTCGTGAGTTGTGTCGATCCTTGGGGGAGGCCTATGTTCAGCAGTGGACGTCTTTCGACTGATATGATGTAAAATGGTTGTTCAAAGTTTGTAAAACCTAAACGAAAAAGGAATTGAAGTTTTTAAAAAATTCTAATATTTAAATAAAAGTGTTTGTGAAGCCATGATACAAAATGAGGAAAATGTCTTGGGAGCTTGATTAGGCAAATTTTTAAGGTTATGTTAATATAAATGTGGTTTTTAATAACTTTTCCCTGTATAATAAAAAATCAGCTAATTGCTGTTTTATGTAACAAGTTATATCCACTCAGATAATTATTATTAATTAAAAAAAGGTTTAATTTTTTGGCTACTACTACTAATCAAATGCGCATAAATTACTTAAATGGTAGGAATAAAAAAAAAACTATTGTTTTCTATACTAATATTATAAATAAAGCAAAATTATTCGGGCTAATTTCTTGTACTGCTATCCGATTTTCAAGATTTATTCACTGATCGAAAGACACATTATTCTTGTCTGCCATAGACTTAGAATTTATACACGTCCACGTGCGCAGACGCGGGCAACAGCTTGTAGTACGTTTTATTATTATTATTAGCCGTGATCGTCCCAGGCCTCACTTTCCTCCTTCCATTTGGTGTGGTTGCGCGCTATTCCAATCCAAGATCTTAAAAATGAGTCAAGCTCATCTCGCCATCATTGTAGTACATAAATACAATAAATAACAAGTCTACTGCGACAACTCATATCAACTCACATCTACGTATAGATACGACTCGGGAGGCGGAGTGTAGGCACGCGAACGAATTTGCCTGCGACCCGGGAGCCGGGTGCAGGGCATTGAATGTGCAAATATAGGAACTAAATATAATTTGCCTAACAAAACAAAATAATACTAAACACTTCTATACTTACTTATCACATCACAATCGGCTTGTTATCCAAAATTCGGCCTCGTTAATACTCACAAACCACAGTACAAACTTGACTTCTTAGATTTTATGAATGAATCCATTGTATGAAACGCGACACGAATTTTAATGTAGGTACTATCTATGTTAGATATTCATCTTTATTGCTATTTTGTTTGTGTCTTTGTTTTGAAGAGAATTTGTATGTGTTGATGTAATTTGTTTTTGACAATTTTGTACTATGAATAGATAGAATACATTCTTGTATTTTGAGTATATAAGAAATGTACCTTGTTATAACTATTTTTTATCAATTATCATCATGTAGATGTTTTAGTAGGTAGGCATAGAACTAGACAAACAACAAGACTAGGACATACATAGGAAAAATGTAAACAGGCTCATCTTTTGTTACTAATCATACATCTATACTTTCATAAGTAAATTTTTTGTTTGTCTGTTTGTTCTGGCTAATATTTAAAACGGCTGTTCCGATTTTTATAAGATTTTACTGAAAGGTAGCCGACTATGTAAGGAGTAACTTAAGCTAATTTTCTAGCCGAAAATGATTATAATTAGAACTTAGAACGAGCAAAAAAAAAATCCCCAGAATTAGGGACAAATTCTGATTGATAGAATTATATCGTACGGGAGCGGAAAGAACGGGAGGCTTAGCTAATCATAAAATATATAGATTAAAAAAAAACCACATGGTTGTCGTCACGTAGGTAAAAACATTGCTATTTTTATATTCCTACCTCCTTCAATGCGGTCTTGAATACAACGCACCTAACAAAACGATGATCCCCTTTATATTCTTTCAATATTACAATAGTAACTATAAAACAATTTCTAAGAAGCAACCTTAAACATTTCACACTTTTTATTACCAGGACACCCAATGAGTAATGCTCTTAGAGTATACATGACAAGCATAGAGCGCGTGCATCGCTAGTAACCTGTTAAGCCGAACGTAAGCAAATTTTTGGCTGTAGTCAGCATTACGCTCGATCACTGGTTTATGCGAAAATGTCGTCGGTGTCGATATTATTAGGTTTTGAGATAGTTTTAATAAAACAGCGCGCTCTGTTTTGACACCGATTTTACGATTTTCTTTGTTCATACTGGTGCTCACAGTTCATACTCTGTTAAGTGCACTCTATAGTTGACTTAATTTTACTCTAAGATAATTTCTTGTAACAATAAAACTTTATTGAAATATTTATAATCAACTTAGTATGCAAATTGTTTAGCAACTTGTTTTTCTAACACGCTAATATTGAATGGAAGTGTTTTAGCATTACATCATTTTTGAATACCAAATTATTCATCCATATTCGGAAAATAATAAAAATATTTTCGTTTAAATGTTTTTATTATTTAAAAACAGGTGTGTTATTGACTGGAAGGTAGGAATACCCATATTAGGTTTATAAATGTCTCAATTATACTTAGTACAGATCAGAATAAGGACGTTTAGATTTAAATCATTTAAACAAATTGCTTTGTCTTTTTGACCAGATATTTCTGTTATTCGCAAGCTTGTGTATGTAACATTTATATTTAAAATGTGTCTGAAGTTGTGAGTTGTGGAGTGGTAAAATAATGCTAGACACCATAGATCATTGAACGTCTTAGAAGGACCACAACTAATATATATATATTTTTTTCTTACTTTTTGTACTTTATCTAATTCGGATGAATTTTGAGTTAGTTAAATTATAAAAAAAATAAATCAAACGACTTAAAACGAGCTATGATACATTTTTTATTGAGAGAGATTGCGCAGTTTCCTGTGCCACAGATTAGATAATAGTAACCCTGAGCGCAGGCTTTGACTGCTTCACTGGACTTTGATACTTTTTTAGTCTTCACCTATAACCTAACTAATCTTCTTCAAATATATAAAAACCTCGTGTCACAGTGTTTGTTATCCAACTCCTCTTTAACGGCTTGACCGATTTTTATGTTTTTTTTTTGTGTGTAATTTGGTAGGTAGGTCTGAGAATGACTCGTAGGCTGCTTTTTATACTCGTAAGTGAAATTAAAAGATATATTACGGGAACGGAGACTAGTTACGCAGATGAACTCGCGGGGCACCGCTAATATCATGATAAGATACTAAAACATGACATATATTATTATCTAACTTTGTATATTTAAACTTTTTGCGTAATAAATCAACATCTAATTAGTCAATAACTAGTGTTAGACTAGCTTTTCGTTCTATTTAAGATGTATCTTGATCTATATCCTTGCCCTTGACCCGACCTTTTTTGTCTGTCCGTACTTGTATCCGACTACACATAAATTATGCGATAATGAACCTTACAGCTTCGAAATAAAGGCTTTGTAAATGTAGACAATATTTTAGTAATTAAGAGGACCAAAAATATGATGTCATAGCTAATTGTGTGTACAATATGAATTATTGTTAGTAATTGTCTTGTTTTCTTATGCTATTGCTCGTAAAACTTCTTGTATTTATAAAAGTAGGTCGTAATAATTCCTTAGTTATATCCTGTATTCTTCTCTATAACCTTTCGCTCGCTCGCTCGTAATGTCTGAAAATGTCAAATTCCATAGTTTATTCGTGGGCTTTGACAGTTGACGCGACAGTGGCGCCAACTGGTGAGCGCAATATTGGTATCCCTCTTTAATTTGACTATTATTATCAACTCTTTTTAACTTCAACCATGTAGCTATACTTATTCATCTTAGTCAACACGTGTGTCTAATTACAAGAACGGTTAGCAAAAACTATAATAAATCACTCATTGCGCTATATTTACAGACCTTATACATTTTGTTTGTTGGACTATCATGTATTCTTTGTCCGTATTTTACTAGTTATTATTGTTTTCTAGTAGAATTAGTCGGGTGGGTTAGTCGAGTCGGGCGTCTGTATTTTTACAAGCTTTTCTTTAAATTTGAATGTATGTTCCTAATTATGTACCTATGGTTGTTTAGGTCAAATCTTGCAACATAGATTAGAGCCGCTTCTAGACATCCGTTTGTAATGAAATTTTGCATATAAGTATGCAAAACTTCATCCCAATCGGATGTTCGGTGACAACACAATATTATGGTACTTTGAGCTGGTCTGATGATGGAGCCAGAAGGTGGCCATAGAAACTCTATAACGAAACGACACAATCCCATCGTGTTCGGGCTTGTTTGATTTATTTTCAGAATTAGTTTGAGCCTAGCTGATTTAAAGGCTTGAGTTTAAAAATACATTTTATTAAAAAAAACGGGTTTGCTTTAGACCACACGACTGAAGTAACACTTCTTTATACATGAAACGTAACTGGCTATGACAGAAAGAGAGAAAGAAACTGTGTGCTCGCACCACTCTCTCTTGCCCCTACACTAATATACAAAACGTAACTCTCTCCTTCTATCGTCACTAACTTATATCTCCGTTTCAACTTCCGTTCGCCTCGCCCGATCACACGATTCGTAACGCAAGCTTAAAAATATTAATATCCTGACTAAACACAATGTAATTACATGACCAAACCTTGCGGATGAGTAAGTTTACATACGAAGGTAGTTACAATCGATAGGCGTGGATCACCTTGAGGAAACCACGTGTCGTCCTACTTTTCCTGTTGTAACTACAGATTTTATGTCTTTTAATGTTCACTGCGCTCATAGCCGAGTGGTATGGGTCAACTATGTCTAATCCCATTTGGGATATTGTTATTTTGTCCATGTGACTTGAATTTTTGTAGAAACTCGCGATAGAAGGACTAATTTATTAGTGCAAGGGTCTTCTAAAGAAATGTATACTTAGGAAATAAACGTAATTGACGAACCTAGTAGAAGGTTTATGATAAAAATAATAACATTTAATATCCTAGCGTATTTTAAAATCGCGAACACCATCACTACAAGAGGATTCATTTCTTTTTTTTTTATTATAGCTAAAGTACCTAAATCGAGGTCACAGAAACATACCGATTTATGTTTTTGTTACCTTTTGAGTACAAGTTATAGTGCTATCCATAATTTAGTACAGTGCTGGCAAAAAGTGTAATTATTTTAATTTAAGGGCGTGTTAATTGGTTTACTCGTGACTCAAGATTTGGTATAGATTATTTATCTATTAAACTCGTGAATCTTTTTGTTTCATATTGTTAAATGTAGTCCAGTTTTTTTTTTATAAATGGGTAGAACAATTGTTTATTCGGTTCATCATGAGAGCTTCTAGAAATGTTAAGAAATAATTTCACAAGATTTTTTTTATTTATATTTTAAAAACTATCGTGCTTTAAAAATAGCACTGTCGTAGGCAGCAACAAGCATTTCAATATTGCTAATTAGAAAAAGCTAGCTATAAGGTGAAAGTCACTATTGTTTTCTCCATACTAATCTGGGGCCTCTACAAATCGTCGTTTTGCGAAAAAGAGATAGAACATGTCTTACTATACTAACTTTAAAAGCTTATAACTTTTATAGCTGTGTATATTTTTTATGTTATTTCGCCGTTCTGGTTTAATTTACTACTACTTACCTATTATTCGTTATAAATAAATATGTCGATTGTAGTCAAATATCCAATTCAGGGTTAATATAAATAAATTAGATTATAATTATGGATGGATTATTTAAATGATATTATTTACATGTAAGTAGAATATTATTATCTCCTTTAAATTTCTTGTCAGACAAGCGCTCACATTTTGTTTCCAACCTACAAAGTACCTACTATATGACGTCACGATGTGCGTCATTCAACAACTTTCAGGAAAAAAATAATATCTTATTTAATATTAATACAGTTCGCTTAAAAGGAAATAAACCTTTAGGTGGTGCACTCAACAATTCTTAAAATATAAAAACAAGAATTTAATTCAAGAATTTCTTGACGCCACTTGTGATATAACATAGTTATGATGACAACTCTTTTAAAATTACCAAACATTTGTAATAATTATGTATTATAATGTCAACGCGATTATACCTTCATTCAAAATAAGCTAGATAATAGTCACCGAATTCGAAATCAGCTAGGCCGGATATAGACGTGCAAGCACATCAATTTCAATCAATAACTACCATATTCAACCTTATTACGTTGCAATAAAGGCGTTATCGAGTTGCTACCACTATACCGGTTAGTTAATAAACACATCATTCCAATCAGCTGTTTGTATTCACGTTTTTTCGCCCACTTACTAGTTCACCTTGCGATTTAACGTATTTTCGCACGCTACAATCAGGTGTTTTATTGTTTTTTTTTTTGCAAGCTTTTTGTTATAAGAGGTTCTTTAAGGATGAGCGGCAATCGGTAATTGTTCAATCTATTTGTAAATTGTAGAGAGCTTAGAGTAAACATAGAGAATCATAGAGTGCGCGCATCGTTAGTAGCCACTTTAGCCGAGCGAAAGCAAATTTTTCGCTAACAGTACTCAGTTTACTGATTTAAGTGATTTTCCGTGCGACGACAGTTTAGGCATACATATCAATGGTTTCGATAATATTAGGTTTTGAGATATAATAAAACGGCTTGTTATGACACAAATTTTACGACTTTACTTGTTTATGCCTACAGTTCATACTTGTTAGGCGTACTCTATAGTTTACATATTTTTACTCTAAGGTAGGGAGATTTAGAAGCAATGATACGGTAATTTTTTAAAGATTTTTTTGTTGATTGTACTTGATGTCGGTAGGATTAAAGAAAAGTGTTTTATAACGCTAACAAGTGTTGTATTATTTTTTGACGGATATATGTTGACAGAGGAATCCATATCTGTTGAAATCTAATTAGGTGTGCAAAAGGTATTAAGACACTGAAAATTGTTAAAATAATAGCAATTATGAAACAAATCCTAAGCATTAAAAAAAAAACATATACATATGAGTCAGGGTCTACTTGAAGAACCTTTTATAGCGAAATATGTTTCCAATCGAGCCAGTAACAGACTTTAAAAGTTAGTCCCGAGGTAGTCAGTGCATCCTACTAGTAAAATAACGTCGTGTGATATTAAAGGGCTATGCCTTAAAACAAAGCTCGACAGATTTACTTACCTACCACGACTATATTTTTTATTTTGCAAATTATGTTCTAATACATTTTGTTATATTTGTTATAGGAAGATGAAAAGGTGATGGAACTGGTCGCCAAATACGGGCCAAAGAAATGGACGCTCATAGCGCGCCACCTAAAGGGGAGGATAGGAAAACAGTGCAGGTAAACATTTGGTATTTCTTTAGTTTAAATTCGAAGCTAAACTTTAATGTTAAGACATTAAGAGTAGCAGACAATAAGGTAAATGACTATTTCTCTTTCAATGTCTGTCATATCTTATGTAAAACAAATTCGGGTTATTTAAACTATACATAACTCAAGAACGGGTAGATTTTCATGATCTTTGATTGGTTCGATTCTTCTCCACTTCGAATAGCAGAATAACTTAATAAACATTCGGAAAACGTCGGGAACGTGGACTTATACTTATATACGGGTAAAACAGCGGGACACAGCTAGTAGATTATTAAAAAAATATTAGTCACGTATTTTAAGTAACCAAAAACACGACAATAAAAACGTCATTAGCCCCCACTTCCGAACTTTTATTAGCTTTATCTACTTAGTGTTTGTTACTTTGATGACCTTCGTGGTCGAGTGGCGTACACACAGGTTTTTCAAGGTGTCACCAGCTCTGAGATCCCGGGTTCAATCCCCGGCCCGATCAATGTAGAAAACAACTTTTCTACATTGTCTCGGGTGTGAGTGTTTATGGTACCTTCGTTGTCTTTGATTTCCATAACACAAGTGCTTTAGCTAATTACTTTGGGTTCAGAGCAATGTATGTGATGTTGTCCACCTTTATTTACTTATTTATTTATTTATTTATTTATTTATTTATTGTTATAGTATTTTTTTAATTTAAAAATAGCGAAAAATACGTGTCTAATATTGTTTTATTATCTAACTGATAGACTGATTAGATTCTGACTATTTGTGCTGTCTTGATGGCAGTACATATAGTCAGAATATCGATCTCCATTATATTAACTAATTATTGATTCTAAACTAATAGTCTCGTAATACTTTCAGAGAACGATGGCACAACCACCTAAACCCATGCATAAAGAAGACAGCATGGACGGAGCATGAGGACAGAGTTATATACCAAGCGCACAAGCAGCTCGGCAACCAGTGGGCTAAGATCGCGAAGCTGTTGCCTGGCAGGTAAGATCGATGTATACTATAGTGGTAATGTTTACCTACTGGGGTAAATATGAGGTGTTTTAAAAGCACAGAATGTATGTGTATAATTTATTTTCTTAAGGAAATTGTGGTATTGTTCGATAAAAAATATTTGATTGGGATTACGTCTTATACTTAGTCTGTTACTTTCTTGCCATCTGTTACGTTCTGTAAAAATACTTACTATACTGTGTTCGCAATTTGTATGCTAAACATGTAAACAAACACGAGTTTTAGGAAAAACAACTGTAATTTTAAGATAAGATATATTTATTTGTAATAATATGGTACAGTTAAGATGTTACAAAAATTTTTGATCCATGTATTCTGCCGTTTCCGGCGCACAAATATTTGAGTAGGTACAAACAATTATGTATTATTATAAAACTATTACACATAAACAAAACAGTTACTATAAAATAAAAACATAATAACACTTATATTTAAAATTTCCAATCAGGTTTCTCATTTAAAAAATCTCCTATAGAATAATAACATTTATATAAAAGGAACTTAAATAACGTATTTTTAAAATTTCTAATGTTTTAGCATTGATAACCATAATCGTTAGATTTAATTGAATATATGTTTTTCCTCAGGACCGACAACGCAATAAAGAACCACTGGAACTCGACGATGCGTCGGAAGTACGAGCCGGACATTCTCGACAGCTTCGAGTCGCTCCGCCGCAAGACGCGGGTAAAGCCGCGCGAGATATACACTGAGCCTAGCGCGCACGGGGATAAAGTACAAGTCGCATATAACGATGTTAGTCTGCTTTTTGTGTTTTTTTTTATAATGATGATTTGGTTGGTATAAAAAAAATCCCCCCCTCCCCCCCTCTGCCTAAATTACTTTTTACAAGCGTTAACTTTGATGGATTAGAATACATGTATGTATGTCATTATTAAGTTTTTTGTATGGGCCTCAGTGAATTGCAGACCGATTAAATAATTATAGGCGTATTGACTGGGTATGAAAAGTAGAAATTTAATTACTCGGTAAATTAGATAATAAAAAAATATTAGACACGTATTTTTTACTTTTTTAAAATAACTTAAAACTTAGGAGATAATGCGAATCAAAGTTCAGGAGTGGGGGTTAATTACGTCACGATGTTATACAAAACGTACAACATTGTGACGTCATGCGACATTTCAAATCAATGTTTCTTCGTAAGTTTTTGGATACGTAAAAAATAACAAATGACGGACATTAAAAAAAATGTTAGTTAACAGCCCTCTTTACATTAAAATTGAATCAATTTATATGTCTTATCTCCTGAAATAAATAAACGTTATTTGGCATATTCTTTACCAGACTTACACCTTTTGCTTGCACACTCAAAGTACAGTTATACAGCAATTTAAGGCAAAACATCTTTTGAATGACATTTATTTTCCTGTTAATATATTGGTAGACAGGGCAAATATACCTACATAAGAAGTTCTAATATCACTTGAAACAAATACCTAACCAAATCATCATCGAAGGCAAGATATGGTATTAAAACTAAATCCATCCACAAAGGTACAGGGATCACTTCAGTTACAGTACGATGCAAACTTAAAGGCGGCTGTGAACACGAGTCGAGTCGCTGCGCAGTACCAAACTTTTGCGCCAGCGGGAGTGCGGGGCGAGGTACTGCGCAGCGTTTAGCGCACTTCACAGCCGCCATTAACTTTGAATTGAACTATACCATATCTATGCCTCAAATGTATATGCCAGCTGAAATCTTAGCCTAAGTAAAACCTAACTTTAAAGCAATAAATGCTGCAACTGCATTTTTAAGATGTTACAATACAGTTTTAATTCTATGAGAATACTGATAAAAGTTTATACATTTTAGAGCGTTGTTTTTGGCATATACATTTTACATATTCTTCTTTATTTGCAATGTTTATCTGGTTTCTGAAATGCTAATCTATATAAATTCGTTAATTAATCATTATTTGTCAAATCTCATGCCTAGTGCTAAGATTTGGTTGACATATTTGGTCTAGTGGTTAGTGACCCTGACTGCTGAACCGGTGGTCATGGGATAAATTCTCAACCAGGACAAATCTTTTTTGGATTTGCATGATCATTTGTTCTGATTTATCTATATTATTTCTAAACACATATACATTTAGAAATAATTAGTTTGCCAATCAGTTTTCTACATAATAATATAATACAGGCTCCTAGTTTGGGATCAGATGACCGTGTGTCAGTTGTACAATAGTAGTGTAGTATTAATATATTATTATTATTATATTATGATTGGCTGTTAGTCTTTACACGGAGATGGCTTCCTCTTCGGAGTCAGAAGACGCGCTCACGGAGCCGTCCTGCTCCTCCTCCTCAACCTCTTCCTCAACCGACGACGGCTTCACCGTCGTCGGTTCAAAGCGGTCCAGAAGGGCCAAAGCCAAGGCTAATAAAGCCAAGTCCGCAAAAATCTCCCCCGGGCTTAGTCAACGTTAGATGACATTAGTTTTTGACAACAGATTAAATTGAATCGCTTTTCAGAAACTGGTTATTGTTTCATTTGTTTTTTTTCACACAAGTCATGCAGAATTCAATTTTGTTTTAGTAACACTGTATATTATTTATTGTTCATTCATAAGTCTTTGTGTGGTTTTGTTTCATATAATTTTCAAGTGAGCTTTGCTTATCGTATGCTTTAAAGTACACAGTTGTTGTTCCAGCACTTTATGTAAATAGTTGTCATAGATAATACACTATAGATATAGGTTGTTGTAAATAATGGTGGATTTGTGTAAATAACTTCCTTTTTAGTGGTTTTGTACTAAATTACTCTTCATTTATAGAGCACTAGCTGTTGCCCGCGGCTCCGACCGCGTGGGTGACAGTTATTGCGACAAAAATTTGCCTATGTCCTTTTTTAAGATCCAAGCTTACCCCATACCAAGTTTCATTAAAATCTATTTAGCAGTTTATCCGTGAAAGCGATATAGACAGACAAAGTTACTTTCGCATTTAAAATATTAGTATGGAGAGGTCAATAAATAAAAGTTTATTTTTCAAAATGTTACTACATGTGTATAAGAAAATAAACATTTTTTCTTTTAACTAATTGCTAATTTTTCATCTCCAGCAAACCTGGTCGGACCCCTTCAACGAGTCGGCGCAAAGCAACTCGTCGAACACGAGCCAGCCGGCCTCCAAGCAAGTGCTGCACTTCAGGCAGCTTCTCAAAGACCAGCTCAACTCCATCAGCCTGCAGCCGCCGCAGAAGTCGCCGGATCGAGGGGGACTGGTCCCGGCCGAGATCGAGATCGTTGATGCGCCTTTTAAGTGAGTACTTGTAGCGTTTATATGGAAGACTTACAGCTAAATTCTTCCAGTACATTAATAAGTAAGATTAAAGAGACAATTAACAAGTCTTCGCGTTAAAAAACATCATGTAGTTTGGTTTTTATAAACGTGTTTGCGTTGGGATTTATATTGGGTGGTTACATATTGTACTAATAAGTGCGCAAGCTATTATAATTATTATCTAGTTAGCTACCTTCGTACCTATACACACACAGTACAGTACTGTAATAATAATAATAATAAATAATAATAATCGGACCCTCCATGGACCCGACGTAGATTTCTTAGCGTCCGTGGCTTGGCTACGCTTCGGTGACCTCTTCGGAGAAACCGAAGGGTTTGTATGTGCAATTATGGATGAAGTTATCATGACAAACAACTACCGAAAATATATCATAAAGGATGGCACAGTTGACATTTGTCGGGCATGTCACTGTCCGGGTGAATCCTTAAGACATATAGTTTCGGGTTGTTCTCGTCTTGCTAACGGCGAATACTTGCATAGACATAACCAAGTGGCCAGGATTATCCACCAGCAGCTTGCTTTGAAATACCAACTTGTGGAATTTGAGGTACCGTACTACAGGTATGTTCCCGACCCAGTTCTCGAAAATGATCGTGTCACATTGTACTGGGATCGATCTATCATCACTGACAGGACTATTGTAGCCAATAAGCCTGATATAGTGGTGATAGATCGATCAGAGCGCCGGGCAATGATTGTTGATATCACTATCCCCCATGACGAGAACCTCGTGAAGGCTGAAAAAGAAAAACAAATAAAATATTTGGATTTAGCGCACGAGGTTGTCGACATGTGGGAGGTGGACTCAGCAATCATTGTCCCGATAGTCGTGACAACCAACGGATTAATAGCCAAGAGCCTCGACCAACACCTTAAGAGGCTCTCGTTAGGCATCTGGGTCAAGGGTTTGATTCAGAAGGCGGTACTTCTTGACACGGCGCGTATCGTGAGGAGGTTCCTCTCTCTGGAGCCCTAACCACCGGCAGCTTGGACCCTGTTCCCGATGTCGGTTGGAGACTATATTTTATATTTTTAAATGTATATTGTTCTTTTTTATCTTGTTTTAATATATATTTAAAAATGTATTTTATATGTTTTAAGAGAAATAAAGGAAATAATAATAATAAATCTTTATTCACAAAATAAAAAGCTTCTAAATATTACATTGTTTTAGAGCTAAGGCTATGGTATACAACAGAAAAAAAACCCCACTGTGCACAATGTATGAGTGATAATCTCAGTAGTTACATAGTATAAAACAAGTCGCTTCCGCTGTCTGTTGGCTGAGATCTGAAGTTTTCAGCAATAGATATATAGTGATTCAAGAGAAAGGTTTATTGTATTATTAATTAATTTTTTGTATACTCGAGCAAAGCACCGGCAAGTATGATATACCTATACCGGTACCAAAAAAATCTTAATTTAATGTTAGTGGGGTTTTCTAAAAAAGCCAAGAGATCGACTATCAAACTAACTACTTATTAAAATAATTTATCAATTTTTTTATTATTTATTTATTTTCATTTGTCTATTTTTTTCAGATTTGTGAACATAGAAGTACTGCCAACAGACTCACAGTTCAGAAATTACTTAAACCAAACTTCAACAGCGAATGAAAATCAAGATGCTGGTAAGTATATGTACTAAATACTATAACTAATGTCTAGAATATCTTACTCAAAAACTATTGAACGGTTTTTAAATGTTTTTCACAAATGATACATAATGATAGTGATTCAAAAGGTAGGTTTTTGTGTATACTTAGAATTTTCGTGTTCCGTACGAAGCCAGGGCGGGTCACTAGTTTATTATATAATAACCTAAATTGAGCTTAATTGCTTGTGCCTGATTAGTTTTGAACTAGACCAATTAATAATGGAGATTCCGAAATTAGTCCCATAACTATGGAGTAGTTTGGCATTTCCATTTATAACACCAAAAATAACATAAGTTGTCCATCTGAACTTATGCACTAGTAAGTTTGAGCTAGATCGATCAATAAAAAAGAAGTATTCAGCAACTAGTTGTACATTACATTAATATCTTATACATAAAAATGAATTGCTGTTGTCTCGCTAAAATTCGAGAACAGCCGATTTGAATAATTCTTTTTTTGTTTTCTTCGCTAGAATACAGGGAAGGTTTAAAAAATAAAAATAAAATAGGGTAGGGTAGGAAGAGTAGGGTAGAGTAGGTAGTCAGTTGCCGGGAGCGAAGCTGCGGGCACAACTATTTTATATAAAAATTGATATCTAAAAACATTCTCAGCAATTAATTTAGGTATAAAATACTCTATTTATTTAATAAATTTTTTATTTGTATTTTTTTGGCATAATATATCTCTTCACATTACAGTAACATACGCAGTACAAGCAGAGACAAGCAAGGTGATAGAAGTGCCGTCAGTGTATACGTCTCCTAAGAAAAAGCTCTCTCAGACGAGCAGTCCACCGCCCATACTTAGGCGGAAACCTAAGAAAATACAGCCGACAAATAATGTGAGTGAATGTATTGTATCTGTTTTTATTTTAATTGTATGATGGTTTATAGGTTAGTATGGTTTACGGGTTATGTATAAGATTGCAGAAAAAAAAATCTAGGATCGAACGCTTGATAAATATATAAAATTGCTAAATCTGAAGCCGCCTGCCACAGTGCGGAAGCGTAGTGATTGTTGTATTGTGACAGTTAAAGTATCTTTTATATATTATGTACGTAGATACTTGGCCGGTTTTTTTAATCTTAAATAGGTCCCGCACTAGGTCACTAAATTATTAATTTAATATCTGTTTTTGGAGGTGCCACAAACATTACAATTACATAAACAACCAACAATAAGATGATTAAACATTTGTGTATCCTCTCATTACTTATCAACATTCGTCATTCTAATCAATGTCAATTTACAAAGCTTAAGGGCCCTGTAAACGATTAAACTTGTTCGTCAAGCAATGGCGGTAAACTGTAGACAGAGAACGATAAAGGATCATGCTAAAGATCAGGCAAGTTTTTTATACTTGCATTTTTTTTGGCAAATACCTACATTCCAAAATTGCTTGACAAACACGCCATCAATCGAGATTTCTATCAAGCATCTCAAGAACTTCGTTTGCTTAACAAACTTGCCAAGCAAAGCCGCAAACGAGCAAAGTTTGACAATCAGCTTGATCGTTCACAGGGCGTATTACACAATAATGTACTTAACGATGTGCCCATAATATTTTGAATTAAAATGTTTTTAATAGGATGATTTGTATGTCCCTTTCCAGGCGTGGCCGGAGTCCCTGAGCAAGACGCTGGAGTGCCGGTCGGCGGGCGTGACGCCCATCAAGGCGCTCCCGTTCAGTCCGTCGCAGTTCCTCAACTCGCCCGCCGCCATCTCCTTCGCCGCGCTCGACTCCACGCCGCTGCGGCACGCTACTAAGGTCAATATACTAAGTCAAGTCAACTTAAGTATTTGCTGTTAAATTTAATAAAAGAAATTAAGAGAGATTTATTAATGCCGCCACAGAATAATGATAAAATTGTACAGTAAAAATAAACCTGTGCTCTATTTATTACGTAGAGTGAGGCTTTTTTTTTATTGTTTGCAGTAATTATAACTTTTTAAGTAATATTTCTTAACTATTTGTTAATATAAAAACTTTTAATTAAATAGAAATAGTAGAAAGGAAACATTAAAACCTCAAACATGCTACTACTGGTTTAATGCACCAGTCACTTACAATTCTACATATTTCGCTTTGACAAGCCCAAAACTTTTTTTAAACATAGACCTTAAATTATTTTAAAATATTAAATGTAAGAAAAACACTATTTATATATTTTCTGTTATCTATATTCAATGCTTTATTATATCTCCTGTAATATAAATAACGTATTACTATGAATCCCACAGGAATGGAGCGCGAGTCCGCTGCTGCAGACGCCGACGCCGGCACACGTGACGCCGGGCGGGCCCGCCGCGCTCAAAGGAAACACTCCAAAGTCAGTACCTTATAACTTTTTTATTACATTTTAATTCCCTAGACTATATTACTCCCTAGACAGATGTATAATAAAATGAGATGGACATCCTAATAATTAGGGTTTTCGCGATTAAGGGCCCTGAAGACTGAGAGGTTGGGCTATAAAATATTTACAAAATAACAATTCATCTTGTGTTTTGTTACTAATCTGCTTGTCTCGCATGCGTGACTAGCGATCCTAGCGGATTTTTTATTATTATATTAGATTTTTTTATAGTTCATTCAAACAAATTCTTACAAAATATCAAGTCATCTACGTCAAGTAGTCGACTCGAACAAGAAAAATATTTCCTTTATCATTCCCTTACTACACAAACTTTTAAGTATCCAGCTAGCGACGATACGTTTTGATTTTGCACGGGTTATTGCCTTACCTACTTTGGTCGGTTTATAATATATTTAACTTGCTGCAATTAATTATTTATTATAATAAACCAATTATTCTTCTTTATAGAACACCAACCCCCTTCAAAATCGCTATGGCGGAAATCGGCAAGAAATCCGGCTTGAACTACGAGCCATCCAGTCCGGGTCTCCTAGTTGAAGACATTACCATGATGATGAAGAGAGAGAACTCTGACAGTACGGTGCAACTTAACGACTCTATGCTGTCGTCAACAGCTGATCAGGAGAATGGGAGTATACAGGTAAAATTTTAATGATTTATAGTATAATACAATAGTTCTGTACGCCAGATTATTATAAAGTATTTAGTATTTTTTTTTAAAGCAATTTTTTTTTATAATGAAGAGATGTATTTTAATACAAAAATATTTCGCTAAGTTAAGTTCGTTGATTAATGTGAACTTTCTAATACTTAACGAGTGTTATTGCGTTTAAAAAAGTATTAACTGAATTTTAAAATGATTCAATAAGTAAACGTATTAAGTTCATTGTAAAAATAAAAGCAACGTAACTATATTTTTACGTACAAGCACGTAAAAATAAAGCCGACCTTTGCCTAACATCGTGGTTGATATGGTTGAGTCTGTATTCGACGCCATTTTTGGGATAAAGTCGGGTCGGTGTGGGTCGTCGACCACCCGCAGACGACGTTGCCAGTTACGCTAAATTGCTACGAAGAATAAGTACCGGTTATAAAGACTAAATTAAACATCACCATCTAACAAAGACATCCATCTCACAGGTGAATGACTCCGGCATCGGCAGCTTAAAACGTCGAGTAGAACAGACCACGAATGGCAAGGAGAACGTTCCCGGCAGTACGAGCTCCAGCACAGCCACGCACAAGCGCGCTAGGAAAGCGTTGGCCAGCAGCTGGGGCGCTGTGACCAGCACGCCGCATGCACATCACGCCAGACCCTCGCTGGTGCCTGATGTCTCGTATATCGAGACCCCTGTGAGTATTTAATTAATAAACATACACGAAAAACAAGTTTAAAGAAGTATTTCATTATATACTAGCTGTCTGCCCCGTCTTCGCACGGGTGATGTGAGATTTTCAAAACATATATTTTTTTATATAAAGTCCTGACCATTAATCATGTATTTATTTAAAACAAACGGTTTACTCACGTATATTCTCGGGATCGCCCGACTAGTTTCAGACTCAATAGGAGTCCCTAATCATGAGCTGACGCGGCGGCGGTAGTGTCGCGAGTCGAACTTAATAAATTAAAAACATTAATCATGTAACTTTAAAAACTACGACTTACCGTCTTAAAACCGCTGAGCTGGTTCCTAGACTTTAATCTAAAGATGATTTAAAATTATACATAAGAATAATTACCTTAAAGATTAAGAATAGGTAATTGGTACCAAGGTAAATCTTAATAGTTCGTTAATACAGTTTTATTGTTGTACGTGGAATGGGTAGATGCCAATTTTTTTTAATGAAATGTTATTATATGATAGATTATTAAAAAATATTCGACACGTATTTTTTCTTGTTTTACGTATATGTCGCTTGACGTCACAATTTCATGCGCATTTACTCAAGTATGACGTCATTAGCCCCCACTCCTGAAATTCGATTCGCTTTGTCTATCGAATGTCGAATTTTGAAAAAAATACGACTAATTAGTTTTTCACTACTCAGTAATCTACACCATTACTATATAATACGCGTAGTGAGTGCTAAAACTGTTTTATTAACAAAATATTTTCACTTGTTATAGAGCAAAACCTTAGCTGGCGACAGTTCAGTAATGTTCTCTCCGCCATCCATCGTCAAAAACTCGTTAATGGAAGAATCAACGAGCTTGCACTCGCTAATCAGCGCCGACAACACACCAGAAACAAGCAAATACGAAGACATAGACATTGAGGCCGTCATCACTGAGAAAACAAAGGTACAACACAGGTCTTTAATCCTTACTAATCCCGTACCTAACACCTTAGGCCCCACTCAAATCATTTACCCAGAATACAACGAAATAACTCCATTTAGAGACGTAACGAACTTGGACGGACCGAGCTTTGCGAGACTTAACGCAGATAGGCTAAGAACCATAAACTCTGGCAACGAACTTGCTTGCGACACATTAATAGCACCCAAAGAGGTCCTAGCTAACGCGTTAGCAGACCACATTTATAAAGTAACCAATCAGAAACCGTCTACGTCGCGTATTGACGAGATATTAACCAATAAGATTATGAATAAAAATGATTACGCACAAAAGGAGAACCAATGGTGGACCGTTGATAAAGATACGGGACAAACGGATGAAATGTTTAATAGTGATTATTATATGTTCGCTAATATGTAAGTCGGGATACGCTTATTGATTAGGTAAGGTCTTGTGATATTTCGATAAGAAAATAATAGAAAATCAGACCGTTTTGTATATTGATGTTAAAAATAAACTAATCTTAATGTAAATTCTCTAGAGTAGAGATAACCTGTTCAATACATGATGATGCATTGAGTTTAATCGAATAAGAATATCGAAAAAGATACCTTATTGCATTCTAAATAAGCACTGTATTTTTGTAATTTATTGACGTGATTTGATTGAGAACATTGTGATGAAATAATCAGAATTTTTAACCGAAATATCTCAAGAAAACATAATATGGACTGTGAATAAATAGTGATACATTTGTAAGTAAACAACACGCTTAACTAAGTCATTAAATAAATGGTTAAAATCAAGATTTGGGTTACTAGATAAAAACCCTGATTAAATAAAATCGAAATGTTAAAATAGTACGCAGGTCTAGGACCAATGTTTATTAAATCAAAGACTGTTTTTAAACAATATTAGGAAGAAAAAAATAAACAAGTAAATATTTAAAAATCATTTAAACATTTCAATATATTCTAGGGACCCACATTAAAATTCATAATCAATCGACTTTCTTACTAATAAAATTGTGATCAATTTTAAAAAGTGACGGTTAACTAAACATAAAGTATGAGATTTAACTTGTCTTTGAATCATGATAAACTCTATAAGGACTAAAAACAACAAATATCATTCCGGAAATTATAAAAAAATCTCGAATAATAAATTTAATCATTAAAATCGATAATCGGTTGTAAATTTTACTAATTTTAAAACTCGAATTATTTTAGATAGGTTTTGCACCAAACTAATGTAAACGTTAAACGGTATTAGAACTTAAGGTACCAAAGATGAGGTTTTCATCAAATGAACTATTCTTTTTTTTTTCTATTAATTTAATATATTCTTAATTAAGAATTCTCTAGTTAAGAGAATTAGCTGTAATCGTCAAAAGTATACCTCAAGTTTACCATGCACCAAATTGTTTAAGTGTTACTAGTTGTAATAATTCCAAGTATTAATTCGTTAGGTTAAAATACTTGTTCGTAGTAACAAAAAACAAATAAGTACAAAATATTGTGTTTCAACAGTATTTAGATAGGCTTGCGTTTTTCTAATTGATGTTGGCGTTGTAAAAATATTTTTCTTTTTATACGGAGCTGTATGATAAAATCGTTGGAACAAAGTTAGGTTATGAACATTAGGTTCTTTTTAGGGGCACGATTCCTTTTCGTATTCTACTAACTTAACCCTAGTAGGTGACCTGTCCTATCCTCGTATTTATTTATTTAGAAATTCTATTAATATTAGTATTTTTGCTTTGTATTTTGCCTTGAGAATATTAACATTTTTTTTTTATTATACTTAATTTAACTGTCATTCGAATAACGACTAAAATGCTGTCGCATAGGTTGTGGAATTTGTATTTATACAGTACTTTTTTTTTTGTTAAATTTATAACATTTTTAATATCGGCAGCTACTTAAGAGTACTTTATTTGAAATAAATAAATGACATTACCCTAAACCCTGTTTCCTCCATTTTGTATTTCCCCCGCCAAATCCATTCCCGCCACAATATTGACAGGCCAGTGTTGAATCTTCTAAAAAATACTTATTTATTTATATCTTGTTATAGCAATTGTTTTTTGTTACTATTTATGTTTAAAAAAATGTTTTAATTTATTCTGTAGCTGTAGTTTCTTTGTATTATGGCAACATTTTTTTTTGTATTATCGATGTGTTTTTTTCTTATTATTTTGAGTAGTTTAGTGTCTCTGTCAATATTGTTTGTATTCCAATCCAATCCAAAAGAGATCCGATGTCATTTTTTATTTCAATAAATGTATTTTGTACATTATATGTTTGTTTTGTTTTTCACCCCTAGTTTTACACATTTGGGTCGACTGAGGAAAACAAACATGAAGGCTTGAAACTAAGCATAAATAAACACAGTTTATGTACAAAACTCTTCCTCTCAACTGTTGACCCTAATGTGTATGCCTTTATAATGGATGCCTAGAAAATAAACTACTAAAAAGCTTCAGTACTTTAGTCATTCGAGATTAGTTTTACTAGAATATATAATGTGAGTCATTGACTGCAGCAGGATTAATTTTAACATAATTTGAATAGAATTATGTAATTAAGCCAAACATCGAATTCTTATTTATACCTCTCTTTCTAAAAATAAACTGAATAATGCGCTTAAATGATTTATAATGCATAAATTATTTTACCAATTCTCAAACTAAAATTATATTTTAAAACATGAAGCACATGTGTACAGTGTACAGTTTCAATATAGTGTATGATTACAAACAACAAAAAAAAAAACCCAGTCACCTTAAGTGATGCTCAGTCATGTCCGCCATACATGGTGCCAATAGGGGCTACAGCGCCTACAGTTATTAATTTCACCGCCAGAGGCGTTAGTTGTACGTAATGTCCGAAAATGTCAAAAACCATAGTAAACTTTGACAGCTGACGCACCAGTGGCGCCAACTGGTGAGCGCAATAACAGTAGTCCTCATTGATTTTACCTATACACTCCGTGCTATATAATACGTATCTAGCATAAATTGCACACAAAACAAATTCTATTATAGGTGGCTCGAGGCAGCAATGATCCTATAGTCGTGAAGAAATCAGCAGTGCGCTCCATCAAGTTCGATCAAGAGCCATCCGAACTCCTGGAAGACAATGAACAACTTTCGCCTTTTATTTTGGTTAGTATAATATAACATATATTACTAGTCCGCGGTTCCGCCCGCGTGGAGGTTAACGAGGCAGATTTCCATTTTCATTAAATTTTGTTAAGTATTTTAGTCGTTAAAGCACGCTCAGACACTCAAATTTGATATAAATAAATAATCATAATCTTTTGAAAAACTTTACGAAGAATCTGTTTTTTATATTCGTTATTTAATTAATGGCGCTGATTCTGTTGTTGTTAACTAAACCAAAATATGATTTCTATCTTCTACTAACGTAACGTGCACGTAAAGGATGGCAATAGATACGAGCTAACTTAAAAATATATCTTACTTGCTAATGCCTTAAACATCACTGAGCTTTAATTTAGTAAACGCATTTAAGCATGTCGTAAAATATGAAAACAAAATAGTCTGAACTTAATTCGGCAGCTCTAGTTCACATCTGTCTTTTTCTAATTATAATTACATTTCTAAATTATATAAGATTTTTTGTAAGTTTAGTTCGTATTTAACAGAATCAGCCCATTGTATAGTTTAGTAAGATACAATATTTTAACTGAATCCATCTTTTACAGGGCAACTACAAATGGCAAACGTTTGCCTGTGGCATGACGCAAGACCAACTGGACCTTACTCAATTAGCTCATCAATACATGAGGAAGACTGCCTTAAAACCTCGATCACTTAACTTTTTATAGCTAATAATTCTAACCCCGAAAACTCAAACATAACTTAATTTTAAGACGTTCTTAAATGCTACGTTACGAGAAAACGATTTGGTATTGAATATTCGGGTATAAGTCTCAGGAGTGTTTGTAGTTAATGTGTGATTTTGGTAGTTTCATTTTTCTACTAGTTTAATGGTTAAGTGGCCTTTGGACGTGCATTTTTATATATATAATGATTTTTTGGACTTGTTACATTTGCAGCGAGATCATTTATTTTAGGTTCATCATCATTTTGCTAATTAGCGTTTAATTCATAGAGGGACCATGCTATGACAATAAATAATAGATTGTGAGAATAAGAGAATTCAAATTTGAACACGCTAGAATATAAAAAAAAAGTTGATCTTTTTTTCCACCAATGAATAACAAATTTTTTGGCCCCTCGTTCAAAAAATCATGATTAGTAACATCTTTATAGAAATGATGGCTACCGTCATTGCGCTCACCAGTTGGCGCCACTTGCGCGTCAGCTGTCAAAACTTACCGAAAAAGTATGGAACAAGACATTTCGGACATCACGTGCAACTGGCGCCTCTGGCGACGAAATCATGGTAGTCCTAATTGGTTTGTGCTCGAACTAGTTGTTTTTTATAAAAATAGGGTACCACTAGGCTACTTTCAATAGTAGGAACACGATGCACTCGTATGTACGCTTATTACTTTAGATAATATTCTTTTAGCACTAATTATAAGAGTTGTAAATAAAAACAGTGTGATCTAGTTTAAGTATAATTATGTAGCTGCGTATAATATTCTGGAAGTATATGTAATATGGAGAAAATATAAAGATAATGTTAGTAAGTTTAATTATTTTAACGATATATAATTTCAGGTTGGATTGCATACATATGTGAATTTTAGCTTAATTTTAATAACATTTTTTTTGTGTGAATGTTTGCACTTTTTATAGATTTTATATGTTAATTTAATTTACTATTTTGTGTCCCTACTTCAATTGATAAATTACACAACATTATGTGAGAACTTCAGAAAATATTTTAGTACATGTCTATAAAATAATTATGTTTAAAATAAAATTATTTTAATACATCAGTCTGCGATTCTGAAGTTTTAAAGTATATAAAGTAAGTAATTAATTAATGTTCGTTTTAATACAGGAAAGGAAATCCGTTTTTGGACTAGTTCTGTGTTTATTATTTTGTTTTCTTTTTTTGTGTAGCTTTTGTCCTTTTCTACGTAAGATTAAGTTCAGAAAAAAAAATGTTGACGGATCCCTACACCCATTTTATATATTTCAATAAGATGATTCTCAAAATTCAAGTAAATTAAGGTACCAATTGCAATCAAGTTCTCTGTTGTAAATTAATTACATTTTTTGTGGTACCTTCGTTGTCTCTGAACCCATAACACAAGTGCTTTAGCTACTTACTTTGGGTTCAGAGCAATGTATGTGATGTTGTCCACAATTATTTATTTATTTAAATAATAGAAATTAATCACGTGTTTGTTATAACAGCTTCATATCGTCTGCGTTTAAGCCTTAATAGTCTGTAAGGTCATTTGAAAGAGTACAAATCTAGGGTTAAGTAAAACTTAATAAACATGCTTATTTTACTGTGAAGACCAATTTTGAGCAACTCTAGGCTACGGTCTTGTAAAATGATTTTTAAGATTGTAATTGCTTTTATTTTTATTTAGTTTATTTTATTAAGAAATAATACATAATTATTACAAGAAATGTTTTAATAGTTCACATTATTGAGTCAATTGTGTAATTAAAAAGTTGAACTGATTCTGTACTAATAAATTAAACACTGCTGGCAGGTTTTAATTATTGTAAAGCCCAAAAAAAATCCTATATTTTAGTGTTGGTATGAGCTAACCTTCACATAGAACTGTATCATGCCGTTGATCTTCGATTAACCAGTATAAAATGATGGTATCGAAGTTGACTGGCCAGTAATGCTATTCCCAAAACAATCAGCGTCAAAATTCTGTAATTGTATGAATTTTGACATCGTTGTGTTAATGATGCTAAATGTTTAAGAATAACTCTACTGAGTCCGTCAAACTTGACATACTGTCTCTCGAAAAGGCTATCTATTTATCTACATCCAATACTTTCGATTCTGTGGTTTTATTAACATCAAAAAATATATAAAATAAACCGAATTCGATTTTCTTCTTTTAGTTTTTTAAGTTTTCAACAATTTCGGAACAATTTAGTTATATTTTAAGTAACGTTTAAGTTTTGTATAATATTTAAAATTTAAGAGGCAATATTTATACGAATTATATTAAAACATATTTTATTGTACGTTTTTATTTTCGATGTCTATTAATTTATAATTTCTTTATTTGGAATTTTCAACGGCTGCTCAACTGATTTTAATTATGAAATATTCAATAATCCTGTCGAAATAGCTTAAAGAAAGCATATTGTAAGTACCTACATTAAATTGTGATAAAAAAACTTGAACGTAAAGATTTCTTTACTAATTTAAGCATGCGAAATACGATTTTTTATCTCCATATAAAGCATGTGACACTGAAACCGATTAACACACTTGCTAATTCGTGGCATAATCAAACAACTGTAAAATGTTCCAACTAACAAACCAACTTAAATAAGCAGCTGACTGTGGCGCTAGTGTAGCTGTCATCGCCTCAAGAACTGTCACTTTGAAGTTTAAAATGTTCGGCGAATTAGTTCCAATTTTCGCCACCGGAACGCATACCTAAGTTTGTAATAATTGATGTCAAGATTCAGTTAATTTCGAACAGACTAGTTGATAAGTGATTGCCATTTTTATTTTATACAAAGACTTGGATAGTGTTTTTATTTTGTGACAACGATTATATTGTTTTAGCGTGTATATAGTAAGTAATGTTTGTAAGTATATGGAAGTTTAATTAAGAAAATAAATGGTTTTATAGAATCTTTGTTTTTTGACTATAAATCCCTTTTTTGTTTGTTATTTTGACTTCTTTGAGAGTTGGATTGAATTTAATAATAATATCATATCTTCATTATACGTTTTGCGTTAATTGTCGTGACTGAAGGTGAGATAACATTTACATTACTACTATTTATAATACGCGACGGGCCTTGCCGGCGACGACGTAATATACGGCGGTTGTGTTTTGTATTGCTGCCGCTAGTTAACTCAAATGCTTTTTGGAGAAGCATTGTTTTATCCTCAGGGTAGGAGGGAGTGTGTTTAGGGCGTTTAATTTTAGATGTGACTGAAGGTCGGTATTTAAATATTTGGATTACGGCGCGTTTCATGAACTGCTTGATTATGGGCAACTTAAAGTCACAGTGCAGCTGCAAGTTACGAACGTAACCAGCAGGGTTATTCGCTATGGCGGTTGTCAACAAAAGCGATTGTTGCTTTATAAAAAAAACGGTTAAAACACCAGTTTCTTATCGTGTAACTACGATGATAAACTAGATCTACTACTACTTAGTTGGTTACGGACGTTAGCTGATACTGAATAATTTTATCCGGTAATCATTGGTTGGATTGGCAACTGGAGATAGCGAATAGCCCTACTGAAAGGCCGTGGCTCTACGCATAATTTTTTTTTGAGATAGTTTGCATAAAAAAAACGCAGCCATAAAAGGGTTAGTTAAGTACAAACTGATGTTTGATAAGTTGACATAAAAACAGTAGGTAGGCCTACTAGTGGTAGGTAGTACTTCATTAATTAAATATCCCATTACTTCAGATTTTATGAACGGGAACACACTTATTCGAATAAGTTTTTCTGTTTCTTTGTCTTGCAAAGATGTGAAATGGTAAGTGGTAATATACCTAATTACGATATTTTTTAAAATAATTCTACTGCCATTGATCGACGCGCTAACCCCAGTCGCTCACATCCGCGCAAACATTCGAACAAGGTTCGCGCGCTTTGATGTCTGTTAAAAAAAAGACAGCTTGGAAATGGAATCATTTGCAAATGATGTCGTCCTACACTTGTGGGTTTGCGTATTCGTGCGAATGTGATTAACCGGCATTAGAAGAAGATCCAAAAATTCGTAGATTTATTCATTGTAGGCAAGTATGACATAGTTCTTTTATATACCTACCTACATTAAAATAAAACGTGTCGTTTTGAGTCCTCGTCAAATTTCAGAAGGCTGTTATGAAAGACATAATTAATCAAATAAAATTACGATATCTGCTCTATAAATAATACATACTTACTTGTTTTTTTAGTTATTTAAGTTTGTCAGTATTTCGGAATACACCACTTTCAAAGAACTGAATGAAAGTGTGTGTGTAAAAGAGCTGTTACAGTGCGGTATCACACGGCCCTCGATTTGAAATGCTTGTCCCACAAATGCCGATTTCCGAAAATTAGAAGAATAAAAAAAAATACCTACTTATTTTGTTATTGATTCGTGTCGAGAATCATTAGCATAGTTACCTCCTTGAATTTGACGTGAATGCATAACGGCACGTTGTATTTTTTAAATCATTTTAGTACCACCCAGGTACGCAAAGAATTAATAAAAAAAAGGCAAAATTACCTTTTAAATACGGTAATCACTTTAGCCATAACTAACCTATATAAGCGACACTTAAGCCAAAAAGCAGTAGTATCGTAGTCGTGGTAGGTACCTCGTAATGTCATCAGTAACTGAAACGTCTTGCGAAATTGCCTGCTGGTTGGAGACCGGGCTCTATTAGCATGGGGAGAAATTAAATTGTCGGGATAGCTGGAAACGGTGATAGGAGAAGCGGAAAGCGAGTAGCGTGGGTTGTGACGGAAAAGTTTTGCTCGTGACCTGTAATACTATACAGTATGTAACAAAAACTCTGTCCGATTCAATAAAGGATCCTGTACAACATACGTACTAGATAAAATGTCTAGCTTAGGCAGCGTCTTTGATATAAATTTGTAGGTAGTACACGTGAACTTTGTCGAGCGATCAGTGTTGCATTTAATCAGTTTTATTTTAAATTAATTATATTCACCGGGGAAAAATAATAATCTCAAATCTATTCAACAGTTCCGTACCTATATGTGTACGCAGTACGGTGCCGAATAATAAGGATCGGACAGGGTTTTTGTTGTATGCTGTACCTATATAAAAAAAAATAAAAAGGGTTGCTAATTTATTTACTTATTTTACATAGAAGCTTCGTACATTTAATGTTTTTTTTTGTGTGACGTAATTAACATTATTAATTTCATAATTATTTAGGTACCTACTGGCATCTAAGAATTCGTCCACATCGCTTTCGACTAGAAGGGAGCCCAAATGGCTGGCGGCATTGCCACGTTGTATGACAATGTTTATCCTCTGTCCAAGGTAAAAACCAGCCTTTGGGTCACCTGAATTGTCTACAAATGTTATCGCTGATAAACTTTTATTTTGAAAGGAGAATATACTATTTGAATTGAGAAATTCAACAGCAAAAAGAGTATTTTAACGGTTTCCGGTAAATAACAGTAACAAATATTATTCCAATTCGCTAATTAACCTTTTGAGGCCTCGAAGCTAACGCAAATTGGGGTTTCTTGCCAATTCTCCAATAACCCGAAACAATACAACTAATAAAATCGAACAAACACGTTTCCCAAACCCATATTGAGCACAAACCACACAATTATTCGATTACCCATAATTAATAATCGACTAAAATCACCTACTTCATTACCAAAGTGTCCAAACCCTTATGTCGTACAAGCGTACGACGCACAAGCGAAAATCAACGTTCTCAACAGTGTATAAGATTTAAATTACGTTGGTTTAGAAACAAACCCCAGTCGAACGGTTGTAAATTGGAGTAACATCGCTTGGAGCAATTAAGATTGCATGTCACTGGTCTATATTTAGTTAAATTCCTCGTTGAATTTATCGGTACTTTCGTGTTATTCGTGTCTATCTTATTTAGCGGTTAGATGCCTGTTATGTATTTAGGATAGCTTGGAAAATATAAAATTATACTTTTTCTTTTTTAAATAAATTTTATTTTTTTGTAATTTTATATTTTTTATTTAAGATTTTGATTTTTTTTTTCTTTTATTATAATTATTATGTTACGTTTAGTTAATAAGCTGTTGTGTTGGTGTGACAATAAATGTTTTTCTTTTCTTCATTATTTCTTACATAACGAATCCCGCACTAAAGAATTTAATAATTGTATCGCGGGGATTTTCCAAATGCTTGTCCCATACGGGGATCGAACCCGCAGTGTCGCAGCACGTCGCGCGCAGTGTTAGTTGTTAGCGTGGTGAACTGGTGATGGTTAATTGATGACCGACACCACTTTGCTAAACGTGCTAATACGTGTAAATAATAAGTCTGTGGTTATATTTCAATAATTTAAAAGTAAAATCTTAAATTCTGATTAAAAAAAAGTTTACTCGGGTGCTCGATAGATGGCGTTATAAGGCCTTTGGTGTATCCTGAATCGTGCATTACATTGGGTTACTGCACGTTGTATCACATATCAATTTACTCACTGATGATCTATCGTCATTTATTTTTACTTATTTACATTCTTACTTAATAGACTTATTCTATTGCAATGAGTATTATTATGACTACGGTTTAAAAATTCAAGGTGAGGCATTACTAATTATCCGATGTAATTCGCGGTCGCGTATCAGACTTAAATATATATTTCGTGATTGAGTTTTTTTGGACTCTGTCCACTCGTCCTGCTACGAATAAAATGTAAATGGGTTTAATAAATAAATTTAATAAAATTATAGCTAAATATTATACACTTTAAAGTACTAAATATCGGTATGTTTTATATAGTAATATCACAGTTTATTCTTTTTTATCCGGTGAAATGTACTTTTTACCGGCAAAATCATACAGGTATCATAGGTTTTAAGAAGTACCTACTCTGAGTAGGTAGGAACTATTCCTAGTATTCCTACGTACCTAACTTAACTACTTAAACTCTATTTTCAAAGCCTTCAATGCAAGCATAATTCCTAATGAAAACATTAATAATATATAATTTCTAATTAACTTACGCCAGCTTTAATATGATATTCAAAACTTAATCCGAGTGTGATTGAGAGTGTAATATCCGTTTACCTGGCTGCCACATATCAGCAACCTCAATTAACGTGTACCAGTTAGTGGTAGGGATACCATGATATGGTTGGTTTTAGGAGAGAATAAATAAATAAATAAAATAAATAAATGTGGACAACATCACATACATTGCTCTGAACCCAAAGTAAGTAGCTAAAGCACTTGTGTTATGGAATTCAGAGACCACGAAGGTACCACAAACACCCAGATCCGGGACAATGTAGAAAAGTGGTTTTCTACATTGACCCGGCCGGGGATCGAACCCGGGCCATATAAATTACGTTTAAGATAGATGCCACGCCGAAAAAGAAGATATTTGTTTCGCAAAAAACTTTGATCGCACCTTTCCTTCTCATGCAATCGCACTGAGACATGCAACTTGCCAAGTTAGTGGTAGTTGTAGGATCTTTCGATAAATAGGTACATGAAATAACATGTGATTCATTTGCGAAACTAGAGTTATTACAATTCAGGCAACTATACCCCTGGGGCGACTATCCTGGTTTTACCCTCTATTAAAATGTCATGAGCATATAAAACTACAAGTGACTTCAAAAAACGATGAGCGTTTTAATTTGGTTATCTGTATTTTGTTGGGAAATTCTTATTCTACGATAAGGGTATTTTGAAGGTGGTCCAAAAATTGTGTTTATAGTATTAACATCAATACTAATATATTAATTTCGCATATAAATGCGAAAGTACCTAACTCTGTCTGTATGGCTTTCAGTCTGTCTGTTACGCTTTTACGGCTAAACAGTTGATTGAACTGATGAACCGATTTTGATGAAACGGTTGATGAAAGGTAAGCTCGGATCCCAAAGAAGGACGTAGGCTACTTTTTGCCACGATAACCGACATCCGTGCGGAAGAAGCCGCAGGCAAAATCTAGTTATCCATAAACACACGCCGCCGATAAGAAAGTTTGGACACAAAAATAGACTTTTACATTTTTTATTCCTCTGAGTAAACATAGACAAGCATAGAGCGCGTGCATCGCTAGTAGCCCCTTGTGCTGAACGTAAGCAAATTTTTAGCTAAAAGAACTACTTTATACTGATTTAAGTGATTTTCCGTGCGGCGACAGACGTATATGCGAAAATATAGATGGTTCCGATATTATTAGGGTAACATTAGGTTTTGAGATAGTTTTAATAAAACGGCGCGCTCTGTTATGACACAAATTATTTAATACGACAAAAATACTGAGGTATTATATTCTGTCTCTATTCCCAAACTAACCTTGTCACTCTACCGCGAAACAGCAGCTATGCTTCAATATTATTTTGTAATTTTAAGCTTAATATTATTCAGTCAATTGTATACCTAATCCTAATTAAATTACTGTACCTACAGTGAACTGAGCATTGGCATATTAGTACAGGCGGGTAACACTATAACACCTGTAACTAATGCGGTTAAGGGATTTGTCTTTTTATCTATACTAATATTATAAAGCTGAAGAGTTTGTTTGTTTGTTTGTTTGAACGCGCTAATCTCAGGAACTACTGGTTCGAATTGAAAAATTCTTTTTGTATTGGATAGTCCGTTTATTGAGGAAGGCTATAGGCTATATAACATCACGCTACGACCAATAGGAGCGAAGCATAAATGAAAAATGTTGCAAAAATGAAAAACCGTTGAAACTAAAACACGCGAACAAAGTCGCGGGGGACAGCTAGTTAATTATAAATTGCGAACACAGTATATATCTCTGTTTTAAACATGTGACTGGGTGTTAACATCAGAAGCATATTAAACTATATTTTTAACCGCATAAAAAAAGGATACTCTCGTAGCGTTCCATAAAAATGATTGTTCTCATGAAAATCTTTGTCGCTGGCTACTTGGTTTGACATCTTAGTTTGGGTTTAGAGCAGTGTATGTGCTATTGTCTACATTTATTATTATTTATGATTCAACATAATATAACTTTATTTACTCTATTTTAGTCCAATTGTCATCTAGCACTTCTAGTCTAAATCATTTCAATCTTTGAATAAATTAAATAAACGATAAAGACATTTAAAAGCAAAGTTACGAGATAACCATCAAAGAAATAAATGTAAATGAAAACTAAACACATTAAACTCAACAGATTGAGAAGAACACGGATGAGTGGGCAACTAGTTCGGAGCTGGCTATCGATTACTGGAACTAGTAACTTGACTGGAACGAAGTACAGTTGTATAATTATTATTGTTTGTAAAACTTTGGACTGCACGACAGAAGAGTAGGTATTGTAGGGGTTAATCAACTTTCACTGAGCGACGTGTTGTCCATCGATTGATAGGAGAAACATTTGAGTAATTTACAATTTTTTATTATTTTATTTATTTGTAATTAAATACAAATCGTTAAACCTCATGCAGGACTCGAACCTGCGACTACTGGCTTGACGCGCCAGTCGCTTTACCAACTAAGCTACCGATGTCACTGCATGGTTTTTTTTTTTTTTTTTTTGGAAGAGGTTTACTGCAGTTAGCCTGAGCGCAGGCTTTGACTGCTTCACCGGACTTTTGGCGAGAACCGTAAGGCCTCCAGCCAGAGCAAGTAAAATAAACTAACTACGTTAGCAACGTTCACTAAGGGCACCCCCTGCGGGGTTCGGACCTCGACTTAGTGCGTTGCTGACTATCTTAATAAGGCAAAAACAGCAAGGGATGGCTGGATCTGAGTTATTATTATTTAGGGACATATTTTTATTGCTAGTTTGGCCGGCTCGGGCCAGCTTGATCTAGGGACGGGGGGGTAACATTAACGTTACTATTATTTATAATACGCGACGGGCCTCGCCGGCGAGGACGTAGTATACGGCGGTTGTGTTTTGTATTGCTACTGCTAGCTAAATCGTCACTGCCTGGAAGTTGAATTTTTGCTTTCTACTTATAACCTCTATAGGGCGACGTATGCGACATCTAGTGAATCAATCTTGCGTTTGGTCTCACCGACTCTGATTTACAATCTATTAATTCATTTGTCCGTTTAATTCACATACACAAAGAACACCCAGACTTTGAACAAGCAATTTTGGATCCCGCGGCACGTCGCGCACAGAGGTAACTTGCGTGGTGACCTACCACTCAACTATCTATCCAGTCAAGTTGTCTTGAATGTTTTTAAAACTATTCAGTGTAATGCACTAATTTTAAGTTAGTTTAGCAAATCAAGGGCGGTTCAGTTCGCTACTATTTTTAACTGTCTAACTGTCCAATCTCTCAATCATGATAACTGAGAAGTAGAATAATTATTGTTTCATAATTCCAAGTAAATTTCGAGAATATTAGGTGGTTAATGGTAGCTGGTGAATTTAGGCTACCGTACAAAATGCTGCAGTATGCAATTTGTTTTTTTTTTCTACAAAATCGTAGTCGTGGTTTGATAGACGTATTAAGACGCTACTATCTCAAAGTCTCACTCAACCGTCCAGGCTAATCTATCTCATAGCATTACGTCTTCAAAACTTCATAACAAACTGGAAACTCTCAACAGAATACGATGGGAAATAATATGAAAAACAATTTTATACTTTAAGCAAGCGAGGGTAGTTCGGAAAGTTGCGAGACGTACTCTTTTTGTTGGAAGACAGACTGCTAACAACTTGTTCGTCCCATTTCGCGCTTCAACGAAACGCGACGCTCAGCTAAATTAGGTTGAAGACGCAATAAGGGCTGATTATACGATTATAAGATTAAGCTCAACTTGGATGCAAGGACCAATGAATGTGTTGAAGTTGCTGCTTTAATTGGTTTTGATTCGGCTCTTAGGACCATTCTTTTTATGTTACTTTTTTTTTTCTTCGGTGCCTGTAGTTTGTTGGGATGGAGTATTTAACATTTGTGACTATTTATCTCAATTCCACTTCCAACTTTGGCAACCCCGTAACTTTTGTAACGTAAATGTTTAATACGTTAACCGTTATTTAACCGCATTTCTTATTTACTACATTTATTTATACAGTTTTATTAAAAACAAAAACAAGTAGAAATAAATATAAAAATAATCTATATTTAATCATATTCCAATATTAATTTAATTATAATAATAAACTAATCTGTTTAAAACCTAAAATATGACATCAAAAATTTGTCTACATCGCTGTGCACTGGGAGTAGACAACTATAAATATCTATTTATAATTCTAATCTCATTGCAACTTGCAATTTAATGAAAATGAGACAAAATCATTATAATAACCACTACAATTTTTTACACATTATCTCTTTTGTTTTTGTGTTTATTATACATTATATCTTTAATATGAAGAATGATGTCGTGGTTTCCAAAAATAATCTTTTCTTGCATTAGAGGTTAAAAAGGAAGACAACGCTTTCCAAAAATATCTAATATTTAGAAGACAATAACTCAGTCACCCAGTGTGTCCCTTGTCTGTTTCCACTTATTTTCATAAACTTGGCTATCTCTGTCTATAACAAAGCTCGCTCCGAGCTGTTGGACCGACTATTTCATTATAAAGTTTACAAATAAATATTTTACACCTGCAATGCTTTGTTTTATTACCCGTATCAAATTTCATTCTTTGTTCAACTCTCCGTAGAATTATTATTAGGTTTCATTCATGGAACAAAAATATAAGGATCGTACTTAAGGACCTAAGTAACGTACCTAAAGTTCTGTAAAAGGCCAATGCCTTTTTCGTGGTTTTTCTTTTAAAAGGATAGCCGATAACTGTACCTGTATTAAGAGCTTTTAAAGCAAGACTTGTCATTGATAAAGCGAGACGGCGCACTATTCTGCGCGTAGCGGCGTTTCACTTCCACAACGAAAACAGTCCCGCTTTAAGAGCTTATAGTAAGCGTAAGCGCGCTGATCAGAGCCTCTAGACAAGTGGCATTTCGACAAGCGTTAACGATGATAGAAATCGCTTAAGTGACATTAAATGTACGGAAATGACATTTCATTTCGATAAGTCACGTGACTTGGACTTGTCACTTCCATACATTAGAACGATTCGATCAGCGTTATCGCTTGTCGAAATGTCACTTGTCTAGGGGGGCAGTTTCCAACTTCAATGTTAATGAACGTTGTCTATTAGTATCTCCAACACCAGTTGCGTTACCATTAAATTGGGTTTAAATTCTATAACCATAAATGATATTACTACTGATTTTTTCCTACGCCTTTGATTCTTACTGGACAGATAATTTTAAACAGTGAAAGTTGCAAGTGTGTAATAATATTGTATTCAGCTGAATCCGATGAGACTGGGAGCCGACCCCAACATAGCTTGGAAAAAGGCTAGCCGGAAGAGGAAATTGCAAGTGTTCTACTTTAATTACAAACAGACCCTTCCTTTAACAATCTAAAGAAAATGTTCATAGTTTAACAGGACCTCAAATACCCATCTTAATACCAAAACTTTGCCTTCTGAACTCCAATTGGATCCTGTTCCGAGGGTCGTGTTCTAAGACAAACATATTATCATACACTTCATATTTACTTATCTCAAGAACTTTCACATTTATTTGTGTTTCGAGCTTATTAAATAACTTTCTTATTGCGAGAGTTTTGGTTTTAATAAAAATCAAGTTCTGAATTTCAAGTTTTTGTTGTTACAGATGTGTTATTTGCCTATTTGATACTAGGTTTTGCGCTAATGATGTGTGCTCGTTGCTTCTCTAAATGAAAAGAGGCTTTTGACCTATACAACGTGTCGCTTGTCTTCAAATTTCAGGAGGCTGATATGAAAGACATAATTAATCAAATAAAATTACGATATCTGCTCAATAATTAATATATACTTGTTTTATTTGTTATTTTAGTTTGACAGTATTTTAGATTACACCACTTTCAAAGAGCAGAATCGCCCTGTTGCGTATGCGTCATGCAGTGTCTTTATGTGTGTGTATAAAAGAGCAGTTACAGTGTGGTATCACACGGGCCGCGTTTTGTAATGCTTGTCCCACACATTAGATGTCCGAAAATTAGAAAAAAGAAAAATCTTCTTATATTATTATTGATTGTGAATAGTATAGTTACTTCCTTGAATTTGACGAGGATACAAAACGACACGTTGTAGAGGGTTAATTGCAGGCCTTATAATATTATATTAGATTTCACTACCGATTTCATCCGTAAAGATTATAGCTAATGTAAAATCAGCACATGGAAGCATACAACTGGGAAAACTCTGTCGGTTTATCTGTGCACCAAATATCATCAAAATCCATTTCGTCGTTTCCAAATATGCAAACTTTGACGTTTCCTAGATTAGTAGGATGAAACTATAGTCTTCTACAGTTTTCTTTCGTAGTTTTTTGACTAGATCTGTAGCTAGTCTAAAAACTCGAAAATGTGTATATTTTGTAGATAGACTACGTATGACATATGGTGAAACTTTTTATATTTCTGTCGTTCTTGTGGTATGTAATGTAACAAAAAAAAAACTGTAATCTTATTCCTAAAAACGGTCTGAAAAATTGTGTGCCTATTTAAACTTAAAGAAGTTTTTTTTATTGTACTATAAGAACTCTTTTTTTTTATTTTTTAAGTTACAAGTAATCGTAAACAAATATATAATATACTACCTGCCCCAGATTTGCATGTGTAGACAAGAAAAATTAATGAATTATACACACAGACCTTCCTTTTGAATCACTCTATCTATTGGTGAAAACCATATGAAAATTCGTTTGGTAGTTTTTGAGTTTATCTCTTTCAGAAAGACAGACAGATGCGGCGGGGGCTTAGTTATATAACATGTACAGATAACTACCATATTTTCTACAATAACCTTATTCCACAAGATTCACCGAACATTTACATTAATAATTTTAAATTTCTTCAACACACAACCATGTTCATCCCTACAATAAAACCGTCTTGATAATACATTTCAAAGTACTCTAATACTTCCCAAGTCCCAACAAACGTTAAATATAAATAGATTTTTCATAAACCACTTAGCTATTCTGAGGCGATCCATTAATCCTTCTAAAAGTGACGGTGAGGATTTTTAAACGGTCGCTCCATTACGGAGTAAAGGTTTTCAGTAATCTTGTAGCTACGTTTGTGTAGGGTTCTCCAAACGACAGATATTTGTATTGTAATGGAAGGGAGAAATCTTTCTTTATTGCGCAGTCTCGTGTAAAAAGCTTTTTGGTAACAATATTTATATACATTTTTGGCGTTTTCTATTCTATATATAAATATTTTATTTTAATTCGGGTTACTTTTAATCTAGTTGTATATTTTCATTCGCGGTAGTTTGCACCGCTTTCTTGTGGTCTTCTGTAAAAGGGAAGGAAGAATCACCCCGTTTTTTTTTAGCCGGTAAGAGTACGGCAGACCGGCATACCCCTTCGCCTTCCCCAGGGCGGAGGAAGTCCACGAGGATTTTCCCGGGAAACGAAAGAAGATTTATATTTTCATAAGTACCGATTTGAATAAAAAAAACTACTCTATATTGAAAATATTAATTCTCGGAAATTATATTGCAGTTCCAAAAAATATTCTTTTTTTAGCTTTTATATCTTTGTATATTAATATGGAATACAAAAGGTTATATTCCACCCAACCTACTCAATAAGATACTAGATATTATTACTTCTCACAAAATAAAGCCTATGTCAAGACAAATAGGGCCAACAATGGTCTTTCATCTTTCATAACTAAAACCTTTTTGCATGGACCCTTAGGCGCAGCAAGTTTGTAAATAAACGCATTCCTTTGAGGCCTCATGACTTGAGAACCCTGAGGGCACCGACAGCGTCCGGTGAGGTCAAAGAAAGGTAAGGTTATAACTAAATGCAGGACTAGCCTTTAATAGTCATATTTTTTTGTTTGCTCCCCGTTTATTTTGTTAGGCTGGAAGATAAATCTATACTAATATTATAAAGCTGAAGAGTTTGTTTGTTTGTTTGAACGCGCTAATCTCAGGAACTTCTGGTTCGAATTGAAAAAATCTTTTTGTATTGGATAGTCCGTTTATTAAGGAAGGCTATAGGCTATATAACATCACGCTACGACTAATAGGAGCGGAGCATAAATGAAAAATGATGCAAAAATGAAAAACGAAAAAGTCGCGGGGGACAGCTAGTGTATAATATACGTTGTTTAGGAACTTTTTGACGTCAAAACTTCTTAGCTGCGTTGGGAATTTTTTGATATGGGAAAAACAAATGAACTCGCGACACTGTTACCGTCACCGTGGCCGACACCTCTGTATATAAGTATCTACATATATTGTAATTGTTCAAGTTTTCACTTATGTCGGCACTCCCGGAGTGCCACTGTTTTTTTTTTATCCTTGGGTTATAAACTCAAATTGAGTTTTCTAGTTTTAATTGACTATGATAATTTTGTATTGGTTTATATAGTTTTTGTGGCCTGTTTCAACTATGTCGTCGTATTTTTAACATAACAACGTATGTAGCTATTTGCCAAGTCAGATATGTTGCTCAGTCCATAAATCTATTTTCATACTAATATTCTAAATGCGAAAGTAGCTCTGTCTGTCTGTCTATCTGAATTAACGACACTACGATCTACCCGTACCAGCCAAATCCGTAGCTCTAAACTAAATTTCAGCCAAAAAAGGTAAAGTTCACCTTTCCGATTGGCACCATCTAAGTTTTTTAGCTTTTATTCAACCCGCCTTCAACCTACGTCTTTAGGGAAATCCGGATTTCACAGAGGTATTTGTGAATCTAGAATAAAATTTATCCACTCTTTTGATTCTACAATGGCCTCATTCCCTCGTTGGTTCTTGGTCTTCTGTCATAGAAATGTCACGTAAAACTTACCTCGCATTTTCTGGGTGTAGCCTGTATTACAGAAAAAGACCAAAAGTCTTCGCCTTTTGTTTAAAACTTACTGTGCCACGCGATTTTACTTGCTTTTGTTCGGCTCCTAAGGATCAAAGCCAGTAGAGTCAGTAGAGCCAGTAGAGGCTAGTGAAAAAACATACCTAAATCTAAAAAAAATTTGCTTTTTCATCTGACTAGTAATTTCGGAGATCAGCGAAGCAAACAAACAAACTCTTCTGTATCAATTAGTATGGATTAATTCAGGAATTACTGCAACCAATTTAATGGCATAAAGTTTTAAACATCAGGTTCATCTGGTGCAGTTTATAATGATCTAAAAGCAATATTACTTTGAGTGCAACAGTATCATATTAAAAACCAATATTATAAAGCCTATAGTGACTGAGTGGGTGAGTTTTGTTGGAAAAAATAGAATACTAAAATAAATCAGTAACATTAAAGCTGAATTTAGATATTTCATTCATCCGTTACTCGCTTATTCTCGACAGCAAGAGATATAGTGGTTGTTCTTAAAATAGCGCAGCCTATATTGGATGTCATCTGATTCTAAAAATAATATTCCTGTGAATTTTAGAATTTACAAAAAAATGGTCCTTTCGTACTGATTTTTAATCCTCGTCCCTAAAAGAGAATTATCACCATTAAACATATTACGCTTTTCAAAGCACACCCCTAACAGGCAACAGTTAATCGTCTAAAAGGTCATTTAAATTGAAAGCGTCTGGTAATTTACGTTTCAATTTGAATTGTTTCCCTCAATAAAGCTCCCGGACGGATTTGTTTGAAACATTTTCTGAACTTCAGCTATTTAACTGGGATGCGTTGTTACTCAACGCTTTGCGTTAATGATTCTTTTTGATTGGTGGCGCGGTTCGAAGGACCACCAGCTGTGTTTTGGTCCTTTGTTCGTTTTTGATTTGATGATTTAAATTTTGAAAAATAATTAGCTGTCTCATAAGCAATGAAGTTAATTACCTTGAAATTGCGGGTTTAAGCAAAAATCAAGCAAATAGAGTCTTTTGGTCTTTTTTGCCCTTCGTTTATATCAGTTAATCAATAGTTAGGTACATAATAACTCTAATTGCATTTACATAGTTCTACTATGTATTAATACTAAAACTAGTCGGAATATACTACTCTTGCAAATATTTATCTACGCACTGCATCAAACACACGACCCTTATCTTAGAAGCAATATCTCACATACACAAGGAAACAGGGTACAAAATTGTATATTCATAAGGTCCGACTGACGAATAGGTTACCATCAAACATGAGTGTAGATGGCCCTTGCTATCTGTATTTTCTCAGTCCAATCGTAAAATGGGAACTATGGATGCCCCCGAATATCCAAATGCCACTTAACTTTGAGACGTTCTTAAATGTATGTTGCTACTTTACGAGTATTCGGCCGTTATCGAATCAATTCTTTTGTTTAGTATCCATACTTATATTACAATTGCGAAAGTATCTTCTCTCGTTCCTCGGTTTAGTCGCTTTCACAACTAAACCGAGAAACCGATTTTGATGATACTTGATATGGGGTACGTTTGGATCCCAAGAAAGGGCACATACATACACATACATTGGCTACTTTTTGCCAAGATAACCGACATATACGCGAGCGGGGCCGCGGGCTACCGCTAGTGTCAAATATAGAGGAGAAAATTATTGGAGGAAGGTGCTTCATTATGTATGTGATTTATTAAATAAGCTTGTTACATGGTAGAGGTGCGTGGAAAAGAGAAAAAAAAAAAAAAAAAAAAAAAGACGTAGAGTAAACATAGACAAGCATAGAGTGGGCGCATCGCTAGTTACCGTGGGTGGAGAGGCGGTATGGTGTTTTGACCTACCGCCTCACGCAGATACTGACCGGGCACGGGGCCTTTGGCCATTACCTGTGTCTGGTCGCTAGGAGGGAAGGGACAACTGCGTGCCACCAGTGTGGTGACGGTGACGACACCGCACTGCACACGTTGGCCGCATGTCCCGCCTTCGCCGCGCCCCGCGCCGTTCTCCAGGCGGCGCTGGGGGGCGTAGACGTCTCCGCGCTGTCGGCTGTTGTCGCTGCTGCGCTCAGCAGTCGCACAGCGTGGAATGCGCTGTCCTCCTTCTGCGAGACGGTCATGTCCCAGAAGGAGGCGGCGGAGCGCGTTCGGGAGGGTCCTGGGCGACGGGCACGGGGGTGTCCGTCGTCCGACTATAGGACCCACGACGGGGGGCCGCATTCCGTGCTATGGGTGTGGCTCCAGTATGAGGCGGAGAGGCCGACGCTCTTTACACGTCGGTCTCCAAACCATCACGATAGTGATCCGCTGGCCCCTATTGGCCGGCGGACCCCGCGGTTGGTGCGTGATGAATTGCAATGCATTGCCACGCACCAACACAACACGCGGATGACGTAGCACGGCGGTTCAGGTTTAGTCAGTAAGAGTCTGACACTACCCGTTCGCTCCCCCGAGTGAGCGGGTGTCCATGAGGATTCCCCCGCCCAAAAAAAAAAAAAAAAAAAAAAAGGGCGCATCGCTAGTAGCCGATAGTGCCGAGCGTAAGCACAGTTTTTGCTGTAAGTATTACGCTCGATTACTGATGTAAGTGATTTTTTGAACGACAGACATTTATACGAAAATAATGATGATTCTGATATTATTAGGTTTGAGATAGTTTTAATAAAACGCGCTCTGTTTTGACACAAATTTAAAATTTTATAAGGCCTAGGTTTAGCTAAATACATTACTTTTGTTACCTATAAGTTATGATATTTTTATTGTTATTGTGTAGTTACACTACTATATATTATGTCAGAACTTTTTTTGTACCCATACTCACAAACGAATAAATGATTTGATTTGATTTGATTTGAAATTTTACGGTATTTCTAGTTTGTACTAGTGCCTAGAGTTCATACTCGATATGCGCACTCTATAGTTACACCATTTTGTCTATAGATAACTGCTTTTAAATGGATGATTTATTTGCAAAAATCAGATCAGCAACGTATTTAATTTTGTGTATCATAAAAATGCTTATCAACATGAAATTAAAATTTGTACTTAATGTTAAGTACTTTGAAACAGAATGTTGCATATTTACGAATTTACAACCGTGAATGAATCCGGATCAAAATGGCAGACGACGCAACCCTTTATACTTACTACCCTGTTTTATTTCAACCGGAAAATGTAGCTTTTAGTTTTGACTTTCATTATTTTATATTTATACCGTTTCTTAGCGTTAATCTATACTTAATATTATAAAGCTAAAGAGTTTGTTTGTTTGTTTGTTAGTTTGTTTGTTTGTTTGAACGCGCTAATCTCAGGAACTACTGCTTCGAATTGAAAAAATCTTTTTGTATTGGATAGTCCGTTTATTGAGGAAGGCTATAGGCTATATAACATCACGCTACGACCAATAGGAGCGGAGCATAAATGAAAAATGTTGCAAAAATGAAAAACCGTTGAAACTAAAACACGCGAACAAAGTCGCGGGGGACAGCTAGTGACGCTATAAAGATACTACTAACAATTGAGGTAAACTTATTGGAGATCATTACATTATAAAAATTAAAAACACAAAATAATTGTGATTTTAAATTATTATTATCAGTAATTGTTATCCCACTTGTATTTAGTCTGGAAGCTTTTATTAATGTGTGGCGCACGCCATTACTCAAATCACGTTATTATAGATTTATTTTTTAAAATTTATTTTTCTTTTAAAAGAAAGAGAAGCTTATTTAGTGGCCAGTAAGACAACAGCAAAAATATAATACAGTTTTGACGACCTCCGTGGTCGAGTGGCGTACACACCGGTTTTCAAGGTGTCGCCAGCTCTGAGGTCCCGGGTTCGATCCCCGGTCGGATCAATGTAGAAAACCCCTTTTCTACATTGTCTCGGGTCTGGGTGTTTGTGGTACCTTCGTTTTCTCTGAATTCCATTACACAAGTGCTTTAGCTACTTACTTTGGGTTCAGAGCAATGTATGTGATGTTGTCCACATTTATTATTATTATTTATTATTTAAAGTTTTGTAGGTTACTGCAGTAAAATATTAAAAAATTCTTATACAAGGTGAGTTTTTGTCGTTGTACAAAGGGAAGCTAGAAGCGGCAATAGCCTAATGGTTAGGGTGACGGGCTTGTGATCGAGAGGTAGCACGATCGATCCCCAACCATTGCACTATTGACGTGAACCCACTCCAGACACAAGCATATTTAGCTTATTTGGAGGGGTTAACAAGATTGCTAGTAATGTGAATTCCACTCACATTGCTAGTAACCTTTTAAAAAAAAAACTATAGCCTCTTTATCGGTTATAAAAACGATTGGGGTCAAAAAATCGAAAATAAATGAAAAAAAAAAACAATTCGAATGTCAGTACTATTCCTATAAAACTCTTACGGCTACAGTGTTAAAATTCGAGTTTATTTTTTAAGTTTTTTCAAACGTTTCCGTAACCGATATAGAAGTCATAATTTTCGTTTCTCTTTGTATACCAATCTTTTTGTAATTTGCATCTTAAATAAAATCTTCTAAATTAAAGTGCGTTCGAAACAACATTTAGTAGTTTCAAAAATTATTCAATTCGACGTCAAAATGGTGTCAAGTTCCTAAATTGTTCCAAATCCTTCATCCGTTAAAGGACAATTTACTTGACAGAGGCCTTAAATTATCACATTTTGCTCAACGATTTGGGAATGTCACTTGAGATCAAAATAAATAGCTTTGTATTTGAAAATCTTTAGATCCTTTGGCCGATTTCAATAGAAGCCACTCCTTTACGTATCTTAGGAAAGGAGTAAGGGTATATTTGCGAACATAAAATATAAAAAATAGGCATATAATATGCATGTTTTTTCTAAGTAATCGAGCTGTAATTTAATTGAAAAAAAACAGGGGACGGAACGTGAAAACTTGAATAATTGGATATTTAACAAGATTAATTCTTAAATTCATTTGTAAAAAATATGTTACAATCTATGCCGAGTTGTAAAAACGGCAGATTAATTACTTTCATATTGAACTAGTTATAAGCATTTTAATATTGCTAATTAGATGTTACATCCTAATGTGACGTCACTTTGGTAATTCTCCATACTAATCTGCCACGTACAAGTCGTCGTTTTGCAAAAAAGAGATAAGCCATACGTCATTTATAAACTTTAAAAGCTTATAACTTTTATATTCGTGTATATTTTTTGATGTTCTTTCGCAATTCTGCTACAATTGAATACTATTAATAGAAATATTTGTAATAAACAAACAATTTGATAGTACTCAAATACCAAATTATTTAATATTACGTACATTCTTATATAAAGAGGTAACAGTGTCGCGAGTTTAATTGTTTTTTCCTATCTCAAAACAATGCCCAACGCGCCTGAAGAAGTTTTCACTTCAAAAATCAATAAATGGCATTGAGCAGTATATGAGCGATCTACATGGTTATTAGCTATGACGGTTGTCAACAAAAGCGATTGTTGCTTTGTAAAAACGAGAGTTAAAATACCAGTTTCTTATCGTGTAACTTCGATGACAAACTAGATCTACTACTATTTAGTTAGTTACCGACGTTAGCCGATACTGAATAAGCATTTTTATACTTACTTTCATCCGGTAAACATCGGTTGGGTTGGCAACTGGAGATAGCGAATAGGCCTACAGGTAGTGTATGATCGTTTTTTATGTGATATCAAGTAAATCGATAAAATTGAAAAATAAGAAAAAAAAAAAGAAAATATATTCTATTTATAATTCGGCCTTCATCTTAAATTTTTTACCTTATCATACCTTGAATTTGATGACACAATTTGCTCAGTATTTATTTAGTGAGAGAAAAGGTCTTTTTAAATATTTGGCTTACCCATTGGCTTTCTTTCCGAGGTTAAATAATTTATTTGAAGCATACAAAAATTACGCACTTTTAATATTATAAGCATATTTTATCATTCTTTAGTACAACCAACCATACGACGTTAACAAGAGTTCGACATTAACAGCAATGAACTTTATTCCAAAGTAATAAGATACATTTTTGTAACTGACTTAGGTTAATTGTTAGAATTCTATTAATAATTACCATTGTTTGCTATTAATTAGAAAGTCTTCTGTAAATTATTAAGCATCTGTAATTATGTGCTTTTGGGATTACATGACTGAGTTTGAAGAGTTCAGATCCTTACGTATTGAAGTTTGTTTGTAACTTACTCAAGGATTCTCATAGAGACTGATGGAGATGTAAGGATAAATGTATTTTTAAGGGCTCAGGAACATCAGTCCGATTTTGTGTATACCTTGTTGGAAATTCGGTCAAACGGACATTTCTTTTTTGTTTTTATTTTTATATTTTATTTATGAATCAAAGTAAAATGATTTTCTAATAACATAAAAGGTAATAAAATTTCATGCAAGTTTGCTTTATTTTATTACCTTTTATGTTACTTAATCTAAATCTAAACTTTTATCTTTTTACTTAATAAAATAATAAATATAAAAAATAAAAAGGTTTATTGCAGAAACATGTTCAACATTAACGCTAAATCTTACATAGGGACCTCCTTTTAAATAAAAGCAATACCTGTTCTAGGAGTACTATAAGAAAAAATACAAATAATTTTCTGCGCTTCGCGGTTTTGTCCGTGTTTCCGGTACTGGAATAAACGTTGACTTATCGGTTTTAAAAGTATCCCATGTTATTAACAATTTGCCTTCCGAATTCTAAAGTAAGAAACAGACCCCTACCCACTATCACAATTTCTCACATAAGTATACAATATGAAGTAGAATTAAAAGTGGATAAGCTATAATCTATGATATAACTTTATGAACAAAAACCAAACCAAATTCGTTATTAAAATTCACGCCAGCTCCTACACTATTCACTTCGTTCGGCTTACATAACATTTTTATGTGATTCTTATATCTTGGTAATAGGGGTCACATTTGCAGTGTAAACGTTTGGAAAATCGCGGACCTTTTTGGCTTTGTTGAGAATTTTATCGTGACGTTAAAGGTTTTTTTATTTAGTGCGATATGGAATCGTCCATTACGAACGTGACCATTCTTTATCAAATTTATTGGAAAATAGACCTTATTTGTATGTGGATAGTATAGTATTGGTTTATGTGAAGGGTTTAGATATTCTGGTGGTGAGATGCGATATTTTTTGCGACCTTTTAGTTAAAGAAAAAGGCTTAGATGTTTCCTTTTGTGATAATGTGAGGAGATGGCATGATGGAGGGATGCCGACATTAATTTGTTGCGAAATGGATGTTGGCTATTGAAAGTTTGTTATAACGGGTTTTTAGGACAAAGAGATGGACGATACTATGGACGAAACGATATTTGTATTGTTTGAAAAGGTCGTGGTGGGCGAGTGTTCACTGTTAGTTAAAATATATTTAGCTTTTTCATTTATTGATCCTATAATAAAGAAACGATTCTACTTACGGACGGAAATTCTAGCGTCCTTAAGCGGAACGAGACGTTTCTTGAATATAGGAACCGGGCATATATCTGACATCAAGTGGAATTTTTAATGAAAAGTACTGTCACATAAACCCTAAATAAAAAATATGCAATCTTCTTTTGTTCGTTTAGACGTGAAAGCAAGTGGTTGTGTGAACAAATGGACCATAGTTAATCTGTATAGTTACAACACGGTCATCAATGTCTTGTACGACTATTGGCCTTAATTAAGTCAGAAGTTGGTCTAGTAAGGGGAACCGTCCGAAGGTTAGCAAAAAAGGTGTACAGGTTGATATTATATTCGCTTAATTTGTTGACCTATATTACCTGTACATTTTAAGTCAAAATTAAAACAGGAATGTCCATTTATGACTATGTTATTAATACCTAATATTACAACTGTAATTAAGTATTTTTTATTCGATTTATTTTGGAAATAAGACATACCTAAACTACGTCTTTCTAAAAAACTGACCATAGTCGTCAGACAGAACATTAAAAATTTTAGACACGTAATTCTCTTATTTTTTGTAACCACAAACTACAACGATATATTGATAAGCAAATGCCGCACGACGGCGCAATTTTGGTGTATTTTGTACGCAAGTATGATGTCTTTAGCTCCTACTGCTGAACTTTGATTCTCTTCATCTTTTTAGTGTTTTCGATTTTTTATATTATCTAACTGACGGACTACTTAGATTTTGATTTTTCATGTCGTTATCTACCCCAATATAATTTTGTTTTTCGGTTATCTTTTTTGTAAGTCCAAGCTAAACTACGTCTTGCTAAAAAACTGATCATTGCAAGATGCTGTATCATGCTTTTTATCAGGTAAACGCTCTATCGCCCAGAGGAATCCCCTTTTCTCGGTATCTTAAGTGACCGCAATTGACCTCAAGTAATAACAGATGTTTTTATTTAAGACGTACTCAACCGGTTCTTTCCCTTATCATATAGGTCATATTATGTGGTCTTTGTAGTATTATTATTGATATCTAACTAGCGGCTAGATGTTTGAGGATGGTTCTGTTTTTACCCGACGCCAAGAATATGGTTTTAGCGCGTATCTTGCCTATTTCTATATTTGTAAATTAATTTATTACCTTGTATGTTCAAAACGGCTGTATTAATTTAGACAGTTAAGGTATCGTTACTTAAAAAATCTTTGTGTACTGTGACAGGTGTTTTAAGCAAAAAAATAAAAATAGTGGGGATTTTGGCCATGAATTGTAAGTAGTTAATATTTAATATTTTTTTAATCCCATCGAGTTACGTATCAAAGTTAAGGGTTTTATAAGTGGTTTACAAAAATATATGATACTTGTATAATTAAATGTAATTTTTGATAAGAAATTCTAAAATAAATAATTAGATATAAGAATTTGCCGTATAAAATAAGAAATTGCCGTGCGCAATAAGGCCGCCCTTTGTACCACTGTTATGTATATGTATATTTTTTCATGTTTATTTTTGTTTACAGTGTACAATAAAGAATAAATAAATAATGTTTCTTAGGAACATTAGAAGTCAGGTTTTTTATTATGTTTTTACTGATACAGCTTGTTTGTACATATGCCTTAATGATTTTTTGTTATACGTGGATTGGGTTTTTATAAAAAAACAGCTTATTGGAAAAAGCAACATAAGTCGTAAAAGTAGAAAAAATTTATGGATTCAATAAGAAAAATTAAAGCCTGGCTGTGAACAAAATCTTACGGAAACTGGTCAAACAATGTATAAGGTAGTTAGTTTTTTTCTTCCTGTCATCATGAGCTGAGAATTGTATAAGTATTTTACTATAAAATATAGCTGTTGCATTGAAATAAGCTTCTAAGGCGATGCACTACCATGGCAAATCATAAGCAACGGTGAGAAGATCTCGACGAAGACTTTCGATTTTATCAGTATGTTTATAGTATTGTAAAATTCGTTTTACAGAGCAAATTTTTCATAATTTATGTTTTTATTAAATTAATTATATCGCAAATTTCCTTTTTTTTTCGTTTTTTAGAACTTTCGTTTAAAAACAAAAAATAAATCAATCATTATGTAAGCCGGTCCTCTGGTTTTCGACTACGGTATGAAAAATAATCGACATTGATCTATATAACATTACATTAGACACCTGCTTCCCAAACTATAATCAAATATTTTGGAAAGACAGTCGTTCTTCAAACGGGGAATTGTATTTACCCATCCACACATGATTATAGGCACTTCTTGTTAGTTAACAAAAACAAAAAATATTAATGTGTTAACCATACGTAAACCACAATACATTCATTAATAATAATTTGTTAATTTTATCCTTATGTCGTAACTCGATTTTATAAAAAAGGTTTTATGTGTATCGCGTGGATACAAAGGGGATTTTTGAATGGAATTAATAGTTTTTAATACCTAGTTCCTAAAGTAAAAATGTCTAAATTAATATTATACTTTTTTTTCAATTTATTTTTTCGTGGTGGTGCTGGACTTTTAATGGAATGTATTTATAATATCTTCGAATAAAATAGTTTAACCAACCGGCAACTTTTTTATCACCTACCTACTTTCTTGTTTTGTATATAGGTACATATAAAGGCTATAATTAAATAAAAGATTGCAAACAGTAGTTTGTGTACGTGGATTATGTCTTTAAGATTTCAAAGTTTTAAAGACTAAATCCACGTACCTACATTAAATTTAATTTTTATTTACCTTATATACCCATATATGTCCGCTATCTTTAAAAAAATACGAGATAAAAGATTCAAATTTTAAGTTAAATTTTCTAATAAAAAAATATATTTATCAAACATTTAAACCATGCTATCAAAAAGTTATTAATACATTTATTATCAAGCAAATGTAGTCGTAATAGTAAGTTCTTATATCAAACCAAAACAACATCGTATACTACGCCACTCCAGGGGAAAAACATTTATCTCTTACTTCACTATATAAACACCAGTACTAATTCAAAACATCATTCAGCTTTGAAAATCAACACAAAAATGTTCTCCTCATTTTTTGTAACTATCCTACTCGCAGCTAGTGCAGTTGCTTGGGATAGTATCCCACCTAAATTCATTGGGTATCCATATGAAATTTATGGTGATGATCTAAATTTAGAACATAGGAGAGTTTCTCGTCAAGTCCATGGAAGTTCTTTTGTTAATTCGGATTCTAGTTCTGGTTTAAATTTAAGGGTGCCTATATCTGGTAATGATAGAAATGTTTTGAGTGGTGTAGGAGGGTTAGGTTTCGATGCTAATAAGCATTTGCAGTCTGCGACAGCGGGATTGGCGTTTGATAATGTGTAAGTTTAACAATTAATTAATTTAATATTTTTTTTAGATGGCCCTTTTTTATTCATAAGCCTTGTGTTGTCTTACTGGTTGACAAATCTGATGAAGGTCTATAGTTTTTGATTGACAGTTTTTTGCCTACTAAGTAGGTACTATTAAAATGTCTTGTTAAAAATGTAATGTTTTGTCGAAATTTAGTTTTATTAAACGTTATGAGAGCAACATTTTATTTGAGTTATTTATCATTTTCCCTTTAATTGTTTCTTTCTAATCTCATTTAATTTCCTTTTCAGTAACGGCCACGGACTCTCCCTAACCAACACCCACATCCCAGCCTTCGGGAACCGTTTGACAGCAGCCGGACACGCGAACCTCTTCCGCAACGCCAACCACGACGTGTCAGCTAACGCCTTCGTCACCAGGAACATGCCGAACATCCCTCATGTGCCGAACTTCAACACTGTCGGTGCTGGCATGGATTATATGTACAAGTGAGCATTGGGTGTAATTTAAAGTCATTTTGTAACATATTAATTGGTTCACTGCAATGCAATACGGCAAATTAATTGTTCGACTGCACGGGTAACCGAGTGGTGACCACGCCAATTACCTCTGTGCGCGACGTGCCGCGGGTTCGATCCCCGCATGGGACAAGCATTTGTGTGACCCACAAATCCTTGTTTCAAGTCTGGGTGTACTTTTTGCTTGTGATTTAAATGTTTGTGAAACCCCGCGACACGAGGAATCAATTCCTTAGTCGTTTAAAAAAAAAGAGAAAAAAAAGAAAAAAAAAAATAGCTGGGCAGAGAAGACGTCTTAGGGACTCTCAAATCCACCGATCACTACATCGATTGCTGGTTGGTAAATCGCATGCTAAAGGAAAAGGCCAGAATATCTCATAGTTTTGTATCGTAAGAACTGATAATTCCTAAATAATACCTGAAAATTTTCACTTTGAAAAAAGAAGCCCAAATCAGTCCACAACTCAAATATACACGTTTAAAGTCACAGGTAAAATTAGTGGAGAAGCTCAAAATGCGATAATGAAGAAGGCCAAAATCAAGTGGCTTTAGCCGGTAAGAGTCCATTAGGATTCCCACCGAAAATGTGACTATGTATTCTTAAGTGATGTTTGTTTGTTACAGAAATAAAGTGGGAGCGTCGTTTGGAGTGGCTCAAACTCCTTTCCTACAGCGTACTGACTATTCAGCTGCCGGCAACTTGAACCTCTTCAGAGATAGGACCAATTCTTTGGACTTCAACGCTGGTCTTAGCAAATCAGTATCGCCATTCATGAAGAGCTCTTGGGAACCTAGTGCCGGATTAACTTTTAGGAAATTCTTCTAGACTTAATACTTGTTAGATTCTTAATGGTTTTTTAAAGACAGTTCAATGCCTAGCAAAGCGTCTTCAAGACCTGTTTTTAAAATTTCCATGGCCAGCGTTTACTTACCATCAGGTGATTTTTGTCGGCTATCTTACAAAAAAAACTGCATAAGCTACTTCTTAAGTAAGTTTAGTTAATTAGTAGCGAGGAAACTAGCTTCAACTTACTTTTAAAGTTTGAAGAGAGAGGGTTTTAGAAGAGTCTTAAAAACAAAAGAAGATCAAATCATTAGTGTACAAGTAATTTTATTTAATGCCGGTCACTAAAATACGCAAATCCCCCAAGTGTTAGAAGCCGCCTTTAGTTATTAAATGTAATATTATGGAAAAAAATATTGTGTAAAATTTAAGCGTTCCATTTATGTATTAATTGTAAAAAATATATTTAAGTATTATTAAGTTTTATATGTGCATTTACTAAGAAATTAAATAATAAATTTTAATTTTACTAAAATCTTATTTTTTCTTTGGTTTTTCATGTAAACAGTAATTCAATGGGTTACGTAAACTTCAACTTTGATGTCTGTGTCATATAAATTTGAATATCTGTTAACACTTTGAACAATATTTAAATCATTTGTTTCGAACCCAATGAGCTGCGAGTTACAATCATAACAGATGGGGTACGATGTACAATGATGCATTGAAACTAGAAATGGTTTTTAATACAAGCAAATTTATTTTATAACGTTGTGAGTAGTGTATTTGTTAATTTTACTGATAAGCCGCTAACTATGTTACAATATTTTATTATACTACTGTTTGTTATCCAAAATGTGTAAATAAAATAAAATTAAATTAAGCATTGTCACATTTACAAGTTTTTGGCCATTAACCTATATATTTTTTAATGTTGGGCTTTCTAAAACTTTGATTTTGGTAAATGGTTAGCAGTTAGCAGCACTTTTGAATTTTTTGTATTTGGAAAAAAAAGATCGGATAAGAAAATAATTATGTTCAATTGCCGTCGTTTGCACTACGTTATCGTATTAACAGAATACTAATACTAAAAAAGTAGGTAAATATATGTATAATCAAGGATGCCACATTTCTTTTAAACATATAAATTAATCAAAGCTTTAAATAAAACTCTTCTAGTTATCAACTATCTACAAAGCCAAAAACGGGGGAACTTTCGCGACCTTATCAAGAGCTCTCGACGTCAGAAAATTATTGCAAAATTCACACAGTTTTGAGGAATATCGATGCAAAGATAACGCTTGCTGTGGATGCTTGTAGGATATAACGAGCTGAGGGTCAGGAGGGATCTCACACTTGCCTCGTTTATACTTAAGATATTATGGCCGGTTTATACAAGAAACAATAACGGAGGGTAACTTCTTTGTTTTGTTTAGAAAACTCTACCGTCCGAAAGCAAAACGAATCGTATTTTGAATGTAGGAACCAGCCCACCTAGCCAAGTGGCATTTCGACAAGCTATAACGATGATAGAAATCGTTTAAATGACATTAAATGTATTGCAATGACATTTCGTTTCGATAAGTCACGTGACTTGGGCTTGTCACTTTCATACATTTTAACGATTCGATCAGCGTTATCCTTTATCAACATGTCACTTGTCTATGGGGGCATTAGAGGAAAGATACACGATGCTGGTATACGAGGGCTAGTAGGGTTGAGAGATCCGGACGGCCATATGTGGCGGCTGCTGGTGGTACCGCGCGGTCGCACTAACCTACTAGGCAGGGCGCCGCTCATAACCTTATTGCCAATGAGACGAACCTTTTCGTTTGTGCTCTGGGGGAGTTCACAAAGATAGCATTGTTTATACTAGCTGTCCTCCGCGACTTTGTCCGCATGTTTTAGTTTCAACGGTTTTTCATTCTTGCAACATTTTTCATTTATGCTCCGCTTTTTTTTTGGTCGCTGCATAATGTTATATAGCTTATAGCCTACCTCAATGGGCTATCCAACACTAAAAAGAATTTTTCAATTCGGACCAGTAGTTCCTGAGATTAGCTCGTTCAAACAAACAAACAAACAAGAAAACAAACTTTCAGCTATATATTAGTAAAATAGATTATGTAAGTTTGTAAATATTTATAGTAATGTATATTTTTGTTTTTTGCTACGCTATTGCATTGGATACCTATATATACACCACTAAAAATAGTTTTAAGTTTTAAAATAAATAAATAAATGTTAATAAATATTGTAGAAAATAAAGTTTAAAGAAATATTGAGTATAATTCGTAGATGTGTTGGAGTTTTTTGAACTTGGAAATAAAGAAGGAGGAAGGTTTAAATATGTATGGATGAGTTGTAGTAACCATTATGATTAGTTACTGATTTCAAAAACTAATACCCTTGCTAATTGGTTCGTTTGTAGGCTTTTCATTCTACAATATTGTAAAGTTGGCTATAGATTCTTTCTGATGTGGACACCATTTTATTTATTTGAGAATATTAATATAAAAAATCATTTATCGTTGACGTCATTACCTATCACAAAAAGTATAACACACTGTTTTTCGAAATATTTCTATATGAGCACTGTATATAAATAAGAGGATCATTAATTAAAAAAGTATCTATTTTCTTTGCACAAGTAAAAAAAAAAAAAATTAATAACAACGTAGGTAATTTATTTGATTATTAAATAAATACTGAAGCCATATTTACAAAGCTGGTATATTTAATTAAGTACATGGAATCAAAACCATCTATTTAATCTAATCAAATAAATGAAAAAAAAAAAAAAAAAATTGCCGATACATTTAAAAATATCAAAAAGATCTAGTCCTTTAAAGATGAAAAATATATTATAGAACTTAAAACGAATATCTATCTAAAAAGGATTAAAGGACCGGCTAAAAGTAAGTCCAAAGTTCGGCTCCCAGTTGCTCTTCATGAATGGACTGTCAAACTTCTTAAACCCGGCGTTTAAGTCCACAGATGAGGTGGGGCTACGGAACACGTTTAAGTTGCCCATAGCGGAGTAGTCCTTGCGGTCTAAGAACGGAGTGTGAGACATACCGAGGGAAGCGCCAATCTTTTTACTGTAAAAAAGCGACATCAATGTGAGATTACCATTTTCTATGTAAAAAGTAAAAAAAAAAACGAAAAATTCTTAGAGAATACGCTGACGATCTTAAACAGATGCAAAGGTTTTACTAAATTACAGCAACTTATACTCAGTTACATATTTTAAACGTCACCATGCAAAAAATTTATAACGTTCTTTTTTGCATCGAAGACTAAAGATATAGTTACAATTATCGAAATATATTAAAGTTTATATTAGTATATTTTTTGGTCCTTTTGTTACGCTAAGGACCAAAACACTTACTCGTACATGTAGTTCAGCCCACCACCGACGGTATTAAAGTTCGGTACACTAGGAAAGTCGGGCATGTTCTTAGTGACGAAAGCTCTAGCGTTGAGATCGTGTGGTCTATTATTTACGAGATTGTAATTACCAGAAGCTGTCAATGATTTACCAAAACCGGGAATTTTGTCGTGTGTGACTGAAAGACTGTGGCCTTTGCTGCAATAAACAGATTTTGTACATTATTTACTAGAAAATATATTAATGAAATGACGGGCCTGTTGGTCTAGTGGTGAGTGACAGTGACTGCTTAACCGGAGGTCGTAAATATGTATGTATTTAGAAATATGTAAGTATGTTTATCAGTTGTCTGGTTGCCATAATAAGGCTCTGCCTAGTTTGGGATCAGATGGCCGTGTGTGAGTTGTCCCAACATATTATTATTCAAATTAAGATTTATATAGTTACCGAATTATTTAAACAGTTAAAAAAATAATAAATGCATGTTAATTAGATCTTTTGTAAAATTTACATAGTTCTTCAGTAAATGATTATTACAAATACAAACAAAAATAAATTTATTATCTCATCACAAATGCAGTACATAGGTATAACACTGATCGATCTAATACAATGCAACATTTGTGCGAGACTGGTGACCGAGATTGGTTATAAGGACCTGTGTTACGGGTCACCAAGGGTATTGCTAGTTCTTCATGGAAATAAAGTTCTTCACAAATGTTGACTCTCAAAATTTTTATGTATATAGCTGTCAATTAGAAGAAAATACAAATTAGTGAGATATATAGAGATAATAGTACTTACATATTGTCAAGTTGCAATCCCACACTAGTGCCGGACGGTTGCAGTTGGTTATTAAGATCAACGGATCCTAAAGCACTCACCACATTTTTGTCATTATGAGCTATAGGAATTTTTACTTCTGTTCCGACCGCTCCATTAGACTTCAAAGTCACACTACCCTGTATGTCCCTGCGTACCCTAGGACCAGCTGTTGCAAGGTAACCCGAATAGTAGGACTCGTGTTTTTGTCGATCAATCGCCTCATCCTCATCAAAAGATATCCAAGCCCTTCCGTCGTCAGTAAATAATAAATGGGGTCTTTCATCCCCCCATTCCACATATCGAGCGTTTACTGACACCAAACCGACCAATCCGAAAAACAATTTGAAGGAGAACATTTTGGGTTTGGATGCCTTTATTTGACTGTATTGATCGGATTCCCGAAGTTTTGTGTGAAGACTGATGATTTATCAAGAGAGTTCCGCTTATATATGAGAAAATCGAAAGGGTATTTTCCCATTTTCTGTACAATGTAAAATAATTTTATCGATTAGCGTGTGTTCGGAATAATAGGTCATGCTTCTGTAGACTTATGTAATTTCTTCCTTGGGTTCTTCGGAAATTCCTATATTAATCTTGCAACTAAGTAAATGTATGGGCCACTAAGAGATATCAAATAGAAGAATGCTTGTAAGTTTATCATTCCACTAGCTGTCCCCCGCGACTTTGTTCGCGTGTTTTAATTTGAACGGTTTTTAATTTTTGCAACATTTTTCATTTATGCTCCGCTCCTATTGGTCGTAGCGTGATCTTATATAGCCTACAGCCTTCCTCAATAAACGGAGTATCCAATACAAAAAATTTTTTTCAATTCGAACCAGTAGTTCCTGAGATTAGCGCGTTCAAACAAACAAACAAACTCTTCAGCTTTATAATATTAGTATAGACTAGCTGTCCCCCGCGACTTTGTACGCGTGTTATAGTTTCAAAGGTTTTTCATTTTTGCAACTTTTTTCATTTATGCGCCGCTCCTATTGGTCGTAGCGTGATGTTATATAGCCTAGCCTTCCTCAATAAACGGACTATCCAATACAAAAAGAATTTTTCAATTCGAACCAGTAGTTCCTGAGATTAGCGCGTTCAAACAAACAAACAAACTCTTCAGCTTTATAATATTAGTATAGATTGGACTACAAATATGCGTAGAAATCTAAAAATAAATACTTTTAATTAAAAGATTCTTGAATTTTATATATATATTTTTTTGCACATACAGACCATTCCATGCTAAATTGCAAAGCAATCTTTTAGACCTCCCTGCCCCACGACTAGGTATGGTCTCCTTGCTTTAAGTCACTGGAAGATTGTTAACATATTTTTTTTATAATGTTCCTTAAAATATGATTGGTTGTCATCAAATCCTGATCGAATTCAGTATTTCGGACATTGTTTTATGTTACATTAGACCTCATGTAAGCTTACATGTAACGTGCAATGTTCGTAAGTTAGCTAATTTAAAATCTTGCATTTTATAATAGATTAAAAAAAAAGGTTTTTTTATTTTCTTGTCAGTTTACAATTATTGAAATAGTCCACTTACTACAGTACATATTCTTAACGTTTGAGTAAACCTTTTTCTTAGTTATATGCGATTAAGTTGCTTCCAGATTTAAAGAGAGTTATGACTGCGTACCCGGATTCTTTCCGAGTGGCTGTTAGCGTAATTATAGATTGTATACATATATATAAAAAATAATCTCCAAAATGTATGTACGATTGTAACTTCGACTGCATAATAATTCTTTTTTTGTCTTGTTCCTTAGTCTAAGGGCAAGGTTTGTATAAAAAAAATCAAACAATTTCTTTTTTAAATGTCATATAGGTTGTAGTGCCAGGTAGGGTAGGGTAGGTAGGTAGTTAGTTATTTGACGGGTGTGAAGCTGTGGGCACAGCTCGTTTTATATGAAATTTCCATTCACTATTTGCATACCTTGCAGAAAAACAGCGATCCTATATTATTGTAAAATATTTTGCTTCATATCTTGTTAAGTTCATAAAAATATATTTTTGACTCACAAGAGTAAATGTCATAATAAATTTGATGCGAATGACTTCCTAAGATAAGCGACAGGTCTTCCCCGAGTACCTAGCGATATGTAAGAGTTCGACAGATAACCCTTCGCCCCCAGCACACGTCCGACTGATAAAGGTACTTTACATAAAACTCAAGGACCAGGGAACTTTTAAACGATAATTTCTCGTATAAAAGCGACATTCAATCCAAATATCATCAGTCTGCAGTCGCATTTGCGAACAGAAGTCAATTTCTATACAAAAAGAAATTTATTAAACTCAAAAATGTTTACCTACAAATTGATTTTGGGATTGGTCCTTGTGGTATCCGCTAGTGCCCGTTATATGTTGATACATGACCTTAAAGGAGAATCGTACCTTGTAGTAAATCAAGCAGAAGACCAACAGGTTTTTGAAGAGGCAGAACCGTTTTTGGAAGATGACCAATCTGAACACTTAGTTAGTCCTAGGGTCCGCAGACAAACACAAGCACAAGGGACTCTGGCTTTGAATTCTGATGGAGGAATGGGTTTGGGTGTTAAAGTGCCGATAGTTCCCGGCGAAAAGAATGTACTCAGTGCTATTAAAACTGTCGACCTTAACAACCAACTGAAGCCGGCTTCTCGTGGTATGGGATTGGCGCTTGATAATGTGTAAGCATTTTTGCATTCTTATTCATGACTACTTCTACTTCCTCTCTTTAAATGCGTCGTCTCTGTTTTATTTTGATTAAACCAAATTTTACTGAAAATCTACTCTTTTTACTTCAGCAAGCAAGCTTCTTGCATAATTTTAGGAAAAATGGTTTAAGAGTTAATTTAGAATTTTAAATTAGATTTGTATATCTATTGTGGATTTTTTTGCTATGTGTCTAATAATATTATTTATTACTGTAGCAATGGCCACGGCTTGACTGTAATGAAAGAGAACATTCCCGGCTTCGGTGACAGACTGACAGGAGCTGGCAAAGTGAATGTCTTCCATAACGACAACCATGACGTCAGTGCACGAGCCTTCGTCACCAAGAACATGCCTGACTTCCCTAATGTGCCCAACTTTAATACCGTCGGTGGTGGAGTCGACTACATGTACAAGTAAGTTAAAAAACTTATCAAAAAGTAACTTTGGTCCTTATAGTCGGCAAAAGGACGAAATAGGGAGTGTTCTTTTTTTATTTATTTAAGAATTTATGCACACACAATTTAATAAAATGGAAACTACATTACATATCATGGTACAAAGGCACTGCTTTTTACAAAAATTTCGGACGGCAGACCTGCTGTTTTAAAACAGAATTTGCCCTACTGCATTACTAGTGATAAGGAAAAAGAATTGAGAATTAGGACCTTCAAACTCTTTTTCTGCCTTTCTTCTAGCCTTTTCCCAAGCTTTGTTGGGGTTGGCTTCTAGTCTCATTGGATGAATCCAGATGAATATCGTATTTTACATGGAGCGACTACCTATCTGATCTCCACAACCCATTTAACTGGGTAGCAGTATTCCATCGTAAGACTAGTTGGAGCTTTACAATTTTCTAAAACTAATTTAAACATTTTTGTTTATAGGAACAAAGTCGGCGCTTCCCTCGGTATGGCAAACACTCCGTTCTTAGACCGCAAGGACTACTCCGCTATGGGCAACTTAAATGTGTTCCGTAATCCCACCACCTCTGTGGACTTTAACGCCGGTTTTAAGAAGTTTGACACGCCATTCATAAGGAGTAACTGGGAGCCGAACTTTGGATTCGTTTTGACTCGGTCCTTCGGTAATCGTTTTTAAGTATAGGCAAGAACCACTTTTGTTTTTTGCTCTATCGTCTGTAAGGTACATACTGTCCATCTAGTCTATAAGATTTCTGTCAATATTTAGTGTATTTTTTTTTATAGATAACTTTGTAACTTAGTAATGTAATCAAATGTTATAAATCAAATCCATTACTATTTAAGAATTATTGTAATAAAATTATAGTTATGTATTGTTTCGCATTTGTAAAATAATTACAGTATTTAATTATTTAATAATACGTATCTTTGTCTATAATATATAAAGATATATTATATAAAATATATATTTTATAAGTATCTTTTGTGTTTTCTTTTTTTGAATAATTCCCAACTGTATTTTCATTTAAAATAAAATAATGTTAATATCGCACATTTTAAAAAACCAAAAAAAAGCGGCCATGTGCGAGACGACTCGCGCATGTAGGGTTTGTACCATTCTATAAAGGCCTCTTTAATTTCGTTTTAATCTATTTTTTTTTGCACTCACACAGCCATCAGATCCCAAACTAGGCAGAGCCTGTATTATGGCAACCAGACAACTGATAAACATACTTATATAAATGTCTAAATACATATTATAAATAAATTACACCAAGACACAGAATAAATGATCAAGCTCATCACACAAAGGTTTGTCCTGGGTGGGAATCGAACCCACGACCTCCGGTTTAGCAGTCAGGGTCACTAACCACTACACCAACAGGCCACTTATATTATTGTTATAGCGGCAACAGAAAAACACACTCTGTAAAAAAAACAACTGTCTAGCTATTACGGACAGACAGACGGACGGATGGACAGTGGAGGCTTAGTAATAAGGTCCCGTTGGCACCCTTCGAGTACGGAATTCTAAAAAACAACTTCTGTACTAGGAGTTAATCCTGGTGTCGCTTCCATAAATATTTAAAACGCATACTCAAAAAACATAAATTTGTAACAAGAAACCTCTTTTAGTTCGATTTACTGCGTTCGTAATTTATATGTCAAACATGTAAACAAACACGAGTTTTAGGAAAAACAACCGTAATGCTTACATATAAGGTTCAGTTTGCGCTACAACTTCATATTTTCAATGTCTCTTTCAACAGTACTAGTCATTCCAAAAATTAACTTTATTAACACTTGCCTAAAGTTCATGTTTGTTAAAGTGGAAATAACATCAATTGGCACAAGTATATAAATCCTTACTAATATTATAAATGCGAAAGTAACTCTGTCTGTCTGTCGCGCTTTCACCTCCAAAACTACTGAACCGATTTAAATGAAATTTGGTACACAGATAGTCTAGAGCCTGAGAAAGAAGATAGGAGAGCCGCGGCAAACAGAAGTAGTAGATTATAAAAGTAATACAAACACGACGTAACTATAAACACGTAGCAATAAAACTACATGAAAAATGTTGTACTGAAAAATATTTCGGTAATATTAAAGCCGAAAGCATCGCGACGAAAACCCTTGGTCTGTCGCCTCACGAATTTTTTGAAATAACATTTTTTCCAACTAGAATGGAAATATGACGGTTTCACAAACATTATTACTGTCGATACTACATTAAAGTAAGTACGGCTTGATTTAGTGGTACAAAATGGAAAAAACGTGGCGAACTATTCTTGAAATCGCTCGATATTTTGTTAGTAGAAATTTTTACACATAAATATTGTAAAAAATTGAGGATGTGATTTATAAGTATAGACGTTGAGGTGGCCTAGTGGTTCAATAAACGGATTTCTTTGCTCCAGGTTGCGGGTTCGAACCCATTACAAGCAAGTACTAATGTGACTTTTTTCAAGTTTTGTGCTATTACTTTCTTAATTATTCTAAGACATCATTGATAATCAGTGACGGAAAATATTGTGAGGAAAGCTGGATTTCAAAAATTGGAATATGAAATCGCCAACCCGCAATATATATATGTATATTATTTATAGGTAATGTGTTAATAGAACTTATTTTAATAAAAAAAATGTGTAAGGATGTAAATATTGTATATGTATTAGGTATCGTGTGATATACCTACTTACAAAACAATACGAAGCTATTATAATATGAATAAAATCATTCCTATACATTACTATAAAAAAAAAAAAAACAAAATAACTTACACCACTTAGTATTAGTAAGCTTTTATAAAATAAACTTCTCAATAATATTTCTAATGTCAGTCACCTTCTGCCACTCTAACTATTTGTATAAAACATCTATAAAAAGCCAGTTTAATATTATGAAGACGTGTTTACGGTCCCAGATGTATATCAATGTCACGCTGTCGGGCTTAAAATAGCGGGACATGCGGCAACCCAAAAAATGATACGAGCCCTTACTCGAACGCGGAGGGAATAAAATGGGCTTAATTTTTAAGAGCTCTTGAACTTTGTTATTTTAGATTCTCCGCCTACAATTTATATTTGTTGTCTGAGGGTTTTTGTTTTCTTTCTTTTAACTTCATCATATTGATATAATAATAATAATATTTTTAAACAACTCACACACGGCCATCTGATCCTAAACTAGGCAGAGCCTGTATAATGGCAACCAGACAACTGATAAACATACTTATATATTTCGAAATACATAAATTAGATAAATAACACTCAGACAGAAAAAATTATCATGTTCATAACACAAAGATTTGTCTCGGGTGGGAATCGAATCCGGTTTAGCATTTAGTATCACTGACTACTAAACCAACAAACAGACAAAATAAATAAAATCAGACTGTACGTTTTTTGTGTAAAATTTGGAGTGGAAAAGTGGAAAATATTTAGAAACTTTTCACATAGAAACAAATTTTATGATCGCTTTTTAATAAATAATTTATCCGAAGGTTGTGTTTTATATTTTAAATACAGTTTGATATCTCTGTAATTTTCACATATTTCGTAAATCTAATTAATATAAGTATTTAATAAAATATGATTTATTTAAGACTTATCTGACTTCATTGAGCCTACAATCATTTGTTTTTTCCCATCTCAACAAAATTACCGAAGCAACTAAAGAAGATTTCACTTCAAATAAATCCAGTTAAATTCATAGGAACCTACCAAAAAATTCACTCGTTATTCAGATCTGGTGAGAGTTGAGAATAGGACCCCTACCCGCATTTCATTTCCACTACCATTAAACAGATTGAGGCTGGGAAAACAAGGATCTAGAAACTTATGTCCCCATGCTAAATGTACGACTGCGGATTAAAACCAGAAAAAAAATCGGCATAATTTAAATTTTAATTAAAGTACTTACTAAGTAGTTGACTCGAGGCGAGTCGTGCCCGCGTTTGGGGAAAATGAGGTTTAATGCGTTTTCATGTTTAGAATGTAATTTTTGGAGGTTGTAACGAAAATTTTATAAGATTATGTAAATAATACACATGTAATATGGAAACGTAGAAAGTGTGAATTAATGAGTAATGAACTAGTTTCTAAAGTAGTACAAATTTTTTATAAATGAAAATAAGACTATTTATATTAATCAGTAATCTGATAAAATGAATTAACGTATGTAGCTAGGTATACTTTGCAAGTGTTTTTTATAGATTACCGCCGATACACACCGAACGGAATTGTTTTTAAAATGTATATTACAAAAGGTTGGTTTTTACATAATAATAATATCTCGGGACAACTCACACACGGCCATCTGATCCCAAACTAGGTATAGCCTGTACTATGGCAATAAACACATATTTTATAGATAAATTACACTCAGAATAAATGATGCTCATCACATAAAGATTTGTCCTGGGTAGGAATCGAACCCACGGTAAAGGTACACAGTACATTTGCCTGATCCTTAGTGAAATAATTATTCAAAAGTATATATTTTACTTATTTAAATTTTATTAAAAAACTTATAATTTTAATTGCTTAATAGATCCTCAGACAAATCCACTTAAAAAAAAAGGTAAAAATAAATAAACTAATGGCTTTATTAAAAACGGTACAAAAACTTTTCCTATTCCTATGCTTATCTCTTTCCATGAAAAATAAAATTAAAAAATAAACCTGCAAAAGTTTTTCTGTTTAAGCAACAGTGGAGTACACTCGCGAACGCAAGTCTAACTTTAAGCGGTACAATGACGCACAGCGGTGGAAACGTAATTGAAGCGCCGACTTGTACGGGATCCCACAAGGATTTTTTTACGAGAGTTTCGTTCTTGGGGTCTATAAATTCAGAATGAAATTGTGGATTTCTTTTAGTATATATATTTAGTAACGTTATTTTTGAGTTCAGGAATAAAACCTATTTACATCATTATACTATGATTGACAGTAGAGATGTGGCTAAAAATTTGTTTAATTATTTTGGAATCTACTATTCTCTTGATTTAAAAATAAACTTTCCTTCAGGCCTATCAATGCAAAAAGAATTATTGAAATCGGTCCACGATTACCTGAGATATTGAAACTCAAACATACAAAAAAAGTACAGTTTCTAAGAAGTTTGACTTTGTAACATTTTATTCCTTTCCATACTATATCTATATTTTATTTTTTTATTTTTTTTTTCGGAAGCAAAAGTATTCTAGGAAGTCATATATATGTCTTTCAAATTATAATAAAATGTCTCATTTTAATTACTGCCACAGTTACTGTGTAATAAGTACCAGGGGTTGTGAACGAGGTTGCCCCCATTTTAATATTCCCTCTCTTTCTCCCACGGTAACCTATTTACATTGGTGCCCTCACTGATAACTCGTAGTATTTAATTATGATTCCTAGATTTCCTCTTTGTAACCTTATTGAGAACCCTATTGAGGAAACTGAAAGGAATAAACACCCATAGATTGATCTTCAGAACTGATGCCTGTATTTTAAAATAATAATTAGAAAAGATAAAGATATAAGATCTATGGGCCGTAGTTGCCGACAAGAGCTCTTTAATTGATAGTGATGATGATTGAGTATCAATTTAAACTTAACTGCAACTAAGTTTTTAACCGAAGTCAAAAGTAGGAGGTTCTCAATTCACCTACATTGTTTTTTTGCATGTTTGTGACGCTACATCACAAGTAATTGTGGACAGATAAAAAAAAAATGGACGTCAATATACCTCAGAGGTATCTCCTTATTACTTTAACTAGCTGTCCCCCGCGACTTTGTTCGCGTGTTTTAGTTTCAACAGTTTTTCATTTTTACAACATTTTTCATTTATGCTCCGCTCCTATTGGTCGTAGCGTGATGTTATATAGCCTATAGCCTTCCTCAATAAACGGACTATCCAATACAAAAAGATTTTTTCAATTCGAACCAGTAGTTCCTGAGATTAGCGCGTTCAAACAAACAAACAAACAAACAAACAAACAAACAAACAAACAAACTCTTCAGCTTTATAATATTAATATATAGTATAGATTGGAAGCGGGTCCTTTTAACTTAATTATCCCAAAAGCAGACTTTTGAGTAATACAGAAAGGAAAATATAAAAAAAAAACAAACCGTGTAAAATAGATAAAACAAAAATATATTAGCTGACCTGGCAAACATTGTTGTGCCGGGCATATATAATATTAAATATTATAATTTGCCGGACGTTCTCCATTCCTCAGCATAGTTGGTGATCAGATACCGTAGTACCTACAGTCTCTTTTAGTTTTTTAACTTAATGAAGGAAAGCTGTAGAACAGGTGCTGGCGTTAGTTTGAACTTTTTGTAACTGCAACCGACCAGTTTAATGAACGAATTAGAATTGATTGGTTTAATTCGTTTCAAATTGAATAGGATGGGTTTTCTTGGTGGATTTAGATAGAAAACGTCTCTTTTTTGTGTAAGAGGTATTTGTTATGTAGAAACAGCCATGTCTTTTACGGGTTTTAGTGATGATTGTATTTTAAACGAAATTCATATATATTTTTTTAAATTAAAACTCAAACCTTCATTATAAGCACATGTTGCTATCACATTTTTAGGGTACCGTACATCAAAAGGAAAAAGAAACCCTCAAATAATCATTTTGTCCGTCAGTTTGTCTGTCTGTCTGTCAAGATTTTTATCCGCGTGGTATCGTGATGAAATTTAATAAAATACTGAAGCCTATAAACTCTCGATGCAATAAATAATTCAAGTTAACCTATTATTTGTAATTTTTTTAACGCAATTAAATAATACAGTCTATATGGTTTTTCGCATCCATATCTGAGAAACTTAAGACCTCTCTTCTGAGCTACCTACTTACCGTCGACATAGAATCACGAAATTTGGGATGACGCTAGGTCTAACTTCAAAAGAAAAATTGAAAATTGTTATTTTTGTAACATAAAAAATACGTTTTGGGAATACAAACTTCTATTGACAGCTGGAAGTTAGATAGTGTCACACATCGATTTATGAGAGAACATTTTTTCTACCGCACAGTTAAGTTTGTTTTTGGAAAATTAACCGTGAAGATCAGTAAAATTTATAAGGGACCTTCGCGTGAGTGGGACGGGCACTTGTCCGGTTTTAATATACAACATTGTGTTCGCTTGACCTGACAATTATAAAATTTGACAAGTTAATTCTTTTTTATAAATAATTTTAATAATAAATGTGGACAGCATCACATAATATATTGCTCTGAACGAAAAGTAAGTAGCTATAGCACTTGTGCTATGGAATCAGAGACAACGAAAATACAACTAACAGACCCGAGATAATGTAGAAAAATTGGTTTCCCTACTGACCCGTCAGGGGATTGAACCCGGGCCCTCTGCCTTGCGGAGAGCGGGCGGATCCTTGGAAACTGGTATGTACGCCACTTGACTACAGAGGTTGTCGTTATGCAGTAGATATTCAAAGCACTGCACAACATTTTCTATCTACAGCAACGTATTTATTTCATAGATATTTCCATTTTTACAAAGACAATGTATTCAAAAACCAAGCTGTAGTAGAAAACTCCCTACTTCGAACCCTCCAGCATCGATCGTCTTAAATTAGCCACTTAAACCCAAGTAAGTATGCAAATCTCAACTTCGGCGGTACCCAAGATAAGACACACACGACTCGAAGGGTACATACGTCAAAAATAGCACCAGAGCCAATGATATTTTATATAAGACTAGCTTTAGCCCGCAACTTCGTCCGCGTAGAAGTTGAAAATGGATTTTGACATTCCGATTTTAAAGAGTTTTAAAGAGTTGCATTGCACTAAGGTTTTATGTGACTTCAACGTTTTTTGAATAAAATCGAATTGAGTTTATCGAACATGTGTCAAAATAAAAAGTAATTTAAATCAAAAGCACTAAGGAGTATTGATATCAACTTCGATGCAAATCATCCCCAAAATAACGTTCTACCCCTTTAACCCCGTTAGGCGATGAGTTTCAATAAAATACGAAACACAAGAGGATCAATTTTAAAGAAATTTATACAAAATTTGAAGTAGAATAGACCAAGGAATCACGTTGTCCCATACAAACTTTTCCCCCATTTTTCACCCCCTTAGGGGTAGAATTTCGGAAAAACATTTCTTATCGGATGCCTACGCCGACTTAAAGGAATAAATAAGTAGACTATGGAGTGCGCTTATTGAGTATGAACTAGCACTAGTATGAACATGTAGAATCGTAAAATTAGCGTCAAGACAGAGCGCACCGTTTTATTAAAACTATCTCAAGTTGATATTTTCGCATAAACGTCTGTCTTCGCACGGAAAATCTCCTAAAACAGTAAACGAGCGCAGGACATTCACGCATTTAGCTGAAAATGATCTTACGCTTGACATTCTAGGGGTTACTAGCGATGCGCAGGCTCTATGCTTCTCTATGTTTACTCTATGTGTTACCAACGTTTGAAATCGCGCGGTACCTATATGTCAAAAATTTGTCAAGTTACACTTACAATAATAAGAACAAAAGATAGAATAAGCACAAAAAAAAAGAGATAGCTATAATTAAAATCTACTTAATAAAGAGGTTTTAGACCCCTCAAAATGGGAGCGCTAATAAAATATTTCGACGACCTCCGTGGTCGAGTGGCGTACACACCGGTTTTCAAGGTGTCGCCAGCTCTGAGGTCCCGGGTTCGATCCCCGGCCGGGTGAATGTAGAAAACCACTTTTCTACATTGTCTCGGGTCTGGGTGTTTGTGGTTCGTTCGTTGTCTCTGATTCCATAACACAAGTGCTTTAGCTACTTACTTTGGGTTCAGAGCAATGTATGTGATGTTGTCCACATTTATATATCTGCCTCATTTTTGTATAAATATCATTGACTAGACCTTAAGACAGTCAACTCACATCTTAATTTTAAGAACATAACTTGGATCCCACTTTACTACCAGCCACTATAACTTGAGACGTTTGTAGCAATAAAATTTTAATACTCGGGGGTCTTTCCAAGATTATTACTTTACGCTCGAGTTATTTTGCGGTAGATCTGCTTTCCTAAGCCTTTTCTTTGTGCTGTTTCCTGATTTTATTAACTGGAGTTGTGTGGCTTGACTGATAGGCGATGAGAAACTTTATTATAAGGATTGATGGTAAAAATTTAATAAGTTTATGGGGGTAGCGGAAAATTTATGGCTTTTTGGTTCCGTACTCTATTACTAGGTAAAAGGACCCTATTACTAAGACTCCGCTGTCCGTCAGTCTGTCTGTCCGTCTGTCACTAGGCTGTATCTCACGAACCGTGATAGACAATTGAAATTTTCACAAATGATGTACTGTTGCCGATATAATAACAAATACTAAAAAAACGGAATAAAATAAATATTTAAGGGGTCCTATGCAACAAACGTGTTTATGTTGCCGTTTTTATAGATAATGGTACAGAACCCTTCGTGCGCGAGTCCGACTCGCACTTGGCCGTTTTTTTTGTATTATTAAGCTTATATTCTCCAAAGAGCGGCTAGAGCAGCTAGCTAAATTGCTACATATCAACATTGTTTGGAGTCATTTAAGTGTTTTGAAATTTTTGCTAAAGGCACTGAGACTTTCAATACTTGAGTGTCCCTAAACCATGGAAACTCCTTGAATAAAATGGTTCCAAAAGTGCTTTTTGTATTAAGTCCTTGACCTAGCGGCTCTTAGCCTTTATAACTGTTGGTCGGCTTTTATTCATTTCGGTTTTTTTTTTAAATAAATATTGTTTCGCAGTTTTTTTGCGAAGACTATTGTCCCTAAACTTGCTTAGGGAAGTTAGGTGAGTGAAGGTGGAGCCACTAATCACTATATAATAAAACACCAGGTATGCCTAAGAACATTTAATAAAATTCTCCAATTGATACTTATAGTATTGCGCGTAACGAAACCATTGTGACTTTTAATTTTACCACTAATGCCATCTATCGAAGCTCAAGTAAACAAAAATCATTATTTAATATTAGGCAATGTGGTTCCTTAACATATCCCCCCACTAAGGACAACAGTCCTTAACGATACCCTCAACAATGAACTCAAAACTAAATCATAACTAAAACTTAACAAACATATCAAATGAAACAAGAAAAAATCTATGTATTAATTGGTAAGACACAAATTTTAGCCAAAGATCGTTTTATAAATGAATTTTTATATCGCAAAGTTACAACTCTCGTGACATTGTCTGCGCCAGGATGTTTCTTAACAATTCTACCCATTAACCATCTGGCGGGCGGTAAATCAGGTTCCCTAACTAAGACGACATCACCTATCTCTGGTTCCGGGGTTAAGCGAGTCCACTTGTGCCTGTGCATCAAACCGGTAAGATATTCCTGAGACCATCTTCTCCAGAAATGCTGCAACATTCGTTGACATAGTTGCCATCGTTTTAATGACCCAAGGGAAACCTGTTCATAGTTACGGTCAGGAGGCAAGATCAAGGGTTCTCCCACTAAGAAATGACCAGGTGTCAAGGGTGCTACCTCATCGTTGTCTTCGATGTATGATATTGGTCTTGAATTGAGGCAAGCCTCGACTTGAGCCAACAACGTGGATATTTCCTCAAAGGTTAGGGTGGACTCACCAATGATTCGTCTTAAATGATGCTTTGTTGATTTCACCCCCGCTTCCCATAAACCGCCAAAATTTGGCGCGTGTGGGGGAATGAAATGCCACTGAGTGCCGTTTGTAGCCAACCAATCCGAGATCTCCGCTACGAAGCTAGATCTTTCTGCATTGAGCAATTCTCCTAATTCTCGTGCTGCTCCCACAAAGTTACAACCATTGTCACTGTAGAGGTTGCTACAGTAACCTCGCCTTGATACAAATCTCTTATAAGCAGAAAGGAATCCTTGGGATGTCAGGTCACTGACTGCCTCCAAATGAATCGCTCTTGTAGACATACAAACGAAAAGGCAGATGTATCCCTTGTAGGACTTGTTCCCACGACCCTTTGAGACTCTGATGTTTATTGGTCCAGCATAATCGACCCCACTAAACAAAAACGGTCTAGTTGCGGACACTCTTTCAGCTGGCAATTGTCCCATCAAAGGATGTGTGCGCTGGGTGCGGTAACGAGCGCATGTGACACATTTACGATAGTGAAATTTTACCAAGTTTTTTGCTCCAACGATCCAGTACCTGGATCGTATATAGGTTAACATAAGTTGCGGTCCCCCATGCAACGTTCTTAAATGTGCATCTGCAACAATGAGTTTTGCTAAATGCGCTTCGTGAGGAATCAACAAAGGATGCTTTCTATCTTCTTCTACCTGAGCTAGTTGCAGTCGACCACCAACACGAATTATCCCAAGCTCATCTAAATATGGATTTAAGGAGGTGAGTTTAGATTTAGCCTTTATATTTTTACCATTTTTTAAATCTTGCATTTCTTGTATAAAATATTTAATTTGGCTTTGTTTAATCATAATATCTAATGCTTCATGTATTTCCTCTTTCAGAAGGTAAGTATGTTTTGGTAGTTTATCTTTTTCTCTTTTCAGGAATCTTCTACAGTACGCCACCACTCTGAGCAACTTCGATAAGGAAGAAAACCTGGTGCACAGATCTTCTTCTTCTTCTAGGTTAACGTGAACTAATTTACTTTTTTCTTCTAGGTTAGTGTACACTATCTTCGGATTTACGTATGAAATTTCAAGATCTTTCAACCACTTTGGTCCCGTTACCCATAATTGGTGAGTACTAATTTGTGATGGTTTTATACCACGTGATGCAGCATCGGCTGGATTTGTTTCAGATGCAACATATGCCCACTGACTTCGATCTAAAAGTGTTATGATTGTTGCTACCCGATTGCCGATAAACGTCTTCCATCTGCAAGGATGATCGCTCAGCCACGCTAACACCACTTCAGAATCTGTCCAAGCGTGCCAATGTTGTTTGGGTACTTGTAAAATTGTGCCAATTTCAGCTAAGAGTTTTGCTAACAGAACGGCTCCACACAACTCCAAACGTGGTACAGATACTTGTTTAATTGGAGCCACCTTTGTTTTCGCCGAAATTAAACTAACTTCCACTTTTCCTTCAGCAGTAACCACCCGCAGGTATACTACAGCCCCATAAGCCAGATTGGACGCATCGCAAAATCCGTGAAGCTCTACAAGCTGATTATCACCTTTACACTTCATCCATCGAGGTAATCTAAAGTTGGTAAGTTGTGTTAAGTTCTCACGATACTCAACCCACTCATTAAGTAGCTTTTGTGGTAGTTCGTCGTCCCAACCTAATCCCGTTAACCAAAGTTTTTGAATGAATATTTTTGCACTTACTATGCTTGGTGTTATCCATCCTAGAGGATCGTATAAACGTGATATATCTGCTAATACTTTTCTTTTTGTTACAGGTGCTGACATGGCTGGTAAGTTTACTGCATATTCAAATTCGTCTTGGATCCGATTCCAGGTAAGTCCCAGTATTTTGCTTTTACTTTCTCCTAGTTGTTCTTCAAACCCTTTTGCGTCTTCTGAGCCCTTTAAACCCTCTGATTTCCTTACTATCCTCTTCATTACTTCTTCATTGTTAGTTTTCCATTTCTGAAGTTGGAATCCTCCTTTATTTAGTAAGTCATTTAGCTGGTTATAAATTTCCCATGCTTCTGTTTCACTTTCACATCCTGACATAAAATCATCCATGTAGAAATCTGTTTTAACTTTATCTGCTACCATAGGATAATTCATTCCTTCATCCACTGCCAACTGAATTAACGTTTTTACTGCTAAATATGGCGCTGAGGACGTTCCAAAAGTCACTCTCAGTATTTTGTATGATACTATATCGTTTTCAGGGGAGTCTCTCCACAAAATCCTTTGGAAATCTGCGTCATCTTCATGCACACAAATCTGTCGATACATCTTTGTAATGTCCGCTGTAAGACAGATTCGATGTGCCCTCCATCGCATTATGAGATGACGCAGCTCCGACTGCAACGTGGGCCCTACCATAAGGTCATCATTCAGTGATACATTATTCCTACCCTTACAAGATGCGTCAAAAACAATACGGACCTTGGTTGTGGTTCTGTCCTCCTTTACAATGGCATGGTATGGTAAGTACACCCCCATCTCATTGTCTTGACTATCAACTGGACGCATATGCTGAAGTTCCAAATATTCATCAAAGGTTCGTTTAAATTCATTTTTTAATTGTAGATTATTCGCTAATTTTCGTTCAAGATTAAAAAATCTCTTCAGTGCTATTTCCCGTGATTGACCTAAACAAGCTGGATGTTCGTCTCTGAAAGGTAACCTTACTATGTAACGTCCCGTCATATCTCGTGTTGTAGTTGCTGAATAATATTCTTCGCAACGCTTTTCCTCTTCCGACATTATCTTTTGATTTAATTGAGGCTCATTTTCCATTTCCCAAAATGCCTTCAATAAATCATCAGCTTGAACATGCATGCTAACTAGATTTATTGAACGAGGTTGTGATCTATTTGTTCCAGTTAAAACCCAGCCAAAAATAGTAGCTTGAGCTAGCAATGATCCGGATGAACATTTATAAAACCCTTCCTGTAAAATGTGACCATAAACATCTGTACCCAATAATATATCAATTTTATTGGGCGAGTGGAACTCCGGATCAGCTAACTTGATATCATTTAAAATAGCCCATGGTTCTAATAAAATCTCCCGAGGAGGTAGCAACCCTGTCAATTTATCTAACACGTAAGCAGTTACTTGGACACTATAGTCTGGATTATTCGATGAGTGAAGAACAATATCCGTTTTAGCTTTGGTAATCACCTTGATCTCACCGCCTATACCTGAAAAATTACCCTTGACCTTGGTACAGTTAAGACCGAGTAACTGAACTGCGGATTGAGTGATGAATGAAATATGTGACCCCTGGTCCAGTAGTGCCCGCAGAGGTATTATACCATTCTTAGAATGGACATATACCACCGCTGTTGGTAATAAAGATATGTGCTCACCCGATGGTTGCTTCTCCTCTGATACCTGGTGTGAAGAAACAGACTCCGATACAGGCTCCGGTACCTTTTCTGACTCTGCGCTATTGGAATGCAGCAATGAGTGATGTCGTCTTTTACATATTTGGCAACAAGCTGTACTGCGACAATATTTTACAGCATGATTATTACCTAAACAATTAAAGCACAATTTATTATTTTGTACATAACTGCGTTTATCATCATTTTTCAACGAAATGAATTCTTTACATGATATGATTCTATGATCACCCTTACAATAAGAACAAGTAGATTGAGAAATGTGAAAATTGTTATTAAAATTAGATTTTGACATTAAATTCTGTTTATCTTTATAAGTACTATTAGTTTTATAATCTAAAAATTCTAATGACTGAAATCTAGTTTGTAAAAACATTTCAAATTGTTTAAGATCTGGTAATACATTACTGTGACATGTTATTTCGCTAACTTTAGCCTCCCATTGTTTTCTAGTTTCTATGTCAAATTTTTGTGACACAATGTAAATAACTATCGTATCCCAAGAAGAAGTGTCAATCCCCAAGTTTTGCAATCCCTGTATCATATCTGTAGTACTATCTAATAATTGCTTCAAACTGGTTGCAGATTCTGTAGTTATATTTCGTTGTGAGAAAAATCTTGCAAATATGCTGTTAGCTAAAAACTGTTTATTATTAAATCTTTTCTCCAGAAGATTCCAACATTGTTTGTAGTTATCATTGGTGATAGCAATGTGTCTCAACAGCTGTTCCGCTTCCCCAGTTAAATGTCCCTTAAGGTAATGTAACTTCTGGACATTGTCGATGTTTTCGTTGTTGTGGACCAAAGACACGAAAAGATCTCGGAACGCTATCCATTCTGTATATTTTCCAGAAAACGTCGGAATAGTAATCTTAGGTAGTCTCACTGACGACCTTGCAACTTTGTTATCTATGCCTGAATTACCTATTTGGTTGGCCGAATCGTTTTTCAATTCATTTAATATATCATCTAGATCTGATTTAAAATCTAAATAAAATTCTTCTACCTCGCTGTGAAGATCCTTTGAAAAATAGGAAGAACCGACAGTCTCTCTTCTTTTTAATATTTCGGTGTGGTTTAAAGAAAACTCCTCCCATTTACTATTAATTAAATTAATCCTGTTTTCAATATAAGATCTAGTAATTCTATCTTTAGAACACTTTTTGAAGTTAATTTTTGTCTTTTGTAGTTGTAACCGAAGGTCTTCTTGAACGTATAGAAGTTCCATTGTTTATATTGAGTTTGTTAAAATTTTACAAGTTGATGTTCGACAAAATTTTTCTAAGTGTTTTTCACTTTATAATTCTATGTGAAATCGGGCATAGGTTCCCCGTCGGATCACTATTTTAAAAACTATTCTAAGTCCTATTCGACACTCTAAAATTTAACAAGTCCCTGTTCTCAGAAATAATAACAAAGTACTCACAGTTTTATGTCCACTTCACTTATTGCACAACACTCACTTACGCACTGACCGTCCGTCCCGAGTTGCCGATTCACCGCCCTGCTGATACTCATCCGCGCACGTCGTGATAGTCGTTGCCCTGGAAACGCCGTTGTCTCCAGGTGTCTCAGATCCTCAACGACAATCCGCCGCCACTTGATCCGAATGAGCCGCCTAGCAGCTCGAGGTCGGACTGGTACAACTTGCCGTTATATCCGGCTCGAAGGACCATGTCCCTAAACTTGCTTAGGGAAGTTAGGTGAGTGAAGGTGGAGCCACTAATCACTATATAATAAAACACCAGGTATGCCTAAGAACATTTAATAAAATTCTCCAATTGATACTTATAGTATTGCGCGTAACGAAACCATTGTGACTTTTAATTTTACCACTAATGCCATCTATCGAAGCTCAAGTAAACAAAAATCATTATTTAATATTAGGCAATGTGGTTCCTTAACAACTATGCCGTCTGCATTATCTATGCTGTTTCGTGTACATTTAAAGAAAATTGTCTATGTTTCAGCCTGTTTATTAGAATAACCAATTAATTGTATCCATTACGTAGGCTATAATATTGTATACTTACATTGATAAGTCTTGCCGTCTTTTTGGGAGCACTAAACCAGTTTCTACATTGTCTCGGGTCTGAGTGTTTGTGCTTTAGCTACTTATTTTGGGTCTAGAGCAATTTAAGTGATGTTGTTCAAATTTATTTATTTATAAAGTTCTATAAGTAATTTAAAACTGTAAACAAAAGTATATAGCTACCTAGTACACAAATAACAATACACATTCAGTAACAAACCCAACTAAACACGAAATATAGCCCACACTCGACAAAATCACCTCCAAAGATCAATGGAGTATAAAAATGTGGAAGTTCGATAATATGCTTAGTTCGCGCGCGCGGTTGTGAACGCAATTTATAAGGTTCGACTGATGTTTCCCGCTCCAGTGACTGCGAAGGACTTTAATGGAAGTGTCTTATATTTTGGGGATATTTTTGACGTTCCGAAGGTATGTTATGTGTTTATACATACTTATGTATAGTTAAAAGGGTAGCTAGATGTATATAAGTTCTGTTTAAGTGCAAGTGATGTATTTAGGCGCACATCTATACTTACTAATATATGTATAAAGCTGAAGAGTTTGTTTGTTTGAACGCGCTAATCTCAGGAACTACTAAACCGATTTGAAAAATTATTTTAGTGTTGGATAGCCTATTTATTAGGCTATAAGCTATATAACATTACGCTGCGACCAAAAGGAGCGGAGCATAAATGAAAAATGTTGCAAAAATGAAAAACCGTTGGAACTAAAACACGTGGGCAAAGTTGTGGGTAACAGCTAGTTATAGATATTATATACAAGATATGGTAATTTCATAGATACTGACTTTTAAAATTGTGCCCTTACTGACTCTCCAATTTAATTTTAATTCTAATACAATGCTAATGCAAATTTTTTATTGGATTTGGCAGGCACACAAACAACACAGGACAAAAAAATACTCTCAGTGTTTGGATTCCAGTCAATTTCTTCCATTTTACATTGGCATTGTATTAGAATTAAATTGGGGAGTAAGGACAATGATCCCGCTGGTATATGTCAAAATTTTGTCACATTCTATTAATGAATAGTACAAAAGATAGGATAAGCACGTGAAAGTGATAGATATTATTTAAATCTAGAAAGATTTCAATTTAAATTTGGGAAGTTTTCGAGACTTCAAAATGCGAGTGCTAATAATATATCTGCCTCATTGTTATACATAATATCATTCGATTCAATTTTCAATTAGGAAAAATTATTTATCAGAAGTAAAAAGGAAGGAGAGCGTAAAACTAGTCTATGTCTATGAAATACTAGTTAAGCTGTGCTTGACGCGGTTGTTTCGCAGATTGGTGATCATCGATTGACGTATCAAAACCTCTCCGTGTCTCGGAGGACACGTTATTTGATGACCGCGAGGTCCCGAGTGACCGGTAATGGGGATGTTGACGAAAAATTTATCAAAACATTAAAATCACTTTATAGCTTGTGACGTCAACATTTAGCTAAAATTGTAGTGTAAGAGTGACGTCACGCGAAGTTTCCATTCACTGTATCATCGTTAATTTTTGTTTACGAAACAAAAGGAAAAATACGCGTGTAATATTTTTTCATTATTTAAAAGAGGGAAATAAAAACAAAATTGTCAACATACCTAATGCCAACCTTAATATAGTTCGGAAAAAAAGCCTTGGTAATAGGAAAGGAGTAGTTTATTTATCTCTTCCAGTGTATAAAACAAAACACGGTATTTTCAGAAATGTGACGTCAGAATAAGGCGCTGATACAAAACGTGTCATCGTTAAAATAACAATGGAACTACGATACAACGCTGACAATGGTTTCGAACATAATATTGAAGGATTTAGCTGTTTTTAGGGTTCCGTATTCATAGGGTGCCAAAGGGATCCTATTACTGAGCCTCCATTAATAGCTAGAGAATTAAAACTCACTGAGTGTATATTTCTGTAGCCGCTGAAAAAAAAAAAATCTTAAAAGGAATCCAGTCATACGTGTTTTTTTTATCTTTTTGTTTCTATACGCAATTTTGATAACATAAATCTTGTACCGTATTTATGCGCGAGTCCGACTCGCATTTGGCTGTTTTCTGTGTCTTTATATTTTAAGTATGTTGACGTATCAAAAATATTATTTTGTTATACAATAAGGTAGAGATACACGCCTGTTGAGAGATTTATTTACTGATGTTTGGAGTCATTAAGCATTAGGATGGGAAAATGAAAAATACAAATACGTAGTAAGAAAGGAAAAATGTAAACCTCAGGCAGGACTCGAACCTGCGTGAATTTCAGTCAGTGAAATGGGTAGCTTAGTTGATGAAGCGACTGGTGCGTTGAGCTAGTGGTTGCAGGTTTGAGTCCTGCCTGAGGTTTAAATTTTTCCTTTATACTATTTGTATTTATTACAAATATTCGCTCCGCCCAGAACATGATTATTTGTTCTGTCTCTGGGTGTAATTGATCTATAGTATGTTTGTATTTAAAAATATATAAGTATGTTCATCAGTAGTCTGGTTGCCATAATTCAGGCTCTGCCTAGTTTGGGATCAAATGGCCGTGTGTGAGTTGTCCCAAGATACCGTTGTTGTCTCTAATTCCATAGCATAAGTACTTTAGCTAGCATAAGTATTTAAACTTCCAGGCAGTGGCCTCGGTAGCTTAGTTGGTAAAGCGACTGGCGCGTCAAGCCAGTGGTCGCAGGTTCGAGTCCTGCCTGAGGTTTAAGTTTTTCCTTCTATTATTTGTATTTAATTACTTTAGCTACTTTGGGTTCAGAGCAATGTATGTGATGTTGTCCACATTTATTTATTATTATTATTTATATCACATTTTCAGTGCCTCAATAACCTAATACGCAACGAAAAAAGGGCAAAACAGAAGCAACATCAAAACCATAAAAAATTCACAATATCATAACGCAATATACAAAAATATCAGAAAATGGTAACGTAAGCCGATCGTTCTCTGTAACCGAAGATAAAACGTTCGACAATCTCGTACAAGATGTTCGAGATTGTGTCTCGGGAAATGAGCCGTGATCTTTTACCCGATTACGTGTAAAAACGAGGGGTAACATGGTTTCACAGTTCACGTGAATAGATGGGAAGATACGGCGATTGATCAGCTGGAAAGATTAACTGTATTTTTTGGTATATTTTTTTTTCGCTGTGATTTTTTTGAGGGTAGATTTACAGATTTATTTTTTTGTTTGTTTTTTTTGATATTCGAGAGGCTAAACAGTGGACAATAATTTACCAAGAAGCTTTAATTAAAGAAATATTTAGACTTTGAGTTTGTGTATTTCAATGCCTTAATATTTGTATGGTTGGTATTTCATAGGTGCTTATATTGTTGCATTGCAGTTGATAGATAAATATAATGTCTTTACTTGTGCAGTGCTAGCAACGAACTCAAAAATTTATAATTTGCTACTAAAAATATGCAAATTAAATTTCAAATTAATGCCTTCTCATTTAATCCAGGCAAAATATTATCAAATATGAACCGACAAAAAATAAAGTATAAAATGAACGCCATCCTAAATTCCTAGTGACAGTAGTGAACGTGCTTTTAGCAGAGAGCCAGCTTTGACATCGTCCATTAGCGACGTGATGCATGAGTGCATCGGGACACTCGTATATCTATTATGCAGGTGTAGAGGTAATATGTTGATGATACTTAAAATTTGTGCATTCAGTACTTCTAGATATGGTGTTGTAAAGTCTTGAGTTATTGTGGGATATGGAAGTGGTTATTTTAATTTTAATTGGGAGTTAAAATATACTTAATATATGTATATCTTGTTACATAGAAATAAATTCTAATAACCTTCCTTTAGTTTATTTTATTAAATTTCCTGAGAATATGCTCATACGAGTTTCTTTTTAAACAATAAACAAATAAATAATCAAAATCGGTCCATCCGTTCAGTACCTATAATTTCACACACAGAAAAACTAGTCAAACTAATGACACACTTTTTTTATAGCCGGAGTAAAAGTAAATTAACAACGAGGACATTGAGTCGGAAAAAATAACAAAATGGTACAAATATAAGGGACTTCCTTCTACGAATATACAAATTATAAGAACTCGAGCACTTTTAATATTTATTGCACGACACTCTGCATTATATAACTAGAGTTACGTAGCAAAATCCAAGCGGCTACGGCGTAGCTGACGTAACCGCTACGCTGTCTGCCGTAACCGAATTACTACGCGTCTCAGTAGTCACTTCGTCCTAAACTTTGTTAAGTGAAGGACATGTTTTTGTTTGTGAACGAATAAGTAGAGATATTTTCGTTTTACCTAATAATGTAACTATTATTTCTTGAACAAAATATCTTAATTATCTAAAAATAAAAGTATATGATTTGTTATCTAACAGTGTTTTATATTTTATTATTGTCTTTATATTTTATAATTGTATTATTCCTTTAAACTATTAGAATTTAATATTCTAAATCAATTAAGATAAAAATAAAAAAATCATATTTTTAAAATCACATATTTCTTTATCGTTATCAAGAATTTAAACGCTATTTACAAAATACCTATTTTTTTTCACTTTTATATCATTAATTATTATTTTTTTATTTATGAAATATACTCCGTCAGTATAATATATAACCTCTAGAAATCTTGAAACCAAAACAAAACTATTTCAACCCCTCTGTGAATATTAAACTAAAATCATAAATTATTAACAAAGTCGCACTCTCATAATAAATCTAATTCGGCGGCCGGTCGACAACCGGTCCGATTCGTCCGTCACATAAATCTGTAGCAAGACGGAAAACCGGTCCGTAATAAATCTCATAGCGGATCCGGAATATTCATGAGACCACATACGGATGCAGGGTGCTGCTAAACTAAAGCCCTTATTTGTACCGGGATTTTAGATAAAAGGGCTCCATTTTAGTATATTCTGTGAGGTATATCGTTTTGTGTTGGGCGGTAGTGGTTAAGTTGTTTTTGAACAAAGCAGGATAAATTTAATTATTTTTTTGGCTCTTCAACAAAAAGTATACTGTTACATATAAAAAAAAAATGTGAAGTCTAAGCGTCTCACTTCTTATAGAAGAGCACTGCATGCACTATAATGTAATGCGCAATACGCGAAGGAAAACTTTTATTACACACGTATTTATTGAATTCCAATCTAGTTACTATTTATTATATATTGCTACTTAGATTTTTACATTGCACTACTACGTTAAAACATTTTTAAAATAAAGTAAAAAAATATAAATAATTATAATAATTCACAATTTCATTAAAGACGTTCTTTGTACTGTATACGTTGTTATGTTGAATAAAAAAAGTAAAAAAATGTTTTACAACTGTGACACATTTTTAAAACTGCAAGAACATTAATAAACGCATTTTCAAGTAAAGATAAAATAAAATTTGTCCGGTAATATAAAAACTAGACACACGGTAGCGTGTCAAGACAAGTTCAAACCAAGAAAAGAGAACTGGCAAGCAACATCCGTGTTACACGAAACATTTGCACCACTTTTGAACCCTTTATAACTAAAAAAAACTATTTAATTACTTACACAAAACAAATAACTTATGATCTATTGACTTGGCTAGTTTCCACATACTAGTAATCTTATTTTTTACATGCAAGTTATTGTTTTTACCTTTATTGTAAAATGTCGTTATATTATATTATAACTAGCTGTCCCCCGCGACTTTGTTCGCGTGTTTTAGTTTCAATGGTTTTTCATTTTTGCAACATTTTTCATTTATGCTCCGCTCCTATTGGTCGTAGTGTGATGTTATATAGCCTATAGCCTTCCTCAGTAAACGGACTATCCAATACAAAAAGAATTTTTCAATTCGAACCAGTAGTTCCTGAGATTAGTGCGTTCAAACAAACAAACAAACAAACTCTTCAGCTTTATAATATTAGTATAGATTTATAAATTCTTTTAAAACTCATGACTACATTGAAGCAAAGTATTTAATTTAATTAATGATATTTTATTTTCATACTTTTATGTTTTAAAAGTAAATATAAACATCAGCTACTTCAAAAAACAATTACTTAAAAAAATTATACATCATTTTAATTACACCCTATATTTCAACCCGCACTATTTTAACCCGCTGTATAGCCGAACATCAAGAGTGGTCCAAAATATTCACATGCGGTAGTTTAATAACTTTATTGCGGTGCTCTGTCGTCGAATAGTGCAAAAAGGGGTTGAATTTGATATCTCTCTGTATACGTTCATCCCTTGAATTAATAATGGGATGAATGCTTATTTACCTACATTTGATAGTAGGTAAATGTATGTTGCTAATATTTGTTTTAGGAGTAAATTATTCTGAGCACGCTGTTGGTGTGGTATTACTATGGCAATGAAGTGGATTCTATATTTACTAGTGATGTGTTAAAACGTTACGCCAGCTTTATTTATTTGGAAAAAGAAACAGTTACATGTTAAAACATAATGAGATTTATTCAGAAATGCATACATTACAGGTTCGGTTTTGGTTCGGTTCGAGTTCGGTTATTGCTATTTCTTAAGGGTAAATCAATTATCTATACTATAATATTATAAAGCTGAAGAGTTTGTTTGTTTGTTTGTTTGTTTGAACGCGCTAATCTCAGGAACTACTGGTTCGAATTGTAAAATTATTTTTGTATTGGATAGTCCGTTTATTGAGGAAGGCTATAGGCATATAACATCACGCTACGACCAATAGGAGCAGAGCATAAATGAAAAATGTTGCAAAAACGAAAAACCGTTGAAACTTGAACACGCGAACAAAGTCGCGGGGGACAGCTAGTTTAATATGAATTTATTTGAAGCTGCGTTTGTTTTGGTAACCAGTGCCACTAAACTACTATGAAGTACTTCCATAACGGAGGTTTACGACTAATATGGGTAACCAATAATAATAAAAAAAGAAATAGAAAAAAACATGCGTGCGTACAAAGTACACATGTCAGAAGTGAAACTTCTTTTTGGCATTGCAATCTGAAAATGAAAAGTTATTTGAAATTAATATTTAATAATAAAAATAATTAAAGAGAATTATTAAAATAAATTTATTTTATATTGTTTGAAAAATAATATCGAGGGTATAGTGTTAAAACCCAATAAGTGCCAAAAAATCAAAAATCGTTTTATTAAAAAATCTTAATGCATTTTTTACGCTCTTTCCAGTGGTATAATCCAATAAGTGGAATTCGCAGTAGAAAGAAAAGTACTTGAGGTAATAACCCAATAAAGTGACCGCGTTTAGTCAAAATTTAAAATCTCAAACCCTATAAAGTGTGTTATCTTGATAAATAATATTTTTATTTCACGGTCAAACCATATAAAGCTATTTATTGGTATTGAGTGTTCAATGATTTCAACTAAAATTACTCAACGGCATAAAGGCAATAACCACTATTTGTATTTATCGGGTTTTAGCTTTACATACGTAGGTAAGAAAACAAACAAAACCAAAAGCTAAATCAAAACAAATGTGTTTGTCGGGTTTTATTGTACGATTATATTTCAAAAGAAACAATTTATGTTTAGTTATATGGTATTCGCTCACTTCGTCAACTAACTTTCTTCAAACTTTGTTGGGAGAAGAACCCAATAAATTAATTAGACCTATCAACTTTTTGCGCTACCTGTTGTCAGTTTGCGACGCGCATACTGTTTACGCCAATTGTTTTCGAAATTCTTCTGTTTAGTGTTTGTGTTTGCTACGATGGGTGATCGAGGAAGAAAATTAGTGCAACTAGCTTGCATTAATCCGCTGATAAAGTGAGCTAAATCCAAATATTTAATTTGTTTTTCTTTTTCGGCTTTCACGAGGTTCTCTTCTCGTCATGGGGTATAGTGATATCAACAATCATTGTTTGACGCTCTGATCGGTCTATCACCACTATATCAGGCTTATTGGCTACAATAGTCTTGTCAGTGATGATAGATCGATCCCAGTACAATGTGACACGACCATTTTCGAGAACTGGGTCGGGAACATACCTGTAGTACGGTACCTCTATTTCCACAAGTTGGTATTTCAAAGCTAGCTGCTGGTGGATTATCCTGGCCACTTGGTTATGTCTATGCAAGTATTCACCGTTAGCAAGACGAGAACAACCCGAAACTATATGCCTTAAGGATTCACCCGGACAGTGACATGCCCGACAAATGTCAACTGTGCCATCCTTTATGATATACTTCGGTAGTTGTTTGTCATGATAACTTCATCCATAATTGCACATACAAACCCTTCAATTTCTCCGAAGAGGTCACCGAAGCGTAGCCAAGCCACGGACGCTAGGAAATCTACGACGGGCCCATGGAGGGTCCGATAATGGCGTCAGTGTAGCTCCTTGCTTTGCCATACATCCTTGCGGTTCTTGACACTTAGTACGACAGGTTTGCGCCAGTTCTCCTTGCCTAAGGAGAGTGGTGTGAGGCTCTTATCCACTACCACCACATCTCGATGCAACTCCACGTCAACTTGGAGGAATTACTCCCTGAGGTTACATACCTCGCGATTATGGAGGGTCTTAGCATTCAAAAAGCCCCGACCCCCACATTTTCGCGGAATAATAACCTCATTACCGATGACCGTGGGTGGTGCATTCGATTTGCGGTTAGTAGTGTGCGGACTCTCCTATCCAAGGCGTCTAACTCAATCTAAGTCCACTTAAGTGTACCAAAGGAGTACATCAACACTGGCATGACCCAACCATTAAAGGCACGCGCCTTGTTACCTCCTGACACAAGACTTTTCAGTACTTTGTTCAGGCTGCCAAAGAAACGTGTCTGTAATGATTGTTTCATGTCAGCAACGTTGATGCCTAACGCCTCTGACATACCCAAGTACTTGTCGGTCTCTGTTGCAGAGAGCGACCTTAGGTTTATAGAATCCGAGAGCTGTATGCCCTGCGATTTCATATTCCCGCCTCGTTTTACATGCATGACTGCACATTTGTCAACACCAAATTCCATTATGGAATTACTGAAGCTTTCAGTGATCTTCAGTAACTTCAATAGTTGGAATTTATAAGAAGCAAATGGTTTAAGGTCGTCCATGTATTAACAAGTGGGAGATGACCCGGCCCCCTCTCCGCAACGAATAGCGTAGCCCTAAATTATTATTATTTTAAATAGACTTTTTCAGACTGATTTCAAAAATTTTTATAACTGATATTTTATTTGGAAACAAGAGAAGGATGAAAAATGTAAGAAAAGCTAAAGTTTCTGATGATAAGATGTTACCTAAAATTTGACCAAATCAAATTAAAATTATATGGATTTAATCTTATATTGCGCTTTGTTTAACCCAAGTCAAATCGCATCAACGAATCAAACACCGTAATTCTCGCATAATACGTTGTTGACAAATTAAGTTAGTCTGAATATAGAAAAAATGTATTAACGAATTAAGCGGAAACAAGGCCGTTATTGCGAAATCTCGTACTGTACCAAAAATTTTTATACCTTCAAACTAAAAATTATATTCATAACATAAAAAATCTACACACAGCGGTGATTTTCATTTTGAAAACTTTGAAACTAAATATCTCAATTTGACCCAGGTGTCGCTTAATCTGATATTCCATAACTACGTCCAATTATATTCCGGTCAATTACCAATTAGCATTGCTAAAAAGAAGGATCTACAAAATATGTGCGAAAAACTAATCATATCAGAGGAACTCCACGCATGGATACGTGGTATGAAGACGTACACCAAGCCAACTGCCTTCGAAAGAATAATTTACCATGTTTTCTTTTCTGTTTCTTAAAATAAACCATTTATTAAAGTAATGTTAAATTATAATATGTTTAATTTCTTTTGACCTAAAACCCAATAAGTCGGTACCCTTCGCCACTTAACACTTTTTTATGATAAAATGGACCACCTTGGAAACTTAATAATACTGTTATACACTAATTCAATGTATACACTTTTACCACAAATACTCATTATAACGATATTATTTGAATAGAATAGGTATTTTTGTCCTTAAAACTTAAATATTGAATATCTCGAAAGTGACAATTTCATACTTATTGGGTTTGAGCACTATACCCTCGATATAGTCAAATCTCAGATGTTGAATATTAAATTAAAATTCCTCGTGATTTTTTGTAAATATTAAAAATACCTAATCCAATTTAAATATATACAAAATTTTTGTAAATTAATGATAACTCTAGAAATTCCAATTTTTAAATTAAAATTTCGTCAAAAGAATTTATGAAATATTGTTATTAGTATTTTATGCACAATGATTTATTGAAATCTCAAATGACGAATTGTAAATAAAAATGCCACGTGTTTTTTGTCAATATTAGAAATTATTAATTAAGTTTTGTTTTTGAATTCAAAATTTAGAAAAGCGAATTTATGAAATATTTTTATTTTATGGTATATGATTTATTAAATTATCAAATGACGAGTGGCAAGTTGAAATACCACATGTTATTTGTAAATATTAAAACTACCTAACCTTCAAACCAATTATCATAAAAAATTGTAAATAAACAAAAAGATAACAGATATATTACTTACTTCGAATAATTGCTTGATACAGGACAACTTACAAATTTATTCACAAAGTTTTTTCACAAAGTTTTTCACAAAGTTTTTATTTATAAAATTCACTTACTGTTTATTCACTGTAGAAGTGCCTAATGATATTGTAAATATTACGCTATGCGACAGAAATGCCATCTAAAGTTCTAATAATTAACTAGTAAACGAATACACAACCAATAGGGCGTGTATTCTTTCTCGATATCCCGTATTCTCTCTCTCTCTTGTTCAATCTTTCTCACTATAGCTCTCTCCCACCTCACACTCCATAGCACTATGCGTGATACGACGTTCGCTCTGTCTCACTTTTTCTCTCAATCTTTCTCACTCGCTTGCTCCCTACTCTCACTCCACGGCTAGTTGCTCATGCTACGTTCGCCCTGTCTTACTCTCTCTCAATCGGTCTCGATCACTCTCTCTCTCTTTTCCGACACTTCCGTTGCATACCGGCGTGACGTTTCATCTGTAAAAATTTTACCCTCATGCGCCTAAAGAAGTTTCACTTCAAAAAAAACTAGCTGTTACCCGTGGCTCCGCATGCGTGGGTGTCGGTTATCGCAGCAAAAACTAGCCAATATCCTTTTTTAGAAATCAAGCTTCGCCCACACCAAGTTTCATCCAATTCGGTTCTGCGGTTTAACAGTCAAAGCGTAATAGACAGACAGACAGAGCTAGTTTTGTATATTATATTATTAGTACGGATTTGTGTTCCACCGTCGAGACATCAATGACCTATAGCTTACAGTGCTTTCCTAAAGAAGGTGGTTACTTAATACATAGTATATAGTAATAGGAGGACGGTCACCCATCCAGTGACTAACCGCGTCAGGCGCTACTTAACTAATCTCATCGCTAAATATTATCATCTTCAATTATAATAACAAGTAGGAATTCAATTAGAATACGATGTTACACAGTAATTAATTCGCGCCTTAGAAACTGATTTTCAAGTTCTCGGTAAGTATTAATTAAATAAATTAATTTTCCCCTTACTTGGTATAAGTCGATTATTATACTCAGTGAACTCCTGTTAACTCGTTTTGAATTACACTTACTATCGAAACTCGATCTGTAAAAGTGATTTATAAGACTGTGTTCTACTCGTGGTGGGCGCTAAAGTACTCAATTCGAAGGATCCATTTTTTTTTTTATATCTTGGGACGTCTCACACACGGTCATTTGATCCCAAACTAGGCAGAGCCTGTGCTATGGCAACCAGACAACTGATAAACATACTTATATATTTCTAAATACATACATATTATAGATAAATTACACCCAGACACAGAACAAATGATCGTGCTCATCACGCAAAGATTCGTCCTGGGTGGGAATCGAACCCACGACCTCCGGTTTAGCAATCAGGGTCACTAACCACTAGACCAACAGGCCCGTCCTGTAATACATATTGTAAATAAAAAACTGTCAATGGATATGAGTTGATCCAAAATACGCGTCAATACGACTTAGTTACAGCCTCAAACTCACGTAAAGTTGTGGCTCGTTCGAGTTTGTGTCAGGAGGGAAAACAAAATGCTGTCAAAACATCTCCAAAACTTCTGGTGTCCAAGACGTTTAAGGAAAACGGTATTTGCCGAGAGATAAATAGTATACAATAGGTAACAAAGGTTTTTTTTTCCTTTGTTACCGTTAGTCAGGCATCCAATAAAAATATTACAAGAGGAAAAAATAATTTACAGGGTGTAACCGAAAGGGTATATCTATCTTAAAGGGGTGAAGACTACATCTGTTATAGAGTCATTTTACAAAATTTCAGCTCAAAATGAGTTCATAAAATAATAGATATCTAATTTTTTGCATAAATAAATCGAAATCAGAAGTCATAACAAACGTGTCACCGCACTACGGCGGTCAATATCTCATTACGTCAGTCGCTGAATCTATGCTAATATTATAAAGCTGAATAGTTTGTTTGAACGGGCTAATCTCAGGAACTACTGGTTCGAATTGAAAAATTCTTTTTGTATTGGATAGTCCGTTTATTGAAGAAGGCTATAAGCTATATAACATCACGCTACGACCAATAGGAGCGGAGCTTAAATAAAAAAACCGTTGAAACTAAAACACGCGAACGAAGTCGCGGGGGACAGCTAGTGTTAAGATAAATAGCTTCAGCGGTCTGTTTGGATATGAGTTTTAGTGTCGAATAATTGATACAAAAACTTGGAAATACAATTATGAATTAACTAATTTTGAGCTGAAATTTTGTAAACTGACTTTATACCAGATGTACTCTTCACTCCTTTTGGATAGATATACCCTTTCGGTTACATCCCGTATAGAAAATACACTGTTATACATTATTACGTATTTCAAAACCTTAGTAGCGGCAAAACCAATTTTATCATTGCCATATCGCAATGGTTTTCCAACGCGCAACCGGGAATGCTATCTCTATCGGAATTTACATAAAACAACATAATAATTCGGTAGATAGCACAAGCCTGGCCCACATTGTTCCTGTATTAAACCTTGCTATTTATTTTACGACCGCAGATTGAAATTCAAATTTAGTGGATTATAATTATGTTGTTTGTTATTGGAAGCTGCGCTTTGTTTTAGCATAATGCGTGGTAATAGTGTCTGTATTTTTAACCGACTTCAAAAAGGAGGAGGTTTTCTGGTCCGATTTACATGATTCTTTTTTTGTACGATGCGGATTAGTTGCCAATTGGTCCCTCGAAAAAATAATTTAATTATGTTGAGTAGTTTTTATTTTATGAGCATTATTGTTACCATGGACGATATATTTTTCACGATGTACACCGATTACTTAAATATTTCTGATCTGATTTATGTGATTCTTTTTTTTTATTTGTACACACAACGTAATAGGAATAACAATAAACACAATAGTCATGTTTCCTAATTTTTTTTAATGTCTGCCTGGTAGATTAATGAATTTTATTGGACACGTATTTTTTCTTTTTTCCTACAAACAAAAAATGATCAAAATACAGAGAACGCCAATTACGCGTGACGTCACTCCTCGCTACAATTTTTACCAAGGCGTGGCGTCATAACCCCCACTCCGAAACTTTAAAGCGCTGTATCTATATCTATTATTATTGTTTTGATAAAAGAAAAAATACGTGTCCAATATTTTTTTATTATCAAACTGACGGACTAAATAGATTTTAACTTTTCATACCCAGGAAACATCCCTATTGCACAAAGGTATTGTTTAGTACTAGATTTACTTTTATTATTTACTAGCTGACACGAATGTCGTTGTTCTGTTAATCTTACAAAAATGGATATGTCATTTTTTATTTTCTTTTTCTTTTAGGTACATATGACATTAGATCTAGCATCATGCCAAATTTCGTGATTCTAGACGGGAAGAACCATAGGTTTTGAGTTTCTCGTAAATTTATGGCAAAAACGTCATAAAAAACCTGTATTTTTTATTGCATTGACATAGATTTTACCTCAATATTTGATATTAATTTCAAAATAATGAATACTTGATAAAAAAATCTTCTCAGAAAGACGGACCATGACGCTACAAGGTTCCTTTTCCCCCCTTTAAGGTACAGAATCCTAAACAGAATATTTTAGTATATCTCTATCTAAGACTTTAGTAAGTATACATAGTATAGTAAATCGCAATTGACCTGGTTCTAAACGTGAAAAGACTCCATCACTAAGCCGCTCGATACTCAGTAGTGAAGTGAGTAATGAAAAGATGGCTTACCTTTCCAAAGCTGTGCTAAAACTATGAATTGATAAATTGAAGTATAGGTACCTACAGTATCCGCCTCAAAGTAAACATAGACAAGTATAGAGTGCGCGCATTGCTAACTCCGTGTGTCGAGCTCAAGGTGATTTAAGTGATGTTCCGATATGAATAGGGTAATATTAGGTTTTGAGATAGTTTTAATAAAACGGGGAGCTCAATTTTGACACAAATTTTACGATTTTACTTGTTCGTACAGTGCCTACAGTTCAACTTGATATGCGTACTCTATTGTTTACTTATTATTTCTCTAAGGTATCTTAAAATAGAGTCCATAATAGTCAGTAAAATATTGTGCCAATTGATCATATATCCACTTAAACAAACATCAACTTTATGTAAGTGTAAATAAAGTTCATTTAGACTGACTAGTACCGGCAGGTGAAAATTAAAAAAAAAAGAAGTTGCAGCGCAAACTGAACCTTATTATGTAAGCGTTACACTTGTGTTTCTCTTAACTCGTGATTGTTTACATGTTTGGCACATATATTGCGAACGCAGTATAAATTTATTATTGCCGCCATCATAAACATCTGCGCGGGCAAAGCCGCAGAAAACCGCTAGTAGGTACCTGTATAAAAACGTGTAATGCGAGTCTAAGAGCATACCTTAATCTTAAGTAACCTGAAATTAATACTTTCATACACAAAATGTCAAATAAAAATCAGTCTAGAAGTTTTCAAATAATATGAGTACAAACAAACAAACACACAATACATGTTACCGCTACCTTTATTTCATTGCGAGAAAATATAGACCTCCCTTTGAAGTAACTACTATAAAAAGTACATACTAAACTGTACGTACAAGTAATATAAAAAATATATTTTAATATGTTCGTTTAGCAGGCAGAGGACACAATTTTCCGGCCTAGAGGGTTCTTAAAGTAAAAAAGCAAATAAACTGAGGTAGGGTAAAAGCTGGACTTTTTAGGGATCCGTAATAAATATATTATTTTATTCCGTTATGTTTTGGTCAAAATTGTGCTGGTTTTGTGTTGTAGGTAGCAAGGAAATATCGATAAGAGTTAAATATGATGTTAAGATTTGGGGTATAGTAGAGAGCCTAAAGATAACTTTTCTTATTGTTTGATGCGATACAATAGGACTATTTCAGCATGTCAATATAAGTAGCTGTTCGATAAGCAAAACAATAAAATAAAAAGAGGAATTCTTAATAAGATGAGAAGATTTTTTTCTCAATAAGTATAAATTAAATACTAAATTTTACGACAGTAAAAACAATAATAACATAAAGCAGGAACTCTTATGAATTGTCTGGACAGAATATTGTTGTTGGTACGAATTATGTTTTTATAAATTTACAAGCAAAAATTAATGTACAAGCATTAATTTTAAGGTATTTGCGTATAATATATGTATAAGCGGAGCAAATTCCGTCGATTCTTATGCAAAAATATAAAATATAATATAAAATATTTTTGAATTAGACCAATTCGAACTCGTAAAATAAAATCTATGACAAAATACAAATAAATAAATAATTTATGGAGTACAGAACCTTTATAAAGACAAATACACGCGCTTCCCGCTTTGCTAACTAGCGTGCTCAGTTTGTGTGTTTTACAGCTCACTGGCGGCGCTCGAATACGTCAGCGATCATTACCACCCTGTATATAAAACATAATGTACGCGAAATACTACTTTTTAAGAGCTTTTGGTCTTTTGAGACGAAACTCGTCTTGGTAGCTGGAAATTGATGAGAAATCAAGTTGTTAAAGCTTTCTCTCTTGGGAGCAGCCTGTTAAGATTGTATATTTCCACTTTTTTCCATATACTTAGATGGCCTTTTGAGGCCCTAAAAGACGACAGCGATGATAAAAATATTTGTAAACAACAATTATACAGATCTTCCCTTACGACCACTCATAAATTTTGAAGGCACTCAAATCAATTTGACATTTCATTTGATCGTTATTAAGCGTTAAGTGATGTTTCAGTATACGAATTTAACACTGAGTGGAGATTTGAGCGGTATTTATTTTGAGACCATTTAACTTTTGCTTTGAGAAGTTTGATACGAAGAATGAATTTGAAGGCTGCTCAATCGTTTAAAGGGCTGTTAAATACTTGAGTAGTGTTTTAGTATTCGGCCGTTAGTTTACAGTATTATTTATGAGAGAAGCATATAAGATGCACAAGCATCTTATCTATGAGAGATCATCTACTGTCAATACAAACACCACTTCAGTCTGCCCGTGGCCATGACAACTGCACAGGCGTCAAAACGTCGGGACTAAAAACTAAATATAAACTACGATAAAATCCGTTTAAAAAGTAATTTTATTTCAATATCGAACAATACATAGAAATCTTGGTCCTTTTGCAATATTAATCTTGTTTTAAATCTACTTAGGTTATTTTACCTTAAAAACCAGGAAACTAAGACTTTCCCGCTAAATAGAATAGCACGAAGCCTGTATTTGCAAACAAGTTTTTTCCACAACTGGGTCAGCTGTCTCTTCTCACGCAAGTCATAAGCAAGGCTCGTTATTAGGGCTCAGGTTTATTTCGCCCAAACTGAAGTACGTAAAACTGCGACGCTTGCTATATAATTAGTTTTAATATGAATTTTCTTCCTAAATACGTAAAAAAAAATATCTATTAGTCTATCATACATTTGGTGTCATTGTCTATGATTTTCTTTATATCTAACTGTTCTCTCGTATTAAAATACCCAATTTTCAACCAGTATTTAGTGCATCTAATCTTAGTTTGTAACATCCTATTTCAACGTACCGGTGAACTAGTAGTCACAGGTTCGCGTCCAGCCTGAGGGTTAAATTTTTCCTTTTTTGTTATTTGTATATAATTACAAATATTCGGTTTGCATGCGTCAACACGGGCAGACCAAGGAAAATATGGGCCGGTGGGGTTACAGTACACCTCAGCCATATGATTGTGGCATCTTCCCTCAAATGGCCCACTTGATGAGTTGCCCAGCATGACCTTCACTCGCGAGAACGTGTACAAGGCCACGGACAATTCTGTTTGCGTACCTCAATACTGGTCGGGGAAAATTTGAATGCCATTAATTGATACGCGGAAGAAAAATGCGCATCAAATAATAAAAATAAATAAATTCCTAATATTCTGTTACAAACTTAGTTGAGATTCTAGGTATAAATAGAACTATGGATAAACCAAACTTTTATTAATCACACAAAGAGCTCTGAAGTAAATTGACCAGAAATCGATCATGCGTAGGACGTGTTTCAGCTAAATTGAATGACTACATACTGAACACAGGAATAATGTTATATTCTTTTAACTTCATTGAACATCGACCTATTATAGCGACTCGAAGGACCAAAAGTAAATTGTTAAGAGAATAATACAAAACTATGCATATCTGTATCTCTTTCATGGTGATAGCTTACATGAAAAACGTTGTCAATGTATGCATTTCACAACCTTTTTTTGGTTAACTAGCTGATGAACGCGGCTCTGCCCGCGTGGCTATCGCGGTAAAAAGGAGCCTATGTCCTTTTTTTTGATCCAAACTTACCCCATACCAAGTTTCATCAAAATGGTTTTAGCGGTTTAGCAGTGAAAGCCTAACAGAACGAAAGAGGAAGAGACAGACAGACAAACAGAAAGACAGCTACTATCGCATTTATAATTTTACGTATGGAAGTATGGATAACATTTTAACAGTTGTTGTTGTTGTTGTCCTAAGGCACCCCGCTGGTGCAACAAGTTTTCTCCAAGCCGGCCGGTCCCGCGCGATTCTTCGACATTTTAACAGTAGGTCATTAAAATGATTTTTGTTATACTAGGTTGCGCAATGAGGCAACCATGGTATACGTAGTCTTTGTATCACAATTACTTTCATGGCATGTTTTTTGGCATAAAATGACCAATTAATTTATAAAAGAAATTGTAATATCGTCACTTACTAAAACAGTTTTAACCCTTTGACGCTCAACAAACTCTATTAATGACCTCAAATACAAATGTTTACCGTCTAGGAATTAGTCTGAAGACGTCAAATCAAATCCTCGGAGCGGCGCTCGCAACTTGATTATTGTGAGTCGCGATCTACAGTTTGTGTATCTACGTGACGCCGGACGAGTTCATTTAGTGAACGATGGTACTATGTACTGTGGGGTGCTCGCCATTATTTTGTTAGTATTTATTTATTTATTACTTCGGAATTTTAGCGTTTTACTAACGCACATTCTCAGGATCGCCCGGCTAGTTTCGGACTCAATAGATGTCCCTAATTATGAGCAGACGCGGCGGCGGTGGTGTCGCGAGTCGAACTCACCCTTATGTTCCTAAATGATGATAATGACGGACTTTTAGGATCCTCTATCATCTTTTACAAATCATTGTAAGCTTTAGGAGCTTCTATTGTGTTTCTTTTTGTTTATGTCCCGACTTCCGCACTAAGGAACTTTATCCTTGTGTCGCGGAGTTATCACCAACATTCATATCACATGCACAAACAACACCCAGACGTGAAACAAGCATATGTGGACCGCACAAATACTTGTCCTATGCGAGGATCGAACCCGCAGCACGTCGGTACATTAGTAATTAGCTTGGTGACCTATACCCCTCGGCTATCCGAAGTGGCTACTGATTCATTGATTTTTAAATTTATACACTAGCACCTATCTCTAGATACAGTTAAAAACAGAAGATTATGTGCAAGTTTCTCTATGCCTCGGAAGCATGATAAGCCCTTGGTCTCGGCTGTCATACGTTGATCTTTGTCAGTCGTTAACTCATTACAATTCTGACAACCAGTCTTATTTTGGGATACTGTGCTACCTAGTTAACCAGTTTACCCAGTTAACGTGTTGTGTTTCTCAGATAGACAGCCGCTATATAAAGCCGGCTTTCCACGGTGCGCGAGGTAAATGAAGATAGTAGTCATAAAAATATTGCCTCAACTCACAGGCTTTCGTGGGCTAACTATCCTGCGTGGAAGAGTTTACTAACTTTGAAAGTGGGTTCCGCTTATTGATTTACCGGATCGAAGCGCCCTAAAGAGGTTTGCTGAGGGCTTACAAGATAGATTGAAGTGAAACTTTCTCGGCTTTTCCACAACAAAAAGTTGGTAACACAATTAAATGTTTTGGTGAGAAAAACTTAGTTTGGTTGAAGTCGGTTTTGCTTTTAGCGAACTAATGCAAGTTTGGGACGTGTTGGCGACTTCTTGACTTTTCTGACCAGTCAGTTTTGGATTGATCATATTATATGAAGTTCTATTTAAAGATAGTGTGATGCTCGGTATATCTGGTCGAATGAAGGTAAGTTAGGTAGGAAAATGGTAAGTTCGTGAATAGTGCTATTACCATAATGTTTGTTTTTTGTTATGGCCTGATGTTTTAATTTTATGACCAATTTATTTCAATGACGATTACGATGTTTTTATTGGAAAAATGCAAGTCTGGGGGATATTTAAAAGGCATTAACTACACAATTTTACCGACTATTGTGTAAATTAAAATTTCAACTCTCTGGCAATTATGGATCATGAGATACTTCGACAGCCCGTTGACAGATAGACAGACCGATGGCCGAACAGACGGACGGACGGACAGCAAAAGCTTAGTAATAGGGTCCTTCGGGTCCCGTACCCTTAAAACCAATTGCTATCAAACAAGCCTTAACATTCAAAGTTAAGCAAAGGTTAAAATATTTAACACCCACATAGTCCTACATTTAAAAGGTCCCTAATCCTGCACGTATGTAAATTAATAATATGCAGTAGTTCTGTACCCTTCCTTCAATTTGATAGGCCCTAGAAGGTAGCTCATACCTTATTCATGGCACCGAACGCCATGGAATACGGAAAAACATTGTATTAATTGAATTTCCTTCTGAATATGATAATATGGATGAAATCTTTTATTTACCGATTATGGTAATTTGATGATATTTTTTTTGGTTAGTATTATGGTATACATGATTTATTTATCTATTCATGCGAATATAATTTGGATATAAGTATTTCATATTTGCTTTTTAGTCAATACATCTGAGTAAATCAAGGATTTCAGCATATTAAATAAAAAATAAAATAAAAAGTTTTATTACAGAAACGTTTAATTTTCACATTAAATCTTACATAGGGTCCTCCTTTTAAGTATAAGCAATAGCTGTGCTAGGAGGACCCGCTCGATAATAACAAATTATAAAAAGGTAAAAATAGTGAACTAAGATAACAACTTAAAGACATGTTCTAAAATTGTGTGTGTGTGTGAGTGTGAGTGTGAGTGAGTGTGTGTGTGTGTGTGTGTGTGTGTGTGTTTGTGTGTGTGTGTGTGTGTGTGTGTGTGTGTGTGAGTGTGTGTGTGTGAGTGATATGCGTCAAAGGAAAAGATATTATGAAAGCAATTTTTTTTTTCGTTTAAAGCCTGGTTCCTACATTCAAAAAACTATTCGTTTTGCTTACTTACGGTAGTTTTTTTTTTTTTTTCTTTTTTTTTATATAGCAACTGGCCATAAATGTTGGTATAATTAAGGTCCATATCGAATCTATATAATAGCAGTTTGTAATAGGGATTATATTTAATAAAGTTTTTTTTTAATCAAACAAACATGGGAAATACTTTGAAAAAAGAAATGAAGCAACCTGTATATATTACTATTATACAGGGCGCCCCAGAAATCATGGACGATCGGGTGTCCAGAGGTAGAGGACGTTTAGAGGTATACAAATCACCCCTATGTATGTTCGGCGATTTTTAAGGTTATAAATCTTTTTCGTGACTTTTAACCGAAATCCGACTTTCATAATTTTTCTGCTTACACTTCCTACGTTGTGAGTCGTAATACATGGTCTATTTTTCTGAAGTAAAGTCTGTTTGAACATTTGCTACGATAATATCTCTGGGACACCCTGTTTATTTACAACAGAACCTCGAATCTTCCCTAAGTATTTCCTTTCAGTATAAATTTAATGGAAACAATTAGAATAACCTTTTTCTAAGAACATTTATTGTCCAAGTATTTCCAATAAAATTTGGTCAGTGAAACAAATCGCATTTCGCACAAAAATAAAATTGGAAATAACTCATTTAAAAATAATAAATCATTAATCATTTATCAATAAGAGGCATGGCAACTGTTTTTCGAAAATCTCATAACATAAGCCTAGGGTCTAACAAAAACAGATTGTCTCATTTATCACCCATCCTACGCAAATACACATTAGGACAATATTAGGTGCCCGAAAAGAATTCTATAAAAATAATTGTGTTCTCCTTTCTAGATTTAGGTACCTAAGTAGTACATGACCTACACTGGGTTATGTGGTTTTTTAATACACATCCAGGAGTACTTTTTAGTTTCGAAAAGTCCTATCCTTGATTAGTTTGCTATTGAATTAGATCTGTTATCTATTTTAACATGAAATTCGGAACAAAATTAGCTAGCTATAATATAATTATATATGGTCACTAAAATTATTAAGAGGATGATCATTGCCATACAATGTGGCAATGCCGCCAGTCTTTTTGGCACTATTTCAGTCTACACCGATGTTGACGAATTTTGTGATGCCATATATTTAGATCTTAATTAGTTAATGGTCTTTTTCATTATAAATAAATAAATGTGGACAACATCACATACATTGCTCTAAACCCAAAGTAAGTAGCTAAAGCACTTGTGTTATGAAATTCAGAGACAACGAAGGTACCACAAACACCCAGACCCGAGACAATGTAGCTGGTTTTCTACATTGACACGGCCGGGGATTGAACCCGGGCCCTCAGAGCTGGGGACACCTTGAAAACAGGTGTGTACACCACTCGACCACGGAGGTCGTCAATTTATATGTAAAGGTTGTAAATAGTTAGATATAATTCCTAATTTCATTTAAAATATTTTGTTTATTTAGTGTTGCAACAATTTTGTCCCGCAGTATATTCGACGGTGTAATCAATAGTGCGCTTTCGTCACAACGGTGACAAGATTTGTACTTACTCACCCTGACGAATTGGGCAATTTACCTTCTTTTGGGAAAGATACGGGCGGTCGAAGATACAGGGAACGCAAAAGGTTTAGGAGCTCAAGGATTAGGGATTGGAAGATTGTTACACCATGTATATAGTCATAGTTATATTCAGATCGCCTATGTTTGATCCAGTAAAGCCGGCATCCCACAGTGCGTGTTATAGCGGATCATCGCGCACCGTGGGAAGCAGTTTGTCTGTTATAGTGCAGATTTGTCCGCCTCGGACTGTCGCGGAATTCTAAGGCGGTTATTTTCGATTTTAGTTCCCGACGTTTCGACTCCTTTGCAGATGTCATATCACATGGTCCGTTTAAAAAGTATGTTTTTATAACTAAGGATACCTGGGGATATATTGCATTATATAGTGAAAATCTGAAGCCATTAATAATGTCGACCTGCTATTATAGTTGGAGCAAGTCTGTAACATATATAACCATATATAACCATAACACTGCCTGTCCCACTGTACGGCAAAGGCGTCATAAAGATAAGGAACAAGAGTTGATTAATGCTTACTCTATGCGGGTTCAGTAAAGCATAGTTTCAAAGCAAAGCATAAGCAACGTTCGGTGTAACACATTTAAATACTATTTAGTATTTTAATTCAATCAAATTAATAATAATATTTAAAAATTATTTTCACTCCCGCTCATTAAGACTTTACTTAATCCTTTGCGGAGCCTCTGCGGATTCTGCAACAAAACACAAATCACCTGCATACATTATTTTAGTGAGAGTGGCGTCAGCCTTTAGTTAGCAGGTTAAAGATTCCGCCACCCACCAAGGCTTCCTGTACTACAACGGTAAAGTAAAGAACAAACAGAGTTTGGGCAAGAACACAGTGCTCATCGTGAAGAACGCAGACCTCTTGCCCTGTGCATTGACGCAGCACCGCATATCATCATGCAGAAGGCGGATCACACCCATAAACTTTAGAAAATTCCTATATTCCTAATTTTAAACGAGAACATTTGTGAAGAAGGATCGATGTTTGTTACTACGCAAAAAACTGCTGTATCAATTTGGATGAAATTTGGCACACAAATAGTATATAGCTTAAAATAAAACATGAATTTTCTGTTTTCAGATATGACTTGGAGAATGGGACCTAAGCGGCTGAAACCGTGGGACGCAGCTAGTTTTAAAAGATTTCGATTTTTAGATATCTAAATTAAATATAGGTACTTATATCTACATAAGATGTATCTTAATTAACTACGATAAATTATCAACTTCCAAAATCCATCCCCAAATGTACCCAAGAATGTTCTACTAAGTATATTCGTTTAAATTTTTAATACGTTAGGCCCTTAAAAGGTTCCCATACGTTATTCATGGGCCCACCTGCGCCCTAGAACTTGTGTCTGTCTAACAAGGAACGTAGTTTAATTTAACTTGATAGATAACCTATGTGTGTGTAGGTATAGTGTTTTTTATCAGCAGAAAGGTAGATATGGATAATCTCGAATAAAAATAAAATACAAAAATGTTTATGTGCCTTTTTTTGTCGGGTTGGAACACTATTAACTTCAACCCACGCCGAGAGCATTGAGCGGGGATATATCAGACTTGCATCGCATCTAAAAACACACAACAGTCCCGTCCTTGCCTTTGCCGGAGCAGCGGGGTAGCTTAACCAGGCTCTGCGCGGCTTTGGTAGAAAGTTAATGTATTCAACGTTGAGTTAAATTTGAAATCAATCATCGGGTAGGTACTCAAAGAATATTGAGAACAGGAATATATAAAGCACTTATTACGTGCAACTTTTTACATACAAATTCGGGCATTAAACTCTATAGAGACTATTAAAATTCTTAAAAAAGTATAAATTATTTCAGAAAATAACTTTACATAAATGACTTGCAATAACAGATTAGAATATGATATGAAATAGGTTAAATTTGAGTTGAATTTCTGTACAAGGGGTCTGTATTTTACGCAAATAACCTATATTTTTTAAAAGCTAATTTTTTTTTATCATCGGCTGTCCCACTGCTGGGCAAAGGCCCAAGTCCTTCTATATATCTTTATATTGCGATATGCAAAGCCACCCTGGCAGTGTGACTGTAGGTCGTCCTGCCATCTCTTTTTGGGGCGGCCTCGACGGCCCTGAAGGCTCCGACTTCAGGTTTTGTAATTAGTAATAAGGTTCCTAAAACTTAAAATACAATTAGTGATTATTGTTTAATTAAAAACATAAGTTCAGATTCGATCTAATTTCACTCTTGTCAAGACATATTTTGCATCATAATAATTGTGTTGAAAAAGTCATGCAAAAGAAGCAAAAATATTGCGATACTGTTCGAGAATAGTGCCTTAATAATTTTACTGCAGTTCGTTTCTGTTCTTACAATCTACGGGCCCCGAAAGAGTAATTTTCCTGCGTATATTTGTTCAGACCTTAGAGAAAAAATAAGTCAACTATAGAGTGCGCATATCGAGAATGAACTGTAGGCACTAGTATGAACAAGTAAAATCTTAAAATTAGAGTCCAAACAAAGCTTTTATTAGACGGGCCTGTTGGTCTAGTGGTTAGTGACCCTGACTGCTAAACCGGAGGTCGTGGGTTCGATTCCCACCCAGGACGAATCTTTGTGTGATGAGCATGATCATTTGTTATGTGTCTGGGTGTAATTTATCTATAATATGTATGTATTTAGAAATATATAAGTATGTTTATCAGTTGTCTGGTTGCCATAGCACAGGCTCTGCCTAGTTTAGGATCAGATGACCGTGTGTGAGATGTCCCAAGATATTATTTTTATTATTAAAGCTTTTATTAAAAGTTTTTCAAAACCTAATAATATCGGAACTATCGATATTTTCGCAAAAACGTCTGTCGTCGCACGGAAAATCACTTAAATCAGTAAACGAGCGTAGTACTTACAGCTTAAGCGGTGCGCGCACTCTATTCTTGTCTATGTATACTCTAAGGTTCAGACCTAAAAGTAAAAGTTAGAAGAATTTTTAATAATTCGTATTCATCAAACGTAATACGGATTAAAGCTCGAGGATTTTTTGTTTAATTACTCCCACTTAGTCAGGATTTAGACTAACTTAACTTTGATTTAGTAAGCTTGACAAATTGTTAGCAAAGTTATTTAATTATTTTCAAAGTAATTCGTTAAGCCAGTGACGAAATGCCGACAATTTAGAGAATTCTGAATAAAGAGGAATTCTAAATAATAGAGCTTAGATCGAATATACTTTATTACTGAAGAGCATTTATTTATTACCCGACTGCCAATAAAGGGTTTTGTTTTTCTTGCGTATCTTGTATGTTTTTGTTTGTAAATTTATTTAGTACCTCGTATCTACAAAACGGTTAAATAGATTTTGACAGTTAAGGTATTGTTAGATTCAACTCAAAAACCCAAGTCTCCTTAGAAAGGTGTTTAAAAAAAAAATGGCAGAAAAAATAAAAAAAATAACATTGTAAATATTTTATTGTATTGTACTTAAGTCATGATTATGTAAAAAAATCCTCATAACAGAAACATATCAATGGACCGTTTACCATTTACAATAAAGTAAGCAAGCAAAAACAAAAGAAAAATCATAAAAAAAGACGCCCCGCCATACTTTCTATATTATAGAATTCGGAAAAAAGATGTAACAAGACTTAATACTTAATACATGTACAAACCTTTTCACTCTTCTAAATTGCTTTTAGAAGCGAATTTGTCGCGATTCATCACCAGCGTTCCCGGGTGGGAAATAAAGGAAATTTGGAGTCGAAATTAATGGATTATCCGATTTCCAATGATGCGCGTTTGTTTCCCGAACTTGGATTGCGAGATATTTGTAGTATCTTCTCTGTTTGTATAATACGATCGTGTGTTATCCGTTGGGGATTAAACATGGAGTGTATTTGCTGAAGGGCGTGTGTGTGGCCAAGTTCGATTTTGTTTACTAAACGTGATTGATAGTTCAATGAACTGTACCAATTGTGCAGTACTGTCGTATTTTATGTAGTGTTATTCTTGTATACATTATCACTTAAGCTAATATAGTTATGCCAGATTTTAATTTTTTAAATAGTTACATGTAGTTAGGTTCGGATATCAAACCGCAAAGTAGAGTTACTAATTTTTTATTAAACTTGGCCGTATTTCTGCCGAATTAAAACGAATATTACCGCGTTTGATTTACATAGTATTTTAAACAAGTCAAACAAAACTAAACGCTACCGATGATTAATTATAATTATGTATAATTATGCCTTTCGACTATTGGTCCTTTTTATTGCCCTAAAAGAGGTCCAATAGTTTAACAAATCGAAACGGTTATATTTATAGTCTCTTTAAAATGATATAACATTAGAATATTTCTAGTTAACTAATAAAGCATAAAAAAACGACGCATATTTATTAGATACTAGCGATCCGACGCGGCTTCGCCAGGTAACACAGTAATATAGAGATCCCAGGGTGATCAAGATCAACGCTCAATTTTTTAGGGACGTATTACGTTTTTCAACTTTTTCATTAATTCTCTTCTAATTTGAAATAATTATAACTTATTGTTTAGTATTTTCTTCATCTATGTGTAATTAATTATTGTCACATTCATCGCAGTAGTACATGTATAATACTGACTGCCTCGTTAGCCTAGTGGTCGCAAGCGTGACTGCCGTGCACGAGGTGTCGGGTTCAAATCCCGGATCGAGACAAAAAGTAATTACTGGGTTTTTCGTTTAGAAATACTCAGTACACCTAAGCTCGGAGTCAGAAAGTTAGGTGGTGTATACACCCTCGTGCCTCGGAAAGCACGTAACGTTGGTCCTGCGCCTGATCTCTCTCCGATCGTGTCGGAAGGAATAGAGAGTGCTATAGAGAGTGTTAGCGCTTGAAATATCTCCCGCGCAGATAGCTAATCTCTGTTGAGAGAGGGCGCCGTAACCAAAATTCGGTCAAGAGATATTACATACAGAAAATTATAAAAATAATAGGCTATACTGTCGTAAATGTTACTTCTCAAACAGTGAAGGAACGACCATTTATAGATAGAATATTGGACTAGTAATGTTCTCGGAATGTTCTTCAATCTATTACAACTGATTAGAGATCAAAGTAATGAAATTTCTGTTTGATTAGACTGTTGTCCAAAATGTCTTGTACACTTGAACAAGCACTTTGAGCTTCAACTCAAACACCACATATTTTCGACTAATAATACTCGCTTTATGAGAGATTCTCAGAGTGTCTGTGAATAATACTAAGGCTGAGATCCTTGCTGAGATTTATAACATTTTGACATTGACAGTGCCTTATGTTAAAGAAGTAAGGGCAGATTTTTTCAACGACAGATATTTTTTTCGTGCAATTAAATTGACGTCTGATAGATTTTGTATGGAAGGCCTGTCAAAAATTCAAAATTATTTCTCGGATTTTTAATATCTGGCGTTGTGAAAATCAGCCCTAAATTTCATTATTTAATACTAACGACCCGCCCGGCTTCGCTGGGTAGACAATTAATAAAAAAATATATATAAAATAAAAGAATTATGAAATGTATAAAATAATATCAAAAATAAATTATAAAAAAAATATGAAAAATACACATTTCTCTGGAATTACCCTATATACCGGTGTAAACCATATGAAAATTCGTTTGTTAGTTTTTTAACAGACAGACAGAAGTGGCGGGAAGCTTTGTTTTATAATAATATGTATAGACAACGTGAACCGAAATCTCATTTTTACGAAAATTACGCGGTCGGAAGAGCATGAAATTTGGCACAGTTAAAGTTTATATGAAGAAGGAGCGAGGAATGTTAACATTTTTTTATTATGTGCTTTTAATATACTATAAAAATAAAAAAATATTAAGCAGACTAACCAAGCCACACATTGGCTATTGGACATTGGACATGACACACACATTGGATATTATTACTCATCAGCTCATGTCAATTGACACCTGTCAGTAATTTTTCTCTCGCTACCACTACCGACTTAACTATGTAGTTAACTATGTATGTATTATATGAGTAATGTTGAAACTTTAAATTTAAATTCAGTCATCATAGTTCGTAAAACAGTATAAAACTTCATCCTTATCTGTTACATGAACCATGAACAAATGACAAAATCATGCGATGGTTTTAAAAACTTAATAATAAGGGGCCTCTTTTAAAAAACAAAAAAAAAATGTTATCTTTTCTTGAATCATTTATCTAGTGCAAACAAAACGGAAAAAGGTTCATACCAAGTTCATTCAAACTTTAACAATTTAATCACAAAAATGGGACCTAGTTAATCTAATCCAGTTTCGATTTCTTCGAGAGCCTATAAATTACTCGGCTACATTACATTTTGATGCCACACTTTGAACTAAAGTACTGGAAACGATACATAAAATATGCAAGATGATTCTAAGAGCTTGCCTGTTGCTCGAGTTCTATCTGAGGTATTTAATTGAAGAAAGAATATAAAATACTAAAGTATAAAATGAGTTATGAGGAGGTTTTTTTTTTATAAACGAACCCCCACTAAACAATTTAATCCTTGTGTCGCAAGGGGTTTTACAAACATTCAAATCACCACAAAGGACAACCAGACAGAACAAGTATATCTATTTATACAAAAATATTTGATGTATTACATTTATTTTCCATATATATGCATTTCTATATATAATATGATAATTTCTATCTTCTTTAATAATGTTATCGCACCTACCACCCCTATCTCTACACCATCTTTGGTTGACTGGAAGAGAATGCCTAAGGCATTAAGTTGTCCACCTTTGTACCAATTTGGTGCAAAATTTTTAAATAAATAAATAAACAAGCATTCGTAGATCACAATACTTGTCCCATGAAGGGATCAAACCTACAGTACGTCGCGAACAGTGTTAGTTAGCGTGGTGACCTATACCACTCGGCTATCATTGTAAATCCTACAAATGTCATTAACTCGGATATATTGTTAGCTGCCTACCTGCCTATGTAAAATTGCCCTATGACCTTTTTTGGGTTTCAAGCCTACTTCATACCAAGTTTTGTCAAAATCGGTCTAGCGATCTAGCCGTGAAAGCGTAAGTGACTTTTGCTTTTATAATATTAGTATCGATTTCTCATCATATCGATCTCACAGTCATATAGTATGTACTGTTTTGTGAGACACTGTTTAGTTCATAAGTTTATTATGTATCTTTTAAAACATAAATAAATTAATAACTGAACGAATTTTGATGTTGAATGTTAAATTTGAGACACGAGCTGTATATGTATAGCTTGGATAACTATTATTTTAGAATAATTTTTATTCTATTTGTCCCTTTCAATTTTTGCTGGCAATATCTTGTAAATTTTGTATTTTTTTTTTTACGAAATAAATACATCTGAATCCAATAAGAACAAAATTATCCCAACAACAGCTGAACGTTTACGATTTTATCTTATCTAGTGAATTATTTCTGTGTGTACGTCACTCACTGGATTGGTCCGATGAATTAATCCGGCGCAAACTGTGACTGAATTAATGGCTAAGAGACAGTGATGCGGTGGGATATGTTCCTGTAGTGTGGGTGGACAATGTTGCTTTTTGTTTGTCACAATATGGTCATTGTTTAGTGACCATATTATTAAGTTTAACTGCTTATTTTTATTTTATTTTTCAATTTTATTTATTTTTATTTCTCTTAATTATTTTTTGTTTTTAATATTATTGACTTAAATTACGCTTTATTTTGTAATCCTATTATATAAAATTAAAATACGCGTATTGCTTCATAAATAAGGCCAACCAAAAATAATCTAAGTGGCTACCCTCATCGTTTAGGAGTATACAAAATCATTAAAAACCTATTCTCAGACCTACTGAATATACACGAAAAATTTCATAAAAATCGGTCAAGCCGTTTCGGAAAAGTTTGGTTACAAACACTTGACACGAGAATTTTATATAGATATAGATTTTGCTGATATAAATTATTTATAAATGTAAAAGCTTAGATATAATTTGTATATTGTGTTTGTTGTTCAATCACTCAAAAACGGCTGAACGGATTTGGAACACAGAAAGTTCTTTATCTGATTATCACGTTACTTCATATTTTGACAAGTGCACGGGAACGAGATTGAAACGTATAAAACCGTGGACTATCTTCTAATCTTGTCTACGGTAATACACCTTCGTATCTGCCGATGGACGTTCATTCCTAGACATATAAGCGTTGCGCACTCGCCATTGGTCTAGACTTGGTTTGTTTTTATCTTATTGTACAAAAACATAACCTACAAAAGTCTTGAATTCCATCTGGCAAAAAAACAATTCATTCTAAAGGGACTAACAAAAACATTAGGATTTCGTACAAAACAATCTCTTATTTGCGGAAGCGATTAAAATGCTTGCTCGAGGATTATTTGTGTGTACCAGGCTTTAGACTAAGCCGGACCAAACATTATTGTGTTTCGTATAACGAGTGTAGGTGTATAAACGTCTTAATTTAGAATGGATTTCTTTGAACACTTGTTATGAAAAAACCTTCAAGATTGGAGTGGGTTGAAATTGTATACATTACATTTATTATTTTTATGAAATCGTGTTTGTACTACGTACTTTCTTTTGTTATAGTTTATTTATCGTAAAATGTTTTCCAAATATGCATCATGATATTATCATAAACAATACTAGCTCTCACCTGCGAATCCGCCCGCATCGGTTATTGCTAAACATAGAGAAGTCTTATGTCCTTTCTCAGGAGATAACTGTACCAAATTTGATTAGAATTGGTTGCAGGGTAAATCCGGGATAGTAGCTCCAGGATTATAGTAACCTGTTGCCTTATAAAAAATCGCCAATACTCTGGCAATATTTGACTGCACGGATAGCCGAGTGGTATAAGTCGCCACGCCAATTACTACTGTGCGCGACGTGCTGCGGGTTCGATCCCCGCATGGGACAAGCATATTTAGTGTGATCCACAAATGCTTGTTCTAAGCCTAAGTATTATTTGTGCATGTAATTTAATTGTTTGTAAAACCGCCCGCGATTCAAGGATTAAATTCTATTAGGGCGGGAGTAGAAAATATAATATTAAAGATGATTAAAATTTGTACTTACATAAAATTGAAGATAATTTAACAAAAATGCTAAGTAAACATGGAATTGATTTCTAGGAAATTAAAGATCTCACAAGTTAAGTTAACTAACATTTTGTTAGGCTTCTTTCTTGAGTAGACCTTATATTATGTTACCAGGCCTATTTGACCTAGTTAGAGAGTGAAGATCGAATGGTCTAATCTATACTATATATAATATTATAAAGCTGAAGAGTTTGTTTGTTTGTTTGAACGCGCTAATCTCAGGAACACTGGTTCGAATTGTAAAAATCTTTTTATATTGGATAGTCCGTTTATTGAGGAAGGCGATAGGCTATATAACATCACGCTACGACCAATAAGAGCGGAGCATAAATGAAAAATGTTGCAAAAATGAAAAACCGTTGAAACTAAAATACGTGAACAAAGTCGAGGGGGACAGCTAGTCTATCTATGTAAATAAAAATTTATTGCCACATGTTTGACGGAGCATCACTTAAGAGGCTCGACCGAATTGGCTGTGTTGTTGTGTGCGTCATTGTCAGGACAAGGTTTGTATGAACGAAATATTTGCAAAAAAAATCCGTGGGAAATAACGAAAATTTTGTAAAAAAAAATGTACATATTGACAGGACTTTGACAGTTCAACTGACAACTTACCATACCCTACCTAACTACCAACCCTACCATACTTACCTACCCAGGTGGGTAGGGTAGGTAAGTATGGTAGGGTTAGGTAGGTACCCACCCTACCTACCTAGCCTAATACCTACCTATTTTCTCATTCGGCGATCATTTTTATATATATAGATATTATAATGGGACAACTCAAACACTGATCCCAAACTAGGCAGATCCTATATTATGAAAACCAAACAACTGATAAAAGCACTTATGTATTTAGAAATACATAAATGTACGATTTGTATTTGGCTCGAACCCCGTACATACTGAATATAACTGCTTTAATCATTAAGATTTAGTTATCATTAAATTTTGCTAATTAAGTCTCATGTTTTTTACCCGAGCAGCAAGAACCATCTTAATGTTTTTAAAGCCCCTGGTTTACTTAAAGGAAAGATTAATATGCCGTAACCAAGGCGGAAAACGTATTTCTGTACTTAATACCTATATAATATATACTTATATAACTCTGTTACTAAGAATAATCTGCGCTTATATCTCTCACACTGATATTTTATGCCACCGGCGCGCGGCGTCTAAATTATACCACAAGTTACCTACGCCATTTTGTTAAAATACCAGCTTTTTAAATATTAAACCGACTTTAAATAAAATTTTAAGAGTATCCTCGATTTCTCTAGTATCCCATTATCAGATCATGACGTGATGACCACCTGGAATATACCCTTTCAAACATAAAAATCTTTTCTAAATTGGTGCACGCCATTAAATAATTGAGGAACATAGATAAAAAAATAAAAAAAACCCGCTGAATTGAGTAATATAGACGTCCTCCTTTTTTGAAGTTGTTTAAAAGGGAAGGGAGGATTATTGACTAAAACAACAGCATAATAATATTGATAAAATATATTTTAAACCCTTGATTTGACTTCGCAATCCCAGCGTAAAAAAATATCGCAATGCCAGCAAAACCCAAAAAATAATCGGTACCAAAATTTAAAGGAGGCGTAAACCTTAAATTCAGTATAATAGGACCCCTAATTATCATTCACGCACATACTAACCCTTTTAGAGGTACCTAAAGAGAGTATTGCAAACGTAAATTATCGGAACCATTGCGAACAGATGTATCGAATGGGCTCGAGGTCGTTTTTACGACTTCAATCGTGAGTTTTAAGATTAAAACGCTCGCATTTTCTGGATCATATGTGGTCATAACAAAGTTATATGGTGGTGATAACGTTATTTGCCGTTTAGGATTGTGTTTTATTAAATGCTCGATATGAACTTCAGCTTAGAGGAATAAATAAGTAAACTATAGAGTGCGCATATCGAGTGTGAACTGGCACTAGTATGAACAAGTAACATCGTAAAATTTGTGTCAAAACAGAGCGAACCGATTTATTAAATATTATCCTATCCTACTATCAAAACCTATTACCCTAATAAAATCGGAACCGTTGATGTTTTCGCATAAACGTCTGTCTTTGCACGGAAAATCACATACATCAGTAAACGAGCGTAGTACATTAAAAAAAAAATGAGCTTACGCTTGACTTATGGGGTTACTAGCGATACGCACGCTCTATGCGTAACCCAAGTTCCATAGAGTAAGCATAGACTGATTACTCTATGGAACTTGGGTTGCTGAGGTATTCTTAGAAATAGTAGCAATATAGAGACTTTTGAAATGAAAACTTCTTAAGGCGCGTTAGGCATTTTTTGAGATGGGAAAAAAACAATTGAACTCGCGACACTGTTACTATCAATACCTCTGTATGTAAGTATGTACATAAATATTGTAATTGATCAAGTTTTCACTTCTGCCGTCATTCCCGGATTGTCACTGTTCTTTTTAACATCACATATGTTGCTCTGAACTTAAAGTAAGTAGCTAAAGCACTTGTGTCATGGAATCGGAGACTATGAAGGCACCACAAACACCCAGACCCGAGAGAATGTAGAAAAGTGGTTTTGTACGTTGACCCGTACGGCGGTCGAACCCGGGACCGCAAAGCTAGCGACACCTTGAAAACTGGTGTGTGGGCTACTCCACCACGGAGGGTTTAGATATTGTATTGGATACCTACATAATATCTTTGTTTGTAAAATAAACTTACAAAGAAAAGGTTATAATGAGGAGTTTCAAACACTTAACTAGTGCTATTTCGTTTATCTTAACAAGCTATCAAAAACTCGGCAGTTGGTCAAACATTTGCCACCAACTTGACCCAACACGCCACTCAATAATAGTTCGACCTTGATCCTCAGATCTGAGATTTGACCCAAATTGGAACCAACCAACCGCCACAGAATATCAACAATGACTGACATTGACAACCAATCGATTATCGTTTCATGCTTTCTTCCCTTCCCCAACAAACTTACATTTACACTTCCCATGTAACTTAACGCTCTCTAATAAGGTTTATTTTTCTTTGTTTTGTGTGATATATATTTGGGAAAGATTACTAAAGGTCGTCGATCAAATGCCACCCTTTTACCGTCTTGCTCTCACTATAAAAATGATACATAGTACCAGATTGGAAGGAGATGTTATGAACTATGGTTTGATGTTCCATCATCATTAAATAGCTCAATCATTTAGATGGATTACTTAAGGACTCTGCTTACTCTCATGGGATGCTGGCGTGATTTTATGGAGGTATACTTATAAAATAGAATTGAGTCTGCGCGGAAATAAAACCGTGTTGGGATTAAGGGGTGTGTTTAAAATGTATATTAACTTTCGTGAGGAGTATTTATAATTATTTAAAACAAAACGGTTTACTCACGTATATGCTCGGGATCAACCGACTAGTTTCAGATTCAATAGGAGTCCCTTTTCATGAGCTGACGCGGCGGCGGTGGTTTCGCGAGTCGAACTGTTCGACGAGTTAAACTAGTCGGGCGATACCGAGAATGTGCGTGAGTAAACCGTTTTGTTCTATATAGTTATGTGTGTTTAATTCTCGTATTTTATATGTTAAAAACATTGTTGCGTCATTAATTTTAGATCGACTGTAACATCTGGATATCTATAAAATTATGTTAAATCGTAATGTTTTTAGGACGTCATTTTCATAATTGTTTTATGGAACGATATTACGGATCTCTTTCCGCACATTCTCTCAACGCGATTGGTAAAGTATTGAAGTAATTCTTTTTGTTGTTTTTTTGTTTAGCGTCAGAAAGCACGATAATAAGAAACACAATATATAATATGAACTGTTAGTTAATTTGCGATAATTTTGAAATTGACAAAGTCTCTATAAAAATACATATATAAAACGGATTGTGTAAAAATTTAGGAAGGATTTCTCTATCACTCAAAGAAAAAGAAAAGTAAGCAGAGGTGACTAAGTACAAACCTTTGTCGTTCGGAAAGGCACTAAAAGAAGAAGAAGAATTACTCAAAGGTTTGTTGATGGTTTGTAAGCAAACTCAATTCAGAGTTAAATCCTTAATATTATTTTTATTAAGTAGTATACACATAATTTAAATAGTAATTGAAAAGAACATCAAATGGGCGTTTAGATGATTGACAAACAACCGTTAAATTATAAATTTAGGTACTTACCTACCTAATGGTTTCTATCAATAATGACACATATCACACTATGTCTGCTACATAAACACAGAAGCTTCACAAAAAATCTCTAGCAATTTTATTACGACCCGCCAACACAAAAGTAAAATATCGGGCGCCTGTTAAAAATGTTATAGCAAGTAGTTGCAATCAAGTGTAATAGCAATTAGTTGATGCCAGGACAAAGAAATATCATTTTTCCTTTCTGACTTCGTTTCGCAATTGTTTTTCAATATTGAAAAATACATTACTTTTCAGTCACTATACAACAAAAGAGAATATATTTTTGAATGTTCGTTGCTTAGTGAAATCTTAAAATAATATCTTAATTTTGCAATAAGTAATATTATAGACCTAAATTTTAATTATTTAGACAGAACATTAGCTAACTTTTGAAGCCAGCACACGGACTGCTAGAAGCAGTCCATATCAACTGGTTCAAGCTGCGACTGCATGGTGAACTATGGGCTCGCACATGGTCTGTTTTGAAACAGTTGCGGGACGGGCCTGTTGGTCTAGTGGTTAGTGACCCTGACTGCTAAACCGGAGGTCGTGGGTTCGATTCCCACCCAGGACGAATCAATAACCAACAACCAACCTCTTTAATAAATTACCTTGCATACTAAAAACACTAAACTGTAAAATTTTTAAAGTTAAATTTGTACCAATGGCTTGTTAAGAACAATTTTTATTCCAAATTAAAGAGTTTATGGAACATACATTGGAATGTTAATAAAATATTAGCATAGTTAATTTTGGATGCTTTAATTTTAAGCAAAACATGTATGATCTCAAACTATAATAGTGTAACATCTTTATATACTATGTTTTATGCAAATAAATATAATACCTATTATTATTATCAAAAACAAAAAAAATAAATAGAACATAAATTTTTTAATAATTCAAACAATTAAACAAAGTCACGGACATCGTTAGCGAGAAACTTCTCAACTATGAAACTTTAACAAGACGAACTGAACTTCGTTTGTGCTGTAATGACCGTCGCTTAACTTATAATGATGATGCGTCAACTTTGTTGTAAGTTTCTGCTGACTCATTCTGTATGGCACGTAGTTGTGATACAGCATGTTAAATAAAAAGTTCCTTGTAGACCACACCTTCAATCGTCACTTAAAATCCAACCACACAAAACTGATTTCTACTCATATTCCTATTCCGACGACGTCTTAAAGATCTAGCCTCTCTTTATAAAGCTTGACTGTTTATTATAGTATGATTATTTAGAACAAAACGGTTTACTCACGCACATTCTCGCGATCACCCGACTAGTTTCAGACGCAATAGGAGATCCTAATCAAAGCTGACGCGGCGGCGGTGGCGTCGCGAGTTGAACTGTTATTATACAAATATTATAGAATATATTTATTCACCTTTGCAAATGATTGCTATATGTAAAGGTTTGTAAATTTTTAGATTTTTTTTTGTGTAATTTTAAAATATTATACCTAATGTCTATGTTTCTATTTACTTTTCCAATCCAGGAAGGAATTTCTTAAGAAATAAGCAGTTATACCTACCTTTGTTACCCTCATTTTCTTTATGTCTGTTTCAATTTTATTTTTGTTTGGTGTTCAATGTTTTATCATAAATGTTAGACACGTTAGATATTTATTTATTTGTTAAGGATCGAGAAACGATACACTGATGTACGCGTAAATATTGAATTAATAGGCTTAAAAGATAGTCCACAGCGTGCACCATTTAATCTCAAAATATTCATGATAAATAGTTACGGATGATATTATTACCTAAACTTTGTAATGGCGATCATAAGGTTCATGATCGTTTAACTTCAATACAATTTGTTGGAATTAATAATCACGACATTTGAAGGTCTTTGTAAATTACTTGTATTGATAAACTATATAACTAGTAACAAAAAGACGTGAGATAGTGTGCAGTACATTATCCTCTATTTCATACTTTTACGTAAGTCTTCGGTAGTATAGTGGTAAGTATCCCCGCCTGTCACGCGGGAGACCGGGGTTCGATTCCCCGCCGGAGAGAATCTTTTTGCATGTTTTATTTCCATGAATTTTGACTGTGCTAAAAATATCTACTTTGCCTAGTCCAAATTGCCGGTATCACTATCAATACTTTAATTAAGTATGTTATAATTTATTTTCATTGGTATTTAAAATAAACAACTCGAACAAAAAAGTAATTAAAAAAAAATGCAAAAGTAATCTCTCCGGCGGGGAATCGAACCCCGGTCTCCCGCGTGACAGGCGGGGATACTTACCACTATACTACCGAAGATGTGATTCACATACCTAAAATATTTAAGCCCAATTATTTCAACCGGTTACAACTTAATCTAAGTTTGAGGTATATAGGAAGATAGGTACATAATATTTTATTGATTTCTTTACAATGATTTATAGGATACAAAAAAATAAAATAATATAAAATAAAATTTTAAGAAAAAAGAAAAAGAAGTCTTAGAGTAAAGGCCAAAAGCAGTATTTAGAGGTGTTTAATACTTTCTTGACGTGTTTAAATCACAGTGCAGAATAAGTGTGCAGTACATTATCTACTATTTCAAAGTTTCACGTAAGTCTTCGGTACAAATGATTTATAGGATACAAAAAAATAAAATAATATAAAATAAAATTTTAAGAAAAAAGAAAAAGAATTCTTAGAGAAAAGGCCAAGCAGAGGAAGCTTCAAGAAAAGGCCGATCATGAGCCATTGGTATCAACTGTTGTAATACGTGATCTTTGACAAAGTGATGACAATTCTGACAACCTTTAGAGTATACATAGACAAACAAGCATAGAGCGCGCGCATCGCTAGTAGCCCGTTGAGTCGAGCGTAAGCAAATTTTTAGCTTTAAGTATGTGAGTCGAGTCAAAGACAAATGTTTATGCAAAAATATAAATGGTCCCAATTATATTAGGGTATTATTAGGTTTTGAGAAAGTTGTAACAAAACAGTGCGCTCTGTTTTGACATTAACTTTACGGCTTACTAAGACTTGTTCACACTGGTGCTCACAGTTCATATTTTGTTAGGCGCACTTTATAGTTTATTTATTTTACTCTAAGTGACAACCCGACTTATTATGGGATACTGTGTTACCAGATTGTGAAGGTTAGATAGGCAGTCGGCTTCGTGTAACATACGGTATTAAGTATTTGGCTAAATATGTTGGGACTGGAAGAAAACGCGACGCAGAATACTCTTTTTACAACGATTTTGTTGCATCAACGTTTTGTTCGCAGCAGTTCAGTGCAACGTTTTCGTCATAGCAAAGTTTTGGTTACAGGTAACCTAGGTATATTAACTTTCTATTTATTTGAATATTTACTTACAATTAGACACTTACCGAATATATAAATATATCGTGTCACAGTGTTTGTTATTGATGTCCTCCGAAACGGCTTGACCGATTTTTAGATCCGAAAATAGGTCGTTACTTTTTATACACCTAGATGATAAGGGTGGCCCGCTCCAGTATTTTTATTTTTTGGACAAATAGGTTTATGGCAAAACAGCGTTTGCCGGGTCAGCTAGTAATTTAATACACTTCTTATTATTAGTAAGATTTCTGTAACCAAAAAACATTATGTTTAAATGTAACAAAATTTAATATCTTGATACAAAATGCGGTTCCAAGAATACAATTTATTTACTTACTAATTGGTTGATCTAAATTTAGACCAGGAAATATTTTGTTTCTAACAAATATATAATGTGTATAATTATGTTAACAATGACTTTATTTAGCAAGCACAAGGAATTTAATAAATACTGTTTGGAGAATCATTGATTTATCATAAATTTACAAAGAAAACGACTTGAGAGGTGTATTTAGATTTATCTCCCTTGATTTATAACAAAAAAAAAACAATAACAAAATTAACCTATTTTGCGCTAAATGTTAATGCTCCCCAAAACTTTTTTTCAACAAATTCTATCGAGTGTGATTTCAAATAAACGGTTACAAATTTATGTAACTTGTATATTTAAATGTATTTTTATTGAATAATGTAAGAAAAAAATATATTTTTATTTTGTTTAAATAGACAAGTTTATTAACTAAAAATTTATCCATTTATGGTCTTCTATTAACTGTAGATCTCTAAAAGCGATCAGACTCCATCGCTACTAAGTGCAGAACGGAACATATAGCGCCAAACTACTGGACAGGTCTAAATGGACCATTCTCTGCTATAAATCTTGCCCGCTCTGATTCACAACGCGTACTTACTTAGGTATTACACATTTGTAAAGAGATACGGGTTATTGTAAGGTGTTGGAGTGTTCATTACTAGGTGTTGTATAATCATCATCATCGATAGCCCTTGTTATCCCACTGTTGGGCATATGCCTCTCGTATCACGTGCCATTCTCTCCGGTCCTGTGTTATGTTATTTGCTGTATTTTTATTGGTGTATCTGTCTGCGGCATCATAGCTCTGAAAAGGCTGAATCGATTTAGATGTTTACATACTTCCCCTGGCGAACACGCACAAAGTATTCGGGCTGCACCCTAACGCCAAGATCGGCTACTTCAGCCATTTAAATAAAGTAAAATAAAATATTTGCTTATCTAATATAGTCATATAAACACAAGTACAAAGACTTCTTTATTAATATACTAGCTGTCCCCCGCGACATTGTTCGCGTGTTTTAGTTTCAACGGTTTTTCATTATTGCAACATTTTTCATTTATGCTCCGCTCCTATGGGTCGCAGCGTGATGTTATATAGCCTATAGCCTTCCTCAATAAACGGACTATCCAATACAAAAAGAATTTTTCAATTCGAACCAGTAGTTCCTGAGATTAGCACGTTCAAACAAATAAACAAACAAACTCTTCAGCTTTATAATATTAGTATAGATTATATATCGCTTTTTCATTTTATTTTTTGCAATTTCAACATGTTTAAGTTTTGCGGACCCCAGCAACTACTAGCGAATACCAAGATACCCAGCTTTAAATTCAGTGTGGCCTTAAATCTGTCGAGACCAACATATAGTGGGCACGTTCTCTTGTTTAATGCGCCCTCTGTTTCCTGAATGTGCAATATGAGTGTATGAATTAACTTTATTACTTCATGTAATTGCCGCGCAATGGCTTGTGGCTGCGTAGAAGCGGTTAGCTTGCGTTTCAAAGGTTTTTGTGGAAATTAGTTTTTTAATTTAAAATAGCTTTATTAATCTATCTATACTATAATATTATAAAGCTGAAGAGTTTGTTTGTTTGTTTGTTTGAACGCACTAATCTCAGGAATCACTGGTCCGATTTGAAAAATTCTTTCAGTGTTGGATAGCCCATTTATTGAGGAAGGCTATTAGCTATATATAACATTACGTTACGACTAATAACAGCGGAGCATACATGAAAAATGTTGCAAAAATGAAAAACCGTTGAAACTAAAACACGCGGACAAAGTCGCGGGGGACAGCTAGTTTATTTATAAGGCACGTATTTTTTGAGAATTATGATTAACTAGCTGTTGCCAGCGGCTCCTCCCGCGTGGGTATCGGTTATCACGGCAAAGTAGCCTATTAGCTATACTTAGGATCTGAGCTTACCCCAAGTTTCATTCAAAACGGTTCAGCAGTTTAGCCGTGGAAGCGTAACAGACAAACAGGCAGATTTAATTTCTGTTTGTTCAGTAAGTTTTTTTTTCATTTAATTTTATTTTACTTTTCCTTCACAGGGAAGGTCAACGAGTGGATATGAACCTAGAGACTAAAAATATATTGAAGAATATCGGTCAAAACTGTATTCAGGATATGAATGAATTTTATTGAAAGTAATTTCAAGCAGTTTTGACTGCACGGTTAGCAGAGTGGTACAGACACCAAGCCAATTACTACTGTGCGTGACGTACCGCGGGTTTGGTTCCCGTACTGGACAAGCATTTGTGTGATCCACAATTGCTTGTTCTAAGTATGGGTGTTCTTTGTGTATATAAATAGAATGTTTATGAAACCCTTCGCAAAATAGTAATTTTTATTAACGAAGGTTTTACAAACATTTAATTGAATTAACACAATGGCTTTAACGTTGTAGCCAGTAGTAGATACTGTAGTAAATAGTGACTTACTACTATATTTTAGCCTTATGTTTCCTGTATCCTAGCGTAAAGATATCTACAAATGAATGAATGAATGAACGAAATAACATCACGCTTATGTTTATTCAAATAACTGAAGCTATGCTTATTTCAAAAGTTGTATTAACTACATAATAATGAATACACAAACAACTCGAATCAATTACGAAATACAATTTATGTCTGTTTGAATAACAGGAATATAATTACTGAATACAAACAGAGGGATAAATGATTGTTTTAACACAAAATTGTATTCAATGCGCGGCGATCTAATTAATTGGGAGATTGGGTCAATTCCCTGATCGACGTCCCTGAAGCTAAGGGATCTCGGTGGACATTTTTCTCCAAGTCTAATGGAGTTTATATTACACCGTACATTTTATTAATAAACAATTCTTCCCCGACACATAATTACTGAATCGATTAAAAGTCGGTCCTCTATCATGCAAAAGGTCAATCCAGATGATAGTTACGTGTTCACTAAGATATTATTTTAAGAAATCTTTTGTGCAGAATCATTGTACCAACATACTATGTTTCTGTAATAATGATTTGCTGATGTAATGAAAATAATATATACAGAATCTTGAAAATGACATCCATGATTTCTTAGACTGACTACGCGAGTAGCAAGCTAATTTCATTTCTTAACATTTATTTTTATGTTTTAAGTAGGTACTTAGAAGGCTGTTTTTTCACCTCCGTGATTAGAAAAGAGAAGCATTCCGGTGGTTTTAGAGTCTCCGGTAAGAGTATACCCCTCCGCCTTCGCCCTTCCTCAGGGCGAAGGAAGTCCAAGAAGTTCTCCCCGGGAAAAAATGGCATACAAATTATGCTCTTTTTCTGTAAATATTACGTAACCATGTTACAGTCCGGTGTGCAATACAGCCCGGGATTTCAGTGTATCGGATTTATCGGCACATACTTGCGGGTGAAATAACAAGACGTAAGAATAAAACATGAGTTCACCTGACCAATGAATAATTGTATATAGATTTATATGTTTATGTATGAAGCCTGTGTTCAATTTATTTATTTATTGGCTTCGTGGGGTTTGGATTTATTTCTTATATTTTGAGACCGGTTTTCATGTGTTGCCAGCTCTGAGGTCCCGGGTTCGATTACCGGCCAGTATTCGCTATCTCCAGTTGACAACCCAAGCAATGTTTACTAGATAAAAATAACGGTAAAAAGGCAAATTTAGTATCGGTAAACGTCGGTGACCAACTACGTTGTAGTAGATCTAGTTGGTGATCGACGTTAGAAGAAACGAAATTTGTGTTTTCACAGTGTTTTTCATAAAGCAATTATCGCTTTTGTTGACAACCGCCATAGCAAATAACTCTGCAGGTCAACCACTACTAAAAACACGACGACGACGTACTAGTTGTTTAGGTGTAGTTAGTAGTATTAAAGCACTAGATCTAACAATAGTACAATTGTAAAGGATATAAATAAAAAAAAATGTTGTGAAAGTCCGACATATCCCTATGCCGCGCCGTGCCCTAGGCGTAGGTTGAAGAAATTTGATTTTCACCCTGAAAATTAAAAGGTGTTGTTAGGTTGGTGGTTGACACACTGAGGCCTTTCGCCCACGTGGCTTATAAAGCACGTTAAGTCCTTGTTCTTAACTGTCATAGTGTTGTTTGAAAGTCATTAAGACATAAGATGCCATGAACAACATAGCTTAGACCAAGTTTGCGCAAAGTCGGTAATACTTAATTAAAGCTACGTAAATATTATGATTTCTTTTTTTTTTTACGCAAAACGTGAACAACGAATATTAAAGTGGCAGAATGAATAGAATCCTATAAAAATACATGAAATTTTTTAAACAACAAAACACGAAGTGTGTTAACCCACTAAACTTGTGCATTGCAGTAATTATGGTAATGTTCTCTTTGTTGTTTTCTGTGGTATTTGTATGGTGTTACTACTATATTTGCGAACTATACAGATCGCGATAAAAGTGGATGTAGGTAATTAATTAATTATTTAGTTCTCAAGCTTAGGATTAAAACTAGTCCTTCGATACACACGATATAAAAAACATTTTCTATGTTACGTCAACGTCAAGGTCAGTAACAAATCTATGGCTAGGTGTTGATGAGCCCCTGTCCCTAGATTAAGCTGGCTGAAACCAGCCAAACTAGCATTAAAAAAAAGCCCCTAAATTATAAACAAAAGATCCACCCCTCCCTTGCTGGTTTTGCCTATTAAGATTGTTAGCAACGCACTAAGTCGAGGTCCGAACCCCACAGGGGATGCCTTTAGTGAACGTTGCTGACGTAGTTAGTTTGTCTATTGCTATGGGTGGAGGTCGTTAAGGTTATCACTAAAAGTCCGGTGAAACAGTCAAAGCCTGCGCTCAGGCTAACTGCGTAGATCACATCCAAAAACAAAAGGTGTTAATGAGGTGATCTAGTAGAAAATTCCTTCAAAATTAGAAATACCTCAATTTAGGTGTTATTTAAGTACATTGTACACAGTTGTAACAGGTGAGGTAAACATTTCTATTTCTTGGTACACAGTCCTAACATTGAAGCAAAAAAATATTTTTAGTTCTAAGTAGTTTAGATTTGTCTTGGGTGCCTAAATATTACTTTAAACCCGTATTCAGCAATCAAAAAGTTTATTACAAATCCTCTATATTCAAATATCTCATGATACTCCAAGAATAATTCTCGAACATCTAAAATCAAGCGAGAAACGCTGTAACTAAACCAGCCTGATATTTGCATCGTCGGGAGTCGGCAGAACAAACACGGTTCCCGTAGTAACTGCTGGTATGTAAATACTGCCGCAATGCAAACCTAGAGTTAGATATATAACCAAGACGCTTTGTGGAATCAGTTTAGTGTGTCATTGTATGTTATCTCTAGAAACTTGGATTAGAAATGTAATGCTTATACATACATAGGTACTTTGCCTTAAATTATCTTCTAATTAGCGACCAGCTGGGTTCGCACTGGTATATAAAACATTATTAATATTCAAGAATAAAATCCTTCCTCTTGAATCACTTTATCGATGGGTGAAAACCATTTTAAAATCCGTACTGTATTTTTTGAGTATATCACATTCAGACAGACATTTGTTATTATGTATAGATTTTTAATTAGATTTTTCACAAGAAAATTAATGTATTGAGAGAATTCGTTGTCACAAAAACAAACATGAGAGATTCTTATAAATTATTTTACTGTACATTTTATTTTGCAACACCTGCAACATTATAAAGTTAAAAAGGTGTTTTTTAATGCCAACATGAGGTACTGTCGCAATGAAAAACCGCACTTCATTAGCAGGGACAATTTTTAAACTTTTGTTTTCGACAAATTGACTATTTAAATAAACCGTAGACGCATCAGAATTAAACCTAGTACATACTAACGCAGTCGAAAGTAACTATCACCTACACACAACCTGAATGTTAGTTGCACTAGTAAAATATTCCTATTTAAACCACTGCAGCAAACTTAAAATTACTCTGCCTTATTACGTATCTTGCAAAAACAAAACGATCGCAATTAACAGCGAAAATTGTGCAATTATTGCTGTCAAATTGGTAATTTGCATTAGGTTATCACGATACGTTGAACGACTTGTTGTGGTCGCCCAGTGGTTCAATGAACGGTTTTGTATGCATAAGAGTGCAAATTAGAACCCATCACAGGCAAGTACCTTTGTTTTTTAAAGTTTTATGTACTTTCTTTATTATTCTAAGACACCATGGACAATAGGCGAAAAAAAACATCGTAAGGAATCCTGAATTCTAAAAAACTTCCTGCTTTATATGAGAAGAGGCCTGTGCCCAGCAGTAGGAAAATAGGATGGTATTATTACGATAATACGAATTATCAATTTGACAGTAATATTTATGAAAAATTTGCTATCTCGTTGATTTTGCAAGATACGTAATACGTCGGTTTGCTTTAGGTATGAAGTTTTGAAAACTTCCAATTTCTAGAAGCAACACAGACCTTTGATCTGTTTTCCCAATATCATGTTCGCTGGCTTGATTGGTTAAAATGGGGATTGGGAAATTGCGGTCAGCCAACCACAATCTAGATTTAAAGGCGGTTAGAATTACTGAATAAAATTTGTTTCTAGAAATTGAACTTAATTATTATAATAAATTCAAGAATAATTTAAAACTGATACTTTATTTAAATAAAAGGTCAATGTTCGGTTTTAAGTTATGAAAGAATCACAATTCTTTCTTTCCTTCAATAAAAATACAATTTTCGATGGAAAAAACTGGCCAAGTGCTAGTTGGAATCCACATGAAGAGTTCCGTACCATCGCACAAGATATAAACGTCTAAAAACAGGCATTTTTTTTTTAAAACACACGTCTTGTGTATTTTTATGCCCCCTTTAATATTTTATATATTTTCTGTTTTATTATTTGTTGTTATAGCAGCAACAAAAATACATCATCTGTGAATATTTCAACTGTCTACCTACTACAGTTCATGAGTTACAGACCGCTGACAGACGGACGGACGGACGGGCGGCGGAGGCGTAGTACTAGGGTCCTTTTGGCGTACGGAACCCTAAAAATGGCTCGAAGGACCAAAAACAATATTCACTTTTTTTGGTCTTTCATAACAGCAAATCACTGTACGTAGGAAGTAAAAATTTGGGTGTGGGTTGATACCAACATAGCTCGCTGTCGACTTTTGTGTATCCAAAGTTATTCTAAAGTATTTTGTTAACGGTAATAAAGTGAATTAGTAAGTAATAAATTTGTAAGTTAAGACCTAGCGTACACTTAAAATTTACAGTGCGCGGTACGTAAGTTAACCTATGCGCAGAACAGATTTTTAGATGTCAATCGAAGTGCGGTATGAGTACGGTATCATCTGTACTAATACATAAAGCTGAAGAGTTTGTTTGTTTTTTTGTTTGTTTCTTTGAACGCGCTAATCTCAGGTACTACAGGTCCGATTTGAAAAATTATTTTAGTATTGGATAGCCCACTTATAGATGAAGGCTATAAGCTATATAACATTACGCTGCGACCAAAAGAAGCGAAGCATAAATGAAAAATGTTGCAAAAATGAAAAACTGTTGAAACTAAAACAAGCAGACAAAGTCGCGGGAGACAGATATAAAATATATATTAGATAAAATCACTTTTAGATTTTTATTATTTATTTAAACCTGTCTAACACTTTTCTTCATAATCTTACCTGCCCAGACGACCGCCATTTTGGTTTAACTTACTTGCCGCGAATTGAACATACTGCAATAAATTTTAACTTTGGCTTCGCATCAATACTCACATCATAATAAGACTACTATGACCGTTATTTAATTAAACCAAAGCTCTTTTACAGAATTATATACCATCATGACAGGCTTTAAAATTCCTACATTGAAACAAACAGAATCTGGTCGGTTATCCTATCCAAAGACAAAAAGTAACGCAGCAAAATAATCAGCTCAAATCGCTTAACTAGAAACTCTACGATCAAGTTAACTTAATGAAACAAACGTGTAAATAATCAAATCAACACCAAAACTAAAGGTACAACCCTAAATAGATTTGAAAGTAATCCAATCACAACTGCGAACGGGCATGGCGCAAAGATTCTGGCACATAGCAATCAGCTTTGAAAATGGGAAGGTTTATGTAACAGCTTTCCACCTAGCGATGTGGGTCAGGAGGGTTTGGATAGAGGCTTCGCGGGACGTCGGTTTGTTTTCCACTTTCTGCTCGATATATGCAATCATTGATGAATTGCAAGTAGAAATTTATTTGACAGATTGGTGAAATATTGAAGAGTTCATAAGCCATATTTATTTGAGCTGTAAATGTATTTTGATTCTAAGATCTTGTCAATGCAAAGAATATGGTAAAAACTTTCAAATTTCATCAAAAGTAAGTTAACATAAATTGATTGTGAGTCCATGTTTAAAAATTATTTATTATGGTTTCGACGACCTCTGTGGTCGATTTGCGTACTGAGGTCCCGGGTTCTACATTGGGTTGGGTTCTACATTAACCCGTTCGTGGATTGATCCCTGGACGGGCCTTGTAGAAACCACTTTTCTACATTGTCTCGGGTCTGGGTGTTCGTGGTACCTTCGTTGTCTCTGATTCCACAACACAAGTGCTTTAGCTACTTACTTTGGGTTCAGAGCAATGTATGTGAAATTGTCCACATTTATTATTTTTTATTAATGGTTAAACTACCTTACAAAGGTGTTGGTCTCTAACCACTCAGCAGGACTTTGATTTTGTTATCAATATAATTTTCAACACTGAAACAAGCAAAACAGAAAGAGAGAAAACCTTGCAAAACGCTGTATAATAATAACTGCTACAAAAATCGATGACCATTAAAGGTAAGCATTTGCACACACAAGCAATACTCGCAAAAATCGAATGGTGTAACAAATCATGGTAACAGTTTTCAGGGAAGAATGAATATGAACCGATTTTATGGGAAATTCTACTTTAAAAGCGAATTCTGGAAATCTAAGCTTGATATATCGTTTTTGCAATACACAACTCATAGCTAAAATTTACAAGGTTTTTAATTATCACCAATACAAGACCTTTTGTTATCAAAGATCATTTCAACTTATACTTATCTTCGATAGATACAATAATCAGGTTTTTCTTTTTTTGTATTAATATACTGTAGTTACGTAGTGTGTACATTTACAAGCATGCAGGTTTTTAATACACAAAAAGATCAATATTGTATGGCCCTTGTGGCGTACTTTCGATAACTATAGATAAACTAGTTGTTGCCCGCGGCTCCGCCCTGTCATGCCCTTTCTTATGATCTAAGCTGACCCCATAAAAGGTTTCATAAAAATCGGTTCAGTGGTTTAGCCATAAAAGCGTAACAGACAGACAGATACAGTTACTTTCGCATTTATAATATGAGTAAGGATACGGATTACAATGAATTTTAGAACTAAAACGAAACAAACAAACATTTTTTATTTCTTCCAAAAACAAACCAAACATAAACCAACTGAAAATGAAGTTTTGTTTTTAATTTGGGAGCAAAACCCAAAACTTCACGCAAGGTGATGATAAAACGTAAATTATTTTAAAAGCAGTAATTATCACGTGTAAGTAATTAAAATAAACGGCTATTACTCGAACACCTTTATGCTAAGTTCATTTTCTTAAAACATCGTTAGGATAAGCCGAACGAATTGCTAAGTAAGCAACCTCGGAACCTTTTGCCTTAATAAATTGAATGAGAGACTTACTTGTAGCCACTACTATTGGTTAACACATGTCGAAGTTACAGGTGAAGTGATAAAAAAATTGAATCAGTGAGTTTGATGACTGAAATTTGATAAATGGCTTTAAAACTCACAGACTTAAGACAATTCGTGTGTTATAGCAGTGAATGTGTAGTAGTATATTATGCAAGCAGAAAAGTTAGGTGGAACTAGAAGATAGGGTATCAGGCTATATATGTATGTAAGTTAGTTACTTATTTGTATAAAACTTGCTTGCTTTTCTGTTTTTATTAACCTTTATTTGTTAATGTTAAACTGTATGTCCTTTAATTATTGACTTTATCACTATTAACGACAAAAAAAAAACATAAAATATCTTTGTCTTAGTATATTATGAATTTATTTTTTTATACATTGGTGCTTACTATGCAAAAAGTCAGAGTTATTCTAAAGTGATTTAATTTCGAGAATGAACTGTAAGTGAGTTTCAATGGTAAATCAATACAAATGTTTCACGTTAATTAGCCCGTGTTCTGGATGCCCTTTAATCTATTAACTTTCAATACGTTTTTACTATTTATTTGTTTTACAACTGAGGTAATTTTGTTCTTAGAAAGGCCTATTATATTTGTACTCGGAAAGAATATGTGTTGTATTTCAAGGTGATTTAAAAGTTGGGGAAATTTATGTAATAATATTAGCTATACTGATATTAGACGATATAATTATACTTTCTGTTCATTAAAAAATTTAATTTATTACAATTTGTTACACTGTCAGACCTTAAAAATAAAATCATGATGCATGTTTGCGCTAATTCCCGTTGCAATATATCTATACAAATATGCAAATAAATAAAATTGAAGTGTCTGTTTGTAATATTAAAATAACCGCTTTTTATTACATGCATATGAATGTATATACGGCACATATACCAAAATAATATTTTTTACAATTTTTGTCGGTTGGTCTGTCAGTTTGTTCGGTCTAATCTCTGGAACGGCTAGACCGATTTTGACGGGACTTTTACTGGCAGCTAGCTAATATAATAAGGAGTAGCTTAAGCTACATCTATTGTAGAAAAAATATAAATTAAATTAAACTAAATAACTTTTTTGTTAAATTCTAATATAATAGTATAAAAGTTCAAATCTTTCAAATTCATAAATAGTAATTGTAAGTACAAATAGAAAAAGGGCATCATGTATAAAAAAGTCTAGGTGATCTTGGGTCCCTGTCATCTGAAACAAATGTAAATAGATGTGTGTACGCAATCGAAGTGTGTACTGCGAACACTTTCATATTTACATTTTGGTCAGGTAAATAGTTAGTTCTAAGGTATATCTAGACTGTCCTTTATTCATTTACAGTTCGGTGAAGCAGTCTACGTCCCGGCAAGTTGCAGTAGATTAATCTTCCAAAAAATATATCTTTATTCATGGTCTAAGCGAACTCAATGATCTTCATAAAACGCCTAACAGTCTCTAAAGTTACAATCGGTTAAGACTAATGAAAACAATGAATTCAATTGTTTGCAATCTAACTTAATTGTATCCTTCTGAGTCTCGACGATCGTTCTTAAGATCTCCATTCATTGAAAACTCTTGATACTAAATATTAACCTAGTTAATTTTAATTAAACTTTTCTTAACACCACAATCTCGGGAAATTCATTAAAATTGATATAGAAAATTTCCATTCATCATTATTTCGAGTTTTGCGAGAAACCCCGGGATTCGTAATCTTACTAATTATTTTCGAATTCAAAAGCTTTCAAAGTTTCGCAATTTGAATTATATTTAAGGTTAAGACTTTTGTTAGGAAACTGTTTATTTCACACAGTAATATGCATTTATATAAATCTAGACCATTATTATATGCAAGTTGCAAGAAACGACACCTTGAAAAAATACATAGGGAAATTACATTTTGAGACTTGACTGAAAAATCCTACATCTTTTTACAACAACGCATATTTAATTTTACATGCACCTGCATATTGGCGAACTTAAATATTAATCTTCAAGGTATTCTCATATGAAATCTACCTAATAATAAGAAAGCGCCCAGATAATTGAATATATTAAGGACTGATTTTGCCATTGACAGATAATTTTATTCGTGGAACAATTTAAAAAATTTTACAGTTCTTCTTCTACCAGACGTTTATTTTATTCTCGAATAAAGATTATCGGGCGTTAGTAAAATCAGCCCGAAGCCGTTTTTGAAGACAGAAAAAAAGCGTACAATACAGAGTATTTAACCAGATACCAACCACTAGTTTAGATCTCCCAAACAATTTGGAATATATCCACCATTTTTGAGGAGCGGAATTAGGCTTCTAAATGCTCGTTGTTATTTTGGTATTCCATTAACGATAGACAGTTGAGTCAGTTCGTTCGGGCTACAGTTAACCGCGTGTTACATACCTACTATTTGCCAGTTCCATGTATGAAACAGAATTTCAGTTACAATATGGCGAATTCGCTTTCCGTTAATTTGCCGTGGTTGCAACGTTGCTGGGTATATTTTGCTTGTCCATGCAGAATACGTTTTGCAATTATACTGGTGGGAGCGAGGTGTTCCTAAAATTATTGTTTGTAATTATTGGTACGATAGAGACAAGCGTAATTGCCGATGCTTGTTACTTATTTATGAAATGATGCCTTGTGATTTGAAATTAAGAATTCTTGTTGCTACTGAGGTAATAATTATATGTTCGTTTTATTTTTTAATTTACTCACATTAAATATAGTATAGTTTTACATTTAGTTGTTAATTTGACAAAAAGCGTAATTAGGTATTTTTTAAATAGAACATGCCCATCATTGCAGCTCCTGTAAGCCAGGATTTCCAATGATGTACACCGAGTCACTTAAGCTCAGTGTGTCTGAGGGAAACGATTGATTGTCTGGAACCCGCAACCAAAATTATATAGAAGTAGTAGGTAAATAGGAGGAGTAGGTAAAATAGTTTCCATTTCCCTCCACCAAGCGGCAGATATAACAAAAGATGGGCCAAAAGCTACGAAAACAGCAAAAAAGAAGAGAAATCAGCAACTGAGATTGGACCAGTTTGCCAAGCACCACGAATAAAATTTTAGAATGAATGGGCCCTAAAATTCACTTCTACCATACCGGTATACATAATTACCAAAATATCAAAATAACATTTAATATTTTGGTAGTTACATGGTTGATATGAATTATAAACAAGAAAAAATCCTTTTTCTGCTTAATTACGAATAAATCAACTTCTACCCTAACCCATTCTTCAAACATTAACTCATATTCAGCTCCAGTAAATTTAGTTTTGAATTTGCTAATTCCAAAGCCTATAATACTCGATCTTTCATTGTTGGGTTCGCTACAATAATAATTGCGAGGTTTATGCCTCCGGCGGATTTTTGAATGGACTCCTTTCATTGGCTTCCTCGACTTAAAAACAAAAGGTGAAACCGGAGCGTAGTTTTTGTTTGTTTTGTTCTTAATTAGGGATGGTGTGGTAGTTGGGCAATTAAAATTTTGATTGACAAAAATATAAAGCATAATATTCAAGTTATTGGGAGAAATCCTGCATGGGTCACTTTTAAAGATACCTTAATATACATTTCCTCTCTCAACACAATTTACTTGGAATAAACATTTGAAGATCATATAACTGTTTACCCCTTAGACTATGATATTATACACAAAATTATGTTGCCTTTATAGTTATTGACGTTTAAAATCTGATCGCGCTGGTATGACAGAATGTTGTCAAGTTGCACTAATGAACAGAGCAAAAGATAGGATAAGCTCGTAATTAAAAGAGATAGCTATCATTGAAAACTTCCTAATTACGACGTTTTTGGGTTCTGAAAATGCGAGCGCTAAGAACATATTTTTTGTATGCCTCGTTTTTATATTTAATTTCATTGTCCATATACCACTCATCTACCCGAAGATTCAGAATTAATATCTTCTTAAAGACAATTTGTATAATTCTCTTATATAAATAAATAAATGAGGACAACATCACATACATTACTCTGAACCCAAAGTAAGTAGCTAAAGCATTTGTGTTATAAAATCAGAGACAACGAAGGTACCACAAACACCCAGACCCAAGACAATGTAGAATTTTTTTTTTTCTACATTGACCCGTCCGGGGATGGAACAAGGGACCTCAGAGCTAGCGATACCATGAAAACCGGCGTATACGCCACTAGACCACGGAGGTCGTCATATATTTGTCTCATTACATAGCCAATTCTCGTTCAAAATGTCAGTGAATGTGAACTACAGGTGACAATTTCTTTCCAAATCCTGCCTACCCCAATAGAAGGATGGCACACGCTTGGATCTCCCTTGCTATCAATTACCCCCCGGTCATGGAAACCACATGAATATGGAAACGACACTCAGTGAATTCGGTCATTAGTCTGCAGTGGTAATATTCCCGGTAAGGCTTGTGTGTTGGACACTGTTTTAGTTAAGATTTTCAATGTAAAAATGTTTTAAAGACTTTATTAGAACTTGGTTTAGAAACTGGCATCTTGTAGGTCTTTTTGGCGATTATTTAAAAAAAATCTAATCTAGTTTTTTGTTTTTTTAATAATATTGAATTTTTCAATACGTTCGACGTTAAATCTTCAGAAAAAAGCGCTGCTTGTCCTGCCCTTGTTATTATATATTTTAAAGTGTGTTTTAAAGAGCTCTTTGTCATTGTAATATGTAGAAAATAAGTTATCGAAAGCCAAAGTTGTAAATCTTATTACCGTGTGACATTATATATATATGTTTTTAATTTAATCTCGTTTAAAATCTTAATTATCGATCTATATTTTTTTAAATACATAAAACTTGTTTGGTTTATTAAGTATGAGTACACTGATAAATTAAAATCAGTGGCCTATTTCGACAAAAGTCGGTACGTCGACATGTATAATTTAATTTCATAACTATTGTTTGCTTCGTTACATTGTTTGTTTTAACTTTGATTGTGCATACTGTTCGCTTTAATAAGTTATGCAGTAGTTGCAGTTATTTTTATTACGCTTTTTGACAACATGTCTACGCACGTATAGAAATGCTCGAATTTAGGTAGTTATAACATGGATTTCCACTAGTTAACTACAATCTAAGCATGTCATTTTTTATTTACTAATACATACATTTTTTTTTAATATCTTTATTCTATTCTGTCTTACACATTGGAAAAGCTTAATATAGGGTTATTTAAAAAAAACTAGTCCTATTTACTTTATACCTACAAGAGTTTTTTTTTGTACGGAAACAGTAGTTTTATGAATTGAAGTCGTAAATTACTCCTTTAAAAGAAAGACTTAAAAGGATTATTTTTGACAGCTTATCCTCTCAATAACCTTCGCAATAAGATATTATATATGTCAATTATAATACCAATATATAGCTTTAGCAAATAAATCAATTCGATATTAATTAAATAAAATTAAGAAGAATGTTGATATATTTGTCAGTAATGGGAATATTTCTAAAGTGCTTTGCTTACGGACGCCTCTGGCAGCAAAATTACCGTCTTTTTTGTAAACCTTGGTTAATTGCTCTAAAATGACCTTTGTTTTAGCAAATAAGCCTTTTTCGTTCCAAAAATTTCTTGTTTGTTGTGTAAAACTTCAATCATGTTTTATATATTTAAGCGTCCAAATAGAAACGTAATTATACTTTTACATAATATACATACATTTTCGTAATTATACTTTTACATAATATACATACATTGTTTTAATTTAATAATTAAAATATTATCCGATGGGATTGATCATTTAAAAATATTAAATGTTTAATTTAAAGTAAGATAAATTTGATATTACGTCAAAATATTGAGAGCAGATTTACAACCAGTTATTTTTGCAGTATCAGTTAGCGTTAAAATGTGGAACGAAATTATAGTTAAGTGCATACCAATTAGTCATTAAAAGTAATTTTAGTGGCATCAAACTGTTTCCCTGCAATAATTGAAGATATGGACTAACTTTACATGTCTACTTTTAAAATCGTCATATCTTGTTCCGGATAAACCGACCTCAATAAAATGATGTAGACAATAAGATAAAGTTTTCAGGGGTGATATGAACATTTTTGTTCCAGTTTTTATTTTGTTTTTTTAATCTCTTGTTCTTGCCTACCCTTTTACCCTGATACGTTGAGGTTAGCTTTCAGTATTAAAGAATTTACCTGAATACCATCACCACTACCATACTTTACTAAGCGAATGCTCATCTGACCCTTATCTATAATCCTGCTTACTTTCATAAAGAGGTGAAATTAATAATTGAAAAGATAAATTATAAAAAATACCAAATACGCAGTCCATACCAGGAGTACAGAATCACTGTTAATTAGTGTTAAAACTAGTCCATCTGTTGCATTTATAATTGCGTGCAGTTGGCTCACAACGGGTAGGGTTTCCCAGAAGTCAAGTTTGTCATTAAGTTTAGTTTTTAATACATTCAAAATAGTTTTGAAAATAATGTGCAGTACTAAATTTTAAACTATCGCGCTGCATGTTTATAATAATATATTATGTAACGGTAATTAGCCCGAACATGCATAAATACCTTTACGCTAAACGTGTCGCCCAAGTTACGCAGGCCGTAGTCGCAAGCAGACTGATTGTTCGCTAAAAGCATAAAGGTATTTATGCATGTTCGCGCTAATTCCCGTTACATAACATATACCATGCAACAAAAACCCTGTCCGATTCTTATGAGTATTATTCGGCATCGTATTGCGTATCACATATACGTAACTATTTAATGGATTTGGGATTATTATTTTCCCCGGTGAATATAATTAAATAAAAATAAAAATTATCAAAGGTAACACTGATCGCTCGATAAAGTTCACTTGTTACTACTTACAGTTTTGTATCAAAGAAGCCGCCTGAGTGAGATATTTTTTTCTAGTACTCATGTTGAACCAGGAATACGCCTTTATTGGATCGGACAGGGTTTTTGTTACATATTTTATATTATAATAATGTTCAGGATGATCGAACGGTGGCATAGCTTATAATGTTCGCACTCTGTAATCATAATTGAACGGAAATTGAAATAAAGTAGTGTTTTATAATTTAAGCTCCAACAGATAAATAAATATGGACAACTTTACATACATTGATCTGATCCCAAAGTAGGTAAATCACTTGTGTTATGAAATCAGAGGTAACGGAGGTACCACAAACACCCAAACCCGCTACAAAGTAAAGTGGTTTTCTATATGACCCGGCCGGGGATCGAACTTTTTATCCGGAACCATCTGTATTCTATCAGAAAAAAAATGTACTAAAACAAAAAAAGGTAGGTATGCAATAAAGTGCAATATCAATGACGTCATACTCTACACAATGGAAAAATTAATGAAGGCCCCGTCTTATGCCTTGACATGATAAAGCAAATTAAAAAGGTAACAGTCATGCATTTTTCCCTCTCTGGTGATCAAATTCCTTCTTCGCGATATTGAATTCCTTCTCTCATATTTTTTTCTAACTACCCTCGAAGAACTTTGAACCGTAACTTTTGAGCCATAAGGTTGTGATTGTAATTTCAGTATTCAAGGTACGATAAGACTTGTCTAAACTCAGCTAACAGAGGTATTTGCTTTGATACTGTTGCAAAACAATTTCAAATTAGTTTAATAATACAGGGTTTATTATATATTTTGTTTTTAAATTATGAGATCAAAGTTAATTAATTGAAGTTGTATTCGTAATGAACATAAAAAAACACGACTGCCCAACTAAGGAACATTAAGGCTAAGGCGGGGTTTTAGATTTATTTATTTTACTATATCATATATCATTCCAAATTACATAAAAAATACACGTTGCTTGTATCTTTGTAAACTTTTTATAAAATCTTTTATTTTGATACCTTACTCGATAGTTTGGGTAAACACATTATGACTTATAGTTTATCGCCAAAATACTGTAATTTTTTTTGTTAAGTCACCTCTCTAGGGACACTTAATTTTTTTAAACGAATCTAACAAAACCTTAACAGCAGCTGTCGAAATCCATCCAACTGTTTGGAAGATACGAGGTAAATAGACATTTACAAATACAGAAACGTTCATATATACGCGCGAAAAACATCACCCTTCCTTGGCAGTCGGGTAAAAAATTGCTTTTGGCAAAAGGTGTAAAATATTTTACATTACTTTTTTGTATAGGTTGTATATTAAATTTTTAATTGTGAATTTTTCACCTAATTCCAAACAGTATACGTATTTTATTAAGGCCACTTATGGGTCAAACTATGCTCTAATAATTACTATGGTACGTACTCGCCTACAATATAGGCTATGCTTATGGAGTCAGGTTGTCGCTTTTCCATTAACTGATAGGAAATGACCATGCGTTCGATATTAAGTACGTTGTACGATAATAATTTTTAATAACCACTCATGTTTATTTAAATTGAAGTCTAGTAAAATTTGTAATACCTTACCTCACGAGTTCGACTCGCGACACCACCGCCGCCGCGTCATCTCATGATTAGGGACTGCTATTGAGTCTGAAACTAATCGGCCGATCCCGAGAATGCGTGAGTAAACCGTTTTGTTTCATATAAATACCTTTAAATAGTAATTAAATACAAATAGTGGAAAGGAAAAATTTAAACCTCAGGCAGGGCTCGAACCTGCGTCTACTGGTTTGTAAGTCCGTCGTACTTCGCCCTAAGACGTAACAAGTAGAAAGAGAAATTTAAACATCAGTTAATGACCTCTGTAGCTTAGTTGGTAAAGCGACTGATGCGTTAAACCAGTAGTTGAAGATTTGAGTCCTGCCTGAGGTAACAAATAAAAAAAACTAGGTTGTGTATTGAATAAATAAAACCGTGTTACAATTGAATTGAATTGCATTACGTCTAAAATAATACTTAAAATGAAGTCGAATGAATCGTTGTTGTTAAGTTTATTAACCTCGTTCCATAGCAAATCGTTTTTTCCAGCTTTCCTAATGTCGCCAGTAATTTTAGTGCTAAAATGGATTATTGTAGTATCGTAGTGTCAATTTTCATATAACATCGAAATGTCCTACCTGAACCTCTAAAAGTAAGAGAGTATGAACTGTAGGCATTAATATGAACAAGTAAAATTTTAAAAATAGTTTCAAAACAAAGCGTGCCGTTTTATTAAAACTCAAAACCCAATATTACCCTTATGATATCGGAACCATCGATATTTTCGCATAAACGTCTGTCATCGCACGTTAAATCACTTAAATCAGTAAACGGGCGTAGTACTTATAATTAAATAAAAATTGCTTACGCTCGACACAACGAGCTATTAGCGATACGCGCACTCGGTTCTTAATGTTTTTTTGAATAGTTTCGCAGTTAGCCTGAGCGCAGGCTTTAACTGCTTCACCGGACTTTTGACGAGAACTTTAAGGGCCTCCAGCAGAAGCAATAGAAAAACTAACTACGTCAGCAACGTTCACTAAGGGCACCCCCTGTGGGGTTCGGACCTCGACTTAGTGCGTTACTAACATTCTTAAGACAAAAACAGCAAGGAAGATATACTAAAAGAATACTACTGTTATCTTGGGTCGTTTATATAAATAGATAGGGTAACTGCTTAATAATTGTAATTTCTTCCGGAACATCTTAACATAATTTATTTCTACAGCTGTGCGTAAATAAAGGCCTAATGTGAACGGAACACGTCATAGTTCGCTAGTGATATGTTACTGTGCCTTTCTTATAATAGGCGCGTGTACTGGGTATGAAAAGAAAATATATATTCAGTCCACCAGATAGATAAAAAAGAAGAAAAAATCTCGTATTTTCCTTTTATCAAACCTATGAAAAATGTCAAAGTAAAAGCGCTTTAAAGTTGAGGTGTTGTGGCTTCTGACGTCACGTTTTGGTAAAATTTGCGGCAACAGGCGACGTCACGCCGCATTTCCATTTACTGTATATTCCTCATTGTTTGTTTAGGAAAAAAAATAAAAAATACATGTCTAATATTTTTTATTAATTAATCTATGAGACGTGTATATAATAAAAATAGTCCGGATTCCTATAATTTACTGTATTTTCAAATAAAGTAAACCTTTAATTAATATACGACACAATTAGAGATTAGGGTCTTCACACAAAAAAAAATATTATTTATACGTGTATATATGTATGTATTTAGAAGTGTATATTATTTATACATATCATTTAAAATATATTTTTTTAAATATCGTTTGGAATGTACAGCGAGTAAGGATGGGTGATTAATAAAATTTCCATTTGTAGATTTTTTTATACAGAATTCAACTTTTATTTTATTTGTTAGTAAATATAGATATTTTTATGTAATTTAATTTCGCTAGCGCTCAAAATTTCTGTTTAAAATTACAGGAACAGTCACAAGTAACAAAATTAGTAGCAATTAAGTGCAGAGCGTGCGAGTAACGCTGCGCGCGTGTTTGTTATTAAGCAAATATGCATTTTAACATTATTTTATAGCAAAGCGTATGTAATAAAAAGGTAAAATTACTAAAAAATACTTAACTGGTAATTTAAAACTTTATGTACAAAATTGTACACAACTATTTCTGATTCGCATGATGTTAAAAATTATTGTGTTTTTTTTTAATATTTTTTGTATACTAGCTGTTGCTGGCTGGATGCAGGCTTATCCCGTACTAAGTTTCATCAAAATCGGTTCTGCGGTTTAGGCGTAAACGTAACAGACAGACATATATAAAGAGTTACATTTGCATTTATAATATTAGTAGGTATGGATTTATTATATCAACTATCTATTATGTAAGGTGTTATGTTATTATGTTTTTCTATATATATGTTAACTCAATAATATATTCAAGAAACGATTTGTTTTGCTAACGAACGGTAGATTTTTCTAACGCCTAGATTCTATATCTTTTGATTCGTTATTCGTTAACGTGACGATCCGTCACTAGGCTGTCTCTCATCCGTTCGTAACCAGACGTCAGTTATTTGGGTAACGAATAGTTTCAATTTTTTTTATAGGAACAGCTTTTTTTAGGGCCTCGTTGATATTTTAACTGTTCGTTAAGGAAACGATTAGTTTTTTGTTTATTGGTCCCGGCCATAAGCATAACGAAGAAAATTGTAACATCCGTAATAAATGATCATGGTATTTTTAGTGATATTGGTGCTTTGGCCAGGCTATGGATTAGCGGTTCAACAGATTGTAACTAAATAAAGTTGTCATAAAATCTTCAAATGTAAAAGAGTATAATAAAAATAAAAAGAAAAGATTTTAAGAATAATAATTTTCTGTTACCATCCATATAAATCGGTGAAGGAAAACATCGTGTGGAAACCTGGATTCCAAAAATTGGAATCTGAAATCGCTAACCTGCACTGAGCAAGCGTGGTGACCAATGCTCGTTCCTTCTCATTATGAGAAGAGGCCTGTGCCCAACAGTGGGACATTTATAGGCTGGTATTATTATATTATTATTATCCATATAATACCCTGTTTTAATTGTTAATCATAAAAGCAATCTACATATTAACATTTACTGCTAATTATTTCTGAACAGATGTTATTAATCTTAAGAAATTATGTAATACAGATGTTAAACAGAAGTTTCATGTTCTTTGAAACTTTAATAAACAATGTTCACTTAGTAAAATATGAACATAATTATAACGGAAAAAATAATAAAACAGCCACTTCTGTACCTTGTACTATGAACCGTTGTGGAAGCAAGATGGCGCACTACACTGCACGTAGCGGCATCTCGCTTACACGATGACGAGAGTCCTGCGTTAAGGCGGCCATTAGACGATCAATCTGGCATCAGTTCAATCTGTCAGATTGATAAAAAATATCAAAATATCTGGATAATTCGTGATCCTTTTCAATCTAACATCAATCAACACCTTAAACGATCATTCTGACATCAATCTAACCAAAGCCAGAATGATCGTCTAAAGGCCAAAAGTCCATGGCAAAACACGCAGAATTCTCTTATTTATTACACACTTTGTGTAGAAGAATTTCTTCTCAAGTCTTGATTTATAATGGCCCAATACTCAAGCGGCAGTCAATAACCCTGCTTTCCACGGTGCGTGATATCACAGATCACCCCACACGCTCGACAGCCACGGAGAATCAAACCCTATTTTAACCGAATTAGGGTATATTTCGACTCGCGGTGGGTGCTACAGACTGGAGCAGAAGTGTCTGCGCTTTTATGGACGAGCATATATACACGGTCGACAGTGTGGGAATATCCATGATATTGCACACCGTATAAAACCACTTTAGCAACACTATCGGTTGTCTCTTTCTATTAAGAACGTCATAAAGTCTTTTGAATATATGGGGATAAATGACGCAACTTAATTTTCAATCCCCGTTAACTCTTAAGCTGTCTCTGTCATATTAAGGTGTAATACACATTTAAGAACGTCTTAAATTCAAGTTTTGTTTGAGTGGCAAGAGTTTTGCAAATTTCAAAACATTTCTATACATTGTCTTCAGAAAATGTGTTCATAAATAATGAAATACCGTCAGTAACGCATCAAGGACCGCTAATATTTCCGCGAGGAAATTGAAATATGTTAAGCTTTGCTTTTGTAGACGTAAACTCTGCTCTGAGCGCTAGGTTTAAGAGAATTATGAGAAAATTGTCATTTTAAAAGCTTCCTTAAGAATATGAAATCAATTTTTAGAACAAATTGTATTGTAATCAAAGTAAGTAAAAGAAAAGAGAAGGCATTCGATTTAAAAAAAAAAAGTGACTCATGTCTGAAGTGTTGATATTAATATTGTATTTAAAAAAAACCCTTAAGTATTAATGACTATAATTATATTAGTATGAGAGACCTATATCCATAATCCTTACTAATATTATAAATGCAATAGTAACTCTGTCTGTCTGTATGTCGCGCTTTCACGCCAAAACTACAGAACCGATTCAAATGAAATTTGGTACACGGATAGTCTAGAGCCTGAGAAAGGACTTTTGCCGCGATAACCGACATCCACACGGGCGAAGCCACGGGAAACAGCTAATAATATTATAAATGCGAAAGTAACGCTGTCTGTTTTATGGGCAAACCGTGGAGCGGGTTTAAAAAAGACTTATTATGGGCTATTGTATCCCAAGAAAGGATATAGGCTACTTTTTGACGCGACAATCGACCACCACGCGGGCAGAGCCGCGGACAGCTAGTTAACTTATAAATTAAAACTCGAAATCATAAAATTGTTCAGTTAAACATTTTATTTTTATAGGTTATAGTAATCAGAATACTCATAAAGAATAATTAATTAATGAATTCGTTATACGCTGCAAATGAACGATATACATAATTTAACGGCCAGCTTTTAGCTTTAAAATGAAAACATTTTAAAACTTTAAATATAATATTATTTGCAGTGACTATATTAATTAAATAAATGGCTATATATTCGTCGCCCCTAACAGACACAAGTTAAAGGAATTTGAACTTCAGTCAGTGAACTTTGTAGCTTACTTGGTAAAACGATTGGTGCGTTGTAGCCTATGCCGTTTCAGTTGGTTAAACTAGTAATATATATAAAAATAACCACGCTCATATCGCATATGAATACTTTCAATAACTTTTTTATATAACTTACCATATTTTACACAAAAAAAACACACTTGTAATTTTTGCATTTTTAGGGTACCACAGCCAAAGGGTAAAAACGGTAACCTATTACTAAGACTTCGCTGTCTGTACGTCCGTCTCTCACCAAGCTGTATCTCAAGAACCGCGATTGCTAAGACTGTAAAATTTTCACAAATTATGTATTTTTGTTGCCGCTATAACAACAAATACTAAAAACAAAATAAAATACATATTAAAGGGGGGGTCCCATTCAAAATACGTAATGTTTTGCCTATTTTTGCTCGATATCAATAAATGGTAAAAAAATATAGACTAAAAACGGTTACAATATAAAATTTGTGTACCTACTGTTATTTACCTAATCTATGGTACGGAACACGTGCGCGAGTCCAACTCGCACTTGGCAGGTTTTTTACAAGTACCTACCTCTAATTTTCTAGAAACTTCATTATGTAACCAGTTCCACTTAGATGTTAAATCACAAATTTATGTTGGTTAAACATAAACCTGTAACTATTTTAAAACTTGTTCAAATATTAAAAATCTTCAAATCTTTTTGCATAATACCAAGAAACAACACACCCAATAAAATACCAAATTCACTCGTAAAAAGCGAATAAAAAAGGCCAATGAATAAATGCTATCCTTCGATTTATTGTCCGTAGTAGCTTGAAGTAATGAAACTGAATAATGCATGTCAGTGAATATTGTGAGGTACGCAGGGCTGGCCCGAGGGGGTTAGTAGGATTATGCTCATATTTGGTAACATATGGTATGAGGGTTAAATGATAATGACAAGCTGTTTGTGCTGAAGTCTAAAAGGAAAAGTGTATTTGTGTCTGTTTGATTGCAACCTTCACGAGTAAACTATTTAACCAACTACTAATTTGACGACCTCGGTGGACAAGTGGCGTACACAGCAGTTTTCAAGGTGTCACCAGCTCTGAGATCCCGGGTTCGATCCCCGGCCGGGTCAATGTAGAAAACCATTTTTCTACATTGTCTCGGGTCTGGGTGTTAGTACCTTCGTTGTCTCTGAATTTCATAACACAAGTGGTTCAGCTACTTATTTTGGGTTCAGAGAAATGAGTGTGATGTTGTCCACATTTATTTATTTATTTATTATTTGATTTGTAAGGTGATAATAGTCTGGGACTTTGTGAATGACATGGGATAATTAATTTGGTAATACCTACTTACGTTCCCAATGAAATCCCGATAAATCTGCGAACTGATCTGCGCGGGAAACCTCTTCCAAACTAAATAACCTGTATTAGTCATTTAAATTGGATATACGTTTTAACATAACAGAAGTAAAATAAAATAACACAATACACATTATATTACCATTTCTAGATATACGTTTGAAGAAATAAAGTATTCCAACAAAAACATTTTCATGTAAATTGTTGCCAAGACGAGACCATGTGGCTTGCACTGTCAAAAAGTTATTAGATCTCATGTAGAGCCAAGCTTCGAACTCTACACGCCCTAACTCTACAAGCTCTTTTTTTTTATTTTTTTTTTTTAGGATGAGATTTACGCAGTTAGCCTGAGCGCAGGCTTTGACTGCTTCAAGTCACATATTTTGGCTTTTTTAGATATCAATAAAATCTAAAGTATTGCCATTAAAATTTTATAAGTAGTATGATGTATAATAAGTTCACTATTGACATCATATTCCGAGAATTTTGTTTATCTGGTATAATCTAAACCCAAGTTATAAGGGTTCAAAAAAACGACGAAGCGCTTCGAGAAAAGGTAGGTAGTGCCCTTGCGCTTCGCTTAACTTGTCTTGGCGGGGAACTACCGTGCTTCCAGATATATAATATACCTTAAGGACAGTTTTGTGTACCTACGATATGATGCAATCACGAAAAAAAATTACAACTTTCATAAGGTCTACCTCAATCAATCAACTCTTTCGATGCACTGCTGAACAATGACCTTTTTTAGTAGAAATACCTATTGTATCTACGTCCTTGCGTAAACTTATGAATTTCTGTAAAACTGGTTGTAGCCCTTGATGGCTAAAATTGAGAAAAAGACGCTTAGATGCAACTACCAACCCTAGTGCCATACAGAACCGTGATCACACAACGATTAGATTTTCATGAAGCTTTGACTGCGTGGGTGCGCTTCCAACGATCAATAGCAAAGATAGGACTCTTTTCATATCGACTTAAAAAGGAATCCGATTAGATATCGCTCTCAGAAGATTGCTTTGGCACGGCATTAATGGGGAACTTCTCTATGACTTGTGGGAAAATTATTTTATTACTATAGATACCATATGTCCACATTTGCTCAGTTGTGGGTAATTCAAATTTGGGATTCGGGTTTGCTCGTGTGGTGATCAGTGTTTCTTTTTCTGAGGATAGGAAATTTACCTCGCTTTGCCGTATTTTTAGTGGTTTTTTGTATATGAATATTTGTCGTTTGACGATCTCCGTGGTCGAGTAGCGTACACATCGGTTTTCAAGATGTCGCTAGCTCTGAGGTACCGGGTTCGATCTCCGGCCGGGTCAATGTAGAAAACCCCTTTTCTACAAGGTCTCGGATCTGGGTATTTGTGGTACATTCGTTGTCTCTGAATTCCAAAACACAAGTGCTTTAGCTACTTACTTTAGGTTCAGAGCAATGTATGTGATGTTGTCCATATTTATTAATATTTAATATTTATTAATATAATAACTATATTTGATACAAAGTTTTAATTACATTAACTGTTTTTTATAAAAGCTATTTCATAAAGTATATAAAAACGAAATTGTAACTTAAAAATTCTATGTTAATCTACGACGAGAAGCTGAAAAAGAAAACTATTAATTATTTCTTGAGGAAACTAGATGAGTAGATGCTGTAAATTTACTCCCTTTGAGAGGTTCCATGAAGTACCTAATGTATAATTAACAAGATGGGATGGACAAGGATTTTTTTGTAAAATTTCTTCAGAATTTGATAAAAAGAAAAATGATTTCAGAAGTCACGGTACATCACTATTTATGCTTAATTTTGATCAGAGACTGCGTGAAAATATAAGGTAAGTAAATGTTTTTGACTCTAATGACTCATACACTGTAATGTAGGGAAGAAAAAAAGTTTTTTTTTCTAAACCTTATTTTTTTTTGCCAATGTTGGAAGAATTGACTGAAGATATATATGACGCACGCTATACTATATAGGTATGTAGGTACAATGATAATATATATAAAAAATAGGCAGATAATAGCTATCTCTTTAACTTTTACTTACGTGTTTATTATATCTTTTGTACTATTTATTAGTGCAACTTGAAAACATTTTGACATAATCAATTTTTAATTTAGGTAACTATGAAGGTAACATATCTCGTGTGAAATATCATTGGTTAAGCTAAGTATATAGCTACAATAATCGTTTCTTACTCTTGATTAACTTAACTAACACCAAACGATATACGAACGAGCCCACTAAACGAAATGCTCTCTAATTGATTCCGTTACCCAATAAAAACTAAACGCAAAAAGAAATACTTTGATACCCTTAATGTGGGCACGATGAAGGCCGATTTGTTTCACCATTCAATAGAAAGAACCTGTGAGGAGCTATTAAGTTAATCCGCTTAGAGTTTTACCATAAAACCCTCTTCTTAACGACAGACTGCATCATTAACTCATCCATTGCTCCTTACATTCAGATAAACGATACTCCATCGAACAAAACCAGCAATGGATTTGGAGTACAGAATTTCTTGTGAGATTTTTTCGGTAATTAAAATCCGTTGACGGTTTTGTTGTGAGGTGGTGGGAAGGCGACAGCACGCAGCAATCAGTGCTAAGTCATTTCATTGGCCGATAAGGAGGCTACTTTGTAAGGATAAATTAATATTATTCGAGATTGGAACTGCTCGTCGAGATAACGCGGGACTTCCTACGTCTTACGTCTAAGGCTCTATGATATTCAGAATCCTTTGCTTTTATTATCTGTGTCAATATTAGTACCTACAGCGAGGCGGAGCGATTATGGAGTTATAAGATTAAATGTGGTTTGTTGAGAATAGATCGAATGATGAGCGGAAAAGTGTATTTAAAGTTTTTCGTTTTTATTGTAGTTTTATGGTTCCGAACCCAAATCGTGCCAAAGGGGTCCCCATTATTAGGCTTAGGTCTTCTCTCCCCTGTCCATCCGTCTGTCTGTCAGCGGGCTGTATCTCATGAACCATATTATTTGAACAGTTGAAATTTTCACTGAGTGTATTTCTATTGTCGCTATAACAAAAAATAATAAAAAGTACATACTGTTGTATATTTATCTTAAACAATGGTTCGGATCCCTTCGTGTGAGAGTCCGACTTGCAATTTACTGGTTTTTTGTTATTAGCATAGAGTTACAGAATATGTTATTTATTATTCTGTGGTAAGAGTGCACTTGTTTTGTTTCCTAGCCAATGTTGTTCCACGTATAAGCGCATGCCTCTTCTAAGACCTTCCATAATAAAGGCTGAGTGAATTACATGATTTAAACATAAGACCTTAACCAGAGATCACCGAATTTCTCGCTAAACAGTAACAATCTGATCTTGCTATCTGATCCCAAACTAGGCAGAGCCTGTGTTATAGCAACCAGATAACTGATAAACATAATTATATACCACTAAATACATACATATTTGATACTAGCTGTCCCCCGCGACTTTGTTCGCGTGTTTTAGTTTCAACGGTTTTTCATTTTTGCAACTTTTTTCATTTATGCTCCGCTCCTATTGGTCGTAGCGTGATGTTATATAGCCTATAGCTTTTCTTAATAAACGGACTATCCAAAACAAAAAGAATTTTTCAAATCAAACCAGTAGTTCCTGAGATTAGCGCGTTCAAACAAACAAACTCTTCAGCTCTATAATATTAAAAAAAGTATAGATAAATTACACCACACAAATATTTGTCCTGGGTGGGAATTGAAACCACGACCTCGGGTTTAGCAGTCAGGGTCACTAACCACAAGACCAACAGGCCAGTCAATTGCATAATCAATGAGTGTAAAAAATTACTGCAAAATAAAATAAATACAAATCATTAAAAGAAACGAATACTTCGTAATAATAATAAAACAGACGTAAAATATTGCCTCCGTTTTGAATATATTATGTTAGTAAGTAATTTGAATTTTATAAATGTAAATTACATGAACTCTGTCTTCTATTTAAAATTATTCCCGGAAGTTTCAATGTACTGATCTCTGTTGTCTGACAGTTAAATGAGTTATATTTTTCAATGCGGCTTTCCACTTTCTTTGTTTGAGTGACGAGTTTAATTAGTTAATCCGGTACGCATTTTAATAAAGCTGTTTTTTGTCTGAAAACTTTTAGTGAGGTTTATCGAAAGTTTAAAACATTAATTTTTAACTTACTCATTATTAAATATTTATTATTAATTATTAATTTTTTTGACAGATAATTTCCCCGATTCTGTTAAGCTACACTAAACTTAATTTAGGCCATCGGTATCATTTTTAATTGTACACAATTCGAAAAGTACACACGAAAATTAGAGCTGTCAAATTTAGTTTTGACTAAAATTCTCATATAAATCTACCGACACGCAGAAACGTGTGGACTGAATGAAACACAGTGATGTTCAAGGCGAAAATTGGTTTGATTTTTCTGAGTTAGTTGTTGTCTGTTGCCGTCCTTTTGTCACGCTGTATATTAGTAAAAGAGAGCAATGGTTTAGTTTTAATTTAGTTGGTATACAAGGGAATCGGCGCTATTACGTATTTTTAATAATCTACACAAGATATTGTAAATGTCAGTTATTTCTGTATCTATATAGGTACATTGGGATAGTTAGGGCCTATTAAAATTGCCAGCTATTTAATAAGCCTCTATTATCAGTACCTTCACTTCGCAGTTTAGGTACGTCTGACCGACGCGCCTCCCGGGCAGGCTTATGTCAGTAGGTTACAACTAGCTGCGTCGCAAGTAATCCTTTTATTAGATAGTTATGTTTTCACATGCGAAAAGTCTACAACAACAGAGTAACGCGTAAGAAGAGAGCGGCAATGTTTAGGTAAATATCACGTTAGGCATTAAACGCTTATGCGAGCTGAATTGCACTTTATTTCTTCGCAGCTAGAGTCGCTATTTATATCATATATTTCGCGAAGTGATCCTTCTGTACGTAGTACTATTAATTATTCTGTTCTATTACGATTCGGTAACTCATTTTGTATATATAATCCTCATTAAAATTGTACCAGCTTCAAATCCGTACTAGAAATACTATGGGTTTGCCTTTAATCACATAACATTTAAAACTGAGTTACAGTGAGGGGCACTCGGATTCTCTAGAACGTTCCATTGTTTATATAGCACTCTGTACGGTAATGATTTAGTCGTGTTTGTGTTGCTTCTTCAATATAGAGCCAGACGTTTAGGATATGAGGAGAGAAAACTAGAGAAATAATGTGATTATCCATTGCTTTCGTTAAGATGAAAGTCATATTATTTAAAATAGGTTCAAAATAGGCTATTCAATATACTTATCCAGTTTTTTTAGGCCAATCTAATGTAGATATGATCCAAATGCACCTAGCTTACAAGTATCAAATTTGGGAAAAAGTAACGGCATATATTATACTAGCCCAAACATTTTTCGTATTTTTACTTTCTCTTTCCCTTATTGTACCTAATAATTCATTATCAGTTAAGAAAAGTATATGTAAGTATAAAATGGGTTAGACATATTAAGCCAGCTTCCCACAGTGCGCCGTATCACGGATCACCCCGCACGACCAATGACGACGGTAGCCAATCAAACTCAAATTTAACCGACTTTTGGTTGGTATTCTTCGACTCGTGGTGGATTGCGACGGACTGGGGCAAACGCGACTGCGCTATCACGGACGAGAATCTTTCCACAGTCGGCGTTGCGGGTTATTTCGTGGGAAGCCGGCTTGATGTCCGATGATCATTATTGTCAGTCATTATAAAAAAAAAACAATAATTTTGTTCAACTAATTTCTTGAACAAACATATATATATTTTCAACTATTTTATGGCCACTGAATTGACCATACATTTTAAAACATATCCTTTAGCCGGTAGAAGTCAAGTGAAAATTCTATCCCGCGGGAGTAGAAGTGGCCAATTCGGAAATCCACACATAAATAGTAAATATTTCTTCTAAATATTTTATTTTCCAGGAAAACTACATCGGATATGGTATTTAAAATTAAAAAGCACACGGCGTAAGGCTTTCGGAAGTCTGTAGAATTCTAAACATCAATTCTCTTACAACTTAATTTATTTACTAAGTTTTACATCAACGGTTCTCAAGCTGTAATCTAAGGGGTATTGGTTACTGGCCCGAGAAGTTGTATTTGTATACATTTTGCTAAATATTTAGTAAGACCTGTGATCTATGTACCTACTAATCGGTTATGAAATTCAACTAATTAAAAAAAGATAATTAGGTACCTACAGGATATTATTATAATAATATTTTTTATTCACGTTTTTACCATTTCATATAACAATGTGTTGAGACAAAAAGCTAAAGATCTGAGAGCTAAAGATAAGAGTATCTTTAGTTTATTGAAACAATTATTCTTTAACTTAGGTAACTTTAAGTGATAATTGGATAGAGATCTAAGTCTAATAATAATAAAAAAATATTACATTAAATATAATTGCATTAAAATAATACCTAATATTTAAAACTAGTTTTATAGTCAAAATGTTGAGAACCTCAGCATTTAGAGTACCTACTGATATTTATATACATACTTTGAAATACGATTTCGACTTGTCCAAACTTTGTTGATATAAAAACAGGAATTTGTGACCACTGTTTGTTATTTTAAATCCAGTTTGCAATCAAAAGACATTGACTGAATTAGATTATGCACTGAAGGATTTAAAGCTAACTTGTCTCATGAGAATAGATTATAACAAAGTTAAAATCAAAATCAAAATATTTTTATTTCGAGTAGGCCTTTTCAGGCACTTTCAAAACGTTAAATGACTTTAGTTGCGGTTCCAAAATGTCACTCCTATGGAGAAGAACCGGCAAGAAACTCCATAGGTTACTCTTTTAAAAAAAAGGTAATATATTGATACATAAAAAAGAAATACAATATCTTAAAATATGCGACAACAACGTAAATAGCAAAATGTAGTAAATATGACAACAAAAATGGAAGAAAAATAAATAATTAAAAAATCGTACATTTTACTTCAAATTACATTGTCGACACATTAACAATAGTCTGATGCCTGAAGGACAATAGAAAAAAAAAAAAAATATATAAGTGAAAAAAAAAGTAGTAATTTACATATAATAATAGTGATTTGCCAGTCAATAAACATAATAATATTACTAACTTTAAACTATAGCATTGGTGGTTTATATGTAATAATATTATTTATTTATTTAAAACTTTATGTTCGAAATGGCACACAAGGTGGACTTAATGCCACTAGGCATTTTCCGAAATTCTACTCCGGTAAATAAGAAAACTACATTGAGTTGAATTGAATATTATCTAACGGGATTTAGCTTAGACATGCATAAATACCTTTGACGTTTCGCCCAGGTGACTCCGGCCGTGGTCGCAAGCGGACTGAAGATGCGGTGTCATCGTTTCGCGCGTGAAGTAGATGATTTTTCATCTACCCCCAGTTCTTCACCTACCCAACACACTACAATGACCGAGTCCGTATTTTGTACATAACCAACTTTGCTTTGAATTATGATGCTGACAGTTAATAGCCGTCCTTTACCGATTTAAATTTGGATGTTTCTTGTTTTCAATCGCTCTTCACACACAACTCTCGAGTGAAAGTGGCGATCGGTGACGAGGACTTGAGAGCAATGGAAACTACTTTGAATGGATTTTATCTCGGTTTGTATTTTGATTTTAGTTCCCGACGTTTCGACGCCTTTCCAGGTGTCATGGTCAAGGGCAAACTGAGGTAGTATTCGTCTTGACAGTTGATGTTGCTCGTTCTACCTTCATATTTCAATTAATTATTTGTATTCCGACCTACGCAATATGAGCTCACTGTGTCATGAGGTCTTGCAGCGCTGCTCTTGAAATTAGGGTACTTTTACGTAATTATGTTCTTTTATGATTATTATACACTAATTAGTCTCCATAGATACCATCTTAGGATCAATTCATACTATAGCAGAGTTGAAGCGCATCGAAGCGTCAAATTCTTTACATTTTATTTATTTCATTTAAAGGAACGCGAACGAGCGCTATATTATATCCACTACCGCTTCTCTCTAGGGGTGAGGGTTGGTCAAGATTATGTGAATGACAGTTGTTTAAATTTATACCCAAAGCATCGTATACATTGTTTTTAAAGAGGTCATCAAATAGCTGGCGCAGTGCAGATGCAGACAGCTGCAGTACCCTTAGTTTACGATATTGCATAAATTGCATCACTGTATCTATGTAGCTTGTATATTAAATTTATTGTAGATAGATTTGCGCTACCCTGACTATAATACCTATTCATACTAATATTATTAATGCCAAAGTCATTCTGTTTGTTTATAGGGCTTTCACAAATAAACTGAAGAACCGATTTTGAGCAAGCTTGAGGCTGCCCGCCCATCCAATTATCAAACACCCAAACCCGAGACAATGTAGAAAAGTGGTTTTCTACATTGACCTGGCCGGGGATCGAAACCGGGACCTCAGAGCGGGCGACACCTTGAAAACCGGTCGGTACGCCACTCGACCACGGAGGTCGTCAACCCAAGTCGACTTCCAGTTTCCTTTTGGTAAAAAAACCTATGCACTTTAGGGACTGCACACAAAAAGGTAAAATCATTTAGCACTTGAGTTGTTATTAGTTATATTAATGAAGTTTTATTATTCATTGATATTTTGCGATTATCCGGTGAAAATGTTTTGTTATTAAATGTTGAAACATGACAATGTTTGCATGTTTAACCATTGTAATAGAAATATGCTTAATATTCGATTGGTTTGAACGAGCGTCGAATATTATAATTGACTTGTGGTTTATTGTGATTTGTGTTTATATAGGTGATGATATTGTTGATGTTACAGAGGGTCTATTGTACTCAATACTCAATTCTTTGTTAGCATTCCATAAGTCAAATACAGGTGGTACATTTATGAGCTAGAAACATTATGGACCCGGTAGGGCACAGCTTAAAGAAGTTGGAGAGATATGCAGCTTATTACTAAAATTATAATTTTTATATCTTAAATACTTTCATAAAACTATTTATTAATAAAAATAATATAAAAATGTTTTGAATGTGTGTGTGTGTGATTATATGTGTGTGTATGTGAGTATATGTGTTTGTGTGTGTGTGTGTGTTTATGTATATAACGTATAGGTAGAGGGGCTTATTCCTAAAGACAGTAATTTATATGAATTGTTTGCATTATCTTTTTATTAATTTATCATCGTTGTATTCTTTTATAGTATAGTAGCATTTGGAATGAAAAAAGTTCTTTAATTTGTTTATAAATAGATTAGTTTTCTTTTCATCTTTTATTGTTTTTGGTAAGTTATTATATATTTTAATTGACATAACTAGTGGTCCGGACGAATGTGTTTTTGGTTTGGATGTAGGTAAATTTAATCTATTTTTGTGTCGTAAGCTGTATTTATTTTGAATATCTTTCCGGGTAGTATAAAATTCAGGGTGATGTCGCACAAATTTGCATACTTCTAAGATGTACAAACAGGTAAGTGTGAGGATTTTATGCTTTTGAAATAGTGGTTTGCAGCTGTCTGTCTGTTCAATATTGGTTATTAATCGGATGAGTTTCTTTTGTAAGGTGAAAATGGTGTGAGAATCTGTACTAATGTGTACATTTGTTATTTAAATTCTGCTAAATATATTGGGTTAGTAAAGTACTGATTGAAAATAATAGCATTTTATTTAATGATGTGATTGTGTTTTGTTTCTTGTTTGTTAAAGAACATTATTTAAAACACGTATAGTATCTTTTTCTTTTGTTAAAAAATTGTTAAATAAAAAATACAAGTGAATTATTTTAGGCATAAGGTACAATTAATACAAAAATCAGAAGAAGAACTTTATGTAAGAAAACCACGACATTTTCTTTCACACATTTGGGAAATACTTACTTACCAGTAATTTAAAAATAGATCTACTTCTTTTTATCGGTAGTACTTAATTATTCTATGTATTTTGTTAGTTTCAATTAAAGTAGGTATGAGAAAGTTAACTTGTAGTGTAAAGACAGCTTCCCACGGTGCGCGATATCAAAGATCACCCCAGACGGCCAACGATCACGGACAGCCTCGAACCGCGAAGTGCGTGTTGAGAATCAAACCCAATATTAAACGACTTGGGTATACTTCGACTCGCGACCGACCGGGGCAGACGCGTCTCCGGTATCAAGGATGAGCACTTTACCGTGGTCGGCGATGCGGAGTGATTCGCTAAACCGCGGACCTTAGGACGCCGAATAAATAAAGTACTAATTTACGAAATAAAACAACAATAAAGATACTTCAAACATTTATTTCACAATTCAATGACTAGAATGTACGATGACTTAATCTAATGTCACATTTACATCGTCGAAATTCCAAACTGTTGGCCAACAGTTCGAAATTCAAAGATAGTTCCTACAACTACCATTAAAATTAATTTGGCAGTTACTACGAAAGGTGACATGTTTTGGTAATTGGAAACAATTTGAATTGAGAATCCTGGAACGTCATGTTTGACAGTAATGACGGTTATTTTCTAATCGAATTTGATTATTTTGTAATCATAGGTAAAGCCCTTATTACAATTGCCTTAATTCTGTCTGTACTGAATTTAGGCAAGTGTATTCACATTCAGTCTTTATAAATGCGAACATATTATACATTGTTTATTTTAAGACTTTTAAATTAAAAGACACGTAAGGCAAGTGCAATAAAGACATTAGATAAAACATTTATAAACAAAAGCCGTCTGTATTTTCAGACAATATTTTGTAAAAACCATACTTAATACTTCTATAAACAAATCTGAACAAACTGCAGAGAGATTTCAACAAACTACCATCCGATACAGTGCGAAACGTGCAAAGACTTTAAACAAAGGAAACTGGATCACTTAAGGAAACGTCACAGAAACTCGGAACTTAAGACATTTGGAAAACTGTCGCGTTCCAGATACAATACATTCTGAACGGTATTCCAAATGAATATATTTTAAACAGAATTATGCTACAAGTTCTTTTAGTGCAGTATTTTTCTTATTGTACAGGGACGTATTTAGTTTTAGAAAATATTCGATAAATGATCAAAAATGTAGGTATATTTAATTTTCGTGTTGAACAATCTATCCATAATTTGGAGTTTACGATTTTAATTTGAATCATTAATTCAAAAAGGTGCGAAATTGAATTTTATAACTGATTTATTAACCTGAAGCTCAAGTGAAGTGTTAGGACAACTTTTTGAAATAATACAGAAAAAAAAAAGTATTTTGGAGATTTAAACATGCTCAATATTCATTGAATCTGAATTTGCATGCTCATCAAACTTAATAAGAAATATATAATAAAATATGATTTCCCAACTTCCGTACCACATTTTTTGCAAATAAAATATATTTTTTTGTTAAAATAGTTTTGCAAAAATACCAAAACATATCACCACATAATATCATTAATTTTGACACGAACATTTAAAACTTATGATCTACATTTAAACATCAGTCTTTTAATAAAGATACTTGGAGACAGTTACATTATGCTCTTATTTCTTAAATAAATTAGTCAGTTTTAATAAATTCAAGTAAAAAAGGGCAGTGGATTAATTACATTTTTATAAAGAATATTCATTAAAGTTGATAGGTTGACCTTTAACTGTTTCAACTTTGTTATCAAGGGAACTTACCTTTAATTTTTTAGCCGATAAATTAAATTAACATCAATATAATTATTTTCCAGCAAATGGGGTAGATGACAATTTGGCTGTCCGCCAGGTGGATTATTAAAAAATATTAGACACATTTTTTTTATACGTAATTAAAACGACGATGATACAATAAATTGGAAAGTCGTATGACGTGATTTCATTATCTGCAATTTTTAAAGGAAAGAAAGTTAAAAATTAAATTGTTTCATTTTTCTTGCATGATAATTAATAGTTAAAATGTCTCTAAGAGACTGTAATATTATTTATTTGTCGTTTAAAAGTTTTTTGCCACTAACATAGATCTTTGAATATCATTGATTTTTTATTTAAATTATTAATTAACACTTGAGTTTTACTCAAATCTGTACTGAAATAGAAACGATTTGGCACGTTTATAAGCAATGTACAGCAGTTTATGACAATGTTAGGTTGAACGTAGATTCTATCCATTTTAGAGGCCATAAATAATTATTGATTCGTTTAAAAACAATTGTCACGATATTGCAAGAATTTACAAAATTTTATTCTATAATTTTTGAGTTTAAGACCGTGTTTTAACTTCTTCAGTTTTATTAGACGGCTTTTAATAACGTGTTTAAACAAGACTTAGCACGTTCAATGACCCTTATCAAAGAAATGTTTACGTCTCTATTTTTTTTTGCATTAACATAACGTTGTACTGGTCTTATATAGGTATTAGTCCAGTTACAACGCTACTGGTTATAAATAGATACGTAAATACATTTACATCAAAGTATGAAGGAGTTCAAAATATATCTAAATATGTATAAAACAAAGTCCTCCGCTGCGTCTGTCTGTCTGAACGAGATAAACGCAAAAACTACTAAACGGATTTTCATATAATTTCCAGCAATGGATAGAGCAATTCGTGAGAAAGGATTGTGTGTATAATTTATTTAATGTAATGTCTACTTGTGCAAACCTGGGACGGGTCGCAAATGTTAGTTCAAAAATGAATCTTACTGCTTTAACATAAGAGCGTTGTCAAAGTACGTGCCAAGTAAATCTAAACTCTCAATTTTCGATAGTTACACAGTATTTATAGTACTATAGTACTACGCTGAGAGTCATTTGTTTCATTTTATATTCTTCCAAAAGAAACTTTAGTATTCAATCAATACTTCATTTGTTTTATTTTTATTTCACTACATTGATATTGTCTAAGTCCAATTGATTTAAAACAACAAAAAATCACATATTAATTATAAATAATATTAGTTTTAAGTTAAGAGTACATTGATATGCTTAATTATGAACTGATTGTGTATAAATTACAATTATCTAAATATTTTTATGTTATATTTATGTATAATTTATTTATTTATTCTTGTTATCTGTGGTGTGGGGTTCGACAGTGACCTGTAACAAAACATAATATATTGTTAAAATTAAATTTTTCACTTACCACCATTTTTCACCTACCCCAATTTTATGCCGACCTAAACATTAGCACAGGCATCAATATCCTATTATTGTACTTCACACACGTAAGACCACGAATAGTAATTTCAGTGGCACCTAATTAACAATCCACGTTAGTTCTCTAATCAAACTAATTACGGGATAGTCTTCAATTAACTATAAAATGATTTGGTAGCGTCATTGGCAGGTCATTACCGCGTGGTGTATAATATTGGCGCGATATGTAATTCGATAATCCCTTTGTGGATTTCTCTAACAGGGAGCTTTATTGTATTGTTTAGAGCATATAATTTACATTTATTATTGTTGGATAGAATTGAATTTGTTTTCTATAAAGTAATTTTTTAAAATCGCTAAAAATAAATATATTTATTTGCGTAAAATATTTTATAAAAAGATCATTTTTGAAAATATGTTGCACGTGTTTTGCTTTGCAATTTTGAGTTCTAATTGATAGGCACAAAGTTTTTTAAAGTGCGTTAGTTCTCAAATCGAATTCTTTTTTTATATATTTTACAATGGATTCCTTATGGTACTTTGTTTTCCTAGGAACACAAAGATTAGTTCATCCCACCGTCTCTTCAACCATATTACAAGTGTGATAAAACTTGACTTTACTCTACATAAACTGTTGGTATATATCGCGCTCGCTGCGGTTCGTTTTTGGATGGGTAACCATTTGTGAACATACCGAGACCCCTCCGTGCCTCGATAAGCACGTTAACCGTTGGTCCCCACTGTCATACGTTGATCTTTGACAGTCATTAAGTCATTACAATTCTGACAACCAGTCTTACTTTGGGATACTGTTACTCAGTAAAAATGGGTTGTGGATGTCAGATAGGCAGTCGCTCCATGTAAAATACGGTATTCAGCCGAGTCCGGTAAGTCTGGAAGCTGACACCAACATAGCTTGGGAAAAGGTAAGACAGAAGAAGAAACTGTTGGTATATTTAAATATATATATTTTGTACTTACGTTTCGGCATCACAGACACTGTAGCCTTAGATGTACTGTCGCTGTCATCAGACTCGGAACGTGTCTGGAAACTTGTTTCTGTTGACAAAAACATGTTATCAAATATTTTATAGCTGTCCCCCGCGACTTTGTTCGCGTGTTTTAGTTTCAAAGGTTTTTCATTTTTGCAACATTTTTCATTTATGCTTCGCTCCTATTGGTCGTAGCGTGATGTTATATAGCCTATAGCCTTCCTCAATAAACGGACTATCCAATACAAAAATAATTTTTCAATTCGAACCAGTAGTTCCTGAGATTAGCGCGTTCAAACAAACAAACAAACAAACTCTTCAGCTTTATAATATTAGTAAAGATTATTATATCATTTTAAATTATTTGTTTATTCATGTCCCTATATGCTTATAGACAAGAGCCAATCTAAACATAATAATTTATTCGGAATTTAATCCAAATATTTCTGTCATAAATTAGTTCAATGATGCACCTATTGCCATTTATCATACCCATTTCTATCACTACATTTTTTTTTCTTTTGCTACAGAGAGAAAATAAAAAAATATAATCCTTTCCCAAACAATGTTGGGATCAACCCCTAGTCACGCCGTATTCATATGAGTATTTTAATGGGAACAAAAGCCAAAAAGTTTGTATTAGGTATTTGACCACTATCGGATTATTTATTTATTACTAATATTTTCAATAATAGTATTAAATTGAAGCAGAACTGCAAATAACATAAAAAAAAATAAATATAAATCCATTCTCAAAAATCTTTACGACCCAATCTATACTATATATACTTATAATATTATAAATTAATATTCTGTCTGTTTGTCTGTTACGCTTTTACGGCTGAAACACTGAACCCGTTTTTGATCGTACTTGGTATGGGGTAAGCTTTGATCCCAAAAAAGGATATAGGCTTTTTAACGCAAAAACGCGGTTGGAGCCGCGATCAAAAGCTAGCACACAATAATTTAATCTAATCACTATAAAACACAAAGAGATAAGGTCACAAAATTACCCGATTTAGGACCCAAGTCGTTTGGAAATCTAATAAAAACGAACTTAAACATTGTAAGTTACAGAACATTGGATAACATTAACAACGCCTTCGTAATTAAATAAAGTTTAGAAGACGGTTCTTAGGACAAGTAAAGAATGTGTTTGTAGACATGCGTATTAATAAAAACACTATTTATTTTGTAAACGTAAAAAATATGACAACCGAAAATATATAGGTATCAAATATAATATGTAGGTATGTATGCATTTTTTTATGTGCTTAATGGCTCAGTTAAACTGTCTTAACATATAAAAAAATGTATACGATGTCAAAATAACCATTCGTTCTCACATAACAGCTATAGCATTTGAAACAGGCGCCATCTCTTCAACCATTCAGTTTGTGATGTCAAAATAACGTCAGAGTGTATTTTGTATTTTCAAAATAATGTCAATGGGAACTTGTACCTTGACGACACAATGTCTAAATTCATAAATCCCGCATATGTATTTTGATCTATTAATTTTTATTTAATGTTATTGAAATATTAAAATTAAAAACTAATCATTACGTTATGAATTAAAACTAAAATAGCATTCGATGTGAGAGTTCAAAACCAAATCGGTGATTATGGATATTCCATATTATCTATACTAATATTATAAATGCGAAAGTAACTCTGTCTATCTGTCGCGCTGTCACGCCAAAACTACTGAGGCGATTTAAACGAAATTTGGTACACAGATAGTCGAGAGCCTGAGAAAGGACACATAGGCTATCATTGTTTTAGTGCACACGTTTCTGCATGTCGGTAGATTTGTATGCGAGTTTTAGTCGAAACTAATAATTTGACAGCTCTAATTTTCGGCTGTCCTTTTCCAATTGTGTACAAGCGAAAAAGACACCGAAGGCCAAAAATAAGTTTAGTGTGGGTTTAGCATAGCATAGCAATCGGGGTCAGTAACTGTTTATATTTTAACATTCTTTATAATTAAGTACAGATAAGTTTTGTTTTAATTACATCAGAGTAAATAAATATACGTACTTTTTGTGCACATTTAATCTACACGAACGAACCTAACATAATCCTCTTTATTTTAAATTGGAACTTTTTCCGAAACTTGACGGAAGAAGCGTCATCAATTTTATTAAACAAGATCAAGATTAATGGTTTAGCGAAGCCTTGGGCTGTGAAATAAGCGATAAGGAGTTTATAGGCAAAGAGAGTGATAGCATAATATGTATTTGGAACCTTGTATTTTCTTAGGGATCGAAGAAACCGTGTAATGGAAGTTATATGGTATAAAAAATTCTACAAGGGTTGCTAGAGCCGCATCAGACCCCTTACTCTTCAATTAATTTAAATTCCAATACAGTTCCAATGCAAAATTGGTATTAGTTTACCGAACAAGTGATTCAGTTTTCTTGAAAATAAATACTATCAATGGAAGGAACTAACTGGAAACTAAATATTGAATATAGGGGCTACATTGCAATAACGAGTATAATATGTATATTTAAACCTAATATTACCAGTGATAACATTATAATTGGGTTTTCTAAAAGTTTTGTAAAAAACGTTGGAAATATAGGCTGCCATACATTGATCTTTGATATGCTTAAGGGTCGGCTCAAATGGGCCACCGTACACAGCTACCAGTGCCAGAGAAAGCGGCACTTTTTCATTTTCCAGTCAGTCCATTAGATATCTAATAAAAAATATTAGAAACGTATGTTTTGCTTTTTCAAAATAAAGTTAATAAATCAAATCAAATTTCAAGAGTGGTGACTAATGTCGTCAAGATTGTGCATAATTGTGACGTCATGCGACATTTCACAATGTATCGTCGTGAGTTTAGGTTACTTAATAAAAGAAAATACGTGTCTAATATTTTTTATCAATCTATCTGATGGACATGAAAGAAATAGTCATCTACCTCAGTGGGTAGATGAATATTTTAATTTAGTTTTGTTTTAGATTTAGTTATCAACAAACTTTAGTTTTTATTTATTAAATAAAAGTTAGAACAGAAAAATACTCGATGGCATCCAGAGCTTTATTTTTTGTCCTACATTTCAACTACTTGAACAAACTAAGTATTATTCGAGAAAATAAGACTTTTGAGAAGAAAACGTTGAAGAAAACCTTGTTAAGAAAACTAGAGCTTTTCCCTTTGCAGAGGAAATGATAGGTAATTGTAAACTACAGAGGTATATTATTTGTTGACTACGTTTGTAAATTTCTATTCTAAGCCCTTATAACCAGAATTGTCTATTGGACAGGTGTACCAATAAAACATATTTTATTTGCTACTTTATTAGTTAAGAGTTTAGTTTTAAGTGTATATATAGTTAAGTTTGTATATGTTTAAAAGTGATTATTGTTAACAAATAATTATACATATTTTTTGTATTAAAGTACCAACTCAGTTATACTCAGTGTGTTTACACGAACAATTAGCTCATACACGCACACTGATGTTATTATATGCATAGAATTTCTAAAAATAGTCATTTGTTTTTGTTGAATTTATGTACCAGCCATTTATAGAATAGATTTTCCTCTTAATCTATAAAAACATATCGAAGTCTACTACCAATCGTATATGAAAAAAAAATCTTTTTGCTTTCGATAGCCCAACTTTTAAGAATGTCTGTATAAAATTCTAACTCTATATTACTGCCACGACTAAAAAGTTATTAAAATGAAACAATTTTTTAGACATTATGGTTTACACAGATCATAATTAATGGCAGACAGAAAATTAAAAAGTAAAACACGACGAAACTTTGATTAATCATTTTAGAAAGTAATCTAACTTTGACTTAGTTGCGATGTAATTAAAAAAGGTTCATAAAAGTTGAACAATGAAAATTGATGAACGTAAACGTCAAAGATCTTTTTTTGCAAATTCTCGAGTTTCAGGCAGTCATTATTAAAACAATTACCGTTAGAAAAGGCCTTGGTGTGAGTTTGGATGATTAAGCAAGCCTGAATAAAACCTATTTTACTGAAAGCACTTAAAGTACTCTAGAGCCAGCTTCCCACATTGCGCGTTTATTATGCAATTAGGATATACAATCACTTTTACACGTCACTTTATTTGAGTTCGCTGCAGTCGACATTTCCTAACTGACTGCTCTGAGAAGAAATGTCGAAACAAACTCAGGGGTCACTGTCTCTTAAAGTTCAGACAATATTAACGAGTAATATTGTGTTGACAAATGCAGGTTACTGTAATGGTCTTTTGAAGAAAGAACCAAATCGATCTGAGCAAGCCTGTGCCAGCAGGTGGCAAGTATGCCCCGAACAGCTCATGCAGCTCAATCATCTTTGAAGGAGCTTCACAACCGGAACTTCACAACAATGCCGCCAGTGGTACCATAAAAATATGTGGGACATATCGCGGATCACCTTGCACTGCCGACGACCATGGATCTCGCACCGAGGTGCTTACACGGTGCGCGCTGTTCCGTGTGGGTCTTGACAATTGGACGACCTTCGTGGCCGAGTGTCGTACACACCGGTTTTCAAGGTATCGCCAGCTCTGAGGTCCCGGGTTCGATCCCCAGCCGGGTCAATGTAGAAAACCCCTTTTCTACATTGTCTCGGGTCTGGGTGTTTGTGGTACCTTCGTTGTCTCTGAATTCCATAACACAAGTGCTTTAGCTAACTTTGGGTTCAGAGCAATGTAATAATATGTGATCACTTTGTGTTTGTGTTGGAGGGCCGTGACTTTTTTCCTTATCAGAATCAGAATCAGAAATGTTTATTTGCTGAGAATGTAGGTACAATATAAATAGTGACAATGCAAAGGTGTAGATTTATAATTAAATTTAAAAAAAAGAGAAACTCACAAATTTAACAGTTTTTATTTATGCGTTAATAACGTTTCGTATAAATAAAAATATAGATAAAAAACTATAGTCAAAAAAAGGTTATGTACCTTTTTTTTACCTTACAAAAAGTCGTATCAACAAAATAATCACGCAAACCTAACAAATCAGATACAACGAAATTACAATTTAGTGAAGCTTTGAAGGGAATTCAATTAATGATAACATCGTCTAGAATTTGAATAGCGTTCATTTGAAACGTCAGCCTGAAATATACGAGAGGGGACTGTCTCATAATTCAAACGAAACGTGATAACTGGAGACGGGTAGTAGAGATACTGGATACGGTATGAGAAATGAAGTGGATATTACTATCTTCTGCAAAGTGGACGAATATTTATTTTCAGTTTTAATATTTTTTTTTTAAATAGAATATGAAGTCGCGATCGTACTTACTGCTCGGTAGAGGGTTAGGTGTAAAAGTGTTAACGGTTGGAACTGTGAAAGACTTGGTAGGAAATGGTTACATGTAATCGCTTTTATATAAAGAAGTTAAATTTGGTACATATACGTTCTGTAATAGTATATTTTTATGTACAAAGACGATGTTGCCGAGCGGTTTAGGTCACCACGCCAATTACTAAAGTGCGCGACGCGCTGCGGGTTCAATCTCCGCATGGGACAAGCATATTTTGTGTGATGCACAATTTTTTGTTCTAAGACTGGGTGTTCTTTGTGCATGTTATTTGAATGTTTGTAAAACCCCTCGAAAAATATGGATTTAATTCCTTATTGATTTAACCGTAGGTTAATGACGACTTAACTGTAAGTAACGATGATAAACGAACTATGAGTGACGATTGTTTTTTGGTGATTATTGCTTTTTTTGTTAGATTATAAAATATATATATTTCATTTGTCATAATTTTAATGACAACTAGGAGTAAACATAATATGTTATCAATAAAAGTAGCATGGTTTGGAAAACTTATTTATTATGGGAGGTCATTTATTTAATTAAGCAGGTATCGTAGAAAACAGGTATTCATAGTGTTAATTTAAGTGTCGTTTAGATATGCGGATATTTATAATGCAATGAACAGAAATAATTTATTCTATAACTTGGATAATATCATCACTTTTACCTGTCATATAAAATATATTTTTATGAGCACGCTGATGTCAACATTTTCTAACTGGCTGCCCCTGAGAAGAAAATTTTAAACAAACTCAAATATCAAGTCCTATCTAGAAAGTTTACATATTATCTGTGACACAGGAGCTATTGAAGGTAGGTTTCAATTGTTAAATAACCTCGTACCAAATCCTGAATATTGTATGGAATAGTATATGTGCTAAACAGATTTATATTGTTAGCCCAATTTGTATTGTTTCGGCCCTATTTATAATTTATATCCGCAGCCTTATTATGTAACTTGCAAAGGCAAAGCGACAGCAAATTTTAGACAATTATTATTGCTGTCAAAAAGATGTAATTCTAAAGCTGGTTTCCACTGTGCTCGATATCGCGGATCATCCCGCACGGCCACGGACCGCGCACCAAGGCTTTCCCACGGTGCGCCCTGGTCCGTATGAGTCTTGAGAATCAAACCCAATTTTAACCAACTTAGGGTATAATTCGACTTGCGGTGGGCGGGCGCAGACGCATTTGCGCTGTAAGGGGTGATCCACAATATTACACTGAGAGAAGCCGGCTATACGAGTCGCCATAACGACTTACAAATTACAAATTTGTCAGCAATAATTGTACAATATTCGCTGTCAATTTCTATCGTCTTGCTTTGGCCTGATACGTAATACCTGTGCGGATTGTTTTGGTGTCACAGTACCGTATTTTCAGGGCGAAACATGAAACGGGTTCTATTTATCTTTATTTTATATTGTGTTTTTAAATACATACGCTTTGGTCATTATATTTATTGACTAGCTGCCCATTCCGGCTTCGCAGGGTTGGTGTGAGATTTTTCAATAATTTAAGTACTTTTTTCACTTTTATAAAAACCTTGTTCTTTACAATAAGGAATAAAACAAACAAGAAGTATCCGATTTGGTGCAGTCATTTGGAAGTTATGGCGTGAAATCTGGATTCATTTTTTAAATAGTGAATATGCACAAATCACCGATTTGGTTTAAACTTTTACTTCAATGCTTATTCAGTTCTAATATTTTGTAGCGTAATGATTAGATTTTTGCCATGCCATACGCCTAACTGAATTAGTGTTTTTGTTCCCGTTGACAATGACTCTGACGTTATTTTGTCGTCACACGCCTTAATGAAGATGGCGTCTGTTACAAATGCATAAGTGCGAACTAATACATTGGAAATTACATTTTTCATTTAATATCACGTTTTTTAGTGTTAAAACGGCATAAATAAAAATCGTGCATATTACCTATATAACCAAATCTGTATTCAAAATACCGAATATCATTTTACCCATCTATTTGTTAAACATTGTTTACCGGTAACATATTTAGTGGACTGACGGCAAATCATATTATTTGAGAGCTAATTATGCACATATATGAATTAGTAATGGACCACGTTCGCGCACGTTTTGGTTCGGCTGTCTATTTAGAGATAATTGAAAACCTATTTCGATGAGCACGCTGTTTTCTCTTCGTGCTGTTTTGGTGTTAGTTTTACGGAAATAATATTTTAAATGAACTTTTTTTACATGAACGCGTATGTTATAGAGTCCACTTAAAAATACCTTGATGTAAGTTTAGAACAAAGTTTAATAATATAAATAGTTATCTAAAATCTAAATTAAATTATACTTTTACCATCTTTTCGAATTTATATATTCTTACTAGCTGTCCCCCGCGACTTTGTCCGCGTGTTATATAGCTTATAGCTTTCCTCAATAAATGGGCTATCCAACACTAAAAGAATTTTTCAAATCGGACCAGTAGTTCCTGAAATTAGCGCGTTCAAACAAACAAACAAACAAACTCTTCAGCTTTATATATTAGTATAGATTACATGTAAAAAATATTGTAGTGTCAGGAAAAATATTATAGTGAAAGATATTCAATTGTGTTAATTGACTGTTTTTTGATTTCGCTGTTTTTAGTGTCTTGTTTTAGATATAAATTGCTGTGAATAGGAATAGTGATCAATAGGTATTAATTCTTCTCTACAATCATTATAAAAGGTACGTTACGCGTCCAGACCAACCTTCCTTGTTTAGGTCGTTGGTCCATTTAGCCTCAGGCCTTATTTCCCAATTTGCGGTCCCAAGAAATAGTCAATTTTAAACGTCTATCTATACTTCCACAAACAGCTAATGGCTAGAATCTTTGAAGAGATGATATTGAATATTTTAATTATACACTTACCAGTATCGAATCTCGGTCTACTGGGCAGTCTGCTCGGCAGGTCTTGGTTCTCCACGTGGTCGAATGTCCGGAAGCCTAACGCGAACTCCGCGTACGGACTGATCTCGAACATCTCTGTTAGAACAAATAATTATATATTCATTACAGACGAATGTTTCAGGTGAGAAAGCACCGTTACAAAATGGCATAGCACATAATTTTTTATCATTCTAATGCAGTCATCGTATAGGCATCGTAGATTTATTTATTTATCTTAGGATCTCCAACAAAGAATATACATGGGGATGTAACCTATGTTATACAGATCAACGGGGTTTGGTATGTGTACTCGAGGACCACAGAGAGGGGACCACAGCATGCAATAACAAAATTATGAACTAGAACTAGGTAAAAGGTAAAAGAAAGAAATTAGCATAATACACAGGCAAGATTAAGTTACAGTTAAAATTTTAGTTTTTTAAGAGTGCTTTTAATTTTTTTAGATGATGATGTCGTGGGAAAAATCCCTTATTTACTTAACTTACCATTCTTACTGGTTTTCCTGTTATGTACGGGCGAGGTGTAAATCCGCGGCGCGTGCGCATACCGCTCTTTATGCTCGGACTGTGACGCTACGCTCTCGTTGCGAGACTTCACCTCATCTGCTATCGAGTGCCGATATTGTGATGAGTAGTTTTGTCTGTTTGAAAGGAATTTTGTTAGAAAGTTCTAGAATTATTTAGTTTTTCACTAATGTATAAAGATTAAAGTAGGTAAATAATGCTTTTTGGGAATGACCATTACTTTAATGTATTAAAAATAGATATCTCTACATATTATAAAACAAAGTCCCCCGCTGCGTCTGTCTGTCAGCGATAAACTCAAAAACTACCGAACGGTTTCACACGGTTTACACCAATGGATAGAGTGATTCAAGAGGAAGGTTTGTGTGTATAATTCTTTAATGTTACGTAACTATTATGTAATGCTATTTCAAAATGAATATTTTTGAAGTATTATATTCCTTACTGTTATAAAAATTAAGAATCACGTACCTCTACTACTTAATATTCAAAAAATTACAAAAAGGTGTAAATATATACCTATCTTAATTTTGTTTTTTATGTAGGTACTGATAATTTTAAGTTTGACATATCATTGTTTTGAATATTTATCCTAACTTATATTATAAATGTGAAAGTAACTTTGTCTGTCTGTCTGTCTGTAGCGCTTTCAGGCCAAAACTACTGAGCCGATTTAAATGAAATTTGGTATACAGATAGTGTAGAGCTTGAGAAAGGACATATACTACTTTTTGCCGCGATAACCAACATCCGCGAAAACCGCGGGCAACAGCTAGTTTACAATAAAATATAAATATTAATATGCTGTCATTACAGTCCTACCAATTTTCAGCATACCTACCTAAATTCGTATGTAAATTACCAAACACAAATTTAGTTAATAATATCTCATGAATAATGAAATGCTCCATCGGGCAGAATAATAGCTAACAAAATAAATTTCTACTCTCATTGATTACTTTCATTTTGGTAAATCGAATAACATTGTACAATGAATAATTATAATGTAATTTCAAATAACGGACGCAAATAGGAACCTACAATCCAAATATGAAATTTGGGGCGTAATATATAAAGATTTTACGACGTTTGGTATCAACTGTAAACAAATACATAAAAAACAAAACGAAATCAATAAAATAAAAACAAAACTAATTAATGGATTTTGATAAAATTTTAAATGGATAAAATACAAAAAAGAAACCACCTTTTAAAGCCTGTAAACATAAACAGACTGTATTTCAGTGATTGGTTTACTATTAAGTCTATATCTTATAAACTACTGAACAGATTTTAATATAAGTAGTTTTTAACTTTAAGCTATTAATGACTTGTTGTCACTTTTAAATATCATTGGTACATTTTTATGGTCCTTTGATCCGCGCTTTGTATAATAATATAATAATAATAATACCAGCCTATAAATGTCCCACTGCTGGGCACAGGCCTCTTCTCATATAGAGAAGGAACGAGCATTGATCACCACGCTTGCTCATTGCGGATTGGCGATTTCAGATTCCAATTGTTGAAATCCAGGTTTCCTCACGATGTTTTCCTTCACCGATAGTCAATGATGTCTTACAATAATTAAGTAATCTTAGAAAGTACATATAACTTTGAAAAAGTCACATTGGTACTTGCCTGTAGTGGGTTCGAACCTGCAACCTCGTGCACGCAAATCCGTTCATTGAACCACTAGGCCACCACGACATCCTTTGCGCTTTGTATAAATCACATTAAACATCACACTTACCGATGCCTTCGAAACAGTATACAGAAGAAGGCCACTAGACAAATCACCAGGAGCACAGAACTGCAGACGATGACCAGCATATTTAGATCTATTAGCTCTGAAGGTGGACCGATCTCCTCTGCAACAAAAGACCAAAATTAGTACAGAAAGACCTTTACGTGCTTAATGTTTACAAGCTCAAAATCTAATGACTTCAGGAGCTCGGCGTGGGGATATATCGGACCTGCTCAACTAAAAACATCCCGGTCCCGTCCTTGTTTTTGCGGAAGCCACGGGATTGCTTAAGCATGCACGGCTTTGACGAGATCTCCATTCTAATATTACTCCGTATACGAAAATTACTCTGTCTATCTGTCTGTCTATTACGTTTTCACGGCTAAACGTCAGAACCGATTTTAATGAAACTTGGTATGTAGTAAGCTTGGAACCCAAGAAAGGACAAATGCTACTTTTTGCCTTTTTGCGATAACCGACATCGACGGGGGCGAAAGCTATCACTTAATAAACTGGATTATACACAAAAGGGAGATTTGAGATGAAAAGATTTGAGTAACAACACGTTGAGACGGTATTTATCCAGTATTTTCTAATCTTAAGAAGTAATTAAATTTATATTATGCTCATACAAACAATACTTCATAGAAATTAGTTGAGAACAGTAATTGGTGAACAACGATCAACTGCTGGAAACTATCTCGCTTTCAGCCTTAATGTAAATAGTTTCCGAGCTATGATCGATCACACTTTGTACTACGAATCAGCTTAAGGCATTTCCACATCGCGTTACAATGCACTTTAAACGATAGATGTATTCCGAAACGTTAACAACTTAGAGTAGAAATAAAGTACGACTAACAGAGTATGAACTGAGAGCACCAGTAAGTTTTTTTTTTGTTTGGCGGGGGAATCCTCATGGACACCCGCTCACTCGGGGGAGCGAACGGGTAGTGTCAGACTCTTACTGACTAAACCTGAACCGCCGTGCTACGTCATCCGCGTGTTGTGTTGGTGCGTGGCAATGCATTGCAATTCATCACGCACCTTGTCTAGAGGCCCTGGCCAAACGCCTTGTTGTCGCTAGACGTGACCCAAGGGCTGGCTTTAACCTTGGAGATAGGAGGTGGCATTGGCATACAACGTGGCAATGCCGCCAGCCTTTTGGTTACACTTCCAGTCGACAGCGATGTGATCGAATTGTTTAAATATTATATTTTAATTAGTTAAGTGTGTATATATAGTTAAGTTCGTATGTGTAGGTATATATCTTTTTTACTTAATAATCGTTCTATTGCGGAGACTGGAGGCTGGTCTTTAAAAAGCATGTGTGCACTCGGACCCCACGGGCCAAGTGTTTCAAACCCAAACAGCAACAAATTACATTACAATTGATATATCAACAAAAACGTAATAAAATAATACTTTGTGCACAATCCCTATCTTCCTACAAAATTGATAACAAATGACAGAAGTTCAATCGGAACTGTTTCGCATCAAAAGTTTTCTTATCAAGCGTGACAGGCTTGAGATGAAATTGTCTCAATGACGCCAAGTTTACGTGAACTTTCAACGGTGAGAGATGGAGCAAAGTAGGGCACAGTATAATTATGACAGCGATGTTTTGGATGAAATATTATCTTTACAGCTAAATATTTGAGCAAAGAGTTGATTTAAAATATGTGAGTTTCGAAATATTTCGATTATCTTGTTTAGTTGTGTATTAAGCGTTCCTATTAGATCATATCTAGTGCTTGTTCAAAATACCTATATATATTACATTAATTTTTGAAAAGTGTCTCTATTACAATATTGCTAATAAACCACAAAAAAATATATAAATATATAGAAGTGTCATAAAAATGCAATTAAAGTTTACATTTTCAAATTTCGTAATTTAAATTTGCGTAATCTGACTAAAACGCTGAACGCAGTGGATGTCATATTGTTCTGTGGTCTACTAAAATATATATTTGATAAAAAATATGGTTAATAACAGGGTTTTAGCCTGTGCTGAAGTAAAGAAACAAAAATAAGCACTAGTAACATTGCTTACTAGCTTAACGACAAACTATTTATTGAATTATTTATTAAATAATACTTAATTGTTATTTGTCATGTGACTCAAGACAGAAAAATAAGAAGTCCAGGAAGATCTTTGCCTAGTTGTGGGACAATAAATACATTATATAAAAAAAAATAAGTAGTTTTATAAAAGATAGAAAGAAAGAAAAAGCATTTATTTGCCACAAATGCAACGTATTTGGTTTATGTTAATTCTATTTAGGTATTATTCTTTAGTCGTAACGGAAAAAATGTTGTATTTATTATATCTGCAGCCCAATACTTATCATTTTAGTCGCAGGTTCGAGTCCTGCCTGAGGTTTAAGTTTTTCTTTCTACTATTTGTATTTAATTATAAATATTCGCTTTGCATGCGTTATTGCGAAACAAATAATTAAAATAATATCAGTAAGCATTTTGCCCCGAAAAAATAATTATACATAATATAATTCTGTTACCTTCAGGTCAAAAGCGTATGCATTTATTACAAACCTATCTTCATAGACGTAGGTCGCCATATTATGTCTAATAGAAACAAAAAATATTTTATTCCGTCCGGTGTACCTACTTATTGGCTCAAGATAAAAATAGGTCGTCTCGAGCTTATTCCCTTGCTACTTCGCTGATCTAATATTGAATGACAAATGACACGTATTATGTCAATACTTTTGACTTATACTTCTATTAAACTTGATGTTCTACTCTGCTGTCCATCTTTGACATTGGCAGAATCATTTTTAATTCGATGGAGCCATATAAAAAAAAAAAACAAATGTTAAGGCTTCCGTTATTGCCTTAGGGCTTAGAAGAACAAATAAGTAAACTATAGAGCGCGCGCAGAGTATGAACTGTTGGAACTAGTATGAACAAGTAAAATCGTAAAATTTGTGTCAAAAATAAGTGCGCCTAAAATTATCTCAAAACCTAATTTTACCCTAATAATATATTTTCGCATAAACGTCTGTCGTCATACGGAAAATAATTAAAAAAATTGCTTACGTTCGTCTTTGTCTATGTATACTCTATGGTTTTACACAATACTTGTCATTTCTAGAAAGAACAAGGTCTTTGATCAGCTATCCTTAAATCTTATACATAAATGAGACGAAAATACACCCAACACGGCTTTTCCTAAGATAAAGCAAACTGTAGACATAACGAAATAATGTCATTCGCAGGGAACAAAGTTTTGACGCACCAAACATAAATTATTTCATCAAACGTCTGTAAGCTGATTAAGTAAGCCTTGTTTGTTGGTGGTTTTTGACGTCAGTTCTTGTCGAAGTGTATTTTAGGAGCGTTTTATTAAATCTGTTTTGTTTTTGTGCCGTTCATGTTTGGGTTGTGATTTTGAGGTTGAAAGATATTACGGGTTGGTTTGAGTTTCCTTAGCTACTGTTAGATTAGTATTTTGCCACTGTTTGGCGAAATAGTCTCTTACAACAAAAAATTAGTAGGTATTATTTACCTACATGATTAAGAGAGATGTACAGACAGACAGTGGCGCCGATTCCTTTGTACGCTAACTAAATCCAAATTAATCCATTGCTGTCTTTTACTAACTTAAAAGGACGGCAACAGATAACAACTAACTTAAAAATGTCAAACCAGTTTTCGCCTTGAACTTCACTGTTTTTTAGTGCACACGTTTCTGCGTGAAACTAAATTTGACAGCTCTAATTTTCGTCTGTCCTTTTCTAATTGTGTACAAGTAAAAAATAAACCGATGGCTTAAAATAATTGATGTGTAGGGTACCGGAATCGGGGCCATTTTACTCGTCTCTTTCTAGTACATTTTGCATGTTAGAACATCTTCGATTTTCAACTGTTACTTTTAAGAGCATGTAACTGACATTTCAATTGTGTGCGATTGATATTGCTGCTACACAAACGAGAGTATTTTGCTATATACAGGGTGGTGGTTAAACGGGGAATGTTTTAAGATATATAATATTATACTACGGTATTGTAATAAACAGGAGGATACAAGCTAATATTTAACGAATTTTAACTTATTCTTTATTCGGCGGTTGGCCTTGGTACCAAGGTCATTTATGTTTATAAGGCCAGTAAAAAAAAATTATTAAGTTAATGGTTTCCCTGAAATACAACGAACTTCAATGTCTCGGTTGCATTCATTAGTTATCATTGTACTGTCTGGCTTACATGAATTGCAATGAAGGACATATTGAGTGGCGGGCTTGTCCCTATTATAATATTGCATCTGGTAACACTGATGTCCAAATCAATTAATATATTTTATCTAGAAAATGCCAGTCCAATAAACGGGGAGTTCAGAATACAACCCTTTATTTATCAAACACCCTGTATATTAGATATCGAGCAATCTTGAGGGAATACATTACGTACGTCACTCGTTAGACGGGTTATGACTGCGATATATTGTTATAGACTCCTATCTCGCTGTCAAGTGATATGTTAGTGTTATGTTGAATCGATACGGTACATGAAACAGCCTTCGTATACGACATAGTGTTACGACGAATTACATTAAGATTCCATGGGTCTTATGACTACGTTCCTCAAAGGAAAAAGTAGGACGCTTCTAAAGTCACAAAGTTATGCGCTTTCTGTTAGACAATGCCAGTTTTCTCAGTTAGTGTAAAGGTATAAATTTGAAATTAATAATCAATATAATATATAATATATTGGAACAACTCACACATCATCTGATCCCAAATTAAGCAGAGAATGTATTATGACACCCAGAACTGATAAAAATTACTTACATATTTCTAATAACATACATATTAAATTACTCCCACAAACACAAATACATGGCACATAATAGTTCTATGTCGACACAATAAAAATCATTTTTATCATTTAATTGACTGCACGGATAGCCGAGTGGTCACCACGCTACCACAGGGCGCGACGTGTTGCGGGTTCGATCACCGCATGGGGCAAGCATTTGTGTGATCCACAAATGGTTTCAAGTTTATATAATAGTTTCAAATTTGGGTGTTTATTTTTGCATGTCATTTGAATGTTAGTTAAACTCCTCGCGACACAAGCATTAAATACTCAAGTAGAGGAGTAGTTCTTTAAGAATCAAAACTTATATTTTAATAGATAATTTGAAAGGTAATTTAGTTACATAGACTCAAATAACCACGATTTGCTAGAAGCTAGATTTTAGAAAAGCTCTTATTAAGCTACATATTTAATAAACGCTAGTTTTATCAACTAGCTTTCAATAACCCAAACAAAATACATAATTCTCAAAGTGTAGCCAGTGACTTCACCATATAAGTTCATTTGTCTCATTTACATTGTTCTGTAGTTTTGGAACTTTATAGCGACTAATGTATCTTGCTAAAGTTTATCTTAGTACTTAAACTCAGGTGCAATTGTATCTGCTAGTGTGTTTTTGTGCTTAAAGCAAGAGGCGTTGTTTGAAACCATATATGTAAAGCATGTGTGAATGCTAATGTTACAAACTATGTAGCCTTAGTTAAGAAAATTGGAACTCAATTCTTCGGTAAATATTGTTCCTACTAATGCCTGGTTTCTTAATTCAAAAACGATTCGTTTTGCCAACGGACATCAGACTTTTCTAAGCATAAAAGAAAATTCTTCTGTCCGTAAACAAAACTATTTTAACAAAGGAACTGGCCATTATCAAATAAATAATTAAGTCTCTTGTTAACTTGTTTTTTTTTAATTGGCTTTTATTGGTACTTTACCTCTCCGTTAATTCCTCTCATAAATATAATAAAAAAAATATCTCTTATCAAAATTAGTAAAATACTATTTCCAAATGGAATAAGGAATATCAAGGAAAAATAAGTACCGAAGGACCATTTTTTATGAGGCTACCAAAAAATTACTAAAGGACCAAACGCTGTTCACTACAATAGTGTAATGTTAGTATGCACTATCGATAGCAGCTCAATAGCCTATTCCTCAGTAACGATTAACCGCGGTTTACGGCCATTGATTTACCGTTAGTACAGTAATAACGATAGCCACTGGATCCTATAGCTCTATGACCATTAGTTGCCATTAGTTTGTAATGGACTACATTACTCATACATGAACAGGCGGGTCACACAATGTAACTAATTAGTTGACTGTTGAACGTTTTATTGGCTATGCAGTATACATAACATGCAAAATACTGGAAATTAATTCTTGATACTGTTAATTACGTAATAGGATATTTAAAAAAGAATAAAACATTTTAATATAGTTACCATTAACACCGGACCCACAGCAGTGGTAATTAAATATTTTATATAGATACTTCACTATAGACCGTTGTTATTAAGATTTTCAAATTATTTTTCTACTAAGATGCATTTTCAAAGTAAATTTCCGAACACTTAATCGCGTTATAAGTACAACCATTTACGGATAATCTGGAAAAGTAAGAGGTAAAAGCCCCTCAAAGCTCACAGTATGAAATTATACTTTGCAACCATTACGTACATGAGCTAAACAATACTTGAAATGATAAAAAAATAGGAAAACTCACCTCCATCCAGAGTCTTTGTAGCATAAGTATAAACAGTAGAAGCTGAGCCCGCATCGTTTATTGCAGTTACTCTTAGCTGGTACCAGTTGGCTGGAGCGAGAGATCCGACTGCGTATGACGTGGGTATGGAACGGAGTGGAGGCGCCTGGTAATGACCTTCGATGTAACTCCAGCCTAGATTTAAGTCCATGGGCTATGGAAAAAAAAACGAATTGAAACTAAGATTTGGGACCCACTAAATTCTATCGAATTGACTAAAATAACGAGATTAAGTACATAAAAGTTGTTTCATAAATATGAACATTTAATAACATATGTCTTTCTGTGGTTGACGTGCAACTAAATTTACAACTTAGTTTTTATCTAAACAAGAGACAACAGAGTGTTCTTAACACAAAAATGAGCAAAAAGCAAGGCAAATCTGCCAAGTTATAAAAACATATTTTGGCCTAAAATGACAATCCTATCTATGTACTTACACTTTTCACAAACTATGTAAGGATCATCAAAGTAGCTGAAAATATCATATCAATAAAATATTAAGGTAGAGTGAACTTACCGCTTTATTCTCTGCCCGATGCCATAGACTGGAGCCGAGCACTCTATAATCAACCTCCCATCTGATGACGTCACAGCCGCTATCGTCCCAGCCACTGAGCTGAATGTAGATGTGGGTAGCGTTGCTCCAAAGCCAGTCAGTTGAGGGCGGCGATACTGGTGCTTTTTCGAAATAAAATTATCTAATTACATTTGCTTAAATACAGAAAAGGGATGAATATGTCTTTTGTATCTCTCAGTGAATGATTTTGGAATGCAACCAGTTTAAAACATCCCGATAAAAATAAGTCTTTCGTTTTTGTATGTCAACTGTTATTGTAATGTTTCCAAAAAATCTTGGAAAGCTACCTTGTGTGCCCAATGATTGTAAATAATATTCGACCAAAAACATATTTTTTATGTAAAATGTTGCCGAGACGAGACCAAATGACTCGCACCGTCAAAAAATTATGAAGATTATTAAGATCTCATGTAGAGCCAAACTTCCTACACGCCTTAACTCTACAAGGCCTAAGTTCACAAACTCTATACCTTAGTAAAATATGTGATTTTGAGAATTCTATACAATTTTGTTGTTATTTCATATCTTATAGGAGTAACAGAATACAGAAAATTCAGACAAAACCCAAACAAAAATCTTGACTTACAAAAATAAGGACCAAGATATATATGGAGGGAAAAATAATGGTCCTTATGTACGCACAAGTGTACCACGTTTGTACATTAGACTGTTGATGTAGGATCTTGTATAAATGGCCGCCGTCCTAATTTCTCTGACCGGGTGATTAGCACGTACGGGTATTACTCATAGAAGATACTCGAATACAGATATTTACGTTCCTATTAATGTGCGTTCGTTTTCTATGATAATGGAGGTTTTAATTGCTTATTTAAGCTTAAAAGATCAAACATATATGTTTTGCTTTGCCACGTACACTTTACATTAGATGTATACAAAATATTGATACTGCAAATACATCGAAAGCTACTAGCAAATCATTTAACCACAAATAAAATAGACACTAACCAAGATATCTTGAGAAATTATAAAGAAAATAATATGGAAGAGCTAATAGCTATTAAAATCCACTACATATCTTAATCTAAATTAAAAAATCTTGCAGTTCTTAAAACATCAGCGACTCAAGAGTTATTACGTTAGATTAATGTAGATAAAGTATTCCCCCATTTCTTCTCGCAAAACGTAGGGTGGCATATTTCCAGGCAATAACTTGCTAAACCTCCCTTAGAAGATTTTTTCTACAATTAAAAGGGGCTTACCTCCACCTAGCGTAGTGACGTCAATATGGGCGGGTGCTGATGTACCCACACTGTCAGTAGCTGTCACTCTGACGGAGTACTTGGTCCCACATTTGAGGCCAGCTAGTGTATGCTGTTGGATTCCTTGGAGACGGTTTTCTCGTGACACCGGCCAGGCTTCTTGCCAGAGGCCGTCGTTTTCTCTCCAAGTTAGGTTATAACCTAGATTTTTTTTAGGAAAGTTATCAATTTTAGCAATATTAACTAGTATATTTTGTAAGATAAAAATTTGTTTTAAAACAAGATGCCTTATTAATATTCAGTGAAACATGTTCAAGTATGCTATTTAATGACTTGGCACATTAAATCACTTAGAATACTTAGTTTTTCTAGGAACTACTCTTGAAAGTAACATTTTATTTTTGAATTATTCTATTTCCGTTTGGACGAAAAATATTAAAACACAAAATTCGAATTCTACGAATGATGATATTTCTTCTGCATCGCGCTAGCGAATATAGGATTAAAATTCAGCCAAAGAATATCCTCTATTTTCATTCATATCAACCGATGAAAATTCAAAGCTGCGTAAATGCTTTTAGTTTGCTAACAATACGGATTTGAAATTTTGCTTTATTTATATTTTAATCGATTAGCATATAATGGAAGTTAGTAATATTTTCGAAATCACTGTAGATAAATACACTTTACAGATTTAACTTTAGAGGTATTCTTAAAGTATATTTACCTACTGTGGCCAACGAATTTTACAACACTTTATAGTTATCATCATTAACTTAGGTATTTTAAAAAACCTAGTAAAGTTTCCAAGATTATATACCTACTCGAAATGATTTTTGCACTTTCTGAATATTTTCATCTTTGATTTACGGCGATAATCTTCTTTAATTCTTTCTTTTGTTTCTATGTAGAATTTCTGGCATTTAGAACTTAGAATATTTTTTACATAATATTTTTCCACATGAAACCTACTTCGAATATGTGTTTTTTTTTTAATAACCTTATATAGAATGGCAGATAGTTGTAGAGTAATATAATTGCACTTACTAATTCCAAATCCCAAGGAGTCGTTACCATAAGACCTGATTTCGTCCCACTCTACGATAATGTAATCTTTGTATGGAGTAGCTCTTAGAGTCGGCGGGTCAGGCAATGGCAAAACTTTAACCGTAAATATGACGGAGTCTGAACCATAAAGGTTTTTAGCCAAGCAAGTGTAGTTCCCACTCAGTGATTGGTCGATACCTAAAAAGGAAATTTCGGTTAAGAAGAAGCTATTGCGAATTTAAAAATGGATCAGCATTTTGTTCCAAAAGGACCATTCCTTATTGTCATTACATTTGGTTTAGGGATTCAGAATGCCCCAAATAACGTTTTTGCCACATAAATATTGTATCACATTATATAACAAAATAAGACGCTATTGGCATAATCTGTCCTACAGAATGTTGTTCAGTCAATTATATTAATGGCTACGTGACTTTCATGAATCCTTGAATACGTCTGTTATCTTATTTAGGTACTCTTATATAACTTCATGCTTCAGTTGGAGCAGAGATATTTCCGAGAAATTAGACAGATATAAGTATTTTAGGTCCCCATCTTTTGTTTTCTAATGTTATGAATGCAAAAGTAACTCTTTCTGTCTGTCTGTCTGTCTGTTAGGCTTCCATGACTAAATCACTGAACTGATTTTGATAAAATATGATAAGAGGTAAGCTTAGATTCCAAGAAAGGACAAAAGCTACTTTTTGTCGCGATAACCAACACAAACACGGACGAAACCGCGGGCAACAGCTAGTATTTAAATATAAGGAAAACGACAACAAATCAATAAAGAACTTTGCAACCAATTTTATTAAACATTCTCTGAAACTAAGTAGTTAAACTTTAAGGTTTCATTGAACTCTCCAACATAGCTTCGGAACATTAAACTTTTACCAACAACAATTTATATTGATATAAATGATCAGAACTACGTTATTTCCCAGAACTACGTTCAAATAGCACAATATAGTACTAAATACTATTAATATTATCTATTTCTGAGGTTCTGCTTACACATTAAAATGTTTTTTTCTTTTCGAAATGTCTTGCCTTTGACTGTCACACCAAAAAAGTTAAAACTTCAAGGATTCAATTCTTGAAGTTTTGACTTTTTTCAACCGATTTTATTTTTGTTACTTTACTTACTCTTTATGAGAAGACTGTCATCTCTATTTCTCGTAAACCTCGGATGGTGAGTGATAATGTTCTGGTTGTGATACCAAACTGTCCTCGGCGGCGGAGAACCAACAGTCTTACATTCTAGCAGTAGAGAGTTTCTTACTGCCACTGTTATTTCCCCACCAAGAGATGCCACTCCGGGCACGACTAAATGAGAAAAACCAAAAACATTTATCTTTGCACCTGGTGAAAACTAATAAGACTAGAATTTATAGTGTACAACACTACCGCCACCGCGTCAGCTCATGATTAGAGACTCATATTGAGTCTGAAACTAGTCGGGCGATCCCGAGAATATGCGTAAGTAAACCGTTTTGTTTTTTTAAATTACATTTCATAAATACCAATTTCAATAAAATAACTTACTAATAGTTGTCAAAACATATTATTGTCATTTCATGTCAAATTGAAAAGGACAAGACCAGAATTTAAATGCACGATATTTTTGACGATCACTAAATGGTCACCACTTTGGGACAACAGTTCGACATAAGATAACACTTTGAGTTACATTTAAAGATAAATTACTTGCGTACAAAACGATTATAATTACATACCTTTCTGAGAAGGCGTGTTGGTAACTCTCCGGCTCTCAGGACCTTCTCCAACTAATGTGCTGGCAGTCACCCATACATCATACTGGCGACCTTCGTTCAGACCCTTGAGTTCTAAGGTCTGGGATTTCTCGTAAGCATCGGTCGTGCCTTGGACATCTACTCTGATCGCTTGGGGGCCGTCGTTGCTAATATAAAAAGAAAATATTCTTGAATTTTCTAGTAAAGACAAAATTTTGACCATTTTAAATCTGAGATAAAATTGTCTAAGTCATATTTGTGACATGTACAGTGTGTTCCACCTCTATCTTCTATACAGATTATAAAACAAAGTCCCCTGCCGTCACTGTCTGTCTGCCTGAAATAAACTCAAAAACTATCGAACAGATTTTCATACGGTTTACACCACTGGATAGAGTGATTCAAGAGGAAGGTCTGTGTGTATAATTCATTAATGTCTACGGGTGCGATGCAGGGGTGGGTTTCTGGATAATGATAAAAATGTACCTAGGTAAAAGTACATTTTCCAGGAGTTACGAATCCTCCATGCTAGACCTAATGAAGAATTTCCAACAGGACGGAGGGGGAAATTTCCAAGAAGTGTATAATTCTATGTCTACCGTAAAAAATGCGTGACTTATACATAACATTTGACATAACGATGTAGATAAATAAATAATACTTAGGAAACTGAAAGCTTTTTAAAATAGCCTGTTGATCACATAACCATAAAAACAAACTATACTGAGTTCGCAATTAATATGCCAAACATGTAAACCACGAGTTTAGGAAAAACAACTGTAATGCTTACATTATAATGTTCAGTTTATGCTACAACTTCATATTTTTTATGACCTTTTCAACAGTACCTATTAATCAGTCTTAAATGAACTTTATTTACATTATCATAAAGTTGAGGTTTGTTTAAGTGGTAATAACATCAATTGGCACAATAATTTAAATAGACTATACATCATATTTTTATTTCTCTGTATAATACTTTCTTAAGGAATTAAGAATCATTAAAAAATTCCAAGTAATTTCTGAATAACGCCAGTTTTTTTAACCCCTTGAACCCCTTCTACGGCTTAGTTCAGTTTAACAAGTTCTTTTTGTTCAACGAAAGAATTCATAAAATTCTGTATTCTGCGATTTTTTTGTTCCTTTCTTCTATTTTTCTGTTGGTATTTTAACTTGTGAAACGTACAGCTTTTTGGTACTGAGAAATAATTAAACAAAATTTTCAAGAAAATGCAACCATAAATAAAAATATATATCGAAAAAGGTATGTTGATTCAGTATTAATTGGGCAATGAAATGAAACGTGACTTCATAGCGGTTTTTGAATTGCTTACTTTTTAAGACTTTTATTATTTTAACACAATCAGCACTTTTATAATGAGTTACATTTTATTATGGGTTTTAAAGTCAAGTCAGCTTATTATTAGATCGCTTTTGATTGGAATTTTTGCTTTAGACCTTTAATTGCTCATAGCAATCAAGAAAATGCGAATTTAGTTTTATTCTTGTTTGACCTCAAACACTTTTTATTTGGCATGGTTCCTAATTTTATTTATTATTTTGTAAACTGAGAGACGGAGTGCTGCTGGGAAGTTTGTTGCACCGTTTTTTCCCCACAGAACTTATGAAACGATGAAGGGTGGGCGATCGGAGGGTGTTGATAATGATTGACCTTCAAAAAAGCTACCTAGTAGTCCATTTTGAATTAAGTTTTTTTTTCTTACTAATATATCTCAGAAAGTCAAACATATAAAGCAGGAAATTAAATAGATAGATTAAGTATTGTACAAAAAAAAAATAATTAAAGAGCATTAAACGATAAGTTTATCGATAATTCAAATAATAGGACTGGTTATGTTGCTATGGAAATTTACCCTCGATGCAGGCTTAGTTGTCAGAGAAATTTCAACAATTTTTGTTACCCTCGATGTTGGCTTTCATTTTTCAGAGAAAATTAAACTTAAAATTCTATACAATACCTGGCTGTAGGTTTGCAGTAAACAGTGTAATGCAACAGCCTTCCATTCGGCTGTCTCGGTCTCTTCCAGCTAACCAACAGGGTTGTTGATGATTGTACTAGCAGCTTTATTTCCGCTGGGGCTTCTGGCACTATTGGGAATAGAAGGACCAATGTAAACTAATTAAGATGTTGCTTTCTATACACAATTATATGATACTTATAATTTAGCTAGTATAAAAACTTAGGGCTGTTACTAACTTCATTAAAACAATTGAAAAAAACAAAAATGAGTATTTTCTTTAAAATTTAAAAAACTCGTTCCAAAAAAATATAAAATTACCACAAAAGTTACTAATATTTTTCTATTTTAGCCCTTACAGTCTTATTCTTCCTTTGCTGTTTTTCTTAACCAAAGGTCACAAAAGACTTAAACAATTTATTTTTTATATCGCAGGGGGCTAACAAACATTCAAATCACATGCACAAAGAACACCCAGACTTAGAACAAGGCAACAAATTGTGGATCACACAAATGTTTGTCCCATGCGGGCGTCGAACCCGCAGCACGTCGCACACAGTGGTAATTAGCGGTACATACGCCACATTACAAAATCTAAAATCTTTCTGCAGTACCACGACTTCAAACAACAAAACACAAACCTATAATCTACTGAAGAGATTATAACTTACCATCTTGCATCGTCGAACATATTATAGGGAAGGAATACGGCCCTAGTCCATAGTTAGAGAATCCAGCCACTTTGACGGTGTAGTTAGTGAATTTGTAAAGTCCTTGCAGTCGAAGTTCCGTGACTAGAGACGTCGAGTTCATCCATTGTCGACCTGTTGGACAGATTTACATAATTACAGAGACGGCCTTACCATGAGCCTGTAGATTGTAGACCTGAGAAGATGAGTTGATATTTTGAGCTGCTATTGCGTACAAAAAGACCATTTGTTCTGTTTCGATGGTCATATCGTATAGTCATCGTGGTGCATTTACTTTGAATAAGTATAACATTAGTGCACAAGGATGCAGGTTCGAATAGGCAAATACCATTGTGACTTTATCAAAGTTATAATAATATGTTCTTTCTTAATTATTCTAAGACATGATGGAAAATCGGTGTAGGTAAACATCGTGAGAAAACCTGGTCTCTAAAAATGGGTATCTGAAATCGCACACCCGCAATAAGAAAGCGTGGTGATCAATGCCTGTTCCTTCTCTATGTGAGAAGAGGCCTGTGCTCAACAGTGGGACTTTTATAGGCCGGTATTGTTTATTTAATTATAAAATTCACGGACACCCACAACTGAAGCATATAATTGTGACATGTGGGCATTAATCTCGCAATTAATTACATACAAATGTAGTTATCAACCAACCTTTGTTTGTTATATTTTACCAGCTTTAAAAAAAGTATTGGTATGTTTACATTCTCAAAATTAATTGGATCGAATCTTAGCTACAAATAATACCGTATTTTTAATTTCTAGTTTCAGTTATCACTAACGTCATCCATTTTAATATTTGTTTTAATTCTGGAGTCGACATTTCCTGAGACTCTTCGACTTCACAGAACAATTCCTTATATAAAATACGTACGTAAAATCTAGTTTATACACTAGTAAGGGCAAATTGATTGCTTTGTAGTTTGTCAAATAATGCTTTTGTTTGCGGTCAGTCGGATGGAAAATGGTAATACACTAGTTGTTTGTTTTGATAGCGATGTTTAAACGGTTTAGTTAACTATAAATACGTGAAACGTTTACTGTAAATATTTTTGTAATTTATCCATGTGTTGGAGAGGTGTAGGTATGATTAGCAATTGGCTATTTTATCACGTAACAATATTCTTTTGTTAGGTGATAAAAGAGTTTATTTATTAATCTCTTTGCCACATCATAGAGATATAAGGAAGAATGGCAGAATCAGTATCGCTAAATTTTAAAAGCGAACATGAACGTAAATATGCATATTTAAGAGCGTTTAAAGTAATTTATTTTCTTAGCTATAGAAAAAAAAAATGCAATTAAATTTTATTTTAGTTTGCCTTAGATATATCTTTTACAAGTATTTGTAATTATATACGCGAGGTTTAAATGCGACACTGAAAATGCGCGGGCGCTTTGCTATACTTCTTTCGTAAACGATTTAAGAAGGCTATAGAAAAAGACAATCAATTATAGATAACGTTTGAATGTGCGTTTTGTTATAATAATAATTAAAATATCATAATAATATCTTATAGAGAACGCTTGATGTAACATGCCATCTACAATGAAAAGTAAACAAATATACTTGAATGTGTAAGTAAATAAAAAAATACATTAAACAAAAAAAAAATGAATCTTGTAGTAAGCACATGCATACCTTTTAACCTTTTTAACCTTTTCTTAAGAGTGTAAAACTTTTGAATGTTCATTGGGGGTTGAACATGAACTATAAACAGTTGAAAAATGAAAGTCCATGTTCGACTCCTCAAGGGTTGGACTAAACCAAATTTATGTTGCAGACCCATACTGGTAGATTGTATGGTGGTTACCTATCACTTGTCTTTCCATGCAGTCTAGTCTAGAGCTTACCTTGAGCAGCATACAACACAGTGTAACCGATAAGGGCTCCGGCTTGCTTGTGCGGCGGTATCGGCTGCCAACTCACGCGCAGCGCCGTTGATGTCACGCCACCGCATTCCACTGATGATGGTCCTTCTTCAGGGGCTATTGAAAAAGAGACAAAGCTTGGAAATAGTATACAAGTAGAATAAAACTGTATAGGCTACGAATAAACGAGTACAACTATAGAAATAGTTATTGTACAAAGCTAGTTCCGTACGGTAGCCGCTACGCTCGCAGTGGAAGGTTATAACAGCTTGAAGGGAATAACATATTTTATATAAAAACTCCCGAGCTAATTAGTTCAACCGTTGTGTCGCGAAGGGTTTTACAAACATACAAATCACACGCACAAAGAACACCCAAACAAGCATTTGTGGATCACACAATGGAAAAGAAGAAATTGTCCCATGCAGGGATCGAACCCGCGACACGACGCATGATACTTTTTTTATTTATAGCCTGGCCTTGAATTTAGTTTAAATTGCGAAAACAGAATAACCAAAACTATACTTAAACATAAATGGTGACATAAAATTTCGTATAAGGAAACTACCTATGATTACTTAGATGAATCTTAGTTGAAATTTTGCAATTATTCGTAATATTAAAATTATTTTCAAAGTGAGAGTTTTAACAGACTTCTCAAACTCATGTAGGATTTAAATAAAAAAATTCAAAGTTAAATAACACAGTAATGATAATTACTCAAAGTTTCCCAAAGTACACATAACTTTAAATAAAACATTTCAGAATTTACGACCCTTCTCAAAGTTATTCAGACAAAGATAGAAATAATAAAACTGCAGACAGATTGTTTGAATACCGTATTTCTAGCAAGATGTTTCTTCATTACTTATTTGAGTCTTTATTTTTTATGCTTTTACAGACATGAATATTTAAAACTAAAAGTACAAGGACTAGGCGAAAATATTTATCTTATAGTTGCCAACTAGTTTCTGAGTATTAAGTTAAAGAATATACTATTAACTAATAGAGTATTGTTATAAATATTATTGCATTTGTAATTAAATTCAATGTATTAGCGGAAATTATACCACAATTAATAGTGTTAAAAATATGATCTACAGTTTATATCCAATGTTGTTTTCTGATTACAAAATTTACCGGATTTAAATCCGGTTATTCTATAATTAACAAATTCATTAACTGTTAATTAATTAAGTTACATAATATCTAGGTAATATTATGACCAGGATCGTAAAAAAAAAATAGGGCAAAAGGACCAAAATATATTTTGGTCTTTTTATAAGCCTGCTCAAATGAACTCCGAATGACGAGTGAGTAAGACATTTTACTACGAAAGTTAAACACAAAGGCCTTAAAGTAGAATAAGGAGGCGTAGGTTAAATCAGTTTTGAACTTTTCTCTTTAAGAAAGTTTAAATAAACGAGCAAAGAAATATCCTATGTTATAAAAAGGAAGTTTGGAATGTTAGATCTGCTATTTTTTTTTGTTAATAAGCTTTTTAGTAATTAAATAGACACATTATACTGCACTAGTGTGTGCATACAAAAGTAATGCAACGACAATCTTAGGTACGATCCGAGAAAGATCAAACATATTATGACCAACGGAGATGAAATAATAGTGATAAATTTTATTTTACCTACTTTAAAAATCTTAAACGACAAGAACAAATGTAGGTTTTGAATTAAATATTTTCGAGGAGACCAAATAAGTTAAAACTGTCACAACAAAAACTAGGACAATTAATTTTCATAAAACTTGGTCTTTCGAACCTAAATCTAGGACTTTAAACAAAAGCTAACCTAAATTTTAGACATCACAATAAGTATAAAACAAAGAATTTTCTGAAATAACGTCTTTAACAAAAGGTGTAAAAGGTAAAGAGTAATTATAACAACAACATAAAAGTATCCAAAATGTTAATGAAGACGATAAAGGTTTACGAGGTGAACTTTGTTCTGACAAAGTTTTAGCAATTTACATAGTTGATGTTAGATAAAATTCTCGCGTAACTTGGAGTAAACGGTGTGATAATGTTCACTGTAGACATTAGGTTATCAGATGTGGACTAATTGGAGATTTAGGGGATTACGGAAAGGATAAAATGTGAGACTGATGTTTATGAAGATAGAAGGGTGAAAATAAAACTGTGTCTTTTAGGAAAAATCCTTGAAATTCTTAAAGTGGGTCGTTTTGAGTTCAAAATTGGGTGCGGATTAAAGGACTAAATGGTTTTATTATATTTGGGATGAGAATCGTTACTTACCTCCTTCCCGAGTATCTTGGAATAATGGAACTGAGAATGGTCCCGATCCTGCACTGTTGAATGCAGCTACTGATACAGCGTACCTAGTCGATAAAAAAAAGAATCGATAATTAAAATTTCCGCACTAGAAAAATATCTAAAAATTGAATTAAGTATTCTTTAAACCCGATACAAAGAAAAATCCTATGTTTTATATTTATATATTTATAGCCGTGCTCCGAACCAATGGAGGAAAGATTGGGCTTCGCCATGCAGAGTGACGATCACCATATTATTTTAGAAAAGCGTAATTTCATCTATCTTTGCATTGACGTAAACATTTTGATTTTGAATCAAATGTTTTTCCTGTTTGCTTATAGAATACTCGGTATAAAGGACCCACCTGACGCCTTTCAGTAGTCCTCCAATGATTGTCTCTTGTTTGGCGTATAAAGATGCCGTTTTTATTGTCTTGTCACTGGTTTCCTCTGTTTCTAGAAATCAGGTATTTATTAGATGCCGCTATTATCCGATTGAGTAGGAAATCATACAATTCATTTAAAGAAGTTATGTCAAGATTAGATTGTTATTAAACTTATTTTTTTTTATAATATTTACTTTGTTGTCTCTGGTCAGAAGCTTTTATCCTGTATACTTGCATAGGGATACGAAATATGGATGGTAAGAAAACGTTACACTGTGCAATACAGTACCTACTTTGATTGTTGAGAGAGTTACCTACAACCAATTGACTAGGCTTTGTTTAACCAACGAAAAAGAGAGAAGGTTATCAAGTAAATATCGTGTATTTTTTCATGAAAATCACTTATAACTTTTTTAGTTTTTTATTTTCAGTGCAGTATTTCAGAAAGTCTAAAACTTTTAAACGTAATCCTTAAAATATATTTAATGGCAACTGAATTTATAGGCAAGTACTTATAACGATTCAAGTAATTAATTTCACTTGCATTACGATCTTTTCTTGCTTAGCTTACTCTAGAGCTTACTTTAGAGATTGCGCAAAAGCGCAAGCTATGTTGGAGTCGGCTTCCAGTCTTACCGGATTCAGCTGAATACTGTATTTAACATGTAGCAACTGCCTATCTGACCTCCACATCCTATTTTACAGGGGTACACATTATTTCATGATAAGACTGGCTGTCAGAATTATGATGACATAAGAACTGCTAAAGATTAATCTGTATGATAATCGGGACCAACAGCGCTTACATTATGATATTAAGAAAGTAAATAGACATATATGAGAAGTGACTTGTAATAATTTGACGTTCTAAGTTACCTTACCTTTGATTCCTGTTAATTGTGGTACAGCTTTCAACCTATATCCTATTATCAATCCATTATGAGTATCAGCTGGTGGTGGTAGCCATCTGACTCGAAGCTCTCCTGGTGATTCTGTTTGCTCCAATTGTACTCCAATAGGTGGTGATGACGGCGCTAGGAAAGAAACAGTGTATTTGAATGCGAAGGTTAATTCTTTAGATATTGTTGAAACTAAGCCATTTGCAGGGAAAGAGAAAAGGGAAACCTTTACAGTGATAGAGACAGATCTAGCTGAAAATTAAAATTTTTTTTTCAAGGGATAGTCAGTTTTATATATAGACTACTAGATTTCCCAACCTGTTTACATTGAATTAATGTGATATTATGCTCATGCACTTGATAATTTATTATGTCGTTTGTAGTTTTTTTCAAGTCAATATTTCGTTTCGGATCACATTAATGTAATTTATGGCGAGAGAGAACTTGGAACTCTAGTGCAGGTTTATCACTTGGTAACTGTGCTAAATTATCAACAATAAATTACACTGTTGATGAAATATAAATAAAGACTGATGTTTTAAATCTATACTAATATTATAAAGCTGAAGAGTTTGTTTGTTTGTTTGTTTGTTTGTTTGTTTGTTTGTTTGTTTGTTTGTTTGTTTGTTTGTTTGTTTGTTTGTTTGTTTGTTTGTTTGTTTGTTTGTTTGTTTGTTTGAACGCGCTAATCTCAGGAACTACTGATCCGATTTGAAAAATTCTTTCAGTGTTGGATAGCCCATTTATTGAGGAAGGCTATAGGCTATATAACATCACGCTACGACCAATAGGAGCGGAGCATAAACGAAAAATGTTGCAAAAATGAAAAACCGTTGAAACTAAAACACGCGGACAAAGTCGCGGGGGACGGCTAGTTAAATATATTAAGATTTCCAGATATTGCGTTATTGTTTACACAAATTTTACAATATATGTGTATTGATTGCATATTGTATTGTTTATCTTATTAAAATATTTGTTTTGGTAAAGCTTTAAAACGAGCTACAACTCTTTACTTGTGCATACCTACATAAAGCTTGTATATAGCTATAATAAGCTTGTTCTGTAGTTGGACAGGAAAGGCCAGGAGTGGGTAAAAGAGTGATGAATTTGGATGTGGATAGCTGGAGAGGAAGAGGAAGGCCGAAAAAGAGGAGGATCGAGTGAAAGAATCAGTAAAAGACAGTATGACGCTAGTATTGGAAGGAAAAAACATTGAGCCCGATATTAATTGGAAAAAATTAAAACAGGAAGACGAAGATATGTATGGGTAATATGAATTGCTAATAACATAAAAATATTATTATTGTGGTTCTTACCTTCCTCGGTAGTACTAAATCTGACTGGAGTGGAGTAATGGCTCAGATCAGCCTGATTGCCACCGGCGACTCTTGCTGTGTAACTGGTGGCTGGTAGTAAGTCATCAACTTCTACTGAATGGCGTAATTCTTCTAATCTATATGAAGGACATAAAATTATTTCAGAAATAAACCGTAAATTCATTTAAAAGAATTTGCTGATTGCAGACCGTATAAAAGTAATAGTTTAATATTTATCGGATTCCACAAGGCTCAATCTTAGGTCAAAGAATGATAAATCGTTGGACTACGTTAAATAGGTTTTTGTTTATTCTATACATATTAAGACATAATTATGATCTTAAGCTTTGTGATAACTGGATAGGTACCTACTTACACAACTTCATTACTACAATCAAAATTAATCATGTCATTTCTTTATAATATGTGTTTTTAATTAATTGTGTAGTAAAATAAAGATACAAGCAAGGTATATTTATCAAAAATCAACTTTAATTATTATTTTGTAAAATAAATAATTAATATCTCATTATAAAAATTGAAACGTAACATTAATTAAAATAACGAGAGCATCAATTAATCGAGTCAATATTGAGTTTGGTTGAATTAATGATATTTATAATCAAAGACCTAGTTTTTAATTACGTTTTAAAAACAATGATTCAGTCTATACATAATGGTTCGAAGAAATATTTATTTCTGTTTACATCTTAAGTTTGGTAGCTTAGTATCTGGGGGCACGGTAGTGCCCCCGCCAAGACGAGCCAAGCGAAGCGCACGGGCACTACCTACCTTTTCTCGAAGCGCTTCGTCGTTTTTTTGAACCCTCATAACATGGGTTTGGATTATGCTAGATCAACAAAATTTTCGGGATATATTGTCAATAGCGGACTTATTGAACATATTAAGTTTTAATTACATTAGCTTTTATACTTCAGATTTTATTTATATCTAAAAAACGCTAATTTCGTCACTGACTCACTGATGATCATCAAAATTCTTAAGGTATTTCCTAATGTCTTAGAAAGCTGAAATTTTGTATGTAAGCTAGAATTAGCACACAAACAACAAAAAAATTATAAAACTTGTAACTTTCATCCCCCAACCCCTTAAACTAGGGGATGGGAGTTTGTATGAGACCAGTAATTTTAAATTAAATTTTGATGACGCTAGAGGTCTAATCTAATAATCTAAAACTTGGTTCCCCTAGATATATATATGTATAGGTACGCATAGTAAAAAAAAAAAAATAAAAAATTGTTACAAACAACTTACAAAAAGAAATGAAATCCCACCAAAAACATTTTCATGTAAAATGTTGCCAATATGTGGCTTGGCCGTTCGTTACTACAAGAACTATTGTATAACACAAAAGTAATCAACAGTGAATTAATTTTTCACCTTACGCCGATGTGAATGTAGCGAAATGGCCAAGCCACATATTTTGACTAAGGTGTAGAGTTTGTGAAGTTAGGCCTTGTAGAGTTAGGGCGTGTAGTGTTAGAAGCTTGGCTCTACATGAGATCTGATAACTTTTTGACAGTGCGAGTCATATGGGCTCGTCTTGGCAACATTTTACATGAAAATGTTTTTGGTGGGATAATAAATATCTAATGTAATAATCGTATAATATTATAAAACTAAACTTAAAAATGAATGTACTAAGTAAGATCGAAAGTTCATCTGTATAAGAAAAACACATTTTAACACAAAGAGAGTATTTTAAATGATATAGATGTTACATCAAAATAAAAACGTGTATTTACATGGAAATTAAATCATCAATTATTATTATTCACTGAATTAAACAACATCATACTATAAACAATAAAATCAAAACTAAAGATGATACAATTATAATTTCCCCTACACATTAAAACTCACCTAGTGATGTTAATAACTCTAGCGTTGCTCCAAGACAGTCTCTGACTGCTGCTGATTTGAAGGCTGTAGAACTGAGCGAGAGATCTGGTCATATCTCGCCAGGACAACTTCACTGATCTACTCTTAATGGAGTCCACTGATAAATCTGTTGGTGGTGTTGGTGGTTCTAAAGGTGGAAAGAAAGAATTAATGTTTTGACGTCCTTCGTGGTCGAGTGGCGTACACATCGGGTTTCAAGGTGTTGTTAGCTCTTGGGTTCCGGGTTCGACCCTGGGTCAATGTAAAAATGCACTTTTCTACATTGACTCACTGTTTAACACAAGTACTTTTGCTACTTACTTTGGGCCCAAAGCAATGTGTGTGAGTTATGTACTCGTATTTATTTATAAAAAAACGAAAATAGTTTAGTTACCTTATTTTCATGTAAGAAGAGGAAGTAACAGCTTATGAAATGGATCATGATAGCCATTTTAAAATTAAAATAAATCTTGGAGTGATAAATGGTTTATTCTACCTGGTGAATCCTTTTGTTAATATTACTAATACACTGAGGCAACACGATGCTGGACAGTTTATTGAATACTTTAATCTTCTCAGTTAGAGAATAAGGAAGCGGTGCAAGATAGGTAATTCTGTATGCTAACTATAAATATATTGAAATAATGATTTGATTTCAAAAAGTGCTACAAAATAAAACCTTTGTGAACAAACGAGTATGTGAGTATATTTTTTTTTATTGACAAATCGAATCAATGATAATGAATAAAAGTTAGGTAACAAATACCCTGCAACGAGCCTACCTGAATTTACTACAGAAGTTTGTAGGTGTATAAACGCTACTAAAAAGTAATATGTCCCAGGAGCAAAGACATAATGCTACATAAACTACAAGCCAGATTAAGAACAACGGTGTAATAATGGATTTTCAAATAAAGAAAATCGGAGTTTATGTACCAACACAAACCCATGATTTTTCCTCTATTTGAACTAGGAATACGATTATGTAGGTAGTCGTTAATTGCGGTCTGTGACGCTAATTGGTTTGCGGGGTGTAGTGAAGTTATCGGCTTTTCGTAATTAATTGATTGTTATAACCGAGTGAATATTCAAATCGGCAAATAGTTAGGTTTCTAAATTTTAATCCCACTAAGTTTTGAATAAATCGAAAATGCTGAAAAATTTTATTTGCTCTTTTCTGTTACAATTTTCATTTATGTGTCATGTAATAAAAATTGTGATTTAAGATGCTATATAAAATACGCATACTCAAGAAATACCCACACAATACATAAGTACATTGACTTGAGAATTCTTTCACCAGAATCCCAAACATTTTAACCATTAGGAGTCGTTCCGAATAACACCTAAAGTTTTTGAAGTAAAACTTCTTTAGGCGCGACTAGGGAGTAACTCAGATTTTTTTTCTGACGGAAGTAACGCTTCCGCCATTTAAAAATAATAATTCTGATTGGTTGTAAGTATATGTCATTGTCATATACTACACGCTTCTTGACTTATACGCCAGCTAGTGGCAAATATCATAATCAATTAGGATTATTTATTTTCAAATTGTCAAACGGATCAATTGTGAATAGCAAAGTGAATGAAAAATTCAACAGTTTTAAAAACATAATTTTAAATTGCAAAATTTTTTGAAAATCTCTAAATATACTTGTTTATTTATTACTTTTAAAATAAGTAAATTAAAAATAAATTTTCTGACAATTGCGACATTTTATAATATTCAATAACAAGGTTATAAAGTTTTACTTCAATCGCGCGTAAAGGTTACACGCACACACTTTTTTTTTTCTACTAAAGATCGGAGGTTTAATACCAACGTTCTAGACATAAACAACTTCTACTACAATTTCATTTGGCCTGAACTGTAGCGATAATCCAAGGTCTTAACAGTTAGCTGTAAATTTCCTAGAAATCTTATTACGTAATATAGATTGTGGCGAGAACTTCGCTAGTTCAACTACTTGACTGGTTTTCTCATTTCGTCTTCTAAGAATATTTATATATATCCTAAGAATATTATATATATGTATATTATAATAGGGTTATTACGACCGATGTAATTTCCTTTACACCGCATATTCTAGATACCATTTTCAGCCTCCAAAAATAGATTAAAAAGAGGAGTAGTTTAGACAACAGGCAGTTTGTTTTTTATTTTTGCTCCGTTTAAAGTAGTTTGTACACACTGTGCCTGTACTTTTAAATATTTACGTGAATACGCATAAAACATAATATTAAGACTTTTTGACTTCTTCTTCGATAAGTTACGTCGTTGAAAATAAACTTATATATTTATATTAAAATTAAATCTATCTATGGTCACAAATTAGTGGTACCAACCAATGAAGTCGATTCTAATAGCTGTACATTTTAATATATAGGTTATCGTAGATTGATTGGTTCAGAGAATATAAATTAGCAACATTTTTCTAAGTAAAATTATGCCTGTATGAAGATTTTATAGAAATATATTTAAACCTATTTTCCTAATACGTTAGTAAATTTTGAGAATAAGATGAGTTTCTTGAAATTTATCAGCTTAAATAATATTTTTTAAGGATCAAAATCTCTTGAATCGCTCGATATTATACCAAGTATATTAACTAAAAGATTTTGAAATTACCAAACAAATAGAACTGAATAATGAATCCATGAGACAATCTATCTATCTAGAAGATCGGGCTAGAAACTATATTAAGAAGTTAACCTATTACCCAAAACTTACCCAATATATAAAGGTGTACGCTGAAAATGTCAGCCCCAAACGGATTACCAGCTCTGCACTGGTACAGAGCTCCGTCACTTGTTTCTGTTTGCAGCAGTTCCAGTATGCTCGTCATACCATCCTCAGATTTCGCTTCTGATATTTTAACTCTGTAAAGAATTATCTATTTAGTATTTAGTATGAATTCATAGTTTACCTGCTACTTTTATAGTAGGGATGTGGGAAATGATGAAGATAATCTCCTTACCATCTTCATGAAACTTACAACCAGGTCCAAAGCTAGGTGACAGCATATTACTTTAATCCTGACCTTTTACGATGTTTGATATTTACCTAAATTGTCCTAAGTATCACACATATTATGTAAAGATCTGGCAATACGTATTGTTGACACCTCGCGTGACTCAAAGTCTGGCTTTTACCTTGGACAGAGCTTATCGTATTGCCATACAACGTGACAATGCCGCCCGTTTTCAGGGCACGCTTTTCGTCGACAGCGATGTGGATGAATTTTTGGACGCCATTTTAGGGGCTTTTATTAGTTAAGTTTTATTTTGTATTAAGTGTATAGATACGGTTGTAAATATTCAAATTATGAAGTTTCTTGTAAATAACCTGAGTATCTTACTTATTTAAGATGTACCCTACTTTGAAAGTACTGCGTAAATTTTGGAAAACCCGGATTTAATTCACCACCTTCAACGCTTTATATTAGGCTGATTATAAAAACCTTCCAGGTTAGCTAAATTAGTATATTTCTAATATTTAAACAGACGTGTTTAAATATTAGAAATATATGATGCGACGGCATCACACATAATTTAATAGTGATCTTAAAGTATATTAGTTTGTTTGCATCCTTTTCCAGTAATGTGCTTTAGAAAGAGACGTAAAGTCATCAGTTACCTTTGAGTTAAAGGGTTTATAGGTTTGCTGTTCCTCGTCCACATTATTCTGATAGGGTCATCTCCTTTAGCTTGACACTCTATCGTTACTTGCTGTCCAAGCTTCGCAGTCATGTTCCTTGATACCACGTCAAAAGTCACTGGCTCTGAAAAGATAGTAGTAGTGACATTCTTGTTCGTGTATTTTGAATGGCTATCTTCGGAATATGAAGCGAAAGAGACTATATATATTTTTACACATATTTTTTACTGCTACTAAAAATCACACCTCTTGCAGTAATTAATTGAATCACTGTGTCGCGGGGGGTTTCACAAACATTCAGTTTATATACACAATGAACACCCAGACTTAGATCAAGCAATTATGGATCAGACCAATGCTTGTCCCATGCGGGGATCGAACCCGCGGTACGTCCCGCATAGGGGTAATTAGCGTGGTGAACTGTACCATTAGGCTATACGTGTTCAGTCAAACATTATATAGCTCGAGTACTGGTATGCACTGAGCTTTAATATCATTTTATATACAATAACAATCTCTACTACATGGCATTATTTGCCTAAAATCTTAATTAGAATATTGTTTCAATTCAGCTCTTATTCACCGCCCTAGAACAAAGGCAAACTTTCCAATATGACTTTCGTATTTTGTTCTAAGATTTTAAATCAATATTTTATCAAGCTTTACAATATAAATTTCTTAAAAAATAAATAACTCTAATAATATTCACAAGAATAAATGAAAGAAAAACAGACTTGAAAACGGACTTCCTTCGCAAGTTGTTAGAATTAATTAAACGGCGTCGGTTATCTCGATGACGTAAGTAATAGAATTTGAATCGAAATTTAAGGTGGAACGCAAAAGAGGGACTTTTGGGAAATAATATTTGCTTGAAAAAGTACATAAATATACTATACTATACATAAGAAGAATACATTCATCGGGAATCGATAATGTAGCTCATAACTTAAAAAAACTGAAAACCATTTACCAAGATTGTCATTTTTTTATAAGTAATATAAAATCTTCTTCACGAAATTTTAAGCTTAGCCTATTTGGCCTTCTTTATTTACTGTTAACCCCGTCCCTAGATCAAGCTGGCCCCAGTCGGCCAAACTAGCTATAAAAATATGTCCCTAAGTAATATAAACTTAGATCGGGCTGGATCTAAGTTTCCCTTGCTGTTTTTGCCTTATTTAGATTATTAGCAACGCACTAAGTCAAGGTTCCGAACTCTACAGGTACTACTCTGACGTAGTTACTTTTTCTATTGCTCTGTTTGGAGGCCCTTAAGGTTCAAGTCCGGTGAAGCAGTCAAAGCCCGCGATTGGGCTGGAACTGCGTACATCGATTAAAAAAAACTTACTGTTCACAGAAATCCACACAGTTTTACTGAGTGCTTCCCCGACTCCGTTTTCAACGTGACAAGTGTACAGCCCAGCGTCAGATAAAGCCACTGAATCAAATATCAGGGACCCGTTGGACAGACTCAGTACGCCACCCCCAGCAATTTCCAGAACTGGACGCCATGTTTCTGATACAACTACAACGAAAATTTATTTAAGCAAATCACCAGTTAAACTTTGGCAGGCATTCATAGAGAAAATTCTACTTACTATCTTTCTTCAGCCAGTGCGTCTGTGGTTGAGGGTATCCGTTGGCACTGCACGATATGTGACCTCCCCTTCCGAGAAGGAGTGACGAGTTTTGAGGTTCTTCACTCCATTTTGGAGCAACTGTATAAAAATAATGTTGATACTTAAAATTTCTTAATTATTGGATTTTATTTGAGTATTACGACAGTTATTAATTAACCTTGAATGTATGTCCCCTACGTACTAGGAATAGGAAATGAAAATATTTTTTATAGCGCTTAAGTTAGATTTCTAACTCTAGTTGGGTAAACAATCAGTAGATAGGTTAATATTGGCCAATAGGCGCTGCGCAGACGGACTGGTTAAAGCATTCAGTATCTACAGCTTCAAGGTGCGACTGCATGGTACACTATGCTACAGTGATCAGCGTAGACGGACTGCTTGAAGCAGTAAGACTGCTGCGAGCGGTCGACAAATGAAAAGCAAGCGGGCGGGAGGCGCACGTGACGTATGAGAGCGGCCACAGTGGCAGCTCGAGCAGTCCGTGTGCGTTGATCACTAATAGCAGTTTCTATACGGGCGGCATTAGATGCTTGTTTATAGCAACGATAGTATTTTTTTGTATTCTGTGTTTTATTTATCTTGCCTATACTGTCCCACCGCTGGGAAAATTTGTCCGATAAGTTTTTCCATGCAACCCGCGCCACCTGAAACCAGCCCCAGCGTCTGCTGGCTCACATTTTGTTGAGACAAGAACTCTTTTGTTCCTTTTTCGAATAAAAAAAACAGTAAACGAACCGTTTGAAACGAATAGATAACATTTAAAAAAACTATTTATTTTAAATGTTATCTATTCTTGTTTTAAACAAGCGAAAATACCAATTGTTAACATTCGACTCGGCAAATTTTAACACTGTAATTTTTTTCTATTTAGTGGACATTCACAGTAATATTATTTTAGGGTAAGTAAAACATTGTTTTCATAACTAGTGATGGATGGAATAAGGAAAATTTTGCAATATCTATTTGGTTAATCCAAAATATTCTTGATAAACAAACAATCTTTATTTTGCATAAAATTTTGTTTAAAAGAATATTAAACATTCATTGAATAGTTTGAAAACTTTGGACTATTTAAAATAATTTATTAAATTATGTAGTAATATAATGGTATTAGTTATTTAGTTATGTTAATATATTATTTCGTGAATAATTATGTTTTTTTTTTTATTTGTACACGGTGTTACTGAAAGGTCATAACAATCGAAAAGGGGTGAATAATACATCTGGTATAGAGTGCGTTTACAAAATTTAAGCTCAAAATGAGTTAATTCAATTCTTTGCACAATTATTCGACACCGAAAATTATACCCAGACTATGTATCAATATGTGTCAATATAATATTCATACTAGCTGTCCCCCGCGACTTTGTTCGCGTGTTTTACTTTCAACGGTTTTTATTTTTGCAACATTTTTCATTTATGCTCCGCTCCTATTGGTCGTAGCGTGATGTTATATAGCCTATAGCCTTTCTCAATAAACGGACTATCAAATACAAAAAGAATTTTTCAATTCGAACCGGTAGTTCCTGAGATTGGCGCGTTCAAACAAACAAACAAACAAACTCTTCAGCTTTATAATATTAGTATAGATATATTGACCTTCGTAGTGTGAAGACACGTTTTGTTAGTATTTTTAGTGTCTGATAACTGTCAATTATTATATCGATATCAATTATTTATTTAACTCATTTTGAGCAGAAATTTTGTGAGCTGACTATATACCTGATGCACTCTTTGCCCCTTTTGGATTATAACCGGTAACACCCTGTATAAAAGTAACTTATAAATTACAGCTTTATTTTAATATTTCACTTGACATTTTAGACACTTGAAAGGGATGGTCCTAGCAAATGACTAGTTATTTTTATTCCAAAGTGTTAATTGCATTTTCGTAGTATTTCTTTTGAAAATTTTCTTAAAGGATTTATTATTTTATTTAGTTGATATACACCGTAGAAAAGTAAAAAGTTTTCAGAGAATATTTGGCAACCCCTTCTTCATAAATAACAAAGTGTACCGAGATTAAGTATTTCTGACGTCAAAGTGAATTCATGAATTTATTACTCTTTTTTAAACTTGATTTTACAGTGTTTAAATTAACAGTTAGTTTTTTTTTTGAAGCCATTAACACCACTTGATAACTAATATTTTATTAAATCCGTATGCCTTAATTTGTAAACAAAATTGAGGGGTTTTTATTGTGGTATGGACAAATATAATGTACATATACTTCAATACCATGCTATAATGTAAGACGGTAATTAAAATAAAAGCACAAAAAAAATATATAAAGAGGAAAGACTTTTATTTTTGTGTGTTTGTAACGAATAAACCCAAAACTACTGGACCGATTCCAAAAATTCTTTCACCATTATAATGTTACATTATTCTTGAGTAACATAGGCTATATTACGTTGCTAGTATTCAAATAAAATAGTAAGCAACTACGGATGATAATATTTATGTTCCCATACAAAGAAATAGAAAAAAAATAAAGATAATATATAGATGAGTAATATTCACTAATTTACCCACTCATAAAGCTCAGAATAAACAATGAAGGAAGCCATTAAACGCAGAAACACGTCCGTTATAAAACACCTAGCGAACATTTTAATTAGCAACGCGAATTATGAAATTCAATATTGAGTTATGAAAATATTTTTTCATTCAGAACTTTTTTCTCCGATACTTTCATGCAATATTATATTAAATAAAGACTATATTCCTATTGGTGTTTTACCTTCTGTTGTAACGAGTGTAATTTTTTCTTTTTTTTTTACTAAAATATTTAAACTGTCGATATGGAAATATAAAAAATATTTAGAAATAAAAATATCATGTCCTGTGGAAAAAAAGTGAAAACGGAATAAAATCCGTTGCGGAGTTTAAAATAATTAAACGTACAAACAGCGGAAATAAATTTTAATTAACTTTATGATATATGCCAAAAATGTTAAAATTACAGAAATAAACTTATTTGTTATCTATTTTGATTTGGCTTTTGAATTAAGTCGATTAAAAACATGCAGAACATTTTTAAAAGAAATATTTTGAATATTAAAAATAAAGTCGATGAAAAAGTATTGTTACGAAGGATCAATTTTAATTAAAAAAAAAATACTCCCAACGCAAAATCTTTGAGCCTATCTTGCACGTAATAGGCATGTTTCCTATTTTTTTTTAATGTCCGTCTTGTAGATTAATGAATTTTATTGGACAGGTATTTTTTCCTTTTTCCTGCAAACAAAAAATGATCAAACTACAGAGAACGGAAATTACGCGTGACGTCACTCCTCGCTACGATTTTTAGCGAGGCGTGGCGTCATAAGCCCCCACTCCGAAACTTTAAAGCGGTGTATCTTTGTATTTTTTTATTTTTTGGTAAAAGAAAAAATACGTGTCTAATATTTTTTTATTATCTAACTGACGTACTAAATAGATTTTAACTTTTCATACCCAGGAAATATCCCTATTAAAACTCAGTAATCAGTAATTATTTTGCATTATATCAAATCTTTTTGAATATTTTAATGTTATTATAACATTAACATTAAAATGGGTTTTAATCAGTTTCGACATGTACTTCACTTTTAAATTCAGAAATACTTGGAATTGTTTTATCGACAGTTAAAGTAATTGTCTTCAACGTATAGTAAGAACCAAAACGTTACGCTTAGAGTAATTAAATCGTAAAACGAAAGATTACATAAGTACATCTCAAGTGCTTCGAACTACATGTTCATACGAAACCGTCTAGACATTAATAATTAACAACAAATTAACGTCGATAGTGAAATCCTTACGTAAATAAACTAATTATTTTGGTACTTAACTGGTGAAATTAAACGTAAATAAATAATTTATTATACAAAATTCATTATTCAACTGCACGATTTTAGGTTTAGCAACGCCATCTAACGGTAATGAAATTAAACATCCCGAAGTAAGATGTGGATATAAAATTATATTATTATTAAAGATTGGAGGGCTATGGACAAAACCTTTAAATACAATGTGGATAAAGAGGAACAAATCAGTAATAATAATTAATTACACATAAATCTAAACAGCAATCGACTTCAATAAAATATTATATGGGGGATGGCTCTAAGCCTCTAAGGTATACTAACCCTATCGATGACAAAAATATTTTTTGAAATCAATCTACAACTGACGGATATATTGCCTTACAAGGTTACCAAAAAAAACCGTCAAATTGAGAACCTTTTGAAGTCGTTACAAATAACAATGAGTATGTATATACATTAATTAGTAAATAAAGCTTATTTACCTTTAATATACAGGTTGACAGTCCTATTCACTTTAGCCACATGGTTAGCGGCAACACAGGTGTAAGTACCACAATGATCTAAGGACACGTTCTTGATAATCAAAACGCTAAATACTTCCAAACTTCTTTCTGCTATCTGAAAATTGATAAGAATTAATGCTCGTGCACACGACGCCGCATCCGGGCCGCACCGCAGCCGTGCTGTCGTCGTTTGTTTTTATCGTTCACTATACGATTGTATGTAATACATTGGTAGCTACGTCCTTGGCGGCTGGTAATGGAATAACAAAATCAAAAATAAACGAAGGCAGCGCGGTGACGCGGTTTCGTCGCGTGTGCACAGCGTTGCGGCGTGGTGGCGGCGCGGCGGTGGCGTCATTTGCACGACCACTCAAGCTACTTATACATTATGACACTCAGAGCCGAATAATTAGTAAAACCTAGCGCACCAAATTCTAATGGCAAAATTCAGAAAGATCTTTTCAAAAAAAATCCAGACGTTTACCAACACGCGATAGTAAAGATAATAATTTACCAGCAAAACTTAAAATATACCAATGTATTAAATTTTACAGTAACATTAAAGTATCATAGTGTATTCGGGGCATTACACTCTGGATTTAACAGATTAAGTTAATTGAGTTTCTATTTAGTACCTATTCATAAATTCAGGAGTTAAATTTATGAAGATGAAATTTTGGATTATCAAAATTGTGTTGAGATCAAAAATTTATTTCTTCGTGAATTCATTAGTTTAGAATCAGTAACGAAGTATCTTTAATGTAATAAAATATATGGTAAAGCCTTAAACAATTTTCTTAAAAAATATTTTGAGTTTAGCTCTAAAAAACGGTATCATATTTAGGGACATTCAGGAAGATTATTTTTATATTATTAAAATAACTTCAGCATTATAATTTAGGTTATCGAAAATTATATAAATAACTTAAAACTGAATTTCTAGTCGTTGAATGAATATAATGCAGGGTATATAAACTCTGAATAGAAGTTACTTCGTGATTAATTACACAACGGTAATTCTTCACAGAAAGTTACCTATTTGAGATCAAAAGCCTAAGGCCATTTAACGGGTAATTTAAGTCCAAATTTATAACCAGTTTGATCTTTAATGTCATGTCATTTAACTAAAGAGATGTCTGACGAGATGAAAGAGCTCACATAAAAGCTATCAAAAATAAATGTAACATAGATCCGCTTCCATGAAATTATTGATTTATATTGTTTTAGTCTGAACCAGTATCTTGATATTGGCATACCCATTTACATTTTGCTGACATAATAATAAAGTAATTTCTTCTATCCATTTAAAAAAACTTATAAAATACATTTATTTTAATATATACTAAATAGAAAAAATTTAAAAATATAAAATATAGTCTTTAACCGGCATCAGGAACATGGTCCAAGCTGCCGGTGGCAAAGGCTCCAGAGAGAGGAACCTCCTCACAATACGCGCCGTGTCGAGAAGTAGGCACCATTTTCTGAATCATTCCCTGACCAAGCTGCCTAAAAAGAGCCTGATGAGGTGTTGGTCGAAGCTCTTGGCTATTAAACTATTGGCTGTCACGATCAGGACAAAAATTGCTGAGTCCATAACATAATTATGTAGTAATATTATTATGTCAGCGAAATGAAAACATTGCCAATTTATAGGATTTCAATATATACTGGTATTTAACTAATAATTAAAAGTTTTTGAGAACAGTTTGGAAGACATCAATATAGTATCCCTTACCTTCAAATGTGTTGGTATCTTCTTCCCATCCTTTAGCCAAGAATAATACACAGGCGAATCGCCGCTCTTTAGATTACAATGTATCTGCACTATTTGACCTTCTTGCAAATCCGTTGGTAACAGAATCTCCTCTAACTGCGGCGCTTCAACAACGTGCAATTCAAACGATCTCTTAGCCATTTCCCCTGAGGGACTCCTCACTATACAAGAGTATGATGCTCCATTATCAGATTTAGACACTTTCGGTATATTCAAAATCCCGTTACTAGATACTAACGACAAATCCCTCTTCTCTCTTAATTTCGGTTTTCTGCCAAATATTTCTATACTTGCCGTTTTGTTAGCAGATCGTTTGTACCGATTACTTTGTGTTGTTATATCTGAGTTTATTTCTTTACCTTTGTATTCCCATGTTATTTCCCTGTAAATAGGAATATTAGAATTCTCTTCGTAAGAACTACAGTCTGCTATTTGGATAAAGATTGAATTAAATGATATGGAAATAGTATTTGGAACTATAAGAGAGAGTCAACAAAAAATAGAGGCTTAGTAACTTGGAAACCGAAACAATGCACACAGCATTTGTTTTTTTATATGTAACCATAAAGTTTGTATTTACTTTCGCTTGTTTAAATACTGAATTTATGTCTAAAAAGTCTAATTTTAATTCTAACGCTCGGTTTCTGAAAGGCTTTTCAACTAAATCTGTTGGTCAAATCAACTGATCACGACTGTGATTGGTTGACCAAAAAACTAACAACCAATCACAGCGCTGACAGGTGATTAACTATTTTTTGGTTTGCTCAGCCTTGCAGAAACAGTGGTCTTCGTTCTGAATAAAAAAAGAAAATCGCTATTTCATAATAAAATATTCGAGTAAGAATACCATAAAAATAAGATTAAAATTACCAAAAATCGTTGTTACACAAAAATTAAAAGTATTCTTCCCAGCCGAAACATGTATACCAATTTTCTAACGTAAAAAACAAAACGAAGAAGCCACATTCGAAATTTTTTAACATAAATGATTCACGTGCGTTGTTTATTTGCCATAAAAATATTTTGATGGAGTTCCCGGAGAGAGACCATAAAAATGACATGAAAAGCTAAAAGTATTCTTCGTATACTGAATGTTATTTTTTAGCTGAAATTGTAATAAAGGACAAAAGAAAAGGAATATTTGATAAAAGATACAATATTTGATTACAATAGAGTAAAATAATGCTTTGTTGGGTTTTCAAAATAGCTTTTAATTGTTATATTATGATATACACAAAATTGAAGAATCAATTTAGTTGGCTTTGTGTCTTTATATTTGAAAATTTCAAACAAGCGTTATAAATGTTTGCGTATTTTTTTGGAATCTTCTCTACATCTATCAATCGTTACCTACCTTTTTTAATTTACATTTAATTTTAATTTACGTTTGAGACATCATCTATCATCGTTTTTTATCTGATAGGTATCAAAATATACAAAAAGTATAATGTAGGGCTGCAAATCACACTTTGATTGGTCTAAAACAAAATCCAACACAAAAACATTAACTTTCAACGTCTCAAACTAATAATAACCTATTTATTTGCTACAGATGGGAACCTATTATTATAATGATGTCAAAACAATTTCTCTAGCAGGAGAATTAAAGATGTAAGTGTAGGTTATAAATTTCATTGACTATCCCAGGTTAAACTACGTTAAGCTAGAGTATATTAGTTGATATCTTACCTGACTGGGTATCCATAGTAGGGGCATTTCAAAGTGACACTCTGGCCGCTCTGCACTTTGAACGGCGGCAGCGTCCGGATGTACGGCGGTCCTACAAAAGATAGTCTTTGAAATGGTTTGGAAATCGTTCGATATATTTTAGTTGTGTTTGAAGATTATTCAAACACAACTGGTCAAAATACTCGTATCTTGAAAATTCTTCATTGTAATACCATTCGTCACAGTATTTTTGCAAATAAATATACTCTTTTCTATAATTAAACTTTATTTCTTTCTTCCTCTTTGGTTTTAAAGAGTCCTATACGCAGATAAGTTAAGACATATTCCATAGGTACCTACTTAGATTTTACAGCCATATTAAATAAAAATACTCGATAAAATATTCCCTCTGTGCATAAATAAGTTGGCTCCCACATGAAACGAGCTAAGTCATTTGAGTTTAAAGTCTCTTAAACTATTATTAGTTTTTAAAATTCAGTTATAAAATCATGCCATCAAAAAACAAAATTCATTTCCTGTTGACAGTACATTAAGTTAACGGGTTGCGAAGTTCAGACAGGCGGTCACTTGTTTTTAATACCAGTATTTTCACAGTAGGTATTCAATATCAACCCTTCAGTGCAATCTTCTAGCTAGATCATTACCAAAATTTCAGTGGAAGCGAATTTCAAATAACGTTTCAGTGAATTTAAATCTTTTGAATTCAGTTTGAGCTGGCTCTCTCTCTGCATTTGGGACAGACTTTACCCAATTAGCCTTGGATCGTTAGTATCTATCCCCACACTAAAATTTGTGCTTTGAGTTTATGATGCTAAGAGTAAAGTTTTATCACTATAGCTTTTTATTTGAAGCTAAACACTTTTGTTTAGTTTTAATTTAGTTTGATTAGATGCTTTTATCCTTACTAATATTATAAATGGGAAAGTAGCTCTGTTTGTCGCGCTTTTACGCCAAAAATACTGATTTAAATAAAATTTGGTACACAGATAGTCTAGAGCCTGTGAAAGGACATAGGCTACTTTTTGCCGCGATAACCAACATCCACGCGGGCCGCGGGAAAGAGCTAGTAATATATTAATTTATTAATTTGTTCAGGAAAAAAGATAATAATATATACACTTAACTAATTCAAACCTAATACCTAAAATATGCATCAAAAAATTTGTCGACTGGAAGTGTGCTCAAAAGAATGGCGGCATTGCCACGTTGTATGGCAATGCTTATCCTCTGTCCAAGGTAAAAGCCAGCCCTTGAGTCACGCAAAGTGTCAACAAGATGCTTAGAGATTTAGGTTATATCTTTGTCTACCTGCATTGCCTTTAACTGTCCTGTTATTGATGATTGAATTGAATTTAATTGAATTGAAAATGCGAATGATTTTGGCGTTTAAGAGAGCTTTAGTTGTTTCTTTTCTTGTGATGGCAAAAGCAACGCTTGTAGACCTACCTTTAGTCAGAATGTGGGTCAAAATCAAAGGTACTTTTTTAGATAAATCTGAGACATTACTAACTAACGATGAAGATTAAATTTTAAATTGGAATCTGAAATAAATATCCCTGAGTGAATGTGAAGTCGTTTCTTCTTTTTCTAAGAAGATCTTTTTAGTGGTCACCAAAGAACAGTTAGGTAATATAGTCTTTGGGTGTTTTATACCTTAAGATTTCCAGATATTCTTAGCCCATTTTCTTTTAATACTATTCTATTTAAAGTAGATGATACGTCTGATAAATATTTTAAATTTAGCTATTAGTTTGCCGACCTCCATGGATAATTGGCGTATATACCGTTTTTTAAGGTATCGCCAGCTCTAAGGTCCCGGGTCCCAGCCCAGACGGGTCAATGTAGGAAACCATTTTTTTCAGTAAAACTGCGCGTGGCGAGAGCATTACGAAAAGAGTCATCGGGCGAGGTGAACGGAAGTTGTGAGAGAGATATAAGTTAGTGAAGATAGAAAAAGAGAGATAGTTACGTTCCGATATTACTGTAGGGGCAAGAGAGAGAGGTGCGAGCACACATTTTCTCTCTTTCTCACTTCAGTCGTGTGGTCGTTTCTTTTTTCAGTTGTTCTTCTTTGTGGTAGCTTTTTGTCTCAGATTCCATAACACAAGTGCTATAGCTACTTACTTTGGATTCAGATCAATGTATGTGATGTTGTCCACATTTATTTGTCCATTTGATTGACCAAAGCGGCTCAGATTATATAACATAAGAGATTAAGCGGGATTTATAAATGAAAAGCTGTCTGTAAAAACTCACATACGTTATTCACAAATGGACTATTGTTTTATTTACAGATTAATTAAGAGATACATTTTATTTACCTAACTAGTATTTGTAGCATTTTAATACACAGTTTATAATATTAATTATTATTATTACATATTTCCTTTTTTTAATTAATTACATATAAAATTCACTTTTAAATATAAATCAAAACAAAAAGAAACAATATACATTAAAATTATAAATAACAGTTTTCAACCGACATCGGAAATAAGGTTATTATTATTATTTGTGACTGGAACTAGCTTGGCTTTAAAAAAGCTATCGTCATTTAAGCTTTTAAAACTGTGTCTATTATGTCTAAGTGTATTAACTTGACTCCTGCCGAGAGGACTGGCCCATCCTAGCTCAGGATAGAAGTGCGTGAAAGAGGGAGAGGGAAGCCTTTGCCCTGCAGTGGTACAAGACGGGCTTATTAGATCTATTATATAAGAATCTAGTGTCACAGTGTTTGTTATCGAACTACTCCGAAACGACTTGACCGATTTTTATGTTTTTTTTTGTGTATGTAGGTATGTTGGTAGGTTATATAGGCTATTTTTTATACCCCTAGGTGATAAAGACAGCCCTGTCAAACAACGTTTGCCGGCTCATCTAGGAATAGTATAAAATAATGTATATAAAACTGGTAAGTAAAAAGGTATTTAAGTGGGCTTTCGAAAAGTATAAATTTAGCAACTCTACGCAAAACATAAAGGATATTTCACCTCTTAGCCGCAAATACGTACGACAAGCAACAAAAGTCGTTTCACACTCAAATTTATAAGTAAGCAGTTAAGTGCTGACTTTTGTTGCGGACTGTACATTTCCTTTCGCAAAACTTTATAGTGTTTGTAAAGTTGGAACATGTTTTTATTTTAAAAGGGGCTTCAAGTTTCTCAATAAAAGTTATGAGAAGCGATAACCCTTGTGGCAAAGGGAATATCCCTTTTGAACCTTTTATAACCGAGAATCTAAAATGAGGGTTCTTAAAGGTTGCATGTTTACTGTCAAGATAGGCAGATGAAATCGTGAACTCAAATCTACTTTTTACTTCGAATTTTTTTTGACCGCTGCGAATAAGGAGGTTATTATTTTGCCCCGTATGTAATTTTGTAGAAATTGGTCAGTTTTTTTATGTTAGTTAGTCTATGTGACGATGCTTACATTTTATCAATATTTATTAATATTTTCTTACATGAACTGTTAAGTAGGTATGTGATAAAAAAAGAGATTAATTGAGTCACGTTAAATTCGTTAAAAATTGTTTTGTCTACCTTTTCATACAACTCTCTCTGGCTCTCTTTCTCTGCAATTAGTTTATAGCGTTAATGGCGGATTTTTCCTACACCAGATAGTTTTATCCGAGGAATAATTTTGAATATCGGACAGTTCTTCCATACAAAATCAGACAGACGTCAATTTTATTCCACGAACAAAAATTATCGAACATAATATCGAATATAAGAAAAAATATTATTAAACATAATATTTTTTCTGATGTTAGAAAAACAGAATATGTACGTTTGTTACCTGATTTTTTTTTTGTACATTTAGTATCAATGAATCATAAACATTATTTGATATTTTCTTTGTTATGATACTTATTCTATTGTTATATAAATATGATAAGCCACAATAGATTTACGCGGTATCAAGTTGTCGTTTGGTCTTGGAGTTTTAAGAAATACCGTAAATAACTACCTAGTCGGTATTTGAGATTTGCTTCTATTTCACTTAGTTAAGCTTAGCTAGGTTTAATAATAGGTATTTTTACCTCGATTTAGGTTAATTTAAGAAAAAAAAAAAAGATTCCAATGAAGGACAACCTCAACGTGTTTTATAGCTATTTTGTGCTAATGTTGGGCAAAGGCCTCTTCTCACATAGAGTAAGTAACGAGCATTGATCACCACGCTTGCTCTCTATTCGACTTCTGATTCTATACGTTGAAATCAGGTTTCCATTCTATGTTTACGAGTACTTTCACCGATAACCGCTCTTAGAATAATCTAGAAATTACATATGACTGTGAAAAAGTCATAATCACAGATATAGATAGACCTAGATAACGCAAGAGCTACTTCGCGTGCCCGGCTTAAGCATAATATTATGCTTAACGTGGCAACTGTAGTGCTCAGTCTGCATTGGTGCGCCGCGTTAGTGGGTTCCACCAATTTGAACCGGGCATTATTGACAAACGAACCCCAATCATATTTTAAGTTGATTCTAGTTAGAAATATTCACTAAATAGTGATTATGACTTCTTAACTGGTAGTCAAAAAATGGCACGCTTTGTTTTTATAAAGAACGTGATTCCTGCCTTATCTAGGTATATCGATATCTGTGGTCATATTGTACCCAATCATTTTAAACTGAGTTTTCCTAGTTTTGATATTCGTAAATGTCCGTTGAAGCACTCTGTAATAAGGGACAAATCGATTGTTATTTTAGGGCCGCTAGCAAAATGATCCTACAGAGAAGCTCAAAAACAATTTTACACTTCGATCCAATTGAATTTAAAAGGTTGTCATGACGACTAAATTCTCTTTTGTGACCATCGTTTCGTTTTGATATTTTTAGGTCAAAGAAATCCAAATTATAATGTATTACTCGTGTCTAATTTGAGAATAAGTTATTAAAACGAAATTTAGAGACTGCAAAAGATCACGTCACATCGAAACTATCCACTCACATTTATTTATGTTGTGGGTAATCAACCTCTTGAAATTTAGCTTGAGAGGTCACAAAAAAAGTGTCACTCCAGACTGCATGACAATTTATACAATTAATTCGCTTTCATGTAAAAAAGAAAGGCTATAAAGCAGACTTTTACCTAAAAATGGAAAAGTAACTGTCGAAAGTACAAAAAAAAAATCATCATTGATTCAGCTCTTATCATTAAAAAAAAATATTCCATCTAAATCTTTCCCTCCAAATTCTAAAAGAAATAACTCACCGTAAACATTAAGTCTATCATGGTGCACCATCAGGCTATCCCCGTGATGAGCAACACAAGCGAACAGACCACCATCGTCAACCCTCGTGTGCGATATGTTGAGTTGTGTGATGACGCCCCCGTCTGGTGACATCGTCTGACCGATAACGTATCTGGAAACAAAAGAGAGTTTAATATCTAGCCTTTGATAAAGGAAATTATGATCACAGCCACTGTTAGAAGAGTATTCTTCTTCTGACAACATCCGTGTTCAAGTGGCATATACACAGGTTTTCAAGGTGTCGCTAGCTCTGAGGTGCCGGGTTCGATCCCCAAACGTGTCAATGTAAAAAACCACATTTCTACATTGTCTCGGAGTTTGTAGTACCTTCGTTGTCTCTGATTTCTTAACACAAGTGCTTTAGCTACTTACTTTGGGTTTAGAGCAATCATTGTGTAAATAATATAACATTGTGTAAAAATATCATTATTTTTCTTCTTCCTACCGTTTTCCTAACCTTAATTAAGGTTGGCTTCCAGTCTCACTGGGTACAGCTGAATACCAGTATTATTGAGCGACTGCTGAACTAACCTCCACAATCCTCCTTATTGGATTAAACCGTATCCCTTACTGAGACTGAATGTCAGAATTGTAATGAAATATATTATTATAGTAACAAGATAAATAATAAGGCTAGAATTAAGCTGCAATTGCTTAAGAAAAGGCCAGGCAGAAGAAGATAATTATGATATCTCATACAAAGGTACCAAACTTTGTCGTTTTAAACAATGGTGCTTATTGAAGTTTTTATAAAAGTACACATCGACTCGAGCCTTTAGAAGATTTTTGCGAATATTAATTTCCCAATGTTCGCTACATATTCCAAAATAATTTATTAACCTTTTTCACCGAACAAAAAACACCATATAATATTTTCGTTACGAAAACAGTAAGCTATTGGACAATGCTACTATTATTCGGTAAAATAATAACTTCTTTTAAAAGAATATAAAAAAGGGGTTATTCAGGGTTTTTAATTAAACATGATGCATATTCCGCTGTTTGTAATTAAGTTTTATATCCAATAGTTGTAATGTTTATGCAGTAATTAAGAGTATTTGCATGGTTGTTACAAGCTCTATAATATAACAACGAAACAAAGGAGACTTGCAGATGATAGTACATTTATATTATTTTTGGTCCTTTAGTACGCATTGTCCGATTTCATAGGTCTTTCCATCCTATGATATTTATGCAATAGCATGCTCCGATATTGAGATACCAAGTTGAGATGTTGTAGTAGGCTATTTTTATTATTCATATCGCGGTAGGTCGCAACGCATTCCCGCATAGTACCTGGTACAAGGATAATGCCCAGCATAGCCCTGCACCCCCGCCACTAGGTTAGAAGAATCTATGAGGATTTCCACTACCAAACTATATATATTAATCCTCGTATCGCGCGCAGTTTTACAAACATTCAAATCACAAACACAATTAACACCCAGACATAGTACTAGACACACGTCATACTAGAAAAAATAAAAACTGTACCTACAGTCTATTTCTTTATATAAAACTGGAGTAAAGTGACGTTTTTCTTCCGTTATATAAATCTAAGTACTTCGGCCATCGCACGCTCGTAGGATATAAGTAGCTGCCATTCGCTAATACATTACCAAGACAAATACCATTACTAACTCAGATTTTATAGAGAAATCGTTGAGGAAAATAGTATTTGAAATAGCTCTAATGTTTCAATGCATTGATATAATGGACAGCCAAGTTAATGTCACTTAGTTCTACTTTCATTTATCAAGAACTTTCAAGCAACGCACACGTAAGTTTGGGTAAGGATGTCTTAAAAACACAATGGCACTCTGGGAGTGTCGGCAGAAGTGAAAACTATAACAATTGCAATATATGTTCATACACAGTTGCAATTGTTTTTTTTCGCGGGTGATCAAAGGACACTAAAGAGTCGCATGTGATGACCCAGGTGATCAAAGTGGAATAGACCTTTTCTAATGATAGCTATCTCTTTTACTTACATGCTTATCCTATCTTTTGTACTATTCATTAGTGGACTTACCCCCGGTTTCTGAAAGGTCGATGAATTTAGTCTGTTGTCAAATCAACTGATCACGACTGTGATTGGTTGACCAAAATACTAACAACCAACGACAGCGCTTAGCATGAGGTTTGACAGGTGATTAACAAATTTATTTGTTGGTCAGCCTTTCGGGAACCGGGGATTAGATAAAATTTTGACGTATACCAGCGCGATCAGATTTTAAAACTCGTTAACTATGAAGGAAACATATCTTGTGAATAATATCATTGTATAAATTTTATTTAATCAAGACAAATAAAATAAAACCTCCTTACCTAGAATCGGTATTAGATGATATTACAATACCATCTCTTTCCCAAACAAATCGAGCCGGATGTGGTCCATTCAGCGTACATTGTAGACTGACCTGCGTAATGAAATACAAACTTTAATGATAAAGATATAGGGTACAGTTCATTTTAAAGATAATAGAATATAAAATTGAAATTACGAAACAAAGAGTGAAATACAATACAATGTTCAATCCAAAATGCCACTTGAATTGAAGACGTTGTTTGGCTTTGTACAGAGTTATTTCATTTTATTATAATAGTTATGTTTCTATTAGATATAATTATTCAGTAAATAGAGTTTGATGTTGGGTGGTCTTTTGAGTCGTATTAAGGGACTTTTTGGCGTGGTTGTTATAAAATACATGTAATGCGAAACGTGTTAGAAGAGAGTGTAAGTATTCGTTTGTTTTTTATTCTACAGTGAATGGTCAATATTACTTTGATTTTGTAAAAAGAGAGTTTGCGCATACATCTCAACTTGTTCATTAGTTTTTATGTATGTTGATTGCCTTTTTCTCAATCACCCTAAATTTGTTAAGAGGTATCTATATATCTATACATATTATTATTATAAAACCAAGTAGCCCGCTGCGTCCGTTTGTATTTGTTCGAACGCGATCAACTTAAAAACTACTGAACGGATTTTCATAAAGTTTTCACCTATGGATAGAGAGATTCAAGAGGAAGGGTCGTTTGTATAATTCATGTTTTGTATGTCCTTGCGAAGCCGTGGCGGGTTGCTCGTAAATTGATAAATTTGTTTTCACATTTCAAAAGCAATCTGTATAACAACTGTACTCCCGAACGACATTTTAAAGAGTACCTTATTTATTTTTGCCTTATTGTAATCTATTTAAATTACCACATAAAATTAGAGATATGAAGTCACAATTTTTCCTGTTTTCTGTCTTTCTGGCGAAAAAGATCGTAATTAAATCTTCAGAGGAGTCATAAAGATAGACATACTAATTGTATCAGGGAAGGTTCAGTTCCCAGAGGTTACTTAGCCTCATTGAGCGCAGTATATTGTTTACGTTACCTAGGTAAGGTCTTGGGTAAAAGACCAGAATATTGTGCTTTAGTACTAGTAATTATGTATCTTTTACCTATCGTTTTTATTAGGGTAATTTAAGAACCTGAATGGTTGAAGTCTTCTGTGTTTTTTTTTCTAACAAGATGTGTTTTTATGAGAATAATTTATAATCAGGAGATTAAGAATATATTAATCATATTTTCTATAGCACAGTACCTGTACCATGTATTCCTAAAGCAGTACTGTTACCGCTGTGGAAGCGAGACGCCGCAAAACACTGCGCGTAGCGGCGTCTCGCTTCTACAAGTACTGATTTTCATGGTAAGCGCGCTGATCAATCTAGCTCGGGAGTCAGTTGTCCATCTTATAACTTTATACTCGTAGATCAATTTCAAAGAAAATTATAAATTACTGTCTTATGATAAAGCCTTCAAAGCACAGCTTATAAAAAAGTCTATGAAATAGAGAAATCAAGAATCATGGTCAACTTCATACTTACCTAAAGTCTGGAATTACCGTGATGATTCATTATTAATATATTAAAGAATTATTTACCTTTTTATTAAATGTAAACTCCGCTACTATGGGATATAATTAAAAGGTTGGTAAGGCTCGTATTAGTTTAGTAAAAACCCATTAACTTAATTAAAATTAAAACATGAAAACCTTTCAGATATTTGCCATTATAAATCGGAGCTGAATCTCTAAAGTTGCCTCATTTTATAGGAGATGTAGTAGAGCTATTATTTTAATGCCCTGATTCTGGGACCTAACGGGAACTTTAATCTCTTGATGGCCTGTATAAATTTAGCGTTGATAGAATACAGGTGTTTATAAATGTCTAAACTTTCTAAAGTCTAGAGGATTTAAGATGCTGTAATAATGTGTAGGGGATATTATGTGTTAGGTACACATAATTATTATATTATATTTGTTAGACTTTATATTAATTGTTAGACTTTATTTAATTAACTAAAAAGTCATTTAGTTAATTGAGTATTTCATTTATGAGTAAATCAATAGAGTAGATTTTTAAAGTAGCCTTGTAAGCCATGTTAACAGTTCATTTATTAACATACTATATTTCAATCAAATAAATAACTTATATTCTATTCTGTGGGTACCTACATTGTTATACAAACAAAACAACTAGAGACCCGCCCGGATTCACTCGGGAGGACATAAGATAAATGAATTATACTCACAAACCTTTCTCTCGAATCACTCTAACCATTGGTGAAAACCTATTAAAAACCGTTAAGTAGTTTTTGAGCTTATGGGCGGATGACTTTGTTTTATAATATGTACAGAATATAATAATTAGTAAATAAAAAATTATATTTTTGTAGTTCGTGGAATACATTGACTTAATTATTTATTACTTATAAACATTTTTAATCTGCAATACTACAATCAAAATAATGAATTTATCAAATACATTTTTATCTCATCCTATTATTTCAATAAGGTATAAAGCAATGCCAAATACTAGATTTATTTATTTAGTAAATTAAAATATATTTTCCCATACTTACGTCGACGCCGGGCATAACAGTAGCCTCGCTAAAGTGTTGTGATATGATCATTTGTAAGCTCCTCTTATATTGAAAGTGGATGTTAAAAGTATCTGCAAAATAAACACAAATAAATATAATTAATTTTTGACCACCTCCGTGGTTGAGTCGAGTGTCGCTAGCTCTGAGGTTCCGGGTTCGATCCCCGGACGGGTGAATGAAGAAAAGCACTACTTTCTCAGCTCTGCGTGTTTTTGGTACCTTCGTTTTCTCTGATTCCATAACTCAAACGTTTTAGCTACTTATTTTGGGTACAAAGCAATGTATGTAATGTTGTCCAACATTATTTATTTATTTACTATTGATATAAAAGTCAATAGGCATTGAATTCTCAAAAGTCACTTAATTTTAAATCGATGATATGCCTCATGTCTTTGTCACCACATTGTAGAAAGTCATGACTTTAAAAGTCTTATAGTTAGCTCTTCTCATTCACACAAGTGAAGAAATTATTAAAAAATATCTATAATGGGTATTTTAACATAAAAACAGACATTTGAAAACCATTAAATGTAGTCTTTAAACCAATAGGACACCAATACGACATTTAATTAACTAATTTATTATTGATAGCACAACGCGGGCAATATAATGTTACGTATATATGCCTGGTTCCTATTTAAAAAAAAACGATTTGTTTTGCTAACGAACGGTAGAATTTTCTAAGCAAAACGATTTTTTTTAAATACACGAACTGGCCAATAGCAGACTGAATTAACAACAGTTTTATTTTTAATCATTTCTTTAAGACATAACATAAATTTAAAGTACCTACATAGCAAATTAACCTCATGTACTCCGAACTCACCATTATGAGAAAAGTTCCACAATACATTACGCTCGTCATTCCCAAGTGTATAATCTTCGACGTAATTCGATCTGCAACAGAAAAAACATTTCAGTACAATACCAATTATTTTTAATGAACAGTGCTCGTACTATGAACTGGTAAAGCAGGACTATTGCTATCGTGAAAGCGAGACGGCGCACTACACTGCGCGTAGCGGCGTCTCGCTTCCACAACGACAAGAGCTCCTTTAAGAGCTCATAGTATGAGCGCAGAAATACAAATCTTTGCTTAATGAATACGAAATTTCGTGAAATATTATATATTTGTTTGTTTAGGTTTATTATGAGAGAATATAACAAATATACTTTATTAAAATTATGTTTTCTTATTTATTCATTGTTAGGAATATGCCAGTGTTTTATATATTATAGTTATATAGTTTAATCACTCAGTCAAGGCAAAAAGTATCATGTCTATTAATACTACTACTATACTAGCTGTTTCCCGCTCCTCCGCCCGCGTGGATGTCAGTTATCGTGGCAAAAATTAGTCTATGTCCTTTCTCAGGCTCTAGACTATTTTGAGTACCAAATTTCATTTAAATGGTTCAGTAGTTTTGGCGTGAATAATATAGCTGGATCGGACTGGATGCGGTAGGCAAAAGACCAAGTCTTATGGTGCCGATTGGACCGGTATAGGCTGAGTTGATTGATATACGCGAAAACTGTTTCATTTTCACAATAGCAAAATCATTAGTAGCTTCTTCTTAGCGTGTCGATCAATAGCAGTAAAAATACATTTTTCTGGACCAGTTATCTCCAATAATTTAAGTTTATTTCTAATAAAATACCAATCCGTAATTGTTATTCATTTAGCAGACACACAAACAACACGCAGTACAATAAAATAAGATTCCAGTCAGTTCTTTCCAATGACAGCATTTTTTTTTTAATTGAATCTCCTGCCTGCTAAGCTAATATCAATTTTGAATTGGCATTGTATTAAATTTTTAAATATTTGGAATTGGAGACTAGTGGCACAGTACTCAGCGATCCAGCATTATCTGTAGCATTTTACAGGTCCTCGTGGGAACATGTAGTAGGATACTACATTGGTAGCTTATCAACATCAAGCCTAAATTTTTCAAGTAAATTTTCGGCTCAGTAAACCATACCTTCAGTTTTCAAACGCGTTTCCATAACAGTTGTCTAAAGCCGAGTAAATAAAGCTTCAAAGATTTTGACACCACAGTGAAAACAAGCCAAGTAAGGTAACTTAACATCTGTATATCTTCGATAAGACCCGGATCTACTTTGAAGATTACCAAATAACTTGTTTGAAACCCAGTGAGTTGGAAAAGCTTTACTCTCCAGTACACTTTGTTTGAAGAAGTGCGGCTCTTTGAAAACGGCCTATGGCCTTCATTTGACCGATATTATCAAACTATTTTACATCTATAGTAAATAAGCCTGGCCACTTATAGCTAAGGAGGTGTGAAAAAAAAGCAAAATGTTAATTTAAATATTAAAAAGTTTCATTTACTATGAAGTCAATATTTTTTAGAAAATAAATTGAATAGCGGAAATCATAATGATGTCTAGAATAGAATTTAAATAATAATTAAAAGAAAACTAGCATCGTACTGGCACTCATTTACTTTTAATTGAATTCACTTATGGTTTTTATTTATATTTTTTTTATTGAGTTCTAAAGAAATCATTACATTTGTCACATTATGTTGAAGGTACACTGATCTCTAAAATACAGGTTGGACGCCTACAAAAGAATACACACATACTTAATTTTACATCGAATAAAAAACATATTTTTAAGTCTCAGCAAAGTTAAAGCAAACGCTACTCTATCGAAATATTAAATTCAAAACACTACACTTTAACCCAACTTCGTTTGAAAAAAGTTATTTACCTGGTTCCACTGGGAATGAACATAGAGTTGGATAGGAACATTATTATTTGATTTCTCAACTAGTTGTTTTAAACATTTGGACCGTGGGGTCCGAGTGCACACCTTTTATTTAAAGATCTGGAAAAACGTCTTGTTGACTCCTCGCGTGACCCAAGGGCTGGCTTTTACCTCGGACAAAGAATTAGCATTGCCATACAACGTGGCAATGCTGCCAGCCTTTTGGGTACACTTCCAGTCGACGGCGACGTGGATGAATTTTTTGACGCAATTATTTAGAGTTTTTTTTAGTTAAGTTTAGTTTTGTTTAAAGTGTATATATAGTTAAGTTTGTAAATATTAAGATATAAATAATGTAAAAATGTCAAAAACAATAAATAAATATTTTTGTTTTAAAACAACTTTCTACGTATACTAAATTTATTTCACTAAAAAAATATATTTCTTAAGTTCTCCTTTTATGTCAACTGAATTTCTCGTTCTTAACAAAGTCGCACTGATGAATAGATTATATCACAAGCACATTTCAACAAATATCGATAATTTTTTTCTGTTTGAAGGGTTTACTATTGAAATTCACAAAAAAAATGAGGAGCAAAATAAATATTAAAGATTTTTTGAAAGCTATTTCCCGTAAAAGCCAAAAATTCAAAATTTACTGCATATATTTCTCAGTAGGTTACTCAAAAACCTTTTAAAAAAGACCAACGAAAGTGTTGAAATTTTCACCGCTACTTTTGCGAGATTAGCAGAGAGAAATGTACTATTTTCATTACTCTCCTAAGTAAAAGCAACGTTGGAATTTGATTTAAGAGGTGCTAAATTGAAAGGCCTGACTACAGAGTCTGATAGGCAGACCCTTTTTGAATTATATCCCTTTTAAATTACAGACTTCAAAGGCTTGTAAATCTTGACAAAATAAACGTCTAACCTTGAAAGTGTTTTATCAAAATGTGTCTACAGATGCTCTCTAAAACATAATAAGTTAAAGAGTTAAATGTCGAAAACGAATTTATCTTTTCCCAAGCTATTTTAGGGTCGGCTTCTAGTTTTACAGGATTCAGCTGATTACAGTATTTTATATGGAGAAACTGCCTATCTCCATAACCTATTTTCATTCAAAGACCAACATATAACAGTCAGGAACAATGGCTTAACGTGCTTTTCGAGACACGAAAGGGTCTCGGTATGTTAACAAATGCCCATCTCCGACCTACCGCGGTGAGCGCACCTTCACCTTTATTATCGTCAAACCGTACGGCTTACTTAGCCTTTGTTGAGATATACAGATTATTGATTAATCACATCTGTGAATTTTCTTTTTCACAAATAATTTTTATTAAAGTAAATAAACAAAAATATCGGCTCGTAATTGTCCCAGTGGGTCCCTTCTCATATAAAGACGGTACAAGAATTGAAATAAGAAACAAATTGAACCTTAGAAGCCAAGCTATCCGTCAAAAACATTGTAGCGAAATGTCTAATAATTATTACATGAGTTTTGACATGCGCTGACTGCGCTGCATTCGATGCTGAATCACAAACTAAAAGCGCTATAGTTCACGACGACAAATCTAATGACGAATTTGAATTTACATCTCTAACTTTACATTGTTATGTACATCTCTAAAACGTATTACTTTCAAACGTTTGTCGCACAACTAAGTGTGAACATAAGTTTTATCTCGTGAATGTAGCGAGTGCGTCTTTGTTTTATTGTTGTTGTAAAACTCTGTAAGGTTTCTTGCTGCCCCTACCAACGGTTTCACTTTCAATAATAAATTGAAATAACCCTTTATGAGGTACAAATTTAAGATTAGTTTATTGTTCAAGGTTTAATTATATCTGGGTAGGTTGATCAACACAAAAATTTGTTAATTACCTGTCAAACCTTATGTTAAGCGCTGTGATTGGTTGTTAGTCTTTTGGTCAAGAAATCACAGTCGCGATCAGTTGATTTGACAACAGATTAAGTTGATCAACCTTTCAGAAACTGGGGGATAGTCTATTTAAATTTTCGTGCCAATTAATGTTACTTCCTCTTAAACAAACATCAACTTTATGCAAGTGTACTGTTGGAAAAGTCATTTATAATATGAAATTGTGGCGCAAACAGAACCTTATATCATTATGTACCTACGCTTTATGGTTGTTTTTCCTACAACTCGTGTTTGTTTACATGTTTGTTACAAATGCTGTTAAAAAACCAATAAAAAAGCAATTTCTATTATAAAAATCTTGTGAGTCTATGTAATTAAATATATTAAACAAAAACACCCGTTAGAAATGCGATATTTTTTACAACACTCGTTTCGTTTAAATGTATATATATATATATTTAGAAAACATCTACCCTCTTCTGTACTGACTTAATATACAAAATTCAACAACCCTATATAAAATCAAAACCAAATAATTTCTTACAAATCATAATATTTTCACACAAACATTCAAAGTGAACAAACACTAACATCAACTCATTCAAAATGATAAATCATACGAAATAACATCGAAACGCTCCATTCATTCATTCTCGATACATTGAACATTTCCCGACATTTTAAAGTGTCTAAACACTTTGTCAGATGTCACGAACGAGTGAACGTATGAACGAGTTTATGTACGAAACTCATAGTAGGGGTGTCCCGCTGATGTTTAGAGTGCTTCCACTCACCTACCGCTTGTTATAATGTTCGTATAGTATTATATAGGAATCTTTATTGCCTCCCTGACGCGTGAAGTAATGGAACGGCGAGATTTTGTTTACGTGTTTTGGAAACCCTAGAATTATTTTGTGAGTAATTAATATGAAATATCTTTCTTTGCTTATTGTGATATTTTACAACAAATATTAGATGAATTAGAGTAAATAAAGGGTAAAATTTAAGTCAAGATTATTAATTTATTATGATATTCATTACTTTAACGTATATTTTATAACTTATTTGTAATTGCTAAATGGCAAGGTATTTCCGTGGGATGCCTATATATTTATTTCTCTCTTTTCTCATTAAAAAAGCGAGATAAAATAAAAAAGGCCAGATTACATATTTTTGAAGCAAGTTTACGGTTTATTGGTAATGTTTAGGTAATAAATTCAAATAACTTGAAAACTGGTCCTTCGAGTCGAGCCATTCAAATAAATACGCCTCGAAGGACCAAGAATTTATAAATTCCAGAATATTTGTATCGAAAAGTTGTTTCTTACCGCCCATTAGATCGAGTCCTTTCATTTTCAGGAAATCGAAGGGCATCCGTTCTCCGCAGTTCTGAAACAAGGAAATTGAGTGAGTTACGAATGATTTTTAGATGCAAAAGATTTCTTTAGAAGATGAACGATTTGGTTTATAAATGGTTATTTTAGTCTATTTCCGATCAATCGATTGATGTCGATGCCCCCAAGCAATAAGTCGGTAATGTGCTATTATGGACTTAATGCTGTTATGTCAAATTCGGCATCTATGGGTTGGAACACACCTTAGTATTTTTTTTCAGATTTTTCCCAGTGATATTAACGAAGATATAACGACATACACTTTTATTGTACGGAAATATACAAACAAAATTATGACGGCAAAAATATTGTTACACATCAATACAAAAGTTTCTTTCTTATTTTATTTTGGTAAGTCGCGGTTACCGGATTATTGGCGTAAATAAACTTCATAGAGGTTTTGGTAAACGCTAACACAGGTTTCTTGTCGAATTATTTAAAATATATTTATTCCGTAATTAACACTAACAATGTTATTGAAGTAAATAACTGGCTAATAATTATGCGTAACATTTCAATACGTATCATTTTATACCAAATTCGAACACGTTTAGTCCCGTTATCATCCATTACTGTTTTTGTTTTGCCACCGGACAGTTTGCAAGACGCATTTGTCTCTTTCTCTCAATAGGAATTAGACTGCAACAGTCATTGCCTCGCCCCCCAACACGTGATCGCTGTCTGTCGGCCGGCGCGTAATGTTTGTTTACACAAACAGTTGCAAATTGATGTTTGATTTAATGTGACGTGTTGCTCTAAAATAATATTATTACCTTCATTTTTATTAAAATATTAACTTCGAGTTACCACCACCACTTGTAGAAGTAAATCGTTGGCGGCATGATATAGATGGAAATGTAATCCACTGGGCTTATGTAATGGAGGTTAATGTATCAAATTTGCAAGAAAATAAGCTGTTCTTTAAATACCATTTTGAAGATACATATTCGAAGCTAGATATAAATAATCCACATTCTTCTACCGTGAGTAGTAGAAGAAGGGGAAGAAAACGTAATCTAGATATATCTGTTGGTCTAGATAATGTACAGTTAAAACCTGCATACCACCAACCCATTCCGGTTAGTAAAGCTTTGCATACAGACCTACTTTTTTTTTTTTTTTGACTCGGGGAAATCCTCATGGACTGCCTCCGCCTGGGGAGAGGCGGAGGGGCGTGCCGGACTCTTACCGGCTAAAACCCCCCGGTGTCTCCTCGCACGTGCGCGCGGGGCCGCGGGAATCCAAATTCTTCCGCAGCCCCGCACTAGTGCCGGCCCGGTCTGCCCGGGCCTCGTCTCCTGCACGGGGTAGTGAGGTGTTGACACCCGCGCGCGCCTCCGCCTCGGGTCCATCGAATAGGGGGCGGGGACTTCCCCAAGTCCCTCGCCCCTGGACCCATTCGTGGGGGGCGGAAAAGGGCGTTGTCCGCCCTTCTCCTGCGCCCGGTGCGCCTTCTGCGGCCCGGGAAGGGAGTCGAGATCTCCCTCTCCCGTTCCGCAGTTTCCTTCTGCGACATCACGTCCTCACAGAAGGACACCACCGCGTCCCACGACTCTGCGCTGCTGACCATCCTCCGCACTACGGCCGGCAGCGACAGCTAGAGCGCCTCCAACTTCATTTGTGAGGACACGGCGCTGCTCCTCCCAAGCTACACACTCAGAGAGTGTGTGTTGCGCCGTGTCCTCCCCGCAATGGACGCAGTGGTGGCACCGAGCGTCCGGCTCCCTATCTATGCGACACAGGTACTTGCCGAAGCAGCCGTGCCCCGACAGAACCTGCGTCACCCTGAACGACAGGGAGCCGTGCCTTCTCCCGAGCCAGACGTCGAGTACCGGCCAGATCGCCTCGACGGTAGCGAGGCCGGCGGCAGGGCGCAGAAGCCTTTGCCGCCATTCCGCCACCAGGACCTGACGGAGCTCATCTCGGCGCAGCGCGATCTGCCGATGCGCCGGTCTCGAGCCCCGTGCCCGCTTTTCCTCGCGCCATCTATACAATGACGCGAGTACTTTCGCCTCTAGGTCCCAGGGCGGGGATCCGGCCAGGACGCAAGCCGCCTCGTAGGAGATCGTGCGATACCCGCGGACGACCCTGACGGCCATCGCCCTCCGCGGTTTGCGCAGAGTGGCGAGTGTGCCGGCCGCCAGGTCCATCGCCCACACAGTGGCCCCATAAAGGGCCATGGATCGCACGATCCCCACGTACAACCGCCTACAGGCGGCGCTCGGGCCCCCCAAATTGGGAAGCAACGTTGACAGCACGCCCGCTGCACCCATCAGCTTGGGCGCCAGCCGCCGGAAGTGGGGTCCGAATTCCCATCGGCTGTCGAGCACCAATCCTAGGTACTTCATGGTGGACTCGACAGCTATCCGGGCCCCGCTGATCACGATGTGATACAGACCTACTTAGTTTATGTAAAAGTGGTGCAATACCGCGATGTTACCATCCTTTTTTTGAGTCGTTGACGTATACTGAAGCAACGAACGAAAATATCAGTGATACGGATGAAGACTGAGACTACAGTGTTCAATTAATGGGTTTTACTGTGATTTTTATAATATTATCTAAATTTATATATTCTTACAACCTAAGGTGATTCAGTAATGTCATTTATTATTCTGTTTCATTATACTTGCCATATATTTAATATTTTATGAACCTTTTCTAATGAATGACGGGTTTCCTAAATCAAGTTTTCTATAAATGTTGCATTCGTTATCTTGATCTAATTGATATTTTTAATACTCAAATAAGTCTGAATACTTAAAATTTAATTTGTCTTTATTAAACATTATTAAAAATTGGTTGTTTGTAAAGTAGGTTTACGATCGAGATGTTTACGTGATAACGTCTTATTGGTGATATAAGTTTTTGGGAAGTAAGGAATTAATGAAGATAACAATTTTTTCAAATTTTCATAGTTTGTTTCACTGTTAAACATTCAACGAAAACTTAACCGCACGAGAAAATCTCCATTCGTTTGTATGCCGCTAGAGTGAGAGAGACGGAAGATCGGTCCACTCACTCGAACGCTATGCCAGCCTCCGCTCGTGAGGATTCCGCGTGACAAGTTTCACGGAATGACTGGCAGCGCTCGAGATGAGACGGGAGATCGGTCCGTCTCTCTCTCGTTATACCTGCGATCGCGCTCGTGAGGTTTTGGTGTGACACAAGTTTCTGAACATGTCACCCGACTAAAACGATTTTAAAGACGTTATCACGTCAAAAACTGATCATCTGTTTTTTTTCTAATAAACCTATTGCATTTGAATCAATCCGATAACTTTATCGGCATCGAATGGTTACATAAAATTATTATAATGAAATTATCCTGGCAAAACAATGATAGGTAACAATACTGTTAATATGTCTATTAAAAACTTACCACAATAACATCGTATTAATACGTTACGCATCATCTCTACTATAATAAATAACGTTGTAGAAATCCGTAATATAATATAACTTATTAAATACTTTGACAAATTTACTGCAATAATCCCGTAAGTACTATTGGTAAAATAATGAACCTGTCATAATTCCTGTAATAAATATTTTTTTAGATTGCTGGGTTTAGCGCTTACAAAATTCCATGTTGATAAGACAATAAAGTTCCACAAAAAAATAGCTTTCATTTGACATATCAATGACGGCTGTACTCCGACTCGTTGGAAAGATATTTAATAAAAACAGTAAAACAATTCTCCTGTAAAATTTTGATTTTACGATTACCGACTTATTGCTTGGGGGCATCGATGTATGTTAAAAGGGCTGTTTTATTTAAACTTAAGGAATCTTAAGGAAACCAATAATATCAGCAGTGTATTGGCTTTTTGCGATGGGATATTAAATTTAACAAGCTATCGTCTTAATAGGTCAATTTCAAGTGTCTACCGGCCTGAAATTTTCACGTCGCTTGCCGAATGGTCTTTTCTCAAAATAATATAGATAAAACAGTTGAATTAATGCAATAATAAATATTATTTTTTTGTTTGGTGATTTTTTGATTATTGCATCATATTAAACACTTCAATGCTTTAACTTTACGTTCGACAATACTTTTCTCTTCAAACTCGGTAACATGAATAGTTACGCCTCAAACGCAAAGTCGTTAAAACTTAGACAATCATGTCTGGTGTGACGTGGAGTGGCATCTGTCCCTAACTAAACTACCTAGGGTTAATAGTGGCTAAACTTTGCATAATATCACTTTGGAGTTGGATTTTAGATGGTTTGTACCAAGAATACGTTCGACCTATGTTTGGAGGCGTTTTTAAGGGTTCCTTAACTCAGGGGTGCCAACAGAACAGTGTTACAATGCCTCCGCTGTCCGTTCATCCATCCGTCTGTCTGTCAGCGGGCTGTATCCCATGAACCGTTATAGCTAGAGAGTTGTAATTTTTACAGTGTGTAATAAAAATAAATTAAAAATAAAGAAGGGCTTCAAAAAAATGGTACGGAATCTTTCGAGTCCGACTCGCACATGGTCCATTTTTGTCTGGGTTCCAAAATGCCTAATATTATGGTAAGTGATGATAAATCTGTAAATAACTATAATATGTGTAAAAAGTTACTATGCATATTTGTGTTTTGGCCCAAATCCTTAAACGTCACTGATTTATTAAATACTTCTTCCTAAAGACAGATATAATTTCACTTTTAATCTTTACAAGCAAAATTGCAGTATTGACATTTGCAAGTTATTCTGTTTCAAGAATAAAAAAGATTTTAATGGTTTTGAACAGAATTAGACATATAGAATTCTACAACTTTATAAATTAAATGCTTCTTATTCAGTATATGAAATATTTTTTATATTGGTTGAATATTAGCTGAGGAAATAGGCGAGATCCAAAACTCGAATTAAAACTTTTGGTCCGATCTGCTGTTGTCCTTGTCACACTTGGATAGTTAGGCCGGATGCTTTGCGACAGCGATAGATTCTCCAAATACCAAATTTTCTAAAGTCTCTCCGACCAAGTCTTCATGTCTATAAAGGTACATAATGTTATATGATGAAAAGTTACACATATGTACTGAATAGGACTATACCTAAACAAGGAATATTTTCAAAAAAGCAACTGAATACTTTCGAAGAAAAGTTACAAAACAAAGTGAGTGAGCATCTAGGCTATCAAACTATATCTTTCATCAAACATCAGTATGTAGGAGTAACTAAAGGTACATAAGCAGAACCTAGTTATAATATAAAGAGCCTTTGAAGTCAGAAGTGAAGAGTAGTTAAAACTTTGTCAATTAAGTTGGCAGTTACGTCGCATGTCATCTGGAAATTGCAGATTTGTTTGTAGCAGGTTTAAACTTTAAACTAGGTTAGCGTTTAGACTAAACCGAGTTTAAGAAGTAGATGAAAGAGTTCTGTTTTAAAGGTGGGTTTAAACCAAACGAGCGCTTGCTCATTCTATCCCCCGCCTATTAAAATCTTCTTGTATAATAACTTTCGTGAGGAGTGTTCATAATTATTTAAAACAAAACGCATATTCTCGGGATCGCCCGACAAGTTTCAGACTCAATACGAGTCCCTAATCATGAGCTGACGCGGCGGCGGTGGTGTCGCGTGTCGAACTGAGTCTTGAGTCTGAAACTAGTCGGGCGATCCTGGTGATGGTCGGGCGATGCGTGAGTAAACCGTTTTGTTTTAAATAATTATAAAATCTTTTTGTGTAAACAGGGACAAAACATTATTTCGTTGTTCTATCTATATCCTCCAAACATTTATATCTTCTTATAGAGACTAGATTGAAAATACGTTATTGCGATTATAAACTTATATTTAAATACAGTTGGAAATTTGATAGCAGCATACATCGAAGTACGAGATGTGTTTTTTTTCAACCGCACAGTTAAGTTGGTTTATGGAGAATTAACAATCATCAAACTGTACGGAACCCAGGGTTTACGAGTTAAACTCGCACTTGTTCCTTTTTTTTCTTTAGTGTTTAGCTCTAATGAAACTTTAACGGAAAGACATAATTGATTCTATCCAAACCTATAATATTATTATTAATAACGATAAAATCATTTCAATAATCTTCGATACGGAAAATTGACGGAAATTAGAACTCTGTGTCTGCGACAGAGTACCTAAAGACCTGTCATTTCGAACCTTTTGATCTAAAGTTTACCTTATTGGAAATTTGAACAATGTTTAATTGAAAACTCAAACCGCTCATAAGAGTTGCGGTTTAAAACCAGATTATTATGTGTAAGACCGAAGAACTATAGCTAGATTTTTAATAAGAATACTTTTTCATGCGAATTCTATCGAATGCGAAAGTAATTACGATTTATTAACTTATTTTTTTAAACAAAAACAAAAACGTTTATTTATATATATATTAATGAAACTAAGTAACTAAATATTTTTTATTTCTTAATTTAATAATGACTTTTTCTTTTATACTTCTAGAATATCACAATTAATCAAGAATTCTCACAAAACCTGTTTAGTGGTTTGACGGTAGATATTTTTTTTACCATTTAAAAAAAAGCTACAATAATAATATAATTTAACGAATTCTTTCTGTCTGTTTTTTGTATAACGCATTTACGACTAAATTATATAACTAATTTTTATAAAAAATTACACAAGTTAAGGTTGAATGCCAAGGTAGAATATTGACTACAACTTGCTACAGAAAGCAGCATCGAGGCGGGCGAAGCCGCGCACGAAAACTAGCTTGCAACTGTGGAATTGCAGGTCAAAGTAATACTGCTTTGGCTTCGATAACTTTGACTGTCCTTCGATTCGCTCTCCCTTATAAATTACTCCAAAATATCAGAACATTTACAACTAAATGTAATTCATTCTGTTAATATTTACAGCACAATACAGTTACACGAAAATTGACGGCATTTTGATGACGTCTCTCATGACGACACACGCACCCGTTACATATGAGCTCTGTTGTGACGTCATCGCGTCATCTATCATCTACAGTCGCGCAGAAAAGCTGTTCGTAAATTTAATAACACCTATTGTAAATTTTGGTAAAATGTTTTTTGGTGATGGATGTAGTTATTTAACCTGATTAATGAGTGGATCCTGGTGTGAAAAGTCAAGGTATTATGTACCTACAGAGCAATTTATTCAATGTTTTGTAGGCGGAGATAAAGAGTGGGTAAGAATATATAGGAATATATTCGACATTAGTCGTAATAATAATATATGTTTGTATCAAAACCGCAATAAAAATAATGCGAAATTATTAGATTGATTTACATCCAATAAAATAGTTTAAATCATAATTAGAGTAGAGTGTCTGTAGTCGAATAATAAAGAAAGTAACTCTATTAGTGACATAGAATAGAAATGTTTGTTACCTCGAAACTCAATGTCGTGGTGGCCTAGCGGTTAAATGAACGACTTTGTGTGCATAAGGTTGCAGGTTCGAACCCATTACAAGCAAGTACCAATGTGACTTTTTCAAAGGTATAGCTTTGTACTTTCTTAATTAATATTCTAAGACATCAATGACAATCGGTAAAGGAAAACATCGTAAGGAAACCTGGATTCCAATTACTGAAATCTGAAATCGCCAACCTGCAATGAACAAGCGTGGTGATCAATGCTCGTTCCTTCTCTACATGAGAAGAGGCCTGTGCCCAGCAGTACGACTTTATAGGCAGGTTTTATTACCTCCAAACTATTTAACTGATTTTGATTAGGTAAATTTGGCATACATCATAGCAGCAGTATTTGTCCACTCTTGTCCACACAAATCTTTATAACACATCAGAATACCACCATAACAGCGTATAGGGAATCCAATACATAAAAAGTATACATAGAATGAACGTTAATTTTTCAAATGCCTTCTAAAAGGATGGCTTTTGTGCATCCTATATAGGTACATATTCATCCATTTTTTATCCATAAAAGTGCCTTTGTGTAGCGTAGCGTGTAGCGGATAAAAAAATATGTGTTTTTAGTATTGAAAGGGTTTTATTCCAGTCGCTAGTCACATAGTCGTCGTACATCTACTGTAAATACCAAAAAAGCGCGTCTACAAGCGACCCAAGCACAAGCCGGACGCGTAGTGTGGACTGACTTACGAGAGTCGAACGAGCGCGCGCCGAGTATTCTGCTCATGATTAACTGTGCTTCGCCAATTTACAGATGTTTTTGAAGGAAAAAATCTTTACGCACGCTTGACTCGGGGAGTAAGCTGGCGAGTGCGTGACGAGAGCGTTACGAAAAGTGTGATCGGGATAGGCGAACGGAAGTTGAGAGGGAGATATAAGTTAGTGAAGATAGAAAGAGAGAGTTACGTTTCGCATATAAAGAACTTTTACTTCCGTCGTGTGTTTTTTTTTTAAATGCGGTAATATTTGTTTGTAAACTCTTTAATATCTTCTTAAATATCTCATTTTGTATAGAGTCAATTTACAAAATTTCAGCTTTTGCTCACCTTTTGGATAGATATAACCTTTAGGTATCACCCTGTATAGGTATGTATTATCATAATATTATATATAAAACCGTCCTTAAGTTAAAAAAGGAGGACAAGATTTCCTATTAGGCATTTTTATCAACGTCATTGTCATAATAAAAATGACAGTTTTAAGTAAATGTAGCTACGTATGATGCTGATGATGTTAGATTATGCTATCCCACTGGAGCCGGAGCCCCGCCGAGCATGCTTTATCGAAACCGGGACTCCGGCAAAGGCAAGGACGGGACCGGAGTATTTTTAGTCGGTGCAAGTCCGACATATCCCAACGACGTGCCCTCAGCGTGGGTTGAAGTCATTAGATTTTCACCTCGCAACAAAAAAAAAAGTATTATGCTATCACCATAGCTAGAGCACTTAGGAAGCGGTGTAGGGTGGGCGAATCGGGGTGCTGTCCATTTTATTATTTTGACGTTTGAAAAGTGCTACTTTGTAGCCTATTTTAAATAAATAAAATTTGAATCACCGTATAACATGTGTTAGCAACTGCACTCGTTTGCATGAATCGATTACCGAGATATCGGATGGCTGTGAAATCGATCAATCATGTTCATGTAACGCTATCTTCATCGTCGTCTTATTTCAGATAAAGCAGAGTCATTTAGGTAGCTTCTTTATCCATTTTTGTGATAATATATCTAACTCCTTTTAATAAGATGACTGTGTATGAAAACAAAAACTAATCAGTCCGCTAGTTTAATAAAAAAAAAATATCACATACGTGTTTTTTTGTTTATATTTTTTTATTTAGAAAACACTAAGTGTGTAATGCGAATCACAGTTCAGGAGCGGGGTCTAAGAACGTAATGCTTGCATAGAAATTGCACGCAATTGTGACGTCATGCGACATTTCAAATCAATGTTTCGTCGCGAGTTTTTGCGACCTTTTATTACGTTTTCCCACTGCGTTTCATAAATTAAACCAGTTAAGCGTCTTTCAAACTACGCTATTACTATTCTGCAATAATATAGTACAGCAGTAAAAGAAACCAATTATAACATAATATGCCTAAGGTAAGCGATACTGTTGAACTATATGCTATTACTATCCGCTATTGCTGTCCCCCGCGACTTTGTCTGCTTTTTTTAGTGTAAACAGTTTTTTATTTTTGCAACATTTTTCATTTATGCTCCGCTCCTTTTGGTCGCAATGCAATGGTATATAAATTCCTTCCTCAATAAATGGGCTATCCATCACTGAAATAATTTTTGAAATCGGTCCAGTAGTTCCTGAGATTAGCGCGTTCAAACAAACAAACTCTTCAGCTTTATATATTAAGTATAGAATTATAGATAATATGGATAATAAGAAATATTTATTTTGTATGTCAATGAGTACATAAAGCTGGTATATAAAACTAAAAAGTCCGTCATCAACAATCAGAGTATGGCATACAAAATTAAAAAAAGAGTTTTAATTTAAAAACTATGTGATACTTATTAAAATTGAATTACATAAACTTGATTAGTGTTATCAACACTAATATCAATACAAATAAATATATTACGAGACTTATTTTCACTGTGTTGTTTTTTGAGGATGTTATGGCGGAAGGTAGGTACAACGTTTGCAACAAAATCACAGCTTTTATAAGCAAAGATCAGTACATTAAAAAGTCTGATCGAATCCCGGTTAAAACCCTACCTAACAAAGAAAAAAAACTCTTAGTTTTCATATCAAACTGGAATTTAAAACCCCTGAACCACTCGGTTAAAATCGACAAGATAAAAGAATTTATGATGAAAGTAATTGATGTTTGCTATCGATATTGAAGTAAACATTGTTTTAATTGATCCGCATTCGAGGTATCCATTAATAAGGCTTCAATTTATCAAATATGTAGGTAATTACTGTAAAATGTTGGCCTTGTTTCAAAAGCAAATAATTATTAAATTATTCTGAGTTATTTATTTCAGGGTATGTCTTAGAGATCATTTTTGGGCCACTAGTGATGCGCGCTCTAAGCTTGCTTATGTTTACTCTAAGAGCGTTTACGCACTCACTCGTATTCGATTCGTTTTCGGTTCGTATTCGATACGAAACGGGAAATTTACGTTGTAGCATTTAACCACTAATTCGGTTTCCGTTCATATTCGATAGGTGAAAAAAGGGGTGAAAAATAGGGACAAAAACTAGCGAAAATGCGCGCCGATGACGAAACGGTGGCGGCGTAGCGCATGGGCCCAGCATCGCTCCCCGCTTACCTCTCTTCATTTGTAAAACCGATCGAATCGAATACGAACCGAGTGTAGTACGCAAGTATACATATACACTTTTCATGGCGGCCACTTCGATTCGGTTTTTATTTGTGAAAAAAAGACTGAAAGTGAGAATTCACGAAACGAAAACGTAAAAGTGTGCAATCTTCAAATCTAGGATGGCCAAACCGGACTAAAACCAAATACGAATCAAATAGCAGTAAGTGCGTGGACGCAGAAACTGTCTGTAGTTAGGTAAGGATGTTTTTGGTCCATTATGTTTTATTAACGAATTAATGAAACGAGTAGCAGCAGCAGAGAGAATAAAAATACAAATCAGTTTATTAAAAATCAACATTTACCCGCAGTAAAATGTATGTAACTTCCTCATTAATTTACAGTTCCTTTGTTTATTTTTATTTATTTATAGAAATTGATTCGAGAGAAACGGATTTATTTTCTTCGAGAGAGAGTTTAATATAGGAAGCCCTAATGTACACTTTCTACTATAGCTACTAATAGATATCTATACTAATAATATTATAAAGAGGACATTTGTATGTATGTGTGTATGTATGTAACGAATAAACTCAAAAACTAATGGGCCGATTTCAAAAACTCTTTCACTATTTGAATGCTACATTATTCCACATTATCATAGGCTATAGAATATGTTGAAAAATAAATTTTCACCCGTGCAAAGCCGGGGCGGACCACTAGTTCGTAATAAAACAGTAATACTTTACTTAAATAAAATCACTTTCCGACTTCTAAAATATTATTATTAATTTGTTTTTTTCATTTAGTTGCGAGCAGTTCTATAGTTGTTCGTAATATAAAACCCAAATTATAACCAGCTATTGTTCTATGTCTATGTGTTCTATTGTTGAGTGTCGTGGTGGCCTACTGGTTCAATGATCGGATTAGTGTGCACAAGGTTGCAGGTTCGAACACATTACAGGCTAGTACCAATGTGACATTTTAAAAGTTATACTTTCTTAATTAAGACATCATTGACAAACGGCGAAGGATAACATCGTGATGAAACCTGGATTCAGACAATGGGAATCTGAAATCGCTAACCCGCAATGAGCAAGCGTGGCGATTAATACTCGTCCCTTCTCTATATAAGAAGAGGCCTGTGCCCAGCAGTTGGACATTTATAGGCTGGTATGATGATTGTTCTAACTACTAGCTAGTTAAAATTTGATCTTTCTACGTTTAGTTCCCCTTCAATTTGGTAGTGTTCTGCCAAATTTGACATACCAAATGTATGGTACCCACTTTACAAGAATACAAATTTGATTCTTACCGCGATGTCAATCTCCTGTATACGTAACTTACCTTACCTTTGTAACTAAACCAGCCTACTTAAAAAGCCTTTGTATCCAAACTTATGGGAGAAGTGCTTAGATCTCAAAGGCGTATATGAATGCCGTTATCTAGGTTACATCTCTCCGTCATAGAAAGTGCTCTTAAAACCGCTACTTTTAAAAGCCCGAGTTTAAGGCCAAATAAGAAACTCTTAGAAGATTAAAAACGGCCGATTTTTTTGGTATTAAATTTTAAATTAAATGCGGATATCTTATTTAAATATTTACAGACACTAATAATTTAATATATATGATTGAAATTATTTCTGGTGTATTTGTCTACTATTTTTTTTATACTTTTTATTTGACATGATAATATAACGTCGATAACTTTATATTTAAACATATTTAAACGTCGATAACTATGAATTATATCAAACGTTACGTATACGTTCGTATATCAAACGTTATTCATCCTGTCCATTCAGTCATCCTGCGTCTAAATTTAACTCGATAATCTACCTATTTAATTAAAAAATGATTTTTAATTTAATATTTTCGAATCATATTCTCTCCGCGCCCTTCAATTTATCTCATTATTCCCTAATGCATAATTTCCATTGCTTCCCTAAAACGTGATAACAAAGGAAAAACGAGGAGAATCTTAAGTAGTTTGGATTATGAAAAACAAAAGACTGAAAACACGGTTCTTGTAGAAATATGTTCATTATTAGTTAATATAAATATACTAAAACATGTTTATTGGTGAGAAATAATGAATGAGGTTTGCATAGAACTGAAGAGTATTTATAGCGCATAAAATGAGGCCCAGCAGTCCAATATGTTCTAAGTCATAGGTATTTTTATCACAAGTGTCCTTACTTAATTAATTGAAGCTTAGCATTGTCATTGGCCAACACTAATTGACATTAGTTTAGCGAACACGTGATCCAGTATTCTTGAAAAAAAGAAACACAGTCAATGGAAGGAATTACAATAAAATAATAATTCATCAATTTTGACCTACCTCAAACAAATTTTAAGAAACTTAACGAAACATAAATCGAATACTGGCTGGCCTGGCAAACGTTGCTTTGTCATATAAATTAATAAAGGTTTGGTGGTGAGAGAGTAAAAAATAAGAGTTATAAATGTATTTTTATGCTAAATTATAAAAAAAGTGAAAAGCTTAAAATTGTGTCCAAAAAAAAATAGGTTTGGGCCTTTTATATGATAAGGGATCATATAAAAAGTAGTTAACGACCTATTTTCAGACCTACCGAATAAACACGAAAAATTTCATAAAAATCGATCAAGCCATTTCGGAAGAGTGCGACACGAGAATTTTATACATACAGAAGTAAAACAAAAACAAACCGACATAATTATATCATAAACTAAAACCTTTTTTCACACGTTTAAATCCTGCAGAAGTTTTTACAGCCCCGCAGACATTTAGCCGATGTTTAGTCGAATCGGTCCCCAGAGCCGCGAATATCATTCCGAATCTACAATCCCAGCCAGAATTGCGAACAATAACACTAAACATTTATAGTTATTATTTCGCGTTTTTTGATGGCCGTAGATAAGTTTTTTTTTTTTTCGTTTAAACCTCTTTCGAATGTTTGAAAATACGAGTTTCAAGATTGTTTTTATGGTAACGTTCTAATTTTGTTCGTTGTTTAAAAATGGAATAAGGTTTTGGGATTTTGTTTACGTTAGCAACGTATGGTGGTTAAATTATTATTATGATTAAACATTTTTGTTGTTGATATGTTTGCCAAACTTCTTGACAGTATATGATTAGGTGTAAATGAGACAAAAGATGTAGTATAGTCTGGTTATAATTATCCAAAGGTGCATCTTATATACTAACGACTACGTGTCGATAACAGATAGTAGAAACATTTAATAGATATTGAACGTGCGATAAAGAACATAAGATTGCGATGTAGATTGTAGATACAGCACAAAGATATTGTACTGTAACAATATGTTAAAAAGAAGCTTCTGTGTTTTATTAAAAAGAAGCTGGATATTGCAATAGTTTTACTGTGTTGAAATTTTGCTGCGAAATTTATTTAATAATCTGGAGGAGTCCGCAACTGATTTTAGTTTTATTACATACATGATAAATATTGAGTTATGGTTATCGAAATATGCGTCTGAAATTGCTGCATACCAGGATTGGATATTTTAATGGTCAAAAAATAATTTGCTACTTAATATAAAAAAATAAATAAATATTATGGTAATAGTGTTTACAATATAAATTTGATCTAGACCTTACTAGTTATTTGCTGATGTATATAAATAATAATGCTATTGTACGCGGTGGAATTTGATGACGCCTGTTGTGGTGTGATTTGTTGACGTCTGTAATTTTGACTTAGCTGTTGCACGAGTGTTTATTATTTTTTTCCGTTAAACTCTTCATTCTTCTGTCCAGTGTTTTCATTATGCCGTAAATTAGGATCGCACCGATTGTTAAAATAATCTGTCCCATTGCAACATTTCTTGTCCACAGTAAGTCCTCCTGGATCAGGTTACGGAGTTTGTCCGCTTCGTTTTGATTGAGGCAACTGTCTGTATTGTATGTTATCTGGTCCTTAGAACTTTGATTTCCCATTTTAGATGTCTTGTTGTTACGAGTAGTTGTGAATTAATGGTATATGTTAAGATTCATGTTAATATATATACGAATAACTTGCTTCTATCAGCGATTTTTTATAGACGTACTACTGGCTTTACTTTACGTCCCGATCGTGTAGTGTACGTGTGTGAATGTCTGTCGTAATCCTTTGAATCTGGCACGTAGTTTGATTCGTCATTGATCATGAATGCTGGTTTCAATCTATCAATTGATATCACTGTCTCTTTATCCCTAATTCTAATACAAAATGTTTTATCTGTTTTACTAATTACTGGGTAGGGTCCTTCATACGGCGGTGTCAGGGCTTTCTTCATTCTATCACACCGAACAAATACGTGTGAGCATTCTTTGAGTTCGGGATGCACAAATATAGCTTGGTTATGGTTTTTTCTTTTCGGAATTGATGTCATTTGTGTGATGTCCTTTTGAATTTGTTTTACAAATTCCTCGTACGTTGATAACTGTGCTGCTGATGACTCAAAAAATCCTCCAGGGAGTCGTATTGGCGTTCCATATGTCATCTCTGCTGAACTATAACCTGTGTCTTCTCGCAAGCTACTCCGCAACCCGAGTAAAACTGTTGGGATTTCTTTTAACCAATTTTCGTTGGATTCTCTTGTCATTAACGCTACCTTTAAAGTTCTATTGCCCATGGGCTATCTGACGGTCGGCAAATTCCGAGTTCTATCATATTTTGAAATTCCTTTTTGGCTATGTCGTATTTTTCTGGAGGTAATGGTCTTGCCCGAGCTGCGACGGGTGGTCCCGTAGTGATAATGTGGTGTTCAATCTTATGTTTGGGCGCATTGCGTAGAGAGGACTCTTTCGTGATGTCTTCGTATTTGTTTAAAAGTTGCGTAATCCGCGGATTCGTTCCCACTGCGATAGTACGAATTGTTTGTTGTGTCGTTTTTTCTGAAGTTACATGCGTTGTCAGCTCTGTAACTTTGTCGATAAGTTTGCGACCTGCTATGTCGACTAATAGTTTATAGTGCTCTAGAAAATCTGCTCCAATTATTGGTTGTGTAACATCGGCGATTATAAAATTCCATTTATAACATCGTTGTAGTCCTAAATTCAAGGTAAGCGTCTTCTCGCCGTAAGTCCTAATTTTAGTCCCATTTGCAGCGTATAGTGTGTATTGTTCATTTTGTAAAATTGAATATCTCTGTTGCTTGCTAATGACTGAGATATTTGCGCCCGTGTCAATCAAAAACTTCGTACCACTTTTTCGGTCGGTAATGGTGAGGCGATTGGATGGGTGGATTGCACAGAGTTTCGCCGTTGTCTGTGCTCTTATTCGTTTCCCTGGTTCCGTACGTAAGTCATTGGTTTCCAACCGCATGGTTTAATGCAGTTCCTTGCATATTTTCCGAATCTTTCGTGGTAGTAACAAAATCGATTTGCTCCTCTATAGTTTGTTCTCGGCCTCATAATCGGGAATTGTTGACGTTTCTTGAAATGCTTGTGCGTGTTGGGTCGATAACCATATTGACCTTGCTGAATTGCGTCAATATCTATCTGTAATTTTGCTAGCTGGGTTAAAATGCATGCTGTATTGTTGTTGTTTGAAGTGTCGTTGCTAACAGCTGATATTTCGGTTACTTTTGAATTCATTATTATTTTGTCTGCAATTTGGCTCAGTTTGTCAATTTCCATGTCTTCCGTAACTGCTAGAACCGTAGTAACCGATGTTGGTAAAAGCCTGAACCATAGTAGTTTAATTGTTTCGTCACTGATTTTTCCTCTCCCGAGGACTCGCATTTGACGCAATAACTGCGAAGGTTTTTGGTCACCGAGTTCTGTCTCTGATATTAATTTTTGAAACTGTCGCTGTTCCGTTTCTTCGTAACAATCAATTAAACGTTCCTTGATGTTTTTGTATTTATCTGTAGTCGGTGGTGAAGTGATTAGGTCACTAACCTGTAGTATTTCTTCCTTGGATAACTTTGCTATTACTGTACAGTATTTGTATTCGTCTCCTTGCTTCTGTGGTGCTAATATGGCTTCTAGTTGCGTGAACCATAATCTTGGTTGGTCTTTCCAAAATTCCGGAATGCGGGATAAAACCGAGGTGCCAGCAGCTACTTCAAGTGTTCCTTGCTGATTTATGTTCGTCTTGCACGGTGATTGTGCCATGTTTCTTGCTGCGTATTCGTTCGTCGGGGTCACCAATTTGCCAAACTTCTTGACAGTATATGATTAGGTGTAAATGAGACAAAAGATGTAGTATAGTCTGGTTATAATTATCCAAAGGTGCATCTTATATACTAACGACTACGTGTCGATAACAGATAGTAGAAACATTTAATAGATATTGAACGTGCGATAAAGAACATAAGATTGCGATGTAGATTGTAGATACAGCACAAAGATATTGTACTGTAACAATATGTTAAAAAGAAGCTTCTGTGTTTTATTAAAAAGAAGCTGGATATTGCAATAGTTTTACTGTGTTGAAATTTTGCTGCGAAATTTATTTAATAATCTGGAGGAGTCCGCAACTGATTTTAGTTTTATTACATACATGATAAATATTGAGTTATGGTTATCGAAATATGCGTCTGAAATTGCTGCATACCAGGATTGGATATTTTAATGGTCAAAAAATAATTTGCTACTTAATTTAAAAATACTCATTTATAACCGAAAATATTAAAAAGAGAAAAGGAAAGTCGTTGCCTTGTTTAGGCTTTAAATTTAAATAGAACATAAAGGAACTACGAAGTCCCTTAAAATGCATTAAATTGTATAAAACTAAATTTCATTTAAAATGACTTCTAGACCTCATTTTTATATATCTTCCAAAGAGTAGGTATATAAGCAACGCTTTCCGTCATACTGGAACTATTAAAAACCTTTCAGAGAATATTATCTCGCTTCCGTTTAAATTTAATCATTTTACTAACAATGAACCGCTTTCACTAACCTCCTAGCATCGTGACAGGTTTTAGTAAATTGGATTTTAAGTTCAACCTTAATTCACAACGGTCATTTTAATTGAATTTGAAACTAGAACAATAAAACCGTTACAAAACACTACTTACCAATAAAAAACAATAAAAGAACGAACTTCCAAAAATTCAAATCCATTTTAAAACCAAACGAAAACAAAATGGAAAGTTACATTGTTTTAAACACAAATAAACAGTTCCACATTCGAAATCACATTTTGTTCACTGTTTCACTGATGAAAAATAAACGGGATTTTTTGAAGTCGCGTAGTTAAGTTCGCGGGTTTTTCCTGGTTTGGGAAACACGTCTGTTCCCCACCGGAGGCTGTGACCGACTGCGGGCGTCAAGGCGGGTGGATAACGGGACTCATCCCGTTTGTAATATAGAATGTTAGTTTGATGAAGTAACAGCTTTTATAGTTAGAACTTCGAGTGTATCGGCCATATTTTGATCTGGATGTGGTGTTTGTGGGTGATGTTTTAGAGTTTTTTAATGGAATGTGAATAGTTATTTGATTGTTTTGTTATAAATTGTGTTTAAGGGAAGGAATGATGATTTTTCAAAATATACCTAGTATCACATTAATATTTAATGGAAAATAAATAACAATAAGAAATTTCTAAAACAAGTATTATTTAAATGGGGTAGAAGTCAAAATCTAATTAGTCTGTCGGTTAGATAATAAAAAAAATATTGGACACGTATTTTTTTCTTTTTCAAAATAGTAAAACACTAAGTAGATAAAACGAATCAAAGTTTCGTTCAATGTCATGCTTGCACACAAAATGCACATAATTATGACGTAATGCGTCATTTCCAATCAATAAATCGACGCGAATTGTTGGTTTCGTAAAATGATAAAGAAACGGGTCTAATATTCTTTAATAATTAATCTATCTGAGAGATATTAAAAAAAAAAAATCATTTACCCCATTTGCTACTTCTATCTCCTTCGTTTTTTAATATAGTATTCTCTGTTATATGGCTCTGTCTACCATTTCGTAGACAACTCTACATACATTGCAAACTATTCGTAACTTTTGTTTATACTCCTGCGTTCATACATAAACACTGGAACTGGAGCTATATCGAGGCAAATATTGGTTTCCTACAGGCATAACTTTGAAACGGAACACAAATTTAAAAAATACAAATAGAACCAGTATTTGTTATTGCTGTATATCCGACGAAGTTACGAACAAAATACCTAGGTATTATTAAATAAATGAAAAAAGACGCCTTGACTCATAAGGTCTAATTTTTGATGAAAAGGTATAAGTTTAAACTACTTAGTGTTGCAATAGGCCTCTGATTTTGCTTCCGTTGGTGTTCCCGATAGTTACAGTTTTCGACATCCGTTTCGTCTTCTGTTTTCGCATCTTTTATTACGGAATTCAGTAAGGAACTTGTGTTAAAGCTGCCAAACTACATTTTATAATGCATGCTTTGTTGCTTAGGGTTATAGGGTTACTAATGCCTATTAGGGTTGATAAGTCGTTACTAATGCCTAGGTATTTCCGGAGAAGCAACAACCTAACTAACCATGACCTGTGCCTCTTAAATAGACTGTTTTCTTTTATCTAGGTGTACAGTCAAACGCTCATCAGTGGTAGATAGCAATTTATAGATTAAAAAACAGCAGTTGTTATTTTGAGCTTACGATTCAAGTCAAAATATTATTGCAAATATCACACCTCTTCTAACCGACACAGCTTGGAAAATAAATCATATGCTATATAATCATCTAAGCATACGCTTAGACTAAAATTCAAACATAGTAAAACGGTTTCCATAGCAACAACACAAACAAATTATATTATTAATTGAACATCAAACAAAATACGCTATTCATTCTATCAAATAAACATCAATAAATACCGTACATACGTCTTTATGTTTCAAATCACATCGGTTTCCAGTTGCCTTCACTCTGATCTACGTATTACGGAGACTATGTACCCCTTCTGTAAGATCATCTTTATAACCGCCCTTTGAAATATCAACAAGCAAAAATGTCAGAAGGCTCTACCTTGTTGAACAGGTTATGTAATCAAATAGTGATTAATGTCCGGTTCCTATATTGGAAAAACGATTCGTTTTCCTAACGGACGGTAGAAATTTCTAAGCAAAACGAAGATAATTCAACCGTCCGTAAACAAAACGAATCGTAGGATCCAGGAATAAATCAATTCTACTGAAAATTGGGTAAAATCGAAAAAAAATATTAGTCCTGATGTATTGCTTCTTTTTTTTTTTTTAATTTTGCTAGCAATGTGGGTGGAATTCACATTACTAGCAATGTTATTAATTATTATCCCCTCCAACTAAGCTAATATGCTTGTATCTGAAGTGGGTTCACGTCAATAGTGCAATGGGTGGGGATCGAACCTGCGACCTCTCGATCACAAGGCCGTCACCCTAGCCATTAGGCTATTGCCGCTTCTAAATTTCGATGAATGTATATTTTTTTTAAGAAACCCAGGCAGCGTTTAGCCTTCGTTCCATGGTGCGCGACACCGCAGACGTGTTTGCTCCCGTCATCGCAATCCACTGCGAGTCAAAGTATACCCAAAGTTGGTTGAAATTTGGTTTAATTTTCAAGGCAGACACGAAGACTCGGTGCGCGGTCCGTGGTCGTCTTCCATGCGGTGTGATCCGCGAAATCGCGTACCGTGAGAAGTCGGCTTTACGGTATTTATGACTCTTTTAACAGGTATAACACATATATTATTGTGCTTCTTTTAAGTTAAAAAAAATCCATTTAAAAAAAAAACAAATTTACAACACTAATAAAAATTTACACATTTTGTGCGTAGTTGACTTTCTGTTCACTTAACTTTAGTACTGAAACAAAATTCGTACGTAGCTCTGATTGTTGAAAAGCGGTTGTAACCATATTTTATTTATATCTACTGCTATTCATGTTATTTCGGGAATATTTCGAATAAATGAGGTTTGATTCAATCTTAAGTACTGACGCAACGACTCAAGATAGGGAAGCAACGTGAAATGAAAGCAGGGTTTTACGCAACCGTGTTTCATCACAAACTCATTTTAGTACGATTTAAAACTTATTTTATTTCGTAAATGTCTTTAAGTCAGCTAACCCTTACTAATATTATAAATGCGAAAGTAACTCAGTCTGTCTGTCTGTTTGTCTATAGCGCTTTTACGCCAAAACTACTAAACCAATTTAAATGATATTTGGAACACAAATAGTCTAGAGCTTGAGAAAGGACATGGGCTTTTTGCCGCGATAACCAACATCCAAGCGGGCGGAGCCGCGAAAAACAGCTAGTAAGTATATAAGAATAATAAATCACTCAATCTATACTATTATATAAAGCTGAAGAGTTTGTTTGTTTGTTTGAACGCGCTAATCTCAGGAACTACTGGTCCGATTTAAAAAATTGTTTCAGTGTTGGATAGCCTATTTATTGAGGAAGGCTATAAGGCTATAAGGCTGGGACCAAAGGAGCGAAGCATAAATGAAAAATGTTGCAAAAATGAAAAACCGTTGAAACTAAAACACGCGGACAAAGTCGCGGGGGACAGCTAGTAAAATATAAATATATCTTCCTAGTGTTTTCTTAAACGATATTTAACGATGAACACTAATTTAACATCGATTTGAACCGCAATAGTTTGAACCATAAATGCTAATTTAACTACCCCGTTGCCATGTCTACCATGCTACACTAATTACTATTTGATCCTTGTTTTTGAGAAGGTTACATTGAGATATTTGGCGAACCCGCACTGTGATAATTAAGTTAAGTTTGAGAGATCTTTATTTCTCATAAAAATTTACAATAATTTACCTACTTGAAAGTTTAAACACATACAAAGAAATAAATCTTATCCTAGGCGTACACTGAGATATCAAATAATGTCACTCTACACATTAAATCGTAAGACGATTCAATAGATGTATGAGAGTGCTACGTCTTTTAGGAAAAAGACAAGTATTTTTTTTAGTTTTTTTTTATTTGCTTATAGTTAAGATAGCTGTGCCTCGCGACTTCGTCCGCATGTTACATATAATTGTTATAAAACAAAGTCCCCTCGCCGCTTCTGTGTGTCTGAATGCGATAAACTAAAAAACTGGCAAATTTTTCATATGGTTTTCAATAATGGATATAGTGATTCAAGAGGAAGATTTGTGTGTTATTCATTAATGTTTTGTCTACCCGTGCAAAGCCGGGGCAGGTCACTAGTATATTTTAAACTAGAGATACATTTCCCTCTTCTTGTTTAAAAAGGTTACTATCTATTTTTAGAACATTGTGTCTATTCCACACGATCCTACTAAAAACCTAATGGATCTTAAACACAATAAACTATAAAAACTTGAGTACACCTGTCTCCCTAAGTTCAGCACTTAAGCGCAACGTCGTTATCCCAACCCACGCCTTAAGTACATAAGAATAGGGGTTATAATCGTATGATCTAATTAAAATATCACATGTACCAATTCTCGTATAAAGACAACCGCGTTGTAATGTCGTGGTAGCAGATGGTGCAAGCGGCCATTACTGTACGTCATCTTTGTTAGGGCTGGGAAAAGGTCGATGATGAAAGTAGAAATTTTTATAATTTTTTCTATAGTGTGGTATTTTTTTTTATTAGATTTTTTTATTAACATAATTATGAAAAAAAGAGAGGTTCAAAGGAAACACAAAACATAAAAATATTGCAATGGACCCCTCCCTATCAGTAAAGCTTTTGCTGTATTTTTATATATTTACAGTTTTTTGTCGATCTTTTTTTTATTATTTCAGTTATTGTGTCGATATGGCAGATTAACTAACTATTAATAATTATAGTCACGATACAATTGACAACACTAAGAACTGTATTCAAGAAAAATAAACAATATCATAAAAAAATGGTACAATAGTAAAATCTCTTCGAGTGCAAATTTGATTCTTATTTGTTTGGTTCTTTGATAGAGAATATGGCTAACTCCAAACAAAAAAAATCTAAATTATTATTTGACATTCACTATTGGCGTAAAAAAATAATAATTTATTTAATATTCTTAATGAATAAATTTGAAACAAGTTTAATAAAATGTTAATGTATTACTAATACTGTATTAAAAGTAGGGTAGTATATTATGTAAACCATTTTATAATTACCATGTACTAAGAAATAAATAATTTTATTCAATTCAATTATATTCACGAACTGTCATCACACGAGATCAACATTTACTATGTGCTTTTAGGACATACAAAATACAAGCTAGTAATTATGACGGCCCTGTTGGTCTAGTGGTTAGTGACCCTGACTGTTAAACCGGAGGTTGTGGGTTCGATTTCCACCCAGGACGAATCTTTGTGTGATGAGCACGATCATTTGTTCTGTGTCTGGGTGTTATTTATCTATAATATGTATGTATTTAGAAATATATAATTATGTTTATCAGTCTGGTTGCCATAGCACAGGCTCTGCCTAGTTTGGGATCAGATGACCGTGTGTAAGATGTCCCAAGGATATTATATATTACTAGCTGTCCCGGCAAACGTTGTTTTGCCCTATAAATTAAAAATACCTACCCTACCCTACCTACCCTACCCTACCTACCCTACCCTACCTACACTACCCTACCTACCCTACCCTACCTACCCTACCCTACCCTACCTACCCTACCTACCCTACCCTACCTACCCTACCCTACCTACCCAACCCTACCTACCCTACCTACCTACCCTACCCTACCTACCCTACCCTACCTACCCTACCCTACCTACCCTATCTACCCGACCCTACCTACCCTACTCTACCTACCCTACCCTACCTACCCTACCCTACCTACCCTACCCTACCTACCCTACCCTACCTACCCTACCTTACCTACCCTACCCTACCTACCCTACCCTACCTACCCTACCTACCCTACCCTACCTACCCTACCCTACCTACCCTACCCTACCTACCCTACCCTACCTACCCTACCCTACCTACCCTACCCTACCTACCCTACCCTACCTACCCTACCTACCCTACCCTACCTACCCTACCCTACCTACCCTACCCTACCTACCCTACCCTACCTACCCTACCCTACCTACCCTACCCTATTTTTTATGGTAAGTCATCAAAAATAAAAAAAAAAAAAATACCAAAAAAAATTAAAGTTTTTAATTAACAAATAAAATATAAGGGTTGATCGTAGAGGGATGAAAATTTAGGGTTGTATGTATTTTTGTATGTTGTGTCATAAAAAAATAAAAACAAAAAATTTTGCCTAAAAAATAAAAAAATAAATTTTAGGGGTGGACTACCCCTAACATTTAGGGGGATGAAAAATAGATGTTGGGCGATTCTCATAGATACCGGATAAGCACAAAAAATTTCATCAAAATCGGTCAAGCCGTTTCGGAGGAGTTCAAGTTCGAACACCGTGACACGAGAATTTTATATATATAGAGATATAATTATATTATAATACTATCCAGCTTTATTACTAAGTTTAAACAGTCTCCGCTTGTAAAAAGTTTGGATGTCTCGTCAAAACCTTCAGTGCAAGTTATACGAGCATAATTAGTTTGTTTGTTAAGTAACAATGCTGCGTCACTTGCAGGTGTATGTAACTTAATATTGTTCATATTATCTTCCTCTTTGGTTGTTTCTGCGATAGTGATGTTTAAGAACCTATTGCTATAGGATAATATGGATATGTTTCAATCGGGTCCCGACATTGTTAATTTTTCTATATTTTACTACACTAAAAAAAAAGTTTAGAAAATCTAGTAAGTAACTACATATTATGTTTATTTAAATTAGTTTATTTTGTTTTTTTTTTTCATATGTAGTTGAGTTTTTAGCATTAAATTAATATTGTGATATTAATTTAAAAAAAGTAGAATTTTAATTCAAATATTTTTATGATTTACTAAATGGATCAGTAGCATTCCAGATTGCTATACACTCGAACATAATTACATTTAGAAAATTATGCAAAAGAGCTTTTTCAGATACAATTTTAAAAGTAACTTAATTTATTTAAGCGCGAACGCACTATAAAATTGCTTAAAACTTACATGTCTCGTTTTGTTGTGTAAAAAATGCCTACGCAGCTGCTACGGCGTAGCTAACTTAGAGCGGTGTCGCGTTATTCTGTCGTAGCGGATTTTATTAGGGCATTCGGTATGCTGTATTTTATAGACACCATATTTTACGTACAAAATATTCTAGATATATATATCATGTTACATGTAGGTAAAGAGAATAATATAAAAGTTAAGAACATTAAATAATACTTAAACCTCCATTTCACCAGGACAACACTTTGTTCTAATTACTTTCATAAATAAAGTCACCATTTTCTAATTAGGCTTAAAATTCCCTAACGTGCCTCCAACATACGAGTATTAAATATACTCATTAATTTCGATAAAATCTATCGACTTTTCCCATCACTACAAAACGGCTTGCTGTCTAAAAGCTATTAGCAGTTGGCGACGAAGCCACCTGTGTCTGTCATTTCCTTACGAGAGATTACGCTCAGACATTAAGTCGTATAGACGTTGTATAGACTTGTTTTAGCCTATTACTCGGTCCAAATGACTTGGTGAGCTTTGAGAATCTGCCTCACGTAGCCAAAGTTTAAGTGAAGTTACACAGTTACACACATACGGTAAATATTCTATGTTAGAATTAATTTGAACCCAAAGCTTGCTGTTTCTAAATGATATTTAGGATCAAAAGTTTTCTATTATTTAAAGAATATTGGATTAAAAAAAATCCTTGTTTTGCAGGGGTATTTACATTTAGCTACTTTGGTCTCAGAGCAATGTATGTGATATTGTCCAAATTTATTATTATTATATACTAAAATAGTTACATATATATACTAAAATAATTACATTTATTTATGACTATTTTAAGAATAGAAGAATAGAATTTCAAGTTTCTGTGTTTGTGTGCTCCTTTGTTTCCAAAACTTTAGACACTACATATAAAACTTATACATTTATACTATTAGTAGCTACGATCCACAAAGACAAACTTAACAAGTTTCAAAACAGTAAACTTTAGTTTAAAAAATAAAACAACCAACTTTCGAAAGTTTTCTTAACACAAAAGACAACGCGAGCACCTCTCACAACTTACTTATTATCTTTAACTATACTCAGTTTCCTCTCACAAACATTAGCAAACTAGAAACGGATACCACCTTTACTTTTAACTGTACTTCCTTCTAAGACTTAAGATTCATTCACGGTCATGCCATCGAGCCAAATAGTGTGATATAAAGCTAAAATTTCACAATAAAGAATATGATTGATTGAAATTAATCCATCAAAACCAATCAACTCAGCTATCGCGCTATCCACTGCTGGAAGTAGGCATCAAAAAATCCAAACCTCAATCGTAAGACTTGGGTTTCGTATCGTAGAACTCAGATTTCTATCCGCAATGCCATCTCGCCACGCTTCCCATGAATGCGCGAACCTACATCCATTTCAACAATTTAGACATGCGAGGTGTGCCTATTACGGACGGACTGGACATCGTAAGGGCAAAAGAAAAAAAATTGGTGTGATGGTGAATGTGCTACTTGTTTGGCGTCCCTCCATTTGACTTACATCATTACCCACGCCAAACGGCGCTATCGTGAAAGCCCCACCTTATAAGTCGAAACTCACTAATTGTTTTACTCACAACTTTAAAAACTTACTCAAAGATTATTGCTTCCTTTAGCCAAAGACTAGACTATACAGAAAAGTTGTAAGGAAGAAAAGTTATGTGGAGTTCAGTTTCTCGTAGTTTTGGCGTACGTTTTAAAAGCTGCATAAATCTGCTTCGTGGCAGATTGTTTTTAACAAGGCAGTATTGTGTGGCGTAAGCTATGAGAGAACAAATATCCAGCTAGGGATGACTTCGACTTTATTCCTAAAGTGTAGGTGGAAGTATTTTGGGTCGGCTTACAGATAAACGTAAAAAAAAAACAGCATTTTAGGTACCTACTAGACATACGGGTATTTATTTATATTAAAACTTATAAACTTAGCGTATGAAACTATCATTAAAATTTCGACTCCACTCTAAAAAGCAGGTTTAATTTTGGTCCTTCGGTACAGCTATGTTATACCCCGAATACTGAAACGCAACTTAACTTTAAGGCGTTCTTATATATCTATCTGTCGCTACTTTACACCTTAAAGTAACAAAGACAGCATGAGACTTAACGACGACTTAAAAGTGATTGACGTTGAGTATTCGGCCATTAGAGTTCTTACCTTCACTGAAATTTATTTACTAAACATACTTACAAATATATTTCTACTTTGGTACTTACTGCTAATGCCCTAAATTTCTAAATAACATCATGTATATTAATTTTAATTCCACAACTTAGACCAAAAACTAAGAAATTGCGGATTCAGACGAAGTTAAGCTCGTGATTATTCAATTATTGAGATAGTTAACATTCGTGGCGAGAAACTGCTTAAAAAGGGTAAAATGAAGGTATGCACGAACCTAACTAATAACAAAATGTCTGGGCTTAGGATAATATTATTAGGACGATATTAATTATTCAATATGCGTGGTTGAAAGTTCTAGGATTTCGTGTGTATTTAACTACATTAATATTAATGATTCGTTAGGTTTCTGAGTAATGGTCATAATTGTCATAATTGAAGTAGGATGAACTTAATAATACTACAATAATCTGGCACAAATTGGGAGAGGCCTACGTTCAGCAGTGGAACGCGACAGGCTAATTTGATTAATTGATTGAAGTATCCATCTGTTAGAGTCCTTCTTCCTCAAATACTTGTTATCGATTCTTCCCCTTTTCAATAGATCACAGAAGGAAAGTATTTTGGTCCTTTACTCCGGAGACATTTGTCAATGTCATAAATGGATATTTTTATAATAATTGCTATGCATTATAACTATCAATATAGTATTATCCTTATGCTAGTAACATTATTGAATATCAGAACAAATAAAAGTTCCATGTAAAAGCTTTGGGAAATGCTAGTGTATTTGAAATTGAATTGGAAAACTGAGAGAGTTTGAATATTCCATTTTAGAGCAGTTCTCCAAAAAATGTGTTCCGATAATAATAGCCCATTTCAATTTTCTAAGAATATTTATCTAAGTAGCTTGTTTGAACTAACACAAAACGGTCCTTTTGAAAAACGATAAATATTACGACATACTTAGTTATATTTCGGTGTATCGTAATTTATCGAGTTTTTACACTTTGTTTGAATACCAACATTAATTGGAACCTATTAATTTATTAAACGCTTATGAAATATTTTTATTACTACTATTAATAATAATTTAATAAAAGCTTACGATACTCATGACATGAAGCACGTTAGTTTTTACCTATACTAAAATAATAAAGCTGAAGAGTTAGTTTAATTGAAATTACTAATCTCCAAACCTACAAAATTGACCTAAATCACATTCTTGCAATAAGATCACAAGCTGGACTGAGCTTGATGATAAAATAAAAACTGGTACACAATAATGATATTCGCTGGCACATATTTTATATTTACTACTTTGTAAATTGTATATAAAATCATAGTACAATCAACCGCACATCCATGTACACCATTGACATTAACATCGCCTTTAAATCCCAGTACTAAGGTCTATTATCGTAATTTTTTGTAACCACTATCCTGTGGTCCTTCGTACCGAATTCCAACTACCCGCTAAGTTATTACTATAATCTGAAGTTCCAAGCTCGAGTCGAGAGCATCATAGCGAGTTTGAAACGATGAAAAGTTTTCAAGCATCTGAAAATTTCAATATCACTAAAAGGATTTTGCGATTCGGCTGTTTTTGAATGGCTCTTGTTATTTTGAGTAGATTGAAGGGTCTATGCTTGCCTAGAGTAAAAATTTGCGGCTTTTAATTCTATTTTAGAGTCCTGGAATGTTTTGATACGCCTCTGCGATATTTTACAAAGTATTTTAAATTTTCAAGGTAGGTAACAATGAGATTTGGTAAAGTGAGTATCAAATCAATGTTGGTAATATTAATATTAAATTCGCATCGGCGTCAACGTATTCCGAGGGCTAGTTCAAGATGACACAGAATTTGGTTGTTAAGGATTTGGAAGAGATCTGTGCCAAGAAGTAGATGAGTATAAGCTAGACTATTTAGCTGGAAAACATTACACCTGCTCTAAACCTAAAGTGAGTAGCTATAAAGCACTTGTGTTATGAAATTGGAGACAACGAAGCTACCACAAAATCCCAGACCCGAGACAGTGTAGAAAAAAGGTTTTCTACTTTGGTTCAAAACCGAGACCTCAGAGCTGGTGATACCTTGAAAACCGGTCTGTACGCCACTCGAACGCGGAGGTTGTCATTTTTTTCAACAAGTAGGAACAATATGGGAATGTTATTAAATCAGGCTAAGATAATTACTTTTGGTAAAAACGTTTACTTATTGGATACATATAAACAGCCCAAAAACAATATAAAAAGTAGATCATTAAGAAAATATCGGATTGCTGTAAACACAGGGCTGTCACCAATTTGTATTGACGTAATGCCTTTCTGACCTTTAACCTTCCCACGGGTTAAGTGGGTGTCTTGTTCGAAACCCTGGGTTCTATTTTTGTAGTACTTAGATCAATTTGCACAGTAAACGCCATTATGTCTTCTACATGTTTATGTAGGAGACAGCCTTGCAAAAACTTTTTTAGAAAAACATACTTAATCTATGAGTGTAAACTTAAAAAACATAATCCATACTGATATAATAAATGCGAAAGTAGCTGTCTGTCTGTAACGAATTCACGTGTAAACCACTAGACTGATTTCGATAAAACTTGGTATAGGGTTAGCTTGGATCCCAAGAAAGGACATAGGCTTTTTGCCAAGATAACCGATAACAACGCGGATGGAGCCGCAAGCAAAAGATATCATACAATATTTTACAGTAATTTATGACCAGTATTGCACATTTGCCACACATTCAACTTTGATTTCTACTGTTTTCATATATCTTTCTGAAATATTTGATATCGTGTATTTTATGAAACAATCAATGTAAAGCTGAGAGTATCAAATTCTCTCCCCGGCTATCGGAGGTCTCAGGTCGTTTTACTCATCTTTTATTCATTCGCGAATTTTCCGTGCGTTTGTTGAGTGTTACCAGTTTTAGGGAAAATAGTATTATTTTTAGTAAGGTCTGTAAAGTTATTTTTGTTATTTTAAGTAATTCCAGAAGCATAAAAACAAAAACATGTCGATCGAATGTAACAAAAAATTTATATCTATACTGTGGTACAAAATCAATTATAAAAACTATTTATAAATAAAAAAAAAGGAAGAAATTTATTTCTTTGATCTTTAAATATTCACCTTTCGAAAAACAATTACAGAGATATATATATAAAACAAAACAAACAACCCCACACCTACGACCATAAGGACCACTAATCACGATTTCAACCAAACACCACAATAGTTATGATTCACACTCGAGTTCCATAACATAATAAAGCTCCGAAACCTTTGAGAAAAAATAAGTTAACTATAGAGTGCGCCTAACTGAGTATGAACTGTGAGCACCAGTATGAACAAACAAAATCGTAAATTTGTTTCCAAACAGAGCGCACCATTTTATCTCAAAACCTAATATTACCATAATAATATCGGAACCATTGATATTTTCGCATAAATGTCTGTCATCGCACGGAAAATCACTTAAATCAGTAAAGCAGCGTAGTAGTACGGCTAAAAATTTCGGTGAGCACAACGGGCTACTAGTTATGCACGCACTCTATGCGTGCCTATGTGTACGCTAAGTTCGTAACCCTTTCATAGAAGCCGTAAGCTGTAAAGAGGTGCTCACCACCTCTTGAGGTGACGACAGAGGGGAGCAAGTGATATACCTTTGACGCGGGTTTTATGCAAAAAATATTGTCTTGTCTTAAGTATCTTGCAGGATTTTAAAAGGACCTACTGTTTTTTATATAAAATGTAAATGTAAGATTTAAACGTGAATAATTCGTTTTCAATGTGTACCAAAAGACCAAATAAAATGAGCTATGAACCATGTAAGAATTGTTTTTTATCTGTCCGTGCGTCTTTCCGCCCGTCTATCTGTCAGCGGGCTGAATCTCATAAACTGTAATAGCTAGAGAGTTGAAATGTCCAGACGCTTCCGCTATGACAACAAATTGTAAAAAAAAATATACTTAAAAGAGGCTACGTAAAATGGTACGGAATCTTTCATGCGCGAGTCCGACTCGCACTTTGCCGGATTTTTTTATTTTCGGAAATATAAAGCATTTTTCAAGACTTTTATATTTTATTTAATGAATTGGTTACTAATGTGAACGCTTATATTTATCTTTTTTACGAAGCATTTTCGTGTCTGAAACAAGTTTTATTGATTGTCAAGTCAGCAAGAACGGTAGGTATCAAGATGCGAAAGATATACTTGTGGAAGCACTCTGCTTGGACCCCCCAACCCTTAAATGTTAACGCTCCTTAAATAGGTAACACCGTGTAATAAATTACGTTCATTTAACATGTTTTTTGATATTAAGCAGTGAAAAAATCTTTTACAAAATAAAAACACTAAACAAAACAATTTCACTGTCAAACAATAACTTTTATTTTTACACCCAAAATTAAGGGTTTTTTCCATAAAAATGGTAGTATTTTTTCAGTGTAGCAACACAACAGAAGTACGAAGTTCGGCGGTCCAATAAATCCGATATAAAATACGAATCGGTGTTTACCTTGTTTTCTTTCATTTTCCACTTTTTTGTTTTCACTTCTGCTCCGTGTTTTGTATTCGAGTTAATGTCGCTAAATTTGATATTTTATTATTTGTTCGGTTGTTTCTAATTTTTTGTTGATGTTCAGTTTATGTGTTGTTATGTTTTGATTAGAACTATACTTTGCAACACATCGCAATCGTCAATTATTATTGTCGTTGACAGGTATCATTTAAAATTCTAATTAATTAAAATTTTAATAAATTTTAATGGCAAAACACCTTTTTTAACAGTAGAATTTTGTTTACTTTAGAACATAAATGAAGACAAACACTACTAATACCTAACTATCACTACTAATATTTAAACAGGTAGGTACATTATATTCACTGTGTAAAAAGTATGTCAATTGCTTAAAAAGTATTTTCGAATACATTTATTTATCATACTAAATTCATGAACACCATTATAGGAGAGGTAAGCTGTACGGTTAAACCAATAATACAGGTTAAGCCGCGCTCGCCGCGGTTGGTCCGTGGATGGGTGACCAGTTACCAGACATACCGAGACCCCTCCGTGCCTCGGAAAGCACGTTAAACTGTTGGTCCCGAATCTCATACGTTTATCTTTGACAGTCGCTGTCATTTCTATTCTGACAACCAGTCTTACTTAAGGATACTGTTTTACCCAGTAAAATGGGTTGTGGAGGTCAGATAGGCAGATCGCTCAATGTAAAATACGGTATTTCAGCTGAATCCGGTAAGACTGGAAGCGAACCCCAATATAGCTTGGGAAAAAGCTGCGCAGAGAGACAATAAATTCATGTACACCAATTGAATTACATACTAAAATGTTCGCAAAATAAAACTATAAAAGTCCTATAAATAACAAAACCATTGCACGCTTACTCCATTAAGCTGCTTTAAAAATCTTTCACAAACCGAAATCGCTATAAAATCTTTTTCAGGAAATAAAAACCAAAAAGCAGTACAAAGCGAATGAGACAATGTTATAATGAAACCGACACGGCGACAGAGCAATTGCAATTTTTCATACGATTGGCTCGAATCCAATGTCATTACCGGGAATGTTACACCAGGTGAAATATGTATGAACTATGAAGAGAAAAAAATCCCTACTTTGAATTGTTTTTGCTGATTGGGTGCCTTGATTTTATACGATTTTCGGCCTAACAATGTTTCAGATATTTTGAGAGGACATCGGTCGTATTTTACGTTTGGGTTAGTAATTTTATTCCGAAGTAATACGAACGGAAAATTTATTTGATGTTACATAAATTTTGTTAGTTTGTATGTTATGTTAATAATATGCATTGAAGACTTTATGTTATATAGTACTTTATTGGCAAGTAAATGTTATTACTCGTGCAGTTATTTTTAATTTAAAAAGCAATAAAACTTCAGTGTCTACAGATTAACGCAAGTAAGTATAAGCGTGTCTTGAAAACTTGTAATTTTTAGTTATTCTAAAACAAGACTGTTCAATTTAATCCATTGTATACTGACAAATTGGTACCTAAACCGTGGAAGAACTTTTGAATATCATTTTCATAAATAAATTGTACCTAATGCTCTGAAAGGTTTATCGCTATTGTATGTCATAGCCAACCCGGTATGTACATAAAACCATATAGTAACACTAAAAGCGGACCCAACATAGTTGCTAAAAGCCAGATAAGACATAACCCTAAGTGTCTTAATACATTCTCGTATTTTGTCCTTCAAACTACTTACCATTCCGCTCAGTCAATATTGGCAAGCCTCTATTGATATAATTTCACGCGGCACAAAGGACCAAAATTTATTGTTCCTTCCTATTGTTTGGCGCTCGAAGGACCCTTGCCCGTTTACAAAGCTTAATTGTAAGGCCTCTGCTACTGTGAATTACACATGTCTTTATTTACAGTTGTACTTTGTTGAGACTGTTTGATATGTGAAAGTTTGTCTTATATTTACGTTTAAGTTTTGAGTTGAATATAATTTTTGTTTGTTTATTCTGTACTTAAGGACAACTTTGTCTGGAATCTTCTTTTGTTTCAGTCTGTTGATATAACTTATTTACTTTTGGAACTAGTGTTTAACCATAATCCTGTGTGTTAGATTATTATGTATGTACATAGTAAAACCCACAATTGGAGGAAGTAATAAATAAACTACAGAGTGCGATATCGAGTATAAACTGTTGACTAGTATGAACATGTCAAATCGTAAAATTAGTGTCAAAACAGAAAGCACCGTTTTAATAAAACTATCTCAAAACCTAATATTACCCTAATAATATCGGAACCGTCGATATTTACGCATAAACGTCTGTCGTCGCACCTTAAATCACATAATTCAGTAAACGAGTGTGCTTACTAAAACTAAAAATGCGCTTACGCTTGACATAACTACTACTAGCGATGCGCATGCTCTATGCTTGTCCATGTTACCTATATGGACTTACAAGAAAATCTTTTGTTTTGTGTATTATATAAACTAACGACTCCCACACTAGTGAATTTAATAACCGTATGGCGGGGGTTTCACCAACATCCAATTCCCTTACAAACAAAACATCCAGACTTAGAACAAGCATTTGTGGATCACACAAATACTAGCAAGCCCCATCCCCATGCGGGGATCGATTCTGAGACACGTCGTGCACAGTGGTAATTGGTGTGGTGAACTCGGCTAATTTAATTATAAAAATAATTTTTTAGCTTTTATGTCTGTTTTGATAAATAAATGGTCAAATATACATAGGATTGTTTAACGATGTGTTTTTAATATAATGACGGAATTTTCCTTAGTAAATTCTTATTTCGTCTTGGGACACTCTTTGATCTTGCTATTTGTTCTGTGGCTTTGATAGAACCAATATTTTTAAAGAGCTACTGTTTCTATCCATGAGATTCTAGTTGATTTTAGGCATAAAAGGATCGTAAATATGATTGAAACATTCTCGTCAAAATCAAGGATCTAACTAACCTTAAGTTACTCGACACGAATCAAAAATAAAATAAGTGGTCGCAGGTTCGAGTCCTGCCTGAGGTATAAGTTTTTCCTTCTATTATTCGTATTTAATTACAAAATAAGTAGTTTTTTTTTTGTTTTTTTCTAATTTTCTCAAGTGTGGGACACATGCTTGTCCCACACATTGTGTGAGACAAGCATTTCAAAACGCCGCCCGTTTGATACCGTACTGTAACTGCTCTCACACACACACACACATAAAGAGACTGCCTACTGCATACTCAACGGGCCGATTCTGTTTTTAAAACTAGTGTATTCTGAAATACTGTCAAACATAAATAACTAAAAATCTATTATGTAATAATTATTGAGCAGATATCGCAATTTTATTTGAATAATTATGTCTTTCATAACAGCCTTCTGAAATTTGACGAGAATGCAAAAAGACACGTTGTATATCGTTTACCATTTCAGAATACTCAAGCCAGTAAATTACATATTAAAGCAGAAGTGAGCGTTAGTTAATTTCCCCCGTTTATTCGCTTAGGAATTACTGTGACTAATCTGAATCGCTTTACAGTAAGCGGACGGAAGCTAAGAGCCGTCAACGGGGAAAAAGGACCACCCAACATTAATAAAAAATAGTGCTGAGATCTTGAGAGAAATACTAGAAGATACTATTATTTAACAGTAGAGAGTTTTTTATTCTTAAACATTTCCATTATTTAATTGTCTGCAGTTTCTAATGGTTTTTTTTTAGCAGTTGAGTACTATTTTATTTCACTGTGAACGCAGTTCCAGCTAAGTGGAAACTTTTAATTTTCTGACTGTTTCAAGTGTTTTGCCTATGTCCATTTCCACACTGTATTTTTTCTTAGTGTAAATTTTATTAAGGTATTTGATTTAGGTAACAGACTTGCAACAAAACAATGAAGTTGAATAATGCCTCATCTCTTGAACAGAAATAATACTGCTTAGTATAAGGTTGCTAATTGAAATACCAAATCTTAGTGGTAAGACGCTGTCAGGTGCGGTATCTAAGGAAGCAGATTACTGGGGTTACGTTTACGTTCAACAATGTCGCGATTAATAAAGCTTTTAAAACGAAATATACATAGAGGTGTTACTTGGGTCAAATCTACGACAAAATCAGACTAAAAATACGATTGCAACAAGAGTGTTCGCGATTTAAAAAATTTAATCAATATTCTGTCAATTTTCAACAATGAGAGAAAAGTTACTGGCTCATGATTGGGAAATGAGCAAGCGATTATCGCTTTAGTTGACAACTGCTAACTATAGCAAATAAGTCTGCTGGTTATTGGCAAAAAGTAACCTCATTTTGAAATGGTGCTTTCTAAATGAAGTGCGTGTTTAATATTTTTTAAACTGGCGACCCGCCCCGATATTAATTAATACACACAAACCTTCCTCTTAAATCACTATTGACTGGTGAAAACCATTTAAAAATCCGTGCTTTACTTTTTAAGTTTATCGCGTTCAGATAGACGAACACTCGGCGTGTGCTTTGTTTAATAATAATAATAGGTTTATATACCTACTTGGTATCAACAAAAAAAAATGAAGATGGATTGACTGTTTCCTACAGAGATCGTATCAAATTACACCCCAGAAACAATATTTTTCTAGCATTTAAAACACAAACCACTTCAACCCAAAACCGTCGACAAAATAAATTAATTCCCAGTCGTCGTTAATGTAGAAAATCAACAGAGATACTCCACAAAGTCAACACAAGTTCCTATAAAGTTATTGACCTTAAAAGCGAAGGATTCTGCTTTAACTGAACTTTGAGTTTGAAGCTAATGCTGTTTACTTTACCCTAGTGAACAGTAAAGAGTAATGGATAAGTGCATCTTGATTTGATAGTTTACATGTAAGAACTAAGTGTTGGTATAACTAGCCTCTTCCCAAGCTATGTTGGAGTCGGCTTCCAGTCTTACCGGATTCAGCTAAATACTTTATTTTACAAGGAGGATACAAATAGTTTTATATCAAGTCTATGCACCATATTTTTTTAGAACAAAACGGTTTTACTCACGCATATTCTCGGAATCGCCCGACTAGTTTCAGACTCAATAGGCGTCCCTAATCATGAGCTGATGCGGCGGCGGTGGTGTCGCGAGTCAGTTCGATAGTTGAGCGATCCCGAGAATATGCGTGAGTAAAACGTTTTGTTCTAAATAATTATGAATACTCCTCACAAAAGTTATTTTACAATGACATAGGTACATTTAAAGCTTTCAAAGCTTTCGCAGCAAACAAACAATAGCATTCAGTGATATAAGTGCACAAACTAAAAGAATACCATCAGATGCCATTATTTAAAGAACAGAAGCGTCGATTTTCGATAAATATCAACACCTACCTGTCTGTCTTCTCCCCTCCCCCCATTTTTAATCTAAGATAAAGGGTACATTGAGTGCTTAACCATCGTGTCTGGCAAAACCAAATGTAACCTTACACCATATTTGGACCTTACGTCTCAAGAAATAAAGACTCTTTTTGGAATTTTAATAGCATTCACTATGTTTGTATCGCGATTCTTGGTGACAATCTTATAAGTTCGGTTAATTGAGCCTTATGTCGTTTGTCATAGGGTTGTGTTTGCAGTGTTTTGGTTATCGTTTTTAAAGTGGTTTTTCCGTATCTGTAGATAGTAGACTTGACAATAGGGCCTCTTGTTTCACCGGTCGCTGAACGTAGAGGTATCAGACACGGTGTAACTGTAATGGCGATTTAATTTATATTCAAAGATGGTTTTATGGTTGAATATTCAGACTTATGTTTAAGATAATAATCGTAAAGTTTACTATTACATAATTCTAACAACAAATTTATTGGGTCTTGTATTTAATGTAACAGACACTGCATTAAGTCACGTAAAAAACTATTTATTTAAAAGCTTAGGCACAAAAACAAAATGTCGTTGGTCAATATCAAACCTCCTTCGATTAGTAGGTTGTAGATATTATTATATATGGCAATACCCTGTAAAGGTATATGTGAGCCAGTAAATACAAATGACAAACTTTTTTCCTGATGTTCTAGTGGTTAGTGACACTGACTAATAAACCGGACGTTGTCATGGGTTCGATTCCCACCCAGGTCAAATCTTTGTGTGATGAGCATGATCATTAAATTTGTAATGTGTCTGGTTGTAATTTAATATTACAATATATGTATTTAGAAATATACAAGGAGGGGTATCAGTTGTCTGGTTGCCATTATACAGGCTCTGCCTAGTTTGGGATCAGCTGGCTGTGTGTGAGTTGTCCCAAGATATTATTATTGTTATTATTTCATTTTAAATACAAAAAATACTTTTAATGTCATTTTACCATGTGCACACACATTCTAAAAAGTATAAAAAACCTGCTTTAACATGGGACTTCATACTTGAATCGCTAATTCTTAGCTACTATATTCTAGCTTTATCCATCCACCCGTCTCCCCTCTTCATTGACAATAGATTATCTACGAGCCGGACACTTTATTATAGCGTATTTTATACACCAACTACAAAACACCGATGTAAACCCTGCAATAAACTGAACGATAAACGAAAAGTAATTGACAAGTTTTTTGTATCGTCTGATGACACTGTCATTGATTATAATATAATAGGTATTTTAACTGCAGGTACCCAAATCATTAAAATGTCCAAAAAATATAATTCGAGAGTTTTAGAACAACCTACTTACTAACAAATTTTAACATCTAACTAATATTCTCCAAAGAAATCTAAGGCAGAATTTGAAATAAATCAACTGTGCATTATTTATGTTAATAAAAAACTATCTATCGTATTACTTGTTCTATTTTTATGTGTTCTGAACACCAACATAGGTAGGTACAATACACTGCAGGGCATAATAAGTAACCATAATAAATCATTACTGATGTTATACAAAAACTAAAAATTTTGAGCTATTTTCAAATAAAATATGGATATTCAATTAAGTTTTGTTTGTTTCAAAGAGTCAAATGTGTAAAATGTGACTTTTTAACGTGATTAATATATTTGACGACCTTTTGGACGAGTGGCGTACATACCGGTTTTCAAGGTAGCTTTGAGGTCCCGAGTTCCATCACCGGACGGGTCAATGTAGAAAACTACTTTTCTAAATTGTCTCAGGACTGGATGTTTGTGGTACCGTCGTTGTCTCTGATTTTCCATAAGAAATCCATAAGTTGATTTTTGGCTTAAGCAACTTACTTTGAGTTTAGAGCAATGTATGTGTTGTTGTCCACATTCAATTTACTTAGGTATTATTATTCAATTATGTAAATGTGTTAACATTATTTTAAAAGTTGACTAAACCCACTTAGTTTTTATCTTAATATAGTAAGGCAAGATAATTTATTTAATGTTTAATCTGTGGCATACGAGCATAAAACCAAAGGAATAAAACACAGATAGGCAACAATTTGTAACATAGTGGTCCATATTATTTGGTATGCAGTGTACATGTACAATGCATGTCAGGACCAGGAACACTGCGTCGCAGCACTGTTCTTTATTTTAATTTGTTTTTATTACTCAATACTTTCATGTTTTATTTTAAATATGGCCACTGGATTTGCACGTGAGTGTATTGGGATTTGGTATAGCTAGTTTTGTAACACTCAATGGTGTGTTTTAGTGTTGGAAATATGGAATTCTGTTGTTTTATTCGTCATATTAAATACGATTTGTTTTTGTTTTTTGTATTGTTGAGTAATTTAATAAGTTTGCGGCCCGAACTTCTCCCGAACCACGAAGTTACATGCATTGAAAGAGGCGCGTACAAATTTTGACCAGTAGGTTACCTACAAGCCAAACCGTGAATTTTGTATTAGAATGACATTATTTAAAACAAAACGGTTTACTCACACACATTCTCGGGATCGCCGGACTAGTTTCAGACTCAATAGGAGTCAATAGAACTCGCGACACCACCGCCGCCGCGAAGACTATGATATAAGAAGAATATGACATAATTATTATCTTAGTTTACTTTTTAAGTATTTTACTTACTTAGCTCTGAGTAATTTTGTTTTAATGAGGTAATTGATAGGGTCGGCCACTATTACATTTCATCATCATCATCATCATCATTTAGCCTTTCGTAGTCCACTGCTGGACATAGGCCTCTCCCAATTTGCGCCACAACACCCGGTCCTCCGCCTTTCGCATTCAGTCCCCTCCAGCGACATTCTTCAGGTCGTCAGTCCATCTGGCACATTTCGTTTTACTTAAATTAATGTCTTCATAGATGATTATACCTCATTACAAGAAGGCTAAACAGGAAAGTGACTTTGAAACAAACTGAATCCGCTCGACCTGAATTAGCCTAGTGAGTAAAATTGCTGCGTTTACCTTATAATTTGCTCAGCTGTGCAACACGGACGAAGCGTCAAGCAAATTAAACGGTGAGCGAGTTTGTAGGCGTCAGTAAGAGATAGTTTTGGAATACCAGTGTTAAAGTTAGAATTTAATTTGATAATAACCACTGTTTTGAAGGTAGTTAAATCATTTGTCCCTATATTTTGTTTTGTTTTATTTCCTACTGTAAATTAGGTACATATAGCTAGCAATTGACACTAAACCTTGTTGGTCTTAGCGACTCAATAGGTTCCACCAAATAAATCGTTCTCAATTATCAATCGTTCATTTTTCATTTATTCATTTGTCATTCAATCTAGATCATTAGGTATTAAGCTAGTAAGTTCTTAAGCTTATTACAAGGAAAAAGTTCGAATGCTAACAATACAATACATAATAACTAACATTTCTGACCCTCCTCCATTAGGCTTCTAAGCCTAGGACCAAAAATATACCTTTTTATTTAGGTACCAAATAAGGACGTTAACTGTTTTTGCCTTACCATTGGCCTTAAAAAATATTAGTCACGTATTTTTTCTATGTTAACGTAACCAAAAACTTACCATTGATAAGTACTTTGATTTGAAATGTCGCATGACTTCACGATTTCGTACCCAACCTTCATTTTGTGTAACATCGTTACGTAATTACCCCCTGAACTTTGATTCGCTTTATCTTCTAGTTTTCAGTTATTTAAAAAAAAGTATAATCTGCTTCGAATATTTTTTTAGTATTTAATTTACGGACTAAATATATTTTTACTTTAAATTCTGAGTCAAGATTCTTATTAGTTCTAAAACTCCAACCAAACACATGAAAACATATCTCAATCGAAAAGTTATGTTCTTCTCCAAAAGAAGGAAATTCTCCAAAATCTTCGCAACTCAAAGCCCGTTTAAAGAACATGTCGTTCTGAACTTTAATTGCCGGTGGCCCGCTGTGCTACGAGTTTTATTACCGGTTGCCGTCAGGCGCAGGACTTACGTCAGCTCGGCTTATTGGTGATTTAAAATGCGGATGTACTGATTTACCTACTGATTTACCATAGTAATTTTGAAATTTCTTTGTGTATGAATTCGATAATATATGATGTTCTGTGGACAAAACTTTGGGCACTAAACCTAAAATCTATATTTATAAAAATGAATCTCCAAAATGTATGAACGCGCATAACTTCCGGACGACACAAAATCGGATAATTATTTTTTTTTGTCATATTCCTTAGTGAAAGGACAAGGTTTGTAAAACAAAACAAAGTCGGCTATAACGTCAAAAAGCCTATGTCCTTTCTCAGGCTTTAGACTATCTGTGTACGTAATTTTATTTAAATCGGTTCAATAGTTTTGCCGTGAAAGCGCGACAGACAGACAGAGTTACTTTCGCATTTATAATATTAGTAAGGATTACTATTCTTGTGTCCAACAAAGTACTTAATACATTATAATTATAGGTATAAACACACGTACTTGTATAACATATTAATCTTGAAACATTAAAGGCTCTTAGTCTTCCAAAAAGCCTTAACAAAATATGGGCGGTTATAAAATTCTGCAAAGCTTGCATGAACAGCTTTTTGCGCGTCCCGGTACAATTTACGTCAGAGAAAGGGAAATTGCTTACTTAGATATTAATTTTCACGCCATTATTTTGTTGTGTAACCCAGATGTTGAAGTACAAGATTTTGGTAATAAAAATCGAGTTTAAACTATTGAATAATCTATACTAATATTATAAAGCTGAAAAGTTTGTTTGTTTGTTTGAACGCGCTAAACTCGAACTACTGGTTCGAATTGAAAAATTCTTTTTAGATTTGGATAGTCCGTTTATTGAGGAAGGCTATATAACATCACGCTACGACCAATAGGAGCGGAGCATAAATGAAAAATGTTGCAAAAATGAAAAACCGTTGAAACTAAAACACGCGAACAAAGTCGCGGGAGACAGCTAGTGTATTATATTTAGCTATTTAACTAGTGCTTAAAAAGCGGATAAGCCGCCCTAGACAAGGGACATTTCGACAAGCGTTAACGATGATAGAAATTACTTAAATGACATTAAACATAGAAATTCCATTTGGTTCTTTAAGTCACGTGATGGAATTGTCACTTCCATACATTCATTTGAACGATTTCATCGGCGTTATCGCTTGTCGAAATGTCACTTGTCTACTTTTATTCCTCAGTGTTCTACAAAACTATGTTTTATTATAAAAAAAGACCATAATATCATTTAAGTATAATATTGTTGATACAATCTTTTTGTCCTTAATTATATCTATAACAATTACTTATTATAACTAGAAAAATAATAATACCGCCCTAAAACGTCATTATTTAAGTAGGAGCTTTATGCTAAAACTATCGGTAGGTAGGTACTATTAAAATCCTTTGATTATTGGGGTTTTTCATAGATACAGTTATGCTGTTTCTATGAAAAACTTCCACAAATAAAGTAGAAACAGTTTTATTATTAAAATTGAAGAACATTCTTCAGCAAATCTGAAATTGTTATTCGAAATCAGTTGATCCCACCAATCAGTACTGCCATCAATATATTCATAGCGTTTTCCAACTGTACCGTACTGTGTAACAATATTTCCAGCTATTTCTCTTGCGAGAGAATTCTGTTGGAGTTTTCTTTTTCAATTTCAAACTGTCTCTAGTCTGGGGGCACGCGAAACAAGTGCGGAAGTGGGGCCGACGGTATTTGAATGGATAAGACTCAAGAAAAGTAATTTATCTACCTCCTGATTTTATTGCAATTATAATGTAAGTTCTTAGTTAATAAACTTGTATCTTAAACAATTGTTGACAATTGTAAGAGAACATACATATAAAGTATTGTCTGAATTTCGATACACGTTTTTAGGTAAGAACCTATTTTTATTCATAATATAATGTTATAAAAATGGTGAAAGAATTTTTGAAATCGGCCCTGTAATTTTTGCGTTTATTCGTTACATGCATACAAATCTTACCTTTTCAAATATTAGTATAGATAGGTATATAAGTGGTTTGACACAAATCAAAGAACTTAATTTAAAGTTAATTAATGATAATAAAATAAGACAGATGTTCGTCCGCAGTAAGACAAAGCCAAATTGCGAGAGGGCAATATTTAAGTTCGAAAACAACAGCACAAAATCTTTTAAATTAAAATTGGAGGCTTATCTACAATACTCTTACGAATATCAAAGCGACGCGATGTCTAAAATTCGCTGTTATAGGAAGAGCGTCGAAAAAAGACCAGCAAGACACTCGGTCTAATAGAATTTAAATTGTTCCCTTAGTTTGTTTATGTACAGATTTTTTTTAGCCCGCCATTTTGTTTTACTGATTTAAAACTTTCCATTTTCTAGTTTTTTTTTAATAAAATGATCGCATCTAAGTTGTGATTTTAAAGTAGGATTATTATTAATTCTTCATCATCATCAGCCTATCTTCGACCACTGCTGGACATAGGCCTCTCCTATGGCACGCCACTTCAGAGCTCAATCTTCAGCTCTTCGTCTCCCTCTCCACTGCCAGCCACTTTGCGGATGTCGTCGCTCCATCTAGCCCCCGGTTATTAATATAGCCTCCATTAGCCCTTATTAATTCTTACCTAAGCTTAAATAGCCATAGCTTAAATGACGTACCTACACGTATCCATTGGCTGTATTTTGTTAAGTATTTTGGATCAGCAAAATACGGGGCGAATCGGGGTGCTGTCTTATTATTTTGACATTTGATTAGTGCTACTTTGTAGCCTATTTTAAATAAATGAAATTTTGATTTGATTTTGATTTTGAATAAAGTTTATAATTATTTTTACTTAATACCAAATGTTGTAAAATAAATTTTTGCTTTCATCTATTCCTAAAATATTTGAAGTTGTAAACTGTAATACTTTTTCCAAGTAAATACTTACACTTTTCTTTAAAATAAAGCGTTATTTACTTTATCCAAAACGAATTACGAAATTGTCGCTAGGTACCTACCTATAGCAATATCGAAACGTAAAAGAAAACAAAAGGCAGAATCCGTGCTTGTCGCTGCCTCCGCGAGTCCAAAAGTATTGCAAATTGAATTAACGTCAAAATGTCAGTTGACTAGATACACAGAGTACTTTTATACTAGATAGTGGAATTTGTTCGACGAAACTTGCCTTTATTGGACCATGAATGAAAGCGTATTGAAATGACTTGTATACTAGAGAAATATAAGTAAACTATAGAGCGCGCATATTGAGCTTGTACTGTAGGCAATTAGTATGAACGAGTAAAATCGTACACTTAATGTCAAAACAGAGCGCGCCGTTTTATTAAAACTATTTCAAAAACCTAATTTTACCCTAATAAAATCGGAACCATCGACTTTTTCGTAAAGGGTCTGTCGTTGCAAGGAAAATCATTCAAATCAGTAAACGAGCGTAGTACTTGTACTTAGTTAGAAATTGGTTAAGCTCGGCATAGACAGGCTACTAGCGAAGCGTGCTCTCTATGCTTGTCTATATATACTCTAAGCTTGCATATTTCTTTGAATGTTTTATTTATTGTATCTGTTGTATTTATAAGTATAATATAGAATTGGTACAGCTTTATCAATATCGTGTTCAGACTATCTACAGTTGCCCAACGATACTTCGTCGCCCAATCGTAGAGAAGACGCTAACCCTAACACGGTTTTATTTATTATTATTTAAATATAAAACAACAGTATCACTGATATCAAATGCGGGTAAATAGTCGAGTTGTAACTATCATCATTTGAATTATTAGTAGACAAAGCTAATTATTTTAAAATTAACGGTTTAATCACGCGCATGCCCGGGATCGCCCGAGAATGCGCGTGTTTATGGTGACGAATTCAGGTGATGAATTCACTTCATGAAGGTATTATATTATACATAAAGATAATAACATCGTTCCCTACAATCAACGTTGGAGGTAAAACTGAAGAGGATTAACTTATATCAAATATCTAAAACCCCATTTCTACGTAAGTTTCTAGGTACTTAAATTCTACAACGGCATAAAGCAACAAGCAATAAAAGGCACTTATTATTTAAATCAATCATTTAATTAAATATCTAAGTATAAAAATTTACCATTGGCAACATTTTGAACATAACCAAAGTTAACCGTTGAGTTTTAAACAATAAAGTATCAATTTAGTTTATTTCTTCATTGATAATGTTCTCGCCAAAAGTGAATAAAGCTATTACTTCAACGATTATTTTTGTCATCATTGAAATCGTTTCTTCAGGACATTGACTGAAATCGCCAATCAGCTGTGAACGATTATTGACGTGATCTGCTCCTTCTCATGAATGAAGTATTTACCCTGCAGTAGGACAAAAGCTGTGTATAATATAGGTACCTACATACTCGTTTCTGTTGACAATTCTGTAACTCATATACTGTACCTATTTCATTCAATTTTTGTCATTCGTATTTATCGTTTTCATAAATCGTCATCACTATCGGAATCAGGTTCAATCTTCAAATGCACATTATTTGGTACGCTATTACTTGATGACTGTGAATCTTGTGTTATATCACTCTGGTTTGAAGGTCCAGGCTTGGATGATAAAAACTTGGAAAGATAATAATCGTCTTCCGACTCGCTCGAGCTTAAATTTTCTTGAGACATAAGTGATGCCATTGGTGATTGCGGCTCTAATTTTAGTGGAAAGTTTTCTACAATAGTAATTTCATTGTCCTCTGTCCAGCATGTATTTATAGATTTTGAAGCAACTTCTAGTTCCGTGTCTGAATCTGTTTTATCATTCTGTTTTACAACTTTTTTGCCTTTACCGTCAGGATCTTTGGCATTAAAATTACCTTCAAATACGTTTGCATTACTTTTGATTTCGTTGTTTAGTTTCCACTGTAGCATATGGCAGCCGATTCCCCAATTAGAACAATGAGTATCATTCATCCATTCCGTAAATAACGACAGTATACGGTCGTTTTTATTGGACTCTTTTCGTATCTTATGCAATGAGTATTTAAAAAATTGTAGAAGACCCATCACTGCATCAATCGCTACGTCAAATGTACTTTCACATGTTTCTATATAAATAGGTGGGCCAAAGTCTGTGAAAATTTGCAACAATTCTAAAGTTATATCTTTTTGCATAAAATCGTAACTTATTGGTCGTAGCTGTATAAATTTGGTGAGTAAGTCTTGGTAAACCATAACGTACCGGAATGAGTAGTCGCCATTAACGCCCATGTAAACTAATGAAAGAGAAATTTGCGCGTGTGGTTTTTTTCGACTGGCACAGACTAGACACACTTCATTTATGCACTCTATTACATAAGTGTTTAAGATGAATTTAGTGTACAAAAGATCCTTCATTGCTGCAGGTTCTGGGTGATCGTATTTTAAATGCTTTTGCCATATGAAGTCAAATGAATTTTCCCAAGGTATTATCCTCTTTGTAACTCCATTGGTTGTAGAAAATAAATAGGATTTGCCGCCAATTTTTTCAATTTTACAATCCTTTATATTAATGTCAAAACTTATTTGAGTCTTATCCCATTTAGATATCATATTATGATGTGGGGCTACTTCATTTGAGATTAATACCTTCATTATTGAGCCCACTGACTCTTGACAAACATTGCTTGAAACGTGATTATTTTTATAATATTCTGAGACCTTTTCATTAAAATCATGTTTCATCGAGTCAACCATTGTGTCATCGAGAGCTTCGTCGTCTAGATACATATATTTATTATTACCTTTTGAAACACTGTACTTCGCCATGTTGTCTCACACACGTTGTATTCACGACACAAAACAAAATGAACTAATGAAAGAAAACGAGATAACAATATTTTACATCATAGGTCAAAACAAGTTAACATAATATAGTAAAATATTCGTATTTTAAAGCATCCAGCGAAATTGAGACAACAATGGTGTTGATCACACGGTGGTGAGCGAGATAGCAAAACTAAATTGTTCATAGACTAACTTCTTATGTTAAACATACATACTATTGCTAAATACAGTACATTATTTAATACAAAATTAATATTGATCCATAAAATAAAACATTCAAAATGTGTTTAAACGAAAAATATAACCGTAATATAGAAATTATCAAATAAAATTTTACATACAAGCTATTGTTCAAAGCTAAGCTCTGCGGGCTCTGCCACAGATTACTTACACCAAAATTAAGTCGAGTGATGAGCGAGACCAAAATGTCAAGTCAAAGAAATATACATTGTTGTCTGTTGATGTTGTATTGTTTTGTTTTGTTTTAATGTTTGGGTTAAAACAGTGTAAGTACTTAAAATTAATTCTAAAGGTATGATCAAATAATACTAAGGGAAGTATTTTCTGAAAGAGTTTTAACTAAACAAGTATTTGGTAAAATATTCGTATTTTATGGCATCCAGCGAGCTATAAAAAAAAATAAACATTAGAAACAAATGAAATTACGGTATATTTTAAAACATTATTTTGTTGTAGATGTTATACATGTCTATGTGTGGTTCCTATAAAATGAAATGTAACTGTGATTTGTTATATTATCACGTAGAATAACATTAGATATAGGTATTTTAGGGTAGGTTGGAACATTAATTTAAAAGGAAACATAATATTGTGTGAAGCAAACCCAATATAGCTAAAATAAAAGTAATTGTTCCATAGCTACTTTTTCTGTATTCTTAGATCTTATTAAGTTATCATAGTTTCATCTAAACCAAAATATGTCATCAAAGAGTAAGTACTTAATTTTATAAAACCATAGTCTAAATCCTTAAATTCAGAGTAAAATACCACCACACAGTTTAATTAAATAATATCCAATATTAACTAAGAAGGGAACTGTATTATATTAGGTCTTTGACCACACAATTAAAACAATGATAAATATAAAAAAATCAATCAGTCAACTCAGCATTTAGACTCAGGTTATACAAACAGATACACTGCTAGGCAGGTTTCCTAAGCTACGAACACCACAAAAGTAAATCCATTTCGATCATTTATATTCATAAAACTTACTTGAAGATTATCAATCACAGGCAGTGTATAGTGGTTTTGCACACATTTTTCCTAGAGATATGCTGTAGCTACTCACTTTGGGTTTAGAGCAATGAACGTGATGTCCGCATTTATTTATTTATTTAAAGGAAACTATTAAAAACAAGGTCAAATGTTCTATATTGTACACCACAAAATTTACATTTCAGAGTATAATGATATTAGTAGAATGGTATAAATAAATAAATAAATAAATAAATGTGGAAAACATCACATACATTGCTCTGAACCCAAAGTAAGTAGCTAAAGCACTTGTGTTATGGAATTCAGAGACAACGAAGGTACCACAAACACCCAGACCCGAGACAATGTAGAAAAGTGGTTTTCTACATTGACCCGGCCGGGGATCGAACCCGGGACCTCAGAGCTAGCGACACCTTGAAACCGGTGTGTACGCCACTCAACCACGGAGGTCGTCAAGTATAGAAGTGGACTAATCAGGTTATATCATATGTGTCAATCCAGGAATTAATTATTTGTGTTCCTTTCAACCTAGTCAAGTAGGTAACAAAAATCCATACATCCATCCTTACACACAATCTATATTAAATTGTAATTTTGATGTCACATTTATGATGTTTCATACGATTTTGTGTGTACAAAAATAATAAGTAAATAATACTTTTACATTTATAATAAATAGTATTTAAATTTTCTTAATTATAACAATATAATACTTAATATATGTTTATTTGTCAGACTACATGATCCATAACTGATAGTAACTGTTTTTATTTGTCAGACTACATGATCTATTACTGATAGTAACTGCTATAACAGCCATTATTGTTAGTAAAATATTTTATAATGCACTGGTCCGCAGGCACCGTGAAACAAATTGTATAATTTAGAATGCACCCGAGGGTAAATATATTTTAATTTTAGAAAAAAATATATAGGTATATATAATATTACAAGATTTTATATATTATAAACAACTTGGGATTTAGGACAACTTGGGATTTAGGTATCCATTTTACCCATGAATGTACCTTAGCCTAATCGTAATGGGTATGGTGGGATATTGCACGCTAGCAGTGAGAAGAGATGTAACCCTAGTAAAATACATTTTTCTGACGCACCTATGGGCACAGAAACTTGAAATGTTTTAGTTTATTCGTAATTGTAATTTTGTTTTTTTTTTATTTTGTATAGTTATCGTCCCTATAGTTTATTATTCATTGTAGGTACTTACATTGTTAATTTATAACATTGCTTTAGAGCTTCTGATGGTGTTGTAAATATTAAATAATAAATACTAATATATAAAGCTGAAGAGTTTGTTTGTTTGTTTGTGTTTGTTTGAACGCGCTAATCTAAGGAACTACTGGTCCGATTTAAAAAAATCTTTCAGTGTTGGATAGCCCATTTATTGAGGAAGGCTATAGGCTATATAACATTACGCTGCGATTAAAAAGAGCGGAGCATAAATGAAAAATGTTGCAAAAATTAAAAACCGTTGAAACTGAAACACGCGGACAAAGTCGCGGGGGACAGCTAGTATTAAATAAATACTTATAAACTATGTTAGTCAGTAAAGAATTTAAATAACACAATCATAAAATTGTATTATACCGTCCCAACCGCATTGCTTACCCAGGGCAACTGGATTGGACACTGACTTAACATAATAGTAAATATTGTTTAAATTTCATATAATACTGGTAAATTAAGGTGCTAAAAGGTGTTTTAAGTAATATCAGTACAGACAAACAAATAAAATAGAAGTGTTTGTAATGTCAAAATAATAGTATTTTTTTTTGCTTTACAGTTATTTGCATATACCATATACATATAGGTATGTATAAAAACCAGTTTATGAGATTTTTTCTGTCTATCTTTCTGTTTGATCCAGCTAATCTTCAAAATGGATGGACTGATTTCGATAACATTTACTAGTTTTAGGTAGTTGACTATATAAATTTATTATGATAATTGTAAGGAGTAATTTAGGCGAGTTTTCTCGAAAAAAAACCTTGGTTTGAGGACAAATTCCGATCGATTTTCCGTAGAGAAGAACTGGAAAGAAAGCAAGCTAGCCCATATAATTTTATTTAGGTATTTGTATAGATAATTTTTCACCGGGCATTAGCTATTTAATTTGTATTTCTTTTATAAAACAAAAGAAAGAGACAAATGCTATGACAGTTTACTTTTAATTTCCAATTGGTGTTTTAACCAATGTTTCTCTTCGATTCCGGGATCACAATGTAAAATAATGGAATAGGAACTTTTTGAAGCAAATTGATTAGGTAACGCTTGAAGTTCATTCGTTCACCGCACAACTAGATAGAATGTAAATATTGCCTTTGCGTCCGATCTGTTTTTTGAAAGAGATGGTAGCTTAGAGTAGGTAGCTATAGGTACATTAGAAAGGATAGAGTGCGCGCATCGCTACCATCCCGTTGTGGCGATAGTAAGCAAATTCTTAGCTATAAGTAGTTATTGATTTAAGTGATTTTCTATACTATGACAGACGTTTATGCGGTTTTGAGCTAGAATTAATAAAACGGCGCGCTGTTTTGACACTATTGTTCATAGTTCATACTTTGTTATGCTCATTCTTTAGTTTACTTCCATATCAGCCAATTGCCGTCCACTGCTGAACGTAAGCCTCCCCTAAAGAACGCCAACCATCCCGGTCCTGAGCAGTCCGCATCCATCCGCTGCCAGCCAACTTCTTCAAATCATCGACCCATCGTGCCGCAGGGCGTCCTACACTACGTTTGCCCATATTTATAGTCTAAGGATGGTAGGTAATAAGTAGTAGCCTACTATTAGTAGGTTACAGTTTTATATCTACCTTCAGACGAAAAAAGGTGTGTTGGGTACGGTGTTTTTTTTTTCGAAGACTGTGCAGTCTTTGACTGCTTCATCGTAGTTTTGGCGAGAACTTTAAGGGCCTCCAGCCAGAGCAATAGAAAAACTAACTACGTCAGCTACGTTCACTAAGGGCACCCCCTGTGGGAGGTTCGGACCTCGATAATCCTGTGACATCGTAGCCCTTAAATGGGTTGATAGGTAGGTAGGTACCTACTTACTTAAGTATCAAGATCAGGCAAAACAGCTCGTTCATAATAAAATGTGTAGTAAGTTTGTCGCTTACGACAACATGATACAATTAAGCCAGTTATCTAATGAGAACATTACAACCTTCTTCTATTCGCCTGCCCGGGCGGACGCCTGCTGAACGTACCTAAACAGCGATGTGAAACCCTTCTGGTAATACTAAGTAGGAAGAAGGTAGGCTAACAATCTCCAATCAAATAAACTTACATCTTTTAAATGACGAAGTAGATAAAAACATAAGATCCTTACTAGAATTTTTTAGGGTGAAAATCATCCAAAAATTTACAAAGAGTATAATAATTTAACCAATTCAGCCCATCTTCGTCCTGTTTACATCTTCGTACCGCATTAAATTTAATTGAGGGACGCGTTTTCTGGGAGTTATTAATTGGGGCAAGAACAAGATCCCTGGTGAGGCAGTAAATGGTGTTTCTACCTTACGTTAAAATGTTTGGATAAATAGACCATTAAAATAACGTTCTAATAGAAACACGCCTGAAAATCTTTTATTTTTTGTTTTGTAAACTTTAGTCATGATTTTGTTTTTTAGTAGGTACATACACACAACGCTAAAAGTAATTTCTAGAACTGTGTGAACCGATAATTGACAAATAAAAAGTGTTACAAAATGATAAACATTATATGTATAATTAACTAGCTTTCAGCCGCGACTTTGTCCGCGTGTTTTAGTTTCAACAGTTTTTCATTTTTGCAAAATTTTATTTATACTCCTCTCCTTTTGGTCGCAGCGTAATGTTTATAGCATTTCTCAATAACTGGGCTATCAAACACTGAAAGAATTTTTCAAATCGACCAGTAGTTCCTGAGATTAGCGCGTTCAAACAAACAAACTCTTCAGCTTTGTATATTAGGAATATAGATTTATACTTTAGCGCCCTGTCCCGGCTTTGCACGGGTGCAATGTATTATACAAACCTACAAACCGTCCTTTTGGATCACTCTATTCTGAAGCTAACTGCATCAAAATCCTTTGCGTACCTTCCTGGTTAAAAAGATCCAACCGTACAAACAGCGAGAGTGACACTGTTTTATATTATGTAAAGATGCTGCTTGATGTATAAAATAATAATAACCACGAACTAATCAATTAGTTGGATTTTTTCATAAAAAACGTTTTGTTTTTCGTTCGATAGGGTCGTACGAAAAACAAAACGTAATAATTCTAGTCAATTTTTATGTGAACATCTGTGACACTTCTGAATCCATATAACTTAATAGAACAATGCGCTTTAAATCACTCGCATTGGAACCATTTATTTTCAATGACCTATTGGGTACCTATCAATGCCTACTTGAAAACAAGTCTGAGACTCGTTTAGGGGGCCCACAGTTATACCTACTAACTGCATTTATTGTTTGCACATTTATATACTTTACGTAGTAGGTAGTATGCCACGGTTGTAAAATAACGTAAGAATTAGGAGGATGGTTGATATCTTTATACCTACATTATTTAACTGTCCTGAGGGGTTAAATTTATTCTTCAATTTAATATCATACTATTTATTGACATTTGAATATGGATAAAGTAAAAATCAATTTAGTACATACATAAATTAGAAAAAAAAAAATGTAAGACAAATATTTTTTACTTTTTTCAAAATGATTAAAAACTAAGGAAAAGCATAGGTATCTAAGTTCAGGAGTCCCAAGTCATCATTCCTGTTCCTATGGCAATATGGGTTAATAATACGGCCCTGCTTTTTGTAAGCTCTCAACAAGACCTAAATGCAAATCTAGGGGTATTTAAACTAGTGCTTGCGGAGTGTACCCTAAATGTGTGTTTCGACAAGTTTTTGGAGTATTAAGATTATTTGCAGTAAATCCACTCCGCAAAACATTTTACTCTACTCAAGTAGTATAATATTATACCATACTTATTTTTACTATCCTTACTAATATTATAAATGCGAAAGTAACTCTGTCTGTCTGTCGCACTTTCACGCCGAAACTACTGAATCGATATTAATGAAATTTGGTACACAGTCTAGATCCTGAGATAGGACATAGGTTACTTTTTGCTGCGATAACCGATATCCACGCAGGAGGAGCCGCGGAAACAGCTAGTAGATAATAAAAGAAATTGACCTAGCAATGGACCTTCTGTATCTACCTATTATATGGTTGCGCTCAATATGTAACTGAAACAGAGCTCTATCATTGTTGCGGGAGAGAGTGCGACGATGTTCCTGATTAATGCTGTCTCGTTCTCCTATAGAACAATGATTTAAACGGTCTCTGAATTTCGAAACCCAACGTTCAAGTGTTTTAAAAGGAGCTTATAGCATTCAACGCATGTGGTTGGATTGAGGGTTTTTTAAATAGGCCATGAAGAATTACTATAGTAACTAGGTTATATAATATGTACTTCTAAATGTAGAGTTAATATGTTTTATTTGTATTTATAGCTAATGTAGATAACTAAATCATCACGGTACTCGCGTAAACAGGGTAGGCTAGGTAGCTTAAAAATACTGAATATCAGATTAGAATAAATACCTAAGTCTTTAAAGTTTGTTCTTTGATTCATTTACTTAAAGTATCTACAACTCAATAACGATATTGCTATGTAAAGAATATAATATTGTGGTAGCCTAGCAGTTTATGGACCGGATTTGTAAGCATTAGAACCAGACTCGAACCTAGATTTTACCAATAGGATTTTCAAAGTTGTATCTACACTCCTAATGTACCTACTAGTTTTATTCTGACATCATTGCTGTTGGAATATGATAGTAACTTCTTGAAGAAGACTTACTAGGCTTACTACAAGCAAAGTAGGCGACATCCACCGGTCTTTAAATAGGCCTGTGGTAAAACCCACTCAAGGCAATTGGATTTGACTTAGCAAAGCGAAAGTAGGCCTCTATGCCAGACTCTTAGGACACACTATTGTCAGTCACCTTATAAAACAAGCAAACATGGTTTAAAAAAAATCAATAGTAAAAAAAGAAAAACAAATTAATCAGTGTTTGTCGCTAATTAGATAATAAATAGACAGACAAACAGTAATAAAAACTTCTTCAAAGGCAGGCAAAATTATTAATAGAGTCGAACTTCCAAAACATCATATGGTACAATTAAAATTTATAGATAGAAAAAGACACCGCGCCGAAAATGAAAACACTATTTTAAGTACGTATAATAATGTTATTTTCACTGTTTCTATTTCCGACTTGGATCGTCCATACATTAATTTCGCATATTCACTTCAATGAAGTATATCAACCCTTCACGCAACATCCATCCATAGTCTCTTACGATAATAACACTTTTGTGCCAATTACGTCCCATATCCGAATCAGAATGTAATCACAAACGTTCCAAGACTCGGGACAAAACGAACGAACCCTGTGATTGCTATCCTGTTGTATTCGAATCCAATTTTCTTTACTGGCTATCTATTTTTTCAGTGGATATTTTTGAGACGTAGTGATCGTATTGGGTTTGTAGCGATTGGGGATGTTGGGGAAATTGGAGATGTCTTACTTGGATACCAAATATATAACAAGGTTATTATCATCATCAATTTAAGCTCTTAATGTATGAAAACATTCACAATTCTTCTCTTTTACTTGCGTAATAAATAACTGTATCCCGGTCAGCCCCTTCCTTCGATCTATGCTTTTAATATGTTCTTTATGTAATATTGTCATTACATAATTATGAGATGGCCACGATTTTTCCTCTTGTTATATTAATATCATGCAGCAGTTGTCTTAGCTTTTATTTAAACTAGATTATCTGCATAAATAATTAGGTAATTATGCTACTCACCCGAATAGTCTAACGCGACTTAACATAAAGACGATCATAAATGTCTTTCTGTCACTTTATAACACCTTTAAGTGACAGAGATCAGCATAAGACTTAACGGCGACTTAATAATCCGTAAAGTTTGTCGAGTAGTATGAATTATGTACCAAAATTACCAGAAATATAAACTGACGTGATTAGCGATTTGGCTAAATTCACTTTTAAATACATTTTATGGGAAACAGACCAAATCCAAAATATTATCTATTGCACAATTTATTCTCATATCCTCCACCGACCAACGAAGTTTCTGAATGTTTCACTTACTAACCAAATCTAAAAAGTTTAATATCTTAGCATCAATTTCAGTGCACCTTCTAACTTGACTTATCTTATATACTGAATGTGATCACTGTAGTTTGAATCCTTAAAATCTTTTATTTCGAGAAGCAAGCTAGTAAATCTTTATCTATACCCACCCGAAACGGATGCTTAGGAAGCTATCTATGGAAAAATCTATACCGAACAGTCTACTAGGTACTGCAACTTAAAACAGTGATAACTTACGTGAGGAGTATTCATATTTATTTAAAACAAACGGTTTACTCACGTATATTTTCGGGATCGCCCGACTAGTTTCAGACTCAATAAGAGTCCCTAATCATGAGCTGACGCGGCGGCGGTGGTGTCGCGAGTCGAACTGACAGTTCGACACTAGTCGGGCGATCCCGAAAATATACGTGAGTAAACCGTTTGTTTTAAATAAATATTAAAACAGTGAGATTGTAAACAAAGGTAAAATAATAATTATATCGCACTTATGTTTAGCGGAGCAGTCCTCAAGCAAATCTGTCTGTCCCTTTACGAGGCCCTTTGTTGAACTTGTCGTTTACACGATGTTACCTACATTTATGTCTCCACTGTGTATAAAACCACTAGTTTTGGTCGACACGAGATAGATGTTACAAAACTCATAATTAACATGATTTATTTGGATTTCTTTTTTATATATGGTGCTTCTAGTGTTGATAGATTGGGTAGGCACATTATACATTTTGTTAGGAACACTTACTCGTTAATATCTGACCGCAGAAAAGTTAAAGGCCTCTCCTAAGAATGGATTGCAGATTTTTGCTGTCAAATCAAAAGTTGTGTATGAACGGCAAAGACTTAAGGGAATGTATTTCTGGACTAATTTTAGCAAGATCTGAACAGTTTCTTACTTACCCACGAGACTACGTGCACATAACTTTGTGAACATCTAATTTTATGCCGTGTCTGCAACACCAGATTTTTACCAAACATTGTTAGAAAACATAAATTATGTGTACATATTCGGCAATACATTTAGGTTTTCTAACAATGTTTTGTGAAAAATCTGGCGCTGCAGACCCGGTTTTAGATGTAACATCTGTCTCATATCAACTTCATAATAAGTTCGTTACCTCCAACAATATCTCTGGGGAATCTAAAGAAAATTTATTGTTATTAGTGTTGTACTCATTTTTACCGACACTAAACTTTCTGCTACTGCCCTCAGTCCCAAAGGATGGCGTTACGGATATTGTTTATGTTACTGTCCACCGAGCATTGGGATTATGTGAATGTGTTTGGGGAAAAAAAAAGGTATACCTTTAGTTAGTTGGATATAACGAGTAAATTAGGGTTTTTGATGTTCAGCTACAGTTTTTTGGATCAGAATATGAGCTCGGATTTAGTTTGAAATTAGGTTGGATACAATCTTAGAGTATAGATAGACAAGCATAAAGTGCGCGCATCGCTAGTAGCCCGTTGTGTCGAGTGTAAGCAAATTTTAGCTGTAAGTACTAAGCTTGTTTTCTGATTTTGCGTGCGACGACAGACGTTTATGCTAAAATATCGATGGTTGTTTATTAGCGTCATATTGTTTTGAGATAGTTTTAATAAAACGGCGCGTCTCTGTTTTGACATAAATGTTACGATTTTACTTGTTCATACTAGTGCTCACACTTCATACTTGTAAGGCGCACTCTATAGTTTACTTTTTTTCTCTAAGGTTACAATACTGTTTAGATAAAGAGTACATACATATTATGCATTCTACTTCCAAAATTACTTTATCTGTCGTTTCTCAAGTCTCGTGTATTTCATTGATTTAATAAAATAAGTGAAAATACTTCGGTCTGTCTAAAATGTCTGTTTTAAGCCACTTCAAAAAGGAGGAGGTATTTAATTGGGTTGTTATTTTTTTTAATAAGCATTTCCATCCATATACATATGTATCTATAAGATTTAAAAAAAAACTTCTATGTGAGCGACCCTTAAGAGTAGGTAGTCTATCCATCCATCAACTTATGAAATTTCTTTCTCAAACATTTATGTAGATTTACTTAATACCTGTGCCTTTACTCTTCAATTTAATTTTAATTCTAATACAATGCCGATGCAAAAATTTCATTAATTAAGCAGACACACAAACAAAAACAATACAAAAAAAAATACTCTCAATGTTTAGATTCCAGTCAGTTCCTTCCATCGACAGCATTTTTAGGGTTCCGTACCTCAAAAGGTAAAAACGGAACCCTTATAGGATCACTTTGTTGTCCGTCTGTCTGTCTGTCTGTCTGTCTGTCTGTCTGTCTGTCAAGACCTTTTTTCTCAGGAACGCGTGGAGGTATCAAGCTGAAATTCATATCAAATACTCAAGTCTAATGGTCTCTTGGAGCTGTGAAAAAATCAAACTTCTAAGTCAACGCGATCAAAAGATACTCCCGTTTATGCCGCAAATTTTCGACACTCGCAAGGGAATCAAAACCTACAGGGTACTTCCCGTGAACTCAGAATCTTGAAATTTGGTACGAAGCAACGTCTTATAACACAGATAAAGGAAAAATTGCGAAAAGCATAAATTTTTAGTTACATCATATAATAAAAATATTTTTAATAATTTTAAACTTATTACCCCTTTACTCATGAACGCGTAGTGGTATTATATTGAAATTCTTAACAAATACTCAAGTCTATAATATCTTTAAGCTGTAACAAAATCAAACTTCTACGTCAACGCAATCAAAAGATACAGCAATTAAAGCCGCATATTTTGAAACTCGCAACTACTCGCAAGGGAATCAAAACCTAAAGGATACTTCCAGACGACCTGGAATCTTGAAATTTGGCATGAAGCAACGTTATAAAGTACACATATAGGAAAAATTCCGAAAATCTTAAATTTTTAGTTACATCACATAGTATATTTTTTTTAATAATCATAAACTTACTAGCTGACCCAGCAAACGTTGTTCAGCGATTAAAAAAAAAAAACAGATGTTGGCCGATTCTCAGACCTACCCGATATGCACACAAAATTTCATGCAAATTTCTAGTATTAAAATTATGTCTATCACTTTTCTTCTTAAAGAGATGAAGATTTTTCCGAACATACATAATGTTTTCATATATGTATTGACAAGGTACCGTCAGCTTTCCACATTGTTATGTTATGGATTTCATTTAGCAATAAAAATACCATAACTTTTACTTATATACCTACAGGTTTGTACGGAACCCTCGGTGCGCGAGTCTGACTCGCACTTGGCCGGTTTTTTTTTTTTAATACTGAATCTCCCGCCTTCTAAACTAATATCAATTTTGAACTGGCATTGTATTTGAATTAATAAAAGCATACAACGTTTAAATTGAACGATGTGAACGTCATCTTTGGCAAACGAATCGATGCAGTAGCGAAGTGATTAATTGGACTGCAGATGTGCTGTACGTCGTTATAAAATCAACATTTATTTGATAGCTCGATGTTTGTTTCGACTTTATTTATGTTTGTAAAATAACAAGGTATAGTTACGATACAAGTAATGGAAAAAAATTAAACCAATAGTGCTTTAAAAAATCAGTATTAATTATGTAGGACAGACTAGAGATTCATATTTTTATAATATTGAGAAAATATCTCTTTTTCGTCTGTACCTACGTAATACATTTTTTTTTTAATATCAACAAAAAAATACAACTATACCTAATGTAAAAGCTTTTTGAAAACCAGCAACCGAACGCTTTGCTATGACCTCTAGTGTTAAAAATATATAAAGACAACAGTATCCCATCAAATTAACGTGAGCATTTTTGCATCCTAAACTACTATAATATGGGCCTAACTATACGAAACAGAACAACATACTAAAGAACACGTAAAATCATCCAAAACGCCGCAATTTCTCATGCCTCACAAAAGCAACTCAAGCTACATCTATTTTATCTTATCACGTATTGTTCAACTCGTAGATATACCGCGTACCTACAAGATTTCTGGAAACAACGAATCACAAAAATGAACTTTACTGCCTTGAATTTAAGGTCATGTTAAAGTGGTACAATTGAGGAGCCTATGCCACGGACAAGATTTAAGTAATGTTAGGCTTTGTAAGAAATATTGTTGTACTAAAGGTACATACGGCGAGGATTTTCTTGGAACTATTGCGGGATGTATTTTTTTTGGTTTTGCTGTTAATGCAGTAGTTTGGTGGACTCCTGTTAGGACCTGAATACCTACCATAAAAGGGTAATATAGAAAATAAAAATGACTGAAAGTAGAAATGAGTCTGATACTCACTTAAGCAACCTAAATTGACATAGAACATTTTAACGATATAAATAATTATCGTTTAGTATAAATAAATAGACTTACGAATCTAAATTTTGAATTCATTAAAATTCATTTATATTTATAAAATAAATAAATGTATAATGTATATATATACTAAATGTATAATCTATTTAAATTCTTGTGCCAATCAATGTTATTTCCACTTAAACAAACATCAACTTTATGGTTATGTAAATAAAGTTCATTTTAGACTTACTGGTACTGTTGAAGGAAACTGGACCTAACAGGCATTACAGTTGTTTTTACCAAACTTTGTTTACATGTTTGACACAAAATTTCGGACGCAGTATAGTTCCTTATTTATATTGTATATATATATATAGTAAATAATGGCAGTCCATCGTCATTTATAGTGAGTTTTAATCCACCATAACTTGTAAATGTCTGATCCGGTTTGGGTATGGGTATCGCCATTTAAAAAATTAAATGCTAACATATATTATCGTTTTTTTACTGATTTCAATGTATGTCAAGTGTTTCCTTACTTGCGATTATTTCACATTACTGCGACACGATTATAGGCGCAACCTAGTAGCGATAAAAATAACTTCGCGAAATAAACATTTTAGATTATAGGTCAATGACACTGATAACAAGTGATAAGAATAGTTGTAAACATGAACTATATATACCTACCAATATTATATATGCGAAAGTTTGAATGGATGAATAGATGAATGTTTGTAACTAAATACACTAGAACTGTTGAACGGATTTAGATAAAATTTAATATATTATTGCGGTTTCCATGGTTTTATCATAATCTAGCTCAGCTCAATACGTAAAATTGAAATTAACGAAACGCAAACAAAAGAGTAACCATTTCGACGGTTTTGGTGTTGTATTTAACCAACTTCTGAAAAAAGATGTTCTCAATCCACGGGTTTTTTTTTTATGTTTAAGGCGATATATCTCCAGGAATTGTGGACCGATTTTAGAAATCCTTTTGTAAACTTACGCAACAGGTTTTTGTAAAAACGATATTTTATTAAGCTTGCGAAAAGGACAGAGCAGGTCCCTAATAAAAAAAGTTAGGTATATGTATAATGTAAAAAACAGTCACAACAAACAGTATATTTATTGTTGATAAAAAACAAAACTAAAATTAAGTACCTACCTAATACAAAAATAACAAATCTAGAATTATTTACAGAATCAAGAACTTTTAACTTTGACGGTTACAAAGTTTTTAATTACGTGTTTGTAAATTTTATAAATCATTAAGATAAATGTAGCTAGAACAACTAATAATCCTGCAAGTAAAGTGAGGACCAGTTCGAGTTCTAGATACTCTGCCCACGAGATGTTGGCGGCGGGCGAGCGCAGGTGCTTCGCGCCGCCGTGCCGCAGCACGTACTCCGTCCACCACACGGCGCGCTCCAGAGGAGTCTGGACCTGGTCACGCATCAGGCTCCGCAGTTTTACTATATTATTACGGTAACTGAAAAAGAAAAATCATGTCATTACACATTTCCACAAAAGTAAAAATACGAAAAATAGGCAAGCAATGACCATCACTTAATACCGACGATAAGTAGCTCTGCCAATATGTTTCGTTGGAGTATACTTAAAGGTCCAAGCCCATTTGAAAGGTCAATAACTAAAATCTCTCGGATTTGACATATTGTTCATGGCTTTCCACTTACCAAACCTTAAAAACTCAAGTACTGTGGAAAGAAAAATTGTGTAATTCTAAATTCCTACCTTTCGTCTTTGATAACTTCGAGGAGTGTGTTTTTAAAACTTTCGACTGTAATAACTTCCAAGTCCAAACGAACGCCGATCTTGTGAGTTACGTATCTTTGAACATTAAACCATTGATCGCCCAACATTGGTACTCCAATTAATGGAACGCCAGCTGTTATCGCTTCATCTGTCGATTGTAGACCTCCTTGTGTCACAAATACCTTAATTTTGGGATGCCCTGAAAAGGTAAGAATCTAATTTAGTCTCATTTTTTTATTAGACGATAATATAACCCATACTGAAAGTTAAAAAAGATCTCACTGAGAAGGTCTGATTGCGGCAACCACTTTGATATTCTGATGTTCTCAGTGCGTCCAGGTAGCTCGTCTTCGTTCCACTTCCACAGCACATCGTAAGGCAACTGCGAGAATGCCTTCACTAGGACTTGGATTCTATCAGCAGGTAGCACATTAGGATCCACGTTAGTTCCAAAACTGATGTAAATCACACCATTTTTGGAAGAATCTAAATATGATTTCAGATCCTAAAAAAACAAAATTGGTAATTGTTCCGACATGTTTGGACACATCGTTTTATTTATTTATTTATTTATTTATTTATTGATATACCAACAGCATAACATATTACAATAGGCTAAAATATTTAAAAGATAAGAAATGAAAACAGTTCAAGATTTAACTGTTTATACAGACTGATAAGAATATTGTCGTCAAGCCACTTTGTTAAGCTCTAGTAGCTTGCCAAATAAATGCCAAATAAAAACTGACGTTATTACCTCAGGCAATTCCTTCTGTGGGTTTTGGTGCAGGCCACCCGTGTACACAACACTTGGAGGAACAGGTCGGATACCTTCAAACACTGGATACATGTTAAAGAACATCATATCTACATTTTTAATCAGTTCCGTCACCGATGGTACCTCTGGTCCAAAATGTTCTCTAAGAATCGAATCCTCAATATGTCTATTATTATAATACAGGTCAAGAAGCACGTAATCGTTATAAATTTCCTTGATTTTTTCCCACATTGTCTAACTGATTGCTAAAGTTTTGTCGAATACCGGTTGGATAAAGCAGAGGATGTGTTGGCGCTCCCATCGTTAGATAATTGTCATACATAGCCATCAAAGAACTCATTTGAATCACTGGTGCTTTATAAATATGAGAAAACACTAGCGCTGGTCTAACACATGCTTCAATAATTAACAAATCAAACTTCTGGTTTTTATCCTTAATCAAACGTTGCACGCCTTCATCTTTAAGTTGCTTACCGAAATTAACAGCAAAAAATACCATTAGGAGTTTCATTTGAAGCAGCACATCGTCCTTGTTACCTCTTGGAATTTTGTTCACATCTCGCTTAAGAAAATCATATGAAATATCATGGACGTCGATTCCTGTCAGGTTAGCTGGGGCTTCCCCCTTCGGGAAGGCGGGATCTGTTGTGATGACGGTAACATCGTGTCCTCTCTTAGCTAGCTCCTGAGTCAGAGGTCGGAACACCACCTGGTGACTGATAGAAGGCGTCGGAACCACTACCAGTATCCTCGCCGCTTCATTCGAATTTATAATTAAAGTATAACACATAAATAAATACACCAAAACACGCATGTTTACACCTTAACTACTTGACAGCGATTGGCAGATAAAACGGATGGTATTTTAAAAAAAGGAATGCCTTTTTAGATAATTTTTTGATGATATCAGGGTCTAAAGTCAAGATGACATAGATAAAACGGCATTCCTATGCAGTGTACCTAAATAAAGTAAAATTTATTTCTTTTATAAAAATGACTCATTTGCTTATAAAGTATTTAATCCTGCGGAGGGTTTCACAAAAATTTAAATCACCCAGACTTAGAACAAGCATTTGTGGATCACACAAAATGCTTGTTATTTCCCCTTGATATCCAAATCCGGCTAATACGTTTTCCCATTTATTTTATTAATTTGCTAAATTTTATCAAAATCCGTCCAGCGGTTTAGTCGTGAAAGCGTAACAGACAGAGTTATTTTCGCATTTATAATATTAAATTATGGATAAGTACAAAAGTTACGACTTACAAATTTGATAATTATCACTTATGAATTATGAATTATGAATAAACCTCATGTAACTCTCAAAAACTTTTAAATGTCATTCTACAAAAGCACATCCTATTTAATCTGTCTTTACGTCATAAAACACGGAAACCTCTACTGTTACACCTCTAATTCCGTCTACCCTCCAAAACTAATTAACATAACAAGCAAAATTCCTGGAGTCCGCAAACATACTACAATATAAAGTTGTCAACCGTAATTCCAAAACTTACGTTATTGTCTTCGTGTAGCCATAAATTATTTTGAAGTTATGTTATTTCGTTACTTAGGCGGCCATCTTGAATTTTGTAGAGGCTGAATTTGGCGTGTTTTAGGAGGCAATTAAGTGTATTTTGACTTGATAAAAGATTGTTTTTGCGAATTTTGGTGCTGTTTAAAAGGATGGGGAAATTAAAATGATTTAATTATTAATTATTCAGGTTTGTTTTATATTATTGTAGTCTTAACATTTGTAAATATGTGTACCTACTTATTTCAATCTTCATGGCTTAAGTAAAAAATATTATTTACTTGTATAACTATGATGTAGCATCATTTAAGTTTAGGAAAGGTACCCAGTTAAATTTAATTACTTTTATATTCTGTAAAAATATAATTTGCTTTTTTACTGTTATTCAAGTCACGCGTATTTTAGGGATTGCCCGACTAGTTTAAGACTCAATACTTGACCTGACTTAAAAAAATTGGAATCTGAAATCGCCAACCCGCATTCAGAATCGCATATCGCAACCTCGTTACGAATTGGTGATTTCAGATTCCAGGTTTCGTCACGATGATTTCCTTCGCCGATTGTCTATGATGTCTTAGAATAATGAAGAAAGTACAAAATTATAACTTCGAAATGTTCGCATTGATACTTGCTTGTTATGAGTTCGAACCTACTACCTTAAGCATACAAATCCGTTCATTAACTGCCACCACGACAATTTTTTCTAAGCATGATTTTTTATATGTATATTTGTTTATTTAAACCATGTTAATCTGTTTTAATAAATAATTTTGAAGACTTTGAAATCATGGTACCTACATCCTTGATTTCAATGTCTTCAATATTACTAAGATTCTATATTAAACCAGTATTTCAATATCAAGTCTCTGGCATGCGTCTAAAATAGTTTCAATATAGTGTTCTAGTTGTATGCAGCTCTCGTAGTTCTATGTTTGTAGTTGTATGATATGTTTATATATGTAGGCTAGTAACTATCCGTGTTCCAAGTCGTATTTGTCGCAGTATTGTTATGAAACTTGTGTGATTTAGAATTGTCTGTCTGGATTTATCTCTGAATTGTTTTACGGGTAGGTACCTACTGTAGCTTGAATAATTGTAGGAACTTATCTACAATGTTGAAGGTTTTGAACAATTGCATTAGGATGTTAATACCTACATGTAGATGCCGATATTTAGTTTTCTTATATACTTATTATACGGTATTTTTAAGACCTTATGGACGCAATAAAAGAACTCAGGTAGAATGTTAAGAAAAAATGTGATTTGTGTTCTCATTACACCCTCTTTACGGCAGACCAATTTCGAAATTTTAATAGGTACATACCTATTTTTTTTTCTAGATATTTATCTATCTCCCTTAATTCACATCATACAACCACAACAAATCGTCCCGGCTCACAAACGTTTACGAGCCCCGCGTCATTCATGCGTGAAACTTACTCCCTGACTACGATACCTAGGTAACTACGAAACCTACTTAGGTACCTACCTGCCCCTTTGCGTCATGGTCTAATGGACACCTGGTGGACTACAAGTGAGTTATCGACTTGGATTTCAGTGACATAATATGTCACTATATTATTATGAATTACTAGCTGTAGCGGCTCCGCCCGCGTGGTTGTCGGTTATCGCGGCAAAAAGAAATGTCCTTTTTCAGGCTCTAGAGTATCTGTGTACCAAATTTAATTTAAATCGGTTCAGTAGTTTTGGCGTGAAAGCGCGACAGACAGACAGACAGAAATAGTTACTTTCGCATTTAGAGCCTGAGAAAGGACATAGGCTACGATAACCGAAATCCACGCGGGCGGAGCCGCGGGAAACAGTTAGTTGACAATAATTGCGCAATTAATTGCCCTTCCAAGCGCACTGTTGCAATATATTTAAATTTAAGTTTCATAACTATATTATGTATTACAAATAATTTATATTTGCACATAAATCCTACAAGGTAATAGAATACTTTAAAGGAAATTTAATTTCAAACAATTTGTTTCTTTTGAACGCCTGTTAAGCTTAACCAAAGAGAATGCTCTCTGTGTGCATTGAATTTAATATTTTTTATTCTGTCTCTTTGATATTCGCTTGAATGGATATTAATATTACTGCAGTAATGCAGTACATACGTTTTAGTTTGCAGTAAAGAATGAATTATATGTACTTACATAAAGATGTCGCAAATACAAAACAAATGAATTAACATAATAACTTTCATGAGGCGTATTTATAATTATTTGGGAATATTGACGGTTTACTCACGCATAATATCAGGATCGCCCGACTAGTTTCAGACTCAACAGGAGCCCTTAATCATGAGCTGACGCGACAAAGGCGTTGTCGCGAGACGAACTTGCCTTTAATACAGTCATTTCCATAGTGCCTAAAAATTAAAAAAAATAACAATTAGTACCCAGTGTAATAAATATACAATTTACTGTCCTATCTAGTAAGATGGGTTATACTAGTACAGATAGGATAGATAAGTCTGGTAGTATGTCCCTTTATGTACTTAATAAATGAAGTTCAATAAACTACTAAATTGCCTACAGTACTAATGAAGACAAATGAAACAAGCCCAAATCTCGACAGGATTGCGTCGTTTCCAAGAGTTCCTTTGGCCACCTTCTAGCTCTATCGTCAGACCAGCTCGAAAGTACTATAATATTGTAATGTCACCAAACCTTTATATACGTATGCAAAATTTCATTTCAATCGGATGTCAAGAAAGGACTCTAAAGCTTGTAAGATTTGTCCTAAACAAACATACATACAAAGATAAGATTCTATTAAGAATATCTAAAAAGAAAAAGAAAACAGAACTTTGTACGCTTCTATTTTTTTATTCTAATGTATTATAAGTATCTTTGTCATACTGGATTTAAACCTATCTATATATTTTCCGTATCTCAACCTGTGGCGATGCTAACCATGCTCCTTTGTAGGTAGGATAGAACCAATCCTTTTATTGTAAAGAATAGGCCAGTTATGAATAGCAGCACAGAGAAGATATCCTTGATATCCAATGCGTACACATACACTATACATGGTGTTACCTATCCGAAATAGGTGAAGATCACATTTGATATAGAGTCAGTTTACAAAATTTCACCTCAAAATAAGTTGATTAAATTATTGATATCCAATTTTTCGCATTAATTATTCGACATCAAAAATCATTTCAAAACCGCTGAAGCGATGAATCTTTACATTTCGCGAAGGATGTAATAAGTTATTTTTATAGTGCGGTGACATGTTTGTTTTATACTTTTTGTGTCCAAATAATTGATGCGAAAAATTGGATATTAATTATTTAATTAACTTATTTTGAGCTGAAATTTTGTCAACTGACTCTATGCCAGATGTAGTCTTCACCCATTTCGGGTAGATATAACCTTTCGGGAACACCTTGTATATACATGTGAAGTTTACGTTGCAAGCGATCCGAGAATTTGTGTAAACATCGATATGTACAAAGACTGAAAGGGAAACCTTTGAGCGTATCTCACGGTAATCCGTGTGTTTCATCACTCATGTATTTTAGAACAGGGCGTAGTTCAGTGTGGGCTATCGTTATTGCGCTCACCAGTTGGCGCCACTGGCGCGTCAGCTGTCAAAATCCACCAACAAACTATGGAATCTGGCATTTTCAGACATCACGTGCAACTAGCGCCTCTGGCGGCGGAATTGATTACGGAATCATTTTTATTAAATGAAAATTCATTAAATAAATTTAAATTGGTTGGATTCAATCGTTACTGTAAATTATTGAAATACATAATGTAAATATCACGAATGTTATATGTATATGAACAAAATCTTTTATACAATCTATAACTCTTTACTTAGACCCTACTTCTAGGCCTAATCTTTGCCAAACAATGGTTGGGGTCGGCTTTCTATCTCACTAATTTTAGTTATATCTAAAATTCTTATACTACGAAACGTGTGCAATAAAACAAGGTGATGTTCAAGGCTGTCCTTTTCTCACGCTTTATGTTAGTAAAAGATAGAAATGGTTTAATTTTGATTTAGTTAGCGTACAAGGGAATCGGCGCCAAAACGCGGCTTAAACTTCACAAACCATCAGTGCAATCTTCTATTTGCCACGATGCCCAAAGGTATAGGAATACCTATGAAATATTTAGGATCTTTATCATGACATATTTTACGAATTCATTAACCAAATTGCTTCCCTCCAAGCGGCAATTTGCGAAGATATTTTAGACCCAAACAATTATTAAAATTATCAACGTTGCCCTATGGAGATTAAATTTTCGGCAGAGTAAGGCACATCTTTTATTTTTTTAATATGACTCGGTAAGCAGTTAGGAGCGAAATTCTATTAGCGTTTTATTAAGCTAGCTTTGAACTTAATACGATTTTGTATGTAGGAGTTGTGTTAAATATACAGTCTTCTTCTATTTTTAGGTATAACGAATATTTAGTTTCAGATGAATTAAATTACCTTTTCTAAGAATAGCAGCATTATGGGGTATTATAAAAGATCTTCGTGATTGAGTGGCGAACACACCGGTTGTCAAGGTGTCGTCAGCTCTGAGGTCCCGGGTTGGATCCCCGAATGGATCAATTCAGAAAACCACTTTTCTACTTTGTCTCGGGTCTGGGTGTTTGTGGTACCTTCGTTGTCTCTGATTCCATAACACAAGTTCTTTAGCTTCTTACTTTGGGTTCAGAGCAATTTATGTGATGTTGTTCATGTTAATTCATTAATTATATTTTATTTATTATATCTAAATCACGAACAAAATAAATTGTTTTGGTTCAAGAACATTATTCATCATCATCAGCCTATGTTCGTCCAAAGCTGGACATAGGCCTCTCCCATGGCCGGCAACTGAGCTCGATGGACAGCTCTTCGTCTCCAATGAGAACATTATTACTTACTTCTTATATCATTATCATCACAGCCCTAGTTGTCACTGCTGGGCTTGGCCCGACTTGGGCCAACGAGGTTTTAATGTCTTCTTTGCTTTCTGGTTGTAACAATAACCAAGTTTGACACATTGACACGTTGCCTCTTTATTATCTTTGATACGTCATAATCGTTCTGTTTATATATCATTTTCGTTCTATTTATACATATGTCTAAAGTTATCCTTTGTAAATATTTTATGTACCTGCCTAGTATATTTTTATAAGTAATTGAAGAAACATGGCCGTTATTAAAGAGAAAAGATTTTTAATGTTCTAATGCTTTTAGCAAAACAACAAATAAACAAAATTATTATTAAACCAACACCAAACATTTTACACAAAACATAGCTGAATTCACTTAAAAAAAAGATCACAATCATATTATAAATGTCAGAATTGTATAATTCTGTGGTCACTTTGAACGCGGCGGGGCATTTGTTTTTTTTTCTTTGTAGCATATTTTTGGCAATGTTGCTTTTAAGCCAGTTCGTATGTATGAGCAAAGCGAAATTTGAGACTTTAAATGATGCATTATTATAACTAGTTTAGAGCCCGGTTTCACCTGCGTTTTTGTTTACCCCCCTAAAAAATGAGACGTAATGTTAAATGGCCTATACATTATTATAAATAGGCTTATCAATTATAGTACCCTCAAAAGTGCCTTATAAGATTAAAAAAAAGGCCACAGATCATCGAATCTGCTGTCGACAATACATGGCTTTTGTTTACTGTTGTTAAATTTGAGAGAGATATAAAATAAATACATTATATAAAATAAAGCTTAAAACAGTATCGTCGAGACAAAAATATTCCACTTTAAACCAGTACAGAACATTCTTTAAAGATAAAACTAGAAAAATCCATTTACAGAAAACAATTCATTCACAAGTACAATTGCGCACAATCTTCCAAACGTACACTCGCTAACACAAACTCTAAACATTGAACTACAAAATATTTTCAACGCTAAAATATTTCTGGACAGACATTTTTGTAGAACATTCTTTTTTTCGCACACTCAGCAGTTTCCGCCATCGTGCCGCTTAAATCTGAGCTTTAAAACGTTATGTGCCCGCTTAAGGGGAAGCCAAATGTTTCGAATTGTTTCGCTTACGAAAGTAAAGAATGTAAAAAATATAAATATCTTTCCAAGTTAAAATATGCTTTTAAGAGTTCGCCATTGAAATGGAAAATTAAAAAGAGTTTTTTTTATAATACATAATATTACGTCATATTTGAAACTTGTCTGTGTGTTATTAAATAAACCATGTTATATTTAAATTATTGTATTTATAAGGCAATAAAATTGTAGGCTATTACTATTTAATAAGAAATTCGATAGCAGATTGAATATACAATATGCGTTTAAAAAAATTGCGTAAAGGACACACTTTTATAAATCTCTCTATGGCTTATGCGAATGTTATAAATTTTAAACGAATTCTATATAAGTTTATTTATATTTACACCGCGATAGAATTTGTTTGAATACTAGTTTTATTTTAATGCAGATCTTTTCACCAGTTGAACTCCAATGCGTGACTAGAAGGTATCATTTGTTTTCCCTACAGGACTGAAACAACTAATGGCCCTTAGGCAACAACGAACTGCCCTCAGTCACTGTCAATTATCGTGAGGCTAGAAAGGCAAAGTAATGGTCTATAATGGATAACGGATAAAAAATGCTAAGGCGTTAGTTCTGGATAGCGTATTTTTATAAATACTATCAATTTATTTACGGATTAATGTAAGTAAAAGCTATTTTCACCTGTAAATTAATTTGTGACTTTGATTGTAGCAGGGAACTTAGTCACATAGACAACTTTAAACTTTTATTTCGTGCTAATTTAGAAGTGGAACTACAAAGAGATAAAAAAAATAGAAATAATTACTAAAAAAATCATTTAAACTGTTGAATTTTACAGCAAAGCGATGAAGGCAAATATATCATCACAAATTCTATAGTTTTTAATATATATTTACTGATTAATATTTAGTTACATTTATAAAAAAAGTGTCAACCAAATTACCCGGCTAACAAAAATCCAGACCCGGATAAAATGCAATTATACCCAGCTTTTTAAATCTAACTCCTCCTTAACATCAGAGGACGAAAACCGTGCATAATTAATATCTTTGAGCGGACACACATTGCATATTCATGAGGGAGACGCCTCAGCATAAAACTAAACTATAAGACTCTTTTCTATTATTCCTAATTGACATTACTAATGTGCTAACTTTCCATTACTGAGTTTGTTGGAGTACAAACGTTTGGTTGGGAACGAAAGTTGAAATGGATACCTAGGTTGGAAGATTTTTAGTCGGCTCTTTACAACAATGGGATTACAGTATGAGTGTCGTTAAATTGAAACAAAGAGTCGTCTTACAATAAGTCCTATTATGTGTGGTTGGATGGTTATATTACAAAACCATTGCACATTGTCATGCACGATGTAAATATTAACTCAAAATCTTCTCATACCAGTAGTTATTTCTAAAATATTGTAACATTATATATTATTAGTATCTAAAAGGTTAAATTATTTATCTTCAATAATTTCTGCCCATGCCTGCCCGCAGGGGTATTGAGATTTTCAAAATAATTTTTTTAAGTTTTTTTTTATTAAAAAAAAAACATTAAAAAAGAATCATCTGATTTGGCGCAGTGGCTTGTAAGTTATGACGTAACCTAGGGAAATCGGTATTAATTAATATATAATATTATAGATGTACTTAAGGTCGTTAATTAGTATCAATATTATAAAACACCACTATCATACGCCAAACAATACGATTTTAATTCTATTTCTGTACAAAATAATGTAGTTTTCTCACGGACGCTCAAAACAATTAAGAATCGACAATACCTGAGCAAATTGCGAGATGAGTCTTAAGACAGAACTATATTGTGTGGGTTATCTACACGCGACATGGAACATAGAAACAGATGCATTATAATGTTTTGTTTATGCGAAAATGTATACAAAACTGTGATATGGATATGTAAATGTATATAAATAATAAAATATAATAAAGACGTCCGCATCTTACTGTCTAAGTTAGAAATTAAATTGTTAGTGACTTTTGTTCCTACAGTCAAACCGTTCATACGGTTTTGTAGGGCATGTGTTTATATCCATGTTTTTGTTTTTATCCATCCATTCATACTATAACTTATAATAAAGGTACCTACTTTTCAAATCTATACTAATATTATAAAGCTGAAGACTTTGTTTGTTTGTTTGTTTGTTTGAACGCGCTAATCTCAGGAACTACTGGTTCGAATTGAAAAAATCTTTTTGTATTGGATAGTCCGTTTATTGAGGAAGGCTATAGGCTATATAACATCACGCTACTACCAATAGGAGCGGAGCATAAATGAAAAATGTTGCAAAAATGAAAAACCGTTGAAACTAAAACACGCGAACAAAGTCGCGGGGGACAGCTAGTACGTTCATAAAGTAAAGAATATTTCACTTCTTGTATGCGCTTACTACACATTCCTTAATTTCTCTTATTTAGTTTCTGAATTAGGCATTTGTTTTTTTCGCATTTAGGACGACTACACCTTTATACATTCAGGGACGCCGCAAAATATAATAACGCCGTGTAATACATATTTATTATTTGGTTTAATTCATATGATTAACAGTTTTCAATGAGTAACCACTCATTCTTCAAAAATTATTAATTAAAATTACATTAAACCCCTAAAAATTAAGGGTTAAATTTCGATAAATTATTTCTTATTCGTCATATTTTATACATATTGTCTTACTGGAATTTCCAGGTCCAAGGGTTTAGGCTGGAGGAATATGAGTCAGTGAATCAGGCCTTCTCCTTTTATATACATATATAGATTATTATACATATACATAGTACCTCCGGAAACCAGAATGTTATGATACGTGTCAAAGTTAAATAAACATATTTTTAAGCAAGTCTGTCACATCCTAGTCTTCGTTGGTCTATGACAACCACAGACAGCGTAGCTAGACGTTCCTTTTGATACGAAACACTTCATTTACACCGCTACGAAGAACAAAACATTGTTACAGTGGTTTTTACTTAGCACTATTAAGGTTTAGACGCACCGAGACTTTATTTATTGTGAATTATTTGTATAGAAGGGTTTAATGTATATATTTAATATAATAAATGCGTTTTTTAATCGTCAATCAAAAGATTTATTTAAGATTGTTTCTAAATAACTTTATACCAACACTCGTTTTGTGTAAAACAAAATTAATATTTTCCTAAAGTTTGATTTCTTGAATAAAATAACCGCATACAAACTGATTTCCGTAGTATTTTGGATTATCATTTTTTTTTATTAATTATCCAAAAATTTAAATCTAATATTGACAATCGCGCAGGTGAGCAAGCGTGGTGATCAATGCTCGTGCCTTTTCTACATGAGAAGAGGCCTGTGCACAGCAGGACATTCATAGGCTGCTATTTAATAATTGTATTTATTATTGTTTTAAATAAACGATTCCCGCAAATTTAAATGAACTGAATGTAAATAACACCTAACCTTTTTTTTACATAGTGTACTTATATTAACTGTAATTCAATTGTTTTTTACTTAGTTTTATAAAATAGAAACAATATGTTCGCTCGCCCATGTACATATAATTTATTATTATATTACTGTTTTATCTGGTACTTTTACAATAAAGAATTAAATAAAATTAAATTTCCTAATTAGTATTAATATTTTCAAATTACTATTCGTTCATATCTATCACGAAATAATACACAGCACTCGGTGTGCTTTAGTGATTCTGAATGAGCCTCAAGTGTAGAACAAAGGATAGCTACGAAGATATCAGCTGTATTGAGGATTAACTAGCCGGTGTAAAGATCCATTATGATCCGAAACTGTCGGTACTTATCTAGATTTATAAAGAATGTTTTTTCAGAAATGAGTTAGAAATTTTAATGTTTTTATTTGTTTAATGTTTTGAAGGAGCTTTAAAGACGTTAAAGTTTTCGTTGCTTGTTTTTTTTTTGTACTTTATTCAATTATTTATTTCAATAATAAATAAAAATTATGTAATTTTGTTTTTATTAAAATACTAACTTAACTAAATAATAACTTATTTAATACTTCATTCACAGTGTACATAGGCGGACGTAATGCCAGAAGGCATTCTCTACCAGTCGATCTTATAGCGAATATCTAAATCTAATATTTAAAATATAGCATCAAAAAGTTCTTCCACATCGCTGTCGACTGGGACTGTTCCCAAAAGGCTGGCGGCATTGCCATGTTGTATGGCAATGCTTATCCTCTGTCTAATAATTATGTAATGAATTAGAACTCAAATAACATTAGATGTTAAGTTTCAAACCGAAATATTACAGAGCCTTTTTCAAAGCGAGTAGGTAAACCTACATTTAGTCAAATAAGCAACTTAGAATTTTAGAAAAAAAAAAAACAATTTACATAAACATATACACATATACCTACTAAAAAAACAGTTAGGTACCTATTAAAAACTATAAATTTCTTAAAAGTAAAACTTTGAAGCATATTATTACCTTTTATCTTCGACTACATTTTCTTCTGAAGTAAGTGACGCCGCGAGCAAGAACTAACTTATAAAGCAAGATCAAGTTATTCAGCAAAAAGCATCAGGTACCTGAAACAAGTCTACGTTTGTATTTTTATGTTTGTATTTTTTTCACATCCAAAGGCATTTGTGTAGTGTGTAGCTATGCTATTTTTCGTAGCTAGACTCTTGACTGTTTTTTTTTTATTAAAGTTTCGGAATCTGGAAAATTTAAATATCGGAAATTTAAATTAACTGGTTATAAATGACAAAGATTCGTCAACTACTATCCTCGTGGACACCTGTGAATGCCATTGTCAAATAATTGCTTAGTAGTACCTACGTCCTCAAGCATACGGCATTGTTTCTTTTAAAATATGGCGTAATAATTATATGTATTGTGTACCATATACCATTTATGCCTAACCTATATACCTACATTACCAAAAATACGTATATGTACCTTATTTAATACAACTAACCAACAGTTACGACGGCAAATTTTAAAATTTAAAAAAGGTTTTCAGAAAAAATAAAAGTCACTTAATTTCTGATTTAATTACAAATCACTTTTTCTAATAGTGTGGCTATGTTTTATGGACAAAAAATTCACTAGTACAGAATAACGGGCAGAAGCTAGTAATTTTAAAAATGTTATAGCAAACTCTGGAATACAATCTTCAAGTAGCCGTGGACTTTATCAGATTACGTAGACGCCGCCGTACAATGAGGAAATACGTTTTTAAAATGAATTTTATGAAAAATAAAATACTTTACAAGAAATGTTTTGACTTTTACGCCCGAATATTTTATCTTCTGGAATTTATAATTATGTTACTTGTTTTATTATACGGTGAGCTGTTTACATTATTACTAGAATTTGCAGCCTGCTCCGCCCGCGTGGGTATCAGTTATCGCGACAAAAAGTAGCCTTTGTTCTTTCTTGGAATCCAAGCTTACTCTATATTAAGTTTCATCAAAATCGGTTGATCGGTTTAGCCGTAAAAGCGTAACAGATCGACAGAGTTACTTTCGCATTTATAATATTAGTATTTATTTTGTATATTATTATCACTCCGATTTAAAAGTAGGTGGAGTAAATACTAGTGCTTTCACCTATACAGGGTGTTACCGAAAGTGTATATCTATCCAAGAGGGGTGAAGAGTACATCTGGTATAGAGTCAGTTTACAAGGTTTTAAGCTCAAGATGAGTTCATAAAATAATTCATATACAATAGGGATGTTGACTGGGTATGAAAAGTTAAAATCTATTTAGTTAAAAAATATTAGACACGTATTTTTTCTTTTATCAAAACAAAAAAAAATTACAAAGATACAGCGCTTTAAAGTTTCGGAGTGGGGGCTTATGCCACGCCTTGGCAAAAATCGTAGCGAGGAGTGACGTCACGCGTAATTTCCGTTCTCTGTATTTTGATCATTTTTTGTTTGCAGGAAAAAAGAAAAAGTACGTGTCCAATAAAATTCATTAATCTACAAGGCGGACATAACAAAAAAATAGGAAACATGCCTATTTATCGTAAATGCATTTAGGCATAATAAGATATTGACCCTCATAGGAAGCTGAGACGGTGGTTTTCAGCTGAATATCTACTGTATTTTACATGGACCGACTGCCTATTTGATCTCCACAACCCATTTTACTGGGTATCACATCTCTGGTGTAAACGCCCTAGACTGAGACTTTGATTTACTTCTAAACTACTTAAGTAAAATGAAAGAAGTGGCTTCCAAATCTGTCTGAATCACATCATTTTCTATCAAAAATATAATACCATCACAAAAATTCCAAGTTAAGATGGTAATAAAAACGTAATCTACGATAAACGTCTCAGTCAATCGACGTATCGTCTATCCGTAATGGATGACCTGTCGGTACCAAGCGACGGGTTAATCTATAACACTGTCTCCATTGACACACGGTTATATACGATTTTACATATACAGCATGTAACAAAAACCCTGTCCGATCCTTATGAGTATTATTCTGCTTCGTACTGCGTACTATTGAATGATTTGAGATTTTTAGTTTTTCCCCGGTGAATATAATTAATTAAATAAAATTTATCAAAGGCAACACTGATCGCTTGACAAAGCTCGCGTGTACTACCTACAGTTTTGTATCAAAGAAGCCGCCTAAGTAAGACATATTTTTCTAGTGGGTATGTCAGTTGAACCAGGAATCCTTCTTTGGATCGCACAGGGTTTTTGTTACATGGCTTGAACTTTTAATAGTTTGTAAAACGACTTCAATTTGAATTATTATGTTCCGCATAAGACCTACAATTACCTACACTTAAACTTTGTACCAATATTTGTAGATTTCACAAATGTTTGTTCAATGTACTCTTATGTGATTGTACAATACATTATGCAAATAACTTCCACACTTTGCACACAACTCTTTTGTGACTTAAACTGAAATTCATTTCAGTCTGTTCTTTGCCCTTTCAATAAATTTTAATTCCAATACAATGTCAATGCAAAATTGATATTGGTTTAGTTTATTAGATAAACCTACTCTGGGACGTTATATCTTCTAATTATAGTTCAGAATTCTAGAATTTGTTGCTAAATATTTTATATATTATTATTCTAGAATTTGTTGCTAAATATTTTATATATTATTATTCTAGAATTTGTTGCTAAATATTTTATATATTATTATTCTAGAATTTGTTGCTAAATATTTTATATATTATTATTCTAGAATTTGTTGCTAAATATATTATATTATATATTAACCCCCTTTGATTTTTTATTTCTTTTTTAATTTTTGTGGTTTAGCTTCAACAGAAATTCACTGTGTATAAATTTTAACTCTCTAGCTAGCAGACAGACGGATGGACGGAGGGACGGACATTAGAGACTTAGTATTAGGGTCCCGTTCGCACGCACTCTTCGGGTTCGGAACCATAAAACATACAAACATAAGCTTCTTAGTAGTTCTTAAGCCAAACGTAAAATTGAGAAATTAGCTCGATTTTTTTATTAATACACAATGAAAACAAACCACGTTTTTGATGATCGCATCTTCAAAAGGGGTTAATGATAGCATCATTTTTCACGCCCCAGACTGATATACGGAGATAAAATGTTGCAAGTTATTGAATTTTGTTGAAGACATCATACATGCCGCTATAATGAGTGATGTCTAAGAGAATTTAAGACCTCTTTGAGTAGGTATACTTACTTTGAACTACTGAAAACAAGAAGCGTGTTATTAGTATATAAAACTTGTTGATCTGTAAGATTGTGTATCAGAATATATGTGCACACTACCAGCTATATAATTTTATAAGTACATTCATATAAATTTAGGTAACATCAAAATCTTTTCTGCTCGAAATCCTAAAGTTTTTGGCTACAATATTAGCCTAAATTACTCCTTATATGTATAGTCAGCTATCTGCCTGAAAATTTTATCAAAATCAGTTGAGCCGTTTTGAAGATCACCCGGAACAAACCGACAGACAGACAAATACTTTAAAAACTGAATTTAGACATATGTATCATGCAAATAACTGTATTAGCTTAAAAAAAACTATTATTTTGTCAATACAAACAGACACTTTAAATTTTACTTATTTGTATGGAATATTGATGATATCAGTGTGTCTAAAGCTAAACCATCGAAGTCCCAAAACGAACGGACCAATTCTGATGTGTTTTAGTTTCTGTTTGAATGCCAATGTGATTAAGGTGGATCTTAGCTTTATTTAAGGCAGATCTGTTTAGACACTCACGATTAGGACGGGTTTACTATGAAAAAAATATTGTTATATATGTTTTTAAACTATTTGTCGTGGAATTATTTCCCATCATGGGTCACATAAAAGTCTTAGATTTTGTATTTTATTATTATACGCAAATTTAAACATAATAACGTGTATTCATTAATTATTAAGTTACTTAAAACATTAACTTCTAATTGCTCTACATTAACATCACTTGATCCATTACGTAATTAACAAGCATCTCAAAAGAAATTAAGATTCTCTTTAATATAATCTACTGAATTTTAAAATAAATATTTTTACGAAAACATAAATTCTGTAAATTAATGACGAATCACGTTCCTTTATAAATAAAATATCGTTTTATATTCTTCTGTCGACGTTCATAATTATATCTAAAGTGTTTTGAATTATTCAAAAAAATTTTCAATATTTAAATTTTGGGGCAGTGTCTCCTCAAACATATAATATACTGGCTTTTGCTCGCGGTTCCGCCCGCATGGGTGACAGTTATCGTAGCAGAATGTCTTCCAAGCTTTTTCCATACCAAGTTTCATAAAAAATTGTTCAGCAGGTTAGTCGTGAAAGCGTAACAGACAGAAAGACAGACAGACAGTTTTTCGTTAATATGCAATGTAAATAAAGATAACTCGATACTCTCGACTATGATTTATGTCTGAGATATTATGTAAGGCCATCTGCCATCGCAGACATGATTTAGTGTTGCGCCGTGGATACATTGCCTAGGTATATAATAGTAGATAGCAGAATGGCTGCAAATCTCGTGTTATATAGTAGACAATGGCGCCGATTCCCTTGTACACTAACTAAATCAAAATTAAACCATTGGTATCTATTACTAACAAACAGCGTGCGAAAAGGACGGCAACAGGTAACAACTACCATAGAAATCTCAAACCATTTTTCGCTTTGAACATCACTGTGTTTTAGTGCAAACGTTTCTGCGTGTCGATGATTTGTATGAGAAGTTTAGTCGAAACCAAATTTAACAGTTCTAATTTTTCTTCTGTCCAAGTGGAAAAGATACCGAATGGCCTAAAATAAGTTTAGTGTGGGTTTCACAGAATCGGGGCCCTTGTCTTAGATTATTGTCTCGAAAATGGTACTACTATCGTCTTCTGCCCTGTCTCTATTCTGTGTATAGGTATGAGTTACTTTCCACAGCATATAAAGTAGTCCATGCTGTGTTAATTAGTCAGTCAACAAGGATGGTAGGTAGGAAGGCACACTGCCAAAGACGATTGCCGTTCAATGAGATTATGTACTGACTAACTTGTAAGAAAAAAGAAGGAATATATCACAGCAAATCCACTAGTGTTCTTTTGTGTCTAACGCTCGACATTAAGAACCTACCAATATGTAGTTTAAAAAGGCAAGTACCTGTCTTTTTTATCTTGTGCCCGGGGTGAAAATCTAATGAATTTAGCCCACGCCGAGGACATGGCGGAACGTCGCACTTGCATTGACTAAAAGCAACCCGGTCCCGGCCTTGCCTGTCAACACGCCAATTACCACTGTGCGCGACGTGCTGCGGGTTCGATCCCCGCATGGGACAACCAATTGTGTAATCCACTAATGCTTGTTCTAAGTCTTCGTGTTCTTTGTGTATATGATTTGAATGTTTGTAACATCCCACGCCACACAAGGATTAAAGTCCTTAGTGTTAGTATTCGAAAAACTCATGACACTTGAGATGCCATAAAACTACCAATCAGTCACACAGTTTACCGTCCTTTTCCCGTCCGATTGAAACCCGTGATATTTCCTACTTTAGTGGCATTATCGAATAAAGTGCTATAAATAAATAAGCGGTTGATCATAATATAAGTGGGTGCTCCATAATGCCTCTGTTTTACGTGTCACGTTCTAAATCTGCTAAGCAAGCAATTGTGAGATTAAATTCTTGGAATCGGGGTCGCAGGAAGATATAAAAAGTTTGCCGCGACAGCGTCCCCCTACTATCGGTTTTATTTATGATGCTATTATTTTATTGCTGAAGACGTTATTTATTCCCGTTCGTTCTATTTACTATTCAGAATGACTTTTAAAGATGTGAAGTGCCTGATTTTGATGTACAATTGCATGCTGTTAGAAATTGTATGTTTGTTTATTAATAAATAATTTTATAAATAAAAACTAGCTGACCCGGCAAACGTTGTTTTGCTAGGACAACCCTTATCACCTAGGGTATTAAAAATAGCCTACTACCTATTCTCAAATCTACTAAATATACCGAAAACGTTTTATAAAATTCGGTCTAGGCTAACACCGTGACGCGAGCTTGACTGTGGAGTAGGAATGTTTTTATTTGTAACTTATTAAGTTAAGAAAAGGCATTGTATATATTGCGTAATAGTAAATAGTTTCAATAAGTAGGTACCTAGGAAATACAATTTTCTATTAAAAATTTATATTTAGTTATGACTCTAACAATAGTTTAACTAAAAAGCCGACATCTTCTCATAAATTGATTTCGACCCTTCTCAACAAGTGGTCAATTTTCTATGTTTTTTTTTCTAATTCTAACAAAGTTTTGATTTACTGTGACATAACTGAATTCTCCGAAGTTCACAAACCGATAGTTCGGGCGTATCCCATATGTCACCGAGTAATTGATGCTCTGTCGATGCTTGCTGTACGAAGCGATACTGCGATAAGAGCTTTTAATATATCACTATTGTCATACAAATAGCTGCACGTTTTAAACTAGAATGGGTGGAAAAATGTTCAGTTTTCTGGGTATAGAGTTAAAGTTTTGTTATTTTTGATGCATTTTTTCCTAGAAAAATAGCAAAAAGTTACTAATAATTTTCTTTTTATTTTTGTGTTTTAGAAGCAGTCAACAACTAGTTAAAAAAATACTTTTAAACCGCCTTCCCTTGTAACGACATTACATTTCTATAAGCGTTAACGATGATAGAAATCGCTTTAATTACAATAAATATTATGGAAATTACATTTAATTTCGGTAAGTCACGTGACTTAGACTTGTCACTCCCATACATTTGAGCGTTTCGATCAGCGTTAACGCTTTAAGTAATGTCACTTTGCTAACGGGGCTTGTTTTTCTATAAAAACAAGCAAATTTCTAAACAGTTAATCGCCGTAAAATCGTTTCCAAAACACGCCTCATAAATCTAGTACCTACACGGAGAGCTTAAAAAAGGGAACGAGAAAAATAATTAAACAATAAAAAGTAAAACATTAATCCCTTGATGCCCTTAATTAGCTAAATTGTAGCGTGTCTCATAAGTTATTATCGAGTTATGCTGGTATGCGCGGGAACCCCGCGGCCATTTTGTGAATTGTGTCGCACTAGCGGATTGCTTCGGGGACGCTTGTTTTTTGTTTTTTTAGTATATTCATTTAAAGAATGTATGTTTCTGATTTATGTTTATAGATTTATGGTACATTATGTACATACATAATGTAGTAAATGAGACATGGAATTAAAATAAACATAGTCTTAAAAAACTTTTAACTTTGACTACCTAAGACTTTAACGTGTATTGTTTAAACAAGGTTACCTAGGGTAAGAGGTTCAGCAGCCTTAATAAGATGTTATTTTATTATACTTAATCTAGCGACCCGCCCCGGATTAGCACGGGTAGACAAACATATAATGAATTATATACACAAACCTTTTTAAATCTCTCTATCCATTGGTAAAAAAACATATAAAAATCCGTTGGGCTGTTTTTGCGTTTATCGCGTTTAAATAGATTGTCGGACAGATGCGACAATGGACTTTGTTTTATAATATAATATTCAGTTTAATATTCAAATTAAAGTAAAAGAAACTTGCGTTTTTTACGTATTTGAAAAATTGCCGCAAAAATATCAACACAAACATACAGTAGAATAACTAAATACCTATACATTTGAACCCCAAAAGTTAGCTTGTAAGCTTTTTGAAATAATATGAAACGTGATTGTTAATGCAATTGCACAAAATAAAATTGTTAGCAGGATACGAGGAGAATTCAATTTTAGAGCTTTTTAATGTTTTTAATTGGGTTCGGGTGACGTTAATCGGTATCCTGTGATGTGAGGAATTTTGTTAGGCCAATCATTTTGCTTTGTAATTTGCAAGTTTTGTACAGTTTCTGAATTGAAGAGAGTAGTAATGTTTTGGTGTTTGTGTACCTACGTAGTTTGTTTTTAGGGCTTAATACGTTGTGTGGTATTTGTGAATACTTACCTAAGTTTTTTTTGTGAACAATGTCTTTTAGAGTTTGTGAACAGTTAGTTAGTTGTTTTTTTGTTTTTTTTTTTATTAAGATATTTGAAAAAAAAAAATATGAAATTTATTTCTTTACTAGCTGTTTCCCGCGGCTCCGCCCCCGTGGATGTTAGTAATCGCGGCAAAAAGTAGCCTATGTCATTTCTCAGGCTCTAGAATATTTATGTACTAAATTTCATTTAAATCGGTTCAGTATTTTGGAAGTGAAAGCGCGACAGGCAGACAAACAGAGTTAATTTCGCATTTATAATATCAGTAAGGATTAATACCTGTTCCAGGTATAAATACATATATGAATTCTTGCTCCATACCCTGACGATCTCCCTGTCGGTAATGTGTACGCCACAGTGGTTTTCAAGGTGTCACCAGCTCTGATGTCCCAGGTTCAATAGCCGGAATGGTTAATGTAGAAAACCACCTTTTTACTGTGTCGAGTCTGGGTGTTTATGCTACCGTCGTTGTCTCTGATTTAATAACACAAGTGCTATAAATACTTATTTCAGGTATAGCGCAATGTAGGAGATGTTGCAAAAAAAATGTTGGCGGCTCTAAAAGTATAATTATATAGTTATAAATTTTTTCAAGTTTATATTATAGACGGAGAGAGAGTGATTTCATATTTACCATAATACAGAAACAAATGAATTTTATCAAACGTGTGAAACTGAAGCCGACCGTTCTTCGTCATTAAGGGACAATCGTAAAATAGCCATAAACTCCAAGTGCCTACTTTATATCGGGCCGTACCTTTTTGTAGCCAATTTTATACTTAATGTCGCTATAAAGTCATTTATACCGCCACTTAATGATAATACATCGCTGTGGTATTATGATCTACTGAATAAGCTATGTTCGGTTTTTTGGTATTGACTTGTCCCTGGGACTAGAGGTGGGATTCGGAGAAGGAATGAGCATTGATCACCACTCTTGCTTACTGCGGAGTCATTTCAGATGTTGCCTCTCTTATCTTCTACTTTTAACCGACTTTAAAAGGGATTTTAAAGTAAGAATCGAGAACTTCGAAAAGAGGTTCTCACCTCAAGGGTATGTTTTTTTTATGTTTCTTAAGATACGTCCGGAAATTGTGAATCGATTTAAAAAATGGTTTTCGTGATCGATATTATTATACCTTTACGATTACAAAAACCATCTCAGGATGGTTTCATATAAATTTCATCAAAATCAGTTTATATTCAGTAGTTATATTTATATAATGTGTACTGTGACTTATGATACACAAATTTATATAAAACATATTTTATAATTAATTCATTATTTTATATAACTAGGTTGATAGGTAATTAGATAAATGTAATAAGCCCTCTTTTTCTCATTTTTGATTTTGCGTGCCCGATAGTGTCCACGATGATCGCATACTTTTTAAGTTACCACCTAAGGTTCACATTGTGGGATGCAAATAAATATTGAAATATGGTTTTATTTTATTCAAGTTATTTTTTCTTACATTTATGTGTAATCAACTATATACCATTGATATATTATGTTCCCTCACCTTTACTTAGTAGTACGTCAGTACTAATATTTATTCGGTTTTAGTAGTGTAAATATAAAAGTTTAGGCTGGACTCGAACCTGCGAATACTGGCTTAACGCGCCAGTCGCTTACCTAAGCTACCGAGGTCACTGCCTGGAAGTTTCCACTATTTGTATTTAATTACAAATATTCGCTCCGCATGCTAATGCGTAACAAATATTAAAATAATAAGTGTAAATATAACTAAATATTATTTTGAGAAAACCTGGGTTCGAACCTGCAATCTTGGGTATTCAAATCCGGCAATGTAATCCTGTATACTACTACCATCTTCGGGTTAAATTCATTTAAATCCATAATATTATTATTCTTAATCGTTATTACAAAGTTAATAAAACAGTAGGCCTTCCGTAAAAATCCATTATTAAAATTACTTCCTTTGCTGACAAAGACTTTTATTAGACATTCCTTCTGATACAGTGTTTTATATTAAATATGTGAAACACTGTTTTGTTATTGCTTTTATTAATAAACTAGCTGTTGCCCGTTGCTTCGTTCGCGTGGATAATATGCATGTTACAACCTCCCTCTTGAATTACTTTATTTATTGCTGAAAACTGCATTAAAACTACTTTACTTTATTTTATACATACTTTGTTTTATACTATCTAAAGATAGGAATATGTATAAGTATATACATATATATTTAATTATTTAATAACTATAGATGACTTACAGCTAACATAAACAGAATAAAATAGTACATGAAACTGATAGCCAATTATAAGTCTATAGGAAGTAGATTGATGATGAATTAGTGTGACAAAGAAAGCACTGCTGTCAAAACAAAAAAAAAACAAATAACAAACGGGATATATATTTTAATTTAAACAATAAATAGTGCTTAACTCTAATGAGACTGCTTTTTAACACAACAATAAATATCGAAATACACCTGCTTAAAAAAGCTAAGGCTATACTTTACACGATAAATGAAAATACGCTTTTCATTTACAAAATAGGTTACATTAAACATTTTTGATCAATTTTCTAAAAGATTTAACTTACTCAACTTCACAACACATATTTATACAGTTTCTAGATAAGGCACCTCTCAAGTTATAACTTTGTCAAACTAATGGATCGCTTTATACAATCTGAAAGGTGCTGTGGAAAGTGAAAGGAGTATCGAGGCATACTTAGGAACATAAGTAAGTCAACTTCTTGGCTAAGATATACAACGTGTCGTTTAGGTAACTACGCTAATGGTTCTTGACACAAATTAATAATAAAATAAGGTTTGACTGCACGGATAGCCGAGTGGTATAGGTTACCACGCGAATTACCTCTGTGCGCGACGTGCCGTGGGTTCGATCCCCGCATGGGACAAGCATTTGTGTGACCCACAAATGCTTGTTCCAAGTCTAGGTGTTCTTTGTGCATGTGATTTGAATGTTTGTGAAACCTCCCGCGACACTAGGATTAAATTTAAATTATGTGTGGGACAAAAATTTTAAACGCGGCCCGTGTGATACCGCACTGTAACTGCTCTTTTACACACACAAATAAAGACACTGCCTTCCGCATACGCAACTGGGCGATTCTGTTCTTTGAAAGTGGTGTATTCTGAAATACTGTCAAATTAAAATAACTAAAAAAACAAGTATGTATTAATTATTGAGCAGATATCGTATTTTTGTTTGATTGATTGTCTTTCCTAACTCCTGAAATTTGACGAGAACGCAAAACGACACGTTGTATTAATAATTAAAAAATATTCCAATTATTTTATTAAACTATTTTATGTTATTTAATTTGTCCACTAATATTTTAAATGTAAAAGTTCGTTTGTGTGTTTTATGTTTGTTTTCTTTTTATGTTCACAGATTTTGATAAAATTTATCACTCAAATAGTTCCAATCATGAACTTCCTTGTGTGATACTTTATAAATTGTTTGTTCCCGTGGGATAATTGAAAATGATACAGTTGATATCATAAATTAACACACATAGTATATGTAAAGATATTAAGTCTAGACTACATTATACAATCAAATCCTGACCAATTATATCTAAGCACCAATGATAATTATGGAGGAATAAAATATAAATCTAAATACATAAAGCTGGATTTTATAATAAACCGGGCCAAGTTGAGAGTAAGCAGACAGTGATAGTTAAGTGTTTAATGTACCCGTAGAGAGGCAGGCGCGGAGCTTGGAAATTGAAATTGCTTAAGGTACGGTTCTTTTAAAACGAATATCGGAGATTTTAAGACGGAAACATCTATATAATATATAAAAATATCGGGTCACAGTGTTTGTTATCGAACTCCTATGGAACGGCTTGACTGATTTTTGTATTTCTTTTGTGTATTTTTGGTAGGTCTGAGAATAAATCGTATGCTATATTTAATACCTATGCGTGATAAGGGTGGCCCTCTTCAGTTAAACAACACAACATAGTAGAACTGACTACCATCCTTCATTAGTCAGATGCATTAAAACAAGAAGAAATTAATCCATACTTATAAATTTTATGCGAATGTAACTCTGTCTGTCTGTTACGCTTTCACAGCTAAACCGCTAAATCGATTTGAATGAAACTTGGTATGGAGTAAGCTTGGATCCTAAGAAAGGACATGGGCTTTTTACCGCGATAACCGACAACCACGTGGGCAAGGCGGCGAGCAACAGCAAGTAGGTACTAAATAATAGTTTCATTTTAGTTACCCAAAAATTACTAAAATGTATAAAGAATAATAATAATATTATCGAAGTGAAAACTTCTTTAGGCGCATTGGGAAAAAACAATTGAATTCGCGACACTGTTACCGTTACCAACACCTCTGTACATAAGTATCTACATAGTATTGTAATTGTTCAAGTTTTAACTTCAGTCGGCGCACCCCAAGTGCCACAGTTTTTTTTTAATGTTTAATAAATGATATATTATACAAAACGTCGCAACAGTGAAACCGACCACTAAACAAAGTCTACTTTATGAGAGTTATTCAGTTTTAATATTTCGCCAGTGAAATAAGCTCTAATGGTGAGCGTTTATGATAAAACCTTTCATTAGAATACTTAAACGAATCCGCTATTTTCCTATGATCTCTAAGTATTAGTGTGTAATTTAGTTTATGTATTTGTTTTTTAAAGATTCGGAGTGATTCGTAGATAAATGTCGTAGGTTTGACCGCTATTAAAGGTGCTAAGCTGCGCTCGTCGCGGTTGATTCGTAGGTGGGTGATCAGTTGTGAATTGTTTGCGTAATTAGATAGCCTACGCCCTTGTTCTTAGAACTGCATATTCATATAGTTCTTGTTAGGTATACAACTCACAGCACGGTTTTAAAATTTTAAACTTGTAGAATAAACATACCTACTGGTTTGATCATGATTATTTTTTTAAGTCTGATAGATAGGAAATTTATCAATAAATACACTGCCGTTTACAGATTGAAAATATAAGGTCTAATTGTAGAGTAATCATTGTTTTTGTAAAGGCACTATTTGCAACGCCATAGTCTGGCCTCTCACATCAGTTCTGCTGTCATTATGTTTTTGACATTTTGTTTCCAAGACGGAGAGGCTAAAGGTTAAGCCGCGTTCGTCGCGGTTGATCCGTGGATGGGTGATCATTAGTAAATTTACCGAGATCCCATAGTAAAAATTTTTATAAGAATTGTAATGAATAAACGACTGTCAAAGAGCAATGTATGACAGTCGGGACCATCGGCATAACGTGCTTTTCGAGGCAAATGGCCACCCATCCACGGACCAACCGCGGCGAGCGCGGCTTAGCTTTGATTATCGGTTAAACCGTACGGCTTACACTTAGCGACGAGCCCAGAAAACCACTTTTCTACATAGTCTTGGGTCTGGGTGTTTATGGTACCTTCATTGTCTCTGAATTCCATGACACGAGTGCTTTAGCTACTTACTTTGGGTTTAGAGCCATGTATGTGATGTTGTCCACGTTTATTATTATTTTATTTATTTTCATTAATCTTACTGACGGATATAAAAAAACTTGACAACATCCCTTTAAGCAGGAAATCGTTAATGGTTTGTATTATTTACTGTTATTTAGTTACTAGCTTTTGCCAGCGACTTCGTCCGCGTTTCCGTCGTTTTTCGAAAAAAGTAGCATATGTACTTCCTCACTGTTCAGTGGTTTTGATGTAACAGACAGATTAACTTTCGTATTTTAGTAGGGAAATATAATATATCACGTTACACAAAAATAATCCTTATAGCATGATTCAGTATTCACGCGCGACGGCGCGATGGCTTATTATCGTATTTCATGTATAAGTTTGGTGTTTCTATACCGATTTCTATGATTTTTTTTATATTGAATAGGTAATAATGTAAACTTTTTTTAATTAGGGATGAGTGAATGTATTATAAACGTAAGAGTAAACAAATATAATCAGAAAGCTCCGAACTGCTAAGCTATCGGGAGTTACACGTGTTATTGTGAGTCAACCATAAAAGATAGACATATGCTGTTGTGGGATATTTTTTAGATAATTTTATGTAGAACATTTCCGTCATACATGATTTCTATGTAGCTTTAACCATTAAGGCTGCATACGCGAGGGAAGCTTAAAAAATACCGTTTTCCCAACATTTCCCTTCACTGCTCTGCTCCTATTGATTGTAGCGTGATGAAAAGTATACTATAACCTGCCCAGGAGTATGAAGAATAAATGTACCAAGTTTCGTTAAAATCCGTCGAGTAGTTTTCGTTTCTATAAGGAACATACAGACAGACAGACAGACAGACAGACAGACAGACAGACAGACAGACAGACAGACAGACAAAAATTTTACTGATTGCATTTTTGGCATCAGTATCGATCACTAATCACCCCCTGATAGTTATTTTGAAAATATATTTGATGTACAGAATTGACCTCTCTACAGATTTATTATAAGTATAGATAACGCTTAATATAAGGCAAAAATTCCGAAACAATTTGTTAAGAAAACACTCAACTCAACTAAGTGGGGGTCGCTCAAAATTTAATGGGCGCTTCCGACTCCTTACATATTTATTAGAGTTTCTTTTGTTTTTTATTATCACAACACTGTGTATTAATAACAGAGAGTTGTGGTAATATGTTTTTTTATAGCAGTATTGTGTTTAAAAGTTGTTTTATCTATACTAATATTATAAAGAGGAAAGATTTGCATGTATGTGTATATGTATGTAACGAATAAACTCAAAAACTACAGGGCTGGTTTCAAAAATTCTTACATCTTTTGAATGCTACATTATTCCAGATTAACATAGACTATAGAATATTTCAAAAAATATATGTCTACCCGTGCAAAACCGGGGCGGGCCGCTAGTAATTTATAACTTTGTTTTAGTTAAACTAATAACTGTTGGACAGTGTTCAAAACTTTTTTAAACAACGACGCCTTCCCGATATTTATGATATCCTGATCCTTGTCATCACTGTAGTTTCATAAACCGTTAAATCAAGCAAAAGAACAACTAAACTTTATACAAATATTTGTGAATCACGCAAATTGTTTTATAGAATACGCGTTGCGCATTTGTACTTGGGTACATTTTTTTTATTTCATATTAAAATAAATATTAATTACTTATACTACATTGAGTTGTAAAACAGGCTCACTTATAATTTTTATATTGAGCTAGTTACAGGCAATATTGCTAATTAGAAAGAGAGAGCTGTAACCTCATGTGACGTCATTATTGTTTTATCTTTACCTATTAATCGGGGCTGGCCCGTACAAGACGTCGTTTTGCGAAAAAGAGATAGAACATGCGTTATCTACAAATTTTACTTATAACTAAAGATTGGCGTGGTGACTTCTGTACCAGTCTTGACATCCAAACCATTTAATCTAGAAATCTATCTGCCAACTTGACTATTATATCGGATTAAATAAAATTAAATAATAATTATATTATATATAAATGTTTTTTTTTTTAAGTTTTTAGTTTGCATCTTATGATTCAGCTAACCTAGCATGAAGGGCAGACTTAACCAACCCGAGATAGTTTTATCCGAGAAATAAAAAAAAAAAAAAAAAAAAAATGTTTATTTCATCACTTTTTGGTTTTACATAATATAATTTGGAACATCCTTTTAAGCAAGGATTTGCTTGTGATAGGATGATCCGCTGAGAAATAGTTTTGAATTTTTGACAGTTCTTTCATACAAAATAAGTCAGACGTCAATTTTATCCACGAATAAAAAATGTTTTGCCTTGATAAAATCGCTATAAGACTTTAAAATTTTATACATGGCATAATCATATCTTATTCGTCGAATTTTCACCTATCACGCTATACACTTATAAAAAACACGTAATTTATAGGCAAAGACTCCAAGTTCACCCTAAATAGAAGAAATATAAACCCTGAAACTAGTAAATTATTCCTACAAGGCATACTGTGCTCTGCAGCTCTACAAATACGCGAGTTGTCCTAGTTTGCGCCCACCGCATGACGCTGTTTGGCAAACACACGTATATTATACGTCGCTATCAGTCAGAAATCCCGCTAAATACAGCTACAGTTCTGTGTGAATACTCAATTGACAGGATTGATCGATTTCATATATGTTTAAATTTTCATGCGTAAAATGGACCGTTTATCGATGGTTATTTGATAAAAATATGTTCGAAAATGAAAGTATTTTGATGTTTCGTAGGTCATAATGTTATCCGGCTATGTTTTTTATTTGTTAAACATAATTAAATTAGTGTTTTTTTTTTATTTAATACTTTATGCACTCGCATTTTCTGCCAGACTACTTTAAGGCGATGCAGAGATAGGAACCTATATATTTATATTACAGAAAAAAATGGGAAAATTCTTGCGTGTTTGCAGGTGGAATTTATATTGATAATGTCTTCGACACCATGAATATCAATCTATATCAGTACATATTATAAAACGAAGACCCTGCCGCGTCTGTCTGTCTGTTTGTCTGTATGAACACGCTAAACTAAAAAACTACCGAACGGATTTTCAAATGGTTTCCACCAATGGATACAGTGATTCAAGAGGAAAGTTTTTGTGTATAATTCATTAATGTTTTGTCTACCCTTGCGAAGCCGGGACGGGTCATTCGTTTTAGATAAATTTTTGTCCTTTTTTCAGCCTTGCATAAAATTTCCAAAATCATTTTTACTTCGTCATATTTATCAATATGATTGAACATCAGATTCGAGTTATTATCATAAATCATTGAACTATAAAAAAAAATAAAAGTTAAGTAATAGACGTCAAAAAGATTATGAGACAATAAATCATTAATGTTGCCATTAATAATGAAAGCAGAAAAAATCATGTTAAGAAAACGATTACTATCCAATAAATTACCAACGTTTGCCATTACTAAAGAAAACAGATAATATTTACAAAAAAGGATAATTTATCGATCAATTTAGGTGTAATTTGTACTCATTTTATTAAAAACTAGCTTTCCCCCGCCACTTTGTCCGCGTGTTTTAGTTTTAAAGGTTTTTTATTTTTGCAACATTTTTAATTTATGCTCCGCTCCTTTTGGTCGCAGCGTTATGTTATATAGCTTAAAGCCTTCCTCAATAAATGGGCTATTCAACACTGTTTTTTTTCAAATCGGACCAGTAGTTCTTGAGATTAGCGCATTCAAACAAACAAACAAACCCTTCATCTTTATATATTACTAGCTGTCCTCCTCGCCTTTGTCCGCGAATTTTAGTTTTAACAGTTTTTCATTTTTGCAACATTTTGCATTTATGCTCCGCTCCTTTTGGTCGCAGCGTAATGTTGTAACATTATGCTGCAATTATATATATTACGATATATATAGCTTATAGCCTTCCTCGAAAGAATTTTTCAAATCGGACCAGTAGTTCCTGAGATTAGCGCGTTCAAACAAACAAACAAACTTTTATGAATTAGTTATGAAATTAGATATTCGGTGTTGAATTTACGAATAAATTGATATTATAATATCTATTTCAAAATAGATTGAAGCTACGTGGTAGGTATATCGATCCTCCCATGTTAGGCCTATGTAACCCAAATCCATGCATTTTGTGAAATGGACCCGACCGGACGTGTAACTTGCTTCAATCACAGAGCACACTCACGAGAGCTGTATTTACACTGTATGTAGAGCAGTGGGTTTCCATTACTCTGTATGACGTCAAAACCTTAAATCAGTGTGGTAAGGTTTCGTCTATGAACCATTTTTGCAACTTCATTGGGTTGGCTTGCGGTCATACCCAATAGCCAGTATTTTTCTTATCACATACAATCCATTCACTTTATCTTTATTAATATTATAAATGCGAAAGCAACTGTCTGTCTTTCTGTATCTCTGTCCGTCGCGCTTTCACGCCAAACTTACTGAACCGATTTAAATGAAATTTGGTACACAGATAGTTAGGAGCCTGAGAAAGGACATTGGGTTCTTTTTGCCGCGATAACCGACATCCACGAGCACGGAGCCGCGTGAAACAGCTAGTTATAAATAGATAATCTATTTTCTATGGTATAAAGGAATCCGTTGCCATGGCAATTGCCATGGCATACCAACCATCAATTAGATTGATACCGCATATATTATTCTTAGTCACGACCTTGAGAATTTAAGAAACTAGCTGTTCCCGCGGCTCCGCCACCGTGGATGTCGATTATTGCGGCTAAAAGTAGCCTATGTCCTTTTTCAGGTTCTAGATTATCTGTGTACCAAATATAATTTCTATATAGGCTCAGTAGTTTTGGCGAGAAAGCGCGACACACATACAGACAGAGTTACTTTCGCATTTATAATATTAGTATGGATTTATTTAGTATACTTACTATCGTACTGCACAATGATTCTACAATCAAACAGTCATGAGCATGTCGGTGACGTGAACTCATACCAAAAAGTGATGAACGAGGCCCTAAAGATGTTATCACTTCAAAAAAAGAATGTAAGAAATCATTTAATTTAAGCACCAGACGGAATATGCATTATTACAAAAATATCCATGAAAGAGAAAGAGAAAATCATATTAGTAGAACATAGCTTGATAAAGCTAGCTTCGTCTTGCCGGATTCAGCTATCCATTATGGAGCGACTGCCTATCTTGACCTCTATAACATTTTACAAAGTAATTCAGAATCCTTTGGTAAGACAAGAGGAGTCTATAACTACCAAGTGGTCTTTAAGATTACGTAAACGTAATTTTTAATTCAAACTCGCATCTACAAGCAACGGGAACACACTACTTCCCGTGCAGCGCCGAGTCAACATAATGGATGAGCATTGCATTTGGCGAACGCCCAAATTTACTGCTAGATACAGTATGTACCAGTATATTATATACCTGTCTAATGTCCCGTACTGTTTCATGTTTGTATACCGATATGTTTGGGTAATAACCCAAATAATAATAAAGGACAGGTTGAAGTTTTGTTATATCTAATATTATAAATGTGAAAGTAACTCTGTCTGTCTGTTTGTTGCGCTTTCACGCCAAAACTACTATTCCCATTTAGATGAAATTTGGTACACAGGTAGTCTAGAGCCTGAGACAGGACATAGGCTACTCTTTGCCACGATAACTGACATCCACGTGGGCAGAACCGCGGGAAACCAATTCTGAATCTTTTATTATAAGTCTAGTGCAAAAAAATGTGTGTGTAAGATCAAAACCTTAGAGAATAAATAAGTAAATTATAGAGAGCGCATATTGAGTCCAGTATAGTCGTAAAATTAGTGTCAAAACAGAGCGCGCCGTTTTATAAAAACTATCTCAAACCTAATTTTATCCTAATAATATCAGAACCGTCGATATTTTCGCATAAACGCTAAACGAGCGTAGTACATTTAGCAAAACATTTGCTTACGCTAGGCACAAGCGGTTACTAGCAATGCGCGCTATATGCATGTCTATGTTTACTCTAAGATCATTATGACAGCGTGCTGCTTTGGAGTTTGTTGCGCCGTTTCTTCTCCACAGCCAGAGCACTTACGAAGCGGTGAAGGGTGGGCGAATCGGGGTCCTGTCTGATATGTTGACTTTCAAAAAGTCCTACTTAGTAGCCTAATTTGAAATAAATTAATTTAGATATTGATCTAAACAGATACAAATGACGTATCAGTATCATTTTACTCATGTTGTTTTTTTTTGCAAGGCGAGCCATACTTTGTTCAATACACAGCACACATATTTTCTCTAGATTTCTGTACGTCTATCATTGCATTGTTGGCCTCGCTTGCGTTTAAATAATTAAATTCGTAGAAACTAACAATATTGTAGGTACAAACATCCCACAGAGATTAATTAGGACAGGGTGGCAATATCTCATCATTAATAAACATGGATATTTATGCCAAACCGATAATGCAGCGCATGCCATTATTATGTATAGCTTGGCAATACGAGCTGTTGGCAATCTGGTTCGATTTCATTGAGTAAAATATACAGCGTATTGTCTAATCAATTTTGATTTTTCAGCAGGAGATTAGAAAGATAAGGTAAGATTATATTTTTAGGCTTGAAGTACCGACTGTTCTAAAATCTATACTAATCTATGCTTAATATGTAAAGCTGAAGAGTTTTTTTGTTTGTTTGAAAGCGCTAATCTCAGAAACTACTGGTCCGATTAAAAAAAAATATTTCAGTGTTAGATAGCCCATGTATTGAGGAAGGCTATAAGCTATATAACATTACGCTGCGAGAAGGAGCGGGGCATAAATGAAAAATGTTGCAAAAATTAAAAACCGTTTAAACTAAAACACGCGGACAAAGTCGCGGGGAACAGCTAGTAAACATATATTTCCGTAACATTGTAATAAATTAAAACAACAAAAGTAAATGCATAACTCATACAGTAAACACGTGGAGTGAATCCCCGTTATCAACAAAAGACGTCCGCGCGCGTAAATAAACATAAGATTATAATTAACTACACCCATTTACATTATAATTTAGAACGTCGATTTTACGTAATATTTTAAGACATGATATATCAGTTGGGTCCCGCGGATTTACCTGTGCAATGCCCGTTCAGAAGCTATCGGAATAAAAGGAATCTATACAAATAAATAAAATTGAAACCTCAGGCAGGAAGCCAGTGGTCGCATGTTCGAGTCCTGCCTGTGGTTTAAGTTTTTCCTTCTATTATTTGCATTTAATTACAAATATTCGCTCCGCACGCGTTAATGCGTACCTAATAATTAAAATAATATGTGTAAATACTGAATATATAGACAGTAGAAAACCATTCCGGTACTTTTTTTTATCTATAAATAAATAAATGTGGACATCACATACATTGCTATGAACCCAAAGTAAGTAGCTAAAGCAAATTCTGAGACAACGAAGGTACCACAAACACCCAGACCCGAGACAATGTACAAAAAATGGTTTTCTACATTGACCCGTCCGGGAATCGAACCTCAGAGCTGGCGACACCTTGAAAACCGGTGTGTATGCCACTCGACCACGGAGGTCGTACTACCATTCAAATCATCCCGTAATACCAAATGATTGATACCACTCGGCTATCTGTATACTAAATGCTTAAACTAAAGCAAACAAAAAAAAATTGAGAAAAAAAAATACAATTTCACACAACTTTATCCTGTTAACATCGTATTGCTTGTAGGTTTATTTCTTAGACCGCGATCTTAATGATTCCCCTTTCCTCTTGACGCAGGGAATTCACCGGTGCCTACAAACTGGTATATAATATGGGTGAGATGCTGTTTGGACACAGTTCCTAAGTGTTCCTTGAGACGAAAGGAGATCTTAAAACGGTATGTATGCACTTGTTGTAGGTACAAGTATTTACGAAAATAGTAACTGAATTTGTGAAATTTGTAAAAATGTTATAAGTTTGACCGCTGTGTCTGTCTTTGGCATCGTAGCTCTTAAACGAGTGAACCGATTTGGATGTAGTTTTTTTTTATTTGACGGCTAGTTTTATGGCAATGATTTAAGGTGATTTATTTATAAAAATTGGTGCAGCCATTTACTAGATATAGGATTAAAGTGGGTATAAAAAATTGAAGGTAATATAAAATATACCTACCCAAGTCAACTCAAATGAAAGGGCACGGTGTATATTACATTTAAGCCCGGTTTCCACTGCGAAAGGGTAATGTGCGGAAAATGGTTAGGCGGAACGGACTCCTTTTTAAGGAAATAGGTTTGCGTTTCCACCAACGAAGAGTTGGTAATTTGATTTCCATTGCAAAATGAAACGCTACCGCTCACCACTTTCTGTGTGGAAACGCTACTATATAAATTGTAATTCCGAGTTGAGCGGAGTCCGTAAGTACTCCGCTCCGCTCCCTAGAACTGAGCGAGCTCATTTCTACTCTTTCTACACGCTCGGCTCTTTCCGTCCGACTATTTGTTGGTGGAAATACAAGTATGCAGTTTGCGTTTGCGAGTTTAACGAAGTCATTAATGGGTCCGTTCCGCTCGCGGTGGAAACCGGGCTTTAGACTTGTTTTACATAAAATTTATCGGGGGTTTCTTCATATTTAATTTATAGTTATAGGGCAATGAACTTTAATAGACTCTTTTCAAAATTTTACTTCTTTTATACTTCTACTAGTACCTAAGCAATACAGTTCTTTTTTGTATTCTTCTGCTTTATATTCTTCAATAATATTATAATTAATTTATAATTTTGCTAATTAATGCTTTTTTTACAGTTCAACATGCAGTCATTCATTCTGTTGTGTTTCGCCGCTATTGTAGCATGCACCTTCGCCCAAGTCTCCCTTCCACCAGGGTACGAACAAAAGTGAGTTCTTCATTACTTTATTTTAAAAGAGGCATGAAGTCCTTGGTTGCCAAATATACACATATAAAAACTATAATACTTGCGTAGAATTGAACCATTGCTAGACAAAGCCATGAAGAATGGTGCATTGATCACCAATAATAATATAGTTACCTATACCGTTAGTCTTAAGAGTCTTTAAACAACAATATTTGAAACTACAACCTAACCAAGCAACTCACTTCATTTAATCAGTAGTTGGAGATTTTTTTTTAGTAGGCTATTTTGGATCGTAATGCTGGGAAAAGACCTCTTCTTTCGTCTTCAAAACCTCTCTATTATGTAATCTATAATAATAATATATATACTGCCAGGCAATATTAAAAATTTAGCGTACCTAATTGATGAAATATTATTATACAATAGAAGATTTTTAAATGATAAATTATAAAATTAAGAATTAATTTTGTTTACTATTTGAATTATTATATATTATATACTTCTATGTTGTGTATGTTATGTTTTCAATTTTAATTTTATCTTAAATTCTAAATATTGCTACATGATAATATAATGTTATCGCCAAATTTGTATGTCTCCATGACAAAACATAGCGAACCTACTTTGTTAAAAAAAACCTACCTATGTTTAACAAATAAATTTGATTTGATTTGATATAAGAAATGAATAGTAACAAAAACTTCTTGTTTACAGGTATTCCGAATTCGCGAAGATATCTCGTCACCCTCGCGACACAACATGGGAGCGCAATGTTGGCAGAGGCAAGGTCTTTGGTACTCTGGGTAGCACGGATGATTCACTTTTCGTAAGTATAATAATAATCGTATCATTTATGCACCACATTTCTGGATATCTTCAAGCTGATGTGCTGGTAATTTGGATAGATAAAGACAATTCACTAGAGTTTTTTATCATCGTTGGAGTTTCAAAATATCTTAACCTTTGGCTAATCTAAATTGTTCCTTCACGGTTTTAAATACTTCTTCTTAAACCAAGAGTTGTGTCAAAAGGTAAAAATAGGTGATAAAAAAAAACTCTTTCATTTTTTGCTGCAAGCATTAAAAATATATGTAGTATGGCTGCCCCATTGAGTGCGAATCTTCTCGAAGATTTGGTCACAAATTTGCATTTGAGCCTCTGCAAAACTGAGTAATTTCCATAGCTTGATTCGGCTAGGATCTTCATTAATTATTTTGTACATTAACAGGGTAAAGGAGGCTACAAGCAAGACATTTTCAATGATCACCGCGGCAAGTTATCAGGTCAAGCTTACGGTTCAAGAGTGCTCAACGATTACGGTGGTAGCAGTGTTCTTGGAGGCAAGCTCGACTGGGCAAACGCAAACGATAATGCAAGAGCTTCATTAGATCTGCACAAAGAGATTGGAAGGGGCAGTGGTGTAAGTACTAAAATGCAAAAAGTCTTAAACTAAAAAAAAAGTAGATAGACACCTTCTTTTTACTGGTGTAAAAAGCACCTAGCTCAATTAAAATTTACGATCAAGCAAAACTTTTTGATTCACTATCGGCTCTTGAGATAAGTGGAAGAAGAGTGGGAGGACACAAGGGCCAGCCGTGGTCATTTAGCCTAGCAATTATAATATAAAGTTAGGCACTAAAGGTACAGTTAAAGATTTGTCTCTACTTGAGATCTTGATGTATTAACAGTGAAATCATTAAGACCTCATGAGTATTGGTACTTTTTTTAAGTAAAAAATCCTTAATGCGCATTGGGCATTTTTGAGATGGGAAAAAACAATTGAACTCGTGACACTGTTGCCATTACCGACGCCTCTGAATATAATTATTATGTACCTTATGTTGTAATTGTAAAAGTTTTCACTTCTGTCGGCATTCCCGGAGTGTCACTGTTGCTTTTTTTTGTATTCCGGTATAGTAGTCCAAGCCTACACTTAGGGTGCTTACATAAAGAAACAGGTTTCCGGTACGGGCAGATCGGAACCGATCGGTGCAGGTGGTTAATTTTTATGTTATCATGTGCACTCACTTATAAAGAAACAGGTTGTTTCTATATGCAAGTTAACCCTGCACCGATCGGTACCGACCCGTACAGATTTATCTGTAACGGAAACCTGCTTCTTTATGTAAGCACCCTCAGGCTAAGACAGAACTTTTCCAAAAAAATGATTGTTGATACCTTACCTTTGATTGATAAATTATAATCAGCTTTAATCTAGAAACCAAAGACAAAGTACTAGAAATTTTAGACGGTCTCAAAGATTCTTCATCAAAACATTTTTGAGCATAGTAGTTCGTAGTTAGTAGGTCGTAATTTAAACTGGACTTAAACAGCTAGAAGTTACCTTTTTTCACTACGAAACAAGACTATCACTCTTTAATTTTCTGATATTATTCCAGATGAAAGTTACTGGTGAAGGTGTGTGGAAACTTGATCACAACACGAGGCTGGTCACCGGAGGAAACCTGCAAAAGAACTTTGGGCATGACAGGCCTGAATTCGGGATACAGGGAAAAATTGAACATGATTTCTAGTTTCTAGTTGTTTTGTTCTTATAATATGATAGTTTCTTAATTTAGTAAATGCCATATTAGTTAGTTTTCTAAATTTCTGTCAAAATATAAATCCAAATAGAAACAAAATTTGTAAATAAAAGCAATTATTATTTAATGACATATTTTTTATACTTATTTAATTTTCCTGGATTATTTATACAAAAAAAACTTGTTATTAATTATTATAAGTGTGATGTAAATAAATTAATAGATACCATTATGGACATGACGTGTTTATTTTGCATGCAAGTGATACATATTATGCATTGATATGACATGATATATATATATATATATATATATATATATATATATATATATATGATATGACATATTCTTGAATCACCTGACATTTTCAAAATATACCTATCTGACGTATATATATATCTATATATCTTGGGACAACTCACACACGGCCATCTGGTCCCAAACTAACCAGAGCCAGTATTATGGCAACCAGACAATTGATAAACAAAATTATCTATTTCTAAATACATACATAGATCAGATCAGATACACCCAGACCCAGAATATTATGATCGAGCTCATCACACAAAGATTTTTTCTGGGTGGGAATTGAACCCACGACCTCCGATTTAGTAGTTAGCGTCACTACTAGACCCACAGGCTACATTGTTCCCGTACATTTTGTTTGTCCATAGCAAGATGAGTAGACTCTAAGATAGGTATTCAATCAGGAATATTTAGGTCTGCAACTCTGCAATCATGCGAGAGCACTGACTTTAGTTGACTCAAAAATTGTGAACATTAGTTTAATCAACTAATTAGAAGAATAATTCTAAACCAACTTCTTAAATAAGGATAAAGTTTTCCATAAAAAATGTTTTTTTATCTAGAAAACAAAAAAAATAATAATTTAATGCTCATCGCAGTTAGCCTGAGAGCAGGCTTTAAATGTTACACGGGACTTTTTTCCGTAACCATAAGAGCCTATACCAAGAGCTATAGAATAACTAACTACGTTAGCAACGTTCGCTAAGGGCACCCGTTTCTAACAATCTTAATAAGGTATTAAAGGTATAAAATACACTGCAAGGGAGGACTGGATCTAAGTTTTAGGACATTTTTACCGTACGAACCTAAAGTAGCGCGCGTAAAGAACACGACGCGCATAGCGCTATTCATTATGGCCTAACAACGCCATCTGTCGAGCATCCGAGTAAACTATAGGAACTTAACAGTTTTCTTAGGGTTTATTATTTTAGAATTTGAGATTTACATTTAAATAACTTAAATACTACTACGAATTATACTATTGCTGGAGATATCGAGTACCAAACATACGAATTGAGAACCCTACTCCATGTAAAGGTTAAAAGTTGTGGTCTGTTTTTCTGATTATATAATAGGTACCTTATACTGTTAGATATTTATATACAATACTTAATCAAAATTCAAAAGCCGTTTGGTAATATTTTTAGTGTGACAGAGTACATCCTCAAAGCTCAAACTTTTGTGTTTGAAACATTAGTTTATAGATGGCGTTAGTGGTCTTGCTTTTAACTTTAAGTGTACCTATCGGCACACTTATGGCCGAATACTAAAAAGTCAATCCGTTTAAAATCGCCGTTAAGTCTAATGCTGTAAAGTACTACTTAAGGTGTAAAGTAGCGACGGAAAGACATTTAAGAACGTCTTAAAGTTAAGTTGCGTTTCAATATTCGGGGGTTAAAGTAACACAGACATAGGTCGACTTAAAGTCACGGCAAAACCACTAACGCCATCTATGAATTAATTTTTCTACAATACTATGTTTATAGTACTACAGACTATAGAAATTTGTATTTGTTGTGTTTATTATTTATTTATTTATGCCGCAATGCTGCATTTACATTTTGAGCGCAGCGGGATTAGTAGACAGACTCCAAGAAACTCAATCACGGAAATTTAATTCTTTACTGACGCGACCGCAAAATTACATCAGAAAATCAGCATTGTGTAGTGTCCGCGAGTCCCAATAAATGTCAGACACTCAGACACTCGTGTTCGGACTCAGACACACTGATTCCGTGGTGTATCATGTCGTACTCTCTCTCATAGCAGAAGAATATTTACGAAAAATTATTTAATATTTCTGTGCTCGTAAGTAGTATTATCTTGTAAAGAAGAGCAAGAACGTGGGTAAAACCGCAGGACACAGCTATGATAATACGTAGGCATGTATAACGAAGTGGAGTAAAATATTTATATGCTTATACAGGGTGAGTATTTTGTAGTTGTACAAACGAAAAGTGTGACCTCTATAATTATCAGTTATAAAAACGACTGGTATCAAAAATTAAAAAAAAAAACAAATGAAAAAAAAAAACTCGAATATCAGTACTAAGAAAAATCATCGTAAACTTACGGTTACTCCGCTACTGTATTGAAATTCATTTTTATTTTTATTTGTTTTTTGATATTTTTTATACCAATCGTTTTTTGTAATCGATATAGAAGTCATAGCTTTGTTTGTACAACGAAAAAAACTCACCTTGTATACAATAATACAAATATAATATTATTATTCTTCGGATAAGTGACGCCAGACTCTTTGTTTTGTTTGCAATAAAGTCCCGAGTTATGCAAAGAGAGATAAGAAATTATGCGTATTCAGATGTATTTCAAGGCCACGTATCAATTAGAGTTTTACACACTCGCAGTAAATAAACTATTGCAAATAAGTAAATATTTTATTTTCAATTACCCTTTTGCACTTTTGCTTTCTGTAACTTGACAGCAATTATTTACTATTGAAAAGAAGAAAAGAAAACACATTTATTGTGACACCAAATTATAGTTTTGTAATATGTGTTGCCTGCGACTCCAACCCATGGGTTTCAGTTTATTAAAAAGTAGTTCATGTCCTTTCTTAGGATCTAAGCTAAATCCATACTAAGATTCATTAAAATTGGTTCATCGGTTTTTCCGAAAAGCGTAAACGCTACAAATAAAAAGTTAATTTCGCATTTATAATATAAGTAAGAATTTTTGAAAAAAAAATCACAGTTCTGCCAAGCGGCCATTGCATGTAAATCTTCTCTAGCAAAAAAGCCTAATGACTGCGGTCAACCTCGGCTTATTCTGTATTCAAACCTGCGACCTTGTGAATTCGATTCTGGTCATTAAACCGCTGGGCCACCGCGGCATTCCATCGTCATTATTAGGTTCCTACCCATACAGTTACACGTCAATAATACAAAACTTTATCCTGTTACAATCGAGTCGACGCGTCATAATAATCCCCTTTTCTCTTGACGCAGGGAATTCACCGGTGCCTACAAACTGGTATATAATATGGGTGAGATGCTGTTTGGACACAGTTTCTAAGTGTTCCTTGAGACGAAAGTATATCAACGGTATGTGTATAATTTGTATATAAGTTTAAATTATTTATTAAGTATTTGCTGTTGAGGTCAATAGCCTTATCGGCGTTGTTCATTTTTGTTTTTGTTTTTGCCATCGTTTATTTACTATTAAGTAATTTGTGCAGTCGTTTAAGATTGTATAGGTAATCCTTAATAATAATGTAAATGCAAAAGTAGCTCTGTCTGTCTGTCTGTCGCGCTTTCACACCAAAACAACTGAACCGATTTAAATGGAATTTGGTACACAGATAGTCTAGAGTCTGAGAAAGGACATAGGCTCCATTTGCCGCGATAACCGACATCCACGCGGGCAGAGCCGCGGGAAACCACTAGTTATTCATATTTGGCAACTGAGAGAGTTTTTTAAATAAATTAATCAGTTGATAAGTCGTATGAGTTTTTGGTTCGAATCTCTTGGAGTCACGCCGTATAGAGACTTTATGATTATCACCCTTGAATGTAAGGTTTTAGAATATGTTAAATTAAATAAAAATGGAACGATTTTTTTTTTTTCAGTACAACATGCAGTCAATTCAAGTAACTATGTTTTGTTTCGCGGTTCTGGTGGCTTGTGCAAGTGCACAGGTGTATGTACGACCGGGACATAAAGAAGAGTGAGTAATTTTAACAGAAATAGTCTGAACTATTACCTAATACTATTTATATCTGTACCAACGGATAGCCGAGTGGTATAGGTCACCACTCCAACTATTACTGCGAGAGGTGCTGCGGGCTCGATCGCCGCTTGGGACAAATATTTGTGTGATCCGCAAATATTTGTGCCAAGTCTGTGTGAACTATGTGTACCTATGTGATTATAATATATTGGGAGGATATATGGCCCTGACACAGGATAGATAATCCTTAGTGCAAGTCTAGTTTTTGTCACCTCTTCTTTCCAAGGAATATTAGGATCGATCGATTGTTGCCTTCCTTTAAAATTGGTTTGGGTCTCCGGAGCTTCCACAACCTCCTTGTATTTTATTTTGGCAACTTCTTATCAGACTTATTTATTTACAGAGACTTGGCTTGGATGCGTAACATGGGGAGAGGACAAGTCTTTGGGACCCTGGGCAGCACGGATGGCTCACTTATTGTAAGTAACCTTATGGCATTCGGGATAATATACTCATTATACACTATAGATGTAGTTTGGTTAAATGCAAATTTTAAATCATGTAAGATAACTACGGAGCTTTGCCATTTTAGAAACCCAAAACTGACTTGATTGCGAAAAGAATGCCTTGTGGCATTAAATTCACCTTTTTTATTTCCTTTTGCATATTAAATCAAACTCCAATATAGTAAAATAACTGAATCGTCCAATTGCATTGATGAATGCAAAATTTGCCTTCTTTCTCTAAGTCTAACCGAACTTTTGCAGGGTAAACTGGGCTACAAGCAGAACATTTTCAATGACCAACGTGGCAACTTAGGAGGTCAGGCGTACGGCTCAAGGATCATCAATGAATACGGCGGTAGCAGCGTTCTTGGAGGCAAACTCGACTGGAAAAACGCAAACGATAATGCAAGAGCTTCACTTGATGTGCACAAGCAAATCGGAGGACCCAGTGGCGTAAGTTTAAATCCTCTTTGATTTTTTTTTCTTCATAGACCTTTTTCATTATTTTGTGGTCGGCTTTCTCTCTCTCTCACTGACTGAGTTCAGCTACCGAAGAGCTAGGACATCAGTAACCATAGATTTGAGATAGGCGAGAATATTCGATTCTGTCACCTATCAGAGCTCCCAGTATCTATTGTAAGCTTGTAGCAAAGACAGACACTAATCGATCTGTAAGGGTTAAATGTAGCCCTTCCAAAAGTGTCAATGAGCTCGGTTACCATCTATTTACATAATGCGACCGCTCCACTAGGTACTGCGCCCCATCTTCCCCGGTGGGGTTGAGACTTAAAGTAATCATAGACAAGCATAGAGCGTGCGCATCGCTAGTAGCCCATTATGCCAAGCGTAAGCATATTTTTAGCAAAATGTACTACGCTCTACGTTTACTGATTTATGTGATTTTCCGTGCGAAAGACAGGTGTTTATGCAAAAATGTCGACGGTTCCGATATTGTTATAGTAATTTTAGGTTTTGAGATAGTTTTAATAAAATGGTGCGCTCTGTTTTGACATTAATTTTATGATTTTACATGTTCATACTAGTGCCAACAGTTCATACTCGATATGCGCACTCTATAGTTTACTTATTAATATCACTAAGGGTCGAGATTAAATATTCAATGCAACTGTGTTTTGTGCACTTACTATTGATTGTCTCCTTTGCAACCAGCCATATTAAGATTTGCAGCTGTGACCAAAGTAGACCATTTTAACAGAATTTTTTAAAAGTTTTTTTTTATATATTTTCAGATGACACTTACTGGTGATGGAGTCTGGAAAATTGATTCTAAAACAAGGTTTGTGGCTGGAGGCAATCTGGAAAAGACCTTTGGACACTCTAAACCTGAGCTAGGAATACAAGCGAAAGTTGAACATGATTTCAAATAAAAGTATTATTCAAAGTATAGGTACTTGTAAATTAGGAGTAGAACGAATCTTTGAGAATTATATAGATTGGAGTTAACCAAAGTTGATTGAAATTAGTAAGATATATCTAAGTTAAATGATTCGTAATTTTTGATTATTGCCAGTATTTATCTAAGTGTTATTAAACACATCATCTGTGTAAATATAAAGCTAATTAACAGTTTAGGGGCGTTTCTACCCAAAAGCAATTATAACAAATTTCAACTGTTAATTGCTCTGAGCCTCACATTAATAACCACTTAATGATTATGAATGTTATTTATATCAAAGCTTAATTATCAAATCATTTGAATTTGTATTTACTGAAATCAGAAAAATAATTCGCCAATGCGCCATATTATGTATAAAATAAAAATGGTATTTTAAAATATTCATAATATCAGTCTGTAACTATCCCAGTATAAAGTCTGTTTAGTTGAATTTTACTGTCAGAGAAGATCTTATAGAAATGCAAAAGCCTAGGGCTTTGAATTTTCTTAAACATATCAATGTTTTTTAGTATATAATAATTTGTAAAAAAAATGTAAATATTTTTCTGTAAATAAAATAGCTATATTTTTGTAATACATTTTTTTATTACAAAGCTAACTATTATCCTATTAGGTACCCTACCTACTTGTCCCTTTATTTGGTTTTACCTCTTTATTTCAATTTTAATTTTAATATTTATTTGTATTTCACAATGTTAAACCTAGGTATATAACACGGTGGGAGGACGACATCACTAAAACTGTAGACAACGAATGGATGACAAAAGCCAAAGATAGAGACCGTTGGAAGAACCTGGAGGAGGCCTTCACCCTTGAAAGAGGGGTTCTTGCATGAATATATACCTATACAAATATAATATAAAAAAAAAAAAAAAAAAATGCATGATTTTAAATTATCTATAACATGGTTTTCTCTATTTAGTGGATTGTAAATGTATAACCTTTTAAACGAAACGAATTTATGATACAATTTTAAATTATTTTACCTACATATGTATAAGAAACTATATCCTATAAGTTTAATTATTCTAATAAATAATAATAATAAACATAACTCAAAGACAAGTTATGTCATAATATTGGTACAAATTGTAAATTATTTGCAAGAAATAAAAGGCTTTTTTATTTTTTTATTTATTTTATTTAAACCTAGGTACGTAGGACTTGGCAGACCTCAACCTAAAAAAAATACTTTTTTCTCAAGCTATGGGGTCGGCTTCCAGTCTCACAGGATTCAGATGAATACCAGTATGTTATAGAGCTGCCTTTCTGACTTCAACAAATTATTTTACTGGGTAACCCAGTAGGTATTCCATAGTAAGGTTGGTTGCCAGAATTATAACGACTGAACTACTATCAAAGATTTACTAAGTAATAATCGTCGTTCAGTCGTTGCAATTTATTAATAATATCTAAGTCCCTAGATGGCCAAAATCTAAACCCGTACCTACTTTACCCCCAAGGGAATTTCTCCTTATTTCCCATATCTATGCATAGGTATACAGTTCCAAAGTTATTTAATTATTCAGTCTACTGTTCGTGGTAGAAACTACGTTCTGCACAACTTTGTTAATAACAAGCATTCCAAGCGAGTTTGTTTTTGTTGCAGATTTCTGTCCAAGAATTTATTTTAACTTGGGATTATATGAGTAAGAAAATATTTAAGGCGAACAATAATACTCCTAATAAGACATATTACTTAACTAGCTGTCCCCCGCGACTTTGTTCGCGTGTTTTAGTTTCAACGGTTTTTCATTTTTGCAACATTTTTCATTTATGCTCCGCTCCTATTGGTCGTAGCGTGATGTTATATAGCCTATAGCCTTCGTCAATAAACGGACTATCCAATACAAAAATAATTTTTCAATTCGAACCAGTAGTTCCTGAGATTAGCGCGTTCAAACAAACAAACAAACAAACTCTTCAGCTTTATAATATTAAGTATAGATATTATGACGTTTTTTATAGGTACCCGTTAAAATTAACTTACCTACCTAGAGATCAGATAAATTTGGGCAATTTTTATCTTCTCAATCTATAGATATATATATAGGTATAATGCTTTGTCCTGAATTACTGACGGATCAACGCACAGCCTAAACCGCTGATCCGTAGAGACCTGAAACTTGTAGGGTGTATTCTTTGTATGACGTAGGAATCCGATAAGAAAGGATTTCCCAAAATTCTGTCCCTAAGGGGTTGAAAAACGAGGGCAAAGTTTGTATGGGACAACGTGATTCCTTGGTCCAAACTACTTCAAATTTTGCATGAACATTCTTTAACAGAATTGATAACAGACGAAATATGTATTTTATTGAAAATCATAACGCCTAACGGGGTTTTAAAAGGGGTAGAGAGTTATTTTGGGGGTGATTTGCATCGAAGTTGATATCAATACTCCTTATTGCTTTTGTTTTAAATTACATTTTATTTTGACACCATGCTTGAATTTTTTTTGTCCTTAAAACTTATATATTTAGGTATAGGTACAATACCTATCTTTTAAGTACGTACCTACTAGTGATGGGCCGAGTACGAAGTTTACCTAGTAACCGAATACTTATTAGTCCGATTTACTTTTATTAATCCGAGTAGGTACTTAGGTTCCCTGCCGATTAATTCGGCCTGCAACGACGCCAAAACAGTTTTGTTCTCTGTTCTAGTGCGCCGTCCAAGTTCATACAATAACACACGTATATTATTTAAAGCACACGCAATTTTTTTTTTTTTAAATCAACAACAACATTAACTATTGCTACATTTTAAATTAATAAATGTGACCATGTTAAAGTCACAGTTTTTAAGTTACTATAGTAAATCCTACTCGTCGGTTGAACCAAGAATACCTAATCGATCGAATATTATGAGTAGGTACTAGATATCTAGAACATGCAGAGTAAGTACCTAGTAATAAACCACCTACCTGAGCAACGCTTTCTGAAGTAAGTACCTACCAACTATTTAAAAAAATTTTTTTTTTTTTTTCTCCAGTCATAATAAGAGATCGTTTAAGAGTAACCTATCTATGGAGTTTCTTGCTGGTTCTCATCCATAGGAATGTCTTGGGACTGTAAGTGTCTGAAAATTTAAGACAAAACATCAAAAAGGTTGTATTTTTAATTATTTTGTTTTTATTTTTGACATAAAAAACTTCTTGTTTTTTTTAGGTGGTAAGGCAAATTACAAGGTGCAAAAGCAATTATAACGCAATATATAACTATAAAGCAATTATATCTACCGCTACCGGTACCAAACAACACGGTAAATAACTTCAATTTAGCGCCATCTATTACAAATGATTAAAACTAAATTACACTCTTGGAACTAATTAACTTTACTGGTTAAAATTATTAGACTTACTTCTGAATTTTTTAAATTCCTATATATTAATACCTGTTAGTTAATAATACTATAATCAATTACATACAAATCTTTATACATAAATACAATTTGTATAACACCGCCATCTGTACTTTTCTTTGTGATCTAAGTTCTTTACTGTGTACGTTGTACTCTATGTCCTATGAGATTGAAATAGATACAATAGATGGCAATTTATTAAATTTTACAAAAAGGTGAATGTAACATTTTAATACTAATTAGTTAACAAACATTCTAAACTAAAAATATGCTGCATTTACAGCTTTAAAATAAAATTTCTTTGTTACTTAATTCACCCGGTGTAGTATAATTGTATACTCGATAGATGGCGTTGTTACATCTTGTTAATAGCACTGTTTCGTTACACTTGCTTCATTAGTTAGTCTTGAACTTAGAGAGCTATTTACAGATTTAGAATTTTTGAATAACCATCTTACTAATCACAGGTGGTTTATAAATATTAATAAATGTGTTCAATTCTGAAAACCAGTTTTACTATGGGATATTGTTACCCAGTAAATGGGTTGTGGAGGTCAGATAGGCACCCCCGTCCCTAGATCAAGCTGGCCCGAGCCGGCCAAACTAGCAATAAAAATATGTCCTTAAATAATAAAAACTTAGATCCAGCCCTCCCTTGCTGTTTTTGCCTTATTAAGATTGTTAGCTACGCACTAAGTCGAGGTCCGAACCCCACAGGGGGCGCCCTTAGTGAACGTTGCTGACGTAGTTAGTTTTTCTATTGCTCTGGCTGGAGGCCCTTAAGGTTCTCGCCAAAAGTCCGGTGAAGCAGTCAAAGCCTGCGCTAAATATTTCAAAAAAAAAAAAAAAAAGTCAGATAGGCGGTCGCTATTGGTGAAACTACGGTATTCAGTTAAATCTGGTGAGACTGGAAGCCAACCCCAACATACCTTGGGAAAAGTCTAGGAAGAATAAGAAGAAATGTGCAGGCAAAAGCTAGTGTTAATAACTTCCTTAATATGAGGGCGGAGATGAAAAATATTTAAATCTGAACAGTAGTTTGAGAGCGAGTTTAAATAAACAATTTTATATACTTTATTCAATAAGTATAAATAAACAGAAACAAATGAATGAGACAGTGATGATACAATAACCTTTCATAACATAATTTTACTTTTGTCGGTAGTGTACGCGTATCCTCGATAGATGACGTTGTTTGAATTTTTAACAACCACAACATCACGGCTTTAAACAAACTTTTTGGATAAACCCACCTAAAACTCAGGTAGTTTAGAGACTTAAGATACATATATAGACGCTATATTAATTAATCATTTATATACTTAAGTGACTAATTCACGTCATTCTTTAATGCGTCGATTTAGTACGTTTCACATTATTTGTTCATTGTGGCATTGTTGTATTAGTGGCAATCTATAGTAGTATTATAAACCCGAAGAGTTTGTTTGTTAGTTTGGTTGAACGCGCTAATCTTAGGAAATACTGGTTCGAATAGAAAAAAAAAAATATTTTGATAGTGAACACTTCATACCACACTACCACAGTATTATTTATACATAACGGTGGCATTCATTGAAAAATACACGTTTATGTCATTTTTCCCTTTAAATTTCCGAGAAACTAAAAATAGGGTAGGTACTTACTTCTTGTCCGACACAAAATTACGAAATTAAACGTGATGCTAGGTTTAACATCAGGATAAAATTTTTAAAATTGTTAATTTCTAGTTTTGTAACATAAATAAGTTTTTGCGACTACAAACTTATATTTACAGTTGGAAATCTGATAGATGTATGAGAGATTTTCAACCGGGCAGTTGAGCTTTTTTTTTAAGGATTAACTTTATCCATCAGCAAACTTTGCACGGTACTCCGTGCAAAGTTTGCTGATGGTGCGTGGTGCGTGAGTCAGACTCGCACTTGCCCAGTTGTTTTTTTTGTAAACGTCTGCCGCTCTATCACTGAACCCAGGCTTTGTGCTGCTTCATTGGACTATCGGTATAATGGTATATAATTAATTTATTTTTACTTTTACTTTATTTTAATTTAGCATATATAATCATACAGGTAAACTTATTACATATTTATTTATTTAAAAACTTAGTTGTTGACTCTTCGCTATTGGAGGTCGAGACAACCACAAGCTTTTACGCACCTTTCAGGCTTCACAAAAAAGGTTTTGTGGCCAAACACAAAAATATTTATTTTTAGTTTAAATAAATTTGTCCAATATAGATGCGTTCGTTATAGATGTTAAATATTTACGAAACGAATCATAAGGAGTTCTTGCCGGAGCTGCGCTGAGAATGCACAAGCGATCCCGCGGCTCTGGCTAAGGCAAGGACGGGATCGGGGTGTTTTTAGTCGGTGCGAGTCCGACATATCCCCACGCCGTGCCCTTGGCGTGGGTCGAAGTCATTAGCTTTTCACCCCGTAATCAAAAAAAAAAAAAAAAAAAAGCGATTATTAGGAGTGTATGAGTCAAGTTTTGTAGATTTAGTGTTGACATTTTATCATATTACAAAATTAATTTAATACACAGGAACTTAACTTAATAACAAAATAAACTAATCTAATTAAAACATTTGATGATGACACATTTGACAACCTCCGTGGTCGAGAGGCGTACACACCGGTTTTCAAGGTCGCCAGCTCTGAGGTCCCGTTTTCGATCCCCGGCCGGGTCAAAGTAGAAAACCCCTTTTCTACATTGTCTGGGGTCTGGGTGTTTGTGGTACCTTCATTGTCTCTGAATTCCATAACACAAGTGCTTCAGCTACTCACTTTGGGTTCAGAGCAATGTATGTGATGTTGTCCACATTTTTTATTTATTTATTTAAAACATAAAACCTAAAATACGATAATCAAAAAATTCGTCCACATCGGTGCCCACTGGGAGTATTCACAAAAGGCTGGCGGCATTGCCGCGTTGTATGACAATGCTTATCCTCTGTCTAAGGTAAAAGCCAGCCCTAGGCTCAATAAGGCTTTTGGCTAGATCTTTAAAAAACTTGACTAGTTAACTAGATTACATTATAAACCTGTTACACATTACGCCTCGGTTTCCGTTGTTGTTGCCCCTCTAATTCATACAACATTCACTTATCACCTGTCTATTTAGTCATATTGGTATATTTAAAAGCCTTTCTAACTTATAAAATGAAATAATCCTAGATCCCTTAAATCCAATTAGAATAAAAAAAAAAGATTTTTCATTTGTAAGTAACAAAAAGTTTTTTTTGTTAAATAAATATAATTATATTTTTTATTTTCATATGGTCTGCTTTACGTATCCTTCTATAGCCTAAGTTTGGGGTTCGATTCCGGTAGGCCAATAATTTTCTTAACTTACTTTGTGGTAACGGAAAAATCAAAAATTGAAATGTATATGGCTCAAATTCAATGATACAGTTATTGATGCTCGAAGATATTAGATACCCATACCCTTTGTATCATACTCCAGCGATTGTACAGAGATCTAGTTTCCTGAACGGCACATAACACAAACGGTTCCAAAAAGATGAAAAAAGTAAAGGTAATTGGTATCAAAGAAGGTACGGACTGAGGTGTGTATACAGAGCTGTTAATACCGCAGCATAAAATAAATTTTATGTTTTATTTTAAAATGAGCCTTTCAAAGGACCGGGTATTCTCGCTCGAGGATAGCCCGTGAAAAATGAGATACAAATATATTATATAGATATAGATAGATATGATTATATTGAAATAATATAATAATATCTTGAGACTACTCACACAGCCATCTGATCCCAAATTAGGCAGAGTCTGTATCATGGCAACCAGACAGCTGATAAACATACTTATATATTTCTACTAGCTGTCCCCCGCGACTTTGTTCGCGTGTTTTAGTTTCAACGGTTTTCCATTTTTGCAACATTTTTTCATTTATGCTTCGCTCCTATTGGTGGTAGCGTGATGTTATATAGCCTATAGCCTTCCTCAATAAACGGACTATCCAATACAAAAAGAATTTTTCAAATCGGACTAGTAGTTCCTGTGATTAGCGCGTTTAAACAAACAAATAAACAAACAAACAAACAAACAAACAAACTCTTCAGCTTTATAATATTAAGTATAGATTATAGATAAATTACACCCAGACATAGAACAAATGATCGTACGAATCACACAAAGATTTTCCCTCGGTGGGAATGGAACCCACGACCTCCGATTTAGCAGTCAGGGCAGCTGACCACTAGACCAACAGGCCAGTCATAAATAATGTGTCTGTCTTAAAATTATATATTCTAATTGATAGACTGTGCATTTAATTCCTTGACTGAAAAATTGTATTTAAAACAATTTCATTCGCATCCTTCTCTTAATGACGAAATGAAGTCACGATCTAAAATTCTGCGAAATCCAATGATTAGTTAAGGGACAAGGATTGGAACTTGTAATTTATTCCAATAACCCAAGTTATAAATTTATTTGACCGAAGCGACATTATTAAAGCCCTTTGAATCTGACCATCTTATTTATATTCATTACTTTAAATAGATAATGTAACTTTGATTACAGTCCCGAATACTTTGGTTGTGTAATTCTAGTTATTATTTGACTGGATTTTCCATTTTCAGTTTTACGAACAATGGATTGTTGATTGGTTGTTCATTATTTCATTATAAATTGGGAAAGTTGATTGGTTTGTTGATAGAAATGAGAAGGTACATAAATATTAAAGAAGATAGAAAACAAATGAAGTTCTTCATTTGTTTTTTATCTTCTTTACTCTACTGTAGGAATTATGTTGCAAAAGTGGAATGTTAGTTTACTGGCAATTAACCTGTCTTCATTGCCAAACTACCTGTTTACGCGGTTCAAGAATAAGAAAAGGGATTAAATTATGAATTAGAAAGTAACATAAAAAGGTTTGAAATTTTAACCATATACTAAGTTTACTTTTTTTTAGTTTACTATAGTTTGTTAAAAAATCAAATAGAAAAAACTCTTTATAAAAAAAGCTTTTATCTATATAAAGTTAAGTAATATTAATCAGAATATAAGCTAAGCTAATAAATTAGCTAATTATGATTACATATCATAATAAGAACAGTTTTGAGTGAGCAACATTTGAGTAATATAGTGATAAAGCTATTCCGCTATTTAAAAATGACCAAGGCATGAAGGTTGTTTCATATTTTGGGACAAAAAAGGTTAACAACAAAGCTCTGGCTAACCCTTTGTCGTTTACAAGTGACCCGCATGCTCACTTGACTCATATAAAATACAACACAACACAAATAAAATACAAATACAGATAAATAATATAATATAAGTTTAAACCAACGGGTAAACATAAAAGAGATAATTTTTAAGTAAAATAATATTTTTGTAGCCCTGAAGATTTGAATTCGTAAAGGAGAAATACACGATTTAATTGCAATTGCATGCGTAATTCCCAAAAAAAAAAACTTATTATATTGTCGAGTGTTTTGCTCCGAGAAAAAATTCCTAAAGTCTCAATCTTGAAAACAATTCCAAATTTTATAGAACTGTCTTAAAATATAAATAAGATAATAATCAGACTCAAATTTTCCATTAATTACTTATTAGGAGCATTCTTATTAATTCACAAAAAAAAAACAAATGAAGCCGATATTCGAACACAGCCCATAAATGTAATAAAACAAAATACAATAGAAAAATTACTACACATTGCGCATAATAAAATAATATCCAATCAGACTAAAAACAACAAAACAGCGGTGACAACAACTCTATAGAGATTCCTCCACCTTTCTACACCGCTCCTCTGTGAGACAGTCACTTCCGGGCTCTATAAAAATGTTTGTGCATTTGTTGGAAGCTATCACTGCAAGCGTCGACGGCAGATACGCCATACCAAGCTCTAGAAACATGAAGACTTTTGTAAGTGATCGATATTTTTTACTAAAGTGTTAGTAGTGTGTGCTGTGATTCATAGATGGCGTTAGTGGATTTCGGTTTGGATTTTTAATTGGTTCCTTTTTGTCAGTTCAGTGTTTTAGTATATTTTTATTTTTGTTGTTTCTTATATTATCTGTATATGTATTTGTTTCCTAAAAAAGTTAAAAAAAGTTTTTCCGAAATACATTATCAGCATCTATGCATCCAAGCAATTAAGTCTCGCTTAAATTTTTTACAAATTAATAGATATCAAAACTATTAAACCCAGAGCTTTAATTTTTCATACAAAACAATGCGGTAGATGACTGGGTATTAAAAGACAAAATCTAATTAATCCGTCAGTTACATACTAAAAAAATATTAGACGCGTATATTAATAATCAAACCGACGGGCATTAAAAAAATTTACTTCTACTCCATTATCTAATTCCATACTTCCCCTGCGTAACATTCAAAAGAAACCTACATTAAATTGTGACATAGCAGGAACATCTGCAAAAGATTCTTCCAACCACAAGAGATAAAACAACAGGGTTACCTCGCCGCATTCAATTCCTGAAATAACAATATCTGATTACTATCACAAAATTGTTATGATTTAAGATAATGTGTACAAAACGCTGATACCAATCTTTTACCGAGTAAATTGACGCCAGCTGTAATTTAAACAATGAGTGATAGTTTCGGTCGACAATAGCTTTTGTCAGTCTACCAAATTTGATGCAGCAATTAGTTGAAATCAATGATATTGTACACAAGGTATGTATCTAAATTTCGTCTAACTGCATTAATGAATAGTACAAAAAAACGATATTACAAAAGATAAGCATAGAAAACTTCCTAAATAGGAGTTTTTTGAGTCTAAAAATGTAAGCGGTTATGACATTTTTGCCTCATTTTCATAGTTGAAAAAAACATGATAGTTTTGTCTCGAATATTGGTAGGTTGGGCCTGTGTTATCGGTGGTAAAGGTTGTTTGTGACCTGTTTATTGACTATAATCTATCAAAGAGTAAAGCTCCTAAGTAATTAAATAATTTACTTATACCTAATATCATGTCATTCATTGACAATGCCCCAAAACTTTGACTTACTGCTCATAATGTTCTAATATATTTTTTCGATTGATGAAATCTTTGATGACTTGCAACCAAAACTTATTCGATTTTGTCTTAAATCATTTACATACCTTTTGATCTGAAGCCAGGAAATATTCTTCATAATCTTCATGCATAACTCTTTCATTCAATTTTAGTTAATTGCGAAGAAAGGCTACCATTACTTAGTTACCATATTATGAGACTGATCCGTTAGCCAAGCGTGGTGGTTATGTCTGCAATGTTTGCCGTCTATATGCTCTACTTAATTACAATTTCCTTTACGTCCTAACTTACAATTAGGTTTGGTTTTATAATTGATCGTTGATTTATAGTGTATACTATCTTCTACTTTGTTATTCTACCTTTCGTGAGCTTGCTTTATATTATTGACTTCTACTGCTTGAAGTTCTTTCTCTTCATTTCTTTTTGATTTCTTATGATAGCTTTCAATAAGTTTAAGTTAAGTTTTATTATTACAACATTTACGAGCAAATCAACCTTCCAATGGACCTTTGTCCGCTTTTATCATTTCAGTTTATTTTAAATTAGCTGACAAACAGAGGTTGTCTTCAATTTGAACTGAAAATTTCCGAGCAAAATTTTTATCAATTAAATTTATTTTTAAGTATTGAAAAACAAAAATAAAACAGCTGTGTACTAAATTCACATTCATCAAACGCGGGAAGTTAAAATAGTCGTTAAGTATATATAAATTTTCGGCGCATTTTTTTTTTCTTTACTTAAGAACGATTCTTACGATTCTACAAAGTAGGTATTAGAAAACTTAAAAAAAGATGCATAAAATCGGTAAAGTCAAGTTATGGCGTGCCGAAATAGAGGTTAATTTTTATACATATAGATTAAAACCTGCTTTGGTATAGCACCTGCTATTACAATTTGATCATTATTAATGGATTTATAAATCGCTTGTCTACAAAACACAGTGAGTGGTTAGATACTTCACCGCTATTATAATACGAAAGAGTTTGATTAACAAAACAGAAGTTATTTCAAACAAATTGGCGAACAACTTGTATTAAATTAATGTAATCATATCATCAATCAATTTTATAGTTCGCACAAGACAGCTTCTAAAATAATTTTATTAGAGCTCGTATAAAAGTTTGTTTTGCTGTTCATTTACAAATTACACCACCTTATTCTGTTCGAAATAGAGTCTAAATTCGAGTGGCATTTAGTTTTTAATCAGTAATGGTACATTGGTTTATAGGAATCAATGTCAGATTAATATTATCTATTGCCTTTTAGATATAAAAGTTTGATCTAGATCACGGTAGGCCAAAACATTGAATTATGTATAAGTTTATTCCAACTTTTTGTATATTTTATTTTGTATTTATCTTAATTTTAACAGATTGGTTTACTTGTTTTAGTTGAAAGATAGAACACGGATTGATTGCCTAACAACATAAAAATAATAACCCATGTTTCTTACGCGTGTATTTTAGTCAAATGTTCTAACAATATGATTAGTCATCTGTTTTGACTAGCGTATAACATTCTCTCATTAACATTCTCTGTAAACAAATGACACTTAGTGCTAACTTTAGCTACATAAAAAAAAACAAAGTTCTTCCGAAACAAATAATTCATAGCAGCAAAGTTTTCGACGATAAAAAAATGAAACTAGATCTTATAAAAACAAGTAAAGATTAAAAAGTTCTATTACATACAATAACAAATCCGTGCAATGAACTCGTACCGGTTTAACAAGGAATAAGTAAAAGGGATAACACCTTCACTGTCGCTTAGACCAGTTTATAATACATAAGCCACCTTTCTCTTCTTATATATATGTGATTTCTAATAATAATCAGATCTTACTTGTACTAAAATACCCATAAAAATGTAATGAAACTGAATTACATACAAGGTAATAAAAATTTTAAGATGGAATCTCTTATTTTGTACAAAATACCAAGCTTGTTGAGTATATTAAATTTATAACCCTCGTCAAGTAATGATCCCTTAGATCTTACTTAGATTTACACAAAAAAAATCAGTTCGCAAATGGCGAAGATATGTTATGAGAAAGACTAAGATTTTTCCACAATATTTAAAAATCCATTGCATCAAAAACCCTAAATGTAAAAACACTAATTAATATTACATTCATTGGTAACATAACGTATGCTAAATATGAACATTAAGATGCTAATTTGGAGAGAGGTACTAAAATCTTAAAACTTAATGATCTTTAAAGACATGTAAACACTTTTGTTTTCGTTAGGTCGTGCGAAAGAACACTAATATCGAAAACAAATTCAAAACATTTTTATTTTAAACTATTAAAATTTTAAATGTCTAGTTGTGCGGTTTCAAAATGTCAGTCTTATATGGAAAAACCGACAAGGAACTCCTTAGATTACTCTTTTAAAATTCGTAATTATGCTACAAAGCTCTGAAATAATATGCGACAAAAACGTAAATAGCAAACATATATCTATGTATGTATTACATCAATTAAAGCAATGACCAAAATAGAGAAAACTAAATATTTATTTAAATGAAAAATGTAATTGAAAAAATATCTTGAAACTCAGCACAAAAGCCAATAATAGGTAATATAGGTTAATATAGGTTAATATAGGTTAGTAGCCAATGTAGGTTATGCCATAGAAGGAAATCCAATTAAATAGGTACACGATGGCAATTAGATTGCCTTAGTTAAAAATACTGCTGAGATTGACTCTCATTATATTCTTTGAACCGTCAACAATGATATCTAAAACAGAGAAGTCTTGAATTCAAAAAAAAATACAAGCGCTTTTTGAAATATACATTGAGACGTATCCATCTTTTAATCAAGAACAAGCACATTTTGCTTGTTTGTCTTGCCTAAATAATCCCAAATGGTACCAAATACAATGCTCTAGAAAAACGAGAATGTTCCTAGAATAATTCATATCTCTCATATTTCAGGCTATCCTTACATAGACAAAGCTAAACATGGCGTCTCCTGAATTTTCCGCCTAGTTACCGGTATTTTTCATGGAACTACAACGTCCATAAATTTGTCTGCTCTGAATGTATGACAGAAGTAACTTGATTTATAATAATCGTTGATTTTTTGGAGCATTAACGAGGAGTCTTCGTAGTATATTTTAGTGATTGTTCCGCTCGATAAATACTGTCAGAGTTATTTGATCGATCACTCACTATATCGCCACGATCAAAAATGTTTTGATTGTTTGCAAAGTTCCTCATATATCAGAAAAACAAGTTTAATCCAGCAGCTCTAATTATAACTATAATTATTCTAAATATTCCAAACAAAACTATATTTTCCATCACAAAAAATCCAACAGAAAAACCACAGAATTAGGTATTAAACCTTCATCATATGTATTTGATACTAATGAGTACGTTCTGTTTAGCTTTTAATTATTTAGACCCCTCTGTACGGAAACGTCCAATGAAAAAGTCTTACTAATGAGCTCTGTAATTAAACGCCACAGGGTACTATCATAATTATTAACACGCTTGGCAGTCTTGATGATAGTTGGATGCTAAATAAAGGGGTTGGGGTTATACGGAATTAAAACTCACTTAAGTAGTCTGTAATACTCAAAATGTTAGGTTACGAAGCTCAAGGGCATTAAACTCATGGTAAATTTTGGTACTTATTTTGTAGCTTAGAAATTCATTTGTTTCAGCTTTACAATTTACAGTTCAACACGTTCGCTAAGAGATCATAAGCATGACCCATGACAAAACGTGCTTACTGAAGCATATCTATAGTAGGTGCTGCTAAAATACCAATAAGTTTTTATACATTTTATTTAACTAGAAACACAGCAGCTCCCGTATTTATAGTGACTATTCAGAACTATGATTGTTCCGGAGCTACAGAAAGATCTGCAAAGATCTGCATTCCAAATGAAATTTTGTTGCAGTTCCGTTGTGGAAATTCACAACGGAACTGTTTTAACTTTTTGCAATGCACCAGGTCATCCGTATACTCAAAATTCTAGTCAAAACTCATCCAATCTCTTCATATACCATCTTCATTGGTATTGTTCCAAAGTTTTGTTGCCCCATTTAAACAATTTCAACACCTCATTTAGCACACCTTATTTGTTCGATCTCGTCTCCTGGCAATATGCCCAAAACTATTTGCTAGGTTTATTAAGTTGATCCTCTGCTTATGTAGGTTTTTGAATAGAGATATTACTGATATTTATTTTCTTGGCTCGAATGGAGCCTGCCTTCGAAGGTAGGAAGGAAAAATATAATAATGTTTCACTGTATACTTTGTCAGAATGTTAAAGAAATGCTAAGAGTATTATTTTGTTTATTTCTGTCTTGCAACTTACAATGGTATACATAGTTAAAAAAAAATCAAAAATCAAAATCAAAAGCTTTTTATTTCTAATAAACCTCAAAAAGGCGCTTAAGAAACTTTAAAGTTACAAAACTAAATGACTCTAGGTGTGCGGTTCCAAAGTGGCCTTCCTATGGAGAAGAACCGCAAGAAACTGCATAATTTACTCTTTTTAAAATAAGTTTAATACATTCAATGTAGGTACATTATTAGATAAAGATTGTTAGACTTTTAATACAAAAATAACCTAAGTAGCATATTACTGTATCTAAATATACATTATAATAGTAATCAGTTTCCGACTCTAATTAGTCTCAACGTCCAACGTCGTTATTTTTTTGTGAATATATAAATTGTTATTAAATTATAAAGTGCTAGTAAGTTTTAGCTAACAAATTAACATATAAAAGCTATCAAGTTTTTGTTGTACAAGCGTCAATTGATCAGATATAAAATTTAAAAATGTAATAAATTAATGTATAATTATAAAAAAAAAACAAGTGTGACTGAAAACTGATTAAATTTCATTATCATCCAATTCTATTTATTTTACATCTAGCACAAAAATACAATCTAAAACACAAATCTTTGGTCTAAATTCTGAACACAAAAGTAATAGTAGATTGAGAAATTCCGCGCAAAGAATAACTGTGAAACTATTCCGCTTCTTTTTTTCTCCTGTAAAGGAAATTGCAAAACCGGTTCTGACACAATTTCCTCCAATATAATTCCTTATTTATTACGTTCTATTACATAAATATGACATTGTATATGACATTGTGTTAAATCAGAAAGTTCAATGGCACAAAGGCAAAATCAACAATCCGTGAACAAGTGGCTTCTGTGTGACGACTTTTTTATTCCAACTCCAACGACCGTATTGTTAGGTGTTTTATAGTGGAAAGGTATGCAAAATCATCTGTGTATAGCGCACATTTCGATGTTGTAACTTGGTTGAGTAATTTGGTAATGTTGTTTTTTAAGATCAACGACACTTACTCTCAATTTCAACATCAGTATGTTTTTTCATGTCGTATTATGTTACTCGGTGTAATTGTTTGATCAAAAATAGAATGTTAAAGCGATGTTGCTTTTTATTTATTGGTAAACAATTTGAAATATTATATTGTGTTCTACAATTTTATTCATATTCAAATCGATCTGTTTCTGCCGATGAAGATAACAATAATGATGAATTAGGAATGAAAGCATCTTAATTTTTTGTTGTTCTAATTATTCGTTGCCGTCCAGAGAAAATGTTTTCATAAAATCTTTACTCTATGAATAAGGTTCTTACGGCAAATGTGAAGCAAATTAAAATTACAATTCGATCGATAAAGATGGACCATATAATGTTGATATGGATGACGTAAAAGCAACTATCGTTCACGACGATGTAAACAGATGCTTAAAGAAAGGAAACACACACGAAATTACACCGGGCAATACGGATGCAGGAACTAGTGCAGGTGGCCATTAAAATATCATTAAATCGTTTGACGTTACGACAGCCAGCGTAAGTGTAAACACTGATTGCAAAGGCAATGGTAAGCAAATGAGAATAATTACGGTTCAGGATTTAATGAACGGGTATGAAAGTGGCCATTTTAATGGATATCCTGAATATTATATATCTGACTGGCCTGTTGGACTAGTGGTCATTGATCCTGACTGCTAAAGCGGAGTTTGTGGGTTCGATTCCCGGATTCCCACCCAAGAAAACCCTTTGTGTAATGAGCATCATCGTTAGTTCTGTGTCTGGGTGTAATTGATCTATAATATGTATGTATTCAGAAATATATAAGTATTTTTATCAGTTGTCTGGTGGCCGTAATACAGGCTCTGCCTAGTTTGAGTTGTCCCAAGATATTATTATTATTATTATATCTCTTTACAGATTTGAGATAAGACTAAGGATAGCTTGGGTCCTATTTAAAGTAGTTAAGAAATTGATCAGGTGTGAAAAAACACGTTAAAAAGTGAATTAATTAAAAATTATATGAGTCAAAGATATTGATTTTGAACAATACTTAGATTTTTAATATCTCGAATAATGTATTCTTTACTTTAGCAGTGATCCAGGGTGGAAAAGAATTCGATTACGTAACAATAAATACTAAACAATAAAACAGGGCGTATCTATATAGATACGCCCTGTGCAAAAATAATTCTTATTCCTATATAGGAATAAGAATCATTTTTGCATAACATTCTAATTCTCATATCATTCTAATGAACGTGGATGAGAGATACCTACTTCACAAAAAGAAACATTTAAATCTTTTGTAATCAGTTCTCTTTGTTTCATTGACTGAAGCGAAAATAAATACGTCTTTATCAATTAAAGCTTATACAAGGCTATTAAAAAATAATGATCAAATAAATAGCATTACTTTGATATATAAAGTTATGATTAAAGAGATCGGTAGAAAGGCAGCAGTGAACAGTGAAAGGAGATTGTCACTACTTTAATGTATCCTTTTTTAATGCTACTAACTAACAGTGTGAAAGAAGTATTATTTATGTTGGTCGAGTAACTGGCTATTACGTGACTAATAATCTCTTGTAGATTACACATAAAAATGAATTGAATGAACGTTAGAAAGAACATTTCTCAGAACATGTGCTAGGTCTGTTTAAACTATCGTTAAACAATAAATCTAACTAGAGAATCTAAAGATTAAATAGACATTTAATATAGATTATTTATATTTATGTACCTACTAGCTGTCCCCCGCGACTTTGTCCGCGTGTTTTAGTTTCAACGTTTTTTCATTTTTGCGACATTTTTCATTTACGCTTCGCTCCTATTGGTCGTAGCGTGATGTTATATAGCCTATAGCCTTCCTCAATGAATGAGCTATCCAACACTGAAAGAATTTTTCAAATCGGACCAGTACTTCCTGAGATTAGCGCGTTCAAACAAACAAACAAACAAACAAACAAACTCTTCAGCTTTATAATATTATAAAGTATAGATAAATTGTGTAGAATAGTATAGAATACTAGCTGACTCAGAAAACGATGTTTTGCTAAGGCCACCCTCATCACGTAGGAGTATAAAAAATAGCCTATTCGTGCCCAAACTTATTCTCAGATCTATCAAACATACACATACATTTTATAAAGGTCAAGCCGTTTCAGAGGAGTTCGATAACAAACACTGTGACACGAGATTTTTAATTATTAGATTTATTTGTTTCTGTTCATACCTAACAATATTATAAAAGCGACAGTAATTCTGTCAACTGCTTGTCTATAGATCAAAATAAAAAAATAAAAAAGATTATCGTAAATATCTTAGAATAATCGTAAATTATTCTCATTTTATTTTCTTACTTTTTATAAAATTAAATCCAAATGCGTATTGAGTAAAAAATAGACATTATTAATTCGTCTTGTGAATTTTACAGAGGTCACTAAAAACAAACTATTTTAGATAAGTAAAAACTAGAAGCGGATTTACTTAACGGTAGCATGTAATTTGATTATATAAAATCGATTATCTATTGTAAGAATAAATTGTCTATAGAAATAAATAAAAAAATACTAATTCTTTTTATTTTAGATATTATTTAAGCAATTTGCTTGGGTGATTGAAGCGAAAAACTTATTTAGACTAGATTGTAGTTCTCGTCACTCGGTTTCTCAATGATGATGACAAAACAACATTGTTATTTTGAGGTTGAATTACTTAAACACCATTCCTTTATGTTCGTTAATGAATTTATAGTATGTTGTCACACAGCTGAACAAACATTACAAAGAGTTCCTACTACTTTTTCTATTCTCTTAAAAACACGTGAACAACGCTGATCCAATCGCTCAAATGTAGGGCAGTGACGTCCAAATCACGTGACTTATCAAAACGAAATGTCATTTCCATACATTCAATGTAATTTAAGCGATTTCTATCATCGTTAACGCTTTTAGAAATGTAACTTGTCTAGGGGATCTTGTCCTTTATAAAAATGATTCTTAGGTATTTAAATTCTTAAATACTAACATTTTAGTTCGTACATTCATAACATAATTGTAAAAAATGAGTATCAGAGTGTATCTCTCTTGATATAAGACACGAAATTACTGCACAATATTCACCTAATTCGGTAAAAAAATAAACAGTAAAAAACGTGAGTTTTAATAACGTATTTTTTCTTGTACTTATCCGGTGTGCTCCGGGATCGAACTGTATTAAAAATACGGTAAATGTAATACAATAACACTTTGTACCGTTCGTACGACTCAATTTACGAAATTTAAGCTTAGAAAAGGTTACTTCCAAAGTGATTGTGGAAGTTGTTTTTCAGTATTTTTACTTCTCCGACTTTGTAATTAAAGCGGTTATTCAGAGTAAATTGACTATTAAGGTCGTTTCTTAAGCTGTTTCGCTTCTTTTGTTTTAAATAATCCTTCTGTTATTGCGAAATCTGGTGTTTGATTACGTTTAATGAGTTTAATGGTCTGTCTAGGTGCGAAGCTCTTTTTGGTGTATAATTGTTACGCATTGTTCTAATCTACTAAATATTTATTTTAATTAATTTCTAATTGCGAGTCATTTTCACAGACTTTGATATTACATTCTGTTCAACGATTTGTGAATTATTTCTTTACAAATACTAACGAACTGTTTTGTTTGTCTATAGGTGTGTTTGCTGCTGGCAGTTGCCTCTTGCAAGGCCGGGTATGAAGGAGGCTACTCCAACGAAGTAGCTGGAGACGGTGGTAATGAAGGTCACTCAGGATACGACTTCTCTGGTCAATTAAACGGGGGAGGAGATTTCTCAGGGGGTCAAGGACATAACTTGGCGCAATTTAGCGGACACGGCTCCGAGACTAGCGGTGCTGGTCATGACTTCTCTGGCGGCCAAGGTCAAACCATTGCCTTAGCCCAAGGACATGGCTTCGGAGGTGGTCAAGATTTTGGTGGACATCAAGGCTTTGGCGGTGGCCAAGATTTCGGTGGTCATCAAGCTTTAGGAGGTCAAGACTTTGGTGGCCATTCTTTTGCTGGTGGATTCGGAGGTCAAGCCCAATTCGCTGCCCACGATGGAGGACACCAAGGCGGTCAGGATTTCGGCGGAGACTCTTACCTCCAAGCCGCTCACGACTCCGGTCATCAGGGCCAGGGAGATTCCGGATCTCACGACGGTGGACACGGATTTGGTCCCCAAGCCTTCACTCTTGAAGACGCCAGCCACGAATACGGCCACGGAGGCGGCGATGATTTCGGTTCTCACGCCATCCCTGTAGGCACACACGTTGACGAAGAACACCCAGTCGAAATACCCCATTACAAACATGTTACCTACCAAATCCCTAAGACCGTCCACATTAACGTGCCCAAACCTATTCTTATTGGTGTACCTCAGCCTTACCCCGTAAAGGTTCCAGTAAACAAGCCTGTAGCTGTTCCCGTTGAAACTGAGATTAACATTCCTATTGAGAAGGTTGTGCCTTACCCTGTGGTTAAGCACGTTCCTTACCCCGTTGAGAAGCACGTGCCAATTAGGGTTGAGAAGACCGTCACAGTGCACGTGCCTCAGCCTTACCCTGTCAAGATCCCTGTGTACAAAACCATTCACCACCATAAGGAACATTAAGGAGTTGATGGGAATTAGTTCTTTGAGAGAAATAATTACATGTTAAAATTCCAATGCCATCTATTATCCCAAAAGGTTTTCTTCTTTTTTTAAGAATCTAATGTCAGTTTTATTTTTGAGATTTAAAACGGTGTTGTTATTTTTGTCAAAGAATTGTTTTAGGAGTGCCTTGTAAATAATTTGTTGTTTAATTTTAAGTCATTTTCAACTGTCTCCATGTTGTAGTTGATTTATTTATTGAGTGTTGTTGTTTTTGTTATAATTGTTGTTGTTGTATGATGTTGATTATATACGATTGTTAAACATTTAATTTGTTGTTTTTGTATTAATTTGATTATGACCGAAATACTTCGATCTTTTGCTATTTGTAAGTCTAAGTTCGCAATTCCAGCTACCCTAGTGAAGTTATTAATATTATTTGCCTAGTTGCGTTTTTATAGTAGTCATTCTCACAAACGAAAGTAAGATCTATACAGTTACACTTATTTATGATTATACTATATTTACGCAAGTCTTGGGAAAATACCTCAAGCTAATGTCGTTTAACATTATACAGACAGAATATAATTTACACAAGCTCTCAGTTTTCTAACTAATATTTGACGATAGCACAAAGTTATATGCAGAATAAACTAGCATGAAGAATCTCAAAAACAGGTCGTTAAAACCATTATAAATACACAATTACTTATATACCATTCGTTCGAATAAAACACTTTTACGTTTATTTAATGGCAGTTACCTTCATCTCCTGTTCGTTCATGTTTATTATTTATTCATTATTTGTTCGTCTGTCAACATGTTTACGGAATAAACAGATTTATTTTATCAGAACTCGTTTATTAATAATGGCTTACATAATATGATTATATAAGTTATTGCTACGTTAGGTAGGTTATATTATTACATTATCTCTAAAGTATGTAGTAATGGAGGTAAATATTTATTTATACTAATAAGATAATGTAATATAATATCTTGGGACAACTCACATACGGCCATCAGTTCCCAAACTAGGCAGAGCCCGTATTGTAGCAACTAGACAACTGATAAATATACCTATTTGAAATACATACATATAATAAGCCTATAAGTGTCCCACTGCTGGCACAGGCCTCTTCTCAAATAGAGAAGGAACGAGCATTGATCACCACGCTTGCTCATTGCGGGTTGGCGATAAAGATTCTAATTTTTAAAATCCAGGTTTTTTTATGTCTTCTGTATTCCCTTGTCGATTGTCAATGGTTTCTTAGAATAATGAAGAAAATAGGCCTGCAATGGTTTTGAATCTGCAACCTTGTGCACACAAAGTCACCATGACGTAAATACACATAATTATATATTATAGATATTACTCTCAAAATTAACTTAATTATTATAAGCAAATATATTTATTTTATTTTTGCAGGCTTATAAGATTCACTCGTTTAAGCTAGTTTCAAATTAAAATATTTTTCTAATTAAGATGTGGATAACGTTGTGATTTACACATTTATACATTAGTATCTGTAATATTTATTATTACATAATGTGTATCTGTTTGTTTTCCGAAATAAATAAATTACAAATATTATAAAGACAACAGTAATTGTCTAGGTAGGCTAATTGTTGCCGTGATTATGACCATAAAATCCTGTGACCATCAAGTCTCTCCATGATAAAACCTATCCTTTGAAAATCTTGCCAGTAAAAACAATTTTTTTTTTGTTTGCCATATTTTGTTGTTTTCAGTTAAAAAATAAACTAACTCTTTATCTTTATTTTAAAAGCATTGATTTATTATCTAGGATCCTGAGCTTAACCACCAAAAACAGGATATAAACTATAGCGTCAATATGCCACCTTACTTTAACAATATAAAATCGATTACAAGCCACAGGACCCTAAACATACGGATACAAAGTTTGCCAATAGCCAACATGAGCAACTGAAAGCTAATAAAATTATATCAAGATGCCAAGTACAAGCCAACAACAGCCAAGTACAGCCAAGTGTGGGACGCGTAATGCCATGGCAAAGACTGAACAGCGCGAGAAAATTAATTTCGCGGCGTGAGGCGAGATATTTTATTATTGCCTCTTAGGTGACATAGATGTTTGTGAATGGAAGTGGCTATTTTAACATAATTATATTTAATATTATATAATAACAGTTACATTAATATAATAAAGATAAATAGATTTTTGGTTTTTTGGTTGAACGCATTAATCTCTGAAACTACCAATCAGATTTAAAAAACAAATTTTCATTTGGTAACCCAATTCCAGAGGAAGATTATGGGCTATTTGATCATCACGATACTTGCTTTGGGAGAAAAGGCACAGTTAGTTATTCTATGAAGCTGTTGAGCTACGATTTCCTTCCATGTTAGTAAATCTATACTAATATTATAAAACTGAAGAGTTTGTTTGTTTGTTTGTTTATTTGTTTGTTTGAACGCGCTAATCTCAGGAACTACTGGTTCGATTTTAAAAAATCTTTTTGTATTGGATAGTCCGTTTATTGAGGAAGGCTATAGGCTATATAAAATCACGCTACGACCAATAGGAGCGGAGCATAAATGAAAAATGTTGCAAAAATGAAAAACCGTTGAAACTAAAACACGCGAACAAAGTCGCGGGGGACAGCTAGTGCTATAATAAAATCTTTCTCAAATCTCATCTAGCTTTAGTATATGTCTGTCCTTGTTTCACAGGTTCCTGAGACATCTGACAGCAAGGAGGATAGCCTCATAATGATGTCTTGTATAAAGTCTTTGTAATACTGAACGCGGGTTTTAAGAAAATCTATTGGACTTTTTCAGGGGATTTTGTGAGTACCTACTGTGGGTAATAAATTTTTTATCACAAAGTAAACCGTTTATATTGTGTAACTGAATAACCATCATTTGGTTATTGTGAAGTTATATAGAAAACTGCAGCCTGTAAATTTATTTTATTTGTGTTTAAGATATATAGTGTTACCAAAAAGTGATATTAAAAATATTATATAATATGATTACACCCTGTTATAGAATCAATAACCAAAATTTTAACTCAAAATAGGTTAATTAAATAATTGATATTCAATTTTTCGCATCAATTATTTATTCGATACCAAAAATCATAACAAACGGGTCAATTTCATATTACGTCACTCACTAAATGTTAAGATACAATGCTTCAGCAGTCTGGTTTTGATTTTAGGTGTTGTATAATTAATGCAAAAAATTATTGTATGCATAAATCAATTAACTCATTTTGAGCTGAAATTTTGTAAACTGACACTATACCAGATGTACTCTTCATCCGTTTTTGATTGATATACCCCTTCGGTAACACCCTGTATATCGCTTAGTTTCAAATACTTATGCTAAAAACCACAGACGCCTTTTATCTATACTATATACTATATATCTATACTAATATTATAAAGCTGAAGAGTTTGTTTGTTTGTTTGTTTGTTTGTTTGTTTGAACGCGCTAATCTCAGGAACTACTGGTTCGAATTGAAAAATTCTTTTTGTATTGGATAGTCCGTTTATTGAGGAAGGCTATAGGCTATATAACATCACGCTACGACCAATAGGAGCGGAGCATAAATGAAAAATGTTGCAAAAATGAAAAACCGGTGAAACTAAAACACGCGAACAAAGTCGCGGGGGACAGCTAGTACTTATATGTTTATGGGGATAATAAACACCTAATAATCAAATTAAGATGAATTTATTAGTTTAACATTCGATAAATACAATATTGTATTATGCATACAGTAGCATAATTAAAAAATATAGTAAATATAACCAACTATAGTCTATATTCTATAATGTAATTATGTAATACCCATTAAACACACAGACAAAAGAATATTAAAAAAACGAAACCTTTGCTAAATCTTCGGATGTTAATTACCCATCACAACCGCTCGGTCAAAGGGAGGCTTAAAACCACTAACCCTATCGTGACACGGATCCCGCAGACCGCGGCTTTACGGTCTGAATACAGATCCGGATGTGGATGCGGATATCACCCCGCTCCCGCTCCGCTTATCGTATGACAAAATCCTAATTCTTATTAGACTTTCTACTTAGTTACATTTGTTGGACATGTCGTCGCAAGAGTTATTGTTGCTAGGGTTATAATGTAACTTACATAAACTTTAATGCAGCTTAATAAATACTCTATTAAAATAATAAAACAATTTGTGGTACTAATTACCATGTTATTGTAAAATGAAATTTATCTATAACTAGATGAACTTCGTACCGCCTAACAGTCGATACTTTATTTAAAAATTTAAAATTTTTTAAATTTTTCTCTCCGTATGAACCATCGGCTCAGCAAAATCGGTTCAGCTGCTCTCGAGATTTGCGCTTAGCAACACATTCAGCGATTCATTTTTATATCTATATAATAATATTGGTATGTATGTATTTAGTAATATATAAGTATGTATAAAAATATAAATATTGTATATAAAATATAAATATAATAATACAAAATATTGTATTATTATATTCATTTTTAGTATAATTAACAAAATGAATAAAAATTTATTTTAAATCGTATTTCATGCGTAAAAGAACTTATTTTAATTTTTTTTTAATATTTATATCATAAATAGTCTCTTAATTGATAAGCAACGCGTGTTTTAAAAAATAAGATGGCGATAGGGAAGAAATTGGGAAAATACCGATTACTATTTATGTAATAAGTTCCAATAACGTTAATAAGTAAATATTGGTTGAGAATTAAGTGCTCGTATACACTGATAAAAAGCTAGGATCGAACCCGTAGCACTTCGCACAGTGGTACCTAGTTAAAGCTAAACTAAAGTTAATCCTGTTAGAGAAATGTTACTACACTATTAAAGAATTTATGGAAGATACATTTAAACGAATTTAGACTTATGTTACAATAAATATTTAATTTAAACAAATGTAAAAGTTATTACTGCCTTATAATATGTTTATTAGTTTTTAAGTCTTGCAGCACACTTACAAGGTCTTTGTATGTAATTTTGCTTATATTGTTATTTTTTATCTATATTTGTAAATTACTACATTGTGTACAATAAATAATAAAAAAAAATTGTTGGCAGTGTGACCTTTATTTACCGTTTTTTTTTTATTCTTTTACATATTAACTTTCACAAGTAGTGAACAACAAACAACATTCTATCTATTCATTTAAATGTACTAACATACAAAACGGATAATGTAACAGTGTCTCCTAAAGGTGTATAAGTAGACCATTGTGTAAACAACTTTCTACATATTAATAAACTTAGGAGTATTTACTTAAACTAAGCGACGCCTTCTGTTACGTCCGACAGGCGATAGGTCAAGATCTGTCTCATCGACTAAAATAAATATTTCTCAGTAAATGGTTTATTAATATTTTAGACATCACATTTATCTATACTTAATATATAAAGCTGAAGAGTTTGTTTGTTTGTTTGTTTGTTTGAACTCGCTAATCTCTGAAACTACTGGTCCGATTTAAAAATTCTTTCAGTGTTGGGTAGCCCATTTATTGAGGAAGGCTATAAGCTATATAACATTACGCTGCGACCAAAAGGAGCTGAGCATAAATGAAAATGTTACAAAAATTAAAAACCGTTGAAACTAAAACACGCGAACAAATTCGCGGGGGACAGCTAATTAATATATATATGTATATATATATGTTTACTTAGTGACAGCCTAATATTTACATGATTAATTGCATTCTGCAGCATTTTTCATTTTAGTATGGTTGTTTAAAATGTTATAAAAAATATGCAATACAATAAAAAGTCAGTTGTTTTTTTTTATTTCCTGCAATTTTTTTGGACGGCGATAGGCGCTTCAATGCTAAACTCGCCAGAGACACATTTTGTTGCCCAGTGTATAAATTGCCTATTGGTTACAAGTGATTTCTTATTATAGACTAGCTGTGCCCGCGACTTCGTTCGCGTGGATGTCGAAACTTATCAATGAGTTTTTTGTGTAAAGTGCTATTTGTGTAGAACGTTATGGAGCATACCGGTATTAATACTTTTGGGCCTTCTCTTGTGGCTAATTACAATAGAAAACCAATTGTGTCTCATTAGCGGTGATTAAGAGGGTAAATGATATCTTTGCTCGAAGCATCGCTCGCGTTCTGTAGATTTCTACTTTGGTGCCTTTTTAGCAGGATATCCAATAGCGAAGCTGACGTTCATTACAACGAATGCTCACAAAGATAATAGTAACGACAGATAGTCACCGTACGACATTAATTGAGAGCTTCAGTATACACGACATTGTCAGTGAGCCCGTCCGGAATATGAACATAAAGGTTTCTTGGACTGCTCACACGGGACAGAGCGACGTAAAGCTGAGCTGATGTGAAAAACAACTCACGGTAAGATCGACGCCAGCAACGCCTAGAGTCTGACCTTGTGCCTTATTTATTGTCATGGCGTAACATAAACCTTTTGGAAACTGTACTCTCTTAAACTGGAAAGGAAAATTTTTCGGAATCAAAGGAATTCTAGGAAGCAAAACACTTTCCCCGGCACCACAACCGTTTAAAATTTCTGCCTCAATTATGTTAGGTTGTAGATTTACGACTTTTAATCGAGTACCATTGCACAGTTTAGGAGGACTTAAATTACACCGATTTTTAACTTAATTGTATGTTAGGGAAGTCCAGGAACATTTAATGAATTCAAAAATTCTATTGGATAAATTAGTGGATTCTTCTTGATCAAATCATTCTGTTGATAGAGATATACTCTCGACTTCTCCTTGAATAAGCGACAGTATTTCATTATTTATTGCACATGCTTGATCATTTCGAGGAGTTAAAATAGACCTTTTACATAACCAAGTATTGTGCTGATGTGTTATATTACTTATGTCGCCGTACACTGAAAATATTAGCTCCTGCACGGACGAAACCGTACAACATAATCTATCATTTAAAAGCAATTTTCCTTCATCATTCGGATAAGTTCCGTCGCCTATTTTTAATTATAAATCAGAAAAATGCTGTGCATGTGGGTCATCTCCAAGTCTCACCCGCATATATTTTGTTAAATGCATGGATACAATATGAGGCCATAAACTTGACCTTTTTAGGCAAGCTCTGATATCGTCAGCTCGCCCAATTTGCCTAAAATCACCACAAAAACTACTGTAATACCACCCATGGGTTGGTCAATGAGCCTGATGTCTCTCAGAGTCCTACTACCTAAGAGTAAGTACTAAAAATAACCTACGTTACACACTACTACTACCTATACTTAAAATCTATACGGTCTACGCCTTATTAAAAAACCTAAGTACCTACCTAGTTAAAAAAAACTCAATAACAGAAAATAAAACACCTACCGATAACAAATCTAAACCCAATAAATAAGCAAAATCCCTAAAAACTTATATCTGTAATGACTAATCTTACCTAACAGTATTATAAAATAACCTACAGTCACACATAAAATAACGTACACTATCAAATATACTACATATATATACTTTAAAATTAAAATCTATGCCTACGACTTATAAAAATAAACCTAAATAACTCTAACTTAAACTGTACTTAATAAAAACTAAAAGGAATAAAAAGGTCGCGCTGAAAAGCACGGTTTAGAGTTGCAAGTATTTAAAACATACAATTTATAGAATGCTAATAAGACCGAACGCTCGCCACTCGACACGTCCGTTCAAATCAAAGTTCAAAAAATGTATGATGCACGCGCGTTTTTGGAAGCGGTCTACTGCAGTTAGCCTGAGCGCAGGCTTTGACTGCTTCACCGGACTTTTATGATGCAGGCTTTTTTTTTTTTTTTTTTGCAAAACGTCTACTGCAGTTAGCCCGAGCGCAGGCTTTGACTGCTTCACCGGACTTTTAATGCACGCGCGCTCAGAGGCCGTTCTTATATACGGTAGCGATCCATGGCCGCCGCGCGCCACGCGTGTGCTGCGAACGGTGCAAGCAAAATTCAACCTACGGCACTACTTTTTTTTTTTTTTGAAGAGATTTACGCAGTTAGCCTGAGCGCAGGCTTTGACTGCTTCACCGGACTTTAATTCGGCACTTCATTTACAGCATAAATTGGGGCGCAGCGCCAACTGAACTCTACTGCGGCCGGGCGACGTAACCTACGACAAACTTATTATTTGCGGTTGGTACAGTAATCGGGTCTAGGGATCGAACCGCAAAATTAAGTTTGTTTTATATTGTATATACTTTTCCGGGATAAAAAGTACCCAGTCAGGTGCCCAGAATATTAAAGAATAAGTATACCAACTTTCATGGTAATCGAACCGGTAGTTTTTGCGTGATGGCTGAACAAACAGACAGACAGACTGACAGACAAAAATTTTTTTAATCACATTTTTGGGTTCGGTCTCGTTCTAGTAACACCCCCTGCCATTTATTTTTTTAATATTTTCAATGTACAGAATTTTCACTTCTACAGATTTATTATATGTATAGATTTAATTAACCTAACTCTCAAAAATCTGAAATTTGTCTTACTCAAATTGATTTAAGGGATTCCTTAGAATCGATATAAGTATGCCATATGTCAGAAGTCCGGGAGTTCATTTAGTTAAATCGATAATAAGAAATCCCTTAAACAACTCCTTAAGAAATCCATTAACGTCTCTTAGTACGGCAGTAAGCCATATATCAAACGATTAATCTATAAATGATATTCCTAGCTATTATCCATATAGAACAGCGTAGTTTTATTCTTTCAAAGTGACTCAACAGCGACGGTCTCGTTTGCATTATTATATCAAGCTTAAAGACATGTTTTGTCTTACCAGACGTGCAGTGCAGGCCAATAAAAAGGATACGCCGTAACAAATACTAACAAAAAAACAAAATATATCTATTTTGAAAGATGGTTATAATAAAAATAATTATAATAAATTTTATGATAAAATATCTGGTACACGAAAAACAAATTTATTACAATAATTTTAGGAATACTGTTCTGAATAATAATTACGCTATCTCACGAATTTGTTCGAGGACCGATGGCTGTAGGAGCAAACGAGTCCTTGAGTTAGGATCGCGAATATGCAAACGCAGCGTTAGATCCCCTCCTATGGCCCCCCAGCCCGATAGACCGATGCCCTGAAAAAGCTAGCTGGATCGGACTGGATGCGGAAGGTGGAGGGCCGGGTGTTGTGGCGTAACTTGGGAGAGGGCTTTGTCCAGCAGTAGACCGCGATAGGCTGAGTTGAATAACTGATTGAAGCCTGAAACTCGACGACCTCCGTGGACGAGTAGCGTACACACCGGTTTTCAAGGTGTCGCTAGCTCTGAGATCCCGGGTTCGATCCCCAGACAGGTCAATGTCGAAAAAACACTTTTCTACAAGGTCTCGGGTCTAGGTGTATGTGGTGCCTCCGTTGTCTCTGATTCCATAACACAAATGCTATAGCTACTTACTTTGGGTTCAATAGCAATGTATGTGATGTTGCCCACATTTATTTATTATATTTATTTAAACTTCTACCCAATTTTATGCAGTACAACTAAAAGATGTTGATTAAAATTTTATTTTTGTTCAGCAAATCATGTTTCAGAGAGAGTTTGCCAATAATTCTGTCCTCGAGTGTAACAAACACGTGTGCATTCAATAGAATAAAGCAACAACTGTAACTAGTTAGCGAACATTTGACGTTATAGTCGCATATTCATTGTTTTGTTCATACAAAGCGAGATGACGTGTTCATTACAAGTAGTAGATTGCCATACTGAGTAAAAGTTGCTGTTTTTAACGCCAGCGTTCATTCTGGCTTTTAAAACGAGACAATCGTTTGTAAGTTAAAGACATATTATACAAAATTAAATACATTTATAAATGTTAAGTTATTTAATACTACTATTTAGTACCTATATTTAAATTTAAATAAAAATATTTTTATAATAAATTTTGAGAAACATTTTTGTGTGCTCCTTTTTTTGGCACGTATTGTTTTTAATACCTAAATGTGATTAGACTATGTTAATAAAAAAGGATAGGAGATAGTTTTTTCACATTCAGAAAAAAAATCTGCATGTATGTCTGTTACCATACTATTGAATTGAAATTTTTAATCCTAAGACCGATCCGAAGACCTACATCCATTATGGATGTTACCTAAAATAACTATTTGAAAATTTATTATTTGAAAATGCTAATACCATTGTGAAGAAACTTTTCAATATAAAATAGAGGAACACCGAGTTAGTTCATATTCTTTACCGCTTGAACGTTTGCCAATAAATAGAATGCCATTTTACCACATACGTGCACTTGGTTGGTCACAGATTATAGAAGAAAGTTGGATATGACTGTTTAAATGATGATGAGATAAGTACCTTACTCTTTAATAAATTTTCATTACCTAATGAAAAAAAAACACCTATAGTTTTTAAATGAAAATTCTAGTAATTTTATTAAAAATATAAGTGTAAATTTTGTTTTAGTTACTGTTATAATACATAGTTTATTATTTAATAAGTTAGATTAAGCTAAAATTACTATATTTGTATACGCCGTAAAGGCAAAACATGACTGGTTTTTATTTTTAATTTTTATGTATAATATCTTGCATGCCCTGTGTATGTTAGCTCATGTTTTGAACAAATAAATAATCTTGTCTCTTGTATAGAAGAAACTAACTGAAATCTTGACAGTATTTTTTTTGTACTGTGTGTTCTTTGTGTGCCTGCTAAATGAATTTAACATTATGTTATTATGTATTATTTCAATTAAAATTTATTCAAGAGTAACACCCAGGTCGTGAAAAGAGAGAGAATAAAATATCATAATAATTTATTTTTAATTTAGGAAAAACAATTGTCTGTCGGTAAGACATAAATACATACAGATGTACCTACGTGCTTTGGACACGAACTATTACTTTAACTTGGCATAATATTTGGTCTTCCACGTTTCGCATCAGACCGTTTTAGGTACAGTTTTCAGATCGTAATATAACAAAACATATAATTATAATTATTAATAAATAGTTTCCTCACGATGCTTTTTTTCACCGATTGTCAGTGGTATCTTAGAATAATTAAGAAAGTACATATAACTTTGAAAATGTTACGTTTTTACATTTTTCGATTTTATTTTTTATTTTTTTTTAAGATTACTAGTGATTTGTAGGTGGAATTCACATTACTAGCAATCTTGTTAACCCCTCCAACTAAGCTAAATATGCTTATGTCTGGAGTGGGTTCACGACAATAGTGCAATGGGTGGGATTCGAACCTGCGTCCTCTCGATCAAAAGTCTGGCACCCTAACCATTTGGCTATTGCCGCTTCAACTTGCCTCAATTGGGTTTGAACCACACAAATCCGTCCATTTAACCACGTCAATAATACCGCATCCACAGTAAATGGGTATGGCAATAGGTTGAACGTTATAACTGGCTGAACAAGTTGCTGAACGTTCGTGGCTTTGTATTATATTCATTGCAGCATCGATGACAATACGAACGCTACGGCTATGCGCTGGGAACTCATGTTTTACTAGTTATTGCTTGTTAATGCTTTTATTAGGAGTTTTATCTATGTCGGAAAACGAAGTCGGAGGAAAAGGAATAAAGAATATAAGAGAGTGAAATGGAATCTCAAAAGCATAGAACTATTTTATTGTGGAAGAGAGAATAGGAATATACAGAGAAGATAAACAACCTTCATATTAATTGAAAAGCCACTAAAAGAAAATGAATCCATGCATGTTAAAGTTGCAATAAAGACAGGCTGAATTAAATTGCAGTAGAAATTAAACCGAATAAATAAAAGCCAAAAATACTAATCAATCTTAAGACCGGTTTATTGGATGCCATGATTTAAATAACAGTAAGTATAGAGTCAACGTTGTAACTAATTACATTCTACTAAGATGAAACGAGTTGTAAAAAAAAATATGGAATAATTACGTTTAATAAAAAATATAGATAAGTACATAATAATTATTATTATAAATTTTAAAGTATCTCTTTCTGTCTGTAACGTTTTCACGGCTAAACCACTAAATCGATTTAGATAAAACTTAGTATGGGGTAAGCTACGGGCAACAGCTAGTTTTTAATTATTTCATTCTTCACAGTTACAACTTTTACCACTTTGATTAATTTAGCCTCTGCTATTTAGCTAATATATACATATATGCCGTATATACATATTATACGTTATAAATAGCAACAAAAACAAAAACACAACGTAATGCTATCCAACAATTTACCCTAAACTGCTACATAAAAAAAACGAACACATTTAACAACAAAAAAATAAGGTTATACAAGACAATAAATTTCCTGGCCGCATATAAAAAATATAATGTTCTACACATGTAAGTACAAATACAGGAAAAAGAAGGAAATTCGCACCTTTTTTTTCGCTTCCCAAATAAGTATTCTTAGTTTAATTTACTGGTGGCCTATGAGGAAGGAAGAATAATAAACAAAAGGCATATTTAGTGATGGGACACAGTTGCGTTACATTGTTTATCCGGCTTTTTAGGGCTGATTTTTCCAACGCCCAATTTTATCCGATGAATAATTTAGAATTTTTGACAGTTCTTCCATAAAAATCTGTCAAATGTCAATTTTATTCCACACATAATAATTATCTGGCGTTGGTAAAATTAGCCCTTAATCGATTATTAAACTCTTGTTTTTTTTTTCTGTCTATTATTTGGAAACTGTGTTGAAAATGCATTATTTGATATTGTTATGTAACATGCGAATTAGATTCTGTTTTTACGAAATAACTGGCTGAGTAAGATCTCAAGTTGTAAATAAATTTTTATTGAATGGAATGTTCAATTGTAAGGCTTAGTTAAAAATAAGTGAGTAAGGTACTAAATTTCAATCGATTTCGCTCCTAAGAAATTCGAGTGATTTCGTTATTAGATTTTGAAGTTAAAAAATTGTGAAGGACAAAATTGTAATCGATTTTATTTCAGCTTTTAAAATATTCTAATTAAAATTGGAAAATGATATGAACAATGTGGATATACTGTAATCATTATTGTCTATTTTTTTTTAATATTTGATTCTGATATATTTTAAATACGTACAAGTGAAGTGTTTTTTTTGTTTTTATACCTTTTCCTTCAAATAACCAAAGACTCATTGGTTGTTCTACAGCAAAGCAAGCATATTAAAAAAACTAGCAACAAGTAAAATATTACAGTTATTTTAAAAAAGACGGAAGCAATCACCACTGATATTCAGAGAATGGCAAAACTTAAACACAACAATACTCCATTGATTTCCTTTTATTATCATTCACTTTAAATCAACCCAATTTAAATCGAATCATACAGTATACACTCAACTCGATTACGCAACCAAACAAAAAATAATCGAATAACTCGACTACAATGTAGTTACATCACTAGAGCAACTCTGTGGTTAAAATGTAATACTTTATTAGCGTAATTAGGCAAGAAATATCATTTATACTGCATGGGGCTGTCAGTGACGTCTTGTTTTGGTGTAATTTTGTTCGCACAATGGAATGAGAGTGACGATAGCGGAAAGAGAAATGAGATGAATTTTGGAGTAATTTTGAGGAAGAAATTATATTATCGTTGTGGTGGTAAAATGTCAAAAAGAAGATGGAAATTGTAACAGTCAGTACCGTTTTGTAGGTCACTGTACTCGTTCATAGTATTTGTTAAATAAAAAAAAAACCGGACAAGTGCGCACGAAGGGTTCCGTCCATTATCTACAAAAACGAAAAAATACCTCCTTAAATATTTGTTTTATATTAATTTGATTATTTATTTTTCAAGTGATTATATAACTTAGTTTTTTGTGAATATTTCAATCGTGAAATTTGAAATATTTCAGACAGGCAAAGCCTGCGCTCAATCTATGATCACCTTAAGAACGAAACAGACCTAATCCACTCCGCACACCACATGTTCCACCTTCATTTGAGAGTCCTTAAATAGATTATTTTGTGAACAATGCTGTAGTGTTTGCTGATGAGTTATCCCTAATCACTGGACAGTCAGGCAACATCGCTCAAAGGATGTTCCGTACACACCAATTATTAGCCACGCTGGCTACAGCTTTGAATTGTCGCCTTTGAGACACAATACAGGTATAAATGCAGAAGGTTGACTTTGATCTATGCACGAATTATAATTAGATACGTTAATGTAAAATTTATCGGTCACTTTGGACAAGTCACTTGTATCGGTCACAAACAGCCGCTGTTTTTTAATGTTATCTACTGTTTCAAAAATTATAGCCCTATTTTAGTTTTACAGAAATATTGATTCCGATATAAATAAAAGTAGCAATACTTTGACTACATATACGTAATTATTGTCATTGTCTTACGAGTACAAAAAACCTTACCAATTATTTAATAATAATTCTAGCTTAGAGTAAAAATAAGTAAACTATAGAGTGCGCCAAACAGAGTATGAACTGCGAGCATCAGTAACAACAAGCGTCGTCGTAAAATTAGTGTCAAAACAGAGCGCGCCAATTAATTAATATCATCTCAAAACTTAATATTAGACTAATAATTTTGGAACCATCAATATTTTCGTATACACGTCTCTCGTCACACAGAAATTCATTTAAATCAGTAAACGAGCATAGTATTTACAGCTAAAATTTGCTTATGTTTGGCACAACGGGCTACTAGCGATGCGCGCACTCTATGCTTGCTTATGTATACTCTAAAGGGTTTGAGAGTTGGGTTGATGAAGCAAATCTATATATATAAAAATGAATCCCTATTTCCCTTGGTCACGCCATCACGCGTGAACGGCTTGACCGATTTCACTAATTATTTTTTTGTTGTGTTTGTTATTGTCAGGAGAAAGACCTTATGAAAAAAAAAAAAGAAAATCAAACTCATAATACGAAAAGTGACTAACTGAATGAGAAAATAGGTAGGTAGGTAGGGTGGATAGGTAGGGTGGATAGGTAGGGTAGGATAGGTAGGGTAGGTAGGGTAGGGTAGGTAGGGTATTGTAGGTAGGGTAGGGTAGGGTAGGTAGGGTAGGGCAGGTAGGGTAGGGTACGGTAGGTAGGGTAGGTAGGATAGGGTAGATAAGTATGGTACTTAGGTAGGGTAGGGTAGGTAGGTGAGGTATTTTTAATTTATAGGGCAAAAGAACGTTTGCCGGGTCAGCTAAATGTCAATAAAACTAGGACCCCTTTTCTCATAGAAAAATATGTTATCTACTAATTACGAAAAAAAAGTAGAAACTTCTGATTTTGTTTTGTTGTGTCAGATTTATGCATTGTCATTCTAATTTGTGACATGAATGATGTTTGTTTCCTAATAACTAGGTATGACACAGAAATACCAATCAATTATAAGCAACATTTGTCAAATGTACAATACGTTATTACAAAAAAACTCATACTTTTAAAGATATCTGCCAACATTTCATATAGATAAAAAAATAATAAAATAAAAAGACATTTATTGCTACTACATATTATTAAATAGTCTGAAGAATACAGTAGCAAAAGGAGATGGCTCAGCTAATGCTGTACAGGGTCGAGCACGACCCGTCACAGCCCTGGTTTTCAGCCATTCCTACTCCCTAAGTTGTAATGCGGGAGTTACAGGACGAGCTGGCTACACCACAGTAAAAAGAAGATAATGTGTCACCGCAGTAAAAAGAAGAATGAAAAAAGTAAAAACAAATAATTAGTGCTTCAATTCTTTGATCGTTCTCCGTTCAAATGTATTCAATTAAATATTTGCGTAAATAGGCGCGAATCGTATTCCTGCCACCTTCAACATTATACAATTAGTGTTCCCGCCGTCTATGCGCTGTTGCTAGGCAAAGCGCGCGGTGCTGGCTCGTACGTAACATGCGCAAATCACGAAGTGGCGCGAGTCAATCAGCGGCAGTAATTCGTATCTTTTTCAAATTATATTTCATTTTTTATAATTTTATTCGATTTTATTGTATAAATTCAATTCACTTTCATATTCGCGCGCCATCGTTGAACATCATTTTGCAAAAAGAGTAAGAAAGAAAGTCAATACACGTTTATAATACTTCTGATTTGCATTACTGAAGAAACACTACACATAAACATATACTAAAAAAGATTAACACTGAAGAACAACTAACCAAATAAAGAAGTAAGAAAAAAGATAAAGATAGCTAAAAGAGAACATCATCTGTTTATCTTTTACTGTGAGCAGTAAAAGTCAATTAATTTAATGTTCTTGCTTGCTAACAGACATTAGAGGTACCCTACTATCGTTTAGATGAGGTACTTAAGAAGAAATGTAAAGTGCATAAGCGTTTAAGCTTGTTTTTAGGGTTGCCGTATTTTTTAATATCTATTAAAAGAGTATAATAATATATAGATTTAATGTTAAAACATAATTTCTAAGTGTTCGTTTATAATTAGAAATAATTAGTTTTAATCCCACGATATTTTAGACTTAAATAAAATATATAGAATGCAAAAATAATTACCCTTCCTGTTGGCTTTGCCTTAATCGGGTTAAAATGGTTCCACATACATATAAATATATTCTACACTAGCTGTCCCCCGCGTCTTTGTCCGCGTGTTTTAGTTTCAACGGGTTTTAATTTTTGCAAATTTTTTTATGTATGCTCCGCTCGTTTTGGTCGTAGCGTTATGTTATATAACTTATAGCCTTCCTCAATAAATGGCTATCCAACACTGAACGATTTTTTCGAATCGGACAAGTAGTTCCTGAGATTAATGCGTTCAAACAAATAAACTCTTCAGCTTTATATATTAGTGAGTAAAGATTGATTAAGACGTAATTTTTCTTTTGATCAGTAAGTCGCGGACTTCTAGAATTACTTGGGTATAGTTTATTTTAATTAAAGAAGGATAATGCCATCTATTAGAGGCTTGTTATGCTTAATAGCTGCGGTAGACAGAATAATCAGTATTGAATATTAATTAGATTGCTATCTGATAGGCGATCCAATCAGGAGGAAACACTGATACTATTAGCTAAGAATTAACTTAATTTTTGAAGAAAAAATGAACGTTGCCTTACTATAAATAGAAAAAAAAGAGGGATAAGGAAGAGGCCTGTTCTCTTCTCTAGAATTCTTTTCCTTGGACTTTTAAACAAAGCTTTTAATCACTATTAATTAATAGTACTATAGTACCACTAAATAAGAATGTAGACAAATTGTTAGGAGTTTAAAAAGAGCGAGCTAAATAGGTCTTAATACTGCCTAAACAAATTACACCTTAAAAAAGCGTTTCACTTTGGAAAATACAAAGGTACATTAATAAAACAAATCTCGTTTTATCCACCCCAGTGCAGAATAATGAGGACTTAAACAAAAATATTCATGTCGTAGTACCTACATTTCGGTAGTTATTAAGTATATGCTATATTTTCTAAAATTACTTTAGTGTGATAAATTTAGTGATTAATGATTAAAGCAGTATACTATCGTAACACATGCGACTTCAGAAACGAATAATAAATAAGAAAACTCTGTGATTGATATAAGTTTTTTTTATTATTGAAAAAATGGTACTTTATGACTGTTTTTAAACTACTCAAATTAATTTTATTGCTAGTAACACGTTTTATTCATTAAAAGCTCTTCAATTATAAATGATTTTCAAAAGAGTAAACATCACTATACACTTTTTTGTGCAAAGGGTTGTATTCGTTCGTAGTTCAAATAAAACAGTCTCTAACTATTTATGAGACGTAGATTACTAATCACACTGTATGAAAAAATAAAACAAAAAAACCGGGTGAATGCTTTGCATCTACGTTAGTAACTACATTCTTTTTTTTTTAGTCAGCCGCAGTTTTGCCCCGAGGGACGCTTTTACTGCTTTACAGGACAAGATAATAAATTCTGTTGCAGTAAATTGGTTAGGGGGTACAATATACCTAGATACCTCAAAGAATAATTTAAGAAAAATTGCCGTCTAGAGATCACATCATAAATAATAAAAAAACCAACGGACGAACAAGACGAGCAGTCATTTGATTAATTAGCAAATTAGGTAATGTTGTCAATGTATATTTAAACTAGTGACCCCCTATGCACAGGTAGATAAAACATAAAATATGATTTTACACAAAAACCTTCAAAGACAAAGATAATTTATTTTCATAAACAGGTGTATATCAATAATCTATACTTAATATTATAAAGCTGAAGAGTTTGTTTGTTTGTTTGTTTGAACGCGCTAATCTCAGGAACTACTCGTTCGAATTGAATAATTCTTTTTGTGTTGGATAGTCCGTTTATTGAGGAAGGCTATAGGCTATATAACATCACGCTACGACCAATTAGGAGCGGAGCATAAATGAAAAATGTTGCAAAAATGAAAAACCGTTGAAACTAAAACACGCGAACAAAGTCGCGGGGGACAGCTAGTACATAATAATGCATATTGGAGGTGAGAATTAAAAAGATTAGATCAACATGTTTTTACCGTTTACTTGTATTATATAAAAGATAATAAAAAAAAATATAAAAAAAAATCCTTCCTTCCTCTTTATCGATTTGTGAAAAACATTTGAAATTCTGTTTTATAATTCTAAGTTTAAATCGTTCAGAAAGACATACAGTACATACATAAAAACGCGGCGAGGGAATTTGTTTTATAATATATATTTAGAAGATGTAATAAAATAGTTCTAAAATTAAATATAACATTAATTACTTTTTCTGTCATTGAAGTAAAACACCCTTAGATTATAAATATGTCTAGATAGAGTGTCGCTCTACAAAAGAACTAAAATAAACGCTGTGCGTGACAGCTACGTATTACTCTGGCGTAATGACATTCAATTTTACTATTGTACGTCATATAATGATACTTGTTTCTGAAAATTAGTCGCAAACAGTTTGCGACTATTTTTTTGACGCGTCTATTTCTTTGACAGCCCATATAGAAATATTTATAATCCAAGTAAAACACCGTTGTAATGTTTATTAAATTTTCTTAGATCTTAATAAATATCAGAGAGCCTAACGGTCTGATAATTCGTGGAAAATCCAAATATTTGTAAACAGTCGAAAAATTAACATCAAGGAAACAATTATAAGTATGAAAGTTAATTAACTTGACTTTCCGAGATCAGTAATGAGGATTAGTAAGCTCCCGTCTAACGATAAAGATATAATTAAGTGAGACAGATTAACTTATTTCGTTTTCCCTGCGCTTTACTACTTAAACGAGGGCTTTATCTTTTAATAAGTTTCTCTTTTTTTTGTTGGATGATATAGTATACAAAAAGAATCATTTAATCAAAATAGTCAACTGTAAAAATATTTTTGAAGTTTGTAGAGATATACTATGACCTCTCAGATTTACTGTTTGAATTTTTTTTTAAGAGTATTTGTATTTTTTTTTAAGTTTGAGGGTTTCACTTGCAAACGTATCATTTTATAGTCCACTAGCTGGTGCCCAGTGCACATCGCTTCACCTAAAATAATCTACAATTCGACCTATGGTTCAAAGGATGAAAATCACTGCCACCATCGCCACCTATCCGGCACTAGCGTAACTATGTTCGTCGGTGTGGTCATCTCGCCCTTTACATGTGTACAAAGTTTCATATCAATAGGGCTAACGGTTCTCGACTTATAGGTGAACATACATACACACATTACATTCTCTTTCATATACATAATATATAGGTTCTATTCTATAGTGTTTACTAGGCAACGATTTTGCGAAATAAACGGTTAAATCTTTTTATATGTATATTAATCTGTAGATAAAGAAAGTTTTGCAGATAAACCACACTGGCCAGTGTTTATATACAGAAAATGTCACAGAATTTTACAAAGTTAGAACAAAGGAAACTTTTTATGATTAACTTGATCGGAATTACAAAGTTTTTCTAAAATTATGTGTTGTGTAAAGCAACTTTGTATTAAATTATTTAATATTAAGCTTGTGTTGAAAATTTGATTTTGGGCTTCGAGCCTGTATATAAATTGTTGGTTGTACTCTCTAGGGGTATTAGGGAATATTAAATAGCGGGGGTTTAGGGGAAATCTGCTTCTATCTGACGAGAGCTTACTCTGAAACAGAAGAGATTTAAAGAAAACGACTTCTGGGTGACTTGATCAAATAATAGTACTATAGTCTATTTTTTAATTCGGATAGTAATTTGGCAAGTGCAAATGTCAAACTTCAAAATTATGTGGCCAGCTTTTTGAATATAGTGCTGTCTCTGAGTTCGATTTATGAATACGGGAATTTTGAATAATAAATCCATTGAATAAAGTCGTTGTTGAGTTGTAGTTATAAAAAAACATGCAACACTCAAAATTTCAAATTACAATCTATACTAATATTATAAAGCTGAAGAGTTTGTTTGTTTGTTTGTTTGTTTGTTTGTTTGAACGCGCTAATCTCAGGAACTACTGGTTCGAATTGAAAAATTCTTTTTGTATTGGATAGTCCGTCTATTGAGGAAGGCTATAGGCTATATAACATCACGCTACGAGCAATAAGAGCGGAGCATAGATGAAAAATGTTGCAAAAATGAAAAACCGTTGAAACTAAAACACGCGAACAAAGTCGCGGGGGACAGCTAGTCTCTAATAAAAAAATAGACTATAGCGGTATCACTAAAATTCAAATCACTTGTATGGACTCAAACTCAGAACCAATCTTCGTGGGATATCAATAAATATCAATGTTTGCCCCATGTGTGTTGTCTAACTTACAATTCGTTGCACAGTGTGAGCTGCTGGCGTGTTAGTTTTTTTTTTCATTATGGGATAGATGACATTTTTTAGGGTTCCGTACCTCAAAAGGTAAAAACGGAACCCTTATAGGATCACTTTGTTGTCCGTCTGTCTGTCTGTCTGTCTGTCTGTCTGTCTGTCAAGACCTTTTTTCTCAGGAACGCGTGGAGGTATCAAGCTGAAATTCATATCAAATACTCAAGTCTATGGTCTCTTGGAGCTGTGAAAAAATCAAACTTCTAAGTCAACGCGATCAAAAGATACTCCCGTTTATGCCGCAAATTTTCGACACTCGCAAGGGAATCAAAACCTACAGGGTACTTCCCGTGAACTCAGAATCTTGAAATTTGGTACGAAGCAACGTCTTATAACACAGATAAAGGAAAAATTGCGAAAAGCATAAATTTTTAGTTACATCATATAATAAAAATATTTTTAATAATTTTAAACTTATTACCCCTTTACTCATGAACGCGTAGTGGTATTATATTGAAATTCTTAACAAATACTCAAGTCTATAATATCTTTAAGCTGTAACAAAATCAAACTTCTACGTCAACGCAATCAAAAGATACAGCAATTAAAGCCGCATATTTTGAAACTCGCAACTACTCGCAAGGGAATCAAAACCTAAAGGATACTTCCAGACGACCTGGAATCTTGAAATTTGGCATGAAGCAACGTTATAAAGTACACATACAGGAAAAATTCCGAAAATCTTAAATTTTTAGTTACATCACATAGTATATTTTTTTTAATAATCATAAACTTACTAGCTGACCCAGCAAACGTTGTTCAGCGATTAAAAAAAAAAAACAGATGTTGGCCGATTCTCAGACCTACCCGATATGCACACAAAATTTCATGCAAATCGGTTCAGCCGTTTCGGAGGAGTTTGGAAACAAACACCGCAACACGAGAATTTTATATATTAGACTTGCTGACCCAGCAAACGTTGTTATGCGATTAACAAAAAAAAATAAAAAAATAGATTTTGGCCGATTCTCAGACCTACCCGATATGCACACAAAATTTCATGCAAATTGGTTCAGCCATTTCGGAGGAGTTTGGAAACAAACACCGCGACACGAGAATTTTGCTTCCCATTCCCTCTCGCTCCACACCATGGTCTGAACCAGGGGCCCGGCCCTACGAATGCTTGTCTACATAGTGTGCGTTTTATGCATGTTTTAAATTTTGTCTCGTTCAGTTGTAGAATCCGCAGTGGTATTTTATTATAAAATTTTACACAATTCCCCATAAAAGAATTTCGTACCTTAGCCAATCTAAACCGAGATTGATCCAAATTGTGCCTATTTCTAGTATTAAATTTATGTCTATCACTTCTCTTCTTAAAGAGATGAAGATTTTTCCGAACATACATAATGTTTTCATATATGTATTGACAAGGTACCGTCAGCTTTCCACATTGTTATGTTATGGATTTCATTTAGCAATAAAAATACCATAACTTTTACTTATATACCTACAGGTTTGTACGGAACCCTCGGTGCGCGAGTCTGACTCGCACTTGGCCGGTTTTTTTTCCTAATCATACAGATAAATTATTAAAAATATTAACCACATATTTTTTCATATGAAAAGACTCACGACGATGACCGTCGAGTGACGTCACAATTCCGTGGATTTTTTATGCAACCATAACGTCATTAGTCTCCACTTTAAACTTTGATTAGATTTATATACCTAATGGTGCTTTGTTATTTTAAAAAAGAAAAAAATATGTGTCTAATATTTTTTTATCATCTAACTGACGAACTATTTAGATTTTTACTTTCCCTACTCAGTATTCTAACCCATACGAGGCGTTAAAAAATTAAGTCCTTAAAAATAATATTCTTAAATATTTCCACCACTGGATTTTGTTTTAAGATCTAATATATATTTTTAGAGAAATAAACTTTTGCATCCCACCATTTCCCAAAGCACAGTATTAATTTGGATTTATTAGGAGAGATCCATTCTCAATAGTTTCTAAGCACAGATTACACTGAATCTATCTCTAATTCAAGTATGATATCTGTTTAAAACGAAGGAGTAGATGCTTGGCTATCGTCGACCTAGATACTAGATATGATATTATATATAGATACATTGATATGTCTGTTAACGTTAAATATGGCCGCTTGTATGAGAATTTCATACTGCGGACTTACGATAACAGATGGTTTGAAACCCACCCTTACCCATCATACACCAATATTGATTACATATTGGTCGTATGTATAGATTATATTTTATCATACAAATTCAATTGTTGTTACGCACACCACAAAAAAAGAAAAAAGATAGTATCAAAAAAATTGTTGACGCTCGTTTTTCTCGAAACTGGGTCGATTGTATCAAACGCGTTCGATTGCATAACTTGTAACGAAGTTATGTAGTTTTTGTCAGTGATGTTAAATCATTTTTGTCCCTATGTTCCAAAAAATAACTATGACGATCGCATAAGCCGTATAAATTTTACCGATCATGAAGTATTTGTTCATGATTAAGATTATCCAGGAAAATTCTTTTGATGAACTCCATGGTCGAGTAGCGTTCACACAAACGGTGTTCGTTCGTTTCAAGGTGCTGCTAGCTCTGAGGTTCCGGGTTCGATCCCCGGACGAGTCAATGTAGAAAACCACTTTTCTACATTGTTTTTGGTCTGAGTGTTTGTGGTATGGTACCTTTGTTTTCTCTGCTCCCATAACACAAGTGCTTTAGCTACTTACTTTGGTTTCAGAGCAATGTACATTAGTACCTAATGTTGTCCAAATTTTTATTTTTACAAAAAGAAAAAAACGAGTTTTATTAGTATCGGAAAACCATTGGCATCGGCTGCTTGTCATATGTTGGTTTTTGTCAATCTTGAAAACAAGTCTTGTCAAGGTATACCCACAAAATTTTCCAGTAAATAGGTTTTGGAAGTCAAATAGGTAGTCGCTTCTTGTCTAATTCTATTATACAGCGGAATACGATTAGGATCGATTTTGAAAATAGGCTAAATCTTCTAACTAGCTTTTCACTAAAGTATATTATATTATTATGCTATTTCATTATGTTTGAGATCAAATTTGAAAAATTTTAAAATACGTTATATTTTAATGTAACTAAAATAAAGTTAACGAAATCATAGAATTAAATACAAATAAAATAATAGAAATTACACATTCCATGTTGGACATCCAGTTTTACTAAGGTTTTAGCCTGCAAATGCATTTGCAGTTTATAGAAATTCTCGTAGTTGGCAACTTGCAAAAACTCGTCCGTTTACGTCCACTGTCTATAGTTACACGAAAAATTTGAATAATAATATATTTTCATAAAAGTAAAATACATAAATAAAATATCTTAAAAATGACGTAACTATGTGCATAAAATGTACAAAATCGTGACGTTCAAATCACCGTATCGTATTGAGTTTAGGGTTAAAAAAAAATGTATAAAAAATACGTTTTGTAACGCGCGCTAAGGTTGGCACACAACGATGCCGAGCACGGGTGGCCAACCTGCACGGCGCTCGACCAATCACGGCGTTTCGCGCCCACGCTACACGCGTGAGGCGCTTCGCGCGCCGCCCGTTAGTTAGTTGGATAGTTTTGCTCAACCGAACGACAAGTTACGCGGCACATACATAACTCTTATAAACTTTTCTGTAAACTTCTTAGTTCTTTGTGTGTAACTGTTACTAGTGTTCATTTAATAAACATAATAACTTTTGGCTAAGCCGTCGTTTAATTTACCACAGTTTTTAATACTTTTATTAATTTATCAGACGGGCATTAAAAATAGCCATCTACCTAATCTAATATTATGTATCGATAAAATGAGTAATTGTTATCGATGAACTAAGTCTGACAATAATAATATCGTATCAATCAATAAATTTATTTTAATGACTGAACGACGTGACGACTCGAAATTTTACAACATTAGCTTTGCTTTATAAATTTTCTGTAACTTTACAGACCTGTTACAGTATTTATGTAATGTATTTAATTCCCAGGATTTTAATATCTAAAGCACTACTTCCCACTAATAGGGACATAACAGAAAATAGTTTTATACGTATTCTGTTTTAAAAATAGATTAAGTAATTCTTATCTTGATTTTTTTTATTAAATTTATTTTATGCAAGGAATAAATAAACAACGAATAGGGCTGGCCACTGAGGTATCGATAAATACTTTTTATTTTAAAAATTGTTGATGTTTTTTTTTAATTATCTGCTTTTGTTTTTTAGTTAATACCAAAGCGAAAACTGGAGCGTAACTGTGGATAATTTGTAAAGTAAGCGTATCTATTAATACAGTGCTATTGGAGCAGGTAATTTTGGTTTATTTTTGTACAGGTTTTTTGTTTTTAATTTATCTTAACATAAGACTGTGGCCAATTAATTTACAATTGCTTTTGTTAGCAAAAAGATCAATACTTATTATTTTTATAGAAGCTAAGATTTTTTTATTTGTTACTTTTTAAATTTTATATGTGTTACTTAGGTTCTTCAGCATCTATGAAATGTTTGCCTTTGTCACCGATTTTTTTTTTTGTAAAATGTAATTAGAAAATGTAGGTAGGTATATGTTTATTTAAGAACTTTTAAATCACATTTATTAAAAAAAAAACTAAAAATAATTAAATTTATATGTGTTGATAGTTAAGATTAAGGAACGTGTTTCAATAATTTTATTTTCAATTGACATGCTTTAGATTGAACGTAACGAACTAATTTTATCGATATATATATACAAGTATACAACACCCCAACACTAGTGGTACCATCTGTATCTCACAGTGGCAAATGTTTCCTGAATATTTGATTCTGTATCATGGTGTTAAAGTTCATGTGTGCATTTTATAACATAGACGCGTTGCTCTGATACCATTCAAAGTTACGTTATGCGACTTAAGTGGCTGAATAAGATTTTCCATCTTTGAAATATTCTTTTTTCAAGGTTCCGTACCTCAAAAAGACAAAAGGAATATATTATTTTAGGATCACTTGATTGTCCGTCAGTCTTTTTTTTTTTTATAGGGACTAGCCCACCACACATGCCCATCATTGCAACTCCTGTAAGCCAGGATCTACAATGATAACCAATGAATACCACCGAAACAGTTAAGCTCAGTGTGTCCCAGGGAAACGATTGACTGTCTTGGAACCCGCAACGAAATTAATCAGAAGTAGTAAATAGGAGGAGTAGGAAAAAAATTGTTTCCACTTCCCTCCATTGCAAGCGGGAGACAAACAGAAAAGATAGGCCAAAGGCAAAGAAAAGATAAGACAACTGAGTTAGGCCCAGCTGCCAAGCACCACGGATAAAATTTTAACATGAATGGGTCCTAATATTCATTTATTTAGGAGCTGTCCGTCAGTCTGTCTGACAGTTGTCTACAAGTACAAACAGTATCATGACTGGTATGACGTGTAATTAATATCAAATACACAGCTTCTATGCTAACCCAATTAAAATATACATCCATTTTCTCATACATTTCCGAGAAACTCGAAAACATGTAGGATGATTTCCGTCGACCCAGAATAACGAAATTTTGCATGCTGCTAATTCTAACGTTACAAGTTAAGGTAAATTTCCGAATACTGTTAAGTTAGTAGTTTTGTAACATAACACAAGCTTCTAAATAGTTAGGCTCAATGTACTAGTGAAGACAAATCAAACAAGCTCAAACATGAAAGAATTGTATCGTTTTGCTACAGAATACCTTTAGTCACCTTTTGTCTCCACCATGAAACCACCTTAAAAGTACCGTAATATTGTAATACATGTTGGCACAGACCTAACAGCTGTAGCGTGACACTACCATTAAATACTTGTTAACTAAATTCTTAACAAATTTGTCTAATATATAAAAGGTCTCTTTTATATAATACTAGCTGTTTCACGCGGCTCCGCCCTCGTGGATGTCTTTTATCGCAGAAAAAAGAACCCTATCTCCTTCCACGGCCCTAGACTATCTGTGCACCGAATTTTATTTAAATCGGTTCAGCAGTTTTGGCGTGAAAGCGCGACAGACAGACAGAGTTACTTTTGCAATTATAAGATTAGTAAGGATAGTATGTGTGTATGTTCACCTAAAACTCACCGTCAGAACCGTTACCTGACCGGTCATAAGTTAATCAACAACTCAATATTATCATTACCTTCCAAAAACACACCAAATAATCATCTCCCTCATATCTTTAGCCTATCAAAACTCTACTACTAACAGACACGTCTTCTATACGTAAATCTTACAATTCCCAATAGCTTTCAGAGTTATTTTTTGCTGAGACAGAAAGAGTTCCTAAGGGTGTGTTTAAGACCCTTTTCCACGGTCAACGCATTTACATTTCATAAACCTATTTGTAGCCGAATTTCGATGCTGAACTCGGCATAAGTTATTTTAGGATTTGTGTGTTTTCATTTCAGTAGTGATCGCGTATTTGAATAGAATGTATAAAATAGCATTTATTTTCATCCCTGGGTTTTGGCTTACAATTTTTGGTGGTTTAAATAGAAAAATAGTATCCTATTTTGGCGCCCGACGGAATTTGAATATAAAATGTAAATTTCAATGCAGATGTGATCATGGGATTAACTATCGATTTAAATATATTGTGTTTCTGATCAGATTTATAAAAACATACTAAAATATAAATACGCAGTGCAGATATTTGACCGTGACACAATATTATGCAGACATTTTTGAAGAACGATTGCTTGATATTTTCATTCATTGAGAGTCTTCGTAGAGTAAACATAGACAAGCATAGAGCGTGCGTATCGCTAGTAGCCCTTTATGTCAAGCGTAATCACATTTTTAGCAAAATGTACTGCGCTCGTTTACTAATTTAGGTAATTTTTGTGTGACGACAGACGTTTAAGCGAAATATCAACGCTTCCGATATTATTAGGGTAATATTAGGTTCTGATATAGTTGAAATAAATCTTTTGTTTTTGACACAAATTTTACGATTTTACATGTTCCATACTAGTGCCAACAGTTCATACTCGATATGCGCGCTCTATAGTTTACTTAATTATTCCTCTCTACTTACACAACAGATCGTTTAGTTTCATCGTTACAAAATAAAGAGTTCTTGATATTACAGACATAGTTTATGTAATTAACAAGTCAATTTTGCCCATACCAATCCACTGCGAGATATATTATACGTCCAACCTAGCCAGGTCGTTAATTTTATATCGATATACCTTTATGAAACCAGAATGATAGATGATCAAATTGAAAGTTTCCGTACTAATATCTAATATTATAAATGCGAAAGTAACTCTGTCTGTCAGAAGCGCCTTCACGGCTAAACTACTCAACCGATTTTGACAATAATTGGTATAGAGTACGCTTGTGCTCCAAGAAAGAATATATGGTATTTTTTTGGCACAAAAACCGACATCTCATCATAAAGCTAGTATCTCACGGCAAACCAAATGAAACCATAAAGATAAATAAGAAATATTACCAAAAATGAATGTGAAACAAACCAGGAGCGTCGCTAATAACTGCCGAATGTGTGTAATGCGCTGAAAAGAGATAAGTGGGGACATTTATCATTGTAAACCACGCCAGGAAACCATAATTATATCAAGACCTGATAAGCTTGTAATATTTGGGTTTGTGTTTCTTGAATTGATTTATTTAGTAGACCGTGTTTAAGCATATTTGAACTTTAAACTTTTTTTTAAAGTCTGTCATATCTATATTTAGGGTGGATTTTTTTAATGCCACCTTTAGGAAAAGTGCTCTAAATAACTATGAATTCAGTTTTATTTCTTTTCAAAAATAAAGAAATGTTTCTTTTCAGTATAGCTTGCTATTATATATATTTCCCTCAAGGTGCCATAAAAAAAATACAACCTGTATATAAAAATGAATCCCGATTTCCCTTGGTCATGCCATATAACGAACAAATCGGACAAGGTTTTTATAAAAATATATATAATATAGAAAATCGTATGAAAATTTTATGAAAATTTCACACCACCCGTACGAAACCAGGGCGCGCAGCTAGTCAATAACAAATATTAGACACGTATTTTTACTCTAATTACGTAAAAAAAAACTCACGAAAATACTACATTGAATTGAAATGACACATGACGTCACACTTCGCGCGTTTTGTGGAAATGTGTTACTTTATTAATTACTAGCTGTCCCCCGCGACTTTGTTCGCGTGTTTTAGTTTCAACGGTTTTTATTTTTGCTACATTTTTTATTTATGCTCCGCTCCTATTGGTCGTAGCGTGATGTTATATAGCCTATAGCCTTCCTCAATAAACGGACTATCCAACACAAAAAGAATTAGTCCATTCGAACCAGTAGTTCCTGAGATTAGCGCGTTCAAACAAACAAACAAACAAACTCTTTAGCTTTATAATATTAGTATAGTATAGAAGTATAGATTTAAAACAAAACTGTTTATTCACGCATATTCTCGGTATCGCCCGACTAGTTTCAGACTCAATAGGAGTCCCTAATCATGAGCTGACGCGACGGCGATGGTATCGCAAATCGAACTACTTATACAAAGTGTTAGTTTATTTCCTATTACTTTATACCTGTATGATAAAATTTCACGAATATTTTCATAAAACCAAGATCAAATTTATTTATTTAGAAACACGTTAGCAAACATATATTGGTTTCGTATCAGATAACCGCTAGCATTTCGTTTACCCTCTGGGTTGGGGTAGATCTTAGAGAAGATTTATTGTATCGTAGGTACTGATCGCAAAACTGAACGAATAAGGATATTCGGTCTAAGAAATAAATGCATTGCTTTATTTTACTTCAGAAAGTATGGAGTTTTTTTAGTTTTATTTCGATGATAATTTCGATAAATAATTAAAGATATCTTACTCAAAACTTTTGATTTCCTGACTATTTATTTAACCGGGTCCACGGGATTATAACACTTTATAGTAAATACTAGCTGTTGCCAGCGGCTCTGCTCGCGTGGGTGTCGGTTATCGCGGCTAAAAGTAGCCAATTTTTTTTCTTAGGATCCAAGCTTACCCATTGCCAAGTTTTATACCAATCGGTTTAGTAATTTAGCCGTGAAAGCATAACAAAGAGAGAGGCAGAGTTACTCGCACTTTTAATATTAGTATGGATTTCATTTCAATGGCTTATAAATACCTACCTACTAATCTAACTTGGTAGACAATATGGGACATGTAAAATGTAGTTATACTGGTTTTGTCTATACAATAACATGGTACTTAAATAATATTCTCGTCCCCCTATCTATACTAATATTATAAAGCTGAAGAGTTTGTTTGTTTGTTTGTTTGTTTGTTTGTTTGAACGCGCTAATCTCAGGAACTACTGGTTCGAATTGAAAAAATCTTTTTGTATTGGATAGTCCGTTTATTGAGGAAGGCTATAGGCTATATAACATCACGCTACGACCAATAAGAGCGGAGCATAAATGAAAAATGTTGCAAAAATGAAAAACCATTGAAACTAAAACACGCGAACAAAGTCGCGGGGGACAGCTAGTTGCTTATAAATACCTACCTACTAATCTAACTTTGTGACCATATGAGACATGTAAAATGTAGTTATACTGGTTTTGTCTATACAATAACATGGTACTTAAATAATATTCTCGTCCCCCTATCTATACTAATATTATAAAGCTGAAGAGTTTGTTTGTTTGTTTGTTTGTTTGTTTGAACGCGCTAATCTCAGGAACTACTGATTCGAATTGAAAAAATCTTTTTGTATTGGATAGTCCGTTTATTGAGGAAGGCTATAGGCTATATAACATCACGCTACGACCAATAAGAGCGGAGCATAAATGAAAAATGTTGCAAAAATGAAAAAAACCGTTGAAACTAAAACACGCGAACAAAGTCGCGGGGGACAGCTAGTTACGTATATCGAACTAAATCTATCTTAGTCTACATGACATCCTGTGGAGATCGACCAAAGAAATTTAGAGTTACATTTGATAGAAATCTAAGTAGGAAAGGATTTTGATCAAAGATAACTCAACGTACTACGAAAGCATCACGACCCGCCTTCCCCACACAAGAAATTGCCAATGCAATAACATAACCCGATCAAGTCGAATCCACTGCTTACAATATTGATACAAAGTGCAAAGAAATATGAGCTCTTTGCCGTTCTAATAGAGTCGTTGGGCAAACCAAATTGTATGTTGAATATTGGACGCACGAAAAATGTACGGAACTTTCATAGGATTATTTATGGCCCGTTGAAGATATCTGTGGTAAAAATTGTAATATATTTTAGAGTATTCGCGGAAAGGTCGAATTTTTTTGAAATGTTTGGATATATACTCCGTGTACAAAGTGAGGTTGATTTAAGCGCTAGCTTACATAAAATATGAGTTTTTATGAACATTTTTATTAAAAAATATAGAAAGAAAGATCAACAGTTTTTTTTAAAGGTTTTCGTAACATACCCCGTAGGCATGGGGTATGAAAACACGTGGCTTTAGAACCACTTTCGAGGTTATGTATGTAAGTTGTTATATAAGTTAGTGTAGTATATAAGTTGCCATTAAACAAAGCGTAGATACCGCGACTATAAAGTAGATGAATAAATAAAAAAAAAATATACTATATAGGTACTTCCTTAGAGTAACGATAGCTAAGGGATAAGGTAGACGATGGGGTATGACAAACCAAAATTTGAATATACCTACTTAGTCCTTCAGTCAGATAATCTATAGGAACTAATATTATAAAGCTGAAGAGTGTGTTTGTTTGTTTGTTTGAACGCGCTAATCTCAGGAACTATACTGGTTCAAATTGAAAAATTCTTTTTGTGTTGGATAGTCCGTTTATTGAGGAAGGCTATAGGCTATATAACATCACGCTACGACCAATAGGAGCGGAGCATAAATGAAAAATGTTGCAAAAATGAAAATCCGTTGAAACTAAAACACGCGAACAAAGTCGCGGGGGACAACTAGTAAAAAATATTAGGCACGTATTTTTACAAAATAAGAAAACAAAGTAGATAATGCCAATCAAAGTTCAGAAGTGGCGGCAAATGGCGTCATGCTTTTTGCACAAAATGAACGAAATTTTGACGTCATATGACATTTCAAATCAATGTATCGTCGTGAGTTTTTGGTTTCGTAAAAGAAGAAAAACCCGTGTCTAAAAATTTTTAATAATCCTTCTGATTTTTATTAAAAATAATTGTCATCTGCCCCCAGTGGCGTACATTGGTTTTATGACCAAGTAGGCATACATAAGGCAAATGGAGAAAATTAAGCGAAAAAGAGAAATTACAACAAAAAAAAACAACGAAACAAATGTAAAAATCAGTTTTCTACTCACTTTTTGAAAGACTTCCAAACCTATTCAAGGGATTTGCACGTTATTTATCTAGACACTTAAGATTTTTGGTATAAACTACGCACTGTTAATTTTTCTATGTTTATACAGACACAACAATTTCTGTTTATAACACTTCAGTAACTTCACAGAACCACAATTAATCACAAAATGAATAATTACGAAAATTATGCACATAGAAAACGCGCTATTCGATAAAAACTGCAACAGATAATAAATATCGAAAAGACAACCAAGTGGCAACAGATAAATAAAAACAAAAATCATTTATTACAATTAAAACAAGTTTATATTATAAATTGTATGTTGTTATTAACTTAAAAATATTATAATTAGTTAAAAAGTTATTTATATTTTATAATATTAGCTAGTTATATTAGAAATATACTAATAACTGGAATTGTTGTATTTTTTTATCTGTTGCAGAAGTATTTATATTTGCTTCTCGAGTAGCCATGCATACATTGGTCTGGAAAATTGCGAAGGTCAAATGTCAGGGCGCTATGCATGGCAAACATATGACGGGCCTGTTGGTCTAGTGGTTAGTGACCCTGACTGCTAAACCGGAGGTCGTGGGTTCGATTCCCACCCAGGACGAATCTTTGTGTGATGAGCTCGATCATTTGTTCTGTGTCTGGGTGTTATTTATCTATAATATGCATGTATTTAGAAATATATAAGTATGTTTATCAGTTATCTGGTTGCCATAGCACAGGCTCTGCCTAGTTTGGGATCAGATAACCGTGTGTGGGATGTCCCACGATATTATTATTTATTATTTAAAACAGAGATTTTTGCTTTCACCGCATTATACTTGAGAAAAAGTAGCTTAATAGGAAGTGTGAATGCGTATATTGTAACGTAACAATTGTAATTTCTGTCAAAATAAACATTTTTTTTTTTTAATAACTACGCTATGATCGTTTGTGAGGCGTGAGTCATTACTTTTAAAGTGAGGTTTGAATCGCTTTATCTACTTTGATTTTACCTATTTTTAAAAACAAAAATATATTTTTTACTATGTTTTAAAATTTTCAACTTATGGATTAAATATTGTTTTGCTTTTCATACTCACCAACATCAACGTCCCATACGTAAAAAACAAAAAGAAAAAAAAATCAACTTACGGACTAAATATATTTTTACTCTTCTTAACCACCGACATCAACGTTCCTACTGTTAGTGCAATGGTGGGTATGTTATATTTTAAAACATTTATACCAATGGCGGAAGCCGGCAGATTATAAATTATCGCTCTCTAGAGAATACAAGCTTAATAATATTTATTTACGAAATCACTTTGCATACTTAAAACACGTCACCGCATCTTTCTCCAGGAAGAGAACTAAATTAAAGGCAAATATATTTCAGTGTGGCTTACGCATAAATTCCAAGCCAAGGTTGTGGTCAAGCCTAAAGGAGTTAAAATAAATCCCAGCTATGGTTGTTCAGTAATAAATTTAAGACTAGATTAAATTCGTGCCTTTGTCTTGGACTTCAGAGTTTCTATGTGGTTAAGGCCATTGTAAGCTTCGTTCTCTGTAGGCGAATGTTGGACGGGTTCTGTTTATTTGTGTTTAATTTACTGCGTAAAATCCTAAAAAAACCTTTGTAGATCTATTTAATAATGTTGTTATTACTCTATTTTTTGTGTGTATAAAATAATTAAGAAAATTATAACCTGCTTTTGCTAGCTAGTCCGGTCGCATGGTTGTCGGTAATTGCGGAAAAAGTGCACTATGTCCGTTCTTAGGAATCAACCTATTTACTAAATTTCTTAAAAATCGGTTAAGCGGTTAAGCAGCGAAAGAGTAGCAAAAAGACAGATAGAATTATTTTTAAGATTTTTGATTTATTGGATTTTTCTTCGTCCGGAATAGCAGAATAAGTAGATCAAAAAACAAAAAAAGTCGAAAAAATAAATTCACGACTAAAAAATATTTATGACTTACGTTAACGGGAACTATTTACGCGAGTGAAACCGCGGAGCATAGCTAGTTTATAATATTAGTAGGGATAAAATTCTTTATATAAATACATTTATATATACTTATATATATATGAGAAATTGGCCAGAGACTGAAGAAAACTAGGAACAATAATATTATCTTTAATAGGCACTCTACTAAGAAATACCCATTTTTAAAAAAAATCTCTGTATCTAATTCTTACTGTATTGATAGGGTTTATTTATCCCAATACCATTTATACCTACTAAAAAATATAATAATATAAATAATACTGGTATCAAACATCAGAATTACAAATTTCTTAAGAAAAAATTGCTAGCTAATAAAAAATCTTGAATAAATATATTTTTTATTTTCACTGTTTCTTTATCTACCCAACGGATAAGAAAGAGTGATTGTAAACTTCACTTGGTTTTAGAAATTCATCACTTTCATGTGAAACTTTGCTCATACTTTTGTATCAGGCGCTTTTGCAGCTCGCCAACAATTAGGGGACCGGACTATTTTCTTATTTACACGTCACATAGATATTAAAGACGAAAAAATATTAGACACGTATTTTTTCTTTTTTTAATTAAACCAACGATGAGGAATATACAGTGAATAGAAATGTAGCGTGTCGTCACTTGTGGCTACAATTATTACCCACAAGTGACGTCACAAGCCGCCACTCCAAAACTTTAAAGCGCTTTAACTTTGTCATTTTTCATTGATTTGATAAAAGAAAAAATACGAGTTTTTTTTCCTTTTTTATCTATCTGGGTGGACTAAATAAATATTTCCTTTTCATACCCAGTCCGCTCTCCTATAATAGGATTTATTCTTCGTTTTATCACTAAACTTTCTTCCATTGTAATGCATTGATTGTATACCACAACTATCGTTCTAAAGCCGAGTCTGAAGCGCCAGTTTTTTTACAGATCATTGTAGGAAAATATAAATGAGGGATGTATATTATAATATTTAGTACAGCTACTCACTAAGTACTCTTTGATTGTTTTATTTTAATTAAATCGTAAAAATAGCCTGTACATAATAAGTAATAATCTTTAATAATAAAACCTAAAAAAAATGCCATTATACACGTAATATTGACTGCACGGATAGCAGAGTGGTATGAGTCACCACGCCAATTACCACTATGCGCGACGTGCCACGGGTTCGATCTCCGCATGGGACAAAGATTTGTCTGATCGTTCCAAGTCTGGGTGTTATTTGTGTATGTGAATTTAATGCCTGTGAAACTCCCCGCGACACAGGAATTAAATTTCCTAGTGCCGGAGACGTTGAAAAAAAACATACAGGGCCAAAAATTCCCTTGAAAACCACGTGCCTATTTTTACCACTTCTCGCCGGGTTAAACACATTTATCACACACGGCGTTCAAATCTGCAGCGTTGTTCGTAGTACTTCCGAAGTTCTTTTTGTTTACCAAAAGTCGTTAGAACTTCACCAATACTACTACTACTACTATTCTCAGAACTACGGAGAAAAAAGTCAAGAGTGTTATTTTTCTTATTTTTTTTTACTCTCCTTGTTCTATTTGCATATTATTAATGTAATACTTGACTTTTATAATCACATGCCACGCATAGCAACAAAACGTGTTTAACGCAGCGACGTCGCCTGTTCCGTGATTCTGAATAATAATTACTGAGTTTTTAACGCCGGCGTACCGTTCACTGAGTTTACCTGGAGAAAAAATAAATATAAAAAGGGTTAAAGAAGGTTAGGTTATTTGGGATATTCTGGCCCCGATTCAGTTAAACACGCACTAAACTAAATTTAGGCCATCGGTATCTTTTTCACTTGTACATAATTAGGAAAGGACAGACGAAACTCAGAGCAATCAAATTTAGTTCCGACAAAAATTCTCATACAAGTTGACACGCAGAAACGTGTGAACTAAAATAAGTGATGTTCAAGGCTAGTAGGTAAGCAAGACTATTTTGACATTACTTGGATAGTCGTTATCTATTACCGTCCTGTTTTTTTGCTGTATGTAAGAAAAAGATAGCAATAGTTTAATTTTGATTTAGTTTGCGTAGGTACAAGGAAATCAACGTCACTGTGTTTGTAAGTTTCTCTTTGTGTATGTACGGCGTTGCCGGTGAATTACTGAAATTATTATAAGATTTTAATATATAAAAAAAAAAAAATGTAATGTATCCTGTGAATTTACATCAAAAGTTTTATTCATAGACTTCAATCAATAATATTTAGGTATACACGACCTTGCCACAAGAATAAAAGACCTTGCCATTGTCAGTTTTTTCTGACTATAGAGTCTATTTTGACTGGAATATCTTAACTTTTTTGCTTTACCCAAAACGGTTCTATAATATTCTTTAAATACACTTATAGAATGCATTAAAAGGATACATTTTTTAATGGCTTCTTAGGTAATAATTAATGGCTATCAGGTGTGATAAACACTTCTTCTCTTTACGTTGACACTAAATTTAGATATCCCAATAAATTAAGATTTTAAATCTCTTTAAAAGTTAACTTATATCTGTTACTGCTATAAACCCCGAACTTAGTGAAAGCTAAGATGGTAAAAGATGGTAAAAGTCCGAAATTTACGGTGATTGTCGCTCTTTTACAGGTAAAACTTGACGCATTCCGATATAGAGGACTCTGACACGAATAGGTTAGGTTTGAAGGAGTAACGGAGTCTTTATTTGGTCGCTTCGCTTGCTCTCCCGTCTCTTTCGTGTAAGTTTACTTCAGCCCCAATTGCCCATCGATCGACAAAGTCTTTCCAAGATTTTCCGTCGGCCATTGTAAAAACCAAGCATGTACCAAACTTCAATGGTAAAATCCCGAAAAACTTTTTTATAAAATTCTTACATTTACCAACACACGATGGTAAATCCTAAGATTTGTTAGTAAAACTAAAGATTCACCAATGTATGAGCTTTTACAGTAACATGATATCCACTACAAACAACCCGAAGACACTGGGTCAGTTTACCTACCCAGCAAACTTTAAACTATTTACGAGGAATGAACATGAAAATTTAACCTTATTCTTTGAGGAATAAAGTTTTGATTTCCCATTTCGCGCTCATGTTTAAATTTATGATTTATGCCTTTGGCCGCAGTGCGGAAAATGAGGCTAAAAATGTTTGTTTATCGCTGAAATATTAATATGGGTAAAGTGATGCTCCTTTGACGGAGTTAATCGTGAAATTTAATATGTATTTTTTTTAAACTTTGAAGCCATGATGTACACAAGTGGTTTATAATTTTATGTTAGTACGACATGTCCAATTAAATGTGTTTCATATTAAATTGGACACGTCATTTACCAACTTAAAATTTACATGAAGTTAAGTTAATAAAAGTGCGTTTTAACGAACCTTAAAATAAAGTAGGTCATTCTAAGGTGACTTAGGGAGGATTTAACCAACGCCAGATAATTTTATCCGAGAAATAATTTTGAATTTTTGACTATTCTTCCATACAAAATCCGTGAGACACTAATCTTTTGTTTTGTTTTCTCCAATTTACGTATTACGTCTTTATGTACAAATGATTTTCTATACATTTCAGAAAAGTACCTATATTAGGCTCTATTTTGATACATAAAAAAATCTATTTCACAGCAAAACAGTTACGGCTTTGACATAATAATACAGAGCAAGCATCGAAATAAAATCGATGAACTATGCAACCACGCTTCAACAAGAATTATAGTCACTCAATCGTGAGTTCCCAACTATTTCTAAGTGTGGCAGACACCTAATACAGTTGAGTTCGTAGATAAATCAATTTGCGCCAGCAGACAGTTGAATGCAGTTGCTTTCAGATTAATTCGACATCGTGCTGAGAATTTTGATCAATAAATTCTATTGTGCTTTTTGTAAATGTAAAATATTTCTAGTGCTGGTAATCTTTACTAATATTAAAAACGCGAAAGTAACTCTGTCTGTCTTTCTGTTTGTTTCACTTTCACGGCTAAACCGCTAAAGCAATTTTGATAAAAATTGGTATGGGATAAACTTGGATCCCAAGAAAGAACATAGGCTACATTTTGTATGATAACGGACACTCACGCAGGCGGAGTCACGACCAACAGCTAGTCCCTTATAATCAGCAGTCAATACAAATCTTTTTATCGAAAAATAAAATACTATAAAAGTATTTCTTTTATAAAACGGGAGTTCCTAGAAATTAGCAATCGTGCCAATCTGGTTGACAATTTAAACGATACGAATTCAGACTTTCGCCATCGAATCCAATTAACACGTCATATAAAAAATCCATCACAATTTAAAATAGCGAACTGTCCGGTTATCCGTATATAAATCGTTATTGCTGTTAAAATAAAGGATGCATGTAACTCGACAATATTTGAATGCATTTTATCCAAAATGACTGAATGAAAATATGACTTCTGTTCGTATTGAGTTGTGTTAAGCAAATACTTTCTAAAAGTTATTATAATAACAATATCAGCTTATAAATGTCCCACTGCTGGGCACAGACCCCTCCTCATATAGAGAAGGAACGAGCATTAATCACCACGCTTGCTCACTGCGGGTTGGAAATTTCAGATTTGTCAATAATGTCTTAGAATATTTAACTATGACAAAAGTCACATTGGTACTTGCCTGTAATGTGTAAACTAGCTACTTTGTGCAAACAAATCTGTTCATTGAACCACCAGAACACAATGACACAAAAAAAAAAATAAAAAAAAAACTAATCATCAGTGTTGTTAAATTTACGCTAATGAGAGCAAAATTAAGTTAAATAGGCGTGAATGAATATGTGTGTTTGTGATTTACACTTTGAATATAAATGTATAATATTAATGTATAGGTTAAAAAGCTAATCATGTATACAAGCATGTATAAAAGCCGTGTATATTATGTATAATAAGAAACAGACATCTACATCGAAGCGGATCCACAAAACCGCAAGTTCAGAATATAAGTGAAGACGTGAGTTACTCGTCCATAAAATAACGCGATCATCTCAACTATAGCACAATATAGGATGCCTTATTCAGTAAAGCTAAACAAAATACTTCATAACAAAATGGCTATGAAAAATGAGATCTCAAAACGGCACTAACAATATTTTTATTAGTTTTTCTCGACCACTCCACTCCGCGTCCGCTATTCTAAGAAGCACCTTTACTGCTGTGTTTTTAGTAAAAGAAAATGTTTGAAGAAATTTATTCTGGTTTAAATATTCATTTTTGTATTATTCTCGCTTAAATTTCTTACAACTTAACATATTCCTGTGTTGTTGTTTTTAACTGACCTCAATATGGGGAGGTTTTTATTTCAGTTCAACGGTATTTTTTTTTGATGTTTGCTAAGTGATGTCTTCGGCAATTATGGATAGATTTCAAAAATTATGTTTATCATCAATTGGGTTTACCTCAGAGGTGGTCTCATATTAGTAAGGTACTACTGTTAATAAGGCTATCGTCATTAATTTCGCCGCCAGAGGCGCTAGTCGCACGCAAGGTCATTTCGTCTCATTTTTTGTTTTTTAAAACTCGCGCAGGTGTCACAAACATCAAATCACATGCACAAAGACACACTCAGACTTGGTACAAGCATTTGTGGAGGATCGCACCCGCAGCACGGCGCGCTAAGTGGTAATTGGCGTATTGACCTATAACACTCGGCAATCCATGCCGTCCTTTTCATAAACTTTGGGTTTTGATAGCTGATGCGCCAGTGGCGCCAACTGGGGAGCGCAATAACGGTAGCCCTCATTACATTGAAGTCGGTTCCCATTTACATTGATTTGTAAAGTGTATATAATACACACATGATGTTGCTTGTCACTAATTCTATGTGAGCGGTTGTTAAGACGATGATGGTTAATTTTTAACCGACTTCCAAAAAGGAGGACGTTCTATGTTCTTCAGTATGCATTTTTATGATTAAAGATCGGAGACAATTCACGACCCTTATATTATTTGAAACAAAGAAAGAAAAGACATTTATCGTCACACCAAACACCGTGCACAAGGACTTATTCATAAAACGTAACATAAAAAAATGCAATAACCTAATAAATTATCTATTTATCTCAAGCTTAAAGGAACACTGTATCTAAATGTATAATTGAGTGTAATTTCTTGTTCTATATAACCATTTCACTTCGCCAACTCTGAATAATTTCTTACACTAGTTTGTTTATAGTTACAGCTAACGAGACGTAGTGATTAATTAAGATTGATTAACGTTACAGGTGTAGCTGACAATATTAGAAACAAAACAATAACGTTTTTGAATTAGGCCAGCTAGTACTTTCTTAATAATAATGTTTGTGAGAATAATAATTTAATATATTTGGATTAACTAAAACGGGCCTGCGTAGCATATCTGTTTAGAGCATTTACAAAGGGAGGCGCCATAGGAGTAGAGAGTTTTTGCGGGGGACGAGGTTTCAGTATTTGGGGGGTTAAACAGGCAAAGTCGGGGTTAGATTTATCATTCCTTTTCAAAAGTTCAGGGATTGATCGACAGGGTAATATTATAATGATGCATGATTGAACCGTCTGATTGTACAATTATTTTGCGTTGATTCTATCGTGAGATATATATCGAAAATAAGGAAAATAGCATTCGTTAGTAATTCATATTACAAGTTTACCTAGATATAACAAGTTTGACTCGCCCCTCATCACATCATGGGACAAAAATACCATAAGCAAAATGTAGGTAGTGTAGGTAACTTACAGTGTGCCTGCACCTAATAGCCCGTCTTTCGATGCTACAGTGACAGCGGCAATGTAACCATGTGTCGTAATGTGTATGTTTTATCCAAAGTGATAAGAACGCCATATTTTAAAAATAGTATTTACCTATCGGAATTCTCTAATTAAATAACGATCCCTAAAACTGTGTAGGTACGCTGTAGGTTAATTCCATAATGGAAGTAATTTTGCTAGTTCACTTTATGCTTTCGAAATGAATGCGTGTCATCTAATTTCGCGTTGGACTGCAGTGAATTTAGTGCGGAATCATGTCGATGGCCCCACAGAATAAACGTGTAAGTCAAAAACCACAACTTTTCAGGAAAAAATAAAAACGATTAAACTTGAATAACTGTTGTTTGGTAGTATATAGGTTTAAACAAATTATATCAAATTAAAGATAAAAAAATATGTTATTACATTAGACATTTATATTTTTTTTAATTTAAACGGTTTTCCGACAATTTATGAAAAACCATATTATATTTTTATTTTTGTGAATTTCTATGACTAAGATAACAGTAAACTTTCATTACACGGTTATTCGTGTAAAGTGTCAACAAACAAAACTAATAATATTGTATTGCACTATTATTCGACAATAATTAAGTTTCTTTAATACCTAGTTACAAGCATAAGCACGGTTGTTTACAGTAACTTACTGTATTGTTTGATTATTGTAAAGATAAAATGCATTTATATCAATGTTCATAAGATCGATTCTCATTTATGTAATATACTTTTGTTATTGCATGGTGTAATAATGTAAACTTCATTATTTATGTGAAAGGGTGAAATTAAACGAAAAAGGTTTAATAAAATAAGAACATAATCAAGTAACTATCTACTTGTATAAACACTAAATAATAATCACAATTTAAACAACTTAAATCTCTTTCATCATTAGGAAATAGCTCTATTCTATTATATTAGCTATTCTATTAGCTTCGACTGATAACAAAAAAAAACCGAATCATATCGTAATCTAAAATACTTAATCTTCCTCGTCACTATCATTGGTCTAAGGACCCTGTTGCTACCAGAGCAAATTTCCGTGCTTTCATACGTTTTTGCCATACCTATTATTGGAATCAAAATAACAGCTCCTAAATGAATTTTAGGATCCATTCATGTTAAAATTTTATCCGTGGTGCTTGGCAACTGGGCCTAACTCAGTTGTCTTATCTTTTCTTTGCCTATGGCCTATCTTTTCTTTTTGTCTCCCGCTTGCAATGGAGGGAAGTGGAAACTATTTTTTCCGACTATAGGACTATAGGGAGGGATTTGAATAGGACTACATATTTATTATATGTAAATTATTACTTTTTTTTTTTTTCACTTATATTTTTTATTTTTATTTTTATTTTATTTTCTATTGTGCTTCAGGCATCAGACTATTGTTAATGTGTCGACAATGTAATTTGAAGCAAAATGTACGATTTCTTAATTATTTTTTATTTATTTTTCTTTCATTTTTGTTGTCATGTCTACTACATTTTGCTATTTACGTTGTTGTCGCATATTTTAAGATAATTGTATTTCTTTTTTAACATTGTATGTATCAACATATTACCTTTTTTTTAAAAGAGTAACCTATGGAGTTTCTTGCCGGTTCTTCTCCATAGGAGTGACATTTTGGAACCGCGCAACTAGAGTCATTTAACGTTTTAAAGTGCCTGAAAAGGCCTACTCGAAATAAAAATATTTTGATTTTGATTGATTTTGATTTTGATAGGAGGTATTTACTACTTCTGATTAATTTCGTTGCGGGTTCCAAGACAGTCAATCGTTTCCCTGGGACACACCGAGCTTAACTGTTTCGGTGGTATTCATTGGTTATCATTGTAGATCCTGGCTTACAGGAGTTGCAATGATGGGTATGTGTGGTGGGCTAGTCCCTATAAAAAATATCATTGGTGACAGAGATCGAATTGTCCAAAGGAACTAAGTTTCTATAAAAAGTTTGGTAATGGTCTAGTATGGCTCCTGAATGACACAAACTTATCAAATCCTTATGTAAAGGAAGAGGTATATACAAGTCTTAAGTTTTCAGGATCTTCAGTAGGTACTCCTCGCCGCCTTCTTGAATTAGATCTTACTATGATTTGCATCTCCCGTAATTCGTCTTCAAAACTATACCTGAAATAAACTGAATCAAGATGCTCGTGCGAAAAGTTTACTTCTTTTATTTTACTCCAGTATATTTTATCGCCGTTTATGTCTTTAAATACAAATATCTGGGTGCTTGGGTAAATGAAGAATGGAACTGCGAACAAGAAATTCGGACCCGGATTGAAATTGCCCGAGCAACCCTCAAACGGATGGAGAATGTTTTGTGTAGCCGTAAATTATCCATAAAGCTCAGAGTAAGAATGCTACATTGCTACGTCTGGCCTGTGGTCTTGTATGGTTGTGTAGCTTGGACTCTAAAAGCTAGCACTCAAAGATTTCTCGAAGCCTTCGAAATATGGTGTTATCGAAGAATGTACGTATTAGGTGGACACAGAAAGTTTCCAATGTGAGAGTCCTCCAACGCGTCGGGAAAGACCGGCAATTGTTGCAGACCGTCAAAAAAAGGAAAGTTGCATATCTGGGCCACGTCTTGCGACACGACCGGTATCAACTCCTTCAGTTGATAATGATGGGCAAACTTCAAGGGAAAAGACGCGCTGGACGGAGAAAGAAGTCTCGGCTACGCAACATCCGCGAATGGACAGAAATCGCCAGCGTAGAAGAACTTTTTCGCTTGGCGCAGGACAGGAAGAAGTTTGCTGAGCTGAGGCACTTTAAGAAGAAGAAGAATGTCTTTAAACCAATTCTTCACTTTTATCAGCTCTTTGAAATCTATAAAATTATTCTGTGTCATTTGTTTTACTTGGTAACTTTGGCTTTCTCTATCAAACTATACATTTGATTGGGCGTGTAGGAGGCAATGCAATACTTTAATTATAAATAAAAAATATTTTAAAACATTCATTCCACAATTATGACACACTAGCTGTCCCCCGCGACTTTGTTCGCGTGTTTTAGTTTCAACGGTTTTTCATTTTTGCAACATTTTTCATTTATGCTCCGCTCCTATTGGTCGTAGCGTGATGTTATATAGCCTATAGCCTTCCTCAATAAACGGACTATCCAATACAAAACGATTTTTTCAATTCGAACCAGTAGTTCCTGAGATTAGCGCGTTCAAACAAACAAATAAACAAACAAACAAACAAACAAACAAACTCTTCAGCTTTATAATATTAGTATAGATTAAGAATAAAAAATGTATGCTTTGTTACACGAATAAACGTGTAAGCTGCTATTATACAAAGTCGAAGAAGTGCACAAGTCTTCTCAAAAGTTTTCTCGTTTTAACACGTTTATTCGTGTGAACTCGAGGACCTAAAAAGCGTTTAACAATAGCATATACTTTTATACTTGTGATAAAATTCCATGATTTTTCCCTAGAATAAAGGAATCAAATGAAATAATAGGCGTATTTTGAGTCAAAAATTTATAAAAAAAATTAAGAAGGTGCTGCATAGGTCAAAGAAACGAAAAATGCAACAAAAAAATTTTTGTGTAAGAGCTCTTGCACGTTTATTCTGTGGGGCCATCGATCGGTCTTCAGTGCAGCAAGCTGACTCTGCCCAATAGACAATTCTCTTTTAAACACTTTTGAGCCCTTGTTACGCTTAATGGCCTCTTCAATGCGGTCAGTATTGAAACGGCGTATATCGCGCTTAAGGGACTTCAAGATCTGTCTATTAAGCTTCCGGTACAGCAGTGCGTTACTTGAAGACTGCAGTGTCATCGCGCGTCTTTCCTCCATGAGCTGTAGGGTGCGATCAGATAGTTTTTTATTTTTATTTGTTCGGCGGGTTTTGAAGTGCTTAAGCCCGCACGAATGGACAGCTTCCACGAACCCTTCATTATACTCGTCCACATCTACGCAGCTTCCCAGGCAATCGAAACGATTCTGGAGTTCAAGCTGAAAGCTCTCGGGGTCATCTAGCTGTGATGGTACTGGACGGAGCGTAGACTTCATCAAACAACATCTTTCGAGCTTAATATAAAGATTCAAGATGCCTCGTACCAGTCGGTGATCACTGCCGGTTTTGACCTTGTTGATAACTGAGACATCGTTGAATATTTGCTTTTTCGTTGACATGATGAAGTCTATCTCGTTTCTGGTCTTACCGTCCGGACTCATCCAGGTCCACTTCCTGTGTTCACGTTTTCTGAAGAAGGAGTTCTTCATAAAGAGTCCCTCCTTCTCCATGAAACCGGCCAGTAGACGGCCTCGGTGATTCCGGCGACCCACGCTAAATTTCCCCACTCGCAGCTCCTCAACGTCTCGATTGCCCAGTTTCGCGTTAAAATCTCCCATGACAACAGTGAAGTGAGTCTTACAGCTATGCATGATCCTGGAAATATCCTCATACATAGACTCAACTTCATCATCGGGATACGTCGAAGTCGGTGCGTATACCTGTATAACCTTCAGCAAATACCGTTTGGTTATTCTGAGTATCAGGTACGCTACCCTACTCGACACACTCTCGACCTTTATTATGTTGTTTATGAGGGACCTGTGGATCAAAAACCCGACACCACCCTGTGACTGTTGGTCTCCTTCCCGGAAATAGAGCAGGTTACCAGATCTTAAGATTATCGTGTCCTCCCCCTCTCTTCGGACTTCGGATAATCCCACAATATCCCACCGTAACCCGCTCAATTCCTCCACGAGTTCAATGATCCTCTCATCCGTCCGCAGCGTACGTGCGTTGTACGTTGCCAGGGCCAGTTGTCGTTTGTTTTGGTAGCCGGATCTCTGCCGGGGATTCACTGAAGCACCCCCTGCCCCGCTGTTACCATGACCGCTACCGTAGTCAGGAATAGCGGGGCCGCCGCGGACTAGGGTAGACACGTAAATGTTGGTTATCGCGAGAAAAAGTAGCCTATATTCTTTTTCAGGGTCTAGACTATCTGTGTACCAAATTTCATTTAAATCGGTTTTGTAATTTTGGCGTGAAAACGCGAAATTTATAATATCAGTAAGGATTTGACAGGCCTACAGACGAGATGAGATTAATGAGAATCCGGCCGGATGGAAAACGATACTAATTGGAAATTATTAAATAATATTCCTAACTACAAGCTATTCATGATTCTCATGAAACAAATCGCGTGTATCCGCGTGTTTTAGTTTCAACGGTTTTTCATTTTGCAACATTTTTCATTTTCTTTTTTCTCCTTTTGGTCGAAGCGTAATGTTATATAGCTTATAGCCTGCCTCAATAAATGGGCTATCCAACACTGAAAGAATTTTTCTAATCGGACCAGTAGTTCCTGAGATTCAAACAAACAAACAAACAAACAAACTCTTCAGCTTTATAATATTAGTATAGATTTCTCTATCTTTTACAAACGCAGTCATACAGTATTTTGCTGGCTAATGAAAAAATACAATATAGTATTGTATATCGTATTAAAGATGTCTGTCTATATGGAGTAATTTATTTTTATAAGGATTAATACCAAGATTTTTGTGAATAATGATGTGTTCTGCATAGTCGTAGTACATTATTTTATTCTATCATCAATAGTTTTCGTAGCGCACGTGATGTAATGATGTTCGAGTGAATATCCTTTCATTTGGGCTAATACATTGGTGTTTCGTTCCAGTTTGAATAATGCTACGATTTTCAATAAATTCTGATAAGTGGCTTTATTCATTTTATAGAATAAGTGGAATACACACCATCTTCTAAGAATTCTCTTGCCGCTACAAAAGAAAATGCGTTAGGCAGTTTTTGAGTTTGTTGACTTCGTATTATAATTTAAAAAAAATGTAGAGATAAAATGTAACTGCTACTCTGTATCAGCACGCGGCCCATGTAGCATCTTGACAATCCAACAAGCAATTCTTCGTCACATTTTATTCACACTTGGCTGATCATAACAAGTATTATATTTCCAACTAATCTTATTAAAGCTATTTTGTCTAGTCATTTCGGAGACGATGAGGTAATAAATATTTAATTGCACTAATCCACAAATACACTGACGGACACATAAACTGCATCAATGTTCAAAACGCCTTTGAAATAAACATTTTAACCAAATATTCAAACTTTTCATACAAATTTAAATTGAAACCTATAGTTTGGTTCGTTAGCTTCATAACAGCGTAGTGTCATAACCTTAAGTGTAAGTTATTATACTGGAAAGGATCATTCAATTCTTTTGAACAAAAACGATAAATGTAACAAAAATTGTTTTTATTGAAAAATTGATTTTTACAATAAAAAATAAGTTAAAGCACAGGTTTTTTTTTACTTTTAATAAGGTGTTTTGCCTCCACGTGCCCTTATAACAGATTCTAATCGGTTAAGCATAGATCTGATTAGGGTTACTAAACGGTCTTGAGGAATATTGTTCCATTCTTGAGAAATCGCTGTTCTTAGTGCTGGCATTATTGTGGGCACACGATTTCTCGCATCTACAGCGTTTTTTTAAACTGTCCTAAACATGCTCAATGCGGTTAAGATCAGGGCTGCGTGCTGGTCAATTCATGGTTCGTATCCCAACCTCTTCGCAATATTGTCGAACTTGTGCAGCAGCGTAGGGTCGGGCATTATCTTGCATTAGAGTAAAATTTTCGCCTATTAATGCCATGTGAGGTACCACGTGAGCTTCTAAAACCTCTGTTATATAGCGTCGTGCTGTCAAACCTCCTCTTCTACCGTTTTGACGAACCATGTCGATGAACAAAAGTTCCGTTCCCCCGATCATCGAAATGCCACTCGACACCATACACGAATCGCCTCCGAAAGGAACATGCTCCATAATGCAACATTGAGTATATCTCTCCCCACATCGACAATAGACTCTTCTGCGACCGTCTGCACCATTTAAACATGTCCTACAGTCATCGGTGAATAATACGGATGCCCATTGCTCATCAGTCCAATTTAGATGTTTACGCGCAAATCTTAAACGAGTTTGTCTGTGAGCTGCAGACAGCTTTGGACCATTTGCTGGTCTAAAAGGGGTGATTGCCGCTTCCTTAAGCCTCCTTCTTATTGTTAGTGCACTCACGTTTACTCCACGCACTTCATTCAGCTCTGTTTTGATGTCTACTGACGTGAGTAAACGATTTCGTAGGGAAGTGGAAACAATAAATCGGTCGTCACGACGGAAGCTTGCTCGAATTCTGCCAGTACCGGGTCTCCTTTTATAAGAACCTGTCCCTACAAACCTAACTACTAACCTTAATCCAAGCCTTCCCGCACCAATGCCACAATTTGAGCGGCTTGTTCGGACGAAGTATCCTTATTTATGGTTACGAAACGTTTTTTGAGTAAAAAGACTAATAGTCAATACTATTGGAAACAATAATTTAAATAGCAAATAAAAAAAAACCAAAATAATAATTTCAAACTTTACTCTAATAAGACACGAATTTGACTAGACTATGCATTAATTTTATTTCCAAGCTATACTTTTGCCTTTAACTGCTGTTCTATTTTTAAATTTTGATTTTTTTATATGGTTTATAAACAGTCTCGACATTTTCATTTAATTTAATCTAAAAACTTTGCATACTTATCAAAAATATTAATTCAAACGTAATCCTGAACTTTGATGCAGTTTATGAGTCCGTCAGTGTAAATAAACCGGTTTCGATAAATTCTGGTTACTTAAATCTGGTTAATTTACTGTAGGTTTGTTAGTTCACATATATAAGAACTAAGACATCATGCTAAGCATATTCGATCCACAATGATCTCTCTGGCTCTGATTGTAGTACTGTGCGTGGTGTTGTTCGTGCGGTGGTTGTTTCGACCGAAGTTATATAATACTCCTCCGATGCTGCCTGGAGTGCTGCCTTTCATCGGGCATGCACACCAGTTACTTGGAGACGCCGTACGTAAGTACCGTATTAGACCTAAACACTATTTTAAACCTATCCCTTCCTCATAATAACTCGGTCGCCTGCTACTTCTTGCTAATTCCTAAGGAGGATCAAGTAGTTTTTTTTTTCCCGGCGCTTGTCGTATTTTCTTTTATTTTTAATTTTCAACAGAATGTGTTTTCTTGAAGACGGTTTTTATAACTGCGTATTGTCAAACCAGCGGCAGCGGCTTATTCATTTGGGTGCCTTTCTAGCCTCTCCAAGTAAGGTTTCCTCTTTCACGGTGATCATTTTAAATTCAAAATAAAGTGATTTACAAATAGTTATAAAAATATAATTTGCATTGCATTTAGGATGACATTTCTCATTAATGAATGTCATAGCTAAAGTGAATAGGTAATAATGTTTCTTAGCAGGGCTGTCGGGATTTTTTATGTATTTTACTAATAAAACTTGTTTACATTTATACGTACTCAAATATTATTAATAATACTTCACAGTGATTAACCATTGTGTTATTTGATTTTAGATATATATAAATTTGTGACGAAAACTTTTGCGTATAGTTTGGAGAAAGGTGGAGTTATTCAAATACAAATTGGACCACATCCTGCATATGGTAAGTTTAAACAAAAATTTATAAAACTCTCTTCTATACATTTTATAAAACAAAGTCCCAAACCGAACACTACCGAACGGATTTTGATCCACATGTGCGAAGCCGGGGCGGGTCGCTAGGCTTCTTTATAAAAGCAAAGCTATTAAAGTAAACAAGATATCTTTTCTAATTCTTTATTTGGAAGTCGAGTTCCCGAAACTATGTAGAGTTCAGCTTTTAGCTTACCGGACTTAGCTAAATATTTTTAACCAACTTGAAAAAAGTTGGAGGTCCATTCGTCCCGTTGTGAGAATTGTATGGACTCAAGAATTATTCAAGACCATGGATTTATAACTAAAATAAGAGACGTAAAAAGGATAAACCTTATCTTTAGACAGAAAAACAAAAATAGTAAAAAAAAAATAAGTTGCGCTCTTAATATATTTATATATTTTTTTCAGTTTTAACAGATGTCGAAGATAGTTTGACAGTAGCAAACACATGTTTGGAAAAACCATACGTATACGACTTTGCAAAGGAAATATTAGGCAGTGGACTATTCACTGTAAATGGTAATATTGATATTTTTTTTTTTTTTCAGAATAAGCACTTAATTGCCAATATAGCCCTTAAAATTGCCAGACTGAAGTGGCAATGGCAGTGGCGTAGCTACCGGAGGGCTAGGCGGGGCAGGGCCCCGCCTAGCCCTCCGGTAGCTACGCCACTGCCATTGCCACTTAAGTCTGTCCGGGGCAGGGCCCCGGGCAGACCCCAAGCTCGGGGGCTCTCGGACTCTGACTTACAAACGATTTTGTTTTTAAATTTGTACATAATTATTATACAAATCACAATTATTATCGATATTTAACTATTGTATGTCTATGTCTCATTACTACGTTCATAGGCAAACATAGATTTTCAATGTGTCACAAAGTTTTTGATGCAATCAGTAGAGGATTTTAATTTTAAGGAAAACCTTATTTACAGAAATTTGTATTTGAATAAGTATTTTGTGGTTTTTCATATTGTGTGTTTCTTTTATAAGACAATAAGGTTAAAAATGGGTTTAATAGTCCAATAAAGACGCTAAGACGTGATTTTGCGACGGAGCCGGGTTTGTTTACATGATAAAACAAGTTAGGAAAAATCCATATAATACATGACACTCCTACTATACTTGGAAAGTTCGTACGAATGTTTGCCGGAAACGGAAGCTTTTGTCTCGTTTTTACTTTCTAATGTGCAAATCGGAGAATTCGCAAAGCTTCGTGCTGCATACATAGAAGTGTAGTCGGAGCATTAAAGTATAGGTTTGCCACAGTAATTTATACTAATATTATAAAGCTAGAGAGTTTGTTTGTTTGTTTGTTTGCTTGAACGCGCTAATCTTAGGAACTACTGGTTCGAATTGAAAAAATCTTTTTGTATTGGATAGTCCGTTTATTGAAGAAGGCTATAGGCTATATAGCATCACGCTACGACCAATAGGAAATAATGAAAAATGTCGCAAAAATGAAAAACCGTTGAAACTAAAACGCGCGATATAAGTCGCGGGAGACAGCTAGTATTATCTATAAGTAATTGTAACTCGACCCTATTTTTGAAATACAGTCTATAACCTACAGTCGCGCGGTAGTTAAACACGCGATGGGACGGTAGTTTAATAGGGATGTAGACATTTTTTTTTTATTTATTCGTCACATAGACTATTAAAATATATTAACACGTATTTTTTTCCTTTTTTACTTAAACAAACAATGAGGAAGATACAGGGAAAGGAAATATCTCTTGTAGCTACAATTTTTACCAAGACATGACGTCACAAGCCCCCACTCCTGAACTTTAAAGCGCTCGACCATTGTATTTTTTTATTGATTTGATAAAAGAAAAAACACGAGTTTTGTTTTCTTTTTTTATGTATCTGGTGGACTAAATGGTTATGTCCTTTTCATACCCAGTCCACACGCCTATTACATCTGACCTACTTTGAGATTCTATCTAGTTTTGTGATTGTATTTTTTTTTATTTATACCATAAATACGTTGTGAATCAAATAGAAAGTGTGCAATAAAAATGCATGATGTTTTTTATCAGTAGATTTAATTTTAAATCCATGCTTATTATGTTTCATTTAGAACTAAATAACCAATCATTCTGATAAATTTGCGACCGAAAAATATTTGCGCCTCGACTGAGTTCACAGAATACACCTACTTACCAAGTTTGAATGGTATAATTCTCATAGTTTCGGAAAAAAAGTGGCTCTGACATACGGATGGACAGACAGACAGACATGACGAAACCATAAGGATTCCATTTTTTGCCGTTAGGCTACGGAACCCTAAAAATCACAAGATTTCTGTTTAAAAAACTAACACCGTCTGTTCGTCTCGGCGGCTCGGCATATTCGCGACTGGTTGCATGCCGAGCGCATGTTGAGATACGAGGCGCGTATGTAGCTCGCGCTTCGTCCGTTTATATGACGTTACTATACAATACTGATAGATAATATTACCGTGCTAGTGCCCTCTGCCGATCGATATACATCGCATTCGGTACATGACGAATACGGAACGAACGATTTTAAATAGTTTACTTGGGGCCCTAGTTTTATTTTTGCCCTAGGGCCTTTGGTTACCTAGCTACGCCACTGGGCAATGGGTATATTGCTCAGAGAAACATGAACTAGAAGACGCAGCGCGGTAAGGCCTCCCACAAGATGGACCGACGACCTAGTGAAGGTCGCCGGAAACCACTGGATGCGGACGGCACAAGACCGTTGTGGAGATCCTTGGGGGATGCCTATATTCAGCAGTGCTCGTCTTTCGGCGGAAATGATGATGATAATGAAGCACTTAATGCGTGGGATTTCAAGGATAGTCGGGGTATAGGTGCCTTTCATCAAATCCAGTGTTTAACCGCACGGATAGCCGAGTGGTCACCAAGCTAACTACAACTGCGCGACGTGCTGTGGATTCGATGCCCAAATGGGACAAGCATTTGGTTAATCCACAAATTCTAGTTCTAGGTCTGGCTGTTCTTTGAGCATGTCATTTGAATGTATGTTAACGTTAATGTAGGTAACCCTTAGTACAAGACTATTTTTTATAAAAAAAAAGACAGTGTGTCATAGTATCTGTTGGTTTATCATTAGATATAAGATTTTTTTTTTTTTATAGCTATAATAGTAAACATGTATGAAACTTATGATAATTACCGCGAGACAATCACAAAATTATAACAGACTCCACGAATTAAGAACCTCGTAATGAACACACACGAACGAGAACCTCAGCTAGTTTTTTGATTTTCTAACCAATTATTTTTATAAAGGTAGGTTTAAATCAAACGAGTGAAAATTCATTCTATCCCAACTATTTTCAAATCTACTTTTGTTAACAGACATACAACATTTTTTCTTTGTTCTATCCTTGTTCGCGAAGGTTCTATGAAATGTTCTAATTTCACAAACTTAACGATATACTTGTGCAAGTCTGCCATATTATATCGTGCAAAAAAAATTAAGCGCAATATTTGTACAACTATGCAGGCGTCCTGCCGAGAATTTGTTTAAGTATGTTTTGAGAAGTTTTTGTGGGCATGTAAAGGGATCTTGAAATTTCAACGGAGTAAGTTGGATTGTTGAAATTTCTTGTTAGGTACTACTGACGTGCAGTCAACCATACAACTGGATGTTTGCTGTCAAATTGAATTGAACTGGTTATTTGACAGCAATTATTTTGTAGTCATGCTTTTGCAGTGACAATGGCATAAAGGTTCCTGTAGACGTTTAAGCTGCTTGTCGAACTTCACGCGCTTGTCAAGCTTCTACGTGCATGCTTGATCGTTTACAAGACCCTTGAATAGTCGCGTTAACAGTGCACGAACTTGCGAACAACAAGGCAAATATTCAGACGTCTCTAATTATAATATTATGTATAATGATTGTTCATAAGCATTAGTAAAAAAATAAATAGTTTAAAATTATTCATAAGTAGCATTTGTTTTTTTGCAAGTGATATATTTACAAGGTATAAAGAAAATACTTTCCATTTCAGGCCCCGCATGGAGAAAACACAGAAAATTATTAACCCCGAGTTTTAATCAGCAATTGTTGTATACATTTTTGAATGTATTCAACGAGCAGTCTCGTTACTTAGTGTCTCAATTCTCAACGAAAGTAGGAAAAGGACCGTTTTGTCCGCGACGGGATTTAATCCAATTGGCACTCAGGACCGTTAGTCGTAAGTATTTAAAAAATATATATCATGTGTGAAAAGATCCACGCACCACAGACGAGAATATTTTTAGGCTGTCTAAAGGATGTTAAAAAATTTCTGGCAACATTTTGTTTACAAAACTTTTGACTATTTCGCGGAGTCCATCACGCTAACTACTATCGCAGGACGGCGACATGCGATGGTTGAATATTTGCAAGGCACAAAATAATGTGCTGCTATATACATTTTATGTCTGGCTTTGTACAATTCGATTAAATGTTTATAAAACCTCTGCATTGCACCATCATCATTCCTTAGAGACGGTTTTGTCGTAAAAATAAAGAAAGCCAATTGCTTTTTGCAGCATGCAATAATCATTGCAAAAAGAATATTTCTGATAGTATCTAGATAAGTACTTATATTATTATGATGTGTATTTTTTCATTAACATCCACAGGGACATCGCTAGGTTTAAAAACGGAAGATCAAACTATCATAGATACGGGGTATGCTCAAGGAGTTGAAGATATATTTGAGGTATATTTCGAGAGAGGCGTGAGAGTGTGGTTACATTTGTCATTCTTGTTTAACCTCAGTTCGTTAAAGAAAAAGCAGGACAAAATTGTGAAAATGATGAACAACATCCTGAATCCGGTAATGTATTGTTTTATTCATAAGTAGTAAACAGACATACAACATTTTTTCTTTGTTCTATCCTTGTTCACGAAGATTATATGAAATGTTCTAATGTCACAAACTTAATGATATACTTGCGCAAGTCTGCCATATTATATCTTGCAAAAACAATTAAGCGCGATATTTGTACAACTATTGCTGTCAAATTGTATTGAACTGGTAATTTGTCAGTAATTATTTTGTAGTAATTCTTTTGCAATGACAACGGCATAAAGTTTCCTGTAGACGTTTAAGCTGCTTGTCAAACTTCACGCGCTTGTCAAACGTCTACGTGCATGCTTGATCGTTTACAAGGCTCCGTAATGTTAAGCATAAAGTTTATTGTCATAATATCATGATCCATAATTTGAATACCAATAATCATCATGTTGCATATTATCGCGACGCATAATTTGAAATGTCCTAATATAGTGTAGGCTTAAATTGTTTGTCATAAGTATTAAAAGGCATAAATTTTGAAACGCAGAATAGCTTTAAGCAGAATTTTTAAGAGCATAACTAATGTAAGGCACAATGATCTTAACGAATACTATCTTAACGCATATTTTTTATAAGCATAATTTAAGTAACAATAATAAATACAACGAATAATGAAATACATTTTTAATTATTTGACTGCTAAAGCTCCTTGTAAATTGTGGGTATCTAACATAGTTTTTAAAACTTTGCTATGCATACATACTAGGCGCTTGTACTTAGGGTGCTTGTGCTGTGTGCTAAGGGAGACAAAAAAAATACCTACCAACCTAAACAAATGTGTCGGAGTTGGCAAAGTTATTTCTAAGGGTCCCCAAAAAAATACCTACCAACCTAACCAAATGTGTCGGGGTTGGCAAAGTTGATTCCGAACTCATAACCATCCGGAATTATACCATACAATAATTTATACCATACAAAATTAGAGATTTCATGAATTATTACACGTAAAACTATGGTAAAAAATTTTAGGACTACCTATAATATGCCAAATAAAATTAGGTTTTTCTATAGTTATGGCAAATAAAATTATGCTAAGGGATTTTAAGACTGAGTAATACTATGCCAAATGAAATTAGGGATTTAATTTATTATGCTTCATAATAATATGCCTTTAGACAATTACGCTACTAAAACTTATGCGAAGGAAAAATTATGAGACATTAGTGTTATGCTATTTGATGATTATGCAAATTGATGTATGACGAACGACGTTAGGACAATCGACTTTATGCGAAAAGTTCCGCCTCCCGTTTACAAGACCCTTTTATGCTCGCGTTAACTGTGCACGAACTTGCGAACAAAAAGACAACTTCTAAAGCATTCTTTTATATTCAGACGTCTCTAATTATAATATTATGTATAATGTTATGTTAATTTTTCATAAGTATAAGTAAAAAAAAAAAGTACAAAATTATTCATAAGAAGCACTTGTTTTTTTGCAATTGATATAATTAATAATACATTTTATTTCAATAAACAATTATTTTTAGATAATTCAAAAGCGTAAATTGGAACTGAAGTGTAACAAGAGTATGCAAGAGGATATATCACCAGGTAGTGTGCACAGAAGATAAATATGCAAGCTTGTCAGGTATATTGGGCAACCAAATTGGACCAGCACGCTTGAAGAAGTGATACTGCCGATATTAGGTTGCTGCTCTAATATTAAGTTCCTTCAAATTTGTGGTTTCTCCAAGAAATTTGGGATTCAAAATGTCTTTGTTCCCTGTGCAGCGGTGCCCAGAAATTCCTTACTCGTGTGTTAATCTACATACATATATAAAATGCTTCGTCCTGAATGACTGACGGATCAACGCACAGCCTAAACCGCTGTTCGTAGAGACCTGAAACATGGAGGGCAAGTTCTTTGTATAACGTAGGCATCCGATAAGAAAGGATTTTTCTAAATTCGACCTTTAAAAGGGTGAAAAGGGGTTTTAAAGTTTGTATGGGACAACGTGATTCCTCGGTCCAATCTACTTTAAATTTTGCATAAAAATTCTTTAACAGAAGTGATGAACGACGTGATTCGATTGGGTTAAAAAGGGGCAGTAAGTTATTTTGGGAGTGATTTCGATCGAAGTTGATGTCAACACTCCTTAGTACTTTTATTTAAATTATATTTTATTTTGACACAAGTTTTAAAACTTAATTCGATTTTATTCGAAAAACGGTGAACTCACATAAAACCTTGGTGCAATACAATACTCTTTGAAGAAAAAAATCATGCAAAAGCTAGTTATCGTATAATTTTTAAAACTTACTCCCATTTTTCAAACCTTCATTCTATTAAAAAAAAGTCTATACTTAAAATAACCAGACAAAAAATAAAAAAGTTTAATTACAGCACTTTAATATATGTTTACAGCCAAATTCAAACCCGTATTGGATCAATTGCTGAGCTTAGCTGATACAGAAGGGATGACCGACACAGACATCAGGGAACATCTGGACTCATTTGTGATAGCTTCATTCGACACAGTTTCCGCAACCCTCGAGTACACTTTGTTAATGGTTGGAAGCCACAGTCATGTACAAGAACGAATTTATAAAGAGTACGTAACTTGATCTTAAATATATTCAAAATTTGAATAAGTTATCACATACACTCATACTTAATAGTTTAACATAACTTTTGGTATTCCGCAAGGTTCTGTTCTAGGGCCTTAAATATAGTCATTTATAATATCTTTCATTCAAAGTTACATTGTGTATAGTCAGTTTTGACTAACAAGAAAGAAAGAAAACATAATTTATTACCACACAGCAAGACGAGCGATGCGCACAAAAGATCAGAAGAAGAAGATAACATTAGGTATAACTAAGTGTATGCCCACCGTAGTTAGACTTTGACATCGAGTATGTTTTGTACAGATTGCAGGAAGTATTTCAAGGCGAAGATAGGGATGTTAACAAGAACGATCTAGAAAAGCTGGTGTATGTGGAAGCGGTCTTGAGAGAGGTGTTGAGGTTACACCCGCCAGGGCCGTTTGTCGGCAGAAAAATTGATCAAGATGTTAAGTTGAGTATGTATTGCATAATCAGTTTCTGAATACTCACTTCAAGATGTATTGTTACGAGCGAAAACTGACACTTTATTCAATACTAGCTTTTGCCCGCGACTTCGTCCGCGTTTCCGTCGTTTTTCGTAAAAAAGTAGCATATCTCTCCCTAACGGTTCAGAGGTTTTGATGTAACAGACAGATTAACTTTCTTATTTTAGTAGGAAAATATAATATGTCAATCCACAATACTGTTGAAAAATATCGCAATAAGGAACCGTAGAATATTATTACTAATAGCTGTGCCCGCGACTCCATCAGCGTGTAACTCCTTGTATGTTATTAAGTTAATGTATGGGTAATATTGTTTAGCTCACTTTCACATGAGGCTTAAGTACCTGTAGAACGAAAATACTTCAGCGCCTAGCTTCCGGGTAAACTATGTTGAAAGTTGACCAGTCCGGCACGTGAACAATCCTTATAGCATGATTCGGTATTCACGCGCGACGGCGCGATGGCTTATTATCGTATTTCATGTATAAGTTTGGTGTTTCTATACCGATTTCTATGATTCTTTTTTTATTGAATAGGTAATAATGTTAACTTTTTTTTAATTAGGGATGAGTGAGAGTATTAGAGTAAACAAATATAATCAGAAAGCTCCGAACTGTTAAGCTATCGGGAGTTACACGTGTTATTGTGAGTCAACCATAAAAGATATTTGCATTCCGGGATATTTTTTAGATAATTTTATGTAGAACATTTCCGTCATAAATGATTTATATGTAGCTATAACCATTAAGGCTGCATACGCGACAGAAGCTTGAAAAATTGAGTAACTTCTCCCGTTTTCCAAACATTTCCCTTCACTGCTCTGCTCCTATTGATTGTAGCGTAATGAAAATTATACTATAACCTGCCCAAGAGTATGAAGAATAATTGTACCAAGTTTCGTTAAAATCCGTCGAGTAGTTTTTGTTTCTATAAGGAACATACAGACAGACAGTAAGACAAAAATTTTACTGATTGCATTTTCGGCATCAGTATCGATCACTAATCGCCCCCTGATAGTTATTTTGAAAATATATTTAATATATTGTACAAAATTTACCTCTCTACACATTTATTATAAGTAGGTATAGATTAGGTATAGTTTTTGCGGCTTTACTTTTGTTTAGCGTGTAAAATTTGTTAAATATCAAAATCCTATTTAAGCGGACGTCTTCCTCATAGTAGCTCCAATCTTTAATTTCAGTTCAATCAGTCGAAAATCTAAGAAGATTTATACAAACTTTCATCCCCTATTTTATCCTCTAAGGGTGGAATTTATCAAAATCCTTTCTTAGGGAATGCCTACGTCATAGTAGCTTTATGCATGCTAAGTCTCAGCCCGATAGGTTTCCTTGGTGACGCCCACTTTGCAACGGGCCGTGCAGCAGAAATCGTAATATTTTAATTTTGCGATAACTTCAAAACCAAACGTCCAATTTTTATCATTCAAAAACCAAATATTATCTACATAAACTGTAGTTAGTGATGAAATATTTATTATAATATTTATTTTGATAAGGATTAATAGCATGAGTAAAATAAACGCGTTTAAATGTAGTACAAAAAAAAACAAGATTTTTAAATAAAAAAATGTCGCGTACATTTTATGGTTCTATCTTTTATAGTTTAGGCAGCGTACGCAAAATAAGTATTTTTTCTAGTTGATTTTTTACACCTTGTGTCCGAAAAACCCAAATATCTTACGGAACCCTATTTTTTTCCACAATAAAATATCGCCTATGTTACTCGTGGATAATGTAGCTTTCGAATTGTGAAAGAATTTTTAAAATCGGTTTAGTAGTTTTTGAGCCTATTCATTACATACAAACAAACATACAAACAAAGTTTTCCTCTTTATAATATTATTATATTATATATATACAGATATACAGATGTACAGAATTGACATCTCTACAAATTTATTATAAGTATAGATCAAAAATAATATATTCACTCACTTATAAATCACTTTAAAACCACTGAGTACACTTTTTGTAATCTTCTATCGCTTGTAGTTAACTCGCAGTATCGCAAAAGTAAACTATGTCGCTATTCAAATGCGGCGCCTACTACTCCTAGCGAATATTGTGGAAATATCTCGAACATTCCGTCTAGAACCGTCTACAATATTCTGGAATATTCGAGTTTCTTTTACCTTTTCGATAAGAGATGGCGCTATGTAACTCTGCTAAGTAACTCCCCTACTGATTAAGAGATGGCGCTGTATGTTTCAATACAGATAACACTAACACGGCGTAACAGTATCATTAAACGGGGCATTTTGCGGGATTACTTTAAATTTAATAATAGTATAAATGATCGAGTGACAAATCTATGAAATATATATGATATGATATAGGCCCTAGGGCCTATATCATATCATATCATATTATATATATTTGGATATTTATTACACACTAGCTGTCCTCCGCGAATTTGTCTGCGTGTTATAGTTTCAACGGTTTTTCATTTTTGCAACATTTTTCATTTATGCTCCGAATCTTTTGGTCGCAGCGTAATGTTATATAACTTATACCCTTTCTCCATAAATGGATTATCCAATACTGAAAGAATTTATCAAATTGGACCAGTAGTTCCTGAGATTAGCGTGTTCAAACAAACAAAAAATCTACTATCACACTCTCTCAATTATAATTTGACTAAATTTCAACCAGCCCATTTATTTGTAAATATATAACCCTATTTACAAGCTTGTAACTAACTTGCAGTGTATATAGAGTACAAAAAATAAATTTTCAAAAGAATTCAGTTCCCGTTTATAAATGAATCATTTTACTATTTCTTGCGTTCTGTTTTAGAGAACTACACTTTACCTGCGGGTGGTACATGCTTCTTAGGGCTGTACGGTATCAACCGGCACTCAGTGTGGGGAGCAGACGCCAATGAGTTTAAACCGGAGCGATGGCTGAACCGTGAAACTATACCAGCAAATCCAACTGCCTTCAGTACATTCAGTATCGGGAAACGAAACTGTATTGGTAATATTTATAGTACCTATTATACACAAAATTTTGAGGCGATGTTTAATATATTCGTTGAAATTATTTAATATATAAGTAATTGATTACAAACGGTTAATACAATTAGTTTTTCATGTCACTTATTTTGGAGCTTGCTAGTAAAATTTCCTTACTTTGACAAGTCATGTCGACTTGTCACTTTCATAAATATGAGCGATTCGATCAGCTTTGACGATTGTAGAATTATCAATTGTCTAGGGTTCATACAAACATTTCCCATAAACGCAAAATAATGTTGACTGAAATTTCTTAGAAACAACCTTTTTTCATGTATCTGTTCTTTAGCTTGTTGGATGGACTTTACACGACTACCAAAAAAAACCGGCCAAGTCTAAACCCGACTTCGTGCATCAAGCGTTCCGTACCTTCGTATTAGACGTGTGCCGTTAAAATCTAGTTAAATTAATTCCTTTAATTTTTCATTATACACAATTTTGTTTAGTTTTCTTCTTTTAGCCATTATACTTTATAGCAATACAAACTCTTAATATTTCAAGCCATTATTAAGATAGCCAAACAAGTTTCGGCGGTAAAGTTTTATCCGTTTCTAGTTGAAGGGCCTACTTTATTTTTCAATTTATCTTCTTTATATTTAAGAATGGATCTGATGTTATAGCGGCATCAGAAAAACACATTCTGTGAATATTTTTGACTGTCCACCTATTACGGTTAATAGGTCACAGCCAGCTGACAACCACACGGACAGCAGAGGCTTAGTAATATAATAGGGGATCCTTTTACTACGTTGGCACCCTTCGTGTACAGAACCCTAAAAAGGAGTAATGTAGTTAGTGTTAATATTTGTATGTATGTACTATGTGTTGCTCCACCATAATTTTGTTTGTCGTGTTTTTAAATTATCTCCATATTTATACCTTAAAATTAAACAAACAAAAAATTCAGGAAGACAGTTACAATTTAAGTTACAATAAATATTATTTATTATTATTATATTATTTTTCAGGTGTTCAATACAGCTTCATGTTATTAAAAACGGCTCTAGCGCTACTGTTACAACGATTCCACGTGACGAGTGATATTAGCGATATGGAGTCGGAGTGGAAAGTTATATCAAAGCCTGTAGCAGGACATTATATTACTATAACTCTAAGAAATGAGATAAAGACATAAAAGAACGAAGGGTTCTGGAAGGTCAACAAAATTTATTATTAATTGATTAAAATACGGATAATATTTTTTTTAATGATAAAGATAATGCGTTTAGATATACAACGTGTGGTATTGCATTCTCGTCAAATTCAAGGAGGTAACTATGCTAATGATTCTCGACACGAATCAATAATAAAATATATAGGTTTTTTTTTCTTTTTTCTAATTTTCGGAAATCGACATGTGTGGGCCAAGCATTTCAAAACGCAGCCCATGTGATATCGCACTGTAACTGCTCTTTTACACACACACATTACGACACTGCATATCGCATACGCAACGGGGCGATTCTGTTCTTCAAAAGTGGCTCCAATCTTAAATAACTAAAAAAACAAGTATTTATTCATTATTGGGCAGATATTATAGTAATTTTATTTGATTAATTATGTCTTTCTTAACAGCCTCCTGAAATTTCACGAGGATGCAATACGACACGTTATATACAAACTCAGGGGTCAGCCTCTTTTAAAGTCCAGACAATCAATTGTAATTAAAATATTGCGTAAATAAATTCGACCAGAGCAAGCCTGCGCCAACAAGTGGCAAGAGTGCCCCGAATAGCTCATGCAGCTCAAACATTTTCGAGGGAGCTGCACAACCCGACACACAACAATACCAACAGTGGCACCAAAAAAATATGTGGGGAAACAACTTACTCAGATCGCCAGATAACAATAACTGTGCTTAGACAAAACAGTAAGCAATAACTTAGGAATGAAAAAATAAAATAAAATAATAACTAAATGGTTAAATGGTACACCTGCATAATATTTACACTTACAATGCTACAAAGATACAATTAAAATAAATAAATAAATTAAAAAACAAGAGAGATAAAAATCATGAGAAATAATCATAATCACACATATTAATTTAAAAGTCGGATTGTATATACGTATAATATGCAAAAGCACAAAATATGTCTATTATGTATAAATGAATATAAATAATAATAATAATAATGCCAGCAGTGGGACATCACAGGCTGATAATAAAATAAATAAATAAAATAATATGCTTTTTTTTTTACCTGCCATATTTTTTTTCTCGCAAATTTTTCCTCACTAATTTACATATACCTGTGTATTTTGCATTTCGTTATATGTATCTAGATGTAAGTATGTGTATGTTTTTTTTGTAAATATGTTTACTCTAACCTTCTAACCAAAACAAAAATGCCACCTGCTTTCTCGGCTATGGGGAGTGGTTTCCAAAACCTTTATATAAACTTCCAGCCCATATTCAATCCGTTTAGAGTATAGATTAAAAAAAAAGCTGAAACACGTCGTGTTTTTTTATTTCTATCCAGAAACTTGTACCTATGTTAAATTTTATCTTACCTTGAAAACTACGGAATTCTCATTGCCACATACCAACGTCGTACTGATTTTTTCTATTGTTGATCTATTTTGGTCCTTGTACAAAAAATAATCAATGGTATTTACATAAATTTATGTCTTTGCTTTTTTCTCAAAGCAATTTTTTTATAACATAGATACTTCTTTAGTGATAACTCTTTAAATTCTTTCCAAAAAGTAGCTTGTGGCTCATGTAGTTTTTGAAACCTTAAATACGTAAATTTTTATATATTTACGCATTTAAGTCTTAAGTTTCAAGTCAGAAAGTTTATATAGAGGTTTCATATGAAATTGGTTCAAAGTTAGAAACGCGAAATTTCATATACAAGCTTCTGGTTAGAAAGAAATAAACATGTGATTCATCATTTCCGAAATTAAACCCCCGAAGAAAAGGGGTTTGATGGTTAACAAGACATATTTCGTCATATTTTTCAAAGTTAGAAGTTTGAAATTAAATTAAGTATCCGGGTAAGAAGAAGATTTACGTATTGTTTTTAATAAAAACGCAGTTTCTAAAAGAGTGTAAGTCAATAGCCTGGGATAAAAGGACAATGGCACATGGGTGGGTTTGATAATATAGTATATCCAACGGACAACGGCTTGGATGGATGAGCGGTGCATTTGAGCTAGAGCAACGTAGATCTAAACGCAATAAAGACAGCCGCGACAAATTTTTGAAATGAGCAAATAATTATAGTTATCAACCATCTTGATCAATTAGCAAAGTAATGAAAATTGAGTTAAAATTAAACAATAATCATTAAAAAGCCGTAATACGGTTATTTTAATCATAATGAAATTTCATGCTACTTTGAAAACCACATACTTCCATACAGCCATTTATCCTTAACCAATGACGCGCATGCGCGTGCGAGGCCGCGGTTATCAGCTTGTTTATTTTAAGCAAGCAAGCATCCGTGATTATCATATGTTTTACGGTCTAGGAACCAGACTATTGTATGCAATTATGGAACTACGTCACTATAATACATGCTTAAGCATCCAGTACCTATAATTATATTTATAGATTTGATTTTTAATAAAAACTAAAATTAATTAATCAAATTCATTGGCATTGTTTACCCAAAATAGATTCGTTTAATGACTTTCAACCGCACATCGGATGTAACATTGACATATAAAAGACCTTATTACAGTTACTTAAGGTTGATTTTCGTAATTCGTCGCTACCACTCCTTACGCCGTGGTAATTAAAACAAATATCAATCAAAAATACCTAAAGTGTAAGTATTTTATATAAATACTCATTTCAGATTTCTTATAATTATTTGAACAGCAATACAGTAATAAGTGACAATGCTTTTGGTTGTATCTTTAGTATTATGTTGTGTGTTAATTGGTGTGTGGTGGTTGTCACCACGTGGGGTTGCCCCACCAATTTACCCTGGAGGTCAACTAATCATAGGGCATATTAATATGCTTAGAAGTCTTTCAGGTAAGAATATACCTTATATTTCTTTAACCTACTTAAAATAAAATTCTTATTGACTTTTTTTTATAATTGACTTGGAAAAGCTTGTATATTTTACCTAACTGTAAAAGTATCCAAATACCAAATTATAAGGAACGTAGTGACTTAAAACTAGTTAACCGATTTCGAAAATTCTGTCTTTATGAATGTAGAATATATTGTATTGTAGAATGCTACATTGTCCCTGAGTACCGTAGGCTATATTGCTGTTCGAATCTGAATCATCAAACCGGGTATTTAGTAGTCGCCAAACATCTAGATCACTCTGAAGTTGCAACGGTCGATAGCTGCGCGGGATAAGCACAGCACTGTTGTCAAAGTTACGTACGAATTACTTAACAAAGTACTTTAATTAAATATTTACATCGATACTTACATTATAAATGCGAATAACTATCTACTGTACCTGTTTTACGATATTGCACAGCCACACTTATCAACTACAAAGCGATCTAGAAGTGTGGCGACTACTGCATATATATACAGGGTGTTACCGAAAGGGTATATACATCCAAAAGGGGTGAAGAGTACATCTAGTATAGAATATTATTTTACAAAATTTTTGTTCAAAATTAGTCAGTTAAATAATTGATATCCAATTTTTCTTAATTATTTAAAACAAAACGGTTTACTCACGTATATTCTTGGGATCGCCCGACTAGTTTCAGACTCAATAGGAGTCCCTAATCATGAGCTGACGCGGCGGCGATGGTGTCGCGGGTCGAACTGATGTTAGCGGCACCGCACCGTGCTGCATTTTGTTTTAAATAATTATGAATACTCCTCACGATAGTTATTATACAAATCCAATTTTTCGCATAAATTATTGTTGATGCAAAAAATGTATTATTTGAGAAACAATTATTTAACTAAACAATTTTATCTAGAAATTTGTAAAGTGACTCTATACCAGATGTACTCTTATCCCCTTTTGGATAAATATACCCTTTCGGTAACACCGTGTACATATATAATAGGTACAACCTTACCTTAAGTTAGTTAATACATATGTATAAAATTTCAGACCTTTGGGATACAGAAAGAAAAATATACCATTACACCTTAAACAATGGCGGAATCGTTCAAGTAAACTTTTTATATGAGAAGGTTTATGGTAAGTCAAGCAATTTTATAAATTAATGTTAATGATATTTAATTGTCTATTCTATTTCTGTTATAGATATGAAGATTTGTAGAATAATATGTATTTTGTATCACAAATACTATTTTACCCAATAACCACAACAATAAATAAATTTAAAATAATGTTTACTGAATAGAATGGATTAAAAAGTTATCACAAAATTTGCGACACTAAAGATAGATCGGACAGATCGAAAGTCCGTCCTATAGTGATGTTAGATGTTGCAATAATAATGTGTAATATATACATGCATAAACATTATTAATTGCAAAAATAAAACGATGTTAAATAAGGTAATCTTATAATTATAAACATTATAGTGATATATACCTTTTTTTTCAGTTCTAACTAACCCTGATGACTGTGTTTACATAGCTAATACTTGCTTGGATAAGCCTTATGTATACATGTTTGCAAAATATGCTTATGTTCGTGGGCTCGCCACAGCCGAAGGTAAGTAAAAAAAACCGGCCAAGTGCGAGTCGGACTCGCGCACCGAGAGTTCCGTACAAACCTGTAGGTATATAAGTAAAAAAAACTAGCTGCTTGCCCCGGCTTTGCACGGGGGGTGCGTGATTTTTATAAAATTTACATACGTTTTTGTTTATTTCTTTTATAAAAACTTTGTCCTTACAATGGAGAACTTATAAAAAAAGCCGCTTTGGTGCAATCGTTAAGAATTTTAAAATTATTGCTCCATTTGCATAAAAAAATCACACAATATTTAAATAATTATTAAATAAAGTCAAAGAACATTTTTTGGAGTTTCTCGACATAAACTTGTACGGTGGTACGGAATGCATTTCTTGCGCGAGTCCGACCTCGCTATTGGTCGATTTTTTATTTTTCAGATCTTTGGTGACTTGGTATCGTAGCAAATGCTCAAACTTCCGATAGGCATACCATTTAGCTACTTTTAAATATGGTTCATTTAATGCGACTTATCATGTGATTACCTCTGGACACCCGAACTTCCATGCTTTCTGGGACACCCTTTATAATAGAAGTAAGAAATATTAAAAATTGTACATAAAAATGTGAGTAAAACGTCAATACACCTAATAATACGCTAATGTATAGGTGTCTTTTTACCCGACTGCCAAGAAAGGGTTATGTTTTTCGATATACACTAAGAGCTGATATGGCACGAGCCGCAAATAGAATGAAAATACAAATACATGCTTAATTTAAACAAAAATTTACGTTTTCAGCGTCAACGTGGAAGTTACATCGAAAACTCTTAAATCCATCGTTCAATCAACAAGTATTATACTCATTTATAAATGAATTCAATGCTCTAGGGCGAAGAATTGTAACTGAATTGAACTCCAAAGTAGGAGGAGGCCCAGTTGATATCCTACCAGATCTGATTCATAACATGATTAAATCTGTGTACCGTAAGTTTAAATTATTTCATTGGGATTAATATGTATGAAAAGTAAAATACCCAGTCTTACCTGGACTTCAATTATATTAATACGGTGACCCGTATTAATATAATTGAAGTTTAAAGGAGAAATTTCCGCGTAAAATATGAACACAAAGATTAGAAAAAAAGTATAAGGAGAAACTAGGAAAGAATATTATGTATTATGTGTTCAAACAAACACGAGTTTTAGGAAAAACAACTGTAATGCTCTCATATAAGATTCAGTTTGCGCTACAACATATTTTGTATGACTTTTTTACGGTACTAGTCTAAAGATAACCTTATTTACACGTGCATAAAGTTGATGTTAACATTATTTAACATTATTAGTTATGTTGAAATAACATTAATTGGTACGATAAATAACAATTATTTTGCCTAGACTATAAATAATGCAATGATCATTGACCTTTTCCCAAGCTACGTTAGGCTCGGCTACCAGTCACCCAGGGTTCAGCTGAATGCCGAATTTTACATGGAGCGACTGAATACCTTACCTTAACAAGCCCATTTTACTGGGAAATGCAGTATTCCATAAGACTGGTGGTCAGAATTGTAATGACTGGAAAGGTCAACGTATGATGATCGAGACCAAACTTAACGTGCTTTTAACGCAATTTTGCGATACTGAAAAATCCTTATAATACTAATCTGCTATATACTTTTAATTACTTTGGCAGGAACTTCAATGGGTGTAGAAACCAGTACGGACAGTAACATCGTCACAAGCTACGCCGAAGCTACATGCAAATTATTACAATTATATGTCGTTAGAGTACAAAAGATTTGGTTACATTTTTCACTTGCATATAATTTTAGTTCTTTGAGAATACAAGAAAAAGAACTGGCAAGTATTATTAGAAGGATAGCAAATGAGGTGAATGTTTGTTGAATTTCAATAAGTTATCTTATTCCTAGCAATTTTTGTTTTTAAGTTTATAAAGCCATACACTTGAGTAAATCTTTCACTTTCCAGGTGATAGCAAATCGTCGATTAGAATTAAAATCTGCTAATAATTATGGTAATACAGATGATAAAAAAGGTAATTTTATTTCCTTGGCCTGTTGCTTTATATTTACGACCGCCTGTGACAAAACCTTATTGTTTGGGTGGTTTCATGTCAACGTTATCACTTGAACGTTTTCTTTTCTTTTTAAAAAATCTACTATATACTACTAAATCTACTTTTCAGACAAGTACAAGTCTCTGCTAGATCAAATGCTAGGCCAACAAAACGCCTTCACAGACGATGAGATTACGGATCATTTGAACACTATGGTAGTAGCAGCTTACGATACATCTGCTATTTCTACAAACATGGTATTGATATTAGCTGGTTCGCATCCAAGAGTACAAGAAAAAATATTTGAAGAGTAAGTAATACTTTACTTTATCATAACCATTGACAATAGATTTTATTCACTTTTAAAACCTTTCTTTATTATAAATAGATTAAACACAGTAATCGGAGAAGGCGATAGGGATATAAATAAAGACGATTTATCAAAGCTTGTATATTTGGAGGCGGTAATAAAAGAAACTATAAGACTATATCCACCTGGCCCAAGGATTGGGAGGACCAGTAAAACTGACATCAAGCTGAGTAAGACTTTCAAAAAAATTATTGAGACTTACAACTTTAACAATAGCTCGTTGGTTTTCCTTTCAGAAAGCTCAAAATGGATCTCTTCTGTCTAGTCCTTAGGGTAAAAATAAGTAAAGTATAGAGTGCGCCTAACAAGTACGAATTGTAGAAAGTAGTCGACTAATTAGTGTCAAAACAAAGCGCGCCATTTAATTAAAACTACTACAAAACCTAATAGTACCCTCATTATGTCTAATTTTGTCATAAACATTTTCGCACATTCGTCTGTCGACAGACGAAATCAGTAAACGAGCCTAGTACTTAAAGCAAAAAATTTGCTTACGCTTGGCACAATGGGCAACGAGCGATTCGCGCACTCTATGTTTGTCTATTTTTGCTCTAAGTATTTTTCCCTTTTACATACACCTCTACCATGTAACAAGCTCATTTAATCAATCACATGCATTGTGAAGCACCATTCTCCAATTATTTTCTCCTCTATATTTGACACTAGGTGATGCTCACGACCGGGGTATATATACTCTAAGTTATGTTGAGGTTTTCCAGTCTTAATCTTCAAAGTGATAAATATTAAATATTTTACATCATACACATACATATTTAACATATTTTATTTGTTTTCATGAAATAGATGAAATTTTAATTATTTTCTTTTTTCTGATTAACTTTGCAATAAATAATACAAAATTAATAGATTTACATTACGTCATTTATTTCAGGGAACTACACGTTGCAAGCTAATTCGATTATCATTATATCTATCTACGGCCTCAACCGTCACCCGATGTGGGGTCCGGACGCGGACCAGTTCAGGCCAGAGAGATGGCTAGACCCTGCCACTTTGCCTAACAATCCTAACGCATTCGCCGCCTTCAGTTTAGGAAAACGCAACTGTATCGGTATAAACCTTTCCTAATTCTTCATTGATAGTGAATTCATAATGTTTTTTTCCCTAGTGTGTTATTAATTATACCGTCCGGAAGGTTGGAACTAACAATGTTAGATTCTAAACCTATTAAAAGTGCGACAAACCATTTTGCTTAACAATATTGAAATTCGTTTTTTTTCTTCCATTAATTTTTTGAGTTTTTTATACTAAACGTTTTTGTATCCGATATAGAGGTTTCGTTTGTACAACTATATCAAACTAACTTTGTATAATAACAACACAAAGGAATTTTAAAAAGTAAATAGCTTGGAAATTAGTGCATAATAATCTGACAGGATTTTCTTTTGTTATTTGTGTATATATAATTTTTTTTTTCAGGTAAATCATACGCCATATTGAATTTAAAGATATGCCTAGCGCATATTTTTCGGAGGTACCACGTTACAGCCGACATCACCAAATTACAGAGCCAAGTTGCTGTTATACAAAAACCAGTGGCTGGACATCAAGTAGCTTTTGAATTAAGAAAATAAGCTGCTTTCATAATAAATAAAAAATAAATAAATGTTTTTTTTTTTTTTTTTTAATGATCTGGCAATTTCAGTGATACAATGCGTTCAAAAGCGATCGAGATATGATTGAGGATTTGCCTCGCTTTGGTGGTCCATTAACGTCTTCAAGTGAAGTAAACTTTGCAAATATAAAGGAAATAGTGACTCAAAATCCTCATTCAAGTTTTAGGGAGATAGCAGCTGAACTTTTTGTGTCTTACGAGTCGATCCGTAACATTTTAAACAATCACTTGGGCATGAACCATTTTGCCGCTCGATTAGTCCCAACAAACCTGATTTAGGTTGAAAAAAAAAATTGTGTAAAAGCTAATATTTACCTACTTTTTTTTTCAAAACAAAAACAAAATACTTTTTTTTTCTATACAACAAGACGTAAAAACAAAGTAGTTTTATACTCACGAACGAAAAATTAAAAAAAAAACTGGGTTAATATATTTTCCCTTAACTTGTTTGACTTGTTTTAAATAGTTCGATTCTATTTATAGTTTTAAATTTTAGTTATTGTTTATTAATTATAAAAATCTAGAATTTTGAACGACGATGACGTAATAGACACTTAATAAGTGCGTCAATAAACTGGATTCGATAAATTCTAGTTTCCAAAATCTGGTTTATTTTCCGTTCATCAGTTCACATTATAATATATAAGAACAAATGCATGGTGTAATGCCAAACCGATCCACAATGATCTCTGTGGCACTGATTGTAATACTGTGCGTGGTGTTGTTCGTGCGGTGGTTGTTTCGACCGAAGTTATATAATACTCCTCCGATGCTGCCTGGAGTGCTGCCTTTCATCGGGCATGCACACAAGTTCCTTGGAGATGCCGTACGTAAGTACCGTATTAGACATATACAGGGTGATTCACTGTCCAAATTTTTAAGGGTGATAGTATCCGTTAAATTGTACAACTTTTTCCATGGAACTTGGGTCTAAAAAGGAAAAAATATATGACTCCTAATACAAAGTCGATCAGCTGTCTATTGATTTTGCATGGAAAGTCCGAGTCTTTACTTACAATAGTACCTACTGGTATTCAGGAAATCTTTTGACGATATTTAAAAAATCAAACTATACCCATATGTGTCTCACTGCTTGGCAACGATCTGCCTCATATCTTGGTCTCGTACTACTTTTTGCCAATTGCCAAAAAAGTCCAAGTCGTCCCGCTATTTTTATGTGACTACCCTCATCAGGTCAGGATCTGATGATGGGATCTCTAGTAAATTAGGGGTAAATTAGGGGTATACCTATATTTTCGCGAGTATCTTTTGTTTCTATATTAAAAAAAAAATATATAGAAACAAAGTATACTCGCAAATCAAGAATGTATATATACTCGAAAAATTCAAGATTTTTAAATAAAAAAATGGTTGTTGTGCCTCACTCGACATAGATAGGTATAGTGTGTCCCGGACTTTTTTGTAGATATTTACAAGATCTAAAATTAATTAGAACATTTTATGGTTCTATCTTTTATAGTTTAGGCAGCGTACGCAAAATAAGTAACTTTTCTGGTTGATTTTTTACACCTTGTGTCCGAAAAACCCAAATATCTTACGGAACCCTATTTTTTTCCAAAATAAAATATAGCTTATGTTACTTGTAGATAATGTAGCTTTTGAATGGTGAAAGAATTTTTAAAATCGGTCCAGTAGTTATTGAGCCTATTCATTACATACAAACAAACATACAATGTTTTCCTCTTTATAATATTATATTAGTGTAGAAGTGTAGATGTAGACAAACGGCTGGATGAATTTTGACAAGTATCTTTAAGGCCACCGGAGCCCCGCCGAGCATGCTTTAGCGAACCCGGGACTCCGGCCATGGCAAGGACGGGATCGGAGTGTTTTTAGTCGGTGCAAATCCGACATATCCCCACGTCGTGCCCTCGGCGTGGGTTGAAGACATTAGCTTTTCACCCCGTAACAAAAAAAAAAATTTAAGGTATCCTTAGATTCGTCTCTAAAACCTAAATGTCCCTAGATAAGTGTTTTGAATAAATATTTTCGAAATATTTGAAGATGTTAATATGTGTGTATATTTATTAATCCGTTAATAAAATAAAGGGTTTATAAATGGTTTACAAAAATATATGTAACTTGTATACATATGTGATTTGGAAAAAGGAGTGCTAAAATGAAAAATAATGTTTCTTAGCAGGGCTATCACTAACACAACTTATTAAAATTTAAATGTAATCAATTATATTATAATACTTCATTGGTGGCACTTGTATTATTTGGTTTAAGATGCTGATAAGTTTTTGAAGAAAAGTTTCGAGTATAGTTTGGAAAAAGGTGGAGTAATTCAAATGCAAATGGGACCACATCCTGTATACTGTAAGTTTAAACAAAAAATTATACGCCTCGTCTGTCTGTCTGTCTGTCTGACTGAACGCGATAAACTCAAAAATTACCGAACGGATTTTCATATAGTTTTCACCAATGGATACTTATAGTTATTCAAGGAAAGACCGGGGAGAGTCGCTATTTATGTTTTATAAAATGAAAGCTATTAAGCTAGAGAATAGTAAAGTAGATACTTCTTATTTTTATTTTTTGGAAGTGAGTTCCCGAAACTATTTAGCGTTCGGCTTTTAGCTGAATATTTTTAACCGACTTCAATATAGGAGGAGGTTCTCAATTCGTTTGAATTATAATTTAAAGAATACTAGCTGTTTCCCGCGGTTCCGCCCGCGTGGATGGCGGTTATCGCGGCAAGAAGTTGTCCTTTCTCAGGCTCTAGACTACCTGTGTACCAAATTTCATTTAAATCGGTTCAGTAGTTTCGGCGGGAAAGCGCGACAGACAGACAGACAGAGATACTTTCGCATTTATAATATTAGTTATATTATAGGATTGTTTGCTTTGGCAAGACTGTTTTTCAGAATAGTATGGACAAAAGGACTATTAAAGATCATGGATTGACAACTGAAACTAGTAACGTAACGTGCTTTCCGAAGATAATCCTTATCTGTTTTTTTTTTCAGTTTTAACAGACGTGGAAGATAGCTTAACAGTAGCAAACACATGTCTTGACAAACCTTACGTGTACGACTTTGCAAAGGAAATGTTTGGCAACGGACTAGTCACTGTAAATGGTAATATTAATTGAAAGAACAATTTAATTATTATTTTTTTAAGAATAGGAACTTATAAATAAATAAGATTAGTATGTTCTCAAGTAAGTGATATTTTTGGTCTGGTCTAAAACCACTCTAATTTAAAACAATCTGGTTTGTTACACCATTTATAACTCTAGAATGGCGAGCCCGAAACTTAAGTAACCTACAATTATTTTATTTGTAATTTCATTATGTCACATTTTATTATTATAATTATCCAAAAAATCAGTTTTACTGTAGTTGCATTATTAAACATCACAAAGAATATTGTATTTTTACGGGAGTGGAAACTACGCGGTTGAAACCGCAGGGCTGAGCTAGTAATTTACATGTTAACAGTAACATCTGCTTCATACAGGTTCGTTAGATTTTCTTTTTAATTTTTAAACATTATTGACGGGCCTGTTGGTCTAGTGGTTAGTAACCCTGACTGCTAAACCGGAGGTCGTGGGTTCAATTCCCACGCAGGACAAATCTTTGTGTAATGAGCACGATCATTTGTTCTGTGTCTGGGGGTAATTTATCTATAATATGGTATGTATTTAGGAATATATAAGTATGTTTATCAGTTGTCTGGTTGCCATAATACAGGCTGTGCTTAGTTTGGGATCAGATAGCCGTGTGTGAGTTGTCCCAATATATTATTATAATGTTAAAGAAATAATTATTAATTAATACCTAGGTATCAAAGAAAAGGCTTTCCATTTCAGGCCCAGCATGGAGAAAGCAACGAAAATTATTAAACCCAAGTTTTAATCAGCAATTGTTGGATACATTTTTGGATGTATTCAACGAGCAGTCTCGTTACCTAGTGTCTCAATTCTCAACGAAAGTAGGAAAAGGATCGTTTAGTCCGCGACGGGATTTAATCCAATTGGCACTGAGGACCGTTAGTCGTAAGTATTTAAAATTATTACATAGTTTCTCCAAAAAATACCTTTACCACGCAGGAGCATACCTTTAGGCTGCCGAAAGGATGTTAAAAAAATTAAATTATTAAAAGTTCTAAGTTTTCACTTCTATCGGCAGCCCTCTATAACTGCCATTTTATTTTTAATTGACTTCCACAGGGACGTCGCTAGGTTTACAATCAGAGGATCAAACTATTATAGATTCGGAATATGCTCAAGGAGTTCAAGATATATTTGAGGTGTATTTTAAAAGAACCGCGAGATTGTGGTTACATTTGTCATTCTTGTTTAACCTCAGTTCGTTAAAGAAAAAACAGGATAAAATTTTGAAAATGTTGAACAACATTCTGAATCCGGTAATGTATTGCTTTATAATTCATAACTAGCATTTGATCTTTTACAAGTGATATTTATTCAATAATAATATTTTACTTCAATAAAAAAAATATTTTTTAGATAATTACAAAACGTAAATTGGAACTGAAGTATAACACGAGTATGCAAGAGGATATATCACCAGGTAGTGTGCACAGGAGATAAATATGCAAGCTTGTCAGGTATCAATTGAATATTGGGCAACCAAATTGGACCAGCACGTTTGAAGAAGTAATCCTACCGATATTAAGTTGCTGATCTAATGTAGCGTTTTATTCAACTTTGTTGTTCCTCCAAAAAATCTTAGATTGGAGATGTCTATTTACTGTGCTCGTTTATCAATGTAGTATTAATTACAATAGTTTCAATTGTCCAACCCTATTCTATTTCAAAAAGACCATACTCGCAAAAGACCTGACAATCAAAATGGTATTGTGATAAGTGTAAATACTGCATTTAAATATATATTTACAGCCAAATTCAAACCGGTATTGGATCAATTACTGAGCTTAGCTGATACACAAGGGATGACCGACAAAGACATCAGGGAACATCTGGACTCATTTGTGACAGCTTCATTCGACACAGTTTCCATGGCCTTCGAGTATACTTTGTTAATGATTGGAACCCACAAACATGTACAAGAACAAATTTATCAAGAGTACGTGTCTGTAATTTGAGATTAATTTATTTAATATTATTAGTTTAAGTTATCCCCTACACTCAAAGCTTTTGGTGTTCCACAAGGTTCTGTTCTAGGGCCGTTACTTTTAGTCATAGATAGATTTTATTCGTGGAACCATTTTCTATAGTCAGTAAAGGCTTTTGTCACAAATATCAACTTTGTTTCACCTACACCTATCAAAACAAATCTTTATAGAAATAGACATTAAATCCACCCGTTTAAATACTGTCCGAAAGCAAAGAGTAAACTCTATCTAGGTATTAAAAATAGGCATAAATATTCTGTTAAATACATTTTTTTTATTTTGGATTTAGATTTTGTCATCGAGTATGTTTTGTACAGATTGCAAGAAGTATTTAAAGGCGAAGATAGGGATGTTAACAAAAACGATCTAGCAAAGCTGGTGTATGTGGAAGCGGTCTTGAGAGAGGCGTTGAGGTTGTACCCGCCAGGGCCGTTGGTCGGCAGAAAAATTGATCAAGATGTTAAGTTGAGTATGTATTACATAATTGTATTGAATATTGTGTGTATTAGCTCTAGGGCGAATACAAACAATATAAATTATTATTATAATATATTATATATATATATATATATATATAAAATGAAATAATATATATTTGGATATTCTTACACATTAGATACATTAAATAAATTTCTTTGTAAAGCAGGAAAAACACAATCTTTAAGAAATTGATTTAAATTTTAATTTAACTGAATTTTGACCAGCCCCGTTATTTGTAAACAACCCTACTTGCAAATTTTAATTAACTTGCAATGTACGGTGCTTATAATACAAAAAATTAAAGCCACAAAAGAATAGGCATGTTTCCTAATTTTTTTTTTAATGTCCGTCTTGTAGATTAAAGAATTTTATTGGACACGTATTTTTTCATTTTACCTGCAAACAAAAAATGATCAAAATACAGAGAACGGAAATTACGCGTGACGTCACTCCTCGCTACGATTTTTAGCGAGGCTTGGCGTCATAAGCCCCCACTCCGAAACTTTAAAGCGGTGTATCTTTGTATTTTTTTATTATTTTGATAAAAGAAAAAATACGTGTCTAATATTTTTTTATTATCTAACTGACGGACTAAATAGATTTTAACTTTTCATACCCAGGAAACATCCCTATTCAGTTCACGATCATAAATGAACGTTTTACTATTTCTTGCGTTCTGTTATAGAAAACTACACTTTACCAGCTGGTGGTACATGCTTCATAGGGCTGTACGGTATCAACCGGCACTCAGTGTGGGGTGCAGACGCCAATGAGTTTAAACCGGAGCGATGGCTGAACCCTGAAACCATACCAGCAGATCCAACTGCCTTCAGTACTTTCAGTATCGGAAAACGCAACTGTATTGGTAAAAATATTATCTATATATATACATTTAATAACATAGTTATCAATAACTTTATTTTTTTCGGTTGTCAGATTATCTTTAAAAGGTTGCATCAAAAACTACTTTATAAGTTTCTGTAAAATATTGAGAGAATATTATCGAAAAGCCGTAGAGTGCACTCAGCTATGTTAAGTTGTTTGCTTTGTTACTCCAATTTCATATAGTTTATATTGAAGTATTTTATTATTTTCAGGTATAAAATACAGCTTCATGTTATTAAAAACGGCTCTAGCGCTAGTGTTACAACGATTCCACGTGACCAGTGATATTAGCGATATGGAATTAGAGTGGAAAGTTACCTCGAAGCCTGTATCAGGAAACCTTATTACTCTTAGTCTAAGGAATGAGATAAAGTCACAAAAGGACTAATCTATGATTTTTGGAAGGTCAAAAAAATTGTTAATAATAATTGATTGAAATAAGGTGATGTTTTTTTTAATGTCCATAATTGAAATATTAGACACGCATTTTTTTTCTGGCGACGAAATATTATATTTTGTAGATATTAACAGTACATTTTGTGCACTATTGCGGAGACATTACCTCCTTAACTTTGATTCGCTTTATTAAATCAGATTTTTTTCTGTTATTTTGAAATAAAAAAAGGATTCCCCTAATATTTTTTATTATCTAACTCAAAATCAAAATCAAAATATTTTTATTTCAAGTAGGCCTTTTCAGGCACTTTCAAAACGTTAATACTGTAAATATAAACTGACAGTCTAAATAGATTTTGGTTTTTCATACTTATTTTTTTGTTACGAACACTAAAAAAGTAATAACAAAACTATAGACTGTGTGTACGTCTGAAAATAAACTGTATATATTATTATTACTTTTTTTTATCCACGGAATATCTTTAAAAGATGAGACCCGGTCCTGTGAAAGGCTTACGTGGGGTTACAGTTCCAACACGCACCAGCCTTGTTGATGATGACTTTGGCCGGGGTCATCCACCCATGCTCTATGGACCCAAAACCGCCACTGCAAGCAGTGGGGGGCAAAACCAGTGCGAGCGACTAGAGGATTTGAGCGGTGAGAGTCCGGAACAGAGTAGCGGTCCCTGAGCGGGTTTCCTCGTTATTACGCTCTTATTTAGACTCTTCCACTCCCGAGCATATAGCTCTAGCGTCCCCTCTCTAGCCAGCCATTAAAGACAAGAAAGAGCTAGGAATCCTCATATTGAGTGATTCCCTGGGGCATTTAGGTCCGCTTTGTTGCTACTCATAAACAGTTCCTCGCAAGCTGCCCTGCGGATGTATGCTATAGACATTTATTTCCTTAGACACAAATACACCTTCAGACAGTAACGTAAGTTATCTTCAGGCATTGTGTTCTCTTGATTTGGTAACGACTTGTCCCGAGGGATTTATTCTTATTATCAGTAGTCTAACTTCTTCAAGGAGTCCGTGTGCGAGCGGTCATAGAAGTCTTTTTTATGAGATTTACGCATTTGGCCTAAACGCAGCCCTTGACTCCTTCAAAGCCAGCCTTCAAAATCACCATGCAGTCGCAGTCCGCGCGAGCACCTCTTTCTACAAAGTACAGTGAAAGTAAGATGATATAAGGTTTGGCAATAAATTAAATTGAACAGCTTTTCGGAAACCGAAGGTTAGATTTATGTAAAATACCTACTTTTTCTTAGTAAGTATAGGAATAATTTACCTTTTATAAAAACAATTTATGATTATTGCAAAAAAAATAGAGATAAATAAATAAAATTAAGAATTAGCTAAGAATGTCTAGTCAACTGTCTTCATTGTCCAAAAATATACCTATTTGTAATCATGTAATCCATACTAATAATACTTAGTCCGTCAGTTAGATAATAAAAAAATATTAGACACGTATTTTTTCTTTTATCAAAAAAATACAAAATTATAAAGATACAGCGATTTAAAGTTCAGTAGTGGGGGCTTATGACGCCAGGCCGTCGTATAAATTGTCGCTCGTAGTGACGTCACGCGAAATTTCCATTCACTGTATTTTGCTCATTTTTATTTGCAGGAAAAAAAGGAAAAATACGTGTCCAATAAAATTCATAAATCTACAAGGCGGAAATTTAAAAAAAAAATAGGAAACATACCCATTGTAACTATCATTTACAATATTAACAGTGGCCTAACTAAGCATTGCTTTATATAAAAGATTTTTCAACCAAAACGCACCGAGAGATCTCGTTACACTAAGTAGACTTGACATTTTGTATTTCGTGTTGAGAGGAAAAAAGAAATATTTAATGGTAGCACTTCAAAGATTCTATTATACAATATTTTCTGTAGCCCAGTCTATTATTCAGTCTAGAATTTGGTATAACCAGCTTGCGAATGTCACCTATTTTTTTCTAGACATCACTAATGAGGTCAGTGAAAGACCCTTTAGAGTTTCAATAGATATTTCTTTAGTTTTATAGCGGCAATAGCCTAATGGTCAGGGTGACCGCCTTGTGATCGAGATGTCGCTGGTCCGATCCCCACCCATTACACTATTGACGTGAACCCACTCCGGATACAAGCATATTTAGCTTAGTTGGAGGGGTTAACAAGATTGCTAGTAATGTGCATTCCAACCACATTGCTAGTAACCTTAAAAAAAAAATAGTTAGAATCTTATAAGTGTTAAATCTTCTAATGTACAACGTGACGTTTTGCATTCCCATCAAAAATCAGGAGGCTGTTATGAAAGACATAATTAATCAAATAGAATTACGATATCTGCTCAATAGTTAATACTTACTTTTTTTTAAGTTATTTTAGTTTGACAGTTGTACTTCAGAATACACCACATTCAAAGAACAGAATCGGCCCGTTGCAAATGCGGTAGACAGTATCTTTATTTGTGTGTGTAAAAGAGCAGTTACAGTGCCGCGTTTTAAAATGCTTGTCCCACTCATGCCGTTTACCATAAATACATAAAAAGAAAAAAAAAACTACTTATATAAATAATTATAGATTCGTGATGAAAAAAAGTTACCTCCTTGAATTTGACGAGAATGCAAAACGACGCGTTCCATAAAAATCTCGTGTCACAATGTGCCTATGTTATTGAACTCCTCCGTAAGATCTAGACCGATTTTAATATTTGGCAGGGTTCTGTACCTCAAAAGGTAAAATAAGAAGCCTTTTTTAGATCACTCTCTTGTTCGTCAGTCCTTGTGTCACCGCCGATTTTCTCAGGAACGGGTGGATCTTATAAGTTGAAATTTAAACCAGATACTGAAGTCTATAGTCCCCATTAGGTGTATAGAAATCAAGGTTCTGAGTCAACATGATTAAAATATATGTGCAAATTTATATTTTCGCGAAAGTTGTAAGTCCCAAAATTTAACTTATTTTCCTTGTGCTGTAAGACCTTTTATGCCAAATTTCGTTATTCTAGGTTTACGGGAACTACCATGTAGGTTTGCGACCCAAAACCAATAGGGTACTTCCGGTTGACCTAGAATTGTGAATTTTGTCATTGTCGTGTTGACTCGGGACTTTGATTTTTATAGATGATGGTACGGAACCATTTGTGCGCGAGTCCGACTTACACTTGACCGGTTTGTGTCTCTATTTGGTACGTCTGAGAACAAGGTCGTAGGCTATTTTTATACTATATTAAAATGCAAAACACGAAACTCGTTTGCAAGGTCAGCTAGTACTTTATATATACTAGACAACAACTAAATCAAATAATTATTATTTCAAGTAGGTCCTTTGAGGCACTTTCAAAACGTTAGATGGCTCGATTTGCGCGGTTCCAAAATGTCACTTCTATGGAGCAGCACCGATAAGAAACTCATTAGGTAAGTAAGTCTTTAAAAAAGGTATTATAGTACAGTAGTATATAATGTTTAAAAATTCAATTACTTTAAAATAAACCACAACAAAGTAAATAGCAAAATATTTATATAATTGTACAATATGACATCCAAAATGGAAATCATATTTAAAAGAAGTAGGTCATATTTAAAAGAAAAAAGAAGATAATTTTTCTTCAAATTACATTGTCTGATGCTGAGGTCTGAGGTCTGATGCCTTAAGCACAAAACACAAATAAAAACGAAAAATAAAAGAAGGATGCATTACATACAATAAATATGTAGTTGTACTGTTGTATTCAAATCCTTAACAGAAATGCCAAGGCATGTCAAACGCCTTCTGAGGATAGAGGCCATGGAGAAGCTAACTGTAATTAACAAGATTAAGATGACATACCAGACGCCAAGGAGGCCACATATGCAGATGATACTAATTCCACGCGCGCTTATCCACGTAGTCACTTATACGTACATTGTAAGATTTCTTTTTTACTATTGATTTTACGCACGTTTTAAACTTTTTATTTGATAAATTTGTAATCTACATCGACTCAATTTATTTTAAAACGAGTAGATTTAATATTTGTTTTATTTAGTCTAAATCTTGGGACCACAAGTTTATTTTTATTTCTTGAATTCATATTGTGGTAATCACTATTAATACTAAAACTTTAGATTTTTACGTAAGTATGTACATTATGTTTTTCAAGATGTTAAGAGATAGCAGCGTGAGAATATTGATTTCTTTAAATGTATCCCTTAGAGACTCGCGAGGGCCCATGCAGTAGATTGCACGAATCGCTCGATTTTGCAAAATAAATATAGACTTCACATCGGATGCAGAGCCCCACAGCAGAATGCCGTATTTAGCATACTCAAGAGATAGTCATCTCCCAACACTCGAAGGCATAGCACATGTTCCCTTTATATGGTAGCCAAATAGAAAAGAATGGTATCATTTTAACAAAACCTTCCCCAAAATTTCAGTAATAAGATTCAAAAATTATTTTATTGCAAATTGGACAGCGGTACACCTTTTTTACAGGCAGTTGGTAAAAACTTACCCCATTTCGGGGGAAAATTTTCCGATTTCACAAGTTTAAATTTGATAATAATCACTTGGAAGCAAGTTTAGCTATCTTAAGAACATTGAATTTAAAACATTGTTTGGCTTAGATTATCTTTTAGATTACTGCTCGAATTATGAGAGATTTCTTTTTGTTTTAAAAGTAGAAATGAGTTTCTGAATAATGTTCTTTGAGAGTTTATTTATTAAGTCTAATTTAGATGACTGTTTTTTTCTGGTAAACTAATCAATTTTACTATCGCTCCACGATTAGAATTAGTGTTGCCCAAATTCGGTCTTGGTCTAGCAGTCTTGGTCTTGTTCTTGCATTTTTGCAAGACCAAGACCAAGAACAAGACCGCCTAATTTTAGCAAGACCAAGACCAAGACTGGCTGTGCAAGATTTAAGCAAGAACAAGACCAAGCCTGCGAGACTCTTGCGTCTTGCAATTAGGACTTTTTTTTAAATACCGGGTGACGCAAAAAATGTATGTTAAGCGAGAAACCCTATATTATTTGATACACTATAAACTACACTTTTTTATACACTATAAATTATTTTGGAAGGTCGCCATGGTAATTTTCCAGTTTTAAACAATTTTGTTTTTGTCTCACAAAATACAAATAATATATAGGGCGGAGCCAACAAACACCGTAGGTATGTAGGCATTGGCGCGTCCTTGAACCTCGCCAGCTGTTGTCTCGTTGCTTTAAACCACACATAAGTAGGTATACCATGGCTAATTAACGCACGAGTAAAAGTATCAGTAATTATTAAGTTTGTAGGTTTCTACATACCATTTTCCTTTTCGTCTCCTGCGCAGTTTTATTAAGAGTTAGCAAAAGGTCGCGTCACTCATAGTTTTAGTACCTACATGAAAGTATTCACAATAGCGATAACAAACACAACACAGAACTTAAGTCTTTACTAAAATGGTTCGATATGCCTAGTGAAAGTAGTCTCATCACTCCACAAAATAAGCCAGCCTACCGAAGTTTGGGTCAGCACGGATCCGGTCTTGGTACCTACCACTAGCAAAAATCGATGCGTGGTCTGTAATCTGCCTTCATCAGTTCCTAGGTCCGTTGGTAGTGGGGTATGGGTGTTGTCTGTCTCTCTTTAAAGCACGCCAGGCACTAGTCTGGGTCACAACTAAAGTGGCTGCGGCACCAAATTGTCTGGCTGCTGCGAGATTGTTATTGTCACTCGAACCTACACATATTATCATATCATAATATTCGTTATTCGCATATTCAGACATCGATGGCCCCACAGAATAAACGTGCAAGAGCTCTTACACAATTTTTTTTTATTGCATTTTTCGTTTATTTGACCTATGCAGCACCTTCTAAATTTTTTTTATAATTTTTTGTCTCAAAATACGCCTATTATTTCATTTGATTCCTTTATTCTAGGGAAAAATCATGGAATTTTATCACAAGTATAAAAGTATATGCTATTGTTAAACGCTTTTTAGGTCCTCGAGTTCACACGAATAAACGTGTTAAAACGAGAAAACTTTTGAGTACGTGTAACAAAGCATACATTTTTTTTTCTTAATGTGTCATAATTGTGGAATGAAAGTTTTAAAATATTTTTTATTTATAATTAAAGTATTGTATTGCCTCCTACACGCCCAATCAAATGTATAGTTTGATAGAGAATGCCAAAGTTACCAAGTAAAACTAATGACACAGAATAATTTTATAGATTTCAAAGAGCTGATAAAAGTGAAGATTTGGTTTAAAGACATTCTTCTTCTTCTTAAAGTGCCTCAGCTCAGCAAACTTCTTCCTGTCCTGCGCCAAGCGAAAAAGTTCTTCTATGCTGGCGATTTCTGTCCATTCGCGGATGTTGCGTAGAAAAGACTTCTTTCTTCGTCCAGCGCGTCTTTTCCCTTGAATTTAGCCCATCATTATCAACTGAAGGAGTTGATACCGGTCGTGTCGCAAGACGTGGCCCAGATATGCAACTTTCCTTTTTTTGACGATCTGCAACAATTGCCGGTCTTTCCCGACGCGTTGGAGGACTCTCACATTGGAAACTTTCTGTGTCCAGCTAATACGTAGCATTCTTCGATAACACCACATTTCGAAGGCTTCGAGAAATCTTTGAGTGCTAGCTTTTAGAGTCCAAGCTACACAACCATACAAGACCACAGGCCAGACGTAGCAATGTAGCATTCTCACTCTGAGCTTTATGGATAATTTACGGCTACACAAAACATTCTCCATCCGTTTGAGGGTTGCTCGGGCAATTTCAATCCGGGTCCGAATTTCTTGTTCGCAGTTCCATTCTTCATTTACCCAAGCACCCAGATATTTGTATTTAAAGACATAAACGGCGATAAAATTTACTGGAGTAAAATAAAAGAAGTAAACTTCTCTCACGAGCATCTTGATTCAGTTTATTTCAGGTATAGTTTTGAAGACAAAATACGGGAGATGCAAATCATAGTAAGATCTAATTCAAGAAGGTGGCGAGGAGTACCTACTGAAGATCCTGAAAACTTAAGACTTGTATATACCTCTTCCTTTACATAAGGATTTGATAAGTTTGTGTCATTCAGGAGCCATACTAGACCATTACCAAACTTTTTATAGAAACTTAGTTCCTTTGGACAATTCGATCTCTGTCACCAATGATATTTTTTATAGGGACTAGCCCACCACACATACCCATCATTGCAACTCCTGTAAGCCAGGATCTACAATGATAACCAATGAATACCACCGAAACAGTTAAGCTCGGTGTGTCCCAGGGAAACGATTGACTGTCTTGGAACCCGCAACGAAATTAATCAGAAGTAGTAAATACCTCCTATCAAAATCAAAATCAATCAAAATCAAAATATTTTTATTTCGAGTAGGCCTTTTCAGGCACTTTAAAACGTTAAATGACTCTAGTTGCGCGGTTCCAAAATGTCACTCCTATGGAGAAGAACCGGCAAGAAACTCCATAGGTTACTCTTTTAAAAAAAAGGTAATATGTTGATACATACAATGTTAAAAAAGAAATACAATTATCTTAAAATATGCGACAACAACGTAAATAGCAAAATGTAGTAGACATGACAACAATAATGAAAGAAAAATAAATAAAAAATAATTAAGAAATCGTACATTTTGCTTCAAATTACATTGTCGACACATTAACAATAGTCTGATGCCTGAAGCACAATAGAAAATAAAATAAAAATAAAAATAAAAAATATAAGTGAAAAAAAAAAAAAGTAATAATTTACATATAATAAATATGTAGTCCTATTCAAATCCCTCCCTATAGTCCTATAGTCGGAAAAAATAGTTTCCACTTCCCTCCATTGCAAGCGGGAGACAAAAAGAAAAGATAGGCCATAGGCAAAGAAAAGATAAGACAACTGAGTTAGGCCCAGTTGCCAAGCACCACGGATAAAATTTTAACATGAATGGATCCTAAAATTCATTTAGGAGCTGTTATTTTGATTCCAATAATAGGTATGGCAAAAACGTATGAAAGCACGGAAATTTGCTCTGGTAGCAACAGGGTCCTTAGACCAATGATAGTGACGAGGAAGATTAAGTATTTTAGATTACGATATGATTCGGTTTTTTTTTGTTATCAGTCGAAGCTAATAGAATAGCTAATATAATAGAATAGAGCTATTTCCTAATGATGAAAGAGATTTAAGTTGTTTAAATTGTGATTATTATTTAGTGTTTATACAAGTAGATAGTTACTTGATTATGTTCTTATTTTATTAAACCTTTTTCGTTTAATTTCACCCTTTCACATAAATAATGAAGTTTACATTATTACACCATGCAATAACAAAAGTATATTACATAAATGAGAATCGATCTTATGAACATTGATATAAATGCATTTTATCTTTACTATAATCAAACAATACAGTACCTACTGTAAACAACCGTGCTTATGCTTGTAACTAGGTATTAAAGAAACTTGATTATTGTCGAATAATAGTGCAATACAATATTATTAGTTTTGTTTGTTGACACTTTACACGAATAACCGTGTAATGAAAGTTTACTGTTATCTTAGTCATAGAAATTCACAAAAATAAAAATATAATATGGTTTTTATAAATTGTCGGAAATCCGTTTAAATTAAAAAAATATAAATATCTAATGGCAATCATGTTGGTATCTAATGCCATTCCTAGCAATAGTGTTCAACTCTTGTGTCGCATCTGGTGTGTTTCCTGACTTAATGAAGTTAAGCAAGGTGATTCCGCTCTTCAAATCTGGTAGTACAACCGATCCTACGAATTTTCGCCCCATTTCAATTTTACCCACTTTGAGTAAAATTTTTGAAAAGTTAATTTTAAATCAAATGTTAAGACATTTTAATAGTCACCAGTTGTTTCACTTAAAACAATTCGGATTCACCAAGGGTCGGTCTACTACAGACGCAGGGGTGGAATTGCTTAAAAATGTATATGAGGCTTGGGAGAACTCTCAAGACGCTTTGGGCATATTTTGTGATTTGTCCAAAGCCTTCGATTGTGTATGTCATGATACACTCATTAAGAAATTGCACCACTATGGCATTAGAAATATGGCGCTTAATCTTTTAAGTTCTTATTTAGATAATAGAATACAGAGAGTGGATGTAAATGGCAAAAGATCTAAAGGATCTGTGGTAACCATGGGTGTTCCGCAGGGTTCAATCCTAGGTCCTTTTTTATTTCTCATTTACATAAACGATTTACCTTTTCATGTAAGGGAAAATCATAAGATTCTTTTATTCGCAGATGACACTTCTCTTGTTTTTAAAATCAAACGCCAACTCGAAAACTTTGATGAAGTCAATATTGCGCTCTCTAATGTTGTCCATTGGTTTAATCTTAATAATTTACTTTTAAATCCATCTAAAACGAAATTAATAAAGTTTTCAACGCCTAATGTACGGTAGCTAAATACTAATGTACAACTGAATGGAATAGAGTTGAACCCTGTTGAGTCAACTGTTTTTCTTGGCATTACTGTTGATTCCAAACTACAGTGGGCACCCCACATTAATAAATTGTCCGGAAGGCTTAGTTCAGCCGCTTATGCTGTAAAAAAAATCAGACAGATAACTGATGTGGATACAGCCAGAATAGTTTATTTTAGTTATTTTCACAGTCTTATGACGTATGGAATTCTCCTTTGGGGAAGCTGTGCGGATATTAATACAATTTTCGTGTTACAAAAAAGGGCTATCCGCGCTATTTATAATCTAGGCCCAAGAGTTTCGCTCCGAGAGAAATTCAAAGAGATAAACATTCTGACTGTAACTTCTCAATATATACTTGAAAATATAATGTATGTTTATAAAAACGAATCGAAATTTGTAAAAATGTCTGATGTTCACTCTCTTAATACCAGGAACAAACATAATTTAACTGTTCATGCTACTCGTCTCCATAGAGTAAGCAACTCATTCATGGGTCAATGTATACGCTTTTACAATAAGCTTCCCATCGATATTCGTAAGTTACCTGTTAAGAAATTCAAGACTCATATTAAGTCTAAATTATCAAAAAAAGGATACTATAAGATATCCGATTATTTAAATGATAAAAACGCTTGGGATTGAGCTGCTCGCTTATACAGCTATCGTTTGTGCCGTTTGCATGTTGTAAATATATACTTGACATGTTTTGCGATTTTGCATATACATATGTATTTCATTTTTTTTTGACATGATTTGTGCTTTGGCATATTCATATATACAATATAGACATATTTTGTGCTTTTGCATATTATACATATATACAATATGACATTTTATTTAATATGTGTGATTATGATATTTCTCATGATTTTTATCTTTTTTTTAATTAATTTATTTTAATTGTAAGTTTATGGCATTGTAAGTGTAAATATTATGCAGGTCTACCATTAACTCATTTAGTTATTACTTTATTTTTCATTCTTAAGTTATTGCTTACTGGCGATTTGAGTAAGTTGTTGCCCCACATATTTTTATGGTGCCACTGGTGGTATTGTTGTGTGTCGGGTTGTGCAGCTCCCTCGAAAATGGTTGAGCTGCATGAGCTATTCGGGGCACTCTTGCCACTTGTTGGCACAGGCTTGCTCAGGTCGAACTGGCTCTTTCTTCAAAAGGCCAGTCCAGAAAAGACACTGCATTTATTTACACAATATTTTTTATTCAAATGATTGTCTGGACTTCAAAAGAGGCTGACCCCTGAGTTTGTTTCGACATTTCTTCTCAGGGTAGCCAGTTAGGAAATGTCGAATCCAGCGAGCTCAAAAAAATGTATTATGTGACTTGTAAAAGTGATGATTTTTTATCCTAGTTACAAAAATAAATGATTTGATTTGATTTGATTTGAATGTAATAATATATTTTTTTATCTTTAATTTGATATAATTTGTTTAAACCTATATACTACCAAACAACAGTTATTCAAGTTTATTCGTTTTTATTTTTTCCTGAAAAGTTGTGGTTTTTGACTTACACGTTTATTCTGTGGGGCCATCGCGATGATGGCAGAGTAATATCGTCCAAACCTGAGCTACTGGGAGAGATCGAAAAGTTTTATGGACAGCTATACACATCGTCTCAGAAACCCTTCTCAAAGTTGGCCAACGACCCAAGAGCCAAACTAACCCGACACTATACCGAAGATATCCCGGACGTCAGCCTGTACGAGATTAGGGTGGCTCTAAAACAGCTTAAGAACGGTAAAACACCGGGCGATGACGGAATCACATCTGAGCTCCTAAAAGCGGGTGGAAAGCCTGTCTTGAAAGCCCTTCAGGGACTGTCTTTGATTCCGTCATACATTCCGGAAAGACACCGCAAGCGTGGAACAGAAGTGTGGTGGTGCTCTTCTTTAAGAAGGGCGATAAAGCTCTGCTGAGGAATTACAGACCCATCTCACTTCTGAGTCACGTTTACAAGCTGTTTTCGAGGGTCATCACGAACCGTCTCACTCGCCGGCTTGACGACTTCCAGCCTCCCGAACAGGCCGGATTCCGAAAAGGCTTCAGTACGATAGACCACATATACACGCTGCGGCAGGTTATACAGAAGACTGAGGAATATAACCTGCCATTGTGCTTGGCGTTCGTGGACTACGAAAAAGCCTTCGATTCGATCGAGACGTGGGCCGTACTACAATCCCTTCAGCGGTGCCAAGTGGACTACCGGTACATCGAAGTATTGCGGTGCTTGTACAAAAACGCCACTTTGTCAGTCCGAGTACAGGACCAGTATTCCAGACCTATTCCGTTACAGCGAGGAGTTAGACAAGGAGATGTTATTTCTCCGAAGTTATTCTCCGCTGCATTGGAAGATGTTTTCAAGGTTTTGGACTGGAAAGGGCTTGGCATTAACGTGAATATACGATATAGTTCTTATGGCTGAGACCATGAAGGACCTTAGACTCAATGACCTCAGTGGAGCATCCGAAAAAGTTGGTCTAAAGATGAAAATGGACAAGACTAAGATTATGTCAAACACCCTTGTTCTCCCAACTCCAATAAAAATCGGAGACTCTACGCTCGAAGTTGTTGACGACTATGTATACCTGGGACAAATGGTCCAGTTGGGTAGGTCCAACTTTGAAAAACAGGTCAATCGTCGAATCCAGCTCGGCTGGGCAGCGTTCGGGAAGATGCGGGATATCTTTTCATCCGATATACCGCAGTGTCTCAAGACGAAGGTCTTCGATCAGTGCGTGTTGCCAGTGATGACCTATGGTACCGAGACGTGGTCGTTTACTCTGGGCTCGATAAAGAAGCTCAAGGTCACCCAGAGAGCAATGGAGAGAGCTATGCTTGGAGTTCACCTACAGGAAAGAATCAGAAATGAGGAAATCCGTAGGAGAACCAAGGTCACCGACATAGCGAGAAGAATAGCCAAGCTCAAGTGGCAGTGGGCGGGGCACATTGCACGTAGAACGGATGACCGTTGGGGCCGGAAAGTTTTGGAGTGGCGACCGCGTACAGGAAGACGCAGCGTGGGCAGGCCTCCTACAAGGTGGTGTGATGACCTTGTACGGGCTGCGGGAACTGGCTGGAGGCGTGTAGCGCAGGACCGATCCTTGTGGAGATCTTTGGGGGAGGCCTATGCCCAGCAGTGGGCGTCTAATGGCTGAAATGATGAAAAAATGATGACGCGTCTCCCGGCAAACAGCTATTTAGACATAAAATAGGTGGTGAAGTTACATTAATTCGCATAAAGCGCAAAATCGTTCGGGGGTCCTGAAGTAGAGTACCCTTAAAAGTTACCGGAATCACCTTCTTCTCTTTTAAATAGTTTGTAGTTTTTGAGCAAAGCCTTTCTTTCAGTTTTTGTTTTTTTTTTTTTTTAAGTATTAGAACATTTTTAAGTAGGTAATTGCAAGATCTACAACTTTTTTTACATGTTTGTATAACAAGAAATGTCGTAAAAATGAAAACGAAAAATTGCAACATTTTTAAAACAGTTATCAGAAAACACAAACAAACAATGTGGGAAAATTCTGGGTAAATGTCTAGTTTCCTTAACTTACAGAACTAGTTATCTGGGTTTGTTAGAACTGAAAAAAAAACGCTATTTATCACTATAATGTTTATAATTATTAAATTTCCGTATTAAACATTGTTTTAATTTTTTTTTTGAACTAATTCCGCCATTATTATTATTTATGCGATAATTCTGAAATTTTATACATATGTATTAACTAACTTAAGGTAAGGTTGTACCTATTATATATGGACACGGTGTTACCGAAAGGGTATATTTATCCAAAAGGGGATAAGAGTACAGATGGTATAGAGTCAGTTTACAAATTTTCAGATAAAAATTATTTAGTTAAAAAAATTTGTTAAATAATACATTTTTTGCATCAACAATTAGTGTGAAATAATTGATGCGAAAAATTGGATATCAATTATTTAACTGACTAATTTTTAACAAAAATGTTGTAAAGTGACTCTATACCAGATATACTCTCCACTCCTTTTGGATGTATATACCCTTTCGGTAACACCCTGTATATATATGCAGTAGTCACCACACTTCTAGATCGCTTTGTAGTTGATAAGTGTGGCTGTGCAATATCGTAAAACAGGTACAGTAGGTAGTTATTCGCATTTATAATGTTAGTATCGAAGTAAATATTTAATTAAAGTACTTTGTTAAGTAATTCGTACGTAACTTTGACAACAGTGCTGTGCTTATCCCGCGCAGCTATCGACCGTTGCAACTTCAGAGTGATCTAGATGTTTGGCGACTACTATACTCGGTTTGATGATTCAGATTCGAACAGCAATATAGCCTACGTTACTCAGGGACAATGTAGCATTCTAATAGTGACAGAATTTTCGAAATCGGTTAACTAGTTTTAAGTCAGACTTTTTAGCAAATTAGTATGCCCTAAGATTAGTTGACCTCCAGGGTAAATTGGTGGAGCAACCCCACGTGGTGACAATAACCACACACCAATTAACACACAACATAATACTAAAGATACAACCAAAATCATTGTCACTTATTACTGTATTTCTGTGAAAATTATTATAATAAATCTGAAAATATGTGTATTTATATTCAAGTTTGATTGATATTAGTTTTAATTACCACGGCGTAAGGAGTGGTAGCAACGAATTACGATAATCAACCTTAAGTAACTGTAATAAGGTATTTTGATGTGAAACATCTATAGCCGCACGTAAAACCGATTTCTGGCGTGGCGACGCATGCCGTGGCGAAGCGTCGCCACGCTATATGATGATATATATATACAGTCTATCTGCAGTAGTGTGTATGCATGGCAGCATGGCGACGCGTCACCATGCGCAATCAACTGTGCGACTCTCATTTTTTTTTTTATGAATTGATTTACGCAGTTAGCCTGAGCGCAGGCTTTGACTGCTTCACCGGACTTTTGGCGAGAACCTTAAGGGCCTCCAGCCAGAGCAATAGAAAAACTAACTACGTCAGCAACGATCACTAAGGGCACCTGTGGGGTTCGGACCTCGGCTTAGTGCGTTGCTAACAATCTTAATAAGGCAAAAACAGTAAGGGTGGGCTGGATCTAAGTTTTTACTATTTAAGGACATATTTTTATTGCTAGTTTGGCCGGCTCGGGCCAGCCTGATCTAGAGCAAAACATACATATTACACATGAAAAACATGCATATTACTTTTACAAAATAATGTCGATGTTTCACATCTGCCAGGCGTCCCGTTTCGGCTTACATTTATTTTTATATGTCGTTGTTACATCCGATGTGCGGTTGAACGTCATAAAACGATTCTATTTTGGGTAAACAATGACCATTTTTTTTGATTAATTAATTTTGGTTTTAATTAAAAATAAAATCTATAAATATAATTCTAGGTACTGGATTCTTAAGCATGTATTATAGTGACGTAGTTCCATAATTGCATACAATAGTCTGGTTCTTAGACCGTAAAAAATATGATAATCACGGATGCTTGCTTACTTAAAATAAACAAGCTGATAACCGCGGCCTCGCACGCGCATGCGCGTCATTGGTAAAGGATAAATGGCTGTATGGAAGTATGTGGTTTTCAAAGTAGCATGAAATTTCATTATGATGATTATTGTTTAACTTTATCCCAATTTTCATTAGTTTGTTAAGTGATCAAGATGGTTGGTAACTATAATTATTTGCTCATTTCAAAAATTTGTCGCGGCTGTCTTTATTGCGTTTAGATCTACGTTGCTCTAGCTCAAATGCACCGCTCATCCATCCAAGCCGTTGTCCGTCGGATATACTATATTATCAAACCCACCCATGTGCCATTGTCCTTTTATCCCAGGCTATTGACTTACACTCTTTTAGAAACTGCGTTGTTATTAAAAACAATACGTAAATCTTCTTCTTACCCTGATACTTAATTTAATTTCAAACTTCTAACTTTGAAAAATATGACGAAATATGTCTTGTTAACCATCAAACCCCTTTTCTTCGGGGGTTTAATTTCGGAAATGATGAATCACATGTTTATTTCTTTCTAACCAGAAGCTTGTATATGAAATTTCGCGTTTCTAACTTTGAACCAATTTCATATGAAACCTCTATATAAACTTTCTGACTTGAAACTTAAGACTATATACACGTAAATATATAATATATGTATATATATATATATATTTACGCATTTAAGGTTTCAAAAACTATCTGAGCACCAAGCTAGTTTTTGGAAAGAATTTAAAGAGTTGTCACACACATAGTACCTACGTTATAAAAAATTGCATTGTGAAAAAAACAAAGACATAAATATGTAAATACCATTGATTATTTTTTGTACAATGTGGCAATGTGGCAATGGGAATTCCGAAGTTTTCAAGGTTAGAAACATAAAATATAATATACAAGTTAGAAATAAACCAACACGTATTTCAGCTTTTTTTAATCTACCTTCTAAACGGGTTTAATATGGGTTGGAAGTTTATATAAAACTTTTGGAAACAATACCCCTTTACCGAGAGAGCAGGTGGAATATTTGTTTTGAATGGTTAGCAGATGAGTGAAAATATTCACAAAAAAAAAAGCATACTCATGTCTATATCTAGATACATATAATGAAACGCTACATAATATGATATCTAAGTGTTTCCGGTGTATATTACACAGGATTTCTAAGTGTTTCCTGTGTATATTACACAGGATATCTAAGTGTTTTCTGTGTATATTACACAGGAAAAACTTAGATAAAGATCATTTGTAACTTAGTGAAGAAATAAAAAAAAATGCGAAAAGAAATACAAGTAAAATTAGCTAGAAGTAAAAATGTCAAGGTGTCAATTGTCAGGAGCTGTAAACAATAATATATTAGTTATGTTTATGTCAAACGCATGGTTAGTGTGCGTAACATTGTTTTTTTAATTTAATCAACTTCTAAAGCATATTATAAAAATACATATTAAAAAAATAAAGCATATTATTTTATTATCAGCCTGTGCTCTCCCACTGCTGGGCAAAGGCCTCACTCCATTTTTTCCATCTGACCCGGTTCTGTGCCATTTTTTTCCAATGCTCAAGGATGACATCCAACTCGTCCCGCCATCTCCTACGTGGTCTGCGGCGGCCCGGTCTAGATGTTTCCGGGTACTAATCCTGACATTTAGCATAGTTATTATACGAAATTATAAAAAATACATAAATATTTATATAAATTAATTACATGTTATTATAGCATATTTTAATATAAACGTAGTAATAGTACGCTAGAGCCTTATGCTCGATGTGGATGTTTCTAATGGCGTAATAGCGAGGAACCCGCTCCGGGTCCGCTACTATGGTGAAATATGGGTCCGCACCGCTCGACACCCCCACCAGTTTTGAGGAACCTCGGGTCGTTCATGTCTATTCTTCCATAGAGCAACGGTGGATGAACCCGAGTAGATTTATATATATTTCTTGTTAGAGTAAAGTTCCCAACAAGGCTGCTGTATGTTGGGCCTGTGTTCTCACGAAAGCCTTTCAAAGGACCGGTTCTTTTGGAGTTATCCCGTAAAAAAAAAACATATAGAATTATAAAAAAGTGTATTCATAAAAATAAATAGTCAATCGTTTCGTTAGTGTTAGTAACAATAAGTATGAAAAACCAAAATCTACATAGTTCGTCAGTTAGGTAATATGAAATATTAAACACGATTATTTGTTTATATTTCAATATAACTAAAATCTAAGTAGATAATGCGAATCAAAGATAAGGAGGTTATAATATCACAATTGTGCACAAAATGTAGTGAATTGTGACGACATGCGACTTTTTAAATCGGTGTATCGTCGCGTGAAAAAATACGTGTCTATTATTTTTTATTGTACAACGTGTCATTTTGCATTCTCGTCAAATTTCAATTAATTAATAACAAATTTTGTTGACCTTTCAGAAACCAGAGATTGGTCATTTTATGTCTTTATCTCATTCCTTAGAGTTATAGTAATAAAATGTCCTGATACTGGCTTCGACATAATTTTCCACTCCGACTCCATATCGCTAATATCACTCGTCACGTGGAATCGTTGTAACAGTAGCGCTAGAGCCGTTTTTAATAACATGAAGCTGTATTGAACACCTGAAAAATAATATACTAATAATATGACTTAAATTGTAACTGTCTTCTTTGTTTGTTTAACTTTTAGGTATAGACATGAAGATAAGTTAAAAAAATACAAATATTAACACGAACAACATTACTCCTTTTTAGAGTTCCGTACCCAAAGAATGCCAACGGGGCCCCATTACTAAGCCTCCGCTGTCCGTGCGTCTGTCAGCTGGCTGTAACCTATGAACCGCTGTGTTTTAAACTGTCTACCTATATGTAATAGGTAGACAGTTAAAAATTTTCACGGAATGTGTATTTCTGATGCCGCTAAAACAACAAATAATAATAACTAGCTGTGTCTGCGTATTTTCCCGTCGACCTAGTAACTACCATTTTCAGTCAACATTTTTTGCCTTAGTGGGAAATGTTTATATAAACCCTAGATAAGTGATATTCCAAGTATCGTTAACGCTGATCAAATCACCAAGTATGAAAGTGATAATTCGAGGTCACAAATGACGTGTCAGAGTTTGGAACTTTTACAAGCAACTCAGCAAGCAACAGCAAGCTCAAAATAAGTGACTTGAAAAACTGATTGTATTAACCATATGTAACCTGTATGTTAACTTCTAAATATATTATTAACAATCTCAACGAATATATTAAAGATCGCCTTAAAATTTTGTGTATAATAGGTACTATAAATATTACCAATACAGTTGCGTTTCCCGATACTGAATGAACTGAAGGCAGTTGCATTTGCTGGTATAGTTTCAGGGTTCAGCCATCGCTCCGGTTTAAACTCATTGGCGTCTGCACCCCACACTGTTTGCCGGTTGATACCGTACAGCCCTAAGAAGCATGTACTACCAGCTGGTAAAGTGTAGTTCTCTGAAACAGAAGGCCAGAAATAGTAAAAGCTTGTAAATAGGGTTATTTACAAATAAATGGGCTGGTTGAAATTCTGTCAAATTATAATTAAGATAGTGTTCCTTCCAGTGTTAAAGGGAAATTGGGTATTATGTATCTAATGTGTAATAATTATCTAAATAAATTCGCCCTAGGCCTTTATCATAATACCAAATTTAAAACAATCCAGGGAAATGCCTCGTTTAATGATACATGCTACATCTAGAAGTGAGTATTCAGAAACTGATTATTTAATACATACTTAACTTAACATCTTGATCAATTTTTCTGCCGACAAACGGCCCTGGCGGGTGTAACCTCAACACCTCTCTCAAGACCGCTTCCACATACACCAGCTTTGCTAGATCGTATTTGTTAACATCCCTATCTTCGCCTTTAAATACTTCTTGTAATCTGTACAAAATATACTCGATGTCAAAATCTAAAGCCAAAATAAAATAACGCTTTTTTTTTAGAATTACACCCTTAACTACTAAAAACTACTGCTGAATACTCGCTTGGCTTTCGTACATATACACACATTTACACTGGTGGTTTCAATGGATATTTATGGATTTTTCGGATAGGTTTAAGTGTTACCGCACCTGCAGGCGAACGGTAGGCATACACACATTATACCTAATGTTATCTTCTTCTTCTGATCTTTGCGCATTGCTCGCCTTGCTGTGTGGCAATAAATTATATTTTCTTTCCTTCTTGTTACAAAGTTGTTTTTTGTAGCACTAGCCAAACTTTCAATATATCTTTGAATGAAAGATATTATAAATGACTATAATTAAGAACCCTAGAACAGAACCTTGCGAAATACCAAAAGTTATGTTAAACTATTAAGTATGAGTGTATGTGATAAATTATTCAAATTTTGAATATATTTAAGATCAAGTTACGTACTCTTTATAAATTCGTTCTTGTACATGACTGTGGCTTCCAACCATTAACAAAGTATACTCCAGGGCTATGGAAACTGTGTCGAATGAAGCTATCACAAATGTGTCCAGATGTTCCCTGATGTTTTTGTCGGTCATCCCTTCTGTATCAGCTAAGCTCAGCAATTGATCCAACACGGGTTTGAATTTGACTGTAAATATATATTTAAGTGCTGTAATTAAACTTTTTTTATTTTTTGTCTGTTTATTTTAAGTATAGACTTTTTTTTAAAATAGAATGAAGGGTTGAAAAAGGGGAAGTAAGTTTTAAAAATTAGACGATAATTAACAAACGAGTAAGGAAATTCTGAGCACCGCTGCACAGCGAACAAAGACATCTCCAATCCCAAATTTCTTGGAGAAACCTCAAATTTGAAGGAGCTTAATATTAGAGCAGCAACCTAATATTGGACGTATCACTTTTTCAAGCGTGCTGGTCCAATTTGGTTGCCCAATATACCTGACCTGGTGATATATCCTCTTGCATACTCGTGTTACACTTCAGTTCCAACTTACGCTTTTGAATTATCTAAAAATAATATTTTTATTGAAATAAAATGTATTATTGAATATATAACTTGCAAAAAAAACAAATGCTTCTTGTGAATAAATCAATACATTACCGGATTCAGTATGTTGTTCATCATTTTTATAATTTTGTCCTGCTTTTTCTTTAACGAACTGAGGTTAAACAAGAATGACAAATGTAACCACACTCTCACGCCTCTTTGGATATATACCTCAAATAAGTCTTCAACTCTTTGAGCATATTCCGTATCTATGATAGTTTGATCCTCCGGTTTTAAACCTAGCGATGTCCCTGTGGATGTAAATGAAAAAATACACATCATAATAATATAAGTACTTATCGAGATACTATCAGAAATATTTCTTGTAATGTTTATTGAATGCCGCGAATAGCAATTGGCATTTCTTTATTTTTATGACGAAACCCATTCTAAGTAATGATCATGGTGCAATGGAGAGGTTTTCAACACGCTTTTATTAGGCCGACCTGTATGTAACTATGTAATGGAATCTTTGGTAACTAATTTAACCATCTTTCAAGGATCGTAGCGTCATGAAAATTGGCAGCTGTAGATATGAACTGGAACTTCATGATGGAATATCGTATCATAGGCGTGTTTGGACTTCTGAGAAAGGGCACGTAATGGACTTTGAACACGATTAAGGTTTAAGGTTATAACAAACCTATTATATTATATTGACTTGTAAATATTAAGTGTCGGTACGGTGGAAAGGCGCATGCTCCCAGTGATTTTAAGTTGGGCATCTACCGTGCACAAGATGCAAGGCTGTACGGTAGACCACGCAGTGGTGTACTTAGGGTCCCGTACTTTTGCGGCTGGACAGGCTTATGTGGCCCTTAGTAAAGTAAAATCACTTAGTGGTCTCTAGATTGAAGAGCTAGATTTGTCTAAGCTGCCAGGTAAAACACCATGCATTACAGACGCACTGGCGGAGATGGAGAGGATGCGGGCTCATTCGCTTACTTTAAATAAATGTATAAATGTTAAAAATATTTCGTTATCAAAGACTATAAAAGTATAAAATAAATAAATAGTTTAAAAAGCAATAGAAATCACGCTTTATATATTTTTGGCTTATACGTGCTTTTATAAGCACGTATAAACCAAAAATTTATTATGGATCGTTCAAGTTGTCTCTATTTCTGGGCTGAAGTGTAACCTATGTGCTTTTTATTATAATATTTGATTGTAAAAGCGTGGGCCGCTGGAACAGGAAAGACTTTCTTGAAAACAAATACTAATACTAACTTCGTGGCAAAAACTGCATGAGATCGCACAAGAGCATAACGTTTATGCCGCCAAAGGTTTACCAAAGGGAACCAAAGATATCTCGTCCACAAACAAGAACTCTACATTTTACCACTGTTAACGCATTACCCTTATGTACTTAATTGCTAACATCGCTTAACTTAATTTCTGAGCATACAAAAAGTCTTTCCTATTCCAGCGCCCCACGATTTTACAATCAAATATTATTGTTAAAAGCACATAGGTTACACTTCAGCCCAGAAATAGAGACAACTTGAACGATCCATAATTAATTTTTGGTTTTTACGTGCATTTATAAAAACGTGATTTCTATTGTTTTTTAAACTATTTATTTATATAAACATTTAATCGAATTGTACAAAGCCAGACATAAAATGCATATAGCAGCTCACATTATTTTGTGCCTTGCAAATATTAAAATTTCGCACGGCGATAGTCGTTGACGTCATGTACTTCGCGGAAAGGTCAAAAGTTTTGTAAACAAAATGTTGCCAGAATTTTACATCCTTTCGACAGCCTAAAAATATTCTCGTGCGTGGTGCGTGGATCTTTTCACAAATGATATATATTTTTTAAATACTTACGACTAACGGTCCTCAGTGCCAATTGGATTAAATCCCGTCGCGGAATAAACGGTCCTTTTCCTACTTTCGTTGAGAATTGAGACACTAGGTAACGAGACTGCTCGTTGAATACATCCAAAAATGTATACAACAGTAATTGCTGATTAAAACTTGGGGTTAATAATTTTCTGTGTTTTCTCCATGCTGGGCCTAAAATAGAAAGTCTTTTTTTATACATATCGCTCATCAAGTATCGCTAGAATACAAAATGCTATGATTGGAGACGTCTGAACATAAAAGAATGCTCTAGGAGTTGCCTTGTTGTTCGCAAGTTCTTGCACCTTTAACCCGAGTATTCAAGGGTCTTGTAAACGATCAAGCATGCACGTAGATGCTTGACAAGCGCGTGAAGTTTGACAAGCAGCTTAAACGTCTCCAGGGACTTTTATGCCGTCGTCATTGCAAAAACAATTTGACACACAATTTGTCTTTTTTTTAATATAAACGAATCTCGTACTAAGTGTTTAATTAAGGTTAACATACATTCAAATGACATGCACAATAAACAGCCAGACCTAGAAATAGAATTTGTGGATTAACCAAATGCTTCTCCCATTTGGGCATCGAATCCACAGCAAGCCGCGCAGTTGTAGTTAGCTTGGTGACTACTCGGCTATTCGTGCGGTTAAACACTGGATTTGATAAGAGGCCTATAGACCGACTATCCTAGAAATACTGCGCATGAAGTGCTTATTCGTATAAATAAACATAAAAAATCAATGTACATTACCATTTATAGTGAATAGTCCACTGCCTAACAATTCCTTGAAAAAGTCGTATAAATATGGCTTTGTTAAACATGTGTTTGCTACTGTCAAACTATCTTCGACATCTGATAAAACTGAAAAAAAAACATATTATATAAAGCATTTTTTTTATTTATTTTTTTACTTATGTATAGATAAGGTTTATCCTTGGAAAGCACGTTACGGCCCTAATTTCACTTATCAATCCATTATCTTGAATAGTCCTTGAGTCCATACAATTCTGACAACCGGACGAATTGAGAACCTCCTGTTGTTAGTCGATTAAAAATATCCCACCAAAAACATTTTCATGTAAAATGTTGCCAAGACGAGCCCATACGACTCGCACTGTCAAAAAGTTATCAGATCTCATGTAGAGCCAAGCTTCTAACACTACACGCCCTAACTCTACAAGGCCTAACTTCACAAACTCTACACCTTAGTCAAAATATGTGGCTTGGCCATTTCGCTACATTCACATCGGCGTAAGGTGAAAAATTAATTCACTGTTCATTACTTTTGTGTTATACAATAGTTCTTGTAGTAACGAACGGCCAAGCCACATATTTTGACTAAGGTGTAGAGTTTGTGAAGTTAGGCCTTGTAGAGTTAGGGCGTGTAGTGTTAGAAGCTTGGCTCTACATGAGATCTGATAACTTTTTGACAGTGCGAGTCGTATGGGCTCGTCTTGGCAACATTTTACATGAAAATGTTTTTGGTGGGATTTCATTTCTTTTTGTAAGTTGTTTGTAACAATTTTTTTTTTTTTTTTTTTTTTTACAAGGTGTACCTATACATATATATATCTAGGGGAACCAAGTTTTAGATTATTAGATTAGACCTCTAGCGTCATCAAAATTTAATTTAAAATTACAGGTCTCATACAAACTCCCATCCCCTAGTTTAAGGGGTTGGGGGATGAAAGTTACAAGTTTTATAATTTTTTTGTTGTTTGTGTGCTAATACTAGCTTACATACAAAATTTCAGCTTTCTAGGACATTAGGAAATACCTTAAGAATTTTGATGATCATCAGTGAGTCAGTGACGAAATTAGCGTTTTTTAGATATAAATAAAATCTGAAGTATAAAAGCTAATGTAATTAAAACTTAATATGTTCAATAAGTCCGCTATTGACAATATATTCCGAAAATTTTGTTGATCTAGCATAATCCAAACCCAAGTTATGAGGGTTCAAAAAAACGACGAAGCGCTTCGAGAAAAGGTAGGTAGTGCCCGTGCGTTTCGCTTGGCTCGTCTTGGCGGGGGCACTACCGTGCCCCCGCCAAGACGAGCCAAGCCAGATTTATCCAAGTCCGGTAAGCTAAAAGCTGAACTCTACATAGTTTCGGGAACTCGACTTCCAAATAAAGAATTAGAAAAGATATCTTAGTTACTTTAATAGCTTTTCTTTTATAAAGAAGCCTAGCGACCCGCCCCGGCTTCGCACATGTGGATCAAAATCCGTTCGGTAGTGTTCGGTTTGGGACTTTGTTTTATAAAATGTATAGAAGAGAGTTTTATAAATTTTTGTTTAAACTTACCATATGCAGGATGTGGTCCCATTTGTATTTGAATAACTCCACCTTTCTCCAAACTATACCCTGCAATTTTCTTCACCAACTTTTCAAGATCTAAAATCAAATAACACAATGGTTAATCACTGCGAAGTATTATTAAATACTAGCTGTCCCCCGCGACTTTGTTCGCGTGTTTTAGTTTCAACGGTTTTTCATTTTTGCTACATTTTTCATTTATGCTCCGCTCCTATTGGTCGTAGCGTGATGTTATATAGCCTATAGCCTTCCTCAATAAACGGACTATCCAATACAAAAAGAATTTTTCAATTCGAACCAGTAGTTCCTGAGATTAGCGCGTTCAAACAAACAAACAAACAAACAAACAAACTCTTCAGCTTTATAATATTAAGTATAGATTTGAGTACGTATAAATGTAAACCAGTTTTAATAGTAAAAAACATAAAAAGAACCCGGCCTGGGACGGCCCTCCTAAGAAACATTATTACCTATTCACTTTAGCGATGACATTCATTAATGAGAAATGTCATCCTAAATGCAATGCAAATTATATTTTTCATAACTATTTGTAAATCACTTTATTTTGAATTTAAAATGAGCACCGTGAAAGAGGAAACCTTACTTGCAGAGGCTAGAAAGGCAACTAGCCGCTGCCGCTGGTTTGACAATACGCAGTTATAAAAACCGTCTTCAAGAAAACACATTCTGTTGAAAATTAAAAATAAAAGAAAATACGACAAGCCCCGGGAAAAAAAAACCTCCTTCGGAATTAGCAAGAAGTAGTAGGAGACCGAGTTATTATGAGGGAGGGATAGGTTTAAAATAGTGTATAGGTCTAATACGGTACTTACGTACGGCGTCTCCAAGGAACTGGTGTGCATGCCCGATGAAAGGCAGCACTCCAGGCAGCATCGGAGGAGTATTATATAACTTCGGTCGAAACAACCACCGCACGAACAACACCACGCACAGTATTACAATCAGAGCCAGGGAGATCATTGTGGATCGATTACGCTTAGCATGATGTCTTAGTTCTTATATATGTGAACTAACATACCTACACAGTAAATTTACCGGATTTAGGTAACCAGAATTTATCGAAACCGGTTTATTTATTTGTGTAATTAGTGAAATTTTATGTTTATTTCGTCATTGTCTCAGAAATGACTAGACAAAATAGCTTTAATAAGATTAGTTGATGCTACATGGGCCGCGTGCTGATACAGAGTAGCAGTTACATTTTATCTCTACATTTTTTTTTTATTATAATACGCAGTCAACAAACTCAAAAACTGCCTTACGCATTTTCTTTTGTAGCGGCAAGATAATTCTTAGAAGATGTGTGTATTCCACTTATTCTATAAAATGAGTAAAGCCACTTATCAGAATTTATTGCAAATCGTAGCATTACTCAAACTGGAACGAAACACCAATGTATTAGCCCAAATGAAAGGATATTTACTCGATTATCATTACATCACGTGCGCTACGAAAACTATTGATGATAGAATAAAATAATGTACTACGACTATGCAGAACACATCATTATTCACAAAAATCTTGGTATTAATCCTTATAAAAATAAATTACTCCATATAGACAGACATCTTTAATACGATATACAATACTATATTGTATTTTTTCATTAGCCAGCAAAATACTGTATGACTGCGTTTGTAAAAGATAATGAAATAAAAGATAAAGAGGTTTGTTTCATGACAATCATGAATAGCTTGTAGTTAGGAATATTATTTAATAATTTCCAATTAGTATCGTTTTCTATCCGGCCGGATTCTCATTAATCTCATCTCGTCTGTAGGCCTGTCAAATCCTTACTGATATTATAAATTTCGCGTTTTCACGCCAAAACTACAAAACCGATTTAAATGAAATTTGGTACACAGATAGTCTAGACCCTGAGAAAGAATATAAGCTACTTTTTTTCGCGATAACCAACATTTACGCGTCTCCCGGCAAACAGCTATTTAGACATAAAATAGGTGGTGAAGTTACATTAATTCGCATAAAGCGGAAAATCGTTCGGGGGTCCTGAAGTAGAGTACCCTTAAAAGTTACCGGAATCACCTTCTTCTCTTTTAAATAGTTTGTGGTTTTCGAGCAAAGCCTTTCTTTCAGTTTTAAATATTTTTTTTTAAAGTATTAGAACATTTTTAAGTAGGTAATTGCAAGATCTACAACTTTTTTTACATGTTTGTATAACAAGAAATGTCGTAAAAATGAAAACGAAAAATTGCAACATTTTTAAAACAGTTATCAGAAAACACAAACAAACAATGTGGGAAAATTCTGGGTAAATGTCTAGTTTCCTTAACTTACAAAACTAGTTATCTGGGTTAGTCAGAACTGAAAAAAAAAACAGTATTTATCACTATAATGTTTATAATTATTAAATTTCCGTATTAAACATTGTTTTAATTTTTCAATTAATAATGTTTATGCATGTATGTAATATTATACATTATTACTGCAACATCTAATATCACTATAGGACGGACTTTCGATCTGTCCGATCTATCTTTAGTGTCGCAAATTTTGTGCCAACTTTAATCCATTCTATTTAGTAAATTTATTATTTTAAATTTATTCATTGTTGTGGTTATTGGGTAAAATTGTATTTTTAATACAAATACAATAATAAAAATTGAATAGACAATTTAATATCATTAATATTAATTCATAGATTGTTTGGCTTACTATAAACCTTGTGAGATGAAAAGTTTACTTGAACAATTCCGCCATTATTTTTCTTTATGCCATAATTCTGAAATTTGATACATATGTATTTACTAACTTAAGGTAAGGTTGTACCTATTATATATGGACACGGTGTTACCGAAAGGGTATATTTATCCAAAAGGGGATAAGAGTACATCTGGTATAGAGTCAGTTTACAAATTTTCAGATAAAAATTGTTTAGTTAAAAAATTTGTTAAATAATACATTTTTTGCATCAACAATTAGTGTGGAATAATTGATGCGAAAAATTGGATATCAATTATTTAACTGACTAATTTTTAACAAAAATTTTGTAAAGTGACTCTATACCAGATATACTCTTCACTCCTTTTGGATGTATATACCCTTTCGGTAACACCCTGTATATATTATATGCAGTAGTCGCCAAACATCTAGAACGCTTTGTATTTGATAAGTGTGGCTGTGCAATATCGTAAAACAGGTACAGTAGATAGTTATTCGCATTATAATGTTAGTATCGATGTAAATATTTAATTAAAGTACTTTGTTAAGTAATTCGTACGTAACTTTGACAACAGTGCTGTGCTTATCCCGCGCAGCTATCGACCGTTGCAACTTCAGAGTGATCTAGATGTTTGGCGACTACTATACTCGGTTTGATGATTCAGATTCGAACAGCAATATATGTATATATAGCAATATAAGCCTACGGTACTCAGGGACAATGTAGCATTCTAATAGAGACAGAATTTTCGAAATGGGTTCACTATTTTTAAGTCACTACGTTCCTTATAGTTTCGTATTTGGATACTTTTACAGTTAGGTAAAATATACAAGCTTTTCAGCGTGACAATCACCACACACCAATTAACACACAACATAATACTAAAGATATAACCAAAATCATTGTCACTTATTACTATATTTCTGTGAAAATAATTATAATAAATCTGAAAATATGTGTATTTATATTCAAGTTTGATTGATATTTGTTTTAATTACCACGGCGTAAGGAGTGGTAGCAACGTATTACGATAATCAACCTTAAGTAACTGTAATAAGGTATTTTGATGTGAAACATCTATAGCCGCACGTAAAACCGATTTCTGGCGTGGCGACGCATGCCGTGGCGAAGCGTCGCCACGCTATATGATGATATATATATACAGTCTATCTGCAGTAGTGTGTATGCATGGCAGCATGGCGACGCGTCACCATGCGCAATCAACTGTGCGACTCTCATTTTTTTTTATGAATTGATTTACGCAGTTAGCCTGAGCGCAGGCTTTGACTGCTTCACCGGACTTTTGGCGAGAACCTTAAGGGCCTCCAGCCAGAGCAATAGAAAAACTAACTACGTCAGCAACGATCACTAAGGGCACCTGTGGGGTTCGGACCTCGGCTTAGTGCGTTGCTAACAATCTTAATAAGGCAAAAACAGTAAGGGTGGGCTGGATCTAAGTTTTTACTATTTAAGGACATATTTTTATTGCTAGTTTGGCCGGCTCGGGCCAGCCTGATCTAGGGACGGGGGGGGGGGTAGAGCAAAACATACATATTACACATGAAAAACATGCATATTACTTTTACAAAATAATGTCGATGTTTCACATTATTATTTTATATGCCATTCCTTATGGTAAAGGTTTGTCACAGACTGAAAATAATTGTAGATATAAATGTAATATGAAACTTCATACAATGTCATTGTACAATAATATGTTTGATTTTATTGACACTAATTTAATAATTAGTAATAACTATTTTATGACTAAAGATAACTATTATCTTTCTATTTATTATAAGGGACTGATAGCAAATTCGCTATCATATTGTATTTTAAATAAAGCCAAGTGCTTGGCTAAACACACTGCTCCTATTGAGCAGCTTGATAATAGTTGTAATTATTCTCAACAAATCTTGGAATTTGTTCCAAGTAATTTAAATTAGATATTAAGACAACAGAGTCAATCTCTAGCAGTGATTGTAGCCATAATTTTTCTTCTACTGACCCATCAAACACTTTGAATATCATAAATAAAGCCAATAATAATTATATTTTTAATATTGTACACCAGAACATTCAAGGTTTGATGGGTAAAGAATTGGAGTTGGAGTTGTTCATGAACTGTAATAGCATTGATATTTTGTGTATAACCGAACATTGGTTAAAAGAGCACCAGTTTATGTTCAGCTTTAACAACCATAAGGTAGCCAGCTCGTTCAGCAGAATGAATTTGACACGTGGAGGCTCATTAATTATTATTCATAATAATCTTAAATTTAAAGAACGTAAAGACATTACAAGCCTGTCTGTTGAGCGAGTTGCTGAGATAGCATGTATTGAGCTTGAGCGGTTCATTGTAATGAGCATATACAGGCCCCCATGTGCTTCATATGAATTATTTGAAAAAATATTGGAAGATGCATTATTTAAATTGTCCAATACTAATAAAACAGTTGCCGTCTGTGGAGACTTTAATATAAACATATTAGAAAACAACACTATTGTTAACAAATTTATAACATTATTCAAGTCTAACAATTTATACCAAACATTCTTTGAGCCAACTAGGATAACTGCCACTAGTGCTACTTGTATTGATAATATTTTTACAAACTTAAAGCCAACATTTAATTCAATTATTAATGTATTGGACTCCGATCACTGTGGCCAGTTGGTTTCATTTCCTAAAAAGTTTGTTAAAATTCACCGCAAAAATGTTAAGTTTGTTCCTGTCACCAAATATCGTTTGGAATGTTTTAAAAATAATTTGGATGAAAAGTTACCTGGTTTGCCCTATCGCAGCAACCCAGATCATGCTTACACCGTATTATTTAATATGATTAATTCTCAGTTTAAGAAGGTTTTCACATCTAAATCAGTTTCTGTGTGTGATAGGGTCATGTTTAGCGACTGGGCAACTCCAGGTATTTTCAAAAGCAGAATAAAATTATTTGAATTATATAATGAAAAAAGACATAACCATAGTGAAAGTTTTAAGGAATATGTTAAGCGTTATTCTAAGATTTTTAAGAGAGCCTGCACCGCCGCAAAATCTTTACACCTTAAAAACAAAATAAAATCGTCTGTTAACAAAATTAAGACTACATGGGATATCATTAATTCAGAAACAGGAAGAAGTACTATTAAAAATTGCGATTTTCACCTTAAAATTAATGAGGTAGATGTTAGATCGGATATGGAGGTGGCAACTGAGTTTGAAAATTTTTTCACTAATATTCCTATCTTAACAACCAGGACTCTGTTGTCGTCTTCCAGCTCCGCATGTTCACTACTCAAGGATTGTGTTGCGGAATGTGGCACAAGTTTTGAATTTACAGTTGTTAGTGACAAGGACATTTTGAAATCTTTCAAGGATATTGAAGTAAAAAAAACTACAGACCTTTGGGGGTTGTCTGTACACATAATTTCTTCCATAATCAAAACAATCGCACCATTCCTAGCAATAGTGTTCAACTCTTGTGTCGCATCTGGTGTGTTTCCTGACTTAATGAAGTTAAGCAAGGTGATTCCGCTCTTCAAATCTGGTAGTACAACCGATCCTACGAATTTTCGCCCCATTTCAATTTTACCCACTTTGAGTAAAATTTTTGAAAAGTTAATTTTAAATCAAATGTTAAGACATTTTAATAGTCACCAGTTGTTTCACTTAAAACAATTCGGATTCACCAAGGGTCGGTCTACTACAGACGCAGGGGTGGAATTGCTTAAAAATGTATATGAGGCTTGGGAGAACTCTCAAGACGCTTTGGGCATATTTTGTGATTTGTCCAAAGCCTTCGATTGTGTATGTCATGATACACTCATTAAGAAATTGCACCACTATGGCATTAGAAATATGGCGCTTAATCTTTTAAGTTCTTATTTAGATAATAGAATACAGAGAGTGGATGTAAATGGCAAAAGATCTAAAGGATCTGTGGTAACCATGGGTGTTCCGCAGGGTTCAATCCTAGGTCCTTTTTTATTTCTCATTTACATAAACGATTTACCTTTTCATGTAAGGGAAAATCATAAGATTCTTTTATTCGCAGATGACACTTCTCTTGTTTTTAAAATCAAACGCCAACTCGAAAACTTTGATGAAGTCAATATTGCGCTCTCTAATGTTGTCCATTGGTTTAATCTTAATAACTTACTTTTAAATCCATCTAAAACGAAATTAATAAAGTTTTCAACGCCTAATGTACGGCAGCTAAATACCAATGTACAACTGAATGGAATAGAGTTGAACCCTGTTGAGTCAACTGTTTTTCTTGGCATTACTGTTGATTCCAAACTACAGTGGGCACCCCACATTAATAAATTGTCCGGAAGGCTTAGTTCAGCCGCTTATGCTGTAAAAAAAATCAGACAGATAACTGATGTGGATACAGCCAGAATAGTTTATTTTAGTTATTTTCACAGTCTTATGACGTATGGAATTCTCCTTTGGGGAAGCTGTGCGGATATTAATACAATTTTCGTGTTACAAAAAAGGGCTATCCGCGCTATCTATAATCTAGGCCCAAGAGTTTCGCTCCGAGAGAAATTCAAAGAGATAAACATTCTGACTGTAACTTCTCAATATATACTTGAAAATATAATGTATGTTTATAAAAACGAATCGAAATTTGTAAAAATGTCTGATGTTCACTCTCTTAATACCAGGAACAAACATAATTTAACTGTTCATGCTACTCGTCTCCATAGAGTAAGCAACTCATTCATGGGTCAATGTATACGCTTTTACAATAAGCTTCCCATCGATATTCGTAAGTTACCTGTTAAGAAATTCAAGACTCATTATTAAGTCTAAATTATCAAAAAAAGGATACTATAAGATATCCGATTATTTAAATGATAAAAACGCTTGGGATTGAGCTGCTCGCTTATACAGCTATCGTTTGTGCCGTTTGCATGTTGTAAATATATACTTGACATGTTTTGCGATTTTGCATATACATATGTATTTCTTTTTTTTTTTGACATGATTTGTGCTTTGGCATATTCATATATACAATATAGACATATTTTGTGCTTTTGCATATTATACATATATACAATATGACATTTTATTTAATATGTGTGATTATGATATTTCTCATGATTTTTATTTTTTTTTTAATTAATTCATTTTAATTGTAAGTTTATGGCATTGTAAGTGTAAATATTATGCAGGTCTACCATTAACTCATTTAGTTATTACTTTATTTTTCATTCTTAAGTTATTGCTTACTGGCGATTTGAGTAAGTTGTTGCCCCACATATTTTTATGGTGCCACTGGTGGTATTGTTGTGTGTCGGGTTGTGCAGCTCCCTCGAAAATGGTTGAGCTGCATGAGCTATTCGGGGCACTCTTGCCACTTGTTGGCACAGGCTTGCTCAGGTCGAACTGGCTCTTTCTTCAAAAGGCCAGTCCAGAAAAGACACTGCATTTATTTACACAATATTTTTTATTCAAATAATTGTCTGGACTTCAAAAGAGGCTGACCCCTGAGTTTGTTTCGACATTTCTTCTCAGGGTAGCCAGTTAGGAAATGTCGAATCCAGCGAGCTCAAAAAAATGTATTATGTGACTTGTAAAAGTGATGATTTTTTATCCTAGTTACAAAAATAAATGATTTGATTTGATTTGATTTGATTCACATCTGCCAGGCGTCCCGTTTCGGCTTACATTTATTTTTATATGTCGTTGTTACATCCGATGTGCGGTTGAACGTCATAAAACGATTCTATTTTGGGTAAACAATGACCATTTTTTTTGATTAATTAATTTTGGTTTTAATTAAAAATAAAATCTATAAATATAATTCTAGGTACTGGATGCTTAAGCATGTATTATAGTGACGTAGTTCCATAATTGCATACAATAGTCTGGTTCTTAGACCGTAAAAAATATGATAATCACGGATGCTTGCTTACTTAAAATAAACAAGCTGATAACCGCGGCCTCGCACGCGCATGCGCGTCATTGGTAAAGGATAAATGGCTGTATGGAAGTATGTGGTTTTCAAAGTAGCATGAAATTTCATTATGATGATTATTGTTTAACACGTTAGCTGCGGCACCAATTTTTGCATACTTTCCGTTCCTGCGGCACGAGGTATAATCGGCCCGTACCGTGACCAGACGTTAGGGCGACACGCGGTCTATTAGACCCCACCTCCTTTTACAGACTAAAATCCATTTTCTGGCGCGAAATCAAAGATAAATGAGAATTTTGGTCCTTATTGATATAGACAGTGAATTGATGAACCCTAATCCACAGTCGCCCCGGGATCTGATGGCTAGTTTAGGAATTATTAGCAAAACAAAATATGGGATCTTATACACCTCGTAACGCACTGAAATAAGGCAAATTTTCGCTGCGATTAGTGATGGGAAAAATAATATAGATGTTTTTAAACTGTCTTAACTACGCTGTAAACTGTCTTGACCGATTTTGATTAATTATATCTCATTAGATCGTTTTAAGGGCAAAACCTGGCAAAACAACACAAAGCTATCAAAGGATACATATTTTTTAAAATAATCTAAATTGTGCTTGAAGGCGCCATAAAGAAAAAAAAACCGGCCAAGTGCGAGTCGGACTCGCGCACGAAGCGTTCCATTCTATACCATTAAGAGGCACCTATTACAGACTTATTATTGGAAAATAATGGATTACGGTTTATGCATAAGGTTTATCTTTCTATTTGTATATGAAAATCTTAATGCGGTTCACAGAATAGAAAAAAAAGGCAACCAGAAGTAGAAAAGAAACTGTCCTATTTATTCTGCCTCGGGCTTTAAAAATACAATTATTAGAACTTGAATTAACATTAAAAAATCAGTATCAATATACTTTTTTTATAAAAATCTCAATATATATGCTCTCCAATCGACGTGATGCACAACACTGGTCGCGGGAAGCTCGCGTTGAGTGCGGTACGAGGTCAGGGGGGATATGGGACGTTTTAGCCTCGTTCCGCACTGCATTAAAATTATATTAATTCAGTGCGGCACGAGGCCTAAGACATCCGGTACCAAGGTAGGTACACCACCGAGTCCGGAACCATTAGTGATCTCAAATATATATTTATCTCTTTCCTACACTGGACCAAACCAAAGCTATGCCATTCGCACGACAGAGAAATTCACTTTTTTGCTTGCCGCACCACAGGGAAGTTGCATCAGGGGTGATTTAGGCCTCGCTTCGCACTTAACGTGTTAACTTTATCCCAATTTTCATTAGTTTGCTAAGTGATCAAGATGGTGTGATGGGTGATTGTCGCGGCTGTCTTTATTGCGTTTAGATCTACGTTGCTCTAGCTCAAATGCACCGCTCATCCATCCAAGCCGTTGTCCGTTGGATATACTATATTATCAAACCCACCCATGTGCCATTGTCCTTTTATCCCAGGCTATTGACTTACACTCTTTTAGAAACTGCGTTGTTATAAAAACAATACGTAAATCTTCTTCTTACCCTGATACTTAAATTAATTTTAAACTTCTAACTTTGAAAAATATGACGAAATATGTCTTGTTAACCATCAAACCCCTTTTCTTCGGGGGTTTAATTTCGGAAATGATGAATCACATGTTTATTTATTTCTAACCAGAAGCTTGTATATGAAATTTCGCGTTTCTAACTTTGAATCAATTTCATATGAAACCTCTATATAAACTTTCTGACTTAAAACTTAAGACTTAAATGCGTAAATATATAAATATTTACGCATTTAAGGCTTCAAAAACTACATGAGCTACAAGCTACTTTTTGGATAGAATTTAAAGAGTTATCACTAAAGAAGTATCTATGTTATAAAAAAATTGCTTTGAGAAAAAAGCAAAGACATAAATATGTAAATACCATTGATTATTTTTTTACAAGGACCAAAATAGATAAAAAAAATAGACGTAGGTATGTGGCAATGAGAATTCCGTATTTTTTAAGGTTAGAAACATAAAATTTAATATAGGTACAAGTTTCTGGTTAGAAATAAACAAACACGTAATTCAGTTATTTTTTAAATCTACCCTTTAAAGGGGTTACATATGGGTTGGAAGTTTATATAAAGGTTTTGGAAACAACACCCCTTAGCCGAGAAAGCAGGTGTCATTTTTGTTTTGTTAGAAGGTTAGAGTAAACTTATTCACAAAAAAAAACATACACATACTTACATCTAGATACATATAAAGAAATGCAAAATACACAGGAATCACTGAGATATACCTAAGCGATTCCTGTCACTTATTTGCGAGAAAAAAATGTGACAGGTAAAAATAAAGCATATTATTTTATTATCAGCCTGTGATGTCAAACTGCTGGACAAAGGCCTCCCTCCAATTTTTTCCATCTGTCCCGGTTCTGTGCCACTTTTTTCAATTCTCAAGTATAACAGCCAACTCGTCCGTCATTCATATATACAAAATAGACATATTTTGTGCTTTTGCATATTATACGTATATACAATCCGACTTTTTTTAAATTAATATTTGTGATTGTGATATTTCTCATGATTTTTATCTCTCTTGTTTTTTAATTAATTTATTTTAATTGTAAGTTTGTGGCATTGTAAGTGTAAATATTATGCAGGTCTACCGTTAACTCATTTAGTTATTATTTTATTTATTTTTTTCATTCCTAAGTTATTGCTTACTGTTTTGTCTAAGCATAGTTATTGCTATCTGGCGATCTAAGTAAGTTGTTTCCCTACATATTTTTATGGTGCCACTAGGTGGTATTGTTGTGTGTCGGGTTGTGCAGCTCCCTCGAAAATGGTTGAGCTGCATGAGCTATTCGGGGCACTCTTGCCACTTGTTGGCACAGGCTTGCTCAGGTCGAACTGGCTCTTTCTTCAAAAGGCAAGTCCAGAAAAGAAACTGTATTTATTTACACAATATTTTAATTACAATGATTGTCTGGACTTTATAAGAGTGACCCCTGAGTTTGTTTCGACAGTTCTTCTCATGGTAGCCAGTTAGGAAATTTCGAATCCAGCAAGCTCAAAATGAAAATGTTTTATGTGACAAAAATAAATGATTGATTTGATCTCGCCATATCCTTTGTGGTCTGCCGCGGCTCCGTCTAGATTTTTCCGGGTACTAATCCTGACATTAAGCATATTATACCTATAATCTAAAGGACAGAAGCAACCGAAACTTCGCGCCAAAATGGAAAATAGTTGTGCCAAAACAACAACAAAAAAAAATAATTGGAATCATACACAAATAATAAATTCCCGGTACTTTTTTGACAAAATATGTTCGTAAATTACCAGATAATTTAAAAATATAACAATTTTTTTGGGATTTTAATTTATTTTTCTTTTTATTTATTATGAAAGCAGATTATTTTCTTAATTCAAAAGCTACTTGATGTCCAGCCACTGGTTTTTGTATGATGGCAGCTTGGCTCTGTAATTTGGTGATGTCGGCTGTAACGTGGTACCTCCGAAAAATATGAGCTAGGCATGTCTTTATAGTCAATATGGCGTATGATTTACCTGCAAAAAAAAATAGTATATTAGAAAACAAACAACAAAAGAAAAACATTCTGTCTGAAAAGTGTTTATTTAATACATATTTTGTTAATCTGCAACTGAATCATTATCCAATTGTTTTTTGCTCAGAATATTATGCACAGATTTCCAACATGTTTCCAGCTCCCATTGTGTGGTTATTATACAAAGTTAGTTTGTTATCGTTGTACAACCGAAACTTCTAAATCGGTTACAAAACGGTAAGAATAAAAAACTCAAAAAATAAACTAAAGGGAATAAAAAAGGAAATTTCAATATTGTAGTCGTACGAGTATTACGGTGATAGTACGATATTCGGGATTTTTTTTTGTTTGTTTCTTGATTTTTGATACCAATTGTTTTTATGAACGATATAGAGGTTTTAGGTTTTTTTTTACACCGATAAAAAACTTAACTTGTATATCGTCGTAAACGATGAGAAAAATCCAAGAAAAAATTTAAGCAAAATGGTTTGTCGCACTTTTAATAGGTTTAGAATCTAACACATTTAGTTCCAACCTTCCGGAAGAAACAATTAATAACATACTAGGGAAAATAAACATTATGAATTCACTATCAATGAAGAATTAGGAAAGGTTTATACCAATACAGTTGCGTTTGCCTAAACTGAAGGCGGCGAATGCGTTAGGATTGTTAGGCAAAGTGGCAGGGTCTAGCCATCTCTCTGGCCTGAACTGGTCCGCGTCCGGACCCCACATCGGGTGACGGTTGAGGCCGTAGATAGATATAATGATAGTCGAATTAGCTTGCAACGTGTAGTTCCCTGAAATAAATGACGTAATGTAAATCTATTAAATTTGTATTATTTATGACAAAGTTTATCAGAAAAAAGGAAATAATTAAAATTTATCTATTTCATGAAAACAATTAGGGGGGGATGTAAAATATTTATTATTTATCACTTTGAACTTTAAGACTGGAAAACCTCAACATGTCTTAGAGTATAATATACCCTGGCCGTGAGCAACAGCTAATGTCAAATATAGAGGAGAAAATAATTGGAGAATGGTGCTTCATAATGTATGTGATTGATTAAATGAGCTTGTTACATGGTAGAGAGGTGCATGTAAACGGGAAAAATACGTAGAGCAAAAATAGACAAACATAGAGTGCGCACATCGCTCGTTGCCCGTTGTGCCAAGCGTAAGTGTTTTTAGTTTTTTTACTGTAAGTACTTAGCTGTACTTACTGTAGGTCGTTTACTGATTTCGTGTGACGACAGTCGAATGTGCAAAAATGTTTATGACGAAATTCGACATAATGAGGGTAATATTAGGTTTTGTAATAGTTTTAATTAAATGGCGCGCTTTGTTTTGTCACTAATTAGTCGATTTTACTTTTTATACTACTTTCTGCAATTCGTACTTGTTAGGCGCACTCTATACTTTATTTATTTTTACCCTAAGGACTAGACAGAAGAGATCCATTTTGAGCTTTCTGACAGGAAAACCAACGAGCTATTGTTAAAGTTCTAAGTCTAATTTTTTACTTTTGAAAGTCTTACTCAGCTTGATGTCGGATTTACTGGTCCTCCCAATCCTTGGGCCAGGTGGATATAGTCTTATAGTTTCTTTTATTACCGCCTCCAAATATACAAGCTTTGATAAATCGTCTTTATTTATATCACTATCGCCTTCTCCGATTACTGTGTTTAATCTATTTATAATAAAGAAAGGTTTTACAAGTGAATAAAATGTATTGTCAATGGTTATGATAAAGTAAAGTATACTTACTCTGCGAATATTTTTTCTTGTACTCTTGGATGCGAACCAGCTAATACCAATACCATGTTTGTAGAAATAGCAGATGTATCGTAAGCTGCTACTACCATAGTGTTCAAATGATCCGTAATCTCATCGTCTGTGAAGGCGTTTTGTTGGCCTAGCATTTGATCTAGCAGAGACTTGTACTTGTCTGAAAAGTAGATTTAGTAGTATATAGTAGATTTTTTAAAAAGAAAAGAAAAGGTTCAAGTGATAACGTTGACATGAAACCACCCAAACAATAAGGTTTTGTCACAGGCGGTCGTAAATATAAAGCAACAGGCCAAGGAAATAAAATTACCTTTTTTATCATCTGTATTACCATAATTATTAGCAGATTTTAATTCTAATCGACGATTTGCTATCACCTGGAAAGTGAAAGATTTACTCAAGTGTATGGCTTTATAAACTTAAAAACAAAAATTGCTAGGAATAAGATAACTTATTGAAATTTAACAAACATTCACCTCATTTGCTATCCTTCTAATAATACTTGCCAGTTCTTTTTCTTGTATTCTCAAAGAACTAAAATTATATGTAAGTGAAAAATGTAACCAAATCTTTTGTATTCTAACGACGTATAATTCTAATAATTTGTATGTAGCTTCAACGTAGCTTGTGACGATGTTACTGTCCGTACTGGTTTCTACACCCATTGAAGTTCCTGCCGAAGTAATTTAAAGTATTTAGCAAATTAGTATTAAAAGGATTTTTCAGTATCGCAAAATTGCATTGAAAGCACGTTAAGCCTTTGGTCTCGACTGTCATACGTTGAACTTTGACAGTCATTAAGTCATTACAATTCTGACCACCAGTCTTATGGAATACTGCATTTCCCAGTAAAATGGGATTGACAAGGTCAGGTATTCAGTCGCTCCATGTAAAATTCGGTGCCCAACATAGCTTGGGAAAAGGTCAATCATCATTGCATTATTTATAGTCTAGGCAAAAGAATAATAATTTATCGTACCAATTAATGTTATTTCAACATAACTTATAATGTTAAATAATGTTAACATCAACTTTATACACGTGTAAATAAAGTTCATTTTAGACTGACTAGTACAGTAAAAAAGACATACAAAATATTTTGTAGCGCAAACTGAATTTTATATGTAAGCATTACAGTTGTTTTTCCTAAAACTGGTGTTTGTTTGAACGCAGAATACATAATATTCTTTCCTAGTTTCTCCTTATACTATTTTTCTAATCTTTGTGTTCATTTTTTACGCGGAAATTTCTACTTTAAACTTCAATTATATTAATACAGTGTCCTCAGGTAAGACTGGGTATTTTACTTTTCATACATATTAATCCCAATGAAATAATTTAAACTTACGGTACACAGATTTAATCATGTTATGAGTCAGATCTGGTAAGATGTCAACTGGGCCTTCTCCTACTTTGGAGTTCAATTCAGTTACAATTCTTCGCCCTAGAGCATTGAATTCATTTATAAATGAGTATAATACTTGTTGATTGAACGATGGATTTAAGAGTTTTCGATGTAACTTCCACGATGACGCTGAAAACGTAAATTTTTGTTTAAATTAAGGATGTATTTGTATTTTCATTCTATTTGCGGCTCGTGCCATATCAGCTCTTAGTGTATATTGAAAAACATAACCCTTCCTTGGCAGTCGGATAAAAAGAGACCTACACATTAGCAAATTATTAGGTGTATTGACGTTTTACTCACATTTTTATGTATAATTTTTAATATTCCTTACTTCTATTATACAGGATGTCCCAGAAATCATGGACGTTCGGGTGTCCAGAGGTAAACACCATCATGTTGTGAATTTTTGTATTTAGCGAGAAAAAAATACTTATTTGTGACTTAATGGTAAGTCGCCTTAAATGAACCATATTTAAAAGTAGCTAAATGGTATGCCTATCGGAAGTTTGAGCATTTGGTACGATACCAAGTCATCAAAGATCAGAAAAAAAAATACCGACCAAGACCGAGGTCGGACTCGCGCAAGAAAGGCATTCCGTACCACCATACAAGTTTCTGTCGAGAAACTCCAAAAAACGTTCTTTGACTTTATTTAATAATTATTTAAATATTGTTTGATTTTTTTATGCAAATAGAGCAATTAATTTTTTAAAAAACAGAAAATTTTTAAATGTCTACCTGTTGCTGTTATAATGACCAATTTACAGAATTTCGACCCGTATATTTCTCGTCTCGTACCCGTATGTTTTTATTTTTCTAAAAACTTCTCAATTTCAAAGCATTAAGAAATTTTAAAGATTGTAAAAGAATACTTTTCAATATTTTTATAACGAGCAAATGCTCTAAAATGCGATCGGCACACTATATATACCTGTTGCTACTTTATAAAAAAATATGCATTGCGATATAATTATATAAGAAGTTAAAGTTTAGTCGTGGGATCTAAAGCACACTCGGTTTTAGGGTTCCGTACCTCAAAAAGATAAAACGGAACCCTTATAGGATCACTTTGTTGTCTGTCCGTCCGTCCGTCCGTCTGTCAAGATCGTTTTTCTCAGGAACACGTGGAGGTATCAAACTAAAATTTATATCCAATACTCAGGTCTACTGTCCCTTGGAGCTGTGAAAAAATCAAACTTCTAAGCCAAAGCAATCAAAAGATATAGCCGTTTATGCCGCAAATTTTCGAAACTCGCACGGGAATCAAAACCTGCAGGGTACTTCTCGTAGACTTAGAATCTTGAAATTTGGTACGAAGTAACGTCTTATAGTACAAATAAAGGAAAAATTGCGAAAACCGTAAATTTTTAGTTACATCATATAATGAAAATATTTTTAATAATTTATTTTTTATTATTATCATTTTTTTTTCATTTTGCAGTAAAAATACCATAACTACGACATGACTCGATCATCGTGATGGATGAACTTATACTTTTATACCTACAGGTTTGTACGGAACCCTCGGTGCACGAGTCCGACTCGCACTTGGCCGGTTTTTTTTCTATTTGTGTAGATCCTATATCCTAAAAATGTATATGTATTGCCACTCACTCAGCACGGCAGTGTAAGCAGAAATATTATGAAACTCGAAATATGATAAAACAATCACGAAAGTTTTATTATACCTCTACGTGTCCTCTTCCTCTGGACACGCGATCGTCCATGCTTTCTGGGATGCCCTTTATATCGAAATAAATCACGGTTTCCGTTGGTCATGCCATAACTTCTGAACGATTGCACCAAATCGGCTTTTTTTTATAAGTTCTTCATTGAAAGGACAAAGTTTTTATAAAAAAAAATGAACAAAAACGTATGTAAATGTTATAAAAAACACGCACCACCCGTGTAAAGCCGGGCGAGCAGTTAGTTTTTTTTTATAGATAATTGGGTATTTGACTACTATCGTTTTTTTTTTACTACAAATATATCTATTACTAGTATTACATTGAAACGAATACTAAAGTTATAAGCTTTTAAAGTTAGTAGACACAACGACGACTTGTACGGGGCAGTCCCAGATTAGTATGGAGAAAACAATAGTGACGTCACATTACCTTATAGCTCTCTCTGTCTAATTAGCAATATTAAAATGCTTGTAACTAGTTCAATATAAAAGTAATTAATCAGCCGTTTTTACAACTCGTCATGGTTTGTAATATATGTATATTTCTTAAAAAATATTGTCAAATACCCAAATTGTGCTTTAAGGGTACCGTACCTCAAAAGGACAAAACGGAACCCTTATAGGATCACTTTGTTGTCCGTCCGTCCGTCTGTCAAGACCGTTTTTCTCAGGAACGCGTAAAGGTATCAAACTTAAATTTATATCCAATACTCAAGTCTACTGTCCCTTAGAGCTGTGAAAAAATCAAACTTCTAAGCCGAAGCAATCAAAAGATACAGCCGTTTATGCCGCAAATTTCCGCAAATTTTCGAAACTCGCACGGGAATCAAAACCTACAGGGTACTTCTCGTAGACTTAGAATCTTGAAATTTGGTACGAAGTAACGTCTTATAGTAAAGATAAAGGAAAAATTCCGAAAACCATAATTTTTTGTTACATCATATAATAAAAAATGTTTTTGAAAATTTAAAAAATTTTTTTTTCATTTTGCAATAAACATACCATAACAGATGACTCGATCGGCGTGATGGGTGAACTTTTACTTAAATACCTACAGGTTTGTACGGAACCCTCGGTGCGCGAGTCCGACTCGCACTTGGCCGGTTTTTTTTACTTACATTCGGCTGTGACGAGCCCACGAACATAAGCATATTTTGCAAACATGTATACATAAGGCTTATCCAAGTATGTATTAGCTATGTAAACACAGTCATCTGGGTTAGTTAGAACTGAAAAAAAAAGTTATATATCACTATAATGTTTATAATTATAAAATTACCTTATTTAACATCGTTTTATTTTTGCAATTAATAATGTTTATGCATGTATATTATACATTATTACTGCAACATCTAATATCACTATAGGACGGACTTTCGATCTGTCCGATCTATCTTTAGTGTCGCAAATTTTGTAATAACTTTAATCCATTCTATTCAGTAAACATTATTTTAAATTTATTTATTGTTGTGGTTATTGGGTAAAATAGTATTTGTGATACAAAATACATATTATTCTACAAATCTTCATATCTATAATAGAAATAGAATAGACAATTTAATACCATTAACATTCATTTATTAATTGATTGACTTACCATAAACCTTCTCATATAAAAAGTTTACTTGAACGATTCCGCCATTGTTTATGGTGTAATGGTATATTTTTCTTTCTTTATCCCAAAGTTCTAAAATTTTATACATATGTATTAACTAACTTAAGGTAAGATTGTACCTATTATATATGTACACGGTGTTACCGAAAGGGTATATTTATCCAAAAGGGGATAAGAGTACATCTGGTATAGAGTCACTTTACAAATTTCCAGATAAAATTGTTTAGTTAAATAATTGTTTGTCAAATAATACATTCTTTGTATCAACAGTTAGTGTGAAATAATTGATGCGAAAAATTGGATATCAATTATTTAACTGACTAATTTTTTGCAAAAATGTTGTAAAGTGACTCTATACCAGATATACTCTTCACTCCTTTTGGATGTATATACCTTTTCGGTAACACCCTGCATATATATGCAGTAGTCACCACACTTCTAGATCGCTTTGTAGTTGATAAGTGTGGCTGTGCAATATCGTAAAACAGGTACAGTAGATAGTTATTCGCATTATAATGTTAGTATCGATGTAAATATTTAATTAAAGTACTTTGTTAAGTAATTCGTACGTAACTTTGACAACAGTGCTGTGCTTATCCCGCGCAGCTATCGACCGTTGCAACTTCAGAGTGATCTAGATGTTTGGCGACTACGATACCCGGTTTGATGATTCAGATTCGAACAGCAATATATATATATATATAGCAATATAAGCCTACGGTACTCAGGGACAATAAAGCATTCTAATAGTGACAAAATTTTCGAAATCGGTTAACTAGTTTTAAGTCACTACGTTCTTTTACAGATAGGTAAAATATACAAGCTTTTTAAATTCAATTATAAAAAAGTCAACAAGACTTTTATTTTATGTAGGTTTATAAATATAAGGTATATTCTTACCTGAAAGACTTCTAAGCATATTAATATGCCCTAAGATTATTTGACCTCCAGGGTAAATTGGTGGGGTGGTTGTCACCCCACGTGGTGACAACCACCACACACCAATTAACACACAACATAATACTAAAGATACAACCAAAATCATTGTCACTTATTACTGTTGTTCTTTTTAAATAATTATAAGAAATCTGAAATGTGTATTTATATAAAAACTCACAATTTAGGTATATAAACTTTTTAATGACATTAATTGTTGTTTGTTTGTACTAAGGCGTAAGGAGTCGTAGCGACGAATTACGATAATCAACCTTAAGTTACTATAATAAGGTCTTTTATATGTTAATGTTACATCCGATGTGCGGTTGAACGTCATAAAACGACTCTGTTTTGGGTAAAAAATGACAATTAATTTGATAAATTAATTTTGGTTTTAATTAAAAATAAAATTCTAAATAATTCTAGGCACTGGATGCTTAAGCATGTATTATAATGACGTAGTTTCATAATAGCATACAATGACCGTAAAAAAGTGATAATAATTATAATGATAATGATATGTAATTACCATTGATTATTTTTTGTACAATGTGGCAATGGGAATTCCGAAGTTTTCAAGGTTAGAAACATAAAATATAATATACAAGTTAGAAATAAACCAACACGTATTTCAGATTTTTTTAATCTACTTTCTAAACGGGTTAATATGGGTTGGAAGTTTATATAAAACTTTTGGAAACAATACCCCTTTACCGAGAAAGCAGGTTAATGATTATGATGATTTATCTAAGTGTTTCCTGTGTATATTACACATGTACATCATATGTAACTTAGTAAAGAAATAAAAAAAAATGCGAAATGAAATACAAGTCAAATTAGCTAGAAGTAAAAATGTCAAGGTGTCAATTCGACGCCCCAATCGAATAAAGACGTAAAAGCTTTAACATGAGTTTTAATTTTATTGCATACTAGCTTAGCTACGTAGCTTTTGCCAGCGACTTCGTTCGCGTTTCCGTCGTTTTTCGTAAAAAAGTAGCATATGTCCTTCCTCACTGTTCAGTGGTTTTGATGTAACAGACAGATTAACTTTCGTATTTTAGTAGGGAAATATAATATGTCACGTTACACAACAATAATCCTTATAGCATGATTCAGTATTCACGCGCGACGGCGCGGCGCGATGGCTTATTATCGTATTTTATGTATAAGTTTGGTGTTTCTATACCGATTTCTATGATTCTTTTTTTATTGAATAGGTAATAATGTTAGCTTTTTTTGATTAGGGATGAGTGAGAGTATTATAAACGTAAGAGTAAACAAATATAATCAGAAAGCTCCGAACTGCTAAGCTATCGGGAGTTACACGTGTTATTGTGAGTCAACCATAAAAGATCGACATATGCTGTTGTGGGATATTTTTTTGATAATTTTATGAAGATCATTTCCGTCATACATGATTTCTATGTAGCTTTAACCATTAAGGCTGCATACGCGACGGAAGCTTAAAAAATGGAGTTTTCCAAACATTTCCCTTCACTGCTCTGCTCCTATTAATTGTAGCGTGATGAAAAGTATACTATAACCTGCCCAGGAGTATGAAAAATAATTGTACCAAGTTTCGTTAAAATCCGTCAAGCAGTTTTTGTTTCTTTAAGGAACATACAGACAGACAGACAGACAGACAGACAGACAAAAAAATTACTGATTGCCATTTTGGCATCAGTATCGATCACTAATCATCCCCTGATAGTTATTTTGAAAATATATTTGATGTACAGAATTGACCTCTCTACAGATTTATTATAAGTATAGATAGATTACATTACCTGAATTTTTATCATAATTTTACTGCTGTTATATTTTAAGTTATCAAGGAAGACGTCTTTATACTTCCGAAATTCTGCACAAAATGTATGGCAGAATAAAGTCATTGTGACTTCTTAAGTTAAGTCTCTTGCCCTTGCGGTAGTAGAATAACACGGCTACCTTATACAACGTCTTTATTCGTCTAAATACATTGAGTAAGTTAATTAATTGTATTCAAGTCTTACGGCTTTATTCGTATAGTAAATCAAATATCTGCGTGACGTAAATATTATTACAAAATCATAATAGTATAACTTTCGACCACGTCGTTTGCATACGTTTATCAAAGATTATTTTTTGAAACGTATTTTGAATTTATATTATTTAGAATTACTTATCACGGTTGTATGTTTTACTACAACCATGATCTACAAATTTGTTTATCATTATTACGAGGTAAGTATTTGTTACGATGTATTTTTTTTGTGAATTATGAACGCAGGAGTATTTATTCGCCCTGTGAGCTCGTTTTGTTACTGCTCTGCCCGAGTGTAGCGCGTTCTCCACTGTCCGAAATAATGTGAACATTGCGCGCACGTCGCGTATACGACTTATTTCAAGCATTATATTAGTATCGATTTTTTTAAATATGGCCAAAGTCAAAGTCAAAGTTTTATTGCATACCAAGTGTACATTTGGTCTTACATAACAATTTTGTTGCACTTATCAACTCAGTAGCCCTTTGCAGGCACAGCAATACAATAATATTAAACATACGTTTATATTTAGACTCTAAATAACCTAAACTTCTACTGTATATAATCTAAACTTCTACTTAATTTACCAGATATGTATTATCACTATACTTACATGTTTTTATTATAAAATTTAATTTTATTATTATTATTAAGCAATTTACAAAAGTATTTTTTTACTTTATATAGCTTGTTTATTTTTATATTCTAAATATTCTTTTATGGAGTAGTAGCAATTTTGGATTAAATATTTTTTTAGTTTTCTCTGAAATGCTAATAAGTGTTCTTGGTTTTTTATGTTTTTTGGTAACTTATTAAATATTTTGATTGCCATATAGTATGGACTTTCATTTAGCATTTTAATACGGGATTGTGGTAAACATAATTTAGTTTTATTACGGGTATTTATATTATGGGTATCTTCTACTTTTTTAAATGTGTTAATATGTTTATATACAAATGTGCATATGTCTAGGATATATATTGATGGTAGTGTTAATAGTTTAAATTGCTTAAAGTATGGTTTACAGCTTTCTGTATTGTCTATTTGGGCTAGGATTCTTACAAGTTTCTTTTGTATTATAAACAGTTCATTACAATTGACGCTATTTCCCCATAGCATGACACCATATCGTAGCCATGAGTAGGCATATGCATAATAGGCTGATAAAGCTGTTTGTTTATCAGTGCTTTGCTTAATTTGGAAAAGGGCATAAGAAAATTTTGACAGTTTAGATTTTATAAGTTCAATGTGAGTCTTCCAATTTATATGTGTATCTATTTTTAAACCAAGTAAACTAAATGAATCTACTTCTTCTAGGGGAGTGTTTTGAAATACAACATGCATATTAAGGGGTGGTTTTTTATAAGATCTAAATTGCATGATCTTTGTTTTGCTTGTGTTTATCTCTAAATTATGAACTTGCAGCCAATGAGTTATGGTTTGCAGTGTATTTTGAATTAAAAAGTTGGAATCGGTACTGTCTTTGCAATTTATTAATATTGATACATCATCAGCAAACAGTATTGGTAGATAATTATCTTTTTCAAGTATTTTCGGAAGATCATTAATATAAATTAAAAATAACACGCATCCTAGTACGCTTCCTTGAGGTATTGAACAAGACAACTGAGTTTCACGCGATCTAATGGTTTTTATTTCATTTTTGTTATTATTATAGTGCTCAATTTGCACAATTTGCGTTCTATTACTTAAGTATGATTGGAACCATGAATAAGCTGGTCCCCGGACTCCGCAGCCGTATAGTTTAGTCAGTAAAATATTGTAAAGGACTTTGTCGTATGCTTTCGTCATATCGAGCAGTAAGCCTATAGCATGTTTTTTGTCATTCACGCATTGCAGCGCCATCTGTATATATTTATACACTGCTAATGTGGTAGACCTACATTTTCTAAAACCATTTTGACTATCATCCAATATCTTATATTTTTCTAAAAATGTGTATAGCCTATTGCACATAGCCTTTTCAAATATTTTAGAAAAGCTTGGCAAAAGGGCTATAGGTCTGTAATTGCTAGGGGTGACAGTGTCACCTTTTTTGTGTATTGGCTTTACTAGGGAGGTTTTTAGTGCGTCTGGAAACTGGCCCTTTTGGAAACTTTGATTAATTAATAACGTTAAAGGATAGGATAGTTCTATTGCACATTGTTTTATTAAGGTCGGCGGAATGTCGTCTATGCCGTAGCTATGTTTGTTTTTTATGGATTTTATAATACCTAATATTTCTTTTTGGTCTACAGAACGTAAATATATTGAGCGTATAGATGGCTCGATTACAGGAAGTCCAGTGGTGTTATTATTGTTTAGTGGTTGATTCTGTCCGACTGTTGCAAAGAAATTGTTGAATATATTGGATATCTTATGCGGGCACTTGGTTTCCTTGTTGTTGTTTTTTATCACTATGTTTTCATATTTTTGTTTTTTTGTTTTACCTGTTTTTTCGTTAATTATTCTCCACATAGTTTTTACCTTGTTATCAGAATTATGCATTTGTCGAATATGATCTAGTTTTTTAGATGTTTTAATGCTCGATTTTAGGATTTTGCTAAATGACTTGTAATATTTTTTTATAACACTACTGTTACTTCCATTTAAAATTGTCCTTAACACTCTCTTATGTTCACAAGACTTTTTAAGGCCTATCGTTAACCAACCTTTTCTAGGAGCATTTCTAATTTTTATTTTTTGAATTGGAATGTATTTATTAAGTCTTTCTTTTATACACGTAATGAACAAATTGTAGTTTACGTCTAAATTATTATTTTTATTAATTATGTCCGCCCATTTTATTTCTTTTAATGAATTTTTAAAACATAAAGTCTTTTCTTTTGAAAATATTCTTTTTTCTGTAGTCCATACTTTATTATTGTTATGTATGTTTTTTGTGGTTAATTGGATATGTATGGCTTTATGGTCGGAGAGTCCGTAATCGTGCACGGTACATTTATCTATCAGCGGTTGGTAGTTTGTAAAAAGTAAATCTATGCAGGTTGATGTTGTTTTTGTAACGCGTGTAGGATCTCGGATAATTTGTTTTAGATTGTAGGATTTCATGAAGTTTATAAGTGTAAATGTTTGTTTGTTATTGTTTAGAATGTTAGTGTTGAAATCTCCTCCAATTATTATATGTTTAAAGTTATTTTTTGCATTTAATCTATGTAACAGTTTCTCCATTTGTTGGTAGAAAATTTCAATATGACGATCGGCTCTATATAAACTTATTAATATACAATTAATTTCAGGAATTTCAATTGCACTTAATTCTATTATAAACTCTTTTGAAAAGTTAACGATATCTTTTCTCTCAATATACTCTACAGAATCTTTTACAAAAATACATACTCCTCCGCCTTCGCGGGTTTTACGACAGAAAATAGACGCGATTTTATATCCTTGTGGTATAATGGACTGGCAATAATGTTCATTCTTCCACAGTTCCGACATACAAATTATATCTATATTAACATCTATTAATAATTGTTCAACTAAATCTATCTTATTTCCTATACTTTGAATATTTTGAAATATTAACGTAAGTTTGTCTATAGAAGTACTTTTAAGCCCCGGGGTTTGCTGGCTTAAGAAAAAGCTGTTCACTAGTCTCTGACTCTACGTTGTTCTTCAACTGACAGTCACTTTGATAATCGAAACTCGAAGTCGTAATAATATTTTCAATTAAGACTTGAATATCTTTAAATATTACGTGGATACCTCTATTGTTTATTCTACCAGTGACTCCATTGAACATTGTACTATCATAGTTTAAGTTAAGATTCGAATCTATAAGATATGCGTGTTGATGCGTTGTTGTATCCAAGTATAAGAGGTTGTTGAAGTTTTCGACTCGGCAGTTGAACATAGTTGATCGGTTGTTAAATTTAAACGTAGGTAGGCATATTATTAGGTTTGTGTTGTTAACTTCTTTTAGGGCGAGTCTAATGTTGTAAATAAGGTTTAGGTAATCTTCAGTTCTTGTGAAATCTTCTTCACCAATAAGTACAATGCAATAGTCCGTCATCGTGTAATCAGATAGTTTTGTTTTTATGCCTTTTAACAGTTCTTCTATACCGCAGTTGGTTTTCAAGTAGTGGCATATGTTGTAGTTGTGTAGAAGAGTCTGTGCAATTGGTAATATTTTATTAGTTTTATTTGTACTAATTATGCATATCTTGTTTTCTTTCTTTCGATTTTGTTCGGTTGTATCTATTTTTGTGGGTGGTTTCTTGCAGTTCTTATTGATGGGCTTTAAAACTTTTTCTTTATTATTGTTTTTATAAGTATCTTTACTTTTATTTTTAGGTGTATTTGTTTTTAACTCTGACGGTTTTTGTATTGCACAATCCTGTAGTTCTTGGTTTTCACGTTTTAATTTATTATTTTCTAAAGATAGAGATTCTATCTCATCTCGGGCAGTATTAAGTTCCAGGGTTAATTTCTCGAGTTGTTTCTTTAATTGGGACATTTCATTCTCCTCTTCATCATCGGAAGTCTCTGGAAGGCTTGTTGTGGTGCCATCGTGCAATATTATGCTATCATCCTGCGTAATTATATCTGAATCAGACTTACAGCGATTACGCCGGAAGGTGATATTTTCCAAGAAGTTCATGGTTGAAGTTAAGATAATAATAAAATAAAATAACAGATGAAAAATTTAAGTTAATATGTAGTGTGACTGTTATTTTTTATACTTTCGTGTTCTAAGGTACCAGCAGAGACATCTATTAGTAAAAATTGAACAACTTTTCAAGTGTTGTCTGTCTAAGTCGAAGTTCGTCACATAGATGTCGCTAGTTTTATTTTTTTTGCCTCTAGATGAATTTTCGTATTTAATTTGTCTGTTATAATTTGTGACTGAAAAGTTCATAAATATGTACCAAAAATCAGGCAGATTTTCAAAAATAGTCACAAATATTACCAATAACACACAAAAGTTATATGTGAGTTAGGATTTGAACTTGACACTTTATACAAAATATTCTCCGTAGTCTTGCTTCACTAGTCCACGCACTGGTATATTCAATATTCAAATACGAAAATATAACACAAAAAGTCGATAGACGTATTGGGTCTCGAACTCACGACAATGTCATAATCACTATATTATTAAAGTCTATTACCTCCACGCCATTCAAGCACTTACATATTAAGTTCAATTAGTGAGTGTTATTTGATGCAACCGTTATTAAAATAAAACGTTACGGAGGTGGATTTTGATTTTTGAAAAATAGGTCAATGACCTGCAAGCATTTATAAAAACCACTGTTTGCACTTTAAATTGTCAATTAGTTATATTATTGCATGTATTTCGTTCTGTTATTCACTATTTACACTGTGTTGTTTGTGTTTTAGGAATAATTAGTCCAGGTTTTGTTGTTAATTTGCACTGTAAACAAAACTTGATGCACTATTAGAGTTTTTAGGTTTTTTGCACTCTTTAGAACATATTTATGAAAGGATAACACTTTCACCTATAATCTGAAGTATATTCTTGTTATTAAACTGGTTTTTAGGTTAATTACTTTATATTTACTATTTTTAAACATTTAAAATACGCGGAACTAATGTTGTGCGTGGCAACTAGCGCCACCTACCTTCTGGCTTCTATTAGCAATAAATGTTTGCGTAATTTACGTTGTAGGCGATTATTGATTCTATTAAATAGTTAGCTAAAGGCTATATATACAACTATGTATAATTCTATACGGTTGCATTATACTGATTACTTCCTACTTGACTACCTCGGTGGTGCACCGAGTAGTAGTGTAGTGAGTGCGACTTCTAGGCACAAGGTCTCGAGTTCGATTCGATGCACAAATTCAAGTCCGGTCAATACAATTTGAATTTATTATGAAAACCACTCGCTTATATTATTTTATATTGATATAATAGTTGTGTTGTTAAAATATGACTACTTTTACTTTAAGCAATACCACATCCAGCGATATTGCTACCCAAGACGATGCAATAAATGATTATTCACTGGATGTGTCAGAATATGTTCCATCATGATCACCATCACTTAATTCTTCTTCTGTTACAAAATCACTACAAACAAATAAAATTAAAACAAAGACTTTTTAAACTAATTACCCTGTATTAGCGGCATTAGCTCTTGGCTTAGTAGTGCAAAATCACGTTTAATGTCAGGTGTGAATTTTCTCAGTGTTTTACAATTTGTATGAAGTCAAAAATTCTGAACTTCCTGAAATATCGAATGTGTAAATCACCAGACCAGATCGATGGCCCCACAGAATAAACGTGCAAGAGCTCTTACACAAAAATTTTTTTGTTGCATTTTTCGTTTCTTTGACCTATGCAGCACCTTCTTAATTTTTTTTATAAATTTTTGACTCAAAATACGCCTATTATTTCATTTGATTCCTTTATTCTAGGGAAAAATCATGGAATTTTATCACAAGTATAAAAGTATATGCTATTGTTAAACGCTTTTTAGGTCCTCGAGTTCACACGAATAAACGTGTTAAAACGAGAAAACTTTTGAGAAGACTTGTGCACTTCTTCGACTTTGTATAATAGCAGCTTACACGTTTATTCGTGTAACAAAGCATACATTTTTTATTCTTAATCTATACTAATATTATAAAGCTGAAGAGTTTGTTTGTTTGTTTGTTTGTTTGTTTATTTGTTTGTTTGGACGCGCTAATCTCAGGAACTACTGGTTCGAATTGAAAAAATCGTTTTGTATTGGATAGTCCGTTTATTGAGGAAGGCTATAGGCTATATAACATCACGCTACGACCAATAGGAGCGGAGCATAAATGAAAAATGTTGCAAAAATGAAAAACCGTTGAAACTAAAACACGCGAACAAAGTCGCGGGGGACAGCTAGTGTGTCATAATTGTGGAATGAATGTTTTAAAATATTTTTTATTTATAATTAAAGTATTGCATTGCCTCCTACACGCCCAATCAAATGTATAGTTTGATAGAGAAAGCCAAAGTTACCAAGTAAAACAAATGACACAGAATAATTTTATAGATTTCAAAGAGCTGATAAAAGTGAAGAATTGGTTTAAAGACATTCTTCTTCTTCTTAAAGTGCCTCAGCTCAGCAAACTTCTTCCTGTCCTGCGCCAAGCGAAAAAGTTCTTCTACGCTGGCGATTTCTGTCCATTCGCGGATGTTGCGTAGCCGAGACTTCTTTCTCCGTCCAGCGCGTCTTTTCCCTTGAAGTTTGCCCATCATTATCAACTGAAGGAGTTGATACCGGTCGTGTCGCAAGACGTGGCCCAGATATGCAACTTTCCTTTTTTTGACGGTCTGCAACAATTGCCGGTCTTTCCCGACGCGTTGGAGGACTCTCACATTGGAAACTTTCTGTGTCCACCTAATACGTACATTCTTCGATAACACCACATTTCGAAGGCTTCGAGAAATCTTTGAGTGCTAGCTTTTAGAGTCCAAGCTACACAACCATACAAGACCACAGGCCAGACGTAGCAATGTAGCATTCTTACTCTGAGCTTTATGGATAATTTACGGCTACACATTCTCCATCCGTTTGAGGGTTGCTCGGGCAATTTCAATACGGGGCCGAATTTCTTATTCGCAGTTCCATTCTTCATTTACCCAAGCACCCAGATATTTGTATTTAAAGACATAAACGGCGATAAAATATACTGGAGTAAAATAAAAGAAGTAAACTTTTCGCACGAGCATCTTGATTCAGTTTATTTCAGGTATAGTTTTGAAGACGAATTACGGGAGATGCAAATCATAGTAAGATCTAATTCAAGAAGGCGGCGAGGAGTACCTACTGAAGATCCTGAAAACTTAAGACTTGTATATACCTCTTCCTTTACATAAGGATTTGATAAGTTTGTGTCATTCAGGAGCCATACTAGACCATTACCAAACTTTTTATAGAAACTTAGTTCCTTTGGACAATTCGATCTCTGTCACCAATGATATTTTTTATAGGGACTAGCCCACCACACATACCCATCATTGCAACTCCTGTAAGCCAGGATCTACAATGATAACCAATGAATACCACCGAAACAGTTAAGCTCGGTGTGTCCCAGGGAAACGATTGACTGTCTTGGAACCCGCAACGAAATTAATCAGAAGTAGTAAATACCTCCTATCAAAATCAAAATCAATCAAAATCAAAATATTTTTATTTCGAGTAGGCCTTTTCAGGCACTTTAAAACGTTAAATGACTCTAGTTGCGCGGTTCCAAAATGTCACTCCTATGGAGAAGAACCGGCAAGAAACTCCATAGGTTACTCTTTTAAAAAAAAGGTAATATGTTGATACATACAATGTTAAAAAAGAAATACAATTATCTTAAAATATGCGACAACAACGTAAATAGCAAAATGTAGTAGACATGACAACAATAATGAAAGAAAAATAAATAAAAAATAATTAAGAAATCGTACATTTTGCTTCAAATTACATTGTCGACACATTAACAATAGTCTGATGCCTGAAGCACAATAGAAAATAAAATAAAAATAAAAATAAAAAATATAAGTGAAAAAAAAAAAAGTAATAATTTACATATAATAAATATGTAGTCCTATTCAAATCCCTCCCTATAGTCCTATAGTCGGAAAAAATAGTTTCCACTTCCCTCCATTGCAAGCGGGAGACAAAAAGAAAAGATAGGCCATAGGCAAAGAAAAGATAAAACAACTGAGTTAGGCCCAGTTGCCAAGCACCACGGATAAAATTTTAACATGAATGGATCCTAAAATTCATTTAGGAGCTGTTATTTTGATTCCAATAATAGGTATGGCAAAAACGTATGAAAGCACGGAAATTTGCTCTGGTAGCAACAGGGTCCTTAGACCAATGATAGTGACGAGGAAGATTAAGTATTTTAGATTACGATATGATTCGGTTTTTTTTTGTTATCAGTCGAAGCTAATAGAATAGCTAATATAATAGAATAGAGCTATTTCCTAATGATGAAAGAGATTTAAGTTGTTTAAATTGTGATTATTATTTAGTGTTTATACAAGTAGATAGTTACTTGATTATGTTCTTATTTTATTAAACCTTTTTCGTTTAATTTCACCCTTTCACATAAATAATGAAGTTTACATTATTACACCATGCAATAACAAAAGTATATTACATAAATGAGAATCGATCTTATGAACATTGATATAAATGCATTTTATCTTTACAATAATCAAACAATACAGTAAGTTACTGTAAACAACCGTGCTTATGCTTGTAACTAGGTATTAAAGAAACTTAATTATTGTCGAATAATAGTGCAATACAATATTATTAGTTTTGTTTGTTGACACTTTACACGAATAACCGTGTAATGAAAGTTTACTGTTATCTTAGTCATAGAAATTCACAAAAATAAAAATATAATATGGTTTTTATAAATTGTCGGAAAACCGTTTAAATTAAAAAAAATATAAATGTCTAATGTAATAACATATTTTTTTATCTTTAATTTGATATAATTTGTTTAAACCTATATACTACCAAACAACAGTTATTCAAGTTTAATCGTTTTTATTTTTTCCTGAAAAGTTGTGGTTTTTGACTTACACGTTTATTCTGTGGGGCCATCGAGATGTACTCCATAATAAATAATACAAAAATTAATAAAGAAAAACTTAATTTAAAGGAGATGTAGCAAACAGATTTTTATGATTTTAAAAGCTTCATAACAGGTAAGATTAAGAATTGGTTTCAGGACGATAAGAGTGAAAAGATATATTGGACTAAAGTCAGAGAAGTCAAAATTGATTTTGTAACTCCCGATATACTATACTTCAGGTACACTTTAGATGATGAGTAAAGAAAATTCAAGATTAATCGCCAAATTTCTCGTCGTCAAAAGAACCACACTTGTCCTGAAAACCAGTCTTTACAATCGGCTTATATCGAATTATTTTCTATACACAGGCTCTCATACAATGATTCAATAAGTTTATGTTTTTTATTATTTGTTATTTATTGGTGAAAAGAATTCGTCTTAACCTGTTAATTTACTCGTGTAACTCTCTCAACAAATCTCTAATATATCATAAACGATTATTATTGTGATACTTTTTGTGAATGTTCATTAAAGTCTGATACTTTACTTTTATAATTAGTGTGTTTTTGGAGCCGGAAGATAATTATTTTTTAAATAATATGCATATTCTTCAAATAATAGCCGGTTGTTACTTTAGAGTCTTGTTTTTCTTTTTATAGTGTCGTTAAGCATTTTATTTTTATTTTATAATGTTTTAGTTGTTTAATAAGTAATTCTATAAAAAAATATATCCCAATATCATTTGATTTTTTATGTTTATGGTCAAATAAGTTCAAATTACATGATATTTTGATATCTTAAGTATTAAAAATATTAGGAATGAAAAAAGACTTATTGCTAATGTACGAATATTGAAATATCAAGTATTTGAACGAATAAAGGCGTATAAGTATTATACAAAACTAGTAAACGCTTACAAAAGCATGCTCAGAGGTAGGTATGTATGTAATACAAATACACATTGGTAATAGTTTGAGACGAATAAGGACGTGAAAATTTATACAACAAAAAAATGCACGAACTGGTAGATGAATATAAATGTAATATGGTTTTTAATTATTTATTCAAAACTTATGGATTCATTATATTGGCTTTTACATTCATCTGAAAGCTATTTTTTTACCACATTTTACCATATATCATTTGTTGGTGTACTAGATTCGTACAAGAATTGAGAGCGTTTTTTAGCTCTCCTGTAAAGTAGCAGTTTTCATATTACCGCTTTGTTCGTTTGGACCGTCGAATTGTCAGGAGATGTAAACAATAATATATTAGTTATGTTAATGTCAAACGCATGGTTAGTGTGCGTAACATTGTTTTTATTAATTTAATCAACTTCTAAAGCATATTATAAAAACACATATTATAAAAGTAAAGCATATTATTTTATTATAAGTCTGTGCTGTCCCACTACTGGGCAAAGGTCTCCCTTCATTTTTTCCATCTGACTCGGTTCCGTGCCATTTTTTTCCAATTCTCAAGGATGACATTCAACTCGTCCTGCCATCTCCTACGTGGTCTGCCGCGGCCCCGTCTAGATGTTTCCGGGTACTAATCCTGACATTAAGCATAATTATTATACGAAATTATAAAAAATACATAAATATTTATATAAATTAATAACATGTTATGATAGCATATTATAATATAAACGTAGTAATAGTACGCTAGAGCCCTATGCTCGGTGTGGATGTTTCTAATGGCGTAATAGCGAGGAACCCGCTCCGGGTCCGTTACTATGGTGAAATATGGGTCCGCACCTCTCGACACCCCCACCAGTTTTGAGGAACCTCGGGTTGTTCATGTCTGTTCTTCCATAGAGCAACGGTGGATGAACCCGAGTAGATTTATATATATTTCGTGTTAGAGTAAAGTTCCCAACAAGGCCGCTGTATGTTGGGCCTGTGTCCTCACGAAAGCCTTTCAAAGGACCGGGTCTCTTCTTTTGGAGTTATCCCGTAAATAAAAAAACATAAAAGATTATAAAAAAGTGTATTCATAAAAACACATAGTCAATCGTTTCGTTAGTGCTAGTAAGTATGAAAAACCAAAATCTACATAGGTCGTCAGTTAGGTAATATGAAATATTAAACACGATTATTTATGCGTAAGATAACGAAGTAATAATATCACGATTGTGCACAAAATGTAGTGAATTGTGACGATATGCGACTTTTTAAATCGGTGTATCATCGCGTGAAAAAATACGTGTCTGTTATTATTTATTGTACAACGTGTCGTTTTAGATTCTCGTCAAATTTCAATCAATTAATAACAAATTTTGTTGCCCTTCCAGAAACCAGACATTGGTCCTTTTATGTCTTTATCTCATTACTTAAAGTTATAGTTATAAAATATCCTGATACAAGCTTCGAAATAATTTTCCACTCCGACTCCATATCGCTAATATCACTCGTCACGTGGAATCGTTGTAACAGTAGCGCTAGAGCCGTTTTTTATAACATGAATCTGTACGTAACACCTAAAAAACAATATAACAATAATAAATAATAATATGACTTAAATTTTTACTGTCTTACTTACTTCTTTGTTTGTTTAACTTTAAGGTATAACCATGAAGATAATATAAAAACACGACAAATAAAATTCTGGTAGAGAAACACATAGTACATACAAACATTAACACGAACAACATTACTCCTTTTTAGAGTTCCGTACCCAAAGAATGCCAACGGGACCCCATTACTAAGCCTCCGCTGTCCGTGCGTCTGTCTGCTGGCTGTAACCTATGAACCGCTGTGTTTTAAAAAGTTTGTATTTTTACGAACAATTAGTGTCCCGCTGTGGGATAAAAGCCTCCATTCCCTCATTCCATTTATCTTATTTTAAGGCTAACTAATCTATACTATAATATTATAAAGCTGAAGAGTTTGTTTGTTTGTTTGTTTGAACGCGCTAATCTCAGGAACTACTGGTCCGATTTGAAAAAATCTTTCAGTGTTGGATAGCTCATTTATTGAAGAAGGCTATAGGCTATATAACATCACGCTACGACTAATAGGAGCGGAGCATAAATGAAAAATGTCGCAAAAATGAAAAACCGTTGATACTAAAACACGCGGACAAAGTCGCTAGTTTTTAAAATATTCATAAATTATTTTTATAACAGATTATTCCATTCCTATACTTAAGGCACTATGAAAAAAGCAGGTATTTTAACATAAATCTAACCCACGGTTTCAGAAAAGCTGTTCAATTTAATTTCTTGCCAAACCTTCAATTAACTCACAATCACTGTACTTTATAGAAAGAGGTGCTCGCGTGGACTGAGACTTCATTGTGATTTTGAAGTCAGGCTTTGAAGCTGTGCTCAGGCTAAATGCGTAAACCTTATATTATTATAAAAAAAGACTTCTATGGCCGCTCGCACACGGACTCCTTGAAGAAGTTAAACTGCTGATAATAAGAATAAACAACTTTGGGGCAAGTCGTTACCAAATCAAGAGAATAACGCAATACCTGAAGAAAACTTACCTTGCTGTCTAAGGTGGATTTGTGTCTAAGGAAATAAATGTCTATAGCATACATCCGAACGGCAGCTTCTGGCGCACCGTTTATGAGTAGCGACACAACGGACGTGAGCGGAGGGAATCACTCAATATGAGGCTTCCTAGCTCTTTCTTGTCTTAAATGGCGGGCTAGAGACTAGACGCTAGAGACGCTAGAGCTATATGCTCGGGAGTGGAAGAGTCTAAATAAGAGCGTAATAACGAGGAAACCCGCTCGGGGACCGCTACTCTGACTCGAGATGGTAAAATCGGACTCTCACCGCTCCAATCCCCTAGTCGCTCGCATTTTTTTTGCACTCCACTGCTTGCAGTGCCGGTTTGGGTCCATACAGCAGGGGTGGATGACCGCGGGTAAACTTCTCAACAAGGCAGCTGCGTGTTGTAACTGTCACCCCTCGTAAGCCTTTCACAGGACCGGGTCTGGCTCTTCTTTTAAAGATATCCCGTGAATAAAAAGAGTAATAATAATAGGTAAATAAAGTTTATTTTCAGACGTATACACAATCTATAGTTTTGTTATTACTTTTTTAGTGTTGGTAACAATAAGTATAAAACCCAAAGTCTATTTAGACCGTCCGTTAGATATTAAAAAATATTAGACGAATACTTTTCTTTTCCAAATAACAAAAAAAAATCTAATTAAATATAGCGAATTAAAGTTAAGGAGGTAATGTCTTTTAACAACACAAAATGTACAAAATCGTGACGTTATGCGACATTTCAAATCAATGTTATGTTTCGTCACCAGAAAAAAATACTAATAATATTTTTGGATGTTAGAAAAAAAAACATCCCTATTTCAATAAATTATTAACAATTTGTTTTTTGACCTTCCAGAAACCAAAGATTATCCTTCTGTGTCTTTATCTCATTCCTTAGACTTAGAGTAATGAGGTTTCCTGATACAGGCTTCGAGGAAACTTTCCACTCTAATTCCAAATCGCTAATATCACTGGTCACGTGGAATCGTTGTAACACTAGCGCTAGAGCCGTTTTTAATAACATGAAGCTGTATTTTATACCTGAAAATAATAAAACAATTCAATTTAATTGAAATAAAATATATAATTATATACAATAAAATAAGTAGTATATAACAAAAAGCTGGATAAAGTCATTGTTTAATTGGAATCAGTATTCATAAGTCAGATATGCAAACAATACACACCCTCTCACATACACACACGTACACTACACCCATATACAAAGAGAGGCACTCTCACACACCATTTATTTCACATTTATTTATATATTGATTTTGTGTAAAATAGTATAAGCTAGTTTAAAATCTGATGCTACGGGGAGTGGCGCCGTTTGCTGAAATACAGGTCCTAACCTAGTTCGGCAGCGGATGCTATTATATGTATTTGAACCATTGTTATCTACTAGCTAATAATTACGACAAACCTTGTAATATTTTTTCTGGAAATAAATTATTTTATTTTATTTATTTTTTATTTAAACTATATGAACTTGGAGTAACAAAGCAAACAACTTCTTTAAAAATGGGACGTTAAAAAAATAGAAAATGGTAACAACTGGATTTGAACTTGCAGGAAGATCATTTTTACAATAAGTTTCCAATCGTACAACAACCGAGCTGTTAAATGCGACAAATAGATTTCTAAAACTTAGATATCTATCGCTATGGATACATAATAACGCTATGGCCCTTTGTTAAGATGTCAAAAATACCAATTTCGGTTTGCAGATATTTGATAGTTTTTTTTTAATTTCTAGCGCCGTTTCTTATCACCTTGATGTAAAAACGTGTTTTAACATAGCTGAGTGCACTCTACGGCTTTTTGATAATATTCTCTCAACCTTTTACAGACAATCTGACAACCGGCAAAATAAAGTTATTGATAACTATGTTATTTAATGTATAGATATAGATAATATTATTACCAATACAGTTGCGTTTTCCAATACTGAATGAACTGAAGGCAGTTGGATCTGCTGGTATAGTTTCAGGGTTCAGCCATCGCTCCGGCTTAAACTCATTAGCGTCTACACCCCACACTGAGTGCCGGTTGATACCGTACAGCCCTAAGATGCATGTACCACCCGCAGGTAAAGTGTAGTTTTCTAAAACAGAACGCAAGAAATCATAAATGATCATTTATAAACGTGAACTGTTTTTTTTTGTTTATTTATTTTTGTACTATATTTACACTGCAAGTTAATTAACAGCTTGTAAATAGGATTATTGTAGCCCCTTTATTTGTAATACAGGCTTGAATGGAATTCAGTCAAATTATAATTTAGATAGAGTTGCTTCCTTTTTTAAAGAGAAATTGGTTTTTACGAATCTAATGTGTAATAAATATCCAAATATATTCGCCCTAGTTCTAATTTAATAGATTCGAAGAGAAGAGAACCCTTGTTTCATAGATTTATCAGTCGATCCTTTATCATAATATCAAATTTAAATAATCCAGCAAAATACCCCGTTTAATTATACGTGCTACATCTAGAAGTGAGTATTCAGAATTTGATTATGCAATACATACTTAACTTAACATCTTGATCAATTTTTCTGCCGACAAACGTCACTGGCGGGTGTAACCTCAACACCTCTCTCAAGACCGCTTCCACATACACCAGCTTTGCTAGATCGTATTTGTCAACATCCCTATCTTCGCCTCCAAATACTTCTTGCAATCTGTACAAAACATACTCGATGTCAAAATCTAAAGCCACAATAAAAAAAAATGTATTTGTCAGAATATTTATGCCTATTTTTAATTCCTAGGTACAGTTTACTCCGAACAATATTTGAACGTGTGGATTTTACGGCTATTTTTATAAAGTTTTTTTTTTGATAAGTTCAGGTGGAACAAATTGATATTTGTGACAAAAGTTCTTAAACGACTATACAAAATTTTTCCATGAATAAAATCTATCCATGACTAAAAGTAAGGGCCCTAGAACAGAACCTTGCGGAATACCAAAAGCTATGAGTGTAGGTGATAACTTAATCAAATATTAAATAAATTAATCTATAATTACAGACGATGTCGTGGTGGCCTAGTGGTTCAATGAACGGACTTGTGTGCACAAGGTTGCATGTTCGAACCCACTACAGGCAAGTACCAATGTGACTTTTTCAAAGTTATATGTACTTTCTTAATTATTCTAAGACATCATTGACAAACGGTGAAGGATAACATCGTGAGGAAACCTGGATTCCAACAATTGGAATCTGAAATCGCCAACCCGCACTGAGCAAGCGTGGTGATCAATGCTCGTTCCTTCTCTATATGAGGAGAGGCCTGTGCCCAGCAGTGGGACATTTATAGGCTGGTATGATGTATGATAATTACAGACACGTACTCTTTATAAATTCGTTCTTGTACATGATTATGGGTTCCAATCATTAACAAACAATACTCGAAGGCCATGGAAACTGTGTCAAATGAAGCTGTCACAAATGTGTCCAGTTGTTCCCTGATGTCTTTGTCGGTCATCCCTCCTTCTGTATCAGCTAAGTTCAGCAATTGATCCAATAGCGGTTTGAATTTGGCTGTAATTATATATTTAAGTGCTGTATTTACACTGACAATTACAATTTACGATTTAAATTTTCAGGTCTTCTGCGAGTATGGACTTATTGGAATAGAATATGGTTTGAAAAAAGTAAGTATTGTAATTTATACGATAGTTGATAAACGAACAGATTTTTTAGAAAAACAACAAACTTGAATGAAACGCTAAATTATAGCAACAACTTAATAATATTGATAGGATCACTTCTTCGAGCGTCTTGGTCCAATTTGGTTGCCCAATATTCCTTCCAATCGATACCTGACAAGCTTGCATATTTATCTCCTATGCACACTACCTGGTGATATATCCGGTTGCATACTCGTGTACTTCAATTCCAATTTACGCTTTTTAATTATCTAAAAAAAAATATTTTTATTGAACTCATATTTACACTTGCAAAAGATCAAATGCTACTTATGAATAAATCAATACATTACTGGATTCATGATGTTGTTCATCTTTTTCTTAATTTTATCGTGCTGTTTCTTTAACGAACTGAGGTTAAACAAGAATGACAAATGTAACCACACTTTCACGCTTCTTTTTTGATATACCTCAAATATATCTTCAACTCCTTGAGCATATTCCGAATCTCTAATAGTTTGATCCTCTGGTTGTAAGACTAGCGATGTCCCTGTGGAAGTCAATTAACAAAAAATTGGCAGTTATAAGGATTGCCGATAGAAGTGAAAACTTTAATATTAAAATTTTTCATAATGTATGAATTAAAATTATCAACATCAATCTGGTTTTCATATGTATTGACTTAATTGCGTGATGCATTGCAGATGGTAAATATTAGAAAATAAATAATACAAAATTTTCAGACGTAAAAAATGAATAGGAGGATTTAAAATAATTTTCTGTTATTTATTTTTCATTTTAAAATATTAGTAGTAAAGGCATTTTTTGGAGAAACTATAGAATATTTTTAAATACTTACGACTAACGGTCCTCAGTGCCAATTGGATTAAATCCCGTCGCGGACTAAACGGTACTTTTCCTACTTTCGTCGAGAATTGGGACACTAGGTAACGAGACTGCTCGTTGAATACAACCAAAAATGTATCCAGCAATTGCTGATTAAAACATGGGGTTAATAATTTTCGTTGCTTTTTCCATGTTGGGCCTGAAATGGAAAGTCTCTTTTTTGATACCTAGGTATAATAATTAATAATTATTTCTTTAACATATATAATGTTTAAAAATAAAAGGAAAATATTACGAACCTAAATGAAGCAGGTATGAACTGTTAACATTTAAATTACTTACTAGCTCAGCCCCGCGGCTTCAACCACGTAGTTTCTGCTCCCGTAAAAATACAATATTCAATGTCTTATTTAATAATGCAACTACAGTTAAAACTGTTTTTTTTTGATAATAATAATAATAAAATGTGACATTATCAAATTAGAAATAAAATAATTGTGGGTAATTTTTGTTTCGGACTCGCCATTCTAGAGTTACAAATGGTGTAACAAACCAGACTGTTTTAAATTGGAGTGGGTTTAGACCAGACCAAAAATGTCACTTACTTGAGAACATACTAATCTAATTTAAGTTTAAAATTAAGTTCCTATTCTAAAAAAAAAAAAATGTTCCATCACTCAATATTACCATTTACAATGATTAGTCCGATGCCATACATTTCCTTTGCAAAGTCGTATACGTAAGGTTTGTCAAGGCATGTGTTTGCTACTGTCAAGCTATCTTCCACATCTGTTAAAACTGAAAAAAAAACATACATAAGGATTATCTTCGATAGGACGTTACGTCACTAGTTTCAGTTGTCAATTTATGATCTTTAATAGTCCTTTTGTCCATACTATTCTGACAACTAGTCTTGCCAAAGCAAACAATCCTTACTTATATTATAAATGCGAAAGTAACTCTGTCTGTCGCGCTTTCCCGCCGAAACTACTGAACCGATTTAAATTAAATTTGGTACACAGATAGTCTAGAGCCTGAGAAAGCACAACTTTTTGCCGCGATAACAGCCATCCACGCGGGCGGAACCGCGGAAAACAGCTATTCTTTAAATTAAAATTCATACGAGTTGAAAACCTCCTCCTTTATTGAAGTTGGTTAAAAATATTCAGCTAAGTCCGGTAAGCTTAAAGCCAAACTTTACATAGTTTCGGGAACTCACTCCCAAATAAAAAATAAGAAATAACTACCTACAATTCTTTAGTTTAATAGCTTTCATTTTATAAAACAAAAATAGCGACTCGCCCCGGTCTTTCCTTGAATAACTATTCCTTTGGTGAAAACCGTATGACCATCCGTTCGGTAATTTTTGAGTGTATCGGGTTCAGGCAGACAGACGCAGCAGGGGACTTTGTTTTATAATATGTATAGAAGATAGTGTTAATTTTTGGTTTAAACTTACCGTATATAGGATGTGGTCCCATTCGCATTTGAATAACTCCCCCTTTCTCCAAACTATACTCGAAAATTTTTGTCAAAAACTTCTCAGTATCTTAAATCAAATAATACATGTGCCACCTGAATGAAAATGAAATGAAATATGAAGTTATATAATATAATTGAATAGCTTTTGCTCGCGACTTCGTCCGCGTAGAAGTCGAAAATGGTTCTAATAGGATTTTTAATAGATTTTTACGTAATTAATTTAGTTATAACATTCAAAACAAAAAGAATGAAAATACCATCGGATAAGGGGTGTTTTTTCCAAAAACTTTATACAATTTTCCAACCCCTATTTATTCTTTTAGATGGTAGATTTGATAAGTTTAAATACGCCCGTTTATTTCTAACCAGAAGCTGTATATTAAATTTTATGTTGTTAACTTTGAAAATGACGGACTTTCCATATAAAATTTGAACTCCTACTTAACACTTTAAAGTATAGATTTAAATAACTCTGATATTCGTCTCCATTTATTTCTAACCAGAAGTTTGTGTATGAAATTTAATGCCACTAAGTTTGAAAATGACGAATTTACGTACAAACTCTAAAACCCACCCCTTTAAGGGTTGAATTTCTAAAAATCCTTTCTTTATAGATTACAGTTAAATGTTAACAAGTTGTATTAGTGATAGCCCTGCTAAGAAACATTATTTTTAATTTTAGCACTCCTTTTTCCAAAGCACATAATTATGTATACTAGTTACATACCTATATTTTTGTAAACCATTTATAAAACCCTTTATATATATATTATTACCTTCAAATATTTCACCAATTTATTCAAAAAATTTATCTAAGGACATTTAGGTTTTAGAGACGAATCTAAGGACACCTTAACAGTTAAAATTCATCCAGCCGTTTGTAAGATAGTAACTTATAAAGATTTTTTTTTTAAATAGAGAACCATAAATATACTCGCGATAGTTTAGGTTTGCCCCTAATTTACTAGAAATCCCATCATCAAATCCTGACCTGATGACCACCTGGGATGTATAAGTTTCGGGGCAGTCATAAAAAAATGGCGGGACGACTTGACTTCCTTAGTTAGCAAGAAGTAGTACGAGACAGAGATATGAGGCAGGTCGTTGCCAAGCAGTAAGACAAATATAAATACGGGTTCATTTTTTAATCATCGTCAAAATTTTTAAAGTGCTATCACCCTGAAAACCAGTGGGTACTATTGTTAGTAAAGATTCGGACTTCCCATGCAAAATCAAAAGACAGCTGATGGACTTTGTATTAGGAGACAGATTTTTTTTCCTCTTTAGACCCATGATCCATGGAGAAAGATGTTCAATTTAACGGATAATATCGCCCTAAAAAATTTGGATGGTAAATCACCCTGTATATGTCCAATAAGGTACTTACATTTGGCGTCTCCAATGAACTTGTGTGCATGCCCGATGAAAGGCAGCCCTCCAGGCAGCATCGGAGGAGTATTATATAACTTCGGTCGAAACAACCACCGCACGAACAACACCACGCACAGTATTACAATCAGAGCCACAAAGATCATTGTGGATCGATTCGGCATTACACCATGCTTTTGTTCTTATTTATTATATGAACTGACGAACAAGAAATAAACCAGATTTAGGAAACTAGAAATATTTGAATCAAGTTTATTTACGCACAAATTGAATGTCTATTACATCATCCTCCTTTAAAATTCTAGACTTATATAATCGCTAAAACGTGACTTAGTTATAAGTTAATATTTTTGTATGTATGTTAGTCTGTAAGGTATATATAATATGGGCCTCTGTAAGCTTTGTTAGCATTGTTTTATATTGCCTGAAATAAATGATTAATTATTATTATTATAATTAACTAGCTTTTGCCCGCGGCTTCGCTCGCGTTAAGAAGTATTATTATTAATTAGTTATAGTTTTTGCGGCTTTACTTTTGTTTAGCGTGTAAAATTTGTTAAATATCAAAATCCTATTTAAGCGGACATCTTCATCATAGTAGCTCCAATCTTTAATTTCAGTTCAATATGTCGAAAATCTAAGAAGATTTATACAAACTTTCATCCCCTATTTTATCCCCTTAGGGGTGGAATTTATCAAAATCCTTTCTTAGCGTATGCCTACGTCATAACATCTACCTGCATACCAAATTTCAGCCTGATCCGTCCAGTGGTTTGGGCTGTGCGTTGATGGATCACTATGTCAGTCAGTCAGTCACCTTTGAGTTATATATATTTAGATATTTATTATGTAATTGTATAAAAAAATTAATAATTATATAATATTCATTATATAATAACTAAAATTTTAAACTATACAATTATACATAGTATCAAACTAGTGTAACATGTTGAGGGAAAATACCCAGAATTAATTCAAGTTTTTTGTTTGTGATAAAAAACTAAGTACTTTGTTTTTACGTTTTGTTATTGGAATACGATACTAAAGAAATATTGCTAGTTCTGAGGAAAATTACAGCATAGTGTTATTGTTTTGAAAAAAAGGTGGTAAATAGCAAATACATCCTAAAAAAAATAGTTTTTAATTAGTGTACCCGACATTTTTAAAACGACGAAAGAACTTTGCTATCGTTAAAAACGTTAACGTTTTGTTCACGTTAGGTTTTGCGGACTCTGCAATTTTAATTTATTGATGTGAAACATATATTGGCGCGCTTTGGCAGTAAAATCAACCCGTATGCCGTCACGAAAAAAGGCGTGGCGCTCTGATTCCATCCCTACCACGCCACTGCTCACGACTGTCTTGTGTGTGTGTGTGTGTGTGCGCGCGCGTATTCTACACACTTCTTCGCTTCTTTGTATAACCTGCGTACTATTTCTATAGGACTATAGTATACTTGATACATGTGCCGTTTATCCCATGTGATATCCGTGTGTCCCATGCGGGGATCGAAACTACAGCACGTTACGCACAGTGGTAGTTAGCGTCATGGCCTAAATCACTCGGCTATCCATGCAGTCCAAATTAGAATTAGAAACTCTTGTTCGCTGAATTACTCCAAAATGTCTGGTCAATGTCCTTACTTCATCAGGCTCGGATAGCCGTCTTTTCTTAGAAATATGAACATTTACATCAATATTTATATCGTTCAACTGTAACTGTTTTCAATTCAACGGTACTGCCATCTAGAGGTAAATATGGAAGTTACAAACTTGTCAATAAAGCAATCTTATTGTAATTTATATAACTTAAGGCGCTACACGAACAATTATTTCGATTGCGAGTTGGCGGAGTAAAGCGGACTGTAGAGCCAATCCGGAAATGCTAGACAGAGATAATAATAACTGCTTGCTTAAGGGACGAAAAGAACTAAACATATGTCAATGTTGCGAAAGATTGTCTTAGAAATAATAACGTAAGCGACAAAATGGAAAATCTCAAATTAATCGAAATCTATTGGATGGCATAAAAAAAATATCTAGGTACTATGATTATGCATAAAATAGTGTGATAAAAATAATATTAAATTGAATAGTTTGGTAGATAAATAAAAAAAGTGTGTTTATAGAGCTGATTTAAAAAATAAAACTATCGGGGAAAGTTTATTTAATCGTGTAACGGGTCGACATTTATTTATCATATCAATATTTTTTATCATATATTATCCTCTTCTATCTAGGAACCAAATTTCAAGTCAACAACTTTTATAGTTGCCAAGTAAAAACGATATGAAAATAGCGAAAAAATTTGTGTATCGCTTTAAGGGTTAATTTTATTAGTTCATTAAATTGTATAATAAGTTGTAGGCAATCTTATGGTTATTAACATATAACTTTACTTTATTATCGTAAAATAATAACATTTTCACTCGATTGTGCTGTCACCTTTTTTTGGATAATTGGTTACTAATTACAACACATTATGATATATTAAAACCTTGAAAGACCAATATTTATTTTATATTGTTTTTTATTAAATTGTAAAAAGTAAATAGAATTATATTTGTAACTAGCTGTCCCCCACGACTTTGTTCGCGTGTTTTAGTTTCAACGGTTTTTCATTTTTGCAACATTTTTCATTTATGCTCCGCTCCTATTGTTCGTAGCGTGATGTTATATAACTTATAGCCTTCCTCAATAAATGGGCTATCTAACACTAGAAGAATTTTCAAATCGGACCAGTAGTTCCTGAGATTAGCGCGTTCAAACAAACAAACAAACAAATAAACAAACTCTTCAGCTTTACATATTAGTATAGAAGTATAGATAAACAATAAAATAGATATGCAGTTGACGGATCATCATGCCAGCCTATTAATGTCCCACTGCTGGGCACAGTCTCATGGGACATGTTCGTGCCTTCTCATATTATAGAGAAGGCACGAGCATTTTTCACCACGCTTGCTCATTGTGGGTTGGCGATTTCAGATTCCAACTGTCGGAATCCACGTTTCCTCGACGATGTTATCCTTCACCGTTTGTCAATGATGTCTTAGAATAATTCATAGAAAAAGTCACATTGGTACTTGCCTATAATAGGCCTGTAATGGGTTCGAACCTGCAACCTTGTGCTCACAAATCCGTTCATTGAACCACTAGGCCACCACGACATATAGTATGTAGTTGACGAATAGCCATGTTTAAAAGTTAGCTGCAATAAGTTTGGGGGCCCATGCATCTTGGACTCGCCAATAGGAGGGTGTCTGCGGAATTAATTTGTGTTCCTGTCTTGGTCAAGTATAACAAAGACTAACGTCTGTATTTGTAACTAAATAATTTTAGTGTCCCGTTGTATTATTAACGTCTTTTAATTATAAAGTTATTAACAAATTACTATTGCTATTGCAGTCTTGAAGTTTCATTGTGAATTTGTGGTGGCTCCTGGGGAGTGTCCTGGGGAGCGTTCTGGGGACTCGCCGTCATATACATTGTAAAAACCAAAAAACATTGAAAACAAATGCCAAGAACTAGATCAGTCACAACGACACAGTAATGGATTCTACACCGAAGAATGAAAACAGAATTAAGGATATAATACAAAAAAGCTTATTTTTAGAAAACTTCAGTATATCATTAGAAGAGCGTATTGAATGGCTAGAACAGAAGAAATTGAAATACAACATCGAAGTAATTATTATTATTAATGTACAAAACAGGATAGTGATAATATCTCAAAAGTCGTCGTAAACATCGCACGAGAGCTAAATTTTAATAAGAAGTATATAGAAAAGGTATGGCGAGTTAAAGGTGAAGGCTAATAAACAAAGAAGATATATATATATATATATATATATAATAATTGTGATAAAAAATATTGACGACCTCCGTGGTCGAGTGGCGTACACACCGGTTTTCAAGGTGTCACCAGCTCTGAGGTTCCGGGTTCGATCCCCAGCCGGGTCAATGTAGAAAACCCTTTTTCTACATTGTCTCGGGTCTGGGTGTTTATGGTACCTTCGTTGTCTCTGAATTCCATAAAACAAGTGCTTTAGCTACTTACTTTGGGTTCAGAGCAATGTATGTGATATTGTCCCCATTTATTATTATATTACATAAACATAACATTTAGTACAAAAGAAACACGCAATAAATGGAAAAACATTATGAACTAACGACTCAATTTATAACAACCATCACTATACCCGCATTTACAGTAACGAAAACCTTACATATCAAATGCACCAACTTTTCTGGGTAACATAACAGCACCTAACGATAACATTCAAGTACATATGGATTTAAAATGGTAAAATAATAATAAAGAAGAGTGAAAATAAAAAGAAGATTTACAATAAAATTAAATAAATACTTAACTTATGTTAATGAGAACGGGGAGTAATTAGGTCTAATATTTGCTACCCACCACATTTTATTTACCTTTATCCTATCCTAACTCAATACCGCTTACTAAGCTTAAATATTAATTGCTAAACATGAACTTTGAAGACATATACAAGAATTTACAAATACTAAATATATACGTAACTAATATACACGTAAGAGAATGGAAAAGTTATGTTACTAAAATGGTAAACAAATTTAATATTATACATATAAACATCTGGTCAATGAGAAAACATGAGTTTTTTTGTGTTGATACAAGACTGTTTAAATAAATTAGACCTAATATGCTTAAAAGAAATAAATATAAAAGAGAAAGAAATATGTAATTATGAAATAAAAGGATATTTTGTTACTTTATTTTTTACGGGTATTTTTTTTTTTAGCGGAAAAAGAAATATTCATTTCATTTTGTAAAAATTGACATGGTGAATATTTCTGCCTATCACGGTTCATAAGAGACAGCCCGCTGACATACAGACGAACGGACAGGAGAGGCTTAGTAATCAATCTTCAAGTACTTATATAAATATTGGTGGATAAAAAAAGTTTAAACGATGAAATATCACGAAGTTATGTGTCGAAAGGAACTATAAGAACTGCTGTTAATGCTTTTTTTATTTTTGTGTATTAAAGGTTTATCAATTTATGTTGTGCTTTTGACGTGATGGCTGCACAACCAAACAGACAAACAGACAAATATAATAAATAGAAAAAGAGACAAAAATTCCAAAAATGTTATAAATGGGTTCTACTAATACTCTTTTTTGCTCCTACAACTTTTTATGAAAGTAACTTCAATGTACAGAATCGTTTCGTCTATACATGTATAGATTTCTGTTCAAATAATTGTAATAAATCTGAAATGTGTATTTATATATAATACTCACAATTTAGGTATTATACAATTTTTAATGACATTTGTTTTAATTACTACGGCATAAGGAGTGGTAGCAACGAATTTCGAGAATCAACCTTAAGTAACTGTAATAAGGTCTTTTACATGTCAGTGTTCATGTCAGTCATCTGATGTGCGGTTGAACGTCATAGTCAAATAAAACGAATCTATTTTGGTTAAACAATGACAAATAATTTTATTAAAATATTTATTTATTAATATGGGTTATAATTAAAAAAAATCTATACAATTCTATTCACTGGCTGCTTAAGCATGTATTATAATGAGTTCCATAATTGCATACAATATTCCGGTTCCTAGACGGTAAAAAATTTGATAATCACGTATGCTTGCTTGCTTAAAATAAACAAGCTGATAACCGCGGCCTTTCACGTGCATGCGCGTGCAATGCGCGAAATCGATGTATCGTCGCGTGAAAAAATACGTGTCTATTATTTTTTATTATACAATGTGTCGTTTTGCATTCTCGTCAAATTTCAATTAATTAACAACAAATTTTGTTGACCTTCCAGAAACCAGAGATTGGTAATTTTATGTCTTTATTTCATTCCTTAGAGTTATAGTAATATAATGTCCTGATACAGGCTTTGACATAACTTTCCACTCCGACTCCATATCGCTAATATCACTCGTCACGTGGAATCGTTGTAACAGTTGCGCTAGAGCCGTTTTTAATAACATGAAACCGTATTGAACACCTGGAAAAATAATAATATAATAATAATAAATAATAATATGACTTAAATTGTAACTGTCTTCCTTACTTCTTTGTTTGTTTAACTTTAAGATATTTACATGGAGATAATTTAAAAACATGAAAAACTAAATTATGGTGGAGAAACACATAATACATTTACAAACATTATCACGAACAACATTACTACTTTTTAGAGTTCCGTACCCAAAGAATGCCAACGGGGCCCCATTACTAAGCCTCCGCTGTCCGTGCGTCTGTCACCTGGCTGTAACCTATGAACCGCTGTGTTTTAAACTGTCTACCTATATGTAATAGGTAGACAGTTAAATTTTTTTACGGAATGTGTATTTCTGATGCCGCTTAAACAACAAATAATAATGCTAGCTAGCTGTGTCTGCGTATTTTCCCGTCGACCTAGTAACTACCATTTTCAGTCAATTTTTTTTGCCTTATTGGGAAATGTTTATACGAACCCTAGATAAGTGACATTTACACTATCGTTAACGCTGATCAAATCGCCAAGTATGAAAGTGATAAGTCGAGGTCACATGACGTGTCAAAGTTTGGAACTTTTACTAGCAAGCTCAAAATAAGTGACTTGAACAACTGATTGTATTAACCGTATGTAACCAATTACTTACATATTAAACAATTTCACCGAATATATTAAACATCGCCTCAAAATTTTGTGTATAAAAGGTACTATAAATATTACCAATACAGTTGCGTTTCCCGATACTGAATGAACTGAAGGCAGTTGGATCTGCTGGTATAGTTTCAGGGTTCAGCCATCGCTCCGGTTTAAACTCATTAGCGTCTGCACCCCACACTGAGTGCCGGTTGATACCGTACAGCCCTAAGATGCATGTACCACCCGCAGGTAAAGTGTAGTTCTCTAAAACAGAACGCAAGAAATCATAAATGATCATTTATAAACGTGAACAGTTTTTTTTTTGTTTATTTATTTTTGTACTATATTTACACTGCAAGTTAATTAATAGCTTGTAAATAGGATTATTGTAGCCCCTTTATTTGTAATACAGGCTTGAATGGAATTCAGTCAAATTATAATTTAGATAGAGTTGCTTCCTTTTTAAAGAGAAATTGGTTTTTACGAGTCTAATGTGTAATATAAATCCAAATATATTTGCCCTAGGGCTAATATATTACCTTTATTTCATTTGTCAGACGATCCTTTATCATTATATCAAATTTAATATAGTCTAGCAAAATACCTCGTTTAATGATACGTGATACATACTCAACTTAACATCTTGATCAATTTTTCTGCCAACAAACGGCACTGGCGGGTGTAACCTCAACACCTCTCTCAAGACCGCTTCCACATACACCAGCTTTGCTAGATCGTATTTGTCAACATCCCTATCTTCGCCTTTAAATACTTCCTGCAATCTGTGCAAAACATACTCGATGTGAAAATCTAACTACGATGGGCATACACTTAGTTATACCTAATGTTATCTTCTTCTTCTGGTCTTTTGTGCGCATTGCTCGCCTTGCTGTGTGGCAATAAATTATATTTCCTTTCTTTCTTATTAGTCAAAACTGACTACACACAATGTATCTTTGAATGAAAGATATTATAAATGACTATATTTAAGGCCCTAGAACAGAACCTTGTGGAATACCAAAAGTTATGTTAAACTATTAAGTATGAGTGTAAGTGATAACTTATTAAAATTTTGAATATATTTAAGATCAAGTTACGTACTCTTTATAAATTCGTTTTTGTACATGATTGTGGCTTCCAACCATTAACAAAGTATACTCCAGGGCTATGGAAACTGTGTCGAATGAAGCTATCACAAATGTGTTCAGATGTTCCCTGATGTCTGTGTCGGTCATCCCTTGTGTATCAGCTAAGCTCAGTAGTTGATCCAACAAGGGTTTGAATTTGGCTGTAAATGTATATTTAAGTGTTGTATTAATTAAAGTTTTTCATTTTTTGTCTGGTTATTTTTAAGTATAGACTTTTTTTAATAGAAAGAAGGGTTGAAAAAAGGGAAGTAAGTTTAAAAAGTTATACGATAACTAGCTTTTGCAGGATTTTTTTCTTCAAAGAGTATTGCATTGCACCAAGGTTTTATGTGAGTTCACCGTTTTTCGAATAAAAACGAATTGAGTTTTCAATCTTGTGTCGAAATGAAATATAATTTAAATAAAAGCACTAAGGAGTGTTGACATTAACTACTATGCAAATCCCTCCCAAAATAACTTACTGCCCCTTTTTAACCCCGTTCTGTTAAAGAATTTTTATGCAAAATTTAAAGAAGATTGGACCAAGGAATCACGTTGTCCCATACAAAATTTAAAACCCCTTTTCACCCCTTTAAAGGTCGAATTTCAAAAAATCCTTTCTTATCGGATGCCTACGTCATACAAAGAACTCGCCCTCCAAGTTTCAGGTCTCTACGAACAGCGGTTTAGGCTGTGCGTTGATCTGTCAGTCATTCAGGACAAAGCATTTTATATATGTATATAAATTAACAAACGAGTAAGGAATTTCTGGGCACCGCTGCACAGGGAACAAACACATCTCCAATCCCAATTTTCTTGGAGAAACCACAAATTAGAAGGAACTTAATAATAGAGCAGCAACCTAATATCGGCCGTATCACTTCTTCAAGCGTGCTGGTCCAATTTGGTTGCCCAATATACCTAATAGACATAATAGACAAGCTTGCATATTTATCTCCTGTGCACACTACCTGGTGATATATCCGCTTGCATACTCGTGTTATACTTCAGTTCCAATTTCCGCTTTGGAATTATCTAAAAATAATAATTTTATAAAAATAAAAATTATAATTGAATATGTCACTTGCAAAAAAACAAAATATGCTACTTATGAATAAAGCAATACATTACATCTATACTTATAAGAAACTAGCTGTCCCCCGCGACTTTGTTCACGTGTTTTAGTTTCAACGGTTTTTCATTTTTGCATCATTTTTCGTTTTGCTCCGCTCCTATTGGTCGTAGCGTGATGTTATATAGCCTATAGCCTTCCTCAATAAACGGACAATCCAACACAAAAATAATTATTCAATTCGAACCAGTAGTTCCTGAGAGTAGCGCGTTCAATCAAACAAACAAATAAACAAACACTCTTCAGCTTTATAATATTAGTATAGATCTGTAGAGAGGTCAATTCTGTACATCAAATATATTTTCAAAATAACTATCAGGGGGTGATTAGTAATCGATACTGATGCCAAAAATGCAATCAGTAAAATTTTTGTCTGATTGTCTGAATGTTCCTTATAGAAACAAAATGTGCTTGACGGATTTTAACAAAACTTGGTACAATTATTCTTCGTACCCCTGGGCAGGTTATAACATACTTTTAATCACGCTACAATCAATAGGAGCAGAGCAGTGAAGAGAAATGTTGGGAAAACGGGAGAAGTTACTCCATTTTTAAGCTTACGTCGCGTATGCAGCCTTAATGGTTAAAGCTAAATAGAAATTATGTATGACGGAAATGTTTTACATAAAATTATCTAAAAAATATTCCACAACAGCATATGTCTATCTTTTATGGTTGACTCACAATAACACGTGTAACTCCCGATAGCTTAGCAGTTCGGAGCTTTCTGATTATATTTGTTTACTCTTACGTTTATAATACTCTCACTCATCCCTAATTTAAAAAAAGTTAACATTATTACCTATTCAATAAAAAAAGAATCATAGAAATCGGTATAGAAAAACCAAACTTATACATGAAATACGATAATAAGCCATCCCGTCGCGCGTGAATACTGAATCATGCTATATATTATTTATCATGCTATATATTATAATCATGCTATTTATTCCGATTATTTAGCTAAGAAATTTAAGACCACCACAACTATGCTATGGAACTCGGCTAAAAGTAACCCAGCAACAAAATGTAATCTAGGCTCTAATTTTAACAGGTTGCGGTGCAGGAGAAACCGTCTTTATTCCCAGAATTACCATAATACCAAATAATTTTTCATTCCAATTTAAAAGAACGCAATTCCCAGTATCGGTGTGTTATGCAATGACAATTAATAAGGCTCAAGGGCAGACTTTTCGTGTTGCTGGAGTAGATCTCGGTGTCAGTTGTTTCTCGCATTCATGTCGCTTTTTCCCGGGTTAGCAGTTCTAGAAATCTTTATGTTCACGTGCCGGACGGGTCAACTTTCAACATAGTTTACCCGGAAGCTTTGTGCTGAAGTATTTTCGTTCTACAGGTACTTAAGCCTCATGTGAAAGTGATCTAAACAATATTACCAATACATTAACTAAATAACATACAAGGAGTTTCAGAATATTATTATTAATAGCCGTGCCCGCGACTCCATCAGGAGTTACACGCTGATGGAGTCGCGGACACAGCTATTTATAATAATATTCTGCGGTTCCTTATTGCGTTTTTTTTCAACAGTATTGTGGATTGACATATTATATTTCCCTACTAAAATACGAAAGTTAGTCTGTCTGTTACATAAAAACCACTGAACCGTGGGGAAGGACATAATTATGCTACTTTTTTACGAAAAACGACGGAAACGCGGACGAAGTCGCGGGCAAAAGCTAGTTATACATAATATTATAATTAGAGACGTCTGAATATTAAAGAATGCGTTAGGAGTTGCCTTGTTGTTCGCAAGTTCGTGCACCGTTAACGCGAGTATTCAATGGTCTTGTAAACGATCAAGCCGTAGACGTTTGACAAGCGCGTGAAGTTTGACAAGCAGCTTAAACGTCTACAGGAAACTTTATGCCGTTGTCATTGCAAAAGAATTACTACAAAATAATTACTGTCAAATTACCAGTTCAATACAATTTGACAGCAATAGTTGTACAAATATTGCGCTTAATTGTTTTTGCAAGATATAATATGGCAGACTTGCGCAAGTATATCATTAAGTTTGTGACATTAGAACATTTCATATAATCTTCGTGAACAAGGATAGAACAAAGAAAAAATGTTGTATGTCTGTTTACTTCTTATGAATAAAGCAATACATTACCGGATTCAGGATGTTGTTCATCATTTTCACAATTTTGTCCTGCTTTTTCTTTAACGAACTGAGGTTAAACAAGAATGACAAATGTAACCACACTCTCACGCCTCTCTCGAAATATACCTCAAATATATCTTCAACTCTTTGAGCATATTCCGTATCTATGATAATTTGATCCTCCGGTTCTAAACCTAGCAATGTCCCTGTGGATGTAAATGAAAAATACACATCATAATAAGTACTTATCTAGAGACTATCAGAAATATTTTTTTGCAATGTTTATTGCATGATGCGAAAAGCAATTGGCATTTCTTTCTTTTAAAGACGAAACCCATTCTAAGTAATGATCATGGTGCAATGGAGAGGTTTTATAAACATTTAATCGAATTGTACAAAGCCAGATATAAGATGCATATAGCAGCTCACATTATTTTGTGTCTAGCAAATATTCAACCATCGCATGTCGCCGTCGTGCGAAAGAAGTTAGCGTGGTGGACTCCGCGAAATAGTCAAAAGTGTTGTATACAAAATCTTACCGAAAATTTAAAACATCCTTTCGACAGTCTAAAATTATTCTCTTGCGAGGTGCGTGGATCTGGAGATACGTATTTTTTTTAAATACTTACGAGTAATTGTCCTCATTGCCAATTGGATTAAATCCCGTCGCGGACTAAACGGTCCTTTTCCTAATTTTGTCGAGAATTGAGACACTAGGTAACGAGACTGCTCGTTGAATACATCCAAAAATGTATACAAGAATTGCTGATTAAAACTTGGGGTTAATAATTTTCTGTGTTTTCTCCATGCTGGGCCTGAAATGGAAAGTATTTTCTTTATACCTATCGGACTCGCCATTATTGAGTTATAAATGGTGTGATAAACCCAACTTTGTTTTATATTAGGGTGGGTTTAGACAGACGAACAAAGTGCTGGAGGCAAAACAAGACCGTAGGTTATTCTTTTTTGTGTAAACGCCAATTCGTTTTTATCATTCACATTAAAAATATACCAAAGTGCAAGATTGTAAACAATTAGAACTGGAATTCTTGGACATGCTGGTGAGTTGTTTGGATCAGGCGAGTGCTTCTTCCTCGCTCATCAAGTATCGCTAGAATACAAGAATACTATAATTAGAGTCGTCTGAATATGAAAGAATGCTTTTTCCTTTTTTTGGAGTTGCCTTGTTGTTCGCAAGTTCGTGCACCGTTAACGCGAGTATTCAAGGGTCTTGTAAACGATCAAGCATGCACGTAGACGCTTGACAAGCGCGTGAAGTACAACAAACAGCTTATACGTCTACAGGAACCTTTATGCCATTGTCAATGCAAAAGCATGACTACAAAATAATTGCTGTCAAATTACCAGTTCAATTCAATTTGACAGCAATATTTGTACAAATCTTGCGCTTAATTATTTTTGCAAGATGTAATATGGCAGACTTGCGCAAGTTTATCGTTAAATTTGTGACATTAGAACATTTCATAGAACCTTCGCGAACAAGGATAGAACAAAGAAAAAATGTTGTATGTCTGTTTACAAAAGTAGATTTGAAAAGGGTTGGGATAGAATGAATTTTTGCTCGTTTGATTTAAACCTACCTTTATGAAAATAATTGGTTAGCAAATTAAAAAAACTAATCGAGGTTCTCGTTCGTGGAGGTTCATTACGAGGTTCTTAATTCGTGGAGTCTGTTATAATTTTTTGATTGTCTCGCGGTAATTATCATACGTTTTATACATGTTTATTATTATAGAAAAAAAAAAATATCTTATTATCTAATGATAAACCAATAGATAATATGATACTATTTTTTTTTTTATAAAAAATAATCTTGTACTAAGGGTTACATTAAGGTTAACATTCATTCAAATGAAATGCACAAAGAACAGCCAGATCTAGAACTAGAATTTGTGGATTAACCAAATGCTTGTCCCATTTGGGCATCGAATCCGTATCAAGCCGCGCAGTTGTGGTTGGTTGGTGACCATCATGGCTATCAGTGCGGTTAAACACTGGATTTGATGACAGGCACCTATACACCGACTATCCTTGAAATCCTACGCATTAAGTGCTTCATCATCATCATCATCATCATTATTTCAGCCAAAACGCCCACTGCTGAATATAGGCATCCCCAAAGGATCTCCACTAGGTCGTCGGTCCATCTTGTGGAAGGCCTACGCGCGCTGCGTCTTCTGGTTCGAGGTCTCTATTCGAGAACCCTTCGGCCCCAACGGCCATTGGTTCTCCGAGCAATATTTTACCATTACATCCATTACCATTTATCCATTACCACTTAAGTCAATTATGAAAATTTTAAGGGCTATATCGGCAATTATGCTCCTTCCGAAAAAAAAAAACCAGTAATATTACCATTTACAGAGACTAGTCCACTGCCAAATATTTCCTTTCCAAAGTCGTATACGTATGGTTTTTCCAAACATGTGTTTGCTACTGTCAAACTATCTTCGACATCTGTTAAAACTAAAAAAAAAAATATAAGTAAATATATTAAGAGCGCAACTTATTTTTTTTTTTACGATTTTTGGTTTTTATTTTTAAAGACGTAGACGTAACGAGGATAAACCTTTATCCTCGTTACGTCCCTTATTTCAGTTATTAATCCATTATCTTGAATAGTCCTTGAGACCATACAATTCTGACATTTGGACGAATTGAGATCCGTTCGGTAGTTTTCAGTGTAGGACTTTGTTTTATAAAATATAAAGAATAAAAGAGAATAGATGAGATAGAAGAGAGTTTTATAAATTTTGGTTACACTTACCATATACAGGATGTGGTCCTACTTGCATTTGAATAACTCCACCTTTCTCCAAACAATACTCCGCAGTTTTCGTTACAAACTTATCAATATCTAAAACCAAATAACACAACAGTCAATCAGTGAAGTATTATGAAATAATTGAGTATGTATAAATGTTAACAAGTTTTATTAGTAAACAACATAAAAAAACCCGAAGGCCCTGTTAAGAAACATTATTACCTATTCATTTTAGCGACGACATTTATTTATGGGGAATCTCATTCAAAATAACATTTAAAAATGCAAGTTGCATGTATTTTTGTAAACCATTTATAAAACCCTTTAGTTTGAATTTAAAATGAGCACCGTGAAAGAGTAAATCTTGAGCATCTCTTTTTTAACATTACTTGGAGAGGCTAGAAATGCATTCAAATGAACTAGCCGCAGCCGCTGGTTTGACAATCCGCAGAATAAAAAAAAACTACTTGAACCTCCTTAGAAACTTCACATATGAACATAAGTTATAACAATCAGATAATACAAGAAGCGGATAATACTAGATTTCTCGGGCTGACAATAGATAAAAAACTCAATTGGAAAGCACACATTGAGAACATCTGCAAAAAAGTAAGTCAATCATCCTACGCACTGTATAAACTCGCACCAACAGTAAATACAGATACCCTAATAATTGCCTACCACGGTTTGGTTGCGTCTGTACTACGATATGGAATTATTTTCTGAGGGAACTCGGTAGACAAAGAGTTTGCTTTTAAGATACAAAAGCGATGTATCCGTGCTATGTTTGGTCCACAAGTCACAGATAGCTGCAAACCGCTCTTTATAAAACATTATATCCTAACATTACCATCTATGTATATTTTAGAAATTTGTCTGTTTGTCAAAAAGAATCCGCAATTGTTTCCTCTTCAGTCAAGTGTATCTCAACGTAACAGACGTAATAATAATAGACTTTGTTTGCACAGCGCCAAAACTACCCTCATGTGAAGAAGTTTATTCTGTATGGCTCCTAAAATCTATAATAAAGTACCAGATGCATACAAAATATTAAATATTAACCTATTTAAAAAGAAACTTAAAGAACTTCTATGTAAAAGAGCTTACTATAAGGTAGACGATTTCTTAAAAGATAATATTTAAAATTGTAACTCTATTCCACATATTTTGCTATTTGTTTAGATTAAGTATCCGAATGTAGATTTTAAGTTTAATAAATTTAATGTATATTTGTACGCCTGATATGGCAAAACATATTGAAACTGTAAATAATATTGTACCACCTTATATAACATATGTTTTTTAACAAATAAATTTATCTTTATCTTTATCTTTATCTTTAGGAATTGGCAAGAAGTAGCAGGAGACCGAGTTATTATGAGGAAGGGATAGGTTTAAAATAGTGTATAGGTCTAATACGGTACTTACGTACGGCGTCTCCAAGTAACTGGTGTGCATGCCCGATGAAAGGCAGCACTCCAGGCAGCATCGGAGGAGTGTTATATAACTTCGGTCGAAACAACCACCGCACGAACAACACCACGCACAGTATTACAATCAGAGCCACAGAGATCATTGTGGATCGATTATGCTAAGCATGGTGTTTTTGTTCTTATATAGATGAACTTACCTACAGTAAATTAACTGGATTTTAGATAACCAGAATTTATCAAATCCGGTTTATTTATTTGCACTAATTAAATGTTCTTTTCGTTATTGTCTCCGAAATTTCTAGAAAAAATAGCTTTAATAAGATTAGTTGAAAATATTATACGCAACCTCAGCGGAAAAAAGTTATATGCCAGAAATGTTAACTTTTCAGTACGGCCAAAAAACTGGTTTTATGGAAATATTTACTTCGTCTTTGGTCGAAGAGGAAAGATTCTTATATCAAACAAAAGGGAAAAAAATATTACACTGCGTGTTGTTTTTAAATTAGTGCTAATGTTTCTAGTTTATTAGGAATCATAGAAATAAATTATTATGCTATTTTTCGTAATTAAAAAAATATGGTATTTTAAGCATCAATACTTCCCGTGAAATTAAATATATTTTAAAAAGTATGTTCAATTAAAGGAATTATAAATGTCAAATGAGAGCCAAGTTCAAAATTATGATATATGCCTTGGTTGTTGACTTCAACGACAAAAGAAGTGAGATCTAAATGGGTGCCAAGTTCAATGGCAGTCCTGAAAGTTATTTATAACAACATAAAATATAATATCTTCTTATAACTTTGGATAATATATTGTATCCTAAGGTCTGACTTGGCTAGTTCTCAAGAACCCAGCACAAGCCAATAGGATGTCGTATCGAATCGCCCGTAAAACCTAGAAGTGTGCCGTTTAGACGTCGGTTTAACTTTACTAAAGCCAACTGGCGGATGTTTACCGATGGCATTGACTCTAAACTACACGACCTAGACCCCGTACCTAATAATTATGAAAAGTTTGTAAAAGTAATATGGACTACATCCCGCCAGCACATTATTTGAGCATTTCATATTAAATTATTTTACTTTTTTATACCATGTAATTTAAAAGAATATCTTAGGAGTAATCGCAAAAAAATTACGACTATTATTAATTCCAACAAGTTTTTTTACTTTTTAAAATCCCTTTGTGTGGTTATTATACAAAGTTAGTTTGTTATCGTTGTACAACCGAAACCTCTTTATCGGTTACAAAAACGCTAATATAAAAACTCAAAAAATAAATGAAAAAAAAAATGGATTTCAATATTGTAGCCGTAAGAATTTTATGGTGATAGTACTGACATTCGAGTTTAATTTTTTTTTTTTTGATGATATTTACGCAGTAAGCCTGAGCGCAGGCTTTGACTGCTTCACCGGACTTTTACTGACATTCGAGATTTTTTTTGTTTGTTTGTTGAATTTTTAATACGAATCGTTTTTATAAACGACTAGCTGTCCCTCGCGACTTTGTTCGCGTATTTTAGTTTAAATAATAATAATAACCAACAGGGCCGCCGCTCTAAGAAAGATCTGTCGACATGTTGGATAGATTATAAGAAGGCCTACGATTCGGTGCCGCATACATGGCTCATGAGGGTGCTGGAGTTGTATAAAATTAATACAACTTTACACACCTTTTTAGTGTAATGTATGCGGCAGTGGAGTACGGTGCTTCACTATCCAGGATGTCGGGATATCCAACAGAGTAGTGAACCAATTAGGATTGAGCGGGGAATATTCCAGGGCGACAGTTTGAGCCCCCTGTGGTTCTCTTTGACATTGAATCCTCTAAGCACTCTGCTTGAGAATTCAAGGCTTGGCTATTCGTTGCGGAGAGGGAGCCAGGTAATCTCCCACTTGTTATATATAGATGATCTTAAACTTTTTGCCACCAACAAATTGCAACTGATGAAGTTACTGAAGATCACTGAAAGCTTCAGTAATTCCATCAGAATGGAATTTGGTGTTGACAAATGTGCATTGCTAGGAAGAAGATAACTTATTAACAAACATTTACCTCATTTGCTATCCTTCTAATAATACTTGCCAGTTCTTTTTCTTGTATTCTCACAGAACTAAAATTATATGCAAGTTAAAAATGTAACCAAATCTTTGGTACTTTAACGAATACCTCGTTATATTAATTGTAATAATTTGTATGTAGCTTCGGCGTAGGTTGTGACGATGTTACTAGCCGTACTGGTTTCCACACCCATTGAAGTTCCTGCCGAAGTATTTAGCAGATTAGTATTATGAGGATTTTTCAGTATCGCAAAATTGCGTTGAAAGCACGTTAAGTTTGGTCTCATTAAAAGTCATTACAATTCAAGGTCACTGTTATTGTAATGTAAACAAAACTAATATACTCACAAAATATTGATTTATTATTACAAATTAAATTGAACAGGACTTGGCTCCTGTTCAACTTAATGCTATGCGATCTCAAAACTTTTTACGATGGAAGAATTGCGTAGAGAGACTTGGCTCTTTTTACATTGAATGTTTTTGGTGGGATTATTATTTATCGTACCAATTAATGTTATTTCAACATAACTAATAATGTTAAATAATGTTGAGTGTATTGACGTTTTACTCACATTTTTATGTATTTTTATTAATATTTCGTACATCTATTATACAGGGTGTCCCAGAAATCATGGACGTTCGGGTGTCCAGAGGTAATCACCATCATGTTGTGAATTCCTCGATTTTTTTTTGTATTTAGGACTCGCGCAAGAAAGGCATTCCGTACCACCGCCCGTACAAGTTTATGTCGAGAAACTCCAAAAAACGTTTATATAATATTTTATATTTCATATTTCATATTTTATATTTTATATTTTATATTTTATATTTTATATTTTATATTTTATATTTTATATTTTATATTTTATATTTTATATTTTATATTTTATATTTTATATTTTATATTTTATATTTTATATTTTATATTTTATATTTTATATTTTATATTTTATATTTTATATTTTATATTTTATATTTTATATTTTATATTTTATATTTTATATTTTATATTTTATATTTTATATTTTATATTTTATATTTTATATTTTATATTTTATATTTTATATTTTATATTTTATATTTTATATTTTATATTTTATATTTTATATTTTATATTTTATATTTTATATTTTATATTTTATATTTTATATTTTATATTTTATATTTTATATTTTATATTTTATATTTTATATTTTATATTTTATATTTTATATTTTATATTTTATATTTTATATTTTATATTTTATATTTTATATTTTATATTTTATATTTTATATTTTATATTTTATATTTTATATTTTATATTTTATATTTTATATTTTATATTTTATATTTTATATTTTATATTTTATATTTTATATTTTATATTTTATATTTTATATTTTATATTTTATATTTTATATTTTATATTTTATATTTTATATTTTATATTTTATATTTTATATTTTATATTTTATATTTTATATTTTATATTTTATATTTTATATTTTATATTTTATATTTTATATTTTATATTTTATATTTTATATTTTATATTTTATATTTTATATTTTATATTTTATATTTTATATTTTATATTTTATATTTTATATTTTATATTTTATATTTTATATTTTATATTTTATATTTTATATTTTATATTTTATATTTTATATTTTATATTTTATATTTTATATTTTATATTTTATATTTTATATTTTATATTTTATATTTTATATTTTATTTTTTATGTTTTATATTTTATATTTTATGTTTTATATTTTATATTTTATATTTTATATTTTAAATTTTATATCTTATATATTGTCCAATACCCAAATTGTTTTTTTTTTTACTTACCTTCGGCTATGGCGAGCCCACGAACATAAGCATATTTTGCAAACATGTATACATAAGGCTTATCCAAGCAAGTATTAGCTATGTAAACACAGTCATCAGGGTCATCACAGTCATCACCTTAACCCCTAGCTTTGTCCGTATTGATGATACAGGGGGGGTGAAATAGCCGCGAAACGCTTCGAGAAAAGGATGGTACGGCCGTGCCCGTGACTTGGCTGGGGCACTGCCGTGCCCAAAGATTTTAAATTTATTTATTGTTGTGGTTATTGTGTAAAATTGTATTTGTGGTACAAAATACATATTATTATACAAATCTTCATAATTTATTTTATTTAATAATTTATGTACACACACAAAGTCATAAGAAACAACATAATTATAACAGATGTACAAAGGTACTGCTTATTTCTAAAGAAATCTCTACCAGCAGACCCGCGAAAGGAGAAGTGGTAGATAATAATAGCCAACAGTGTGCAACTTATTTAAAAGAAAACCAAAAACATTATGTAAACATAAAATTACAATTTAATATAGATAAATATATATATCTATACATATATCTATACTAATCCAAACTAATATTATAAATGCGAAAGTAACTCTGTCTGTCTGTCTTTGCTTCACGCCTAAACTATTGAACCGATTTGTGTGAAATTTGGTACAGACATAGTTTGGAACTTGAGAAAGGACATAGAATGGTTTTTATTACAAAAAATAAAATTTATTCCGGACATACAGCGCCATCTATTGGTCAAGAGTCGGCATCAATTCAGTACTGAAAATTCATCGGAAAAATGTAAATAAATAGTAAAAAGGTATGAAAATATAATATAATACAACTTTTAGTACAAAGAAAATGCTCTAACGGAGTATAGATAATTCTATTAGTACTATATGTCGAGTTGGTGATCGCGCAATGGTGTCGATCGTTACACGAGTTCGGTTCATGTTATTGTTTTAATTCATCGGAAAAAAGTAAATAAATAGTAAAAAGGTATGAAAAAAATCAATTCAAACGCAGAGCTCATTATGTTGATTTTTGAAGAGTTCCCTAGAATATCTTCCACATTTCATTTTTGAAGAGATCCCGCGAGATCGGGAACTATGTGGGTAAAACCAAAAATCTGCCGGAAGTCACTATTCCACGCGAACGAAGTCGCGGGCAAAAGCTAGTTTATTATAAAGAAGAAAGATTGGATTGTTTGTTTGTTTGCATTGAATAGGCTCTGAAACTACTGAACCGATTTGAATAATTGGTTTTTGAGTTTTTGAGTTTGTTGCGTTCAGACAGACAGACAGACGCGGCGGATGACTTCGTATTATAATTTAAAAAAAATGTAGAGATAAGATGTAACTGCTACTCTGTATCACCACGCGGCCCATGTAGCATCTTGACAATCCAACAAGCAATTCTTCGTCACATTTTATTCACACTTGGCTGACCATCACAAGTATTATATTTGCAACTAATCTTATTAAAGCTATTTTGTCTAGTAATTTCGGAGACAATGAGGAAATAAACATTTAATTGCATCTAATTACACAAATAAATAAACCGGTTTCGATAAATTCTGGTTACTTAAATCTGGTAAATTTACTGTAGGTAAGTTAGTTCACATATATAAGAACTAAGACATCATGCTAAGCATAATCGATCCACAATGATCTCTCTGGCTCTGATTGTAATACTGTGCGTGGTGTTGTTCGTGCGGTGGTTGTTTCGACCGAAGTTATATAATACTCCTCCGATGCTGCCTGGAGTGCTGCCTTTCATCGGGCATGCACACCAGTTCCTTGGAGACGCCGTATGTAAGTACCGTATTAGACCTATAAACTATTTTAAACCTATCCCTTCCTCATAATAACTCGGTCTCCTGCTACTTCTTGCCAATTCCTAATGAGGATCAAGTAGTTTTTTTTTATTCTGCGTATTGTCAAACCAGCGGCAGCGGCTAGTTCATTTGAATGCCTTTCTAGCCTCTCCAAGTAATGTTAAAAAAGAGATGCTCAAGGTTTCCTCTTTCAAGGTGCTCATTTTAAATTCAAACTAAAGGGTTTTATAAATGGTTTACCAAAATACATGCAACTTGCATGTTTAAATGTGATTTGGAATGAGATTCCCCATAAATGAATGTCATCGCTAAAATGAATAGGTAATAATGTTTCTTAACAGGGCCTTCGGGATTTTTTATGTTGTTTATTAATAAAACTTGTTAACATTTATATGTAACCAATTATTTTATAATACTTCACTGACTGACCATTGTGTCATTTGATTTTAGATATTCATAAATTAGTGATGAAAGCTGCGGAGTTTTGTTTGGAGAAAGGTGGAGTTATTCAAGTTCAAGTGGGACCACATCCTGCATATGGTAAGTTTAAACAAAAATTTATAAAACAAAGTCCCAAACCGAACACTACCGAACGGATTTTGATCCACATGTGCGAAGCCGGGGCGGGTCGCTAGGCTTCTTTATAAAAGCAAAGCTATTAAAGTAAATAAGATATCTTTTCTAATTCTTTATTTGAAAGTCGAGTTCCCAAAACTATGTAGAGTTCAGCTTTTAGCTTACCGGACTTGGCTGAATATTTTTAATCGACTTAAAAACAACAGGAGGTTCTCAATTCGTCCGGTTGTCAGAATTGTATGGAGTCAAGGACTATTCAAGATAATGGATTGATAAGTGAAATTAGGGCCGTTACGTACTTTCCAAGGATAAACCTTATCTATAGAAAGTAAAAAAAAATCTAATAAAAATGCTTTATATAATATGTTTTTTTTTTCAGTTTTATCAGATGTCGAAGATAGTTTGACAGTAGCAAACACATGTTTAACAAAACCATATGTATACGACTTTTTCAAGGAATTGTTAGGCAGTGGACTATTCACTGCAAATGGTAATATGCATTGTTTTTTTTTTTTTATTATTATACTTCATGCGCAGGATTTCTAGGATAGTCGGTGTATAGGTGCCTCTTATCAAATTCAGTGTCTAACCGCACGGATAGCCGAGTAGTCACCAAGCTAACTACAACTGCGCGACGTGCTGTGGATTCGATGCCCAAATGGGACAAGCATTTGGTTAATCCACAAATTCTAGTTCTAGGTCTGGCTGTTCTTTGTGCATGTCATTTGAATGTATGTTACGTAATGCACCTTAATGAAACACTTAGTGCGAGATTCGTTTATATTAAAAAAAAGACAAATAGTGTGTCAAATTGTTTTTGCAATGACGACGGCATAAAAGTACCTGTAGACGTTTAAGCTGCTTGTCAAACTTCACGCACTTGTCAAGCATCTACGTGCATGCTTGATCGTTTACAAGACCCTTGAATACTCGGGTTAAAGGTGCAAGAACTTGCGAACAACAAGGCAACTCCTAAAGCATTCTTTCATGTTCAAACGTCTCTAATCATAGCATTTTGTATTGTAGCGATACTTGATGAGCGATAGGTATAAAAAAGAATTTCAATTTCAGGCCCAGAATGGAGAAAACACAGAAAATTATTAACCCCATGTTTTAATCAGCAATTATTGTTGTATACATTTTTGGATGTATTCAACGAGCAGTCTCGTTACCTAGTGTCTCAATTCTCAACGAAAGTAGGAAAAGGACCGTTTAGTCCGCGACGGGATTTAATCCAATTGGCACTGAGGACCGTTAGTCGTGAGTATTTAAAAAATATGTATCATGTGTGAAAAGATCCACGCACCACGCACTAGAATATTTTTAGGCTGTCTAAAGGATGTTAAAAAAATTCTGGCAACATTTTGTTTACAAAACTTTTGACTATTCCGCGTGTACATGACGTCAACGACTATCGCTCGACGGCGAGTGCGAATGTTAAATATTTGCAAGGCACAAAATAATGTGAGCTGCTATATGCATCTTATGTCTGGCTTTGTACAATTCGATTAAATGTTTATAAAACCTCTCCATTGCACCATGATCATTACTTAGAATGGGTTTTGTCGTAAAAATAAAGAAATGCCAATTGCTATTCGCAGCATTCAATTAACATTGCAAAAAATATTTCTGATGGTATCTTGATAAGTACTTATATTATTATGATGTGTATTTTTTCATTTACATCTACAGGGACATCGCTAGGTTTAAAACCGGAGGATCAAACTATCATAGATACGGAATATGCTCAAATAGTTGAAGACCTATTTGAGGTATATTTCCAAAGAGGCGTGAGAGTGTGGTTACATTTGCCATTCTTGTTTAACCTCAGTTCGTTAAAGAAAAAGCAGGACAAAATCATAAAAAAGATGAACAACATACTGAATCCGGTAATGTATTGGATTTATTCATAAGAAGCATTTGTTTTTTTGCTAGTGATATATTCAATAATACATTTTATTTCAATAAAAATATTATTTTTAGATAATTCAAAAGCGTAAATTGGAACTAAGGTGTAACACGAGTATGCAAGAGGATATATCACCAGGTAGTGTGTACAGGAGATAAATATGCAAGTTTCTCAGGTATATTGGGCAACCAAATTGGACCAGCACGCTTGAAGAAGTGATACTGCCGATATTAGGTTGCTGCTCTAATATTAAGCTCCTTCAAATTTGTGGTTTCTTCAAGAAATTTGGGATTGGAGATGTCTTTGTTCCCTGTGCAGCGGTGCTCAGAATTTCCTTACTCGTTTGTTAATTGTCGTGTAATTTTTAAAACATACTTCCCCTTTTTCAACCCTTTATTCTATTTTAAAAGAAGTCTATACTTAAAATAACCAAACAAAAAATAAAAAAGTTTAATTACAACACTTAAAATATATGTTTACAGCCAAATTCAAACCCGTGTTGGATCAATTGCTGAGCTTAGCTGATACAGAGGGGATGACCGACAAAAAAATCAGGGAACATCTGGACTTATTTGTAATAGCTTCATTCGACACAGTTTCCATAGCCCTCGAGTATACTTTGTTAATGGTTGGAAGCCACAATCATGTACAACAACGAATTTATAAAGAGTACGTAACTTGATCTTAAATATATTCAAAATTTGAACAAGTTATCACATAGTAATAGGTAGTGACCTCGGTAGCTTAGTTGGTAAAGCGACTGGCGCGTCAAGCCAGTTGTCGCAGGTTCGAGTCCTGCCTGAGGTTTAAGTTTTTCCTTCTATTATTTGTATTTTATTACAAATATTCGCTCCGCATGCGTTAATGCGTAACAAATAATTAAAATAATAAATATCGGGCTGCATCATCTCTCGGACATCTGAATTAACAGATTGTTAATCAGTGTCGGTGAAGGCCAAACCGTAAGGTTGGTTCACTAGATGTCGCATACGTCGCCCTAAAAGACGTAATAAAATAGAAGGCAAAATTTAAACTTCTAGGTAGTGACCTCGGTAGCTTAGTTGGTAAAGCGACTGGCGCGTCAAGCCAGTGGTCGCAGGTTCGAGTCCTGCCTGAGGTTTAAGTTTTTCCTTCTATTATTTGTATTTAATTATAAGTTATCACATACACTCATACTTAATAGTTTAACATAACTTTTGGTATTCCGCGAGGTTCTGATCTAAGGTTCTTAATTATAGTCATTTATAATATCTTTCATTCAAAGATATATTGTGTATAGTCAGTTTGGCTACTGCTACAAAAAACAACTTTGTAACAAGAAGGAAAGAAAATATCATTTATTGCCACACAGCAAGGCGAGCAATGCGCAAAAAAGATCAGAAGAAGAAGATAACATTAGGTATAACTAAGTGTATGCCTACCGTACGCCTGCAGGTGCGGTAACACTTAAACCTATCCGAAAAATCCATAAATATCTATTGAAACCACCAGTGTTAATGTGTGTATATGTACAAAAGCCAAGCGAGTATTTAGCAGTAGTTTTTAGTAGTTAAGGGGGTAATTATAAAAAAAAGCATTATTTTATTTTGGCTTTAGATTTTGACATCGAGTATGTTTTGTACAGATTGCAAGAAGTATTTAACGGTGAAGATAGGGATGTTAACAAGAACGATTTAGAAAAGCTGGTGTATGTGGAAGCGGTCTTGAGAGAGGTGTTGAGGTTACACCCGCCAGCGCCGATGGTTGGCAGAAAAATTGATCAAGATGTTAAGTTAAGTATGTATTGCATAATCAGTTTCTGAATACTCACTTCTAGATGTAGCATGTATCATTAAACAAAGCATTTTCCTGGATTATTTTAAATTTTATATTATGATAAAGGCCTAGGGCGAATTTATTTGGATAATAATTACACATTAGATCCATAATAACCAATTTCTCTTTAAAACTGGAAGAAACACTATCTCAATTATTATTTGAATTTCAACCAGCCCATTTATTTGTAAGTAACCCTATTTACAAGCTTTTACTATTTCTTGCTTTCTGTTTCAGAGAACTACACTTTACCAGCTGGTGGTATATGTGTCTTCATGCTGTACGGTATCAACCGGCAATCAGTGTGGGGTGCAGACGCCAATGAGTTTAAACCGGAGCGATGGCTGAACCCTGAAACTATACCAGCAAATGCAACTGCCTTCAGTTCATTCAGTATCGGGAAACGAAACTGTATTGGTAATATTTATAGAACCTATTTATATTTAAAATTTTAAAGCGATCTTTAATATATTCGTTGAGATTTTTTATTACATATAAGGTAACATACAGGTTACGTACGGTTAATACTAGCAGTTTTTCAAGTCACTTATTTTGAGCTTGCTAGTAAAAGTTCCTTACTTTGACAAGTCATGTGACGTCGACTTGTCACTCTCATAAATATGAGCGATTCGATCAGCGTTAACGATTGTAGAAATATCACTTGTCTAGGGTACATACAAACATTTCCAATGAACGCAAAATAATGTTGACTGAAATTACTTAGAAACAACCTTTTTTTATTAATGGTAATTAAAAAAGGTATCGAAAGGGAAGTTCTCTCTTCAAAAATGGCGAAGCGCGGCGCGAGCGCGTGCCCCCGCCCGCTCCGCGCCTTCGCCGCCTGCGCGAGCGCCCGCCACAACCTTGTACTGTGGCGCGAGCGCCCGCCACAACCTTGTACTGTGGCGCGAACAGTATGTATTATGTGTTGCTCCACCATAATTTTGTTTGTCGTTAAATTATCTCCATATTTATATCTTAAAATTAAACAAACCAAAAGTAAGGAAGACAGTTACAAATTACTTTACAATAAATATTATTTATTATTATTTTATTATTTTTCAGGTATTCAGTACAGCTTTATGTTATTAAAAACGGCTCTAGCGCTACTGTTACAACGATTCCACGTGACGAGTGATATTAGCGATATGGAGTCGGAGTGGAAAGTTATGTCAAAGCCTGTATCAGGACATTATATTACTATAACTCTAAGGAATGACATAAAGACATAAAAGAACCAATCTCTGGTTTCTGGAAGGTCAACAAAATTTGTTATTAATTAAGTGAAATTTGACGAGAATGCAAAACGACATGTTGTATAATAAAAAATAATAGACACTTATTTTTTCACGCGACGATACATCGATTTCGCGCATTGCACGCGCATGGGCGTGCGAGGCCGCGGTTATCAGCTTGTTTATTTTAAGCAAGCAAGCATCCGTGATTACCATATTTTTTACGGTCTAGGAATTGCATACAATAGTCCGGACTATTGTATGCAATTATGGAACTAATTATAATATATGCTTAAGCATCCAGTGAATAGAATTATATATTTTGTTTTAATTATAACCAACATTAATTAAAAATTATAATAATAAAATTAATTGTCATTGTTTAACCAAAATAGATTCGTTTTATTTGACTACTAGCTGATGCTCGCGGCTTCGCCCGCGTGGATTTTGGGTGTCGCGACCAAAATAATTAATCATGAAATTTTGATCCTGTTTCCGCAACCCATGTATAACTATTCCAGAGATAAAACGCCTTTGTCGTATTCCTTTGTCTTATACAAAAATGACGAATTTCCATACAAACTTTTATCCCCTATTTAACTCCCTTAGGGGTTGAATTTTGAAAAATACTAAAACACGTGGTTTTTTAATTTTTCACCAGGAAGGTAACCACCAATTTTTATGGTTTAAACTTCAAAAATGACGATTTTCCATACAAACTTTTATCCCCTATTTAACGCCCTTAGGGGTTGAATTTCGAAAAAACCTTCTTATCCTTATTCCTTGTCTACATTATAAAGGGAACCTCTGTGCAAAATTTCAGCTTTCTAGGTTCAAGGGTTTGGGCTGGGCGTTGATGAGTCAGTCAGTCAGTCAGGACTTGTCTTTTTATTTATATAGATGACGTTCAACCGCACATCAGATGCAACACTGACATATAAAAGACCTTATTACAGTTACTTAAGGTTGATTATCGTAATTCGTTGCTACCACTCCTTACGCCGTAGTAATTTAAACAAATGTCATTAAAAATTGTATAATACCTAAATTGTGAGTATTTTATATAAATACACATTTCAGATTTATTACAATTATTTGAACAGACATCTATACAATATAATAAATCTGTAGACAAGACGATTCTGTTCATTGAAGTTATTTTCACAAAAAGTTGTAGGGCATAAAGAGTATTAGTAGAACCCATTTATAACATTTTGGATTTTTTGTCTGTTTGTCTGTTTGGTTGTGCAGCCATCCCGTCAAAAGCAACAATATAAATTGATAAACCTTTGATACACAAAAATCGTGTGTAATTTAGTCGTTACATTTAGTCTTTGTTTCATTGTAATCGGTTGAATAAATCCAAAGAAATAAGCATTTGAAAGTGACGCGATGATTATACGGACTGAAATTTATTCTAAGATACTTACCTATACTTATAAACGAACTAGCTGTCCCGGCAAACGTTGTTTTGCCATATAAATTAAAATTACCTACCCTACCCTACCTACCCTACCTTTTCTTTGCTGTAAACCTCACGGAGCCCGAGACCTTTCCAACGAATGCAAAACCGTGGAAATCGGTTCGTGCGTTCTGGAGTTATAGCGTCAGGAAGGAAAACCCGACTTATTTTTATATAGTAGATGTATATTGGTAAAAAGTAACACATAGTTATAATTTGATGAAATTTATGAAGTTTATAATAAATATAATTATGTTTATAACCGTTCTATGTAGTTTATACCTTAAGAGTTAGTGTGGACATACATGTGGTAACAACCCAGTTTTGGTAGGTAAAATTAAAAACATTCACACCATCATAGCGAATGAAGCTGCTTTTTAATTAAAATAAAAAAAAAATGACACATTAGTAAACGTTTCAATTACATAAACGCTGAATTCAAATTTATTTGTGCCTTCCGGAAAACGTGCTGGCAGTAGTGGCAGTGAGTAGGTAGTTAGTGTTGCCCTCTATACGCATTCGCTCATTACACTCATGATAAAGTTATAATAATATCTTGGGACAGCTCACACACGGCCATCTGATCCCACACTAGGCAGAGCCTGTACTATGGCAACCAGACAACTGATAAACATACTTATATATTTCTAAATACATACATATTATAGATAAATTACATCCAGACACAGAACAAATGATCGTGCTCATCACACAAAGATTTGTCCTGCGTGGGAATCGAACCCACAACCTCTAGTTTAGCAGTCAGGGTCAGTAACCATTAGACCAACAGGCCCGTCCACAGACGACCGACATCAACGCGAACGACGTCGCGGGCACAGCTAGTACAGTAATAAGTTACAATAATTTTGGTTGTATCTTTAGTATTATGTTGTGTGTTAATTGGCGAGTGGTGGTTGACACCACGTGGGGTTCCCCACCAATTTACCCTGGGGGTCAACTAATCTTAGGGCATACTAATTTGTTAAGAAGTCTTTCAGGTAAGAATATTTAACCTACATTTTTTTAACCTACTTAAAATAAAAGTCTTGTTGACCTTTTTATAATTGAAAAGCTTGTATATTTTACTTAACTTTAAAAGTATCCAAATACCAAACTAAAAGGAACGTAGTGACTTAAAACTAGTGGACCGATTTTGAAAATTCTGTCTCTATTAGAATACTACATTGTCCCTGAGTACCATAGGCTATATTGCTTTTCGAATTTGAATCATCAAACCAGGTATAGTAGTCGCTAAACATCTAGATCACTCTGAAGTTCGACGGTCCATTGCTGCGCGGGATAAGCACAGCACTCTTGTCAAAGTCAAATATTTACATCGATACTAACATTATAAATGCGAATAACTATCTACTGTACCTATTTTACGATATTGCACAGCCACACTTATCAAATACAAAGCGATCTAGAAGTTTCAAAGCGACTACTGTATAAATATACAGGGTGTTACCGAAAGGGTATATACATCCAAAAGGGATGAAGAGTACATCTGGTAAAAAGTCATTTTACAACATTTTTGCTAAAAATTAGTCAGTTAAATAATTGATATCCAATTTTTCGCATCAATTATTCCACACTAATTGTTGATGCAAAAAATGTATTATTTAACAAATTTTTTAACTAAACAATTTTTATCTGAAAATTTGTAAACTGACTCTATACCAGATGTACTCTTATCCCCTTTTGGATAAATATACCCTTTCGGTAACACCGTGTACATATATAATAGTTACAACCTTACTTTAAGTAAGTTAATACATATGTATCAAATTTCAGAATTTTAGGATAAAGAAAGAATAAAATATACCATTACACCTTCAATAATCGCGGAATTGTTCAACAATTTATAAATTAATATTTATGATATTAAATTGTCTATTCTATTTCTATTATAGATATGAGAATTTGTAGAATAAAATGTATTTTGTATCACAAATACAATTTTACTCAATAACCACAACAATAGATAAATTTAAAATAATATTTACTGAATAGAATGGATTAAAGTTATCACAAAATTTGCGACACTAAAGATAGATCAGACAGATCGAAAGTCCGTCCTATAGTGATATTAGATGTTGCAGTAATAATGTATAATATTATATACATGCATAAACATTATTAATTGAAAAATTAGAACAATGTTCAATAAGGACATTTAATAATTATAAACATTATAGTGATAAATACCGTTTTTTTTTCAGTTTCAACTTACCCAAATAACTAGTGTTGCAAGTTAAGGAAACAAGATATTTACCCAGAATTATCCTACATTGTTTGTTTGTGTTTTCTGATAATTGTTTTAAAAATGTTGCAATTTTTCGTTTTCATTTTTACGATACTTCTTATTGTACAAACATGTAAAAAAGTTGTAGATCTTGCAATTATTTAAAAATGTTCTAAACTGAAAGAAATGCTTTGCTCGAAAACTACAAACTATTTAAAAGAGAAGAAGGTGATTCGTGTAACTCTTAAGGGTACTCTACTTCAGGACCCCCGAACGACCGGACCTCTTTTGTCAAACTGTGTTAGTAATAGTAAGAATTAATGACAACCATGGGCCGTAATAGCGAATCAAATTTGGTAAATAAATTCATAGTATTGTAGATTTTTTATCTTGAATTATTTTGTTGCACATTTCGGAATATTGGGGACTTTTCACATTTTGTTGACAATTATTTTGTCCTTCAAGACCTGTCAGATTTTCCGCTCTATGCAAATTTTATGTCTAAATAGCTGTTTGCCGGGAGCCGCGTGAATGTTGGTTATCGCGAGAAAAAGTAGCCTACGTTCTTTCTCAGGGTCTAGACTATCTGTGTACCAAAATTCATTTAAATCGGTTTTGTAGTTTTGGCGTGAAAACGCGAAATTTATAAAATCAGTAAGGATTTGACAGGCCTACAGACGAGATGAGATTAATGAAAATCCGGCCGGATTGAAAACGATACTAATTGGAAATTAGTAAATAATATCCCTAACTACAAGCTATTCATGATTCTCATGAAACAAACCTCTTTATACTTCTTTTCTCTATCTTTTACAAACGCAATCATACAGTATCTTGCTGGCTAATGAAAAAACCGATTTGAAAAGTTAAGAATTTTTCAAATCGGTTCAGTAGTTTCGGAGCCTATTCAATGCAAACAAACAAACAATCAAATCCTCCTATTTATAATATTAGTATAAATAAAATGTGATTACTTAGGTCTAATGTAGACGGAGGCAAAGCGTTATAGTCGCGTATGCGTTATTATACGCTTGGTGTACGCTTGCTTGCAGCTTCCATACAAAACTATGAAACTCTGCCCACGGAGCTGCAACGTCGCGCTCGCGTTTCTGTGTGCAGGCTTTATGACGCCTGCGATACAGCATGTCATACGCCAGCGCGTCGATCGAGTGAATATCCTTTCATTAGGGCTAATACATTGGTGTTTCGTTCCAGTTTGAGTAATGCTACGATTTGCAATAAATTCTGATAAGTGGCTTTACTCATTTTATAGAATAAGTGAAATCTTCTAAGAATTCTCTTGCCGCTACAAAAGAAAATGCGTTATGCAGTTTTGAGTTTGTTGCGTTCAGACAGACAGGCAGACGAGACGGATGACTTCGAATTATAATTTAAAAAAATGTAGAGATAAAATGTAACTGCTACTCTGTATCACTACGCGGCCCATGTAGCATCTTGACAATCCAACAAGCAATTCTTTATCACATTTTATTCACACTTGGCTGACCATCACAAGTATCATATTCCCAACTAATCTTATTAAAGCTATTTTTTCTAGTAATTTCGGAGACAATGAGGAAATAAATATTTAATTGCACTAATTACACAAATAAATAAACCGGTTTCGTTAAATTCTGGTTATCTTAATCCAGTTAATTTACTGTAGGTAAGTTCATCTATATAAGAACAAAAACACCATGCTTAGCATAATCGATCCACAATGATCTCTGTGGCTCTGATTGTAATACTGTGCGTGGTGTTGTTCGTGCGGTGGTTGTTTCGGCCGAAGTTATATAATTCTCCTCCGATGCTGCCTGGAGTGCTGCCTATCATCGGGCATGCACACCAGTTCCTTGGAGACGCCGTACGTAAGTACCGTATTAGAACTATACACTATTTTAAATAGGTCTCCTGCTACTTCTTGCCAATTCCTAAGGAGGTTTAAGTAGTTTTTTTTTATTCTGCGTATTGTCAAACCAGCGGCAGCGGCTAGTTCATTTAAATGCCTTTCTAGCCTCTCCAAGTAATGTTTAAAAAAGAGATGCTCAAGGTTTCCTCTTTCAAGGTGCTCATTTTAAATTCAAACTAAAGGGTTTTATAAATGGTTTACCAAAATACATGCAACTTGCATGTTTAAATGTGATTTGGAATGAGATTCCCCATAAATGAATGTCATCGCTAAAATGAATAGGTAATAATGTTTTTTAACAGGGCCTTCGGGATTTTTTATGTTGTTTATTAATAAAACTTGTTAACATTTATATGTTATCAATTAGTTTATAATACTTCACTGATTGACCATTGTGTCATTTGATTGTAGATATTCATAAATTAGTGATGAAAACTGCGGAGTATTGTTTGGAGAAAGGTGGAGTTATTCAAATTCAAGTGGGACCACATCCTGTATATGGTGAGTTTAAACATTTTTTGACGGGCCTGTTGGTCTAGTGGTTAGTGACCCTGACTGCTAAACCGGAGGTCGTGGGTTCGATTCCCACCCAGGACGAATCTTTGTGTGATGAGCACGATCAATTGTTCTGTGTCTGGGTGTAATTTATCTATAATATGTATGTATTTAGAAATATATAAGTATGTTTATCAGTTTTCTGGTTGCCATAGTACAGGCTCTGCCTAGTTTGGGATCAGATGACCGTGTGTGAGATGTCCCAAGATAATAAAAAAAAAAAAAAAATTATAAAACTCTCTTCTATACATTTTATAAAACAAAGTCCCAAACCGAACACTACCGTACGGATTGTGATCCACATGTGCGAAGCCGGGGCGGGTCGCTAGGCTTCTTTATAAAAGGAAAGCTATTAAAGTAAACAAGATATCTTTTCTTATTCTTTATTTGAAAGTCGAGTTCCCGAAACTATGTAGAGTTCAGCTTTTAGCTTACCGGACTTGGCTAAATATTTTTAATCGACTTAAAAACAACAGGAGGTTCTCAATTCGTCCGGTTGTCAGAATTGTATGGACTCAAGGACTATTCAAGATAATGGATTGATAAGTGAAATTAGGGCCGTAACGTGCTTTCCAAGGATAAACCTTATCTATAGAAAGTAAAAAAAAATCTAATAAAAATGCTTTGTATAATATGTTTTTTTTTCAGTTTTATCAGATGTCGAAGATAGTTTGACAGTAGCAAACACATGTTTAACAAAACCATATTTATACGACTTTTTCAAGGAATTGTTAGGCAGTGGACTATTCACTGTAAATGGTAATATACATTGATTTTTTATTTTTTATTTATGCGAATAAGCACTTCATGCGCAGGATTTCTAGGATAGTCGGTCTATAGGCCTCTAATCAAATCCAGTGTTTAACCGCACGGATAGCCGAGTAGTCACCAAGCTAACTACAACTGCGCTGCTTGCTGTGGATTCGATGCCCAAATGGGACAAGCATTTGGTTAATCCACAAATTCTAGTTCTAGGTCTGGGTGTTCTTTGTGCATGACATTTGAATGTATGTTAACCTTAATGTAACCCATAGTGCGAGATTCGTTTATATTAAAAAAAGACAAATAGTGTGTCATATTATCTGTTGGTTAATCATTATGTGTAAGATTTTTTATATTATACTAATAATATAAAAAAATAATCTTAAGCTTAATTTCTATACAAATAAACATATATTAAACGTACGATAATTACCGCGAGACAATCACAAAATTACTTTTGCAATGACAACGAGCTGCTTGTCAAACTTCACGCACTTGTCAAGCATCTACGTGCATGCTTGATCGTTTACAAGACCCTTGAATACTCGGGTTAAAGGTGCAAGAACTTGCGAACAACAAGGCTACTCCTAAAGCATTCTTTCATGTTCAGACGTCTCTGATCATAGCATTTTGTATTCTAGCGATACTTGATGAGCGATAGGTATAAAAAAAGAATTTCCATTTCAGGCCCAGAATGGAGGAAACACAGAAAATTATTAACCCCAAGTTTTAATCAGCAATTGTTGTATACATTTTTGGATGTATTCAACGAGCAGTCTCGTTACGTAGTGTCTCAATTCTCAACGAAAGTAGGAAAAGGAGCGTTTAGTCCGCGACGAAATTTAATCCAATTGGCACTAAGGACCGTTAGTCGTAAGTATTTAAAAAATATATATCATGTGTGAAAAGATCCACGCACCACGCACGAGAATATTTTTAGGCTGTCCAAAGGATGTAAAACAAATTCTGGCAACATTTTGTTTACAAAACTTTTGACTATTCCGCGAAGTACATGACGTCAACGACTACCTTACGACGGCGAGTGCGAATGTTAAATATTTGCAAGGCACAAAATAATGTGAGCTGCTATATGCATCTTATGTCTGGCTTTGTACAATTCGATTAAATGTTTATAAAACCTCTCCATTGCACCATGATCATTACTTAGAATGGGTTTCGTCTTAAAAATAAAGAAATGCCAATTGCTATTCGCAGCATTTAATTAACATTGCAAGAAATATTTCTGATAGTAACTTGATCAGTACTTATATAATTATGATGTGATTTTTTTCATTTACATCCACAGGGACATCGCTAGGTTTAAAACCGGAGGATCAAAGTATCATAGATACGGAATATGCTCAAGGAGTTGAAGACTTATTAGAGGTATATTTCCAAAGAAGCGTGAGAGTGTGGTTACATTTGAAATTTTTGTTTAACCTCAGTTCGTTAAAGAAAAAGCAGGACAAAATCATAAAAAAGTTGAACAACATACTGAATCCGGTAATGTATTGATTTATTCATAAGAAGCATTTGTTTTTTTGCAAGTGATATATTCAATAATACATTTTATTTCAATAAAAATATTATTTTTAGATAATTCAAAAGCGTAAATTGGAACTGAAGTGTAACACGAGTATGCAAGAGGGTATATCACCAGGTAGTGTGTACAGAAGATAAATATGCAAGTTTGTCAGGTATATTGGGCAACCAAATTGGACCAGCACGCTTGAAGAAGTGATACTGCCAATATTAGGTTGCTGCTCTAATATTAAGCTCCTTCAAATTTGTGGTTTCTTCAAGAAATTTGGGATTGGAGATGTCTTTGTTCCCTGTACCGCTGCACAGGGAACAAAGAATTTCCTTACTCGTTTGTTAATTTTCGTCTAATTTTTAAAACATACTTCCCCTATTTCAACCCTTCATTCTATTTAAAAAAAAAGGCTATACTTAAAATAACCAGACAAAAAATAATAAAAGTTTAATTACAGCACTTAAATATATGTTTACAGCCAAATTCAAACCCGTGTTGGATCAATTGCTGAGCTTAGCTGATACAGAAGGGATGACCGACAAAAAAATCAGGGAACATCTGGACTTATTTGTAATAGCTTCATTCGACACAGTTTCCATAGCCCTGGAGAATACTTTGTTAATGGTTGGAAGCCACAATCATGTACAACAACGAATTTATAAAGAGTACGTAACTTGATCTTAAATATATTCAAAATTTTAATAAGTTATCAAATACAATCATACTTAATAGTTTAACATAACTTTTGGTATTCCGCAAGGTTCTGTTCTAGGGTTCTTAATTATTGTCATTAATAATATCTTTCATTCAAAGATATATTGTGTATAGTCAGTTTGGCTACTGCTACAAAAAGCAACTTTGTAACAAGAAAATATCATTTATTGCCACACAGCAAGGCGAGCAATGCGCAAAAAAGATCAGGAGAAGAAGAAGATAACATTAGGTATAACTAAGTGTATGCCTACCGTTCGCCTGCAGGTGCGGTAACACTTAAACCTATCCGAAAAATCCATAATATTATCCATTGAAACCACCAGTGTAAATGTGTGTATATGTAAGAAAGCCAAGCGAGTATTTAGCAGAAGTTTTTAGTAGTTAAAGGTATAATTATTAAAAAGTAGCATTATTTGATTTTGGCTTTAGATTTTGACATCGAGTATGTTTTGTACAGATTACAAGAAGTATTTAAAGGCGAAGATAGGGATGTTAACAAATACGATCTAGCAAAGCTGGTGTATGTGGAAGCGGTCTTGAGAGAGGTGTTGAGGTTACACCCGCCAGCGCCGTTTGTCAGCAGAAAACTTGATCAAGATGTTAAGTTAAGTATGTATTGCATAATCAGTTTCTGGATACTCACTTCTAGATGTAGCATGTATCATACGATGCATTTTCCTGGATTGTTTTAAATGTGATATTATGATAAAGGCCTAGCGCGAATTTATTTGGATAATTATTACACATTACATACTTAATTACCAATTTCTCTTTAAAACTAGAAGAAACACTATCTCAATTATGATTTCACTGAATTTCAACCAGCTAATTTATCTATACTTATAATAAATCTGTAGAGAGGTCAATTCTGTACATCAAATATATTTTCAAAATAACTATCAGGGGGTGATTAGTAATCGATACTGATGCCAAAAATGCAATCAGTAAAATTTTTGTCTGTCTGTCTGTATGTTCCTTATAGAAACAAAATGTGCTTGACGGATTTTAACGAAACTTGGTACAATTATTCTTCGTACCCCTGGGCAGGTTATAACATACTTTTCATCACGCTACAATTAATAGGAGCAGAGCAGTGAAGGGAAATGTTGGGAAAACAGGAGAAGTTACTCCATTTTTTAAGCTTCCGTCGCGTATGCAGCCTTAATGGTTAAAGCTACATAGAAATTATGTATAACGGGAATGTTCTACATAAAATTATCTAAAAAATATTCCACAACAGCATTTGTCTATCTTTTATGGTTGACTCACAATAACACGTGTAACTCCCGATAGCTTAGCAGTTCGGAGCTTTCTGATTATATTTGTTTACTCTTACATTTATAATACTCTCACTCATCCCTAATTTAAAAAAAGTTAACATTATTACCTATTCAATAAAAAAAGAATCATAGAAATCGTTATAGAAACACCAAACTTATACATGAAATACGATAATAAGCCATCGCGCCGTCGCGCGTGAATACTGAATCATGCTATAAGGATTATTTAAGCCACTAATTACCCGATAGAATTTTTAAATTATTTAAATATGGACTTCCTTCTCATGAAATTTGTTTAAAAATTAGCATTCCGATTATTCTGCTCCAAAATTTAAGACCACCACAACTTTGCAATGGAACTCGGCTAAAAGTAACCTAGTTGGAACAAAATGTAATCGAGGCTCAAATTTAGACAGGTTGCGGTGCAGGAGAAACCCTCTTTATTCCCAGAATTCCCATAATACCAAATAATTTTCAAGTTCAATCAATTTAAAAGAACTCAATTCCCAATATCGGTATGTTATGCAATGACAATTAATAAGGGTCAAGGGCAGACTTTTCGTGTTGCTGGAGTAGATCTCGGTGTCACTTGTTTCTCGCAGGGTCAGTTATATGTCGCTCTTTCTCGGGTATGCAGTTCTATAAATCTTTATGTTCACGTGCCGGCCGGGTCAACTTTCAACTTAGTTTACCCGGAAGATTTGCGCTGAAGTATTTTCGTTCTACAGGTACTTAAGCCTCATGTGAAAGTGATCTAAACAATATTACCAATACATTAACTTAATAACATACAAGGAGTTACACGCTGATGGAGTCGCGGACACAGCTATTAATAATAATATTCTGCGGTTCCTCATTGCGATATTTTTCAACAGTATTATGGATTGACATACATTATATTTCCCTACTAAAATACGAAAGTTAATCTGTCTGTTACATCAAAACCACTGAACCGTGAGGAAGGACATATGCTACTTTTTTACGAAAAACGACGGAAACGCGGACGAAATCGCGGGCAAAAGCTAGTTTGTAAATAGCCCTATTTACAAGCTTTTACTATTTCTTGCCTTCTGTTTCAGAGAACTACACTTTACCAGCTGGTGGTACATGTTTCTTAGGGCTGTACGGTATCAACCGGCAATCAGTGTGGGGTGCAGACGCCAATGAGTTTAAACCGGAGCGATGGCTGAACCCTGAAACTATACCAGCAAATGCAACTGCCTTCAGTTCATTCAGTATCGGGAAACGAAACTGTATTGGTAATATTTATAGAAACTATTTATATTTAAAATTTTAAGGCGATCTTTAATATATTCGTTGAGATTTTTTATTATATATTAGGTAACATACAGGTTACGTACGGTTAATACTAGCAGTTTTTCAAGTCAGTTATTTTGAGCTTGCTAGTAAAAGTTCCTTACTTTGACAAGTCATGTGACGTCGACTTGTCACTTTCATAAATGTGAGCGATTCGATCAGCGTTAACAATTGTAGAAATATCACTTCTCTAGGGTACATACAAACATTTTCAATGAACGCAAAATAATGTTGACTGAAATTACTTAGAAACAACCTTTTTTTATGTATTTGTTCTTTAGCTTGTTGGATGAACTTTACACGACTACCAAAAAAAAAACCGACCAAGTCTAAACCCGACTTCGTGCATCAAGCGTTCCGTACCATCGTATAAGATGTATGCCGTTATAATCTAGTAAAATGAATTCCTTTAATTTTTCATTATACATAATTTTGTTTAGTTTTCTTCTTTTAGCCATTATAGCAATACAAACTCTTAATATTTCAAGCCATTATTAAGATAGCCAAACAAGTTTCGGCGGAAAAGTTTTATCCGTTTCTAGTTGAAGAGCCTACTTTATTTTTTAATTTATCTTCTATATATTTAAAAATGGATCTGATGTTATAGCGGCATCAGAAAAACACATTCTGTGAATATTTTTGACTGTCCACCTATTACGGTTAATAGGTCACAGCCAGCTGATAACCACACGGACAGCGGAGGCTTAGTAATAGGGTCTCGTTGGCTCCTTTGGGTACGGAACCCTAAAAAGGAGTAATGTATCTAGTATCAATGTTTGTATGTATTATGTGTTGCTCCACCATAATTTTGTTTGTAGTGTTTTTAAATTATCTCCATATTTATATCTTAAAATTATACAAACAAAAAAGTAAGGAACACAGTTACAATATTTAAGTTATAATATTATATAATTATAAAAACAAATATTATTTATTATTATTATATTATTTTTCAGGTGTTCAGTACAGCTTCATGTTATTAAAAACGGCTCTAGCGCTACTGTTACAACGATTTCACGTGACGAGTGATATTAGCGATATGGAGTCGGAGTGGAAAATTATGTCGAAGCCTGTATCAGGACATTATATTACTATAACTCTAAGGAATGAGATAAAGACATAAAATTACCAATCTCTGGTTTCTGGAAGGTCAACGAAATTTGTTATTAATAAATTGAAATTTGACGATAATGCAAAACGACACGTTGTATAATAAAAAATAATAGACACGTATTTTTTCACGCGACGATACATCGATTTCGCGCATTGCACGCGCATGCGCGTGCGAGGCCGCGGTTATCAGCTTGTTTATTTTAAGCAAGCAAGCCTCCGTGATTTTCAATTTTTTTACGGTCTAGGAACCGGAATATTGTATGCTATTATGGAACTCATTATAATACATGCTTAAGCATCCAGTGAATAGAATTGTATAGATTTTTTTTTAATTATAACCAAAATTAATTAAAAAATATATAATATATATAATAAAATTAATTGTCATTGTTTAACCAAAATAGATTCGTTTTATTTGACTATGACGTTCAACCGCACATCAGATGTAACACTGACATATAAAAGACCTTATTACAGTTACTTAAGGTTGATTATCGTAATATTAAACACTCCTTAAGCCGTAGTAATTAAAACAAATGACTTTAAAAATTGTATAATACCTAAATTGTGAGTATTTTATATAAATACACATTTCAGATTTATAACAATTATTTGAACAGAAATCTATACATATAATAAATCTGTAGACGAGACGATTCTGTTCATTTAAGTTATTTTCACAAAAAGTTGTAGGGTATAAAGAGTATTAGTAGAACACATTTATAACATTTTTGGATTTTTATCTGTTTGTCTGTTTGGTTGTGCAGCCATCCAGTCAAAAGCACAACATAATTTGATACACAAAAATCGTGTGTAATTCGACGTTACATTTAGTCTTTGTTTTATCGTAATAATGCTTATTTCTTTGGATTTATTCAACCGATAAATCCAAAGAAATAAGCATTTTAAAGTGACGCGATGATTATACGGACCGAAATTTATTCTAAGATACTTACCTATACTCATAAACGAATGTACGTCGGTAAAAAGTAAGACTTAATAGTTATAATTTAATGAAATTCATGTAGTATATAATAAATATAATTATGTTTTGTAATATAATGTCTTAAAAAAAAAAGTATTTTCTTGTCGTTTACAACAACGCCATCTATGATCGAATGATATAAACGAAGCAATGTTTTTGTCATAAATGTTTTAATAAACAATAGTTTTTCCGTCGACCCTAAAAAAATGGGATGAGGGCAGGAGGAACAAAAAGAGAAGTGGACGGTGGTAACTGTATAGATCTTACTTTTATGAAATTTTAAATATAAGGTTAAAAAAACATTAATATCAGTTCTTATAGTTCCTTTCGACACATAACTTCGTGATATTTCATCGTTTAAACTTTTTTTATTCACCAATTTTTATATAATATGTACTTGAAGATTGTACTTGAGGATTGTCAAGGCTGTTTAAAACGCTGAATTCAAATATATTTGTGCCTTCCGGAAAACGTGCTGGCAGTTGTGGCAGTGAGTAGGTACTTAGTGTTGCCCTCTATACGCATTCGCTCATTACACTCATGATGAAGTTCCACAGACGACCGACATCAACGCGAACGACGTCGCGGGCACAGCTAGTACAGTAATAAGTGACAATGATTTTGGTTGTATCTTTAGTATTATGTTGTGTGTTAATTGGTGTGTGGCGGTTGTCACCACGTGGGGTTGCCCCACCAATTTACCCTGGAGGTCAACTAATCTTAGGGCATACTAATTTGTTAAGAAGTCTTTCAGGTAAGAATATTTAACCTATATTTTTTAAACCTACTTAAAATAAAAGTCTTGTTGACCTTTTTATAGTTGAAAAGCTTGTATATTTAACTTAACTTTAAAAGTATCCAAATACCAAACTATAAGGAACGTAGTGACTTAAAACTAGTGGACCGATTTTGAAAATTTTGTCTCTATTAGAATGCTACATTGTCCCTAAGTACCGTAGGCTATATTGCTTTTCGAATTTGAATCATCAAATCGGGTATAGTAGTCGCTAAACATCTGAAGTTCGACGGTCCATTGCTGCGCGGGATAAGCACAGCACTCTTGTCAAACTTACGTACGAATTACTTAATAAAGTACTTTAATTAAATATTTACATCGATACTAACATTATAAATGCGAATAACTATCTACTGTACCTGTTTTACGATATTGCACAGCCACACTTATCAACTACAAAGTGATCTAGAAGTGTGGCGACTACTGCATACATATACAGGGTGTTACCGAAAGGGTAATTATATCCAAAAGGGGTGAAGAGTATATCTGGTATAGAGTCATTTTACAACATTTTTGCTAAAAATTATGCAGTTAAATAATTGATATCCTATTTTTCGCATCAATTATTAATTCCATACTAATTGTTGATGCAATAAATGTATTATTTAACAAATTTTTTTCACTAAACAATTTTTATCTGAAAATTTGTAAACTGACTCTATACCAGATGTACTCTTATCCGCTTTTGGATAAATATACCCTTTCGGTAACACCGTGTACATACTACTCTGTGTAAAAAGTATCGGGAATATGTCAATAAAAAGACACGCGTAAAAGAGGTCGTTCTAATTTTTTTACTGCATGTTGGTAGCACTGTACTAATTTAGCGCGCAAAGTTTGAGCGGGATCTGTCATTTAATTTGTTTTAAACTACACTTTTTGTTGGTCATAGTTTTGAGTTCTCGGCGATTTTTACAATGGAAAATATTGTTGAACAAAGAGTGTGCCTTAAATTTTGTGTTTCGAATGATATTTCATGTGGTGAATCACTAAAAATGTTGCGAAATACCTACGGCGAATCGTGTATATCGATAACAACCAAAGAAAACATCGACAGAATCAAGAAGCTAGTGCTCGAAAATCGACGTATGAGTCTAAGGGAGTTGGCTAGTGAGGTGAACCTATCTTTTAAGTCCGTCCACAACAATCTCATTGACATTTTACGCATGAAACGCGTCGCCGCTCGACTAGTTCCAAAAGAGCTCAATTTTGTTCAAGAAGCGCAGCGAAAGCATGTCGCTGAAGACATGGTTTCCCGAGCTTCTACGGATCCAACCTTTATGAAACGTATAATAACTGGCGACGAGACATGGGTTTATGAGTACAACATGCAAACAAGCCAACAGTCTTCAGAATGGCGTCTCGAAAACGAGCCGAAACCCAAAAAACCGCGGCAAAGTCGCTCCAAAATCAAGGTGATGCTGACAGTTTTTTTTGACTACCGTGGTGTGGTTCACTCCGAATTCCTTCCAGAGGGAGAAACAGTGAATAAAGAATATTATTTAGGCGTCATGAAGCGTTTGCGTGAGAGTATCCGCCGAAAACGTCCAGATTTGTGGCAACACAACTCATGGATATGGATGATAATGCACCATCACACACAGCCATTATAGTGAAAGAGTTTTTAGCAAAAAAATCAACAAAAGATCTCGACCAAGCACCGTATTCACCTGATATGGCTCCGTCTGACTTTTTTTTATTTCCCAAGTTAAAATTACCACTTCGAGGAAAACGTTTTGAGTCGATAGAAGCCATAAAAGAAAATTCGCTGAATGAGCTAAAGGCCATACCGCAAATAGCCTATGAAAAATGTATGGAAGACTGGGTGAAGCATTGGAGATGTTGTATTGCAAGCGATGGGGCCTACTTTGAATGCGATAAAATAAATTTAGATGAATAATTTGTATTTTTTGTTTTATTGACAAATTCCCGATATTTAGTACACAGAATGTATATAATAGGTACAACCTTACTTTAAGTTAGTTAGGTTACATATGTATGAAATTTCAGTATTTTGTGATGATGAAAGAAAAACATACCATTACACCTTAAATAATTCTTCAATTATACTTGTTCTAATGTTCTAATCAATCTCTTGTGTAATTCAAGCAATTTATAAATTAATATTAATGGTATTAAATTGTCTATTCTATTTCTATTATATATAGGTAGCGTCCTCTCTCCTCTCCTGTTCTCAGTTTTTATTAACTCTGTAACTAGAGTCATTTCTTCTCACTTCCATCTCTATGCAGACGACATGCAGCTGTATCGTCACTTTGGAGTAGTTGAGGCAGACGTTGCTATCGCAGCTATGAACGATGACCTTGCCTCCATTAGTACATAGGCTAACACTTATGGTCTCAAAGTTAACCCATCGAAATCACAGGCCATTATCATAGGTAGCAGGTCCATGTGTAGTCGGCTAAACCGGTCGTCGATGACGCGTTTGTGTTTTGATGGTGTTCCGATCAGCTTCTCGGATACGGTTAAAGACCTGGGAATTATCGTAGATGCAAATCTCTCGTGGTGTCCTCAGGTTGCCGAAGTTGGTCGTAAAGTCTACTACTCTTTCCACTCTCTCAGATCTCTTCAATACTTTCTACCTTTTCAAACCAAAATCTCTCTTGCCCAATCGTTAATCCAACCTTTAATTGACTATGCAGATGCTTGCTACTTGGATGCTACCGAGGAGCTATTAAATAAACTTGAGCGCTTGCAAAACTTGTGCATTCGTTTCGTATTCGGCCTGCGCAAATATGACCACGTCTCTCATTTTTGCAAGCAGCTCAAGTGGCTCCCGATTCGTTTTCGCCGGAACACTCGCATATTATGCCTCCTCTATAATATCCTTCATAATCCTACATATCCTTCTTACCTGCGTGAACGCTTTACTTATAATCGACCTTCCCATGTCCCTCGCAGATCCCACATTAAATCCCTTTTACATTTGTAATCCCACTCAACCGACTTCTATTCTTATTCGTTCACTGTTCACGCAGTAAGGCTCTGTAGTAGTCTCTGTAATAGTGTAGTAACGCGTAAAAGAGCACTATCTCAGCATGTAATTGAGTTTTTATATCTATTGCATATTTATATATTATTTTACCCGTTATGTAAGGTTTATTATTATACATGCACATCTGCCTATTCTTTCGTACATGTTATAGATGCGCGGGACTTTGTAAACACAATAACAAAAAAAGTGTCGTTACAACTTTTGGTCATAATTTCCGTCTAGCCCCCTTTCGCAACGCGTCATAAGGAACTTCGTTCCAAAAATACCTAAAATATTCATTACATCACGTGCACTACGAAAACTATTGATGATAGAATAAAATAATGTACTACGACTATGCAGAACACATCATTATTCACAAAAAGTGTCGCGACAGCTTATGTCTAACTATTAAAGTTATACCAAAATAAGTGTTTTTATATTAAAAAAAAAAATGAAATTTAGAAAAGGTTCTTTATTTGTATCTTGGTATTAATCCTTATAAAAATAAATTACTCCATATTCAAGACAGCTTTAATCTATACTAATATTATCAAGCTACAGAGTTTGTTTGTTTGTTTGTTTCAACGCGCTAATCTCAGGAACTACTGGTTCGAATTGTAAAATTCTTTTTGTATTGGATAAAACATCACGCTACGACCAATAGGAGCGGAGCATAAGTGAAAAATGTTGCAAAAATGAAAAACCGTTGAAACTAAAACACGCGAACAAAGTCGCGGGGGACAGCTAGTACTATATACAATACTAGTTTGTATTTTTTCCTTAGCCAGCAAGATACTGTATGATTGCGTTTGTAGAAAATAGAGAAAAGAAGGATAAAGAGATTTGTTTTAGTGTTTGTTTTGTGCGCCGTAGAAAGTACAGAGGGGCGCCGCGAGTCGATCCTCTAATTTTTGGACACCACAAATATTGGCGGGTAAAGGAACCGTTTCGGGTATGTGATAAATACTTTTGAAATTTTGGACATAATTCCGGCCGACCGCAAAAACAACTTTGTAATGCCATACATTTGCGATATATTTATATGGAAAACCAAGTTACTAATGTCGCTGCTCAAAAATTCAGACCGACCGCAAAAACAACTTTGTAATGCTATACATTTGCGATATATTTATATGGAAAACCAAGTTACTAATGTCGCTGCTCAAAAGTTGTACCTATATGTAATTTCGATTTGTTCAGCGCGGTGTCAGAAAATGACAATTCGCGAGTGTCGATTTGGTGGAGTTTTGGTTATCGATCTGAACTGAATATCCAAATTTAACTTAAAAAGCATTAAAAATTTTCATTCCGTTTGCAACATCGTATCTATGTGAAGCCGGGTTTTCAGCTGTAGCTGTGATAAAGAACAAATATCGCTCAAAGATCAATGTTGAGCAAGGAATGAGAGTAGCAGTGTCAAGTCTTATTCCCCGCTTTAAAAAATTGTGCGGAGATCACCAAGCTCACTCTTCACATTGATTTGCCTGAGTAAATATCGTATTTAATATTTGTTTTTTCTTAAGTCTTTCTTGTTGCTTTCCGTTCAAATTCTTTTATAATAAAAAATTCAACTTTATATTGTGGTGTTAATGTGGTGTTTTAATTTTCGTTACGATCAACCTTGAAAAAAGGGCGTTGTCCGCCCTTCTCCGGCGCCCGGTGCGTCTTCTGCGGCCCGGGAAGGGAGTCGAAATCTCCCTCTCCCGTTCCGCAGTTTCCTTCTGCGACATCACATCCTCGCAGAAGGACACCACCGCGTCCCACGACTCTGCGCCGCCGACCATCCTCCGTACTACGGCCGGCAGCGACAGATCGCTGCCTACTACATTTGTGAGGACACGGCGCTGCTCCTCCCAAGCTACACACTCAGCGAGCGTGTGTTGCGCCGTGTCCTCCCCGCAATGGACGCAGTGGTGGCACCGAGCGTCCGGCTCCCTATCTATGCGACACAGGTACTTGCCGAAGCAGCCGTGCCCCGACAGCACCTGCGTCACCCTGAACGACAGGGAGCCGTGCCTTCTCCCGAGCCAGACGTCGAGTACTGGCCGGATCGCCTCGACGGTAGCGAGGCCGGCGGCAGGGCGCAGAAGCCTTTGCCGCCATTCCGCCACCAGGACCTGACGGAGCTCATCTCGGCGCAGCGCGATCTGCCGCTGCGCCGGTCTCGAGCCCCGTGCCCGCTCTTCCTCGCGCCATCTATACAATGACGCGAGTACTTTCGCCTCTAGGTCCCAGGGCGGGGATCCGGCCAGGACGCAAGCCGCCTCGTAGGAAATCGTGCGATACCCGCGGACGACCCTGACGGCCATCGCCCTCTGCGGTTTGCGCAGAGTGGCGAGTGTGCCGGCCGCCAGGTCCATCGCCCACACAGGGGCCCCATACAGGGCCATGGATCGCACGATCCCCACGTACAACCGCCTACAGGCGGCGCTCGGGCCCCCCAAATTGGGAAGCAACGTTGAAAGCGCGCCCGCTGCACCCATCAGCTTGGGCGCCAGCCGCCGGAAGTGGGGTCCGAATTCCCATCGGCTGTCGAGCACCAATCCTAGGTACTTCATGGTGGACTCGACAGCTATCCGGGCCCCGCTGATCACGATGTGTGATCCCGGCGCCGGCGCCCGTCGGGGGCCATGAAACACCATGGCCTCCGACTTGTTCAGGGCCACCTCTAGGCCCAGGCGCCGGATGCGGTTCACCACTAGTGACACCGCAGCCGTGGCTAACAACGTCGCTTCCCTGTGCGAACTCCCCCGGGCAGTGACAAGCGTGTCGTCCGCGTAACACGTCAAGTCGGCGCCCGACGGGAGCTCGCCTCTCAGCACCCAGTCGTAGCCGATGTTCCACAGGAGCGGTCCCAGGACCGATCCCTGTGGAACACCGCACGACATGAGGTGCTGACCAGCACCGTCACGTCCCCTATAGGTGACGCACCTACCCTCCAGGTAAGCCCCTACTGTACGGCGGAGGTAGGGAGGCACGCGATGGTATATCAGTGCCTCCCGAATACAACTCCAGGGTAGGGTGTTAAATGCGTTGGAGATGTCCAGGGACACCCCACCCCGGGACACCGTTTCCTCCGCCAGGCTCCTCACGCGCATGATGGCGTCTATGGTGGAGCGCCCCCGACGAAAACCAAATTGGTTATCGTCCAGGTCCGGCCCTTCTCTGCACAAGTGGCTGACGAGGCGATCTGCGATAATTCGCTCGAAAAGTTTGCCCGCCTCGTCGAGCAGCACTATGGGCCGGTACGCGGACGGCGAGTCCGCGGGGCGCCCCTCCTTCCTGAGCAGGACCAGCCTCCCCTCCTTCCACACACTGGGAAACTGACCCCGCTCGAGGCATGCCGTGAAGAGCCCTCTCAGCTGGGGCTCTAGCTCCTTCAGAGCCAGGACGAGAGCTCGACCAAGAACTCCGTCGGGTCCGGGCGCTGTGTTCTTAGCCCGGAGCCGCGACACGGCCGCTCCCGTCTCTGCCTGCGTCACCTCGGGGACATCGGTGCTCTCTTCTGGAGAGTCTGTGGCTGAGGGCGAAGCCATCGCCGGGGGAACATGTCCCGCCCGCTCAGGGAAGAGGGCCGACACCACCGCCTCTAGCAGCTGGGGCTCCATCGTCCTCACCAGTGGAGGCGCCCACGGACGCAACTTGCCCCGTACCCAACGGTACGGACGCCCCCACGGATCCCGATCTAGGGACCCCAGCAGCTCCTCCCTGGCACGCGACTTTGAGTCGCCGATGGCCAGCCACAGAGTCTCCTTAGACGCGCGGTACACCTCATACCGCGCGTCTTCTTCGACGGAATCCCGTCGACGTCGTCTCCGGTATCGCGTGTACTGGCGGCGAGCCGCAACGCACTCAACGCGCAGACGCGCGATCTCGTCGCTCCACCAGTACACGCGGCGCCTTGCGGACTGTTGGCGGACACGGGGCATGGACGCGTCGCAAATCTGCGTCATCGCCCCGCGAAACCACAGCGCCACCGCTTCGACGTCGACGGGGCCGTCCCTCGCCGACTCCCATATCCAGGACTGGACTAAGGCAGCTTCCTCGAGTAGTTCCCTGTCGATGCGCTTCAGCGCCCAACGCGGGCCGTCGTTGATCGGGGTTGTTGGATGGCGGCCGCTCGCGGTCTGGGCGGAGACGTCGAACCGGATGTACCGGTGGTCCGACAACGTCTCCACCTCCACGGCGACACACCAGTCGCGGACTCGGCTAGCGACAGAGGGGCTTGCGAACGAGACGTCCACTATCGACCCGCCCCGCTGCCGCACGCACGTGTATTCCGAACCCCGATTCAGGACGACCAGACCGGTCGTCACCGCCCACTCTTCCAGCTCCTCGCCCCGAGGGTCAGTGACCGGGGATCCCCACGCCGATGACTTGGCGTTGAGATCCCCGAGCACCAGAACGGGACGAGGGTGGTAGCGGCCTACGACGGCGCCCAACTCGACAAGGAAACCCTCAAAGTCGGCGAGACTCTTGTTGGGGGAGAAATACGCCCCCACAATGACGATGCCGCCCGAGACCGCAGCAACCCAGCCGCGGCCCCGAGACGGGTCGATCAGAGTCTCGCCAATAATGGCCACCGAACCGTCAGCGCACCCCAGCCAGTTGCCACGGGCGGGGATGAAATACGGCTCGGCGACCACAGCCACGTCGATCGACCACTCTGCCATGCTCTGGAGCAAAAGATCCTGAGCTCTGGCACAGTGGTTGATGTTGCCCTGGAGGAAATGGAATTGTGCCATTATTGACACTCCATTCCCTCGGCAACAGTCCTGGGCCGGGAGTCGGCCGCGGAGCTACTAGCCTGCGGGGGATGCGAGGTTTCCCCGGCAGGAATATAGCTCCTCTTTTTCTTTTTATTTTTGGGCTTGGCCTTGCTGGCAGGCTCGCCACAGGCTCCCCCGCCCAACTTGTGTCCCGCAGGCCTCCCCGCAGCCGAACACAAGCTGCAGTTTGGCGCCGCGGAACACTGGGCCGCCTTGTGGCCGGGCCGACCGCAGCGATAACACAGGTCGCTACGGTCAACCTCAGCGGTGCACTTTGCCCGGACGTGCCCTTTCTCCAGGCACCGGAAGCACCGCAAAGCCCGGGGCCGCAGGAGTTTTACCCCCGCGGCAACCCAGCCCACCAGCAATTCGCCCTTCTCGGCGATCCTCTTCGCCGACGCCACAGGGCACCGAACCCAGACAACGCCGAGTCCGGTGGCGTCGGTGCGAATATCGCCGGCCCGCACGTTGTCCGGCGGACACTCTCCCTTACGGGCAACGGCCGCCACCACCTCCTCAGAGGTCACGGAGTCGTCCAGACCGGTGATCCGCACCTCAGCGGTTTTCATCGGTCTGGAGACCCGGACATCCTCAGGGTTGAGGACCTCCCTCATCTTGGCGGCCAGAGCGTCCGCCTTTTCGACGCTGCCGCTCGCAGCGCCAGCCACCTCAAACAGCCGCGCACCCGTGGCAGCCTGCCTGACGGTGACGGACTGAAGGCCAAGATCTGATAATTTTATCTTGGCCTTGGCCTCGGCAATCACCGACTGATACGTGACTCCGCGCTCCGCAGCTCCAGGCTGAAGCGTGAGCGTCACAGCCTCGGAGCGCGGAGCACGTATAGCCGGCACTTTGCGACTGCCTTTGGCAGTCCGCCGCGCAGGCCGCTGAACCGCCGCTGCGGTTCGGCCAGGGGCGCGCGCCGTCACTGCGGCTGCCGCTTTGGCGGCTTTGCGGGCCTTCTTGCGGCCCACGACTTTCGCCCAGGTCTCACCCTTAGACCCGGCAGTCGTGGGCTGATCGCTCGAGGGGGGCTCCTTCCCCTTCCGAGGCGCAGGTCTCGGCGGCTCCTAAACCCTCCGTCGTGCATCGGCCGCTAGGGGCGGACGGAGGATTTCCGCAGGGAGGCGCCGAGAAATCGCCTCGATGCGAGCGTTGACCATGCTCCCGCACTGGAGCATGCAGAGCCGGACAATGCGCTCGACCTCGTCTTCGGTCGGAGCGCTTGCCGGTCTCGGTGCGGGAGCCGGGGCCACCACCGTTGCGGCGGGCGTGCGTCGCTGCTTCTGCTCGCTCAGCGCAGCGACCTGTCGCCGGAGGTCCTCCAAATCATTTCGGAGGCGGCCATTCTCCTCCTGCAACTTCGCGACCTCGTCTGAGGCCGTCCTGTTGAGGAGGATGCCAACCGCCTCCTTAATGTCCGCGGCTGCCTCCTTTAGACCGCGGGTGAACGTGCCCTTCAGGCTGCCAGATTTAGTGGCAACCTTCAGGACTAAGTCCACCCCGTCCAAGGCCAGCTGGCTTAGAGCCACCGCGGATGGGTCCCCCCCTTCCGCCGCCAGAGCAGCGCGTCGCTCGCGGGCGCGTCGGGCCATCTCCGACACTTCGTCGGCCGCGACGGCCTTGCGCTGCTCTCTCCTGGTGGCGTTGAGCTCCGCCTTTGAGCTCCCTAGCGAGGCACAGCTCTCGCCACCAGGGTCCTCCGTGGTGACCCCCAGGTCACTCTCTGCTTCGCTAGCCGCCGGAGCACCGGAACGCACAAACCTCCCATGTGCGTCCCTCCGCGGCTGCGAAGCACTCGCTCCTCTCGAAGTCTGCCGACCTCTCCTCGCGGTCGGCAGCTTCGGGGCCTGGAGGCCCTCCTCATCTGAGGACAGATCGCGTGGACGCTTCCTAACGGAAGACGGTCCACGCGGTCCTCCGTCCACACTTTCAAAGTTACTGCTTCCAGTGACATTTTCAGCAACAGGGGCCTGGTCGCCTACCCCTGCGCGTCCGTCGGTAGCCAATTTAACACTCGCAGGCCCGGGTACCTGCGAGCGCCGGGCGTCAGCCGGATCGCATGACAAAACATTAACATTCTTGTCCGACATTTCCATTACGATATGGGTGGTACGCACATCGCTTCCCCAAGGCGATGCGGCCGCTCTTTTTTGGAGGGTATTTGATCCTCCCGAGGCCCGCGGATGCCTCCGGTGCAGGATATACCGCCCGCTGCTCGGTATCTAAAATCTAACCTAACCTACGAATAATTTTTTTGGGTTTTAGTAATTTTTTATATTTTTTATTTTGTTTTTTACAATTTTATGTCTTTTCTCTTTGGTTTTTTAATTTTATATATATATATATATATTTATTTTTTTATTTTTTTTTTTTATCCTATTACTAACCTAAAACTAACCTAACCTACCCACCACCTGGCACCGTGGCTCAAAACCTCGCCACGGGTGCCCCTAGACCGCAGGTTGAGGAGCAACCCACGGTCTTCCCATCTCTGTCACCGCGACGAAAACGCCGCGGAGACCCCTAGACCGCGGACTGTAAAACGGCCCGCGGTCTATCCCACCTCGCTCCCTAGTCATGCACTCCGCAACTGCGGAGCGCAGCTAGGGAGCCCTCGGGAGCGACTCCTCCGCTCCGGCAGAAATTCGCTACAGACAACAATCTCCCCGCCCACACACCTGACGAAGAGACTGTTGCCTGCACCCAGGGTGCACCGGCCCAGCGCCTGCTCGTCCCCCAGAAAAACAAGAGGACCAGCAGCCACCGAGCACTCGAGGAGGTTTTCTGCCACGCACCCCGTTACGATCAACCTAACTTAACTACTATTATTGTAGGTACTTATTTCTTTCGATTATTTTCCTCAAATAGTTAACTAGGATAGGGCGCTGTGAAAAAATATTAAACTTGTAACTGCGCCGCGGGTTACAAAAGATTGGTAACCACTGGTCTAGACCCTGAGAAAGGGCATAGGCTACTTTTTCTCGCGATAACCAACATTCACGCGGCTTCCGGCAAACAGCTATTTAGACATAAAATTGGTGGTGAAATTACATTAATTCGCATAGAGCGGAAAATCGGACAGGTCTTGAAAGACAAAATCGTCAACAAAATGTGAAAAGTTCCCAACATTCCGAAATTTGCAACAAAATAATTCAAGAAAAAAAATCTACAATAGGTACTGGTATTATGAATTTATTTACCAAATTTTATTCGCTATTACGGTACACGTTTGTCATTAATTCTTACTAATTACTCACACAGTGACAAAGAAGGTCCGGTCGAGTATGTAGTAGAGTACCCTTAGGAGTTACCCGAATCACCTTCTTCTCTTTTAAATAGTTTGTAGTTCGAATAAAGCCTTTCTTTCAGTTTTTGAAATTTTTTGAAAAACGTATTAGAACATTTTTAAGTAATTGCAAAATCTACAACTTTTTTTACATGTTTGTACAATAAGAAGTATCGTAAAAATGAAAACGAAAAATTGCAACATTTTTAAAACAATTATCAGAAAACACAAACAAACAATGTAGGATAATTCCGGGTAAATATCTTGTTTCCTTAACTTGCAACACTAGTTATTTGGGTAAGTTAAATCTGAAAAAAACGGTATTTATCACTATAATGTTTATAATTATTAAATGTCCTTATAAACATTCTTCTAATTTTTCAATTAATAATGTTTATGCATGTATATAATATTATACATTATTACTGCAACATCTAATATCACTATAGGACGGACTTTCGATCTGTCCGATCTATCTTTAGTGTTGCAAATTGTGTGCCAACTTTAATCCATTCTATTCAGTAAATTTATTATTTTAAATTTATTCATTGTTGTGGTTATTGGGTAAAATTGTATTTGTGATACAAAATACATTATTATTCTACAAATTCTCATATCTATAATAGAAATAGAAAAGACAATTTAATATCATTAATATTAATTTATAAATTGTTTGGCTTACCATAAACCTTGTGAGATAAAAAGGTTACTTGAACAATTCCGCGATTATTGAAGGTGTAATGGTATACCTATTTTTCTTTCTTTATCTCAAAACTCTGAAATTTGATACATATGTATTAACTTACTTAAAGTAAGGTTGTACCTATTATATATGTACACGGTGTTACCGAAAGGGTATATTTATCCAAAAGGGGATAAGAGTACATCTGGTATAGAGTCAGTTTACAAATTTTCAGATAAAAATTGTTTAGTTAAAAAATTTGTTAAATCATACATTTTTTGCATCAACAATTAGTGTGAAATAAATAAATTGATGCGAAAAATTGGATATCAATTATTTAACTGACTAATTTTTAACAAAAATTTTGTAAAGTGACTCTATACCAGATGTACTCTTCACCCCTTTTGGATATACCCTTTCGGTAACACCCTGTATATGTATGCAGTAGTCGCCACACTTCTAGATCGCTTTGTAGTTGATAAGTGTGGCTGTGCAATATCGTAAAACAGGTAGAGTAGATAGTTATTCGCATTTATAATGTTAGTATCGATGTAAATATTTAATTAAAGTACTTTATTAAGTAATTCGTACGTAACTTTGACAAGAGTGCTGTGCTTATCCCGCGCAGCAATGGACCGTCGAACTTCAGATGTTTAGCGACTACTATACTCGGTTTGATGATTCAAATTTGAAAAGCAATATAGCCTACGGTACTTAGGGACAATGTAGCATTCTAATAGAGACAAAATTTTCAAAATCGGTCCACTAGTTTTAAGTCACTACGTTCCTTATAGTTTGGTATTTGGATACTTTTAAAGTTAAGTTAAATATACAAGCTTTTCAATTATAAAAAGGTCAACAAGACTTTTATTTTAAGTAGGTTAAAAAAATATAGGTTAAATATTCTTACCTGAAAGACTTCTTAACAAATTAGTATGCCCTAAGATTAGTTGACCTCCAGGGTAAATTGGTGGGGCAACCCCACGTGGTGACAACCACCACACACCAATTAACACACAACATAATACTAAAGATACAACCAAAATCATTGTAACTTATTACTGTACTAGCTGTGCCCGCGACGTCGTTCGCGTTGATGTCGGTCGTCTGTGGAACTTCATCATGAGTGTAATGAGCGAATGCGTATAGAGGGCAACACTAACTACCTACTCACTGCCACTACTGCCAGCACGTTTTCCGGAAGGCACAAATATATTTGAATTCAGCGTTTTAAACAGCCTTGACAATCTTCAAGTACAATCTTCAAGTACATATTATATAAAAATTGGTGAATAAAAAAAGTTTAAACGATGAAATATCACGAAGTTATGTGTCGAAAGGAACTATAAGAACTGATATTAATGTTTTTTTAACCTTATATTTAAAATTTCATAAAAGTAAGATCTATACAGTTACCACCGTCCACTTCTCTTTTTGTTCCTCCTGCCCTCATCCCATTTATTTAGGATCGACGAAAAAACTATTGTTTTACATTTATGACAAAAACATTGTTTCGTTTATATCATTCGATCATAGATGACGTTGTTGAAAACGTTAAGAAAATACTTTTTTTTTAAGACGTTATATTACAAAACATATATTTATTATAAACTTCATAAATTTCATCAAATTATAAGTATTAAGTGTTACTTTTTACCAACATACATTCGTTTATAAGTATAGGTAAGTATCTTAGAATAAATTTCGGTCCGTATAATCATCGCGTCACTTTAAAATGCTTATTTCTTTGGATTTATTCAACCGATTACAATGAAACAAAGACTAAATGTAACGACTAAATTACACACGATTTTTGTGTATCAAAGGTTTATCAATTTATATTGTTGCTTTTGACGGGATGGCTGCACAACCAAACAGACAAACAGACAAAAAATACAAAATGTTATAAATGGGTTCTACTAATACTTTTTTATGCCCCTACAACTTTTTGTGAAAATAACTTCAATGTATAAAATACTCACAATTTAGGTATTATAAATTTTTTAATGACATTTGTTTAAATTACTGCAGCGTAAGGAGTGGTAGCAACGAATTACGAGAATCAACCTTAAGTAACTGTAATAAGGTTTTTTATATGTCAGTGTTACATCTGATGTGCGGTTGAAAGTCATAGTCAAATAAAACGAATCTATTTTGGTTAAACAATGTCAATTAATTTTATTATAATATATATTTTTTAATTTTGGTTATAATAAAAAAAATCTGTACCAATAACTTGTAATAATAATACTTGTAAAAATATACTAATGTGTCGTTTTGCATTTTCGTCAAATTTCAATTAATAAATAACAAATTTTGTTGACCTTCCGGAAACCAGAGATTGGTTCTTTTATGTCTTTATTTCATTCCTTAGAGTTATAGTAATATAATGTCCTGATACAGGCTTTGACATAACTTTCCACTCCGACTCCATATCGCTAATATCACTCGTCACGTGGAATCGTTGTAACAGTAGCGCTAGAGCAGTTTTTAATAAAATGAAGCTGTACTGAACACCTGAAAAATAATATAATAATAATAAATAATATCAATTATAACTTAAATTATAACTGTCATCCTTACTTTTTTGTTTGTTTAATTTTAAGATATTAACATGGAGATAATTTAAAAACATGAAAAACTAAATTATGGTGGAGAAACACATAGTACATTTACAAACATTAACACGAACAACATTACTCCTTTTTAGAGTTCCGTACCCAAAGACTGCCAACGGGACCCCATTAATATTACCATACCATTACATTACGTCTGTCAGCTGGCTGTAACCTATGAACCGCTGTGTTTTAAACTGTCTACCTATATGTAATAGGTAGACAGTTAAATTTTTTTACGGAATGTGTATTTCTGATGCCGCTAAAACAACAAATAATAATAACTAGCTGTGTCTGCGTATTTTCCCGTCGACCTAGTAACTACCATTTTCAGTCAATTTTTTTTGCCTTAGTGGGAAATGTTTATACGAACAACATTTACAAACATTTACACTATCGTTAGCGCTGATCAAATCGCCAAGTATGAAAGTGATAAGTCGAGGTCACATGACGTGTCAAAGTTTGGAACTTTTACTAGCAAGCTCAAAATAAGTGACTTGAACAACTGATTGTATTAACCGTATGTAACCAATAACTTACATATTAAACAATTTCACCGAATATATTAAACATCGCCTCAAAATGTTGTGTATAAAAGGTACTATAAATATTACCAATACAGTTGCGTTTCCCGATACTGAATGAACTGAAGGCAGTTGGATCTGCTGGTATAGTTTCAGGGTTCAGCCATCGCTCCGGTTTAAACTCATTAGCGTCTGCACCCCACACTGATTGCCGGTTGATACCGTACAGCCCTAAGATGCATGTACCACCCGCAGGTAAAGTGTAGTTCTCTAAAACAGAACGCAAGAAATCATTTATAAACGTGAACTGTTTTTTTTTTGTTTATTTATTTTTGTACTATATTTACACTGCAAGTTAATTAATAGCTTGTAAATAGGATTATTGTAGCCCCTTTATTTGTTATACAGGCTTGAATGGAATTCAGTCAAATTATAATTAAGATAGAGTTGCTTTTTTTTTTAAAGAGAAATTGGTTTTTACGAATCTAATGTGTAATAAAAATCCAAATATATTTGCCCTAGGGCTAATATATTATTACCTTTATTTCATTTGTCAGACGATCCTTTATCATTATATCAAATTTAATATAGTCTAGCAAAATACCCCGTTTAATGATACGTGATACATACTTAACTTAACATCTTGATCAATTTTTCTGGCGACAAACGGCACTGGCGGGTGTAACCTCAACACCTCTCTCAAGACCGCTTCCACATACACCAGCTTTGCTAGATCGTGTTTGTTAACATCCCTATCTTCGCCTTTAAATACTTCCTGCAATCTGTGCAAAACATACTCGATGTCAAAATCTAACTACGATGGGCATACACTTAGTTATACCTAATGTTATCTTCTTCTTCTGATCTTTTGTGCGCATTGCCCGCCTTGCTGTGTGGCAATAAATAATATTTCCTTTCTTATTAGTCAAAAATGACTATACACAATGTATCTTTGAATTAAAGATATTATAAGTGACTATATTTAAGGCCCTAGAACAGAACCTTGTGGAATACCAAAAGTTATGTTAAACTATTAAGTATGAGTGTACGTGATAACTTATTAAAATTTTGAATATATTTAAGATCAAGTTACGTACTCTTTATAAATTCGTTCTTGTACATGATTGTGGCTTCCAACCATTAACAAAGTGTACTCGAGGGCTATGGAAACTGTGTCGAATGAAGCTATCACAAATGTGTCCAGATGTTCCCTGATATCTTTGTCGGTCATCCCTTGTGTATCAGCTAAGCTCAGTAGTTGATCCAACAAGGGTTTGAATTTGGCTGTAAATGTATATTTAAGTGTTGTATTAATTAAACTTTTTTATTTTTTGTCTGGTTATTTTTAAGTATAGACTTTTTTTAATAGAATAAAGGTTTGAAAAAAGGAAAGTAAGTTTAAAAAATTATACGATAACTAGCTTTTGCAGGATTTTTTTCGTCAAAGAGTATTGCATTGCACCAAGGTATTATGTGAGTTCACCGTTTTTCGAATAAAAACGAATTGAGTTTTCAATAAAGTAAATATTATCTATACTTATAATAAATCTGTAGAGAGGTCAATTCTGTACATCAAATATATTTTCAAAATAACTATCAGGGGGTGATTAGTGATCGATACTGATGCCAAAAATGTAATCAGTAAAATTTTTGTCTATCTGTCTGTCTTTATGTTCCTTATAGAAACAAAAACTACTCGACGGATTTTAACGAAACTTGGTACAATTATTCTTCATACTCCTGGGCAGGTTATAGTATACTTTTCATCACGCTACAATCAATAAGAGCAGAGCAGTGAAGGGAAATGTTTGGAAAACGGGAGAAGTTACTCCAATTTTTTAAGCTTCCGTCGCGTATAATAAATCTGTACAGAGGTCAATTCTGTACATCAAATATATTTTCAAAATAACTATCAGGGGGTAATTAGTGATCGATACTGATGCCAAAAATGTAATCAGTAAAATTTTTGTCTGTCTGTCTGTCTGTCTGTCTGTATGTTCCTTATAGAAACAAAAACTACTCGACGGATTTTAACGAAACTTGGTACAATTATTCTTCATACTCCTGGGCAGGTTATAGTATACTTTTCATCACGCTACAATCAATAAGAGTAGAGCAGTGAAGGGAAATGTTTGGAAAACGGGAGAAGTTACTCCATTTTTTAAGCTTCCGTCGCGTATAATAAATCTGTAGAGAGGTCAATTTTGTACATCAAATATATTTTCAAAACTACTATCAGGGGGTGATTAGTGATCGATACTGATGCTAAAAATGTAATCAGTAAAATTTTTGTATGTCTGTCTGTCTGTCTGTCTGTGTGTCTGTCTGTCTGTATGTTCCTTATAGAAACAAAAACTACACAACGGATTTTAACGAAACTTGGTACAATTATTCTTCATACTCCTGGGCAGGTTATAGTATACTTTTCATCACGTTACAATCAATAAGAGTAGAGCAGTGAAGGGAAATGTTTGGAAAACGGGAGAAGTTACTCCATTTTTTAAGCTTCCGTCGCGTATGCAGCCTTAATGGTTAAAGCTACATAGAAATCATGTATGACGGAAGTGTTCTACATAAAATTATCTAAAAAATTTCCCACAACAGCATATGCCTATCTTTTATGGTTGACTCACAATAACACGTGTAACTCCCGATAGCTTAGCAGTTCGGAGCTTTCTGATTATATTTGTTTACTCTTACGTTTATAATACTCTTACTCATCCCTAATTAAAAAAAGTTTACATTATTACCAATTCAATAAAAAAAATCATAGAAATCGGTATAGAAACACCAAACTTATACATGAAATACGATAATAAGCCATCGCGCCGTCGCGCGTGAATACTGAATCATGCTATAAGGATTGTTCACGTGCCGGACGGGTCAACTTTCAACATAGTTTACCTGAAAGCTTTGCGCTGAAGTATGTTTGGTCTACAGGTACTTAAGCCTTATGTGAAAGTGATCTAAACAATATTACTAATACATTTACTAAATAACATACAAGGAGTTACACGCTGATGGAGTCGCGGGCACAGCTATTAATAATAATATTCTGCGGTTCTTTATTGCGATATTTTTCAACAGTATTGTGGATTGACATATTATATTTCCCTACTAAAAAACGAAAGTTAATCTGTCTGTTACATCAAAACCACTGAACCGTGAGGAAGGACATATGCTACTTTTTTACGAAAAACGACGGAAACGCGGATGAAGTCGTGGGCAAAAGCTTGTAATTTAAATAAAAGCACTAAGGAGTGTTGACATCAACTACTATGCAAATCCCTCCCAAAATAAGTTACTGCTTCTTTTTAACCCCGTTCTGTTAAAGAATTTTTATGCAAAATTTAAAGTAGATTAGACCAAGGAATCACGTTGTCCCATACAAACTTTAAAATCCCTTTTCACCCCTTTAAAGATCGAATTTCAAAAAATTCTTTCTTATCGGATGCCTACGTCATACAAAGAACTCGCCCTCCAAGTTTCAGGTCTCTACAAACAGCGGTTTAGGCTGTGCGTTGATCTGTCAGTCATTCAGGACAAAGCATTTTATATATGTATATAAATTAACAAACGAGTAAGGAATTTCTGGGCACCGCTGCACAGGGAACAAAGACATCTCCAATCCCAATTTTCTTGGAGAAACCACAAATTAGAAGGAACTTAATAATAGAGCAGCAACCTAATATCGGCCGTATCACTTCTTCAAGCGTGCTGGTCCAATTTGGTTGCCCAATATACCTAATAGACATAATAGACAAGCTTGCATATTTATCTCCTGTGCACACTACCTGGTGATATATCCGCTTGCATACTCGTGTTATACTTCAGTTCCAATTTCCGCTTTGGAATTATCTAAAAATAATAATTTATTAAAAACAAAATTTATAATTGAATATATCACTTGCAAAAAAACAAAATATGCTACTTATGAATAAAGCAATACATTACATCTATACTTATAAGAAACTAGCTGTCCCCCGCGACTTTGTTCACGTGTTTTAGTTTCAACGGTTTTTCATTTTTGCATCATTTTTCGTTTTGCTCCGCTCCTATTGGTCGTAGCGTGATGTTATATAGCCTACAGTCCAATCAATTATATAATAAATTCCTCAATAAACGGACTATCCAACACAAAAATAATTAATTATTCAAAACGAACTAGTAGTTCCTGAGATTAGCGCGTTCAAACAAAATAACAAACAAACTCTTCAGCTTTATAATATTAGTATAGATCTGTAGAGAGGTCAATTCTGTACATCAAATATATTTTCAAAATAACTATCAGGGGGTGATTAGTGATCGATACTGATGCCAAAAATGCAATCAGTAATATTTTTGTCTGTCTGTCTGTCTGTCTGTCTGTATATTCCTTATAGAAACAAAAACTACACAACGGATTTTAACGAAACTTGGTACAATTATTCTTCGTACCCCTGGGCAGGTTACAACATACTTTTCATTATGCTACAATCAATAGGAGCAGAGCAGTGAAGGGAAATGTTGGGAAAACGGGAGAAGTTACTCCATTTTTTAAGCTTCCGTCGCGTATGCAGCCTTAATGGTTAAAGCTACATAGAAATAATGTATGACGGAAATGTTTAACATAAAATTATCTAAAAAATGTTCCACAACAGCATATGTCTATCTTTTATGGTTGACTCCCGATAGCTTAGCAGTTCGGAGCTTTCTGATTATATTTGTTCACTCTTACGTTTATAATACTCTCACTCATCCCTAATTTAAAAAAAGTTAACATTCAATCATCATTCAAGATATCATAGAAATCGGTATAGAAACACCAAACTTATACATGAAATACGATAATAAGCCATCGCGCCGTCGCGCGTGAATACTGAATCATGCTATAAGGATTATTTAAGCCACTAATTACCCGATAGAATTTTTAAATTCTTTAAATATGGACTTTTTCTCATGAAATTTGTTTAAAAATTGGCATTCCGATTATTTAGCTCCGAAATTTAAGACCACCACAACTATGCTATGGAACTCGGCTAAAAGTAACCCAGCAACGAAATGTAATCTAGGCTCTAATTTTAACAGGTTGCGGTGCAGGAGAAACCGTCTTTATTCCCAGAATTACCATAATACCAAATAATTTTTATGTTCACGTGCCGGACGGGTCAACTTTCAACATAGTTTACCCGGAAGCTTTGCGCTGAAGTATTTTCGTTCTACAGGTACTTAAGCCTCATGTGAAAGTGATCTAAACAATATTACCAATACATTTACTAAATAACATACAAGGAGTTACACGCTGATGGAGTCGCGGGCACAGCTATTAATAATAATATTCTGCGGTTCCTTATTGCGATATTTTTCAACAGTATTGTGGATTGACATATTATATTTCCCTACTAAAATACGAAAGTTAGTCTGTCTGTTACATAAAAACCACTGAACCGTGGGGAAGGACATAATTATGCTACTTTTTTACGAAAAACGACGGAAACGCGGACGAAGTCGCGGGCAAAAGCTAGTTATACATAATATTATAATTAGAGACGTCTGAATATTAAAGAATGCGTTAGGAGTTGCCTTGTTGTTCGCAAGTTCGTGCACCGTTAACGCAAGTATTCAATGGTCTTGTAAACGATCAAGCATGCACGTAGAAGCTTGACAAGCGCGTGAAGTTTAACAAGCTGCTTAAACGTCTACAGGGACCTTTATGCCGTTGTAATTGCAAAAACATAACTGCAAAATAATTACTGTCAAATTACCAGTTCAATACAATTTGACAGCACTAGTTGTACAAATATTGCGCTTAATTGTTTTTGCAAGATATAATATGGCAGACTTGCGCAAGTATATCATTAAGTTTGTGACATTAGAACATTTCATATTATAATCTTCGTGAACAAGGATAGAACAAAGAAAAAATGTTGTATGTCTGTTTACTACTTATGAATAAAGCAATACATTACCGGATTCAGCATGTTGTTCATCATTTTCATAATTTTGTCCTGCTTTTTCTTTAACGAACTGAGGTTAAACAAGAATGACAAATGTAACCACACTCTCACGCCTCTCTCGAAATATACCTCAAGTAAGTCTTCAACTCTTTGAGCATATTCCGTATCTATGATAGTTTGATCCTCCGGTTCTAAACCTAGCGATGTCCCTGTGGATGTAAATGAAAAATACACATCATATAAGTACTTATCTAGAGACTATCAGAAATATTAATAAAATTAATAAGCAATTGGCATTTCTTTCTTTTAAAGACGAAACCCATTCTAAGTAATGATCATGGTGCAATGGAGAGGTTTTATAAACATTTAATCGAATTGTACAAAGCCAGACATAAAATGCATATAGCTCACAATATTTTGTGTCTAGCAAATATTCAACCATCGCATGTCGCCGTCGTGCGAAAGAAGTTAGCGTGATGGACTCCGCGAAATAGTCAAAAATGTTGTGTACAAAATCTTACCGAAAATTTAAAACATCCTTTCGACAGTCTAAAATTATTCTCTTGCGAGGTGCGTGGATCTGGAGATACGTATTTTTTTTAAATACTTACGAGTAATTGTCCTCAGTGCCAATTGGATTAAATCCCGTCGCGGACTAAACGGTCCTCTTCCTAATTTTGTCGAGAATTGAGACACTAGGTAACGAGACTGCTCGTTGAATACATCCAAAAATGTATTCAACAACAATTGCTGATTAAAACTTGGGGTTAATAATTTTCTGTGTTTTCGCCATGCTGGGCCTGAAATGGAAAGTATTTTCTTTATACCTATCGGACTCGCCATTATTGGGTTATAAATGGTGTGATAAACCCGACTTTGTTTTATATTAGGGTGGGTTTAGGCAGACGAACAAAGTGCTGGAGGCAAAACAAGAGCGTAGGTTATTCTTTTTTGTGTAAACGCCAATTCGTTTTTATCATTCACATTAAAAATATACCAAAGTGCAAGATTGTGAACAATAAGAACTGGAATTCTTGGACATGCTGGTGAGTTGCTTGGATCAAGCGAGTGCTTCTTCCTCGCTCATCAAGTATCGCTAGAATACAAGAATGCTTTAATTAGAGTCGTCTGAATATGAAAGAATGCTTTTTCCTTTTTTGGAGTTGCCTTGTTGTTCGCAAGTTCGTCCACCGTTAACGCAACTATTCAAGGGTCTTGTAAACGATCTAGCATGCACGCAGACGCTTGACAAGCGCATGAAGTTCTACAAGCAGCTTAAAGGTCTGCAGAAACCTTTATGCCGTTGTCATTGCAAAAGAATGACTGCAAAATAATTGCTGTCAAATTATCAGTTCAATACAATATGACAGCAATAGTTGTACAAATATTGCGCTTAATTATTTTTGCAAGGTATAGTATGGCAGACTTGCGCAAGTATATCGTTAAGCTTGTGACATTAGAACATTTCATAGAACCTTTGCGAACAAGGATAGAACAAAGAAAAAATGTTGTATGTCTGTTTACAAAAGTAGATTTGAAAAGGGTTGGAATAGAACAGGATAGAATGAACTTTCGCTCGTTTGTTTTAAACCTACTTTTATAAAAATAATTGGTTAGAAAATTAAAAAACTAGCCGAGGTTCTCGTTCGTGTATGTTCATTACGAGGTTCTTAATTCGTGGAGTCCGTTAATTTTTTTTTGATTGTTCGCGGTAATCATCATAAGTTTCATACATGTTTATTATTATAGAAAAAAGAAAAATATATCTTATTATCTAATGATAAACCAATAGATAATATGATACTGATTTTTTTTTATAAAAAATAATCTTGCACTGAGGGTTACATTAAGGTTAACATTCATTCAAATGACATGCACAAAGAACAGCCAGATCTAGAACTAGAATTTGTGGATTAACCAAATGCTTGTCCCATTTGGGCATCGAATCCGTATCAAGCCGCGCAGTTGTAGTTGGTTGGTGACCATCATGGCTATCAGTGCGGTTAAACACTGGATTTGATGACAGGCACCTATACACCGACTATCCTTGAAATCCTACGCATTAAGTGCTTCATCATCATCATCATCATCATTATTTCAGCCAAAAGACGTCCACTGCTGAATATAGGCATCCCCAAAGGATCTCCACTAGGTCGTCGGTCCATCTTGTGGAAGGCCTACTCGCGCTGCGTCTTCTGGTTCGTGGTCTCCATTCGAGAACCCTTCGGCCCCAACGGCCATTGGTTCTCCGAGCAATATTGCAATATTGAGCCCATTGCCACTTAAGTCAATTATGACAATTTTAAGGGCTATATCGGCAATTACGCTAAATCCAAAAAAAAAAAAAAACAATTAATATTACCATTTACAGTGACTAGTCCACTGCCAAATATTTCCTTTCCAAAGTCGTATACGTATGGTTTTTCCAAAAATGTGTTTGCTACTGTCAAACTATCTTCGACATCTGTTAAAACTGGAAAAAAAATAAAGTAAATATATTAAGAGCGCAACTTATTTTTTTTTACGATAATTGGTTTTTCTTTTTAAAGATAAGGTTTATCCTCGTTACGTCCCTTATATCAGTTATTAATCCATTATCTTGAATCCATAAAATTCTGACAACTGGACGAATTGAGAATTAGAAAAGATATCTTATTTACTTTAATAGCTTTCCTTTTATAAAAAGCCCAGCGACCCGCCCCGGCTTCGCACATGTGGATCAAAATCCGTCCGGTAGAGTTCGGTGTGGGACTTTATTTTATAATATATAAAGAATAAAAGAGAACAGATGAGATAGAAGAGAGTTTTATAAATTTTTGTTTAAACTTACCATATACAGGATGTGGTCCCAGTTGAACTTGAATAACTCCACCTTTCTCCAAACAGAACTCCGCAGCTTTCATCACTAATTTATGAATATCTAAAATCAAATGACACAATGGTCAGTCAGTGAAGTATTATAAAATAATTGGTTACATATAAATGTTAACAAGTTTTATTAATAAACAACATAAAAAATCCCGAAGGCCCTGTTAAGAAACATTATTACCTATTCATTTTAGCGACGACATTTATTTATGGGGAATCTCATTCAAAATAACATTTAAAAATGCAAGTTGCATATTATATTTTTGTAAACCATTTATAAAACCCTTTAGTTTGAATTTAAAATGATCACTGTGAAAGAGGAAATCTTGAGCATCTCTTTTTTAACATTACTTGGAGAGGCTAGAAATGCATTCAAATGAACTAGCCGCTGCCGCTGGTTTGACAATCCGCAGAATAAAAAAAAACTACTTGAACCTCCTTAGGAATTGGCAAGAAGTAGCAGGCGACCGAGTTATTATGAGGAAGGGATAGGTTTAAAATAGTGTATAGGTCTAATACGGTACTTACGTACGGCGTCTCCAAGGAACTGGTGTGCATGCCCGATGATAGGCAGCACTCCAGGCAGCATCGGAGGAGTATTATATAACTTCGGTCGAAACAACCACCGCACGAACAACACCACGCACAGTACTACAATCAGAGCCAGAGAGATCATTGTGGATCGATTATGCTTAGCATGATGTCTTAGTTCTTATATATGTGAACTAACATACCTACACAGTAAATTTACCGGATTTAGGTAACCAGGATTTATCGAAACCGGTTTATTTATTTGTGTAATTAGTGCAATTAAATATTTATTACCTCATTGTCTCCGAAATTACTAGACAAAATAGCTTTAATAAGATTAGTTGGAAATACAATACTTGTGATGATCAGCCAAGTGTGAATAAAATGTGACGAAGAATTGCTTGTTGAATTGTCAAGATGCTACATGGGCCGCGTAGTGATACAGAGTAGCAGTTACATTTTATCTCTACATTTTTTTTTTAATTATAATACGAAGTCATCCGCCGCGTCTGTCAGAACGCAACAAACTCAAAAACTGCCTAACGCATTTTCTTTTGTAGCAGCCAGTAGCAGCAAGAGAATTAAGTATTAGAAGATTTGTGTATTCCATTTATTTTGTAAAATGAGTAAAGCCACTTATCAGAATTTATTGCAAATCGTAGCATTACTCAAACTGGAAGGAAACACCAATGTATTAGCCCAAATGAAAGGATATTCACTCGATCGACGCGCTGGCGTATGACATGCTGTATCGCAGGCGTCATAAAACCTGCACACAGAAACGCGAGCGCGACGTTGCAGCTCCGTGGGCAGAGTTTCATAGTTTTGTATGGAAGCTGCAAGCAAGCGTACACCAAGCTTATAATGACGCATACGCGACTATAACGCTTTGCCTCCGTCTACATTAGGCCTAAGTAATCATATTTTATCTATACTTATATTATAAATAGGAGGATTTGATTGTTTGTTTGTTTGCATTGAATAGGCTCCGAAACTACTGAACCGATTTGAAAAATTCTTTACTTTTCAAATCGGTTTTTTCATTAGCCAGCAAGATACTGTATGATTGCGTTTGTAAAAGATAGAGAAAAGAAGTATAAAGAGGTTTGTTTCATGAGAATCATGAATAGCTTGTAGTTAGGGATATTATTTACTAATTTCCAATTAGTATCGTTTTCAATCCGGCCGGATTTTCATTAATCTCATCTCGTCTGTAGGCCTGTCAATTCCTTACTGATTTTATAAATTTCGCGTTTTCACGCCAAAACTACAAAACCGATTTAAATGAATTTTGGTACACAGATAGTCTAGACCCTGAGAAAGAACGTAGGCTACTTTTTCTCGCGATAACCAACATTCACGCGGCTCCCGGCAAACAGCTATTTAGACATAAAATTTGCATAGAGCTGAAAATCTGACAGGTCTTGAAGGACAAAATAATTGTCAACAAAATGTGAAAAGTCCCCAATATTCCGAAATGTGCAACAAAATAATTCAAGATAAAAAATCTACAATACTATGAATTTATTTACCAAATTTGATTCGCTATTACGGCCCATGGTTGTCATTAATTCTTACTATTACTAACACAGTTTGACAAAAGAGGTCCGGTCGTTCGGGGGTCCTGAAGTAGAGTACCCTTAAGAGTTACACGAATCACCTTCTTCTCCTTTAAATAGTTTGTAGTTTTCGAGCAAAGCCTTTCTTTCAGTTTAGAACATTTTTAAATAATTGCAAGATCTACAACTTTTTTTACATGTTTGTACAATAAGAAGTATCGTAAAAATGAAAACGAAAAATTGCAACATTTTTAAAACAATTATCAGAAAACACAAACAAACAATGTAGGATAATTCTGGGTAAATATCTTGTTTCCTTAACTTGCAACACTAGTTATTTGGGTAAGTTGAAACTAAAAAAAAAAACGGTATTTATCACTATAATGTTTATAATGGGCCTGTTTCCTATTTTTTTTTAATGTCCGTGTTGTAGATTAATGAATTTTATTGGACACGTATTTTTTCTTTTTTCCTGCAAACAAAAAATGATCAAAATACAGAGAACTGAAGTTACGCGTGACGTCACTCCTCGCTACGATTTTTAGCGAGGCGTAGCGTCATAAGCCCCCACTCCGAAACTTTAAAGCGGTGTATCTTTGTATTTTTTTATTGTTTTGATAAAAGAAAAAATACGTGTCTAATATTTTTTTATTATCTAACTGACGGACTAAATAGATTTTAACTTTTCATACCCAGGAAACATCCCTATTATTAAATGTCCTTATTGAACATTGTTCTAATTTTTCAATTAATAATGTTTATGCATGTATATAATATTATACATTATTACTGCAACATCTAATATCACTATAGGACGGACTTTCGATCTGTCCGATCTATCTTTAGTGTCGCAAATTTTGTGATAACTTTAATCCATTCTATTCAGTAAATATTATTTTAAATTGACCTATTGTTGTGGTTATTGGGTAAAATTGTATTTGTGATACAAAATACATATTATTCTACAAATTCTCATATCTATAATAGAAATAGAATAGACAATTTAATATCATAAATATTAATTTATAAATTGTTTGGCTTACCATTACCTTGTGAGATAAAAAGGTTACTTGAACAATTCCGCGATTATTGAAGGTGTAATGGTATATTTTTCTTTCTTTGTCTCAAAATTCTGAAATTTGATAAACATGTATTAACTTACTTAAAGTAAGGTTGTACCTATTATATATGTACACGGTGTTACCGAAAGGGTATATTTATCCAAAAGGGGATAAGAGTACATCTGGTATAGAGTCAGTTTACAAATTTTCAGATAAAAATTGTTTAGTTAAAAAAATTGTTAAATAATACATTTTTTGCATCAACAATTAGTGTGAAATAATTGATGCGAAAAATTGGATATCAATTATTTAACTGACTAATTTTTAGCAAAAATGTTGTAAAATGACTTTTTACCAGATGTACTCTTCATCCCTTTTGGATGTATATACCCTTTCGGTAACACCCTGTATATTTATACAGTAGTCGCTTTGAAACTTCTAGATCGCTTTGTATTTGATAAGTGTGGCTGTGCAATATCGTAAAATAGGTACAGTAGATAGTTATTCGCATTTATAATGTTAGTATCGATGTAAATATTTGACTTTGACAAGAGTGCTGTGCTTATCCCGCGCAGCAATGGACCGTCGAACTTCAGAGTGATCTAGATGTTTAGCGACTACTATACCTGGTTTGATGATTCAAATTCGAAAAGCAATATAGCCTATGGTACTCAGGGACAATGTAGTATTCTAATAGAGACAGAATTATCAAAATCGGTCCACTAGTTTTAAGTCACTACGTTCCTTTAAGTTTGGTATTTGGATACTTTTAAAGTTAAGTAAAATATACAAGCTTTTCAATTATAAAAAGGTCAACAAGACTTTTATTTTAAGTAGGTTAAAAAAATATAGGTTAAATATTCTTACCTGAAAGACTTCTTAACAAATTAGTATGCCCTAAGATTAGTTGACCCCCAGGGTAAATTGGTGGGGAACCCCACGTAGTGACAACCACCACTCACCAATTAACACACAACATAATACTAAAGATACAACCAAAATTATTGTAACTTATTACTGTACTAGCTGTGCCCGCGACGTCGTTCGCGTTGATGTCGGTCGTCTGTGGACGGGCCTGTTGGTCTAGTGGTTACTGACCCTGACTGCTAAACTAGAGGTTGTGGGTTCGATTCCCACGCAGGACAAATCTTTGTGTGATGAGCACGATCATTTGTTCTGTGTCTGGATGTAATTTATCTATAATATGTATGTATTTAGAAATATATAAGTATGTTTATCAGTTGTCTGGTTGCCATAATACAGACTCTGCCTAGTGTGGGATCAGATGGCCGTGTGTGAGCTGTCCCAAGATATTATTATAACTTTATCATGAGTGTAATGAGCGAATGCGTATAGAGGGCAACACTAACCACCTACTCACTGCCACTACTGCCAGCACGTTTTCCGGAAGGCACAAATAAATTTGAATTCAGCGTTTATGTAATTGAAACGTTTACTAATGTGACTTTCCCTAATTAAAAAGCAGCTTCATTCGCTATGATGATATGAATGTTTTTAATTTTACCTACCAAAACTGGGTTGTTACCACATGTATATCCACACTAACTCTTTAAGTATAAACTACATAGATCGGTTCTTCACTAAACAGCCTTGACAATCTTCAAGTACATATTATATAAATATTAGTGAACAAAAAAAGTTTAAACGATGAAATATCACGAAGTTATAATATGTGTCGAAAGGAACTATAAGAACTGCTATTAATGCTTTTTTAACCTTATATTTAAAATTTTCATAAAAGTAAGATCTATACAGTTACCACCGTCCACCTCTCTTTTTGTTCCTCCTGCCCTCATCCCATATATATAGGGTCGACGAAAAAACTATTGTTTATTAAAACATTTATGACAAAAACATATGTTTCGTTTATATCATTCGATCATAGATGGCGTTGTTGAAAACGTTATGAAAATACTTTTGACGTGACAACGTCTTATAAATTGGTTTGCCGGGTGGCACTTCAAGAAACTGGGTAACGCTCCGCTCACGTTATGCGCTCACAATGAGAGCGAGTGAGAGGCACGCGTCCCTTTCACTCGGGCATGGTTAGCCCGCCTAAGAGCGAGAGAGACAGACATTGACATTGACAGTCGTTGTCACGTAAAACTTTCGCCCGTATACCGACTTTACAGGCAACCAACGATTTTTTTTTTAAGACATAATATTACAAAACATATATATTTATTATAAACTTCATAAATTTCATCAAATTATAACTATTAAGTGTTACTTTTTACCAATATACATCTACTATATAAATATAAGTCGGGTTTTCCTTCCTGACGCTATAACTCCAGAACGCACGAACCGATTTCCACGGTTTTGCATTCGTTGGAAAGGTCTCGGGCTCCGTGAGGTTTATAGCAAAGAAAAGGTAGGGTAGGTAGGGTAGGGTAGGGTAGGGTAGGTAGGGTAGGGTAGGAAGAGTAGGGTAGGTAGGGTAGGGTAGGTAGGGTAGGGTAGGTAGGGTAGGTAGGGTAGGGTAGGTAGGGTAGGGTAGGGTAGGTAGGGTAGGGTAGGTAGGGTAGGTAGGGTAGGTAGGGTAGGGTAGGGCAGGGTAGGTAGGGTAGGGTAGGTAGGGTAGGGTAGGTAGGGTAGGGTAGGGCAGGTAGAGTAGGGTAGGGCAGGTAGGGTAGGGTAGGTAGGGTAGGGTAGGTAGGGCAGGGTAGGGTAGGTAGGGTAGGGTAGGGTAGGTAGGATAGGGTAGATAAGTATGGTATTTAGGTAGGGTAGGGTAGGTAGGGGAGGTATTTTTAATTTATAGGGCAAAACAACGTTTGCCGGGACAGCTAGTTCGTTTATAAGTATATAGTCCAGTCATTTAAGCTTAAATTAGGTAAGAATCTCGGAATTCGAGATACCCAGCTGTAAGTCTGTAAATACTTGTATATTGACACCCTAAAAGTTGTCTCAAAACCTACATATGGTAGGGTGTACGCAACTATTAAATTTCAAGGTCAAAGGTCACAAAAATCGGTTTTTTGTAAATATTTCATTTCTTATGGGTTTTTTGCTATTTGTATTTATTATCAATATTGTAGAATACAAAATTCTCTACAAATTCTGTTAAATAAATTTTTTTATGCGATGAACCGTTTGTGGGTGTCAATATACAAGTATTTACAGACTTACAGCTGGGTATCTCGAATTCCGAGGTGAACTTCCTATAATGACTGGACTAATAGGTAAGTATCTTAGAATAAATTTCGGTCCGTATAATCATCGCGTCACTTTAAAATGCTTATTTCTTTGGATTTATTCAACCGATTACAATTAAACAAAGACTAAATGTAACGACTAAATTACAAACGATTTTTGTGTATCAAAGGTTTATCAATTTATATTGTTGCTTTTGACGGGATGGCTGCACAACCAAACAGACAAACAGACAAAAAATCCAAAATGTTATAAATGGTTTCTACTAATACTCTTTATGCCCTACATTTTTTTGTGAAAATAACTTCAATGAACAGAATCGTCTTGTCTACAGATTTCTTATATTGTATAGATTTCTGTTCAAATAATTGTAATAAACCTGAAATGTGTATTTATATAAAATACTCACAATTTAGGTATTATACAATTTTTAATGACATTTGTTTAAATTACTACGGCGTAAGGAGTGGTAGCAACGAATTACGATAATCAACCTTAAGTAACTGTAATAAGGTCTTTTATATGTCAGTGTTGCATCTGATGTGCGGTTGAACGTCATCTATATAAATAAAAAGACAAGTCCTGACTGACTGACTGACTGACTGACTCATCAACGCCCAGCTCAAACCCTTGAACCTAGAAAGCTGAAATTTTGCACAGAGGTTCCCTTTATAATGTAGACAAGATTTAAGGAAGTATTTTTTGAAATTCAACCCCTAAGGGAGTTAAATAGGGGATAAAAGTTTGTATGGAAAATCGTCATTTTTGAAGTTTAAACCATAAAAATTGGTGGTTACCTTCCTGGTAAAAAATTAAAAACCACGTGTTTTAGTATTTTTCAAAATTCAACCCCTAAGGGAGTTAAATAAGGGATAAAAGTTTGTATGGAAATTCGTCATTTTTGTATAAGACAAAGGAATACGACAAAGGCGTTTTATCTCTGGAATAGTTATACATAGGTTGCGGAAACAGGATCAAAATTGCATGATTAATTATTTTGGTCGCGACACCCGATATCCACGCGGGCGAAGCCGCGAGCATCAGCTAGTAGTCAAATAAAACGAATCTATTTTGGTTAAACAATGACAATTAATTTTATTATTATAATTTTTAATTAATGTTGGTTATAATTAAAACAATATATATAATTCTATTCACTGGTTGCTTAAGCATATATTATAATTAGTTCCATAATTGCATACAATAGTCCGGTTCCTAGACCGTAAAAAATATGATAATCACGGATGCTTGCTTGCTTAAAATAAACAAGCTGATAACCGCGGCCTCGCACGCCCATGCGCGTGCAATGCGCGAAATCGAAGTATCGTCGCGTGAAAAAATACGTGTCTATTATTTTTTATTATACAACATGTCGTTTTGCATTCTCGTCAAATTTCAATTAATTAATAACAAATTTTGTTGACCTTCCAGAAACCAGAGATTGGTTCTTTTATGTCTTTATGTCATTCCTTAGAGTTATAGTAATATAATGTCCTGATACAGGCTTTGACATAACTTTCCACTCCGACTCCATATCTATACTAATATTATAAAGCTGAAGAGTTTGTTTGTTTGTTTGTTTGTTTGTTTATTTGTTTGTTTGAACGCGCTAATCTCAGGAACTACTGGTTCGATTTTAAAAAATCTTTTTGTATTGGATAGTCCGTTTATTGAGGAAGGCTATAGGCTATATAACATCACGCTACGACCAATAGGAGCGGAGCATAAATGAAAAATGTTGCAAAAACCGTTGAAACTAAAACACGCGAACAAAGTCGCGGGGGACAGCTAGTCGCTAATATCACTCGTCACGTGGAATCGTTGTAACAGTAGCGCTAGAGCCGTTTTTAATAACATAAAGCTGTACTGAACACCTGAAAAATAATATAATAATAATAAATAATATTTATTGTAAATTAATTTGTAACTGTCTTCCTTACTTTTTGTTTGTTTAATTTTAAGATATAAATATGGAGATAATTTAAAAACACGACAAACAAAATTATGTTGGAGCAACACATAATACATACAAACATTGACACTAAATACATTACTCCTTTTTAGGGTTCCGTACCCAAAGGAGCCAACGGGACCCTATTCCTAAGCCTCCGCTGTCCGTGTGGTTGTCAGCTGGCTGTAACCTATTAACCGTAATAGGTGGACAGTCAAAAATATTCACAGAATGTGTTTTTCTGATGCCGCTATAACATCAGATCCATTTTTAAATATATAGAAGATAAAATAAAGTAAACGAGAAACGGATAAAACTTTGCCGCCGAAACTTGTTTGGCTATCTTAATAATGGCTTGAAATATTAAGAGTTTGTATTGCTATAATGGCTAAAAGAAGAAAACTAAACAAAATTATGTATAATGAAAAATTAAAGGAATTCATTTTACTAGATTTTAATGGCATACATCTTATACGATGGTACGGAACGCTTGATGCACGAAGTCGGGTTTAGACTTGGCCGGTTTTTTTTTTGGTAGTCGTGTAAAGTTCATCCAACAAGCTAAAGAACAAATACATAAAAAAAGGTTGTTTCTAAGTAATTTCAGTCAACATTATTTTGCGTTCATTGGAAATGTTTGTATGTACCATAGACAAGTGATATTTCTACAATCGTTAACGCTGATCGAATCGCTCATATTTATGAGAGTGACAAGTCGACGTCACATGACTTGTCAAAGTAAGGAACTTTTACTAGCAAGCTCAAAATAAGTGACTTGAAAAACTGCTAGTATTAACCGTACGTAACCTGTATGCTACCTTATATATAATAAAAAATCTCAACGAATATATTAAAGATCGCCTTAAAATTTTAAATATAAATAGGTTCTATAAATATTACCAATACAGTTTCGTTTCCCGATACTGAATGAACTGAAGGCAGTTGCATTTGCTGGTATAGTTTCAGGGTTCAGCCATCGCTCCGGTTTAAACTCATTAGCGTCTGCACCCCACACTGATTGCCGGTTGATACCGTACAGCATGAAGACACATGTACCACCAGCTGGTAAAGTGTAGTTCTCTGAAACAGAAAGCAAGAAATAGTAAAAGCTTGTAAATAGGGTTATTTACAAATAAATGGGCTGGTTGAAATTCAGTCAAATAATAATTGAGATAGTGTTTCTTCCAGTTTTAAAGAGAAATTAATAATAATAATAATAATAATATGAATATTCCAGGGTGACAGTCTGAGCCCACTGTGGTTCTGTTTGGCCTTGAATCCTCTAAGCACTCTGCTTGAGAATTCAAGGCTAGGCTATTCGTTGCGGAGAGGAAGCCAGGTAATCTCCCACTTGTTGTACATGGATGATCTTAAACTTTTTGCCACCAACGAATTGCAACTGATGAAGTTACTGAAGATCACTGAAAGCTTCAGTAATTCCATCAGAATGGAATTTGGTGTTGACAAATGTGCAGTCATGCATGTAAAACGAGGCGGGATTATAGAATCCCAGGGCATACAGCTCTCGGATTCTATAAACCTAAGGTCACTCTCTGCAACGGAGACCTACAAGTACTTGGGTATGTCAGAGGCGTTAGGCATCAACGTTGCTGACATGAAACAATCATTACAGACACGTTTCTTTGGCCGCCTGAACAAAGTACTGAAAAGTCTTTTGTCAGGGGGCAACAAAGTGCGTGCCTTTAATGGTTGGGTCATGCCAGTGTTGATGTACTCCTTTGGTGTACTCAAGTGGACTCAGACTGAGTTAGACGCCTTGGATAGGAGAGTCCGAACACTACTGACCGCAAATCGAATGCACCACCCACGGTCTTCGGTAATGAGGTTATATATCCCGCGAAAATGTGGGGGTCGAGGCTTTTTGAATGCTAAGACCCTCCATAATCGCGAGGTATGTAACCTCAGGGAGTACTTCCTCCAAGTTGACGTGGGGATGCATCGAGATGTGGTGGTAGTGGATAAGGGCCTCACTCCGCTCTCCTTAGGCAAAGAGAACTGGCACAAACCTGTAGTACTGAGTGTCAAAGATCGCAAAGATGTATGGCAAAGCAAGGAGCTACACGGGCGCTATTATCGGACCCTTCATGGGCCTGATGTAGATTTCTTAGCGTCCGTGGCCTGGCTACGCTTCGGTGATCTCTTCGGAGAAACCGAAGGGTTTGTATGTGCAATTATGGATGAAGTTATCATGACGAACAACTACCGGAAATATATTGTAAAGGATGGTACAGTCGACATATGTCGGGCATGTCACTGTCCAGGTGAGTCCTTAAGACATATAATTTCCGGTTGTTCACGTCTTGCTAACGGCGAATACTTGCACAGACATAACCAAGTGGCCAGGATTATCCACCAGCAGCTTGCTCTGAAATACAAACTTGTGGAATCTGAGATGCCGTACTACAGGTATGTTCCCGACCCAGTTCTCGAAAATGGTCGTGTCACATTGTACTGTAGTGTGTAGTGTAAGTGTGTAATCATGTACCTATTTACTTATGTGTGTAACCATATATATTAGAATATCTTGTTATTAAATGGAGAGTATTATCGCAGATCTCGTCTTTAATTTATCTCTCAACGCCACGCCTTATATGGCGACCCTGCCTAACGTATGGCAGCGGGCCACTGTGTTTGTTTGAAATTCCATGCCCATATTAGTGATTAGGGACAAGACTCAGACTGTGCAATGTCGTCTTATAATATGATTATTATATTATTGTCGTCGCTTGCGCGTGAAGTGTACCTAATGTCAAAGTTGTGCGGAAAATTCGAATATGGGTGGAAGTAATACCAAAGAGGAGCTGGTGATCGCCCAGAATGCGGCTGGAGGAGTCAATCAAGCAACGATCGATCAATTGAAAACTGGGATTGGCGTTACAAATATTCTGCTGATGGTGTTGGCAATATTAGCAGCATTGGTGATGATTTATGGTGGATATCGCATCTACAAGAGTTGCCATTTACAGTGGATAGAGCAGAGTATCCATCACCACGCGCTTCGGCGTTCATTTTTACGGCCAAAAGCAAATACGGGTCCATCTGACATCGTCTAGTGTCCGGCATTACCATTATGTGCAAATAATAGTAATAATATAAAAAAGTGGCGTTCAAATAGTAAAATGTGCAAGTGAAAAGGTGGCGGTATAATATATCCAAAAGTAAATAAGTGATAGTGTTGCGTTATCGTAAAACTGTCCACGGCGGCATCGTGTATATTCGGGAACTTCAAACTTTGAGTTTTCGTTCAGCTTAACGGACTATAAATGGTATTGTTTAATAAATGTGATGTATCCAGAGTTGTAAATCTCTACACTACTAAAATGGTGAGTTATGGCAGATGCATTAGCTAAATTTTGTACAGAAATAAAAGATGTAAGAGTTTATTTAATTAAGATTGGTCACGCTCGTAGGAAAGGAAATATATTGGTAAAAAAACTTAGTGAGGCGAATGAAATTTTTTCTCGCTATCTGTCTTGTGTAAATGAGATTAGTAGTAATGTTTCGAAGGGTCATATAAAACCTAGTGACACCGTATTGATTGACGAATATATTAAAACATTTCAGACTTTGTATGCTGAAGTTGCTGAGTTGTGTAGATTTTCAGAGCCTGACAATAGTAAGATGTCGACTTTTAACATTAAGGTCGCTTTGAGCCTTTTGCCGCTCATGAGCAATGAGGAGAACAATACTGAGCGTTTGATCGAAAATATTGAATATTATGCCTCTACTCTAAGTTCTGCCGAATGTAAAAATAAGCTTATTGAATTTGTCCTAAAGAGTAGGTTATCTCAAGCGGCAAAATTGCAATTGAAATCTAGTTATTCTAGTGTGACCGACTTAATCTATGATATGAAAAAGACATTGTTACCAAAAAAATCTGCAAGCGCTATACAAACAAAACTAACTCGTATGCGGCAAAATGAGTTGACTATTAAAGATTATGGTAACCAGATTTCGGAATTGTTCATCAATTTAACGATTTCTCAGGCCGACGGAAATCCCACTAATTACAACCTTTTAAAACCTATTAATGAGCAGTTTGCTATAAAGAAATTTTCCGACGGCTTAAGAGATAGGCGATTGAGCACTATCATCGCTGCTCGCAATTTTAGCTCTCTCAAGGACGCGATTCAAGCAGCCCAAGATGAGGAATCGGAGTCAGCTACTACTTCAGGAGATGTTTTAGGTATGTCCTCTATCCGAGGGTTTAATAACAGGTTTTCTAGAGGCAGAGGGAGACATTTTTCTCAAGGTTATGGTAGATTCAATCGGCGTGCGTGTACATGGCGCAGGGGTAGCGATTACAACATGCCTAGAGGTGGTCGTAATCACTATCGCGGCAGCAGCAACAGACGCGGTCAGCAGTATGCATTTGCACCCACACGACCTATGAGGGGTAAGTCCTATTATAATTCCAATCGAGGAACACAACAGGTTAACTTAGCTGATGAATCACAATCGGTATCAAAACAGGATTCAGAAGATACGTTTTTTCGAGACTAAAGATAAAATATTATCTTGCAGTAGTACTTGTTTTATTAATTTAACTTTAGAGAATCATAGCTACACTTGGTTACTTGACACCGGCGCTTCAATTTCAGTGCTTAAGTATAAACATGTTATTGAACATCGACTTCCATATATAAAAGAGAGCACGTACATAAATGGTATTGGCGGTAAAGTAAAAACAATAGGATTCTGTTACTTGAATCTGTTTGTGGGTGGCCATTGCTTACATCATAAATTCTATCTATTCGATTTCTTACCAATTACGGCGGACGGTATAATTGGTAGCGACTTTTTAGCAAGGTATAAATCAGTTTTAGATTACAATAAAAACATTTTAACACTTTCGGTGCAACATCAACAAATTAATGTTCCTATATCAACATGCTCAAAATCTTGGTTAGATATCCCACCTAGAAGTGAATCAATACATTATATTGAGACTAATATAAACGACGAAGGAGTAGTTTGTACCTCGGAAATTGCTGAAGGGATCTATTTAGCGAGCACTATAGTTAAACCAATTTGTGGTAAAATTCCTGTAAAAATATTGAATACGACTGAAAATTCATTAAAATTAACGGAAATTAACCCTATTATTCATAAACTTGACGACTATAATGTATGCAGTTTTGAGAAAACTAAAATAAATGCAGACCGAGTAAAGAAATTATTTTCCAAATTACAATTAGATCATTTGAATAAAGAAGAAAGGACTTATATAGAACATTTGAGCGCAAAATATTCGGATATATTTTATTTAGAAGGCGATAAACTAAAGACGACAGAAATTTATGAACATAAAATAGTATTGAAACCAAATACGAGTCCCATTTTCTCTAAGCCGTACAGATTACCACATTCACAGAAAAATGAAATTCAACAGCAAATCGATAATATGTTAAAGCAAGGTATAATTGAGAAAAGTAGAAGCGAATGGAGTAGTCCAGTATTATTAGTTCCAAAAAAGATAGATGCAAGTGGATTAAAAAAATGGAGATTAGTAATAGATTACCGAAAATTAAATAACTGTATAGAAGACGACCGTTTTCCTCTTCCAAATATCACGGAAATTTTAGACTCGTTATCAGGCTGCATTTACTTCAGTCATTTAGATTTGTACCAAGGATTTCACAATGTGGCGTTGGAAACGGATAGTAGAAAATATACTGCATTTTGTTCCGGGCAGTATCAAATGACCCGGATGCCCATGGGGTTAAAAACTAGTCCTTCATCTTTCTCTCGAATGATGACTATGGCTATGGCTGGCTTAAACTACGAAAAGTGTTTAGTATACCAGGATGACCTTGTAGTTTTTGGCAGGAATTTAGATGAAAAAATGAGAAACTTACAGGATATTTTTGAGCGAATTAGAAAAGTTAATTTAAAGCTTAGTCCCATAAAATGCGATTTTATGAAAAAGCAATTATTGTATCTAGGACACGTAATTTCAGCTGATGGCATTTTACCTGATCCAGATAAAATAAAAATAGTCAAAAATTATCCGTGCCCAAAGTCACTCGATGAACTTAAGCGATTTACGGCGTTTGTTAACTATTATCGAAAATTTATACCTAATTTTGCGGAAAAGGCTTTTCCTTTATATAATTTATCTAAAAAGAATATGCCTTTTGTTTGGGACCAGTCTTGCCAAGAATCTTTTGAGCAGCTAAAACAGTGTATTATTTCCCCTCCGGTTTTACAGTACCCAGATTTTTCACCTAATAACGAATTTATAGTGCAGACGGATGCTTCCGGTAATGCTATAGGCGCTATTTTATCGAACGGTAACAATAGGCCCATAGCATACGCAAGCAGAAGTTTAAATAGTGCTGAGCGACATTATCCAACAATAGAAAAAGAATTGCTAGCAATCGTTTGGGCGGTAAAATATTTTCGGCCTTATTTATACGCTCGTAAATTCAAAATTTTGACGGATCACAGACCCTTAGTTTATCTTTTTAGTATGCGTGATCCATCTAGCCGACTGATGAAATTTAGACTCACATTAGAGGAATATGACTATACTATAGAGTATGTAAAAGGCGCAGATAACGCAGCTGCAGATGCATTGTCTCGTATTTCTTTTACATCTGATGAACTAAAACAAATGAGTGAATCTCATATGAATGTAATGACTAGGGCTCAGACTAGGAACGTACAAAGCCCTTCGGTTGATATGAATCTTTCGGACGCACGGCTTGATCAACCAGACGTCTTGGGGACGCATATGAAACCGAAAGAGGCAGTAGAGTTAAGATTTATAGACAAAAAAGACTTTGAGACTATGAGGAAAAATAATAAAATAGATAAAGAAAGAAACGCGTTTTGTTATGTCAGTAGTAAGTCAATGATTTTTATCAATCCAAACTTCCAATCACAAATGACGCGAGCCGCATTTGTGAGGAAGCTAAATGAATTTTGTGAAGAAATAAACGTCGACGAGATTTATTTTATAAAAAATAAAAATAATTTGATTTTTGTAAAGAAACTATTAAGTGAAATAAAATTACTAAAAGGGGTACGATTATATATTTTAAATGATGTTAAAAGAGTAGATGATAAAGATGATAGGAAGGTTATTATAAATGACTTCCATCTCTTGCCCACAAGTGGCCACGCGGGCATGAGAAGGATGTTAAATAACATAAAAAAATATTTTTACTGGCCTGGATTAGACAAGGACGTTAGAGAATTTGTTCGGAAGTGTGACAAATGTCAAAGACAGAAACATGCTCTCAACACAAAAGAACCGATGGTTATTACATCAACTGCAACATCAGCTTTTCAAAAAGTTTTTTTGGACTTAGTTGGACCACTCGATAAAGACTGTTACAATAACTGTTATATTCTAACCTTGCAGTGTGAATTAAGTAAATACGTTGTAGCTCATCCTTTAACATCTAAAAAATCAGAAGAAGTAGCTAATGCTTTCGTAAACAGTTTTATACTCCATTATGGTATCCCACAGGAAATCGCTACAGACAGAGGCACCGAGTTCATGTCTTCTGTGTTCAAAGAGGTATGTAATCTGTTAAAAATTAATCAAATATGTTCCACAGCATATCACCATCAAAGTATTGGCGCACTGGAGAACTCGCACAAAAACTTAGGTTCGTATTTGCGTATACAAACAGACAATCATCCAGAGGCCTGGAGCCAATGGCTACCATATTGGTGTTTTGCATTTAACACCTCAGTACATTCTGAAACTAAATTTACCCCATACGAGCTAGTTTTCGGCAAAGTTTGTAACATTCCAAGTAATTTTAAGAATAACTTAGTCGAGCCTTTATACAATCATGAAAGCTATCCATGTGAATTGAAATATCGCTTACAATTATCTCAAAAAGAAGCTAGGGAAAATCTAATTAACAGCAAGTTGCTTAGGAAAAATGTATATGACAAATATGTCAAACCAGTTGAATACAAAAAGGATGACTTAATTATGATAAGAAATGAAAATGTTAGTAAATTAGACAGCATTTATTCTGGTCCTTTTATTGTTGTTAAGGATATGTCTCCAAATGTCCAGATTATGAGAAATGGAAAATTAGATGTTATCCATAAAAATCGTACAAAGCTGTATGTACCTAATTGAGTGTAACATATGTATTTTCATATTTTTTTTTTTTTGTGATTATTATACCGACATATTTACACGAACTAGTTATAAGTTTATACAAGTTATATTACTATTTACATTTTTATTGAGATTTTATTTACTCGTCTATATTGTTATATTTACAGAAAACGTATACCTAATTAAAAACAGCATTGTATTTGGCTGAAAAAAAAAAAGCAATAATTGTATTTCTTTTTTTCTTAATTGTAATGGGCGTGTAGTGTGTAGTGTAAGTGTGTAATCATGTACCTATTTACTTATGTGTGTAACCATTTATATTAGAATATCTTGTTATTAAATGGAGAGTATTATCGCAGATCTCGTCTTTAATTTATCTCTCAACGCCACGCCTTATAGTACTGGGATCGATCTATCATCACTGACAGGACTATTGTAGCCAATAAGCCTGATATAGTGGTGATAGATCGATCAGAGCGCCGGGCAGTGATTGTTGATATCACTATCCCCCATGACGAGAACCTCGTGAAGGCTGAAAAAGAAAAACAAATAAAATATTTGGATTTAGCGCACGAGGTTGTCGACATGTGGGAGGTGGACTCAGCAATCATTGTCCCGATAGTCGTGACAGCCAACGGCTTAATAGCCAAGAGCCTCGACCAACACCTTCAGAGGCTCTCGTTGGGCATCTGGGTCAAGGGTTTGATTCAGAAAGCGGTACTTCTGGACACGGCGCGTATCGTGAGGAGGTTCCTCTCTCTGGGACCCTAACCACCGGCAGCTTGAACCCTGTTTCCGATGCCGGTTGGAGACTGTATTTTATATTTTTAAATGTATGTTTTTTTTTTTTTTTTAATGTATATTTAAAAATGTATTTTATATGTTTATAAATTGAATAAAGGAAATAATAATATAATAATATCTTGGGACATCTCACACACGGTCATCTGATCCCAAACTAGGCAGAGCCTGTGCTATGGCAACCAGACAACTGATAAACATACTTATATATTTCTAAATACATACATATCATAGATAAATTACACCCAGACACAGAACAAATGATCGTGCTCATCACACAAAGATTCGTCCTGGGTGGGAATCGAACCCACGACCTCCGGTTTAGCAGTCAGGGTCACTAACCACTAGACCAACAGGCCCGTCAAATTGGTTATTATGGATCTAATGTGTAATAATTATCCAAATAAATTCGCCCTAGGCCTTTATCATAATATAAAATTTAAAATAATCCAAGAAAATGCTTTGTTTAATGATACATGCTACATCTAGAAGTGAGTATTCAGAAACTGATTATGCAATACATACTTAACTTAACATCTTGATCAATTTTTCTGCCAACCATCGGCGCTGGCGGGTGTAACCTCAACACCTCTCTCAAGACCGCTTCCACATACACCAGCTTTTCTAAATCGTTCTTGTTAACATCCCTATCTTCACCGTTAAATACTTCTTGCAATCTGTACAAAACATACTCGATGTCAAAATCTAAAGCCAAAATCAAATAATGCTTCTTTTTAATAATTACACCCTTAACTACTAAAAACTACTGCTAAATACTCGCTTGGCTTTTGTACATATACACACATTAACACTGGTGGTTTCAATGGATATTTATGGATTTTTCGGATAGGTTTAAGTGTTACCGCACCTGCAGGCGTACGGTAGGCATACACTTAGTTATACCTAATGTTATCTTCTTCTTCTGATCTTTTTTGCGCATTGCTCGCCTTGCTGTGTGGCAATAAATGATATTTTCTTTCCTTCTTGTTATAAAGTTGTTTTTTGAAGCAGTAGCCAAACTGACTATACACAATATATCTTTGAATGAAAGATATAATAAATGACTATAATTAAGAACCTTAGAACAGAACCTCGCGGAATACCAAAAGTTATGTTAAACTATTAAGTATGAGTGTATGTGATAACTTATAATTAAATACAAATAATAGAAGGAAAAACTTAAACCTCAGGCAGGACTCGAACCTGCGACCACTGGCTTGACGCGCCAGTCGCTTTACCAACTAAGCTACCGAGGTCACTACCTAGAAGTTTAAATTTTGCCTTCTATTTTATTACGTCTTTTAGGGCGACGTATGCGACATCTAGTGAACCAACCTTACGGTTTGGCCTTCACCGACACTGATTAACAATCTGTTAATTCAGATGTCCGAGAGATGATGCAGCCCGATATTTATTATTTTAATTATTTGTTACGCATTAACGCATGCGGAGCGAATATTTGTAATAAAATACAAATAATAGAAGGAAAAACTTAAACCTCAGGCAGGACTCGAACCGGCGACCACTGGCTTGACGCGCCAGTCGCTTTACCAACTAAGCTACCGAGGTCACTACCTATTACTATGTGATAACTTGTTCAAATTTTGAATATATTTAAGATCAAGTTACGTACTCTTTATAAATTCGTTGTTGTACATGATTGTGGCTTCCAACCATTAACAAAGTATACTCGAGGGCTATGGAAACTGTGTCGAATGAAGCTATTACAAATAAGTCCAGATGTTCCCTGATTTTTTTGTCGGTCATCCCCTCTGCATCAGCTAAGCTCAGCAATTGATCCAACACGGGTTTGAATTTGGCTGTAAACATATATTTAAGTGCTGTAATTAAACTTTTTTATTTTTTGTCTGGTTATTTTAAGTATAGACTTCTTTTAAAATAGAATAAAGGGTTGAAAAAGGGGAAGTATGTTTTAAAAATTACACGACAATTAACAAACGAGTAAGGAAATTCTGAGCACCGCTGCACAGGGAACAAAGACATCTCCAATCCCTAATTTCTTGAAGAAACCACAAATTTGAAGGAGCTTAATATTAGAGCAGCAACCTAATATCGGCAGTATCACTTCTTCAAGCGTGCTGGTCCAATTTGGTTGCCCAATATACCTGAGAAACTTGCATATTTATCTCCTGTACACACTACCTGGTGATATATCCTCTTGCATACTCGTGTTACACCTTAGTTCCAATTTACGCTTTTGAATTATCTAAAAATAATATTTTCATTGAAATAAAATGTATTATTGAATATATCGCACCCTCAGTGGAAAAAAGGCATAAGCCAGAAATGTCAATTTTTCAGTACGGCCAAAAAACTGGTTTTATGGAAATATTTACTTCGTCTTTGATCGTAGAGGAAAGATTCTTATATCAAACAAAAGGGAAAAATATATTACACTGCGTGTTGTTTTTAAATTATTGCTAATGTTTCTAGTTTATTAGGAATCATAGAAATAAATTAATATGCTTCTTTTCGTAATTAGAAAAAATATGGTGTTTTAAGCATCAACACTTGAGCCGAACTTTCCCGTGAAATTAAATATATTTTAAAAAGTATGTTCAGTTAAAGCAATTATGAACTTGTAACACTGTGAATTATTGCTAGTATAAGTAAGATTACTGCATTTTTCCTTTTATTGAATTTGTTGTTTGTATTAAGTATCCAACACTTACGCCTTTTTTCCATTTAAAGGCTTGTTGAGAGACCTTAAGTAAACAATAATAATGATTTATTCCATTATCTGTTATAGAAATTTTACATGCATATTGACTAATATTACCTTTGGCTAAATATTTACGACTAATGGAAAAAAAGCAAATTCATATTTTGTATCAAATAATTTTTATTATATCCAAAATAATCAGCATAGCTTTAGATACAATTAAAGTTTGTAACATAGATAACAGTATTGAACAATAACTGCCAAGATAGTATGTATTTTCTGTGAAGATTCCCGTTACTAATATTTTTTTGATAAATGTCTAATAATTCAGCTTTAACTTGTAAAAATTATTAAAATAACAAAATGAGCAATTTTCGCAACTCTTTTTACAACAAAATATTAAACTCTAATAAAATTAAATGCAAGAAACATTTACTAGTCAACAAAAAATAAATCACTTTTTGTATCTCTTTGAATCAAAATACTGTTAGGTTAGTTTTTATTAAAAGGTATTTATTTTTTGTTGACTAAAATAGGGCCTTTCACACATGGCCTGTATCTTTTGTTTTAAAATAATGATAAAAAACTTATAATTAAATATAAATCAAATATGTCTTACACAATAATGAGATCAATAATATTAAATGAACTAAAAAGTCACGTCAGGTTCATATGCCCAACTTTGTGCAACCTAAACAGTCTTCTTGAAGATTTTCTTTGAAGTGTGTTTTTTTGGTTGTTTGGTTCACACTCTTCGTGGCCAAGTTTTACGAAAGAAATATTTAATGTCGCAATCACTTCTCGGTATTTGTCGTAAGATACGATGTGAGAGGGTTTTTTTTTTCTAAAAAGTCTTTATGCATCGCATTGATTGTCAAATCACTGGGTAAGTATAAGCGATTGGGAGCGTGTTCACGCCTATAATGAGATATGCTAGGCTCGAAGCCCATTATATGTTCCTTAATAGGATTTGAGTCAATTTTATTGTGAGGTACTCCTCACAATAAAATTGACTCAGCTACTGCTCCCTGTCTCCTGTCTACTGGCGATGCAAGTGTCTCCTTGGAACTGGCCAATGCAGTCTGTAAAGGTTTATCATTAGATGGTTTGTAGCCCAAAGTTGTCAAAAAGAAAGTTTTGCATACTCCATGCGTTGTCCTCTGATTCAGGTCTTGTTAATGTTCTTTGTTTCACAGACTTTGCTGAAGTATGATGCAGCATAAATGCCTTCCTCTCTTTGTCACTTAAATTCCAGAAGCTTTCATTTATAATTTTTCGCTGATCATCTGACATATTCTGGATACATATCTTTTTGCAGGAAGCTGGACAGGGTGGGTGCAAGCCATGTTTCTCTCATATCTCTTTTTTTTCGCTTCTTTTCTCACATTGAGTGGTTGGTTGTACTTTTTTCTTTTTCTAATTGTACCTGCTTTAGTATAAGTTGTAAGATCATGTGTATTATCGTAAGTTATCTCATTTTGTGCCAGATTTTCGGTGTCCCTTAGTTAGCATTACTTATAACTTCGTTTTCTCGGGATTAAATCTCAACAGATTTTTCATGTTCAGCACGTCACACACTTAAATTATTTGTTAGAGTGTCAGAAGTATTTTCTTCTCAGTATTTTCTGATCAGAGTCCCTGTACTAGCGCTATCTAAATTAAAACCATTGTTTTTATCAGAACAAAATACTGTCGATGATATATCAGTTAAATTATTATGTTCAATAATCGGCACAGTTTTTAATCAAAGAGTTCATGGAAATGTTGTTGTTCCCGGTTTCTGTGTTCTGATCGTGTTGATGCTTATTGAAGTAGTCAACTTTTAATGTAAATGGGCCCGATCAAAAGTTTAAATCTACAGAGTCGAAATAATTTGACGCATGATTAATCGGAGCCAGTGATTGATTTGCACTGTCGTATCTTGAAAATGGAAAATCATCATCTGAATCACTACTAGGGAAAAAGTCGGGATCGATAGTTTGAATATTACGTTGTAAATGTTTCGATTTCTTAAACCTTTCTCTTAACACCTTATTTTTTTGTGCAAATAGCATCATCATTTTCCTATTTCTTTTTGGCATGGTTTATCTGAAACAATATTCGTTTATTTTAATTAGATAATTAAAAGTTTTACGCAGTTACCATAAAATAGGTAAATGCTAAATCCAAATACAAAATATTTGGTACTATTAATCAAATTATAATCATCGGCACGACTGCAACCATTTGCTAGGAAATTGTAGAATTTAGTCACATATTATATTGTTGTGGCCTAGCAAATAAAGTTCAATTTCGGTATGTAGGTAATACGAAGGCGCGTATGCCGGCCGCAAGAAAGTTTTGAAGAAATTGAACATAAATTTCTTTTTTGAGTATGATTATGATTATATTATACTAAAATTATACTTAATGGGACTTACCCGACTGTCACAAAACCAAATTACATCACTGAACACGTTAACTCACGATTTTTTACCAATTTAACACAGTAGTTACAAGATTATGACCTCTTAAACACTCATATCGCTGCTTTATTTTTATCAAAATATTTTTTTTAGTAAGTATGTGCATTTATAATATAATGTTACAAGATTAATAAAACAATAAAAGACGTATTCGTGAATACAAGACTAGCGATGTAAAAAAAAGAAACGGATTTGAATCATAATATTTGTTACGGTTTATTTTGATCATTAAAATTTAACGAAAAACGTCATAAGATGTAATACCCCTTATTATTCAACATTTTTTTGCGTTAAAACGTTTATTCTATTTATCCCTAAGAAAAAAGATACTGTATTCAAAATTCATAAAACAAGATTTCTTGCCTAAATTCGTCAAATTTATCAAGAAAAATATGAAAAAAATTCAGCATATGTATCTTCAAACGTACTTTTCAAATATGTTAAAATCGACAATTCAACGTAAAATCACTTATGCCTTTTTTCCACTGGGGGTGCGATATCACTTGCAAAAAAACAAATGCTTCTTATGAATAAATCCAATACATTACCGGATTCAGTATGTTGTTCATCATTTTTATGATTTTGTCCTGCTTTTTCTTTAACGAACTGAGGTTAAAGAAGAATGGCAAATGTAACCACACTCTCACGCCTCTTTGGAAATATACCTCTAATAAGTCTTCAACTCCTTGAGCATATTCCGTATCTATGATACTTTGATCCTCCGGTTTTAAACCTAGCGATGTCCCTGTAGATGTAAATGAAAAAATACACATCATAATAATATAAGTACTTATCAAGATACTATCAGAAATATTTTTTGCAATGTTAATTGAATGCTGCGAATAGCAATTGGCATTTCTTTATTTTTACGACCAAACCCATTCTAAGTAATGATCATGGTGCAATGGAGAGGTTTTATAAACATTTAATCGAATTGTACAAAGCCAGACATAAGATGCATATAGCAGCTCACATTATTTTGTGCCTAGCAAATATTTAACATTCGCACTCGCCGTCGTGCGATAGTCGTTGAAGTCATGTACTTCGCGGAAAGGTCAAAAGTTTTGTAAACAAAATGTTGCCAGAAATTTTTTAACATCCTTTCTACTTCATCACGCCTAAAAATATTCTCGTGCGTGGTGCGTGGATCTTTTCACACATGATATATATTTTTTAAATACTTACGACTAACCGTCCTCAGTGCCAATTGGATTAAATCCCGTCGCGGACTAAACGGTCCTTTTCCTACTTTCGTTGAGAATTGAGACACTAGGTAACGAGACTGCTCGTTGAATACATCCAAAAATGTATACAACAATAATTGCTGATTAAAACTTGGGGTTAATAATTTTCTGTGTTTTCTCCATTCTGGGCCTGAAATTGAAATTCTTTTTTATACCTATCGCTCATCAAGTATCGCTAGAATACAAAATGCTATGATTAGAGACGTCTGAACATGAAAGAATGCTTTAGGAGTTGCCTTGTTGTTCGCAAGTTCTTGCACCTTTAACCCGAGTATTCAAGGGTCTTGTAAACGATCAAGCATGCACGTAGATGCTTGACAAGTGCGTGAAGTTTGACAAGCAGCTTAAACGTCTACAGGTACTTTTATGCCGTCGTCATTGCAAAAACAATTTGACACACTATTTGTCTTTTTTTTAATATAAACGAATCTCGCACTAAGTGTTTCATTAAGGTGCATTACGTAACATACATTCAAATGACATGCACAAAGAACAGCCAGACCTAGAACTAGAATTTGTGGATTAACCAAATGCTTGTCCCATTTGGGCATCGAATCCACAGCACGTCGCGCAGTTGTAGTTAGCTTGGTGACTACTCGGCTATCCGTGCGGTTAGACACTGAATTTGATAAGAGGCACCTATACACCGACTATCCTAGAAATCCTGCGCATGAAGTATAATAAATAAAAAAAAAAACAATGTATATTACCATTTGCAGTGAATAGTCCACAGCCTAACAATTCCTTGAAAAAGTCGTATAAATATGGTTTTGTTAAACATGTGTTTGCTACTGTCAAACTATCTTCGACATCTGATAAAACTGAAAAAAAAACATATTATATAAAGCATTTTTATTAGATTTTTTTTTACTTTCTATAGATAAGGTTTATCCTTGGAAAGCACGTTACGGCCCTAATTTCACTTATCAATCCATTATCTTGAATAGTCCTTGAGTCCATACAATTCTGACAACCGGACGAATTGAGAACCTCCTGTTGTTTTTAAGTCTATTAAAAATATTTAGCCAAGTCCGGTAAGCTAAAAGCTGAACTCTACATAGTTTTGGGAACTCGACTTTCAAATAAAGAATTAGAAAAGATATCTTATTTACTTTAATAGCTTTGCTTTTATAAAGAAGCCTAGCGACCCGCCCCGGCTTCGCACATGTGGATCAAAATCCGTTCGGTAGTGTTCGGTTTGGGACTTTGTTTTATAAATTTTTGTTTAAACTTACCATATGCAGGATGTGGTCCCACTTGAACTTGAATAACTCCACCTTTCTCCAAACAAAACTCCGCAGCTTTCATCACTAATTTATGAATATCTAAAATCAAATGACACAATGGTCAGTCAGTGAACTATTATAAAATAATTGGTTACATATAAATGTTAACAAGTTTTATTAATAAACAACATAAAAAATCCCGAAGGCCCTGTTAAGAAACATTATTACCTATTCATTTTAGCGATGACATTCATTTATGGGGAATCTCATTCCAAATCACATTTAAACATGCAAGTTGCATGTATTTTGGTAAACCATTTATAAAACCCTTTAGTTTGAATTTAAAATGAGCACCTTGAAAGAGGAAACCTTGAGCATCTCTTTTTTAACATTACTTGGAGAGGCTAGAAAGGCATTCAAATGAACTAGCCGCTGCCGCTGGTTTGACAATACGCAGAATAAAAAAAAACTACTTGATCCTCATTAGAAATTGGCAAGAAGTAGCAGGAGACCGAGTTATTATGAGGAAGTGATAGGTTTAAAATAGTTTATAGGTCTAATACGGTACTTACATACGGCGTCTCCAAGGAACTGGTGTGCATGCCCGATGAAAGGCAGCACTCCAGGCAGCATCGGAGGAGTATTATATAACTTCGGTCGAAACAACCACCGCACGAACAACACCACGCACAGTATTACAATCAGAGCCAGAGAGATCATTGTGGATCGATTATGCTTAGCATGATGTCTTAGTTCTTATATATGTGAACTAACTTACCTACAGTAAATTTACCAGATTTAAGTAACCAGAATTAATCGAAACCGGTTTATGCATTTGTGTAATTAGATGCAATTAAATGTTTATTTCCTCATTGTCTCCGAAATTACTAGACAAAATAGCTTTAATAAGATTAGTTGCAAATATAATACTTGTGATGGTCAGCCAAGTGTGAATAAAATGTGACGAAGAATTGCTTGTTGCATTGTCAAGATGCTACATGGGCCGCGTGGCGATACAGAGTAGCAGTTACATCTTATCTCTACATTTTTTTTAAATTATAATACGAAGTCATCCGCCGCGTCTGTCTGTCTGTCTGAACGCAACAAACTCAAAAACTCAAAAACCAATTATTCAAATCGGTTCAGTAGTTTCAGAGCCTATTCAATGCAAACAAACAATCCAATCTTTCTTCTTTATAATAAACTAGCTTTTGCCCGCGACTTCGTTCGCGTGGAATAGTGACTTCCGGCAGATTTCAAAAATCAACATAATGAGCTCTGCGTTTGAATTGATTTTTTTCATACCTTTTTACTATTTATTTACTTTTTTCCGATGAATTAAAACAATAACATGAACCGAACTCGTGTAACGATCGACACCATTGCGCGATCACCAACTCGACATATAGTACTAATAGAATTATCTATACTCCGTTAGAGCATTTTCTTTGTACTAAAAGTTGTATTATATTATATTTTCATACCTTTTTACTATTTATTTACATTTTTCCGATAAATTTTCAGTACTGAATTGATGCCGACTCTTGACCAATAGATGGTGCTGTATGTCCGGAATAAATTTTATTTTTTATTTTATTTTTTGTAATAAAAACTATCCTATGTCCTTTCTCAAGTTCCAAACTATGTCTGTACCAAATTTCACACAAATCGGTTCAATAGTTTAGGCGTGAAGCAAAGACAGACAGACAGAGTTACTTTCGCATTTATAATATTAGTTTGGATTAGTATAGATATATGTATAGAATATATATATATATATCGCGCATATATATAATATATATATATATATATATCAATATATATATTATATATAATATATATAAATATATATATATATATATATATATATATATTAAAAATAAAAATAAAATATATATATAACATATACATGCACATCTGTCTATTCTTTCGTACATGTTATAGATGCGCGGGACTTTGTAAACACAATAACAAAAAAAGTGTCGTTACAACTTTTGGTCATAATTTCCGTCTAGCCCCCTTTCGCAACGCGCCATAAGGAACTTCGTTCCAAAAATACCTAAAATATTCATTACATCACGTGCACTACGAAAACTATTGATGATAGAATAAAATAATGTACTACGACTATGCAGAACACATCATTATTCACAAAAAGTGTCGCGACAGCTTATGTCTAACTATTAAAGTTATACCAAAATAAGTGTTTATATATTAAAAAAAAAAAAATTGAAATTTAGAGAAGGTTCTTTATTTGTATCTTGGTATTTAATCCTTATAAAAATAAATTACTCCATATTCAAGACAGCTTTAATCTATACTAATATTATCAAGCTACAGAGTTTGTTTGTTTGTTTGTTTCAACGCGCTAATCTCAGGAACTACTGGTTCGAATTGTAAAATTCTTTTTGTATTGGATAAAACATCACGCTACGACCAATAGGAGCGGAGCATAAGTGAAAAATGTTGCAAAAATGAAAAACTGTTGAAACTAAAACACGCGAACAAAGTCGCGGGGGACAGCTAGTACTATATACAATACTAGTTTGTATTTTTTCCTTAGCCAGCAAGATACTGTATGACTGCGTTTGTAGAAGATAGAGAAAAGAAGGATAAAGAGATTTGTTTAAGTGTTTGTTTTGTGCGCCGTAGAAAGTACAGAGGGGCGCCGCGAGTCGATCCTCTAATTTTTGGACACCACAAATATTGGCGGGTAAAGGAACCGTTTCGGGTATGTGATAAATACTTTTGAAATTTTGAACATAATTCAGACCGACCGCAAAAACAACTTTGTAATGCCATACATTTGCGATATATTTATATGAAAAACCAAGTTACTAATGTCGCTGCTCAAAAGTTGTACCTATATGTAATTTCGATTTGTTCAGCGCGGTGTCAGAAAATGACAATTCGCGAGTGTCGATTTGGTGGAGTTTTGGTTATCGATCTAAACTGAATATCCAAATTTAACTTAAAAAGCATTAAAAATTTTCATTCCGTTTGCAACATCGTATCTATGTGAAGCCGGGTTTTCAGCTGTAGCTGTGATAAAGAACAAATATCGCTCAAAGATCAATGTTGAGCAAGGAATGAGAGTAGCAGTGTCAAGTCTTATTACCCGCTTTGAAAAATTGTGCGGAGATCACCAAGCTCACTCTTCACATTGATTTGCCTGAGTAAATATCGTATTTAATATTTGTTTTTTCTTAAGTCTTTCTTGTTGCTTTCCGTTCAAATTCTTTTTTAATAAAAAATTCAACTTTATATTGTGGTGTTAATGTGGTGTTTTAATTTTCGTTACGATCAACCTAACTTAACTACTATTATTGTAGGTACTTATTTCTTTCGATTATTTTCCTCAAATAGTTAACTAGGACAGGGCGCCGTGAAAAAATATTAAACTTGTAACTGCGCCGCGGGTTACAAAAGATTGGGAACCACTGGTCTAGACCCTGAGAAAGGGCATAGGCTACTTTTTCTCGCGATAACCAACATTCACGCGGCTTCCGGCAAACAGCTATTTAGACATAAAATTGGTGGTGAAATTACATTAATTCGCATAGAGCGGAAAATCGGACAGGTCTTGAAGGACAAAATTGTCAACAAAATGTGAAAAGTCCCCAATATTCCGAAATGTGCAACAAAATAATTCAAGATAAAAAATCTACAATACTATGAATTTATTTACCAAATTTGATTCGCTATTACGGCCCATGGTTGTCATTAATTCTTACTAATTACTCACACAGTTTGACAAAGGAGGTCCGGTCGTTCGGGGGTCCTGAAGTAGAGTTCCCTTAAGAGTTACACGAATCACCTTCTTCTCTTTTAAATCGTTTGTAGTTTTCGAGCAAAGCCTTTCTTTCAGTTTTTGTTTTTTTTTTTTAAGTATTAGAACATTTTTAAATAATTGCAAGATCTACAACTTACAATTATTTAAAAATGTTGATGTTGTACAATAAGAAGAATCGTAAAAATGAAAACGAAAAATTGCAACATTTTTAAAACAATTCTCAGAAAACACAAACAAACAATGTAGGATAATCTTGTTTCCTAAACTTGCAAAACTAGTTTTTGGGTAAGTTAAAACTGAAAAAAGCGGTATTTATCACTACAATGTTTATAATTATTAAATGTCCGTATTAAACATTGTTTTAATTTTTTAATTAATAATGTTTATGCATGTATATAATATTATACATTATTACTGCAACTTTAATCAATTCTATTCAGTAATTTTATTATTTAAAATTTATTAATTGTTGTGGTTATTGGGTAAAATTATATTTGTGATACAAAATACATATTAGTATACAAATCTTCATATCTATAATGGAAAAAGAATATACAATTAAATATCATGAATATTAATTTATAAATTGCTTGACTTACCATAAACCTTATGAGAGAACTAGTTTAATTGAACAATTCCGCGATTATTGAAGGTGTAATGGTATATTTTTCTTTCTTTGTCTCAAAATTCTGAAATTTGATACATATGTATTAACTTACTTAAAGTAAGGTTGTACCTATTAAATATGTACACGGGTGTTACCGAAAGGGTATATTTATCCAAAAGGGGATAAGAGTACATCTGGTGTAGAGTCACTTTACAAATTTTCAGATAAAAATTGTTTAGTTAAAAAATTTGTTAAATAATACATTTTTTGCATCAACAATTAGTGTGGAATAATTGATGCGAAAAATTGGATATCAATTATTAAACTCAAATCAAATCAAAATCAAATCAAATCATTTATTTTTGTAACTAGGATAAAAAATCATCACTTTTACAAGTCACATAAAACATTTTTTTGAGCTCGCTGGATTCGACATTTCCTAACTGGCTACCCTGAGAAGAAATGTCGAAACAAACTCAGGGGTCAGCCTCTTTTGAAGTCCAGACAATCATTTGAATTAAAAATATTGTGTAAATAAATGCAGTGTCTTTTCTGGACTGGCCTTTTGAAGAAAGAGCCAGTTCGACCTGAGCAAGCCTGTGCCAACAAGTGGCAAGAGTGCCCCGAATAGCTCATGCAGCTCAACCATTTTCGATGGAGCTGCACAACCCGACACACAACAATACCACCAGTGGCACCATAAAAATATGTGGGGCAACAACTTACTCAGATCGCCAGTAAGCAATAACTTAAGAATGAAAAATAAAATAATAACTAAATGAGTTAATGGTAGACCTGCATAATATTTACACTTACAATGCCATAAACTTACAATTAAAATAAATTAATTAAAAAAAGATAAAAATCATGAGAAATATCATAATCACACATATTAAATAAAATGTCGTATTGTATATATGTATAATATAACTGACTAATTTTTAGCAAAAATGTTGTAAAATGACTTTTTACCAGATGTACTCTTCATCCCTTTTGGATGTATATACCCTTTCGATAACACCCTGTATATTTATACAGTAGTCGCTTTGAAACTTTTAGACTACTATACCTGGTTGATGATTTAAATTCGAAAAGCAATATAGCCTATGGTACTCAGGGACAATGTAGTATTCTAATAGAGACAGAATTTTCAAAATCGGTCCACTAGTTTTCACTACGTTCCTTATAGTTTGGTATTTGGATACTTTTAAAGTAAAGTTAAATATACAAGCTTTTCTAATTCAATTATAAAAAGGTCAACAAGACTTTTATTTTAAGTAGGTTAAAAAAATATAGGTTAAATATTCTTACCTGAAAGAGTTTTTAACAAATTAGTATGCCCTAAGATTAGTTGACCTCCAGGGTAAATTGGTGGGGCAACCCCACGTGGTGACAACCACCACACAATTAACACACAACATAATACTAAAGATACAACCAAAATCATTGTAACTTATTTCTTTACTAGCTGTGCCCGCGACGTCGGTCGTTCGCGTTGATGTCGGTCGTCTGTGGCACTTTATCATGAGTGTAATGAGCGAATGCGTATAGAGGGCAACACTAACTACCTACTCACTGCCACTACTGCCAGCACGTTTTCCGGAAGGCACAAATAAATTTGAATTCAGCGTTTATGTAATTGAAACGTTTACTAATGTGACTTTCCCCAATTAAAAAGCATCTTTATTCGCTATGATGATATGAATGTTTTTAATTTTACCTACCAAACCTGGGTTGTCACCACATGTATGTCCACACTAACTCTTTAAGTATAAACTACATAGATCGGTTCTTCACTAAACAGCCTTGACAATCTTCAAGTACATATTATATAAAAATTGGTGAATAAAAAAAGTTTAAACGATAAAATATCACGAAGTTATAATATGTGTCGAAAGGAACTATAAGAACTGCTATTAATGCTTTTTTAACCTTATATTTAAAATTTTCATAAAAGTAAGATCTATACAGTTACCACCGTCCACCTCTCTTTTTGTTCCTCCTGCCCTCATCCCATTTATTTAGGGTCGACGGAAAAACTATTGTTTATTAAAACATTTATGACAAAAACGTTGTTTCGTTTATATCATTCGATCATAGATGGCGTTGTTGTAAACGTTAAGAAAATACTTTTTTTTAAGACGTAATATTACAAAACATATATTTATTATATACTACATAAATTTCATCAAATTATAACTATTAAGTCTTACTTTTTACCGACCTACATTCGTTTATAAGTATAAGTATCCTAGAATTAATTTCGGTCCGTATAATCATCGCGTAACTTTAAAATGATTAGTTCTTTGGATTTATTCAACCGATTGCGATGAAACACGGACTAAATTGTAACGTCGAATTACACACGATTTTTGTGTATCAAAGGTTTATCAAATTATGTTGTGCTTTTGACTGGATGGCTGCACAACCAAACAGATAAAAATCCAAAAATGTTATAAATGTGTTCTACTAATACTCTTTATGCCCTACAACTTTTTGTGAAAATAACTTCAATGAACAGAATCGTCTCGTCTACAGATTTATTATATGTATAGATTTCTGTTCAAATAATTGTTATAAATCTGAAATGTGTATTTATATAAAATACTCACAATTTAGGTATCATACAATTTTTAAAGTCATTTGTTTTAATTACTACGGCGTAAGGAGTGGTAGCAACGAATTACGATAATCAACCTTAAGTAACTGTAATAAGGTCTTTTATATGTCAGTGTTACATCTGAAGTGCGGTTGAACGTCATAGTCAAATAAAACGAATCTATTTTGGTTAAACAATGACAATTAATTTTATTATAATATTTTTTAATTAATTTTGATTATAATTAAAAAAATATATATATACAATTCTATTCACTTGATGCTTATGCATATATTATAATGAGCTCCATAATTGCAAACAATATTCCGGTTCCTAGACCGTGAAAAATTTGAAAATCACGGATACTTGCTTGCTTAAAATAAACAAGCTGATAACCGCGGCCTCGCACGCGCATGCGCGTGCAGTGCTCGAAATCAATGTATCGTCGCGTGAAAAAATACGTGTCTATTATTTTTTATTATACAACGTGTCGTTTTGCATTCTCGTCAAATTTCAATTATTTAATAACAAATTTTGTTGACCTTCCAGAAACCAGAGATTGGTTCTTTTATGTCTTTATTTCATTCCTTAGAGTTATAGTAATATAATGTCCTGATACAGGCTTTGACATAACTTTCCACTCCGACTCCATATCGCTAATATCACTCGTTACGTGGAATCGTTGTAGCAGTAGCGCTAGAGCAGTTTTTAATAAAATGAAGCTGCACTGAACACCTGAAAAATAATATAATAATAATAAATAATATTTATTGTAACTTAAATTGTAACTGTCTTCCTTACTTTCTTGTTTGTTTAATTTTAAGATATAAATATGGAGATAATTTAAAAACACGACAAACAAAATTATGTTGGAGCAACACATAATACATACAAACATTGACACTAAATACATTACTCCTTTTTAGGGTTCCGTACCCAAAGGAGCCAACGGGACCCTATTCCTAAGCCTCCGCTGTCCGTGTGGTTGTCAGCTGGCTGTAACCTATTAACCGTAATAGGTAGACAGTCAAAAATATTCACAGAATGTGTTTTTCTGATGCCGCTATAACATCAGATCCATTTTTAAATATATAGAAGATAAATTAAAAAATAAAGAAGGCTCTTCAACTAGAAACGGATAAAACTTTTCCGCCGAAACTTGTTTGGCTATCTTAATAATGGCAACAGGTAGTGGCTTGAAATAATCAGAGTTTGTATTGCTATAATGGCTAAAAGAAGAAAACTAAACAAAATGATGTATAATGAAAAATTAAAGGAATTCATTTTACTAGATTTTAATGGCATACATCTTATACGATGGTACGGAACGCTTGATGCACGAAGTCGGGTTTAGACTTGGCCGGTTTTTTTTTTTGGTAGTCGTGTAAGCTAAAGAACAAATACATAAAAATAGGTTGTTTCTAAGTAATTTCAGTCAACATTATTTTGCGTTCATTGGAAATGTTTGTATGTACCCTAGACAAGTGATATTTCTACAATCGTTAACGCTGATCGAATCGCTCATATTTATGAAAGTGACAAGTCGACGTCACATGACTTGTCAAAGTAAGGAACTTTTACTAGCAAGCTCAAAATAAGTGCCTTGAAAAACTGCTAGTATTAACCGTACGTAACCTGTATGTTACCTAATATATAATAAAAAATCTCAACAAATATATTAAAGATCGCCTTAAAATTTTAAATATAAATAGGTTCTATAAATATTACCAATACAGTTTCGTTTCCCGATACTGAATGAACTGAAGGCAGTTGCATTTGCTGGTATAGTTTCAGGGTTCAGCCATCGCTCCGGTTTAAACTTATTGGCGTCTGCACCCCACACTGATTGCCGGTTGATACCGTACAGCAATAAAACACATATACCACCAGCTGGTAAAGTGTAGTTCTCTGAAACAGAAGGCAAGAAATAGTAAAAGCTTGTAAATAGGGTTATTTACAAATAAATGGGCTGGTTGAAATTCAGTCAAATAATAATTGAGATAGTGTTTCTTCCAGTTTTAAAGAGAAATTGGTTATTATGGATCTAATGTATAATAATTATCCAAATAAATTCGCCCTAGGCCGTTATCATAATATAAAATTTTAAAGAATCCAGAAAAATGCTTTGTTTAATGATACATGCTAGATCTAGAAGTGAGTATTCAGAAACTGATTATGCAATACATACTTAACTTAACATCTTGATCAATTTTTCTGCCAACAAACGGCGCTGGCGGGTGTAACCTCAACACCTCTCTCAAGACCGCTTCCACATACACCAGCTTTTCTAAATCGTTCTTGTTAACATCCCTATCTTCACCGTTAAATACTTCTTGCAATCTGTACAAAACATACTCGATGTCAAAATCTAAAGCCAAAATAAAATAATGCTTTTTTTTAATAATTACACCCTTAACTACTAAAAACTACTGCTAAATACTCGCTTGGCTTTTGTACATATACACACATTAACTCACTGGTGGTTTCAATGGATATTTATGGATTTTTCGGATAGGTTTAAGTGTTACCGCACCTGCAGGCGTACGGTAGGCATACACTTAGTTATACCTAATGTTATCTTCTTCTTCTGATCTTTTTTGCGCATTGCTCGCCTTGCTGTGTGGCAATAAATGATATTTTCTTTCCTTCTTGTTACAAAGTTGTTTTTTGTAGCAGTAGCCAAACTGACTATACACAATATATCTTTGAATGAAAGATATTATAAATGACTATAATTAAGAACCCTAGAACAGAACCTTGCGAAATACCAAAAGTTATGTTAAACTATTAAGTATGAGTGTATGTGATAACTTATTCAAATTTTGAATATATTTAAGATTTAGTTACGTACTCTTTATAAATTCGTTCTTGTACATGACTGTGGCTTCCAACCATTAACAAAGTATACTCCAGGGCTATGGAAACTGTGTCGAATGAAGCTATTACAAATAAGTCCAGATGTTCCCTGATTTTTTTGTCGGTCATCCCCTCTGCATCAGCTAAGCTCAGCAATTGATCCAACACGGGTTTGAATTTGGCTGTAAACATATATTTAAGTGCTGTAATTAAACTTTTTTATTTTTTGTCTGGTTATTTTAAGTATAGACTTCTTTTAAAATAGAATAAAGGGTTGAAAAAGGGGAAGTATGTTTTAAAAATTACACGACAATTAACAAACGAGTAAGGAAATTCTGAGCACCGCTGCACAGGGAACAAAGACATCTCCAATCCCTAATTTCTTGAAGAAACCACAAATTTGAAGGAGCTTAATATTAGAGCAGCAACCTAATATCGGCAGTATCACTTCTTCAAGCGTGCTGGTCCAATTTGGTTGCCCAATATACCTGAGAAACTTGCATATTTATCTCCTGTACACACTACCTGGTGATATATCCTCTTGCATACTCGTGTTACACCTTAGTTCCAGTTTACGCTTTTGAATTATCTAAAAATAATATTTTCATTGAAATAAAATGTATTATTGAATATATCACTTGCAAAAAAACAAATGCTTCTTATGAATAAATCCAATACATTACCGGATTCAGTATGTTGTTCATCATTTTTATGATTTTGTCCTGCTTTTTCTTTAACGAACTGAGGTTAAAGAAGAATGGCAAATGTAACCACACTCTCACGCCTCTTTGGAAATATACCTCTAATAAGTCTTCAACTCCTTGAGCATATTCCGTATCTATGATACTTTGATCCTCCGGTTTTAAACCTAGCGATGTCCCTGTAGATGTAAATGAAAAAATACACATCATAATAATATAAGTACTTATCAAGATACTATCAGAAATATTTTTTGCGATGTTAATTGAATGCTGCGAATAGCAATTGGCATTTCTTTATTTTTACGACAAAACCCATTCTAAGTAATGATCATGGTGCAATGGAGAGGTTTTATAAACATTTAATCGAATTGTACAAAGCCAGACATAAGATGCATATAGCAGCTCACATTATTTTGTGCCTTGCAAATATTTAACACTAGCTGTCCCCCGCGACTTTGTCCGCGTGTTTTAGTTTCAACGGTTTTTCATTTTTGCGACATTTTTCATTTATGCTCCGCTCCTATTGGTCGTAGCGTGATGTTATATAGCCTATAGCCTTCCTCAATAAATGAGCTATCCAACACTGAAAGAATTTTTCAAATCGGACCAGTAGTTCCTGAGATTAGCGCGTTCAAACAAACAAACAAACAAACAAACAAACAAACTCTTCAGCTTTATAATATTAGTATAGATTCGCACTCGCCGTCGTGCGATAGTCGTTGAAGTCATGTACTTCGCGGAAAGGTCAAAAGTTTTGTAAACAAAATGTTGCCAGAAATTTTTTAACATCCTTTCTACTTCATCACGCCTAAAAATATTCTCGTGCGTGGTGCGTGGATCTTTTCACACATGATATATATTTTTTAAATACTTACGACTAACCGTCCTCAGTGCCAATTGGATTAAATCCCGTCGCGGACTAAACGGTCCTTTTCCTACTTTCGTTGAGAATTGAGACACTAGGTAACGAGACTGCTCGTTGAATACATCCAAAAATGTATACAACAATAATTGCTGATTAAAACTTGGGGTTAATAATTTTCTGTGTTTTCTCCATTCTGGGCCTGAAATTGAAATTCTTTTTTATACCTATCGCTCATCAAGTATCGCTAGAATACAAAATGCTATGATTAGAGACGTCTGAACATGAAAGAATGCTTTAGGAGTTGCCTTGTTGTTCGCAAGTTCTTGCACCTTTAACCCGAGTATTCAAGGGTCTTGTAAACGATCAAGCATGCACGTAGATGCTTGACAAGTGCGTGAAGTTTGACAAGCAGCTTAAACGTCTACAGGTACTTTTATGCCGTCGTCATTGCAAAAACAATTTGACACACTATTTGTCTTTTTTTTAATATAAACGAATCTCGCACTAAGTGTTTCATTAAGGTGCATTACGTAACATACATTCAAATGACATGCACAAAGAACAGCCAGACCTAGAACTAGAATTTGTGGATTAACCAAATGCTTGTCCCATTTGGGCATCGAATCCACAGCACGTCGCGCAGTTGTAGTTAGCTTGGTGACTACTCGGCTATCCGTGCGGTTAGACACTGAATTTGATAAGAGGCACCTATACACCGACTATCCTAGAAATCCTGCGCATGAAGTATAATAAATAAAAAAAAAAACAATGTATATTACCATTTGCAGTGAATAGTCCACTGCCTAACAATTCCTTGAAAAAGTCGTATATATATGGCTTTGTTAAACATGTGTTTGCTACTGTCAAACTATCTTCGACATCTGATAAAACTGAAAAAAAAACATATTATATAAAGCATTTTTATTAGATTTTTTTTTACTTTCTATAGATAAGGTTTATCCTTGGAAAGCACGTTACGGCCCTAATTTCACTTATCAATCCATTATCTTGAATAGTCCTTGAGTCCATACAATTCTGACAACCGGACGAATTGAGAACCTCCTGTTGTTTTTAAGTCTATTAAAAATATTTAGCCAAGTCCGGTAAGCTAAAAGCTGAACTCTACATAGTTTCGGGAACTCGACTTTCAAATAAAGAATTAGAAAAGATATCTTATTTACTTGAATAGCTTTGCTTTTATAAAGAAGCCTAGCGACCCGCCCCGGCTTCGCACATGTGGATCAAAATCCGTTCGGTAGTGTTCGGTTTGGGACTTTGTTTTATAAAATGTATAAACAAAAATTTATAAAACTCTCTTCAGTTTTATAAATTTTTGTTTAAACTTACCATATGCAGGATGTGGTCCCAGTTGAACTTGAATAACTCCACCTTTCTCCAAACAGAACTCCGCAGTTTTCATCACTAATTTATGAATATCTAAAATCAAATGACACAATGGTCAGTCAGTGAAGTATTATAAAATAATTGGTTACATATAAATGTTAACAAGTTTTATTAATAAACAACATAAAAAATCCCAAAGGCCCTGTTAAGAAACATTATTACCTATTCATTTTAGCGATTACATTCATTTATGGGGAATCTCATTCCAAATCACATTTAAACATGCAAGTTGCATATTGTATTTTTGTAAACCATTTATAAAACCCTTTAGATTGAATTTAAAATGAGCACCGTGAAAGAGGAAACCTTGAGCATCTCTTTTTTAACATTACTTGGAGAGGCTAGAAAGGCATTCAAATGAACTAGCCGCTGCCGCTGGTTTGACAATCCGCAGAATAAAAAAAACTACTTTAACCTCCTTAGGAGTTGCCAAGAAGTAGCAGGCGACCGAGTTATTATGAGGAAGTGATAGGTTTAAAATAGTGTATAGGTCTAATACGGTACTTACGTACGGCGTCTCCAAGTAACTGGTGTGTATGCCCGATGAAAGGCAGCACTCCAGGCAGCATCGGAGGAGTATTATATAACTTCGGTCGAAACAACCACCGCACGAACAACACCACGCACAGTACTACAATCAAAGCCAGAGAGATCATTGTGGATCGATTATGCTTAGCATGATGTCTTAGTTCTTATATATGTGAACTAACTTACCTACAGTAAATTTACCAGATTTAAGTAACCAGAATTTATCGAAACCGGTTTATTTATTTGTGTAATTAGATGCAATTAAATGTTTATTTCCTCATTGTCTCCGAAATTACTAGACAAAATAGCTTTAATAAGATTAGTTGCAAATATAATACTTGTGATGGTCAGCCAAGTGTGAATAAAATGTGACGAAGAATTGCTTGTTGGATTGTCAAGATGCTACATGGGCCGCGTGGTGATACAGAGTAGCAGTTACATCTTATCTCTACATTTTATTAAAATTATAATACGAAGTCATCCGCCGCGTCTGTCTGTCTGTCTGAACGCAACAAACTCAAAAACTCAAAAACCAATTATTCAAATCGGTTCAGTAGTTTCAGAGCCTATTCAATGCAAACAAACAAACAATCCAATCTTTCTTCTTTATAATAAACTAGCTTTTGCCCGCGACTTCGTTCGCGTGGAATAGTGACTTCCGGCAGATTTTTGGTTTTACCCACATAGTTCCCGATCTCGCGGGATCTCATCAAAAATGAAATGTGGAAGATATTCTAGGGAACTCTTCAAAAATCAACATAATGAGCTCTGCGTTTGAATTGATTTTTTTCATACCTTTTTACTATTTATTTACTTTTTTCCGATGAATTAAAACAATAACATGAACCGAACTCGTGTAACGATCGACACCATTGCGCGATCACCAACTCGACATATAGTACTAATAGAATTATCTATACTCCGTTAGAGCATTTTCTTTGTACTAAAAGTTGTATTATATTATATTTTCATACCTTTTTACTATGTATTTACATTTTTTCGATGAATTTTCAGTACTGAATTGATGCCGACTCTTGACCAATAGATGGCGCTGTATGTCCGGAATAAATTTTATTTTATTTTTTATTTTATTTTTTGTAATAAAAACTATCCTATGTCCTTTCTCAAGTTCCAAACTATGTCTGTACCAAATTTCACACAAATCGGTTCAATAGTTTAGGCGTGAAGCAAAGACAGACAGACAGAGTTACTTTCGCATTTATAATATTAGTTTGGATTAGTATAGATATATGTATAGATATATATATATATATATATTTTTATTTTTATATATATATATATAGATATATATATATATATATATATATATATATATATATATATATATATATATATAATAATAATAAAATATATATATAACATAAACATGCACATCTGTCTATTCTTTCGTACATGTTATAGATGCGCGGGACTTTGTAAACACAATAACAAAAAAAGTGTCGTTACAACTTTTGGTCATAATTTCCGTCTAGCCCCCTTTCGCAACGCGCCATAAGGAACTTCGTTCCAAAAATACCTAAAATATTCATTACATCACGTGCACTACGAAAACTATTGATGATAGAATAAAATAATGTACTACGACTATGCAGAACACATCATTATTCACAAAAAGTGTCGCGACAGCATATGTCTAACTATTAAAGTTATACCAAAATAAGTGTTTTTATATTAAAAAAAAATAATTGAAATTTAGAAAAGGTTCTTTATTTGTATCTTGGTATTAATCCTTATAAAAATAAATTACTCCATATTCAAGACAGCTTTAATCTATACTAATATTATCAAGCTACAGAGTTTGTTTGTTACGCTACGACCAATAGGAGCGGAGCATAAGTGAAAAATGTTGCAAAAATGAAAAACTGTTGAAACTAAAACACGCGAACAAAGTCGCGGGGGACAGCTAGTACTATATACAATACTAGTTTGTATTTTTTCCTTAGCCAGCAAGATACTGTATGACTGCGTTTGTAGAAGATAGAGAAAAGAAGGATAAAGAGATTTGTTTAAGTGTTTGTTTTGTGCGCCGTAGAAAGTACAGAGGGGGCGCCCCTCTGTACTTTCTACGGGAGTCGATCCTCTAATTTTTGGACACCACAAATATTGGCGGGTAAAGGAACCGTTTCGGGTATGTGATAAATACTTTTGAAATTTTGAACATAATTCAGACCGACCGCAAAAACAACTTTGTAATGCCATACATTTGCGATATATTTATATGAAAAACCAAGTTACTAATGTCGCTGCTCAAAAGTTGTACCTATATGTAATTTCGATTTGTTCAGCGCGGTGTCAGAAAATGACAATTCGCGAGTGTCGATTTGGTGGAGTTTTGGTTATCGATCTAAACTGAATATCCAAATTTAACTTAAAAAGCATTAAAAATTTTCATTCCGTTTGCAACATCGTATCTATGTGAAGCCGGGTTTTCAGCTGTAGCTGTGATAAAGAACAAATATCGCTCAAAGATCAATGTTGAGCAAGGAATGAGAGTAGCAGTGTCAAGTCTTATTCCCCGCTATGAAAAATTGTGCGGAGATCACCAAGCTCACTCTTCACATTGATTTGCCTGAGTAAATATCGTATTTAATATTTGTTTTTTCTTAAGTCTTTCTTGTTGCTTTCCGTTCAAATTCTTTTATAATAAAAAATTCAACTTTATATTGTGGTGTTAATGTGGTGTTTTAATTTTCGTTACGATCAACCTAACTTAACTACTATTATTGTAGGTACTTATTTCTTTCGATTATTTTCCTCAAATAGTTAACTAGGATAGGGCGCCGTGAAAAAATATTAAACTTGTAACTGCGCCGCGGGTTACAAAAGATTGGGAACCACTGGTCTAGACCCTGAGAAAGGGCATAGGCTACTTTTTCTCGCGATAACCAACATTCACGCGGCTTCCGGCAAACAGCTATTTAGACATAAAATTGGTGGTGAAGTTACATTAATTCGCATAGAGCGGAAAATCGGACAGGTCTTGAAGGACAAAATTGTCAACAAAATGTGAAAAGTTCCCAACATTCCGAAATTTGCAACAAAATAATTCAAGAAAAAAAATCTACAATACTGGTATTATGAATTTATTTACCAAATTTTATTCGCTATTACGGTCCACGTTTGTCATTATTTCTTACTAATTACTCACACAGCGACAAAGGAGGTCCGGTCGAGTATGTAGTAGAGTACCCTTAGGAGTTACCCGAATCACCTTCTTCTCTTTTAAATAGTTTGTAGTTCGAGTAAAGCCTTTCTTTCAGTTTTTGAAATTTTTTGAAAAACGTATTAGAACATTTTTAAGTAATTGCAAAATCTACAACTTTTTTTACATGTTTGTACAATAAGAAGTATCGTAAAAATGAAAACGAAAAATTGCAACATTTTTAAAACAATTATCAGAAAAGACAAACAAACAATGTGGGATAATCTTATTTCCTTAACTTGCAACACTAGTTATTTGGGTAAGTTAAAACTGAAAAAAACGGTGTTTATCACTAAAATGTTTATAATTATTAAATGTACGTATTAAACATTGTTTTAATTTTTTAATTAATAATGTTTATGCATGTATATTATAATATTATACATTATTACTGCAACTTTAATCAATTCTATTCAGTAATTTTATTATTTAAAATTTATTAATTGTTGTGGTTATTGGGTAAAATTATATTTGTGATACAAAATACATAATTATTAGTATACAAATCTTCATATCTTTAATGGAAAAAGAATATACAATTAAATATCATTAATATTAATTTATAAATTGCTTGACTTACCATAAACCTTATGAGAGAACTAGTTCAATTGAACAATTCCGCCATTATTTAAGGTGTAATGGTATAATTTTCTTTCTTTATCCCAAAAGTCTGAAATTTTATACATATCTATTAACTAACTTAAGGTAAGGTTGTACCTATTATATATGTACACGGTGTTACCGAAAGGGTATATTTATCCAAAAGGGGATAAGAGTACATCTGGTATAGAGTCAGTTTACAAATTTTTAGATAACAATTGTTAAGTTAAAAAAAATTTGTTAAATAATACATTTTTTGCATAAACAATTAGTGTGGAATAAATAATTGATGCGAAAAATTGGATATCAATAATAATAGTTAAATATAACTGACTAATTTTTAGCAAAAATGTTGAAAAATGACTCTATACCAGATATACTCTTCATCCCTTTTGGATGTATATACCCTTTCGGTAACATCCTGTATATTTATACAGTAGTCGCTTTGAAACTTCTTGATCGCTTTGTAGTTGATAAGTGTGCAATATCGTAAAACAGGTAAAGTAGACAGTTATTCGCATTTATAATAGTATTGATGTAAATATTTAATTAAAGTACTTTGTGAAGTAATTAGTACGTAACTTTGACAAGAGTGCTGTGCTTATCCCGCGCAGCGATGGACCGTCGAACTTCAGAGTGATCTAGATGTTTAGCGACTGTGAAATTCGAAAAACAACATAGCCTATGGTACTCAGGGACCATGTAGCATTCTAATAGAGACAGAATTTTCAAAATCGGTCCACTAGTTTTCACTACGTTCCTTATAGTTTGGTATTTGGATACTTTTAAAGTAAAGTTAAATATACAAGCTTTTCTAATTCAATTATAAAAAGGTCAACAAGACTTTTATTTTAAGTAGGTTAAAAAAATATAGGTTAAATCGAGGGTATAGTGCTCAAACCCAATAAGTATGAAATTGTCACTTTCGAGATATTCAATATTTAAGTTTTAAGGACAAAATACCTATTCTATTCAAATAATATCGTTATAATGAGTATTTGTGGTTGAAGTGTATACATTGAATTAGTGTATAACAGTATTATTAAGTTTCCAAGGTGGTCCATTTTATCATAAAAAAGTGTAAAGTGGCGAAGGGTACCGACTTATTGGGTTTTAGGTCAAAAGAAATTAAACATATTATAATTTAACATTACTTTAATAAATGGTTTATTTTAAGAAACAGAAAAGAAAACATGGTAAATTATTCTTTCGAAGGCTGTTGGCTTGGTGTACGTCTTCATACCACGTACCCATGCGTGGAGTTCCTCTGATATGATTAGTTTTTCGCACATATTTTGTAGATCCTTCTTTTTAGCAATGCTAATTGGTAATTGACCGGAATGTAATTGGACGTAGTTATGGAATATCAGATTAAGCGACACCTGGGTCAAATTGAGATATTTAGCTTCAAAGTTTTCAAAATGAAAATCACCGCTGTGTGTAAATTTTTTATGTTATGAATATAATTTTTAGTTTGAAGGTATAAAAATGTGTATAGTTTAGACCTATTAAGAGTTTTTTACGGTATAGTACGAGATTTCGCAATAACGGCCTTTTTTCCGCTTAATTCGTTAATAAATTTTTTTTCTATTTTCAGACTAACTTAATTTGTCAACAACGTATTATGCGAGAATTACAGTGTTTGATTCGTTAATGCGATTTGACTTGGGTTAAACAAAGCGCAATATAAGATTAAATCCATATAATTTTAATTGTATTTGGTCAAATTTTAGGTAACTTCTTATCATCAGAAACTTTACAACGCTTTTCTTACATTTTTCATCCTTCTCTTGTTTCCAAATAAAATATCAGTTATAAAATTTTTTGAAATCAGTGTGAAAAAGTCTATTTAAAATAATAATAATTTAGGGCTACGCTATTCGTTGCGGAGAGGGGGCCGGGTCATCTCCCACTTGTTATACATGGACGACCTTAAACCATTTGCTTCTAATAAGTTCCAACTAATGAAGTTACTGAAGATCACTGAAAGCTTCAGTAATTCCATTAGAATGGAATTTGGTGTTGACAAATGTGCAGTCATGCATGTAAAACGAGGCGGGATTATGAAATCGCAGGGCATACAGCTCTCGGATTCTATAAACCTAAGGTCGCTCTCTGCAACAGAGACCGACAAGTACTTGGGTATGTCAGAGGCGTTAGGCATCAACGTTGCTGACATGAAACAATCATTACAGACACGTTTCTTTGGCAGCCTGAACAAAGTACTGAAAAGTCTTGTGTCAGGAGGTAACAAGGTGCGTGCCTTTAATGGTTGGGTCATGCCAGTGTTGATGTACTCCTTTGGTACACTCAAGTGGACTCAGATTGAGTTAGACGCCTTGGATAGGAGAGTCCGCACACTACTAACCGCAAATCGAATGCACCACCCACGGTCATCGGTAATGAGGTTATTATTCCGCGAAAATGTGGGGGTCGGGGCTTTTTGAATGCTAAGACCCTCCATAATCGCGAGGTATGTAACCTCAGGCAGTAATTCCTCCAAATTGACGTGGGGATGCATCGAGATGTGGTGGTAGTGGATAAGAGCCTCACACCGCTCTCCTTAGGCAAGGAGAACTGGCGCAAATCTGTCGTACTAAGTGTCAAGAACCGCAAGGATGTATGGCAAAGCAAGGAGCTACACTGACGCTATTATCCGACCCTCCATGGGCCCGACGTAAATTTCCTAGCGTCCGTGGCTTGGCTACGCTTCGGTGACCTCTTCGGAGAAACTGAAGGGTTTGTATGTGCAATTATGGATGAAGTTATCATGACAAACAACTACCGAAGTATATCATAAAGGATGGCACAGTTGACATTTGTCGGGCATGTCACTGTCCGGGTGAATCCTTAAGGCATATAGTTTCGGGTTGTTCATGTCTTACTAACGGTGTATACTTGCATAGACATAACCAAGTGGCCAGGATTATCCACCAGCAGCTTGCTTTGAAATACCAACTTGTGGAGATAGAGGTACCGTACTACAGGTATGTTCCCGACCCAGTTCTCGAAAATGGTCGTATCACATTGTACTGGGATCGATCTATCATCACTGACAGGACTATTGTAGCCAATAAGCCTGATATAGTGGTGATAGACCGATCAGAGCGTCAAACAATGATTGTTGATATCACTATACCCCATGACGAGAACCTCGTGAAAGCCGAAAAAGAAAAACAAATTAAATATTTGGATTTAGCTCACTTTACCTGGTATCAGCGGATTAATGCAAGCTTGTTGCACTAATTTTCTTCCTCGATCACCCATCGTAGCAAACACAAACACTAAACAGAAGAATTTCGAAAACAATTGGCGTAAACAGTATGCGCGTCGCAAACTGACAACAGGTAGCGCAAAAAGTTGATAGGTCTAATTAATTTATTGGGTTCTTCTCCCAACAAAGTTTGAAGAAAGTTAGTTGACGAAGTGAGCGAATACCATATAACTAAACATAAATTGTTTCTTTTGAAATATAATCGTACAATAAAACCCGACAAACACATTTGTTTTGATTTAGCTTTTGGTTTTGTTTGTTTTCTTACCTACGTATGTAAAGCTAAAACCCGATAAATACAAATAGTGGTTATTGCCTTTATGCCGTTGAGTAATTTTAGTTGAAATCATTGAACACTCAATACCAATAAATAGCTTAATATGGTTTGAGCGTGAAATAAAAATATTATTTATCAAGATAACACACTTTATAGGGTTTGAGATTTTAAATTTTGACTAAACGCGGTCACTTTATTGGGTTATTACCTCAAGTACTTTTCTTTCTACTGCGAATTCCACTAATTGGATTATACCACTGGAAAGAGCGTAAAAAATGCATTAAGAATTTTTAATAAAACGATTTTTGATTTTTTGGCACTTATTGGGTTTTAACACTATACCCTCGAAATATTCTTACCTGAAAGAGTTTTTAACAAATTAGTATGCCCTAAGATTAGTTGACCCCCAGGGTAAATTGGTGGGGCAACCCCACGTGGTGACAACCACCACACACCAATTAACACACAACATAATACTAAAGATACAACCAAAATCATTGTTACTTATTTCTTTACTAGCTGTGCCCGCGACGTCGGTCGTTCGCGTTGATGTCGGTCGTCTGTGGCACTTTATCATGAGTGTAATGAGCGAATGCGTATAGAGGGCAACACTAACTACCTACTCACTGCCACTACTGCCAGCACGTTTTCCGGAAGGCACAAATAAATTTGAATTCAGCGTTTATGTAATTGAAACGTTTACTAATGTGACTTTCCCCAATTAAAAAGCATCTTTATTCGCTATGATGATATGAATGTTTTTAATTTTACCTACCAAACCTGGGTTGTCACCACATGTATGTCCACACTAACTCTTTAAGTATAAACTACATAGATCGGTTCTTCACTAAACAGCCTTGACAATCTTCAAGTACAATCTTCAAGTACATATTATATAAAAATTGGTGAATAAAAAACGTTTAAACGATAAAATATCACGAAGTTATAATATGTGTCGAAAGGAACTATAAGAACTGCTATTAATGCTTTTTTAACCTTATATTTAAAATTTTCATAAAAGTAAGATCTATACAGTTACCACCGTCCACCTCTCTTTTTGTTCCTCCTGCCCTCATCCCATTTATTTAGGGTCGACGGAAAAACTATTGTTTATTAAAACATTTATGACAAAAACGTTGTTTCGTTTATATCATTCGATCATAGATGGCGTTGTTGTAAACGTTAAGAAAATACTTTTTTTTAAGACGTAATATTACAAAACATATATTTATTATATACTACATAAATTTCATCAAATTATAACTATTAAGTCTTACTTTTTACCGACCTACATTCGTTTATAAGTATAAGTATCCTAGAATTAATTTCGGTCCGTATAATCATCGCGTAACTTTAAAATGCTTAGTTCTTTGGATTTATTCAACCGATTGCGATGAAACAAGGACTAAATTGTAACGTCGAATTACACACGATTTTTGTGTATCAAAGGTTTATCAAATTATGTTGTGCTTTTGACTGGATGGCTGCACAACCACAACAGACAAACAGATAAAAATCCAAAAATGTTATAAATGTGTTCTACTAATACTCTTTATACCCTACAACTTTTTGTGAAAATAACTTTAATGTACAGAATCGTCTCGTCTACAGATTTATTATATGTATAGATTTCTGTTCAAATAATTGTAATAAATCTGAAATGTGTATTTATATAAAATACTCACAATTTAGGTATTATACAATTTTTAATGACATTTGTTTTAATTACTACGGCGTAAGGAGTGGTAGCAACGAATTACGATAATCAACCTTAAGTAACTGTAATAAGGTCTTTTATATGTCAGTGTTACATCTGATGTGCGGTTGAACGTCATAGTCAAATAAAACGAATCTATTTTGGTTAAACAATGACAATTAATTTTATTATAATATTTTTTAATTAATTTTGATTATAATTAAAAAAAAATCTATATACAATTCTATTCACTTGATGCTTATGCATATATTATAATGAGCTCCATAATTGCAAACAATATTCCGGTTCCTAGACCGTGAAAAATTTGAAAATCACGGATACTTGCTTGCTTAAAATAAACAAGCTGATAACCGCGGCCTCGCACGCGCATGCGCGTGCAGTGCTCGAAATCAATGTATCGTCGCGTGAAAAAATACGTGTCTATTATTTTTTATTATACAACGTGTCGTTTTGCATTCTCGTCAAATTTCAATTATTTAATAACAAATTTTGTTGACCTTCCAGAAACCAGAGATTGGTTCTTTTATGTCTTTATTTCATTCCTTAGAGTTATAGTAATATAATGTCCTGATACAGGCTTTGACATAACTTTCCACTCCGACTCCATATCGCTAATATCACTCGTTACGTGGAATCGTTGTAACAGTAGCGCTAGAGCAGTTTTTAATAAAATGAAGCTGTACTGAACACCTGAAAAATAATATAATATTAATAAATAATTATTTATTGTAACTTAAATTGTAACTGTCTTCCTTACTTTCTTGTTTGTTTAATTTTAAGATATAAATATGGAGATAATTTAAAAACACGACAAACAAAATTATGGTGGAGCAACACATAATACATACAAACATTGACACTAAATACATTACTCCTTTTTAGGGTTCCGTACCCAAAGGAGCCAACGGGACCCTATTCCTAAGCCTCCGCTGTCCGTGTGGTTGTCAGCTGGCTGTAACCTATTAACCGTAATAGGTGGACAGTCAAAAATATTCACAGAATGTGTTTTTCTGATGCCGCTATAACATCAGATCCATTTTTAAATATATAGAAGATAAATTAAAAAATAAAGAAGGCTCTTCAACTAGAAACGGATAAAACTTTTCCGCCGAAACTTGTTTGGCTATCTTAATAATGGCAACAGGTAGTGGCTTGAAATAATCAGAGTTTGTATTGCTATAATGGCTAAAAGAAGAAAACTAAACAAAATGATGTATAATGAAAAATTAAAGGAATTAATTTTACTAGATTTTAATGGCATACATCTTATACGATGGTACGGAACGCTTGATGCACGAAGTCGGGTTTAGACTTGGCCGGTTTTTTTTTGGTAGTCGTGTAAGCTAAAGAACAAATACATAAAAATAGGTTGTTTCTAAGTAATTTCAGTCAACATTATTTTGCGTTCATTGGAAATGTTTGTATGTACCCTAGACAAGTGATATTTCTACAATCGTTAACGCTGATCGAATCGCTCATATTTATGAAAGTGACAAGTCGACGTCACATGACTTGTCAAAGTAAGGAACTTTTACTAGCAAGCTCAAAATAAGTGCCTTGAAAAACTGCTAGTATTAACCGTACGTAACCTGTATGTTACCTAATATATAATAAAAAATCTCAACAAATATATTAAAGATCGCCTTAAAATTTTAAATATAAATAGGTTCTATAAATATTACCAATACAGTTTCGTTTCCCGATACTGAATGAACTGAAGGCAGTTGCATTTGCTGGTATAGTTTCAGGGTTCAGCCATCGCTCCGGTTTAAACTCATTGGCGTCTGCACCCCACACTGATTGCCGGTTGATACCGTACAGCATTAAAACACATATACCACCAGCTGGTAAAGTGTAGTTCTCTGAAACAGAAGGCAAGAAATAGTAAAAGCTTGTAAATAGGGTTATTTACAAATAAATGGGCTGGTTGAAATTCAGTCAAATAATAATTGAGATAGTGTTTCTTCCAGTTTTAAAGAGAAATTGGTTATTATGGATCTAATGTGTAATAATTATCCAAATAAATTCGCCCTAGGCCGTTATCATAATATAAAATTTTAAAGAATCCAGAAAAATGCTTTGTTTAATGATACATGCTACATCTAGAAGTGAGTATTCAGAAACTGATTATGCAATACATACTTAACTTAACATCTTGATCAATTTTTCTGCCAACAAACGGCGCTGGCGGGTGTAACCTCAACACCTCTCTCAAGACCGCTTCCACATACACCAGCTTTTCTAAATCGTTCTTGTTAACATCCCTATCTTCACCGTTAAATACTTCTTGCAATCTGTACAAAACATACTCGATGTCAAAATCTAAAGCCAAATAAAATAATGCTTTTTTTTAATAATTACACCCTTAACTACTAAAAACTACTGCTAAATACTCGCTTGGCTTTTGTACATATACACACATTAACTCACTGGTGGTTTCAATGGATATTTATGGATTTTTCGGATAGGTTTAAGTGTTACCGCACCTGCAGGCGTACGGTAGGCATACACTTAGTTATACCTAATGTTATCTTCTTCTTCTGATCTTTTTTGCGCATTGCTCGCCTTGCTGTGTGGCAATAAATGATATTTTCTTTCCTTCTTGTTACAAAGTTGTTTTTTGTAGCAGTAGCCAAACTGACTATACACAATATATCTTTGAATGAAAGATATTATAAATGACTATAATTAAGAACCCTAGAACAGAACCTTGCGAAATACCAAAAGTTATGTTAAACTATTAAGTATGAGTGTATGTGATAACTTATTCAAATTTTGAATATATTTAAGATCAAGTTACGTACTCTTTATAAATTCGTTCTTGTACATGACTGTGGCTTCCAACCATTAACAAAGTATACTCCAGGGCTATGGAAACTGTGTCGAATGAAGCTATTACAAATAAGTCCAGATGTTCCCTGATTTTTTTGTCGGTCATCCCCTCTGTATCAGCTAAGCTCAGCAATTGATCCAACACGGGTTTGAATTTGGCTGTAAACATATATTTAAGTGTTGTAATTAAACTTTTTTATTTGTTGTCTGGTTATTTTAAGTATAGACTTCTTTTAAAATAGAATAAAGGGTTGAAAAAGGGGAAGTATGTTTTAAAAATTACACGACAATTAACAAACGAGTAAGGAAATTCTGAGCACCGCTGCACAGGGAACAAAGACATCTCCAATCCCTAATTTCTTGAAGAAACCACAAATTTGAAGGAGCTTAATATTAGAGCAGCAACCTAATATCGGCAGTATCACTTCTTCAAGCGTGCTGGTCCAATTTGGTTGCCCAATATACCTGAGAAACTTGCATATTTATCTCCTGTACACACTACCTGGTGATATATCCTCTTGCATACTCGTGTTACACCTTAGTTCCAGTTTACGCTTTTGAATTATCTAAAAATAATATTTTCATTGAAATAAAATGTATTATTGAATATATCACTTGCAAAAAAACAAATGCTTCTTATGAATAAATCCAATACATTACCGGATTCAGTATGTTGTTCATCATTTTTATGATTTTGTCCTGCTTTTTCTTTAACGAACTGAGGTTAAAGAAGAATGGCAAATGTAACCACACTCTCACGCCTCTTTGGAAATATACCTCTAATAAGTCTTCAACTCCTTGAGCATATTCCGTATCTATGATACTTTGATCCTCCGGTTTTAAACCTAGCGATGTCCCTGTAGATGTAAATGAAAAAATACACATCATAATAATATAAGTACTTATCAAGATACTATCAGAAATATTTTTTGCGATGTTAATTGAATGCTGCGAATAGCAATTGGCATTTCTTTATTTTTACGACAAAACCCATTCTAAGTAATGATCATGGTGCAATGGAGAGGTTTTATAAACATTTAATCGAATTGTACAAAGCCAGACATAAGATGCATATAGCAGCTCACATTATTTTGTGCCTTGCAAATATTTAACATTCGCACTCGCCGTCGTGCGATAGTCGTTGAAGTCATGTACTTCGCGGAAAGGTCAAAAGTTTTGTAAACAAAATGTTGCCAGAAATTTTTTAACATCCTTTCTACTTCATCACGCCTAAAAATATTCTCGTGCGTGGTGCGTGGATCTTTTCACACATGATATATATTTTTTAAATACTTACGACTAACCGTCCTCAGTGCCAATTGGATTAAATCCCGTCTAGGACTAAACGGTCCTTTTCCTACTTTCGTTGAGAATTGAGACACTAGGTAACGAGACTGCTCGTTGAATACATCCAAAAATGTATACAACAATAATTGCTGATTAAAACTTGGGGTTAATAATTTTCTGTGTTTTCTCCATTCTGGGCCTGAAATTGAAATTCTTTTTTTTACCTATCGCTCATCAAGTATCGCTAGAATACAAAATGCTATGATTAGAGACGTCTGAACATGAAAGAATGCTTTAGGAGTTGCCTTGTTGTTCGCAAGTTCTTGCACCTTTAACCCGAGTATTCAAGGGTCTTGTAAACGATCAAGCATGCACGTAGATGCTTGACAAGTGCGTGAAATTTGACAAGCAGCTTAAACGTCTACAGGTACTTTTATGCCGTCGTCATTGCAAAAACAATTTGACACACTATTTGTCTTTTTTTAATATAAACGAATCTCGCACTAAGTGTTTCATTAAGGTGCATTACGTAACATACATTCAAATGACATGCACAAAGAACAGCCAGACCTAGAACTAGAATTTGTGGATTAACCAAATGCTTGTCCCATTTGGGCATCGAATCCACAGCACGTCGCGCAGTTGTAGTTAGCTTGGTGACTACTCGGCTATCCGTGCGGTTAGACACTGAATTTGATAAGAGGCACCTATACACCGACTATCCTAGAAATCCTGCACATGAAGTATAATAAATAATAAAAAAAAACAATGTATATTACCATTTGCAGTGAATAGTCCACTGCCTAACAAGTCCTTGAAAAAGTCGTATATATATGGCTTTGTTAAACATGTGTTTGCTACTGTCAAACTATCTTCGACATCTGATAAAACTGAAAAAAAAAACATATTACCTATATAAAGCATTTTTATTAGATTTTTTTTTACTTTCTATAGATAAGGTTTATCCTTGGAAAGCACGTTACGGCCCTAATTTCACTTATCAATCCATTATCTTGAATAGTCCTTGAGTCCATACAATTCTGACAACCGGACGAATTGAGAACCTCCTGTTGTTTTTAAGTCGATTAAAAATATTCAGCCAAGTCCGGTAAGCTAAAAGCTGAACTCTACATAGTTTTGGGAACTCGACTTTCAAATAAAGAATTAGAAAAGATATCTTATTTACTTTAATAGCTTTGCTTTTATAAAGAAGCCTAGCGACCCGCCCCGGCTTCGCACATGTGGATCAAAATCCGTTCGGTAGTGTTCGGTTTGGGACTTTGTTTTATAAAATGTATAGAAGAGAGTTTTATAAATTTTTGTTTAAACTTACCATATGCAGGATGTGGTCCCAGTTGAACTTGAATAACTCCACCTTTCTCCAAACAGAACTCCGCAGTTTTCATTACTAATTTATGAATATCTAAAATCAAATGACACAATGGTCAGTCAGTGAAGTATTATAAAATAATTGGTTACATATAAATGTTAACAAGTTTTATTAATAAACAACATAAAAAATCCCAAAGGCCCTGTTAAGAAACATTATTACCTATTCATTTTAGCGATGACATTCATTTATGGGGAATCTCATTCCAAATCACATTTAAACATGCAAGTTGCATATTGTATTTTTGTAAACCATTTATAAAACCCTTTAGATTGAATTTAAAATGAGCACCGTGAAAGAGGAAACCTTGAGCATCTCTTTTTTAACATTACTTGGAGAGGCTAGAAAGGCATTCAAATGAACTAGCCGCTGCCGCTGGTTTGACAATACGCAGAATAAAAAAAACTACTTGAACCTCCTTAGGAATTAGCAAGAAGTAGCAGGCGACCGAGTTATTATGAGGAAGGGATAGGTTTAAAATAGTGTATAGGTCTAATACGGTACTTACGTACGGCGTCTCCAAGTAACTGGTGTGTATGCCCGATGAAAGGCAGCACTCCAGGCAGCATCGGAGGAGTATTATATAACTTCGGTCGAAACAACCACCGCACGAACAACACCACGCACAGTACTACAATCAGAGCCAGAGAGATCATTGTGGATCGATTATGCTTAGCATGATGTCTTAGTTCTTATATATGTGAACTAACTTACCTACAATAAATTTACCAGATTTAAGTAACCAGAATTTATCGAAACCGGTTTATTTATTTGTGTAATTAGATGCAATTAAATGTTTATTTCCTCATTATCTCCGAAATTACTAGACAAAATAGCTTTAATAAGATTAGTTGCAAATATAATACTTGTGATGGTCAGCCAAGTGTGAATAAAATGTGACGAAGAATTGCTTGTTGGATTGTCAAGATGCTACATGGGCCGCGTGGTGATACAGAGTAGCAGTTACATCTTATCTCTACATTTTTTTAAAATTATAATACGAAGTCATTCGCCGCGTCTATCTGTCTGTCTGAACGCAACAAACTCAAAAACTCAAAAACCAATTATTCAAATCGGTTCAGTAGTTTCAGAGCCTATTCAATGCAAACAAACAAACAATCCAATCTTTCTTCTTTATAATAAATTAGTATAGATATATGTATATATATATATATATATATATTAAAAATAAAAATAAAATATATATAAAACATATACATGCACATCTGTCTATTCTTTCGTACATGTTATAGATGCGCGGGACTTTGTAAACACAATAACAAAAAAAGTGTCGTTACAACTTTTGGTCATAATTTCCGTCTAGCCCCCTTTCGCAACGCGCCATAAGGAACTTCGTTCCAAAAATACCTAAAATATTCATTACATCACGTGCACTACGAAAACTATTGATGATAGAATAAAATAATGTACTACGACTATGCAGAACACATCATTATTCACAAAAAGTGTCGCGACAGCATATGTCTAACTATTAAAGTTATACCAAAATAAGTGTTTTTATATTAAAAAAAAATAATTGAAATTTAGAAAAGGTTCTTTATTTGTATCTTGGTATTAATCCTTATAAAAATAAATTACTCCATATTCAAGACAGCTTTAATCTATACTAATATTATCAAGCTACAGAGTTTGTTTGTTTGTTTGTTTCAACGCGCTAATCTCAGGAACTACTGGTTCGAATTGTAAAATTCTTTTTGTATTGGATAAAACATCACGCTACGACCAATAGGAGCGGAGCATAAGTGAAAAATGTTGCAATAATGAAAAACCGTTGAAACTAAAACACGCGAACAAAGTCGCGGGGGACAGCTAGTACTATATACAATACTAGTTTGTATTTTTTCATTAGCCAGCAAGATACTGTATGACTGCGTTTGTAGAAGATAGAGAAAAGAAGGATAAAGAGATTTGTTTAAGTGTTTGTTTTGTGCGCCGTAGAAAGTACAGAGGGGCGCCGCGAGTCGATCCTCTAATTTTTGGACACCACAAATATTGGCGGGTAAAGGAACCGTTTCGGGTATGTGATAAATACTTTTGAAATTTTGAACATAATTCAGACCGACCGCAAAAACAACTTTGTAATGCCATACATTTGCGATATATTTATATGAAAAACCAAGTTACTAATGTCGCTGCTCAAAAGTTGTACCTATATGTAATTTCGATTTGTTCAGCGCGGTGTCAGAAAATGACAATTCGCGAGTGTCGATTTGGTGGAGTTTTGGTTATCGATCTAAACTGAATATCAAAATTTAACTTAAAAAGCATTAAAAATTTTCATTCCGTTTGCAACATCGTATCTATGTGAAGCCGGGTTTTCAGCTGTAGCTGTGATAAAGAACAAATATCGCTCAAAGATCAATGTTGAGCAAGGAATGAGAGTAGCAGTGTCAAGTCTTATTCCCCGCTATGAAAAATTGTGCGGAGATCACCAAGCTTACTCTTCACATTGATTTGCCTGAGTAAATATCGTATTTAATATTTGTTTTTGCTTAAGTCTTTCTTGTTGCTTTCCGTTCAAATTCTTTTATAATAAAAAATTCAACTTTATATTGTGGTGTTAATGTGGTGTTTTAATTTTCGTTACGATCAACCTAACTTAACTACTATTATTGTAGGTACTTATTTCTTTCGATTATTTTCCTCAAATAGTTAACTAGGATAGGGCGCCGTGAAAAAATATTAAACTTGTAACTGCGCCGCGGGTTACAAAAGATTGGGAACCACTGGTCTAGACCCTGAGAAAGGGCATAGGCTAGTTTTTCTCGCGATAACCAACATTCACGCGGCTTCCGGCAAACAGCTATTTCGACATAAAATTGGTGGTGAAGTTACATTAATTCGCATAAAGCGGAAAATCGGACAGGTCTTGAAGGACAAAATTGTCAACAAAATGTGAGAAGTTCCCAACATTCCGAAATTTGCTACAAAATAATTCAAGAAAAAAAATCTACAATAGGTACTGGTATTATGGATTTATTTACCAAATTTTATTCGCTATTACAGTCCACGTTTGCCATTAATTCTTACTAATTACTCACACAGTGACAAAGGAGGTCCGGTCGAGTATGTAGTAGAGTACCCTTAGGAGTTACCCGAATCACCTTCTTCTCTTTTAAATAGTTTGTAGTTCGAGTAAAGCCTTTCTTTCAGTTTTTGAAATTTTTTGAAAAACGTATTAGAACATTTTTAAGTAATTGCAAAATCTACAACTTTTTTTACATTTTTGTACAATAAGAAGTATCGTAAAAATGAAAACGAAAAATTGCAACATTTTTAAAACAATTATCAGAAAAGACAAACAAACAATGTGGGATAATCTTATTTCCTTAACTTGCAACACTAGTTATTTGGGTAAGTTAAAACTGAAAAAAACGGTGTTTATCACTAAAATGTTTATAATTATTAAATGTACGTATTAAACATTGTTTTAATTTTTTAATTAATAATGTTTATGCATGTATATTATAATATTATACATTATTACTGCAACTTTAATCAATTCTATTCAGTAATTTTATTATTTAAAATTTATTAATTGTTGTGGTTATTGGGTAAAATTATATTTGTGATACAAAATACATATTATTAGTATACAAATCTTCATATCTATAATGGAAAAAGAATATACAATTAACTATCATGAATATTAATTTATAAATTGCTTGACTTACCATAAACCTTATGAGAGAACTAGTTTAATTGAACAATTCCGCCATTATTTAAGGTGTAATGGTATAATTTTCTTTCTTTATCCCAAAAGTCTGAAATTTTATACATATCTATTAACTAACTTAAGGTAAGGTTGTACCTATTATATATGTACAGCGTGTTACCGAAAGGGTATATTTATCCAAAAGGGGATAAGAGTACATCTGGTATAGAGTCAGTTTACAAATTTTTAGATAAAAATTGTTTAGTTAAAAAAAAATTGTTAAATAATACATTTTTTGCATAAACAATTAGTGTGGAATAAATAATTGATGCGAAAAATTGGATATCAATAATAATAGTTAAATATAACTGACTAATTTTTAGCAAAAATGTTGAAAAATGACTCTATACCAGATATACTCTTCATCCCTTTTGGATGTATATACCCTTTCGGTAACATCCTGTATATTTATACAGTAGTCGCTTTGAAACTTCTTGATCGCTTTGTAGTTGATAAGTGTGCAATATCGTAAAACAGGTAAAGTAGACAGTTATTCGCATTTATAATAGTATTGATGTAAATATTTAATTAAAGTACTTTGTTAAGTAATTCGTACGTAACTTTGACAAGAGTGCTGTGCTTATCCCGCGCAGCGATGGACCGTCGAACTTCAGAGTGATATAGATGTTTAGCGACTGCGAAATTCGAAAAACAACATAGCCTATGGTACTCAGGGACCATGTAGCATTCTAATAGAGACAGAATTTTCAAAATCGGTCCACTAGTTTTCACTACGTTCCTTATAGTTTGGTATTTGGATACTTTTAAAGTAAAGTTAAATATACAAGCTTTTCTAATTCAATTATAAAAAGGTCAACAAGACTTTTATTTTAAGTAGGTTAAAAAAATATAGGTTAAATATTCTTACCTGAAAGAGTTCTTAACAAATTAGTATGCCCTAAGATTAGTTGACCTCCAGGGTAAATTGGTGGGGCAACCCCACGTGGTGACAACCACCACACACCAATTAACACACAACATAATACTAAAGATACAACCAAAATCATTGTAACTTATTTCTTTACTAGCTGTGCCCGCGACGTCGGTCGTTCGCGTTGATGTCGGTCGTCTGTGGCACTTTATCATGAGTGTAATGAGCGAATGCGTATAGAGGGCAACACTAACTACCTACTCACTGCCACTACTGCCAGCACGTTTTCCGGAAGGCACAAATAAATTTGAATTCAGCGTTTATGTAATTGAAACGTTTACTAATGTGACTTTCCCCAATTAAAAAGCATCTTTATTCGCTATGATGATATGAATGTTTTTAATTTTACCTACCAAACCTGGGTTGTCACCACATGTATGTCCACACTAACTCTTTAAGTATAAACTACATAGATCGGTTCTTCACTAAACAGCCTTGACAATCTTCAAGTACAATCTTCAAGTACATATTATATAAAAATTGGTGAATAAAAAACGTTTAAACGATAAAATATCACGAAGTTATAATATGTGTCGAAAGGAAATAAGAACTGCTATTAATGCTTTTTTAACCTTATATTTAAAATTTTCATAAAAGTAAGATCTATACAGTTACCACCGTCCACCTCTCTTTTTGTTCCTCCTGCCCTCATCCCATTTATTTAGGGTCGACGGAAAAACTATTGTTTATTAAAACATTTATGACAAAAACGTTGTTTCGTTTATATTATTCGATCATAGATGGCGTTGTTGTAAACGTTAAGAAAATACTTTTTTTTAAGACGTAATATTACAAAACATATATTTATTATATACTACATAAATTTCATCAAATTATAACTATTAAGTCTTACTTTTTACCGACCTACATTCGTTTATAAGTATAAGTATCCTAGAATTAATTTCGGTCCGTATAATCATCGCGTAACTTTAAAATGCTTAGTTCTTTGGATTTATTCAACCGATTGCGATGAAACAAGGACTAAATTGTAACGTCGAATTACACACGATTTTTGTGTATCAAAGGTTTATCAAATTATGTTGTGCTTTTGACTGGATGGCTGCACAACCAAACAGATAAAAATCCAAAAATGTTATAAATGTGTTCTACTAATATTATGTACTCTTTATACCCTACAACTTTTTGTGAAAATAACTTAAATGAACAGAATCGTCTCGTCTAATTTATTATATGTATAGATTTCTGTTCAAATAATTGTAATAAATCTGAAATGTGTATTTATATAAAATACTCACAATTTAGGTATTATACAATTTTTAAAGTCATTTGTTTTAATTACTACGGCGTAAGGAGTGGTAGCAACGAATTACGATAATCAACCTTAAGTAACTGTAATAAGGTCTTTTATATGTCAGTGTTACATCTGATGTGCGGTTGAACGTCATAGTCAAATAAAACGAATCTATTTTGGTTAAACAATGACAATTAATTTTATTATAATATTTTTTAATTAATTTTGATTATAATTAAAAAAAAAATCTATACAATTCTATTCACTGGATGCTTAAGCATGTATTATAATGAGCTCCATAATTGCAAACAATATTCCGGTTCCTAGACCGTGAAAAATTTGAAAATCACGGATACTTGCTTGCTTAAAATAAACAAGCTGATAACCGCGGCCTCGCACGCGCATGCGCGTGCAATGCGCGAAATCAATGTATCGTCGCGTGAAAAAATACGTGTCTATTATTTTTTATTATACAACGTGTCGTTTTGTCAAATTTCAATTAATTAATAACAAATTTTGTTGACCTTCCGGAAACCAGAGATTGGTTCTTTTATGTCTTTATGTCATTCCTTAGAGTTATAGTAATATAATGTCCTGATACAGGCTTTGACATAACTTTCCACTCCGACTCCATATCGCTAATATCACTCGTTACGTGGAATCGTTGTAACAGTAGCGCTAGAGCAGTTTTTAATAAAATGAAGCTGTACTGAACACCTGAAAAATAATATAATAATAATAAATAATTTCAATTATAACTTAAATTATAACTGTCATCCTTACTTTTTTGTTTGTTTAATTTTAAGATATTTACATGGAGATAATTTAAAAACATGAAAGACTACATTATGGTGGAGAAACACATAGTACATTTACAAACATTAATACGAACAACATTACTCCTTTTTAGAGATCCGTACCCAAAGACTGCCAATGGGACCCCATTACTATTACCATACCATTACATTACGTCTGTCAGCTGGCTGTAACCTATGAACCGCTGTGTTTTTAACTGTCTACCTATATGTAATAGGTAGACGGTTAAAATTTTTTACGGAATGTGTATTTCTGATGCCGCTAAAACAACAAATAATAATAACTAGCTGTGTCTGCGTATTTTCTCCCGTCGACCTAGTAACTACCATTTTCAGTCAACATTTTTTGCCTTAGTGGGAAATGTTTATATGAACTAGATAAGTGATATTCCAACTATCGTTAACGCTGATCAAATCGCCAAGTATGAAAGTGATAAGTCGAGGTCACATGACGTGTTAAAGTTTGAAACTTTTACTAGCAAGCTCAAAATAATTGACTTGAAAAACTGATTGTATTAACCGTATGTAACCTGTATGTTAACTTCTAAGTATTTATAATTAACAATCTCAACGAATATATTAAAGATCGCCTTAAAATTCTGTGTATAATAGGTACTATAAATATTACCAATACAGTTGCGTTTCCCGATACTGAATGAACTGAAGGCAGTTGCATTTGCTGGTATAGTTTCAGGGTTCAGCCATCGCTCCGGTTTAAACTCATTGGCGTCTGCACCCCACACTGATTGCCGGTTGATACCGTACAGCCCTAAGAAGCATGTACTACCAGCTGGTAAAGTGTAGTTCTCTAAAACAGAAGGCAAGAAATAGTAAAAGCTTGTTAATAGGGTTATTTAGAAATAAATGGGCTGGTTGAAATTCAGTCAAATTATAATTGAGATAGTGTTTCTTCCAGTTTTCAAGAGAAATTGGGTATTATGTATCTAATGTGTAATAATTATCCAAATAAATTCGCCCTAGGCCTTTATCATAATATCAAATTTAAAACAATCCAGGGAAATGCCTCGTTTAATGATACATGCTACATCTAGAAGTGAGTATTCAGAAATTGATTATGCAATACATACTTAACTTAACATCTTGATCAATCTTTCTGCCAACAAACGGCGCTGGCGGGTGTAACCTCAACACCTCTCTCAAGACCGCTTCCACATACACCAGCTTTGCTAGATCGTATTTGTTAACATCCCTATCTTCGCCTTTAAATACTTCTTGTAATCTGTACAAAACATACTCGATGTCAAAATCTAAAGCCAAAATCAAATAATGCTTCTTTTTAATAATTACTCCCTAAACTACTAAAAACTACTGCTAAATACTCGCTTGGCTTTCGTACATATACACACATTTACACTGGTGGTTTCAATGGATATTTATGAATTTTTCGGATAGGTTTAAGTGGTACCGCACCTGCAGGCGAACGGTAGGCGTACACACATTATACCTAATGTTATCTTCTTGTTCTGATCTTTGCGCATTGCTCGCCTTGCCGTGTGGCAATAAATGATATTTTCTTTCCTTCTTGTTACAAAGTTGTTTTTTGTAGCAGTAGCCAAACTGACTATACACAATATACCTTTGAATGAAAGATATTATAAATGACTATAATTCAGAACCCTAGAACAGAACCTTGCAAAATACCAAAAGTTATGTTAAACTATTAAGTATGCGTGTATGTGATAACTTATTCAAATTTTGAATATATTTAAGATCAAGTTACGTACTCTTTATAAATTCGTTGTTGTACATGACTGTGGCTTCCAACCATTAACAAAGTATACTCCAGGGCTGTGGAAACTGTGTCGAATGAAGCTATCACAAATGTGTCCAGATGTTCCCTGATGTTTTTGTCGGTCATCCCTTCTGTATCAGCTAAGCTCAGCAATTGATCCAACACGGGTTTGAATTTGGCTGTAAATATATATTTAAGTGCTGTAATTAAACTTTTTTATTTTTTGTCTGGTTATTTTAAGTATAGAATTTTTTCATAAATAGAATGAAGGGTTGAAATAGGGGAAGAAAGTTTTTAAAATTAGACGATAATTAACAAACGAGTAAGGAAATTCTGAGCACCGCTGCACAGCGAACAAAGACATCTCCAATCCCAAATTTCTTGGAGAATCCACAAATTTGAAGGAGCTTAATATTAGAGCAGCAACCTAATATTGGCAGTATCACTTCTTTAAGCGTGCTGGTCCAATTTGGTTGCCCAATATACCTGACAAACTTGCATATTTATCTCCTGTGCACACTACCTGGTGATATATCCTCTTGCATACTCGTGTTACACTTCAGTTCCAATTTACGCTTTTGAATTATCTAAAAATATTTTTTTTATTGAAATAAAATGTATTATTGAATATATCACTTGCAAAAAGCAAATGCTTCTTATGAATAAATCAATACATTACCGGATTCAGTATGTTGTTCATCATTTTTATAATTTTGTCCTGCTTTTTCTTTAACGAACTGAGGTTAAACAAGAATGACAAATGTAACCACACTCTCACGCCTCTTTGGATGTATACCTCAAATAAGTCTTCAACTCTTTGAGCATATTCCGTATCTATGATAGTTTGATCCTCCGGTTTTAAACCTAGCGATGTCCCTGTGGATGTAAATGAAAAAATACACATCATAATAATATAAGTACTTATCGAGATACTATCAGAAATATTTCTTGTAATGTTTATTGAATGCTGCGAATAGCGATTGGCATTTTTTTATTTTTACGACGAAACCCATTCTTAGTAATGATCATGGTGCAATGGAGAGGTTTTCAACACGCTTTTATTAGGTCGACCTGTATGTAACTATGCAATGGAATCTTAGGTAACTACTTTAACCATCTTCCAAGGATCGTAGCGTCATCAAAATTGTTAGCTGTATGTAGTTCCGATAAAAATATGGTAACTGATCTGATGATGGAACCGGAAGATATGAACTGGAACTTTATGAAGAAACATCGTAGCATAGCTGTGTTTGGACTTGTTAGAAAGGTCTTGTTATGAACTTTGACCACAATTAAGTTTCAAGGTCTGATAATGAAGCCGGAAGATATGAACTGGAACTTCATGATGGAATATCGTATCATAGCCGTGTTTGGACTTGTGAGAAAGGTCACGTAATGGACTTTGAACACGATTAAGTTTCAAGATTATAGCACACCTATTATATTTTGACTAGTAAATATTGAGTGTCGGTTCGGTGAAAAGGCGCATGCTCCCAGTGATTTTAAGTTGGGCATCTACCGTGCACAAGATGCAAGGCTGTACCGTAGACCACACAGTGGTGTACTTAGGGTCCGTACTTTTGCGGCTGGACAGGCTTATGTGGCCCTTAGTAAAGTAAAATCACTTAGTGGTCTTCAGATTGAAGAGCTAGATTGTTCTAATCTGACAGGTAAAACACCATACATTACAGACGCACTGGCGGAGATGGAGAGGATGCGGGCTCATTCGCCTACATTAAATAAATGTATAAATGTTAAAAATATTTCGTTATCAAAGACTATAAAAGTTTTAAATAAATAAATAGTTTAAAAAACAATAGAAATCACGCTTTTATAAAAGCACGTATAAATCAAAAATTTATTATGGATCGTTCAAGTTGTCTCTATTTCTGGGCTGAAGTGTAACCTATGTGCTTTTAATTATAATATTTGATTGTAAAAGCGTGGGGCGCTGGAACAGGAAAGACTTTTTGTATGCTCAGAAATTAAGTTAAGCGATGTTAGCAATTAAGTACATAAGAGTAATGCGTCAACAGTGGTAAAATGTAGAGTTCTTGTTTGTGGACGAGATATCTTTGGTTCCCTTTGGTAAACCTTTGGCGGCATAAACGTTATGCTCTTGTGCGACCTCATGCAGCTTTCGCCACGAAGTTAGTATTAGTATTTGTGTACAAGAAAGTCTTTCCTGTTCCAGCGGCCCACGCTTTTACAATCAAATATTATTGTTAAAAGCACATAGGTTACACTTCAGCCCAGAAATAGAGACAACTTGAACGATCCATAATTAATTTTTGGTTTTTACGTGCATTTATAAAAGCGTGATTTCTATTGTTTTTTAAATTATTTATTTATATAAACATTTAATCGAATTGTACAAAGCCAGACATAAAATGCATATAGCAGCTTACATTATTTTGTGCCTTGCAAATATTTAACCTTCGCACGTCGCCGTCGTGCGATAGTCGTTGACGTCATGTACTCCGAGAAATAGTGAAAAGTTTTGTAAACAAAATGTTGCCAGAATTTGTTTTACATCCTTTCGAAAATCCTAAAAATATTTTCGTTCGTGGTGCGTGGATCTTTTCACACATGATATATATTTTTTAAATACTTACGACTAACGGTCCTCAGTGCCAATTGGATTAAATCCCGTCGCGGACTAAACGGTCCTTTTCCTACTTTCGTTAAGAATTGAGACACAAGGTAACGAGACTGCTCGTTGAATACATCCAAAAATGTATACAACAATAATTGCTGATTAAAACTTGGGGTTAATAATTTTCTGTGTTTTTTCCATGCTGGGCCTGAAATGGAAAGTCTTTTTTTATACTTATCGCTCATCAAGTGTCGCTAGAATACAAAATGCTATGATTAGAGACGTCTGAACATGAAGAATGCTCTAGGAGTTGCCTTGTTGTTCGCAAGTTCGTGCACCTTTAACCCGAGGATTCAAGGGTATTGTAAACGATCAAGCATGCACGTAGATGCTTGACAAGTGTGTGAAGTTTGACGAGCAGCTTAAACGTCTTCAGGGACCTTTATGCCGTCGTCATTGCAAAAACAATTTTGTGATTGTCTCACGGTAATTATCGTACGTTTAATATATGTTTATTATTATAGAAATTAAGCTAAAAAAATCTTACATCTAATGATTAACCAACAGATAATATGACACATTATTTGTTTTTTTCTTAATATAAACGAATCTCGCACTAAGGGTTACATTAATGTTAACATACATTCAAATGACATGCACAAAGAACACCCAGACCTAGAACTAGAATTTGTGGATTAACCAAATGCTTGTCCCATTTGGGCATCGAATCCATAGCACGTCGCGCAGTTGTAGTTAGCTTGGTGACTACTCGGCTATCCGTGCGGTTAAACACTGGATTTGATAAGAGGCCTATAGACCGACTATCGTAGAAATCCTGCTGTAACGTTTTAGGTTTGCCAGAGGATGGTAATAGGATGGTGTGTAGTAAAGTAAAACACTAAATGGTTGTACAGAACAATATTTATATATTTCCCTTAAAAATAACACACAAAACAGGAAAGTGCAACGCTAGCTCAGCGCGTGGGTTGCTGAGGTTCTCAGAAAATAAATATATAGTTATAGTTTTTGCCTATCTTGATAAGGAGACCACACCACAGAAATAGGTTCTTATTGCCGGAAAATAATAAATAGGATAGGAGCACGGGTACCTGTTGTTCAGCGCACTGGGGCGCGGCTACCAACTATCGGAAGTACGGAAATATGAATGAATTAATGAATGAATGTGGACAACATCACATACATTGCTCTGAACCCAAAGTAAGTAGCTAACGCACTTGTGTTATGGAATTCAGAGACAACGAAGGTACCACAAACACCCAGACCCGAGACAAATGTATTTTAATGTACCGAAAATCTTTGCTTGAAATACCGATATCTCGATATCTCTATCGCTATCGCTATCACGATCGCTATCGTTATCGGTATCGCTCTCCCTTGACACCTGTAAAGGGAATGCAAGCACGTGGTGACCTACTCTAACCTTGACAAAAAGGCTGCACTGAAATAAAATGTTTTAACTCACCAGTCAAGACACCCAACCCAAACAAATCAGTGGGCCATGCCACGATGAAATCAAAAGACGAGGTTGAATGACCTCTTCAAAAAATCTGTAACAATTTTATAACAGAACGACATCACGATTTTTGTCGAGTATAGTATTTTAACGTAAATCTTGCAACCAAAAGAATAATAACACTCACCCGTGCCAGATAAGGACTGTCACCAAAATATGAGCCACTTTAGGGCTCGAAGACCAAAAATATCAACTTAAAGAATTGCTCTAAAACTTTTCGCATGTCTCCACGAGCACCAGAATCCGGAAATGACAATGACCTTTTGTACCCCATCAGTATTCTCACACCTTTTACCAAATAACGAACTTATCAAATTGACAGACCAAAAAAATATACTTTTTATACTTAAGTTTAATTTAATTTAACTTTATTAAGGTAAATATTTATATGAATTATTACAATTTATTTATTTTAAGCCTTATTAGAATATATTTAGCAAATTACCAAATGAAGTAAAATACTGAACCCACGAAACATATACCTACTAGCAACATCTAGCGACAATTTGTCGAGCAACTATCGAACCGTATTCCTGACCTTATAACTCTTTGAATTGCCAAATAGATGACGCTGACCGTCTTTCTGTATCAATTAAAACGTACTATGATCGAAAAACCCTGTTACACTACGCATGAAGTGATAATTCGTTAAAAAAAAATCAATGTATATTACCATTTACAGTGAATAGTCCACTGCCAAACAATTCCTTGAAGAAGTCGTATATATATGGCTTTGTTAAACATGTGTTTGCTACTGTCAAACTATCTTCGACATCTGATAAAACTGAAAAAAAAACATATTACATATTATATATTTATTATTATTTTTTTTAGTTTTTTTTTTTTACTTTCTATAGATAAGGTTTATCCTTGAAAAGCACGTTACGGCCCTAATTTCACTTACCAATCCATTATCTTGAATAGTCCTTGAGTCCATACAATTCTGACAACCGGACGAATTGAGAACCTCCTGTTGTTTTTAAGTCGATTAAAAATATTTAGCCAAGTCCGGTAAGCTAAAAGCTGAACTCTACATAGTTTCGGGAACTCGACTTCCAAATAAAGAATTAGAAAAGATATATATTATTTACTTTAATAGCTTTGCTTTTATAAAGAAGCCTAGCGACCCGCCCCGGCTTCGCACATGTGGATCAAAATCCGTTCGGTAGTGTTCGGTTTGGGACTTAGTTTTATAAAATGTATAGAAGAGAGTTTCATAATTTTTTGTTTAAACTTACCATATGCAGGATGTGGTCCCATTTGTATTTGAATAACTCCACCTTTCTCCAAACTATACGCTACAATTTTCTGCACTAACTTTTCAAGATCTAAAATCAAATAACACAATGGTTAATCACTGCGAAGTATTATTAAATAATTGAGTACGTATAAATGTAAACCAGTTTTAATAGTAAAAAACATAAATAGAACCCGGCCTGGGACGGCCCTGCTAAGAAACATTATTACCTATTCAATTTACTGCTACGAGATTACAAAAAAAAAATTGTTAATCATTTATAAAACCCTTTATTTTGAATTAAAAATGAGCACCGTGAAAGAGGAAACCTTGAGCATGTCTTGTTTAAACATTACTTGGAGAGGCTAGACAGGCATCCAAATGAACTAGCCGCTGCCGCTGGTTTATCAATACGCAGTTATAAAAAACCTTTTCAAAAAAACACATTGTAAACTAGTCGGGCGATCCCGAGAATATACGTGAGTAAACCGTTTTGTTTTAAATAATTAAAAACACATTGTGTTGAAAATTAAAAATAAAAAAATAAACGACAAGCGCCGGGAAAAATAAAAAAAAACTGTTTGAATGTCTTTAGGAATTGGCAAGAAGTAGCAGGAGACCGAGTTATTATGAGGAAGGGATAGGTTTAAAATAGTGTTTAGGTCTAATACGGTACTTACGTACGGCGTCTCCAAGGAACTGGTGTGCATGCCCGATGAAAGGCAGCACTCCAGGCAGCATCGGAGGAGTATTATATAACTTCGGTCGAAACAACCACCGCACGAACAACACCACGCACAGTATTACAATCAGAGTCAGAGAGATCATTGTGGAACGATTATGCTTAGCATGAAGTCTTAGTTCTTATATATGTGAACTAACATACCTACACAGTAAATTAACCGGATTTAGGTAACCAGCATTTATCGAAACCGGTTTATTTATTTGTGTAATTAGTGCAATTAAATGTTTATTTCCTCATTGTCTCCGAAATTTCTAGACAAAATAGCTTTAATAAGATTAGTTGCAAGTATATTACTTGTGATGATCAGCCAAGTGTGAATAAACTGTGATAAAAAATTGCTTGTTGGATTATCAAGATGCTACATGGGCCGCGTGGTGATACAGAGTAGCAGTTACATTTTATCTCTACATTTTTTTTAAGCTATTGCATAGCTTCTATCGCGGGCCTTGAGCGTGGGGACCGAATCCAGAAATTCCGTAACGAAAAAAACCTAACACTCCGACCGGCACAGCGGTGCGGCGTTGACAGCCGTGCATCGTCTAACGTCGTGTCAGTTCGGCAGACTTCGGCACGGTGTTTGTGTGCGTGCGAATAGACGTATGCGTGTAGACCGTACGAAACTCGCACGGATCGAGACGATCTGCTCTAAACTCAAACTTACGTTTCTTATTTCAGTTACCATAAACCTATAGTTTCAATGATAACAATTCCTGAATAACATACATGTATTGTAAGATAATAAAAATATTTTAAACAATATTAACTTCAAATTTATTCAATAAAAGAAAAAAAATATGTTTTCTTATCGGTCCCCACGCTTAATAAGTGTAACTTGAATTAATATCAAAGAAAAAAAAAATATTGCATAATATTATAATTGCATAAGTTGACAAAAATGCCATGCAATAGCTTTACCGCGGCAGTCCCCGAGTGCCACACGTATTTTTAATTATAATACGATGTCATCCGCCGCGTCTGTCTGCCTGTCTGAACGCAACAAACTCAAAAACTGCCTAACGCATTTTCTTTTGTAGCGGCAAGAGAATTCTTAGAAGATGTGTGTATTCCACTTATTCTATAAAATGAGTAAAGCCACTTATCAGAATTTATTGCAAATCGTAGCATTACTCAAACTGGAACGAAACACCAATGTATTAGCCCAAATGAAAGGATATTCACTCGATCGACGCGCTGGCGTATGACATGCTGTATCGCAGGCGTCATAAAGCCTGCACACAGAAACGCGAGCGCGACGTTGCAGCTCCGTGGGCAGAGTTTCATAGTTTTGTATGGAAGCTGCAAGCAAGCGTACACCAAGCGTATAATGACGCATACGCATCTATAACGCTTTGCTTCCGTCGACATTAGGACTATTCAAATTCAAATTCAAATCATTTATTTGTGATCTATGTAATCACATTTTATCTATACGAATAATTATTATAAAGAAGAAAGATTTGATTGTTTGTTTGTTTGCATTGAATAGGCTCTGAAACTATTGAACCGATTTGAATAATTCTTTTACTGTTGGGAAGCTACACTGTCCCAGGGTGAAATAAGCTATATTACAAAAGTTTAATAAAATTAGGAATCCTTACTAAAACTCCAATAAAGTCACCCAAGGTGTAAAAAAAACTTGAGAGGTGTCAAGGGACACCCGGATGGAACGAAGTTCCTTTCGAATTGAAATAAAAAAAATGGCAAAAAAAATGTACATATAGGTACATACACACACACAAATATATATAATATCGATGGCCCCACAGAATAAACGTGCAAGAGCTCTTACACAAATTTTTTTTTGTTGCATTTTTCGTTTCTTTGACCTATGCAGCACCTTCTAAATTTTTTTTATAAATTTTTGACTCAAAATACGCCTATTATTTCATTTGATTCCTTTATTCTAGGGAAAAATCATGGAATTTTATCACAAGTATAAAAGTATATGCTATTGTTAAACGCTTTTTAGGTCCTCGAGTTCACACGAATAAACGTGTTAAAACGAGAAAACTTTTGAGAAGACTTGTGCACTTCTTCGACTTTGTATAATAGCAGCTTACACGTTTATTCGTGTAATAAAGCATACATTTTTTATTCTTAATGTGTCATAATTGTGGAATGAAAGTTTTAAAATATTTTTTATTAATAATTAAAGTATTGCATTGCCTCCTACACGCCCAATCAAATGTATAGTTTGATAGAGAATGCCAAAGTTACTGGACATAAATACCAAGTTAAACAAATGACACAGAATAATTTTATAGATTTCAAAGAGCTGATAAAAGGGAAGAATTGGTTTAAAGACATTCTTCTTCTTCTTAAAGTGCCTCTCCACTACTGGAGGTTGGCCGTCAGCTCAGCAAACTTCTTCCTGTCCTGCGCCAAGCGAAAAAGTTCTTCTACGCTGGCGATTTCTGTCCATTCGCGGATGTTGCGTAGCCAAGACTTCTTTCTCCGTCCAGCGCGTCTTTTCCCTTGAATTTTGCCCATCATTATCAACTGAAGGAGTTGATACCGGTCGTGTCGCAAGACGTGGCCCAGATATGCAACTTTCCTTTTTTTGACGGTCTGCAACAATTGCCAGTCTTTCCCGACGCGTTGGAGGACTCTCACATTGGAAACTTTCTGTGTCCAGCTATATACAATACAATACGTAGCATTCTTCGATAACACCACATTTCGAAGGCTTCGAGAAATCTTTGAGTGCTATCTTTTAGAGTCCAAGCTACACAACCATACAAGACCACAGGCTAGACGTAGCAATGTAGCATTCTCACTCTGAGCTTTATGGATAATTTACGGCTACAGAAAACATTCTCTATCCGTTTGAGGGTTGCTCGAGCAATTTCAATCCGGGTCCGAATTTCTTGTTCGCAGTTCCATTCTTCATTTACCCAAGCACCCAGATATTTGTATTTAAAGACATAAAACAATAATAAACGGTATAACGGCGACGCCATAACGGCGATAAAATTTACTGGAGTAAAATAAAAGAAGTAAACTTCTCTCACGAGCATCTTGATTCAGTTTATTTCAGGTATAGTTTTGAAGACGAATTACGGGAGATGCAAATCATAGTAAGATCTAATTCAAAAAAGCGGCGAGGAGTACCTACTGAAGATCCTGAAAACTTAAGACTTGTATATACCTCTTCCTTTACATAAGGATTTGATAAGTTTGTGTCATTCAGGAGCCATACTAGACCATTACCAAACTTTTTATAGAAACTTAGTTCCTTTAGACAATTCGATCTCTGTCACCAATGATATTTTTTTATAGGGACTAGCCCACCACATATACCCATCATTGCAACTCCTGTAAGCCAGGATCTACAATGATAACCAATGAATACCACCGAAACAGTTAAGCTCGGTGTGTCCTAGGGAAACGATTGACTGTCATGGAACCCGCAACGAAATTAATCAGAAGTAGTAAATACCTCCTATAGTCCTATAGTCGGAAAAAATAGTTTCCACTTCCCTCCATTGCAAGCGGGAGACAAAAAGAAAAGATAGGCCATAGGCAAAGAAAAGATAAGACAACTGAGTTAGGCCCAGTTGCCAAGCACCACGGATAACATTTTAACATGAATGGATCCTAAAATTCATTTAGGAGCTGTTATTTTGATTCCAATAATAGGTATGGCAAAAACGTATGAAATCACAGAAATTTGCTCTGGTAGCAACAGGGTCCTCAGACCAATGATAGTGACGAGGAAGATTAAGTATTTTAGATTACGATATGATTCGGTTTTTTTTTTTATCAGTTGAAGCTAATAGGTAGCTATTTCCTAATGATGAAAGAGATTTAAGTTGTTTAAAATGTGATTATTATTTAGTGTTTATACAAGTAGATAGTTACTTGATTATATTCTTATTTTATTAAACCTTTTTCGTTTAATTTCACCCTTTCACATAATTAATGAAATTTACATTATTACACCATGCAATAACAAAAGTACATTACATAAATGAGAATCGATCTTATGAACATTGATATAAATGCATTTTATCTTTACAATAATCAAACAATACAGTAAGTTACTGTAAACAACCGTGCTTATGCTTGTAACTAGGTATTAAAAAAACTTGATTACCGTCGAATAATAGTGTAATACAATATTATTAGTTTTGTTTGTTGACACTTTACACGAATAACCGTGTAATGAAAGTTTACTGTTATCTAGTCATAGAAATTCACAAGAATAAAAATATAATATGGTTTTTTATAAATTGTCGGAAAACCGATTAAATTAAAAAAAATAAAAATATCTAATGTAATAATATATTTTTTTATCTTTAATTTGATATAATTTGTTTAAACCTATATACTACCAAACAACAGTTATTCAAATTAAATCGTTTTTATTTTTTCCTGAAAAGTTGTGGTTTTTGACTTACACGTTTATTCTGTGGGGCCATCGATATATATGTGTATATATATAATAAAAATAAAAACAAAATATAATTATATATAACATATGCACTCTGTCAATTCTTTCGTACACGTCATAGATGCGCGGGACTTTGTAACACAATAACAAAAAAAGTGTCGTTACAACTATTGGTCATAATTTCCGTCTAGCCCCCTTTCGCAACGCGCCATAAGGAACTTCGTTCCAAAAATACCTAAAATATTCATTACATCACGTGCACTACGAAAACTATTGATGATAGAATAAAATAATGTACTACGACTATGCAGAACACATCATTATTCACAAATAGTGTCGCGACAGCATATGTCTAACTATTATAGTTATACCAAAATAAGTGTTTTTATATTTAAAAAAAATAATTGAAATTCCGCCGCTAGAAAAGGCTCTTTATTTGTATCTTGGTATTAATCCTTATAAAAATAAATTACTCCATATAGACAGACATCTTTAATACGATATACAATACTATATTGTATTTTTTCATAAGCCAGCAAGATACTGTATGATTAAGTTTGTTTCATGAGAATCATGAATAGCTTGTAGTTAGAGATATTATTTACTAATTTCCAATTAGTATCGTTTTCAATCCGTCCGGATTTTCGTTAATCTCATCTCGTCTGTAGGCCTGTCAAATCCTTACTGATTATAAATGCGCAAGATAAACTTTGTCTGTCTGTCTGTCGCGTTTTCCCACCAAAACTACAAAACCGATTTAAATGAAATTTGGTACACATATATCTAGACCCTGAGAAAGGACATAGGCTACTTTTTCTCGCGATAACCAACATTCACGCGGCTCCCGGCAAACAGCTATTTAGACATAAAATAGGTGGTGAAGTTACATTAATTCGCATAGAGCGGAAAATCGGACAGGTCTTGAAGGACAAAATTATCAACAAAATATGTAAAGTCCCCAACAATCCGAAATTTGCAACGAATAATTAAAGATAAAAAATCTACAATACTGGTATTATGAATTTATTTACCAAATTTTATTCGCTATGACGGCCTTCGTTTGTCATTAATTCTTCCTAATAAAATTACCGAAAGGGTATATTTATCCAAAAGGGGATAAGAGTACATCTGGTATAGAGTCAGTTTACAAATTTTCAGATAAAAATTGTTTAGTTAAAAATTTGTTAAATAATACATATTTTGCATCAACAATTAGTGTGGAATAATTAAATAAATAAATTAAATTAAATAAATGTGGACAACATCACATACATTGCTCTGAACCCAAAGTAAGTAGCTAAAGCACTTGTGTTATGGAATTCAGAGACAACGAAGGTACCACAAACACCCAGACCCGAGACAATGTAGAAAAGTGGTTTTCTACATTGACCCGGCCGGGGATCGAACCCGGGACCTCAGAGCTGGCGACACCTTGAAACCAGTGTGTACGCCACTCGACCACGGAGGTCGTCAAAAATTGATGCGAATAATTGGATATCAATTATTGGACTGACTAATTTTTAACAAAAATGTAAAGTGACTCTATACCAGATATACTCTTCACCCCTTTCGGATCTGTATATATATGCAGTAGTCGCCACACTTCTAGATCGCTTTGTATTTGATAAGTGTGGCTGTGCAATATCGTAAAACAGGTACAGTAGATAGTTATTCGCATTTATAATGTTTGTATCGATGTAAATATTTAATTAAAGTACTTTTTTAAGTAATTCGTACGTAAGTTTGACAAGAGTGCTGTGCTTATCCCGCGCAGCAATGGACCGTCGAACTTCAGATGTTTAGCGACTACTATACCCGGTTTGATGATTCAAATTCGAAAAGCAATATAGCCTACGGTACTCAGAGACAATGTAGCATTCTAATAGAGACAAAATTTTCAAAATCGGTCCACTAGTTTTAAGTCACTACGTTCCTTATAGTTTGGTATTTGGATACTTTTAAAGTTAAGTTAAATATACAAGCTTTTCCAATTCAATTATAAAAAGGTCAACGAGACTTTTATTTTAAGTAGGTTAAAAAAATATAGGTTAAAAATATTCTTACCTGAAAGAGTTCTTAACAAATTAGTATGCCCTAAGATTAGTTGACCTCCAGGGTAAATTGGTGGGGCAACCCCACGTGGTGACAACCACCACACACCAATTAACACACAACATAATACTTAATATACAATCAAAATCATTGTCCCTTATTACTGTTGTTCTGTTCAAATAATTATTAAGAAATCTGAAATGTGTATTTATATAAAATACTCACAATTTAGGTATATACAATTTTTTACGATATTTCATTTTACTTACTACGGCGTAAGGAGTGGTAGCAACGAATTACGATAATCAACATTAATAAGGTCTTTTATATGTCAGTGTTACTTTCGATGTGCGGTTGAACGTCATAGTAAAATAAAACAAAATTTTGGTTAAAGAATGAAAATTAATTTTATTAATTAATTATAGTCTATATAAACTTTCTGACTTGAAACTTGAGACTATATACACGTAAATATATCAATATTTACGCATTTAAGGTTTCAAAAACTACATGAGCAGCAAAGCTTCTTTTTGGAAATAATTTAAAGACTTATCACTAAAGAAGTATCTATGTTTTAAAAAATTGCTTTGAGAAAAAAGCTAAAACATAAATAATACCATTGATTATTTTTTGTACAAGGACCAAAATTGATCAACAATAGAAAAAGTCAGTATGACGTAGGCAATGGGTTGGCAATGGGAATTCCGAAATTTTCAATGTTAGAAACATAAAACTTAATATAGGTACAAGTTTTTGGTTAGAAATAAACAAACACGTTATTCAGTTTTTTTTTAATCTACGCTCTAAACTGGTTAAATATGGGTTGGTAGTTTATAATAATAATAATAATAATGTTGGGGGGCCCATCCGGTGAGCTGGCGAGTCACCACCTGCCTATTTGATTGCATTTATATGTGTTAGAAGGCAGGTGCCATAGTTTTCCGATTTAGTTCTAATAACCAATCCACTAACAATTACCTACACATAGCCTAAATTTTTACTTTCCATTCACAATTTACAATAGCTCTGTATCTACTTTGGACCATTCATGTCTGTTCTTCCATAGAGCAGAGGTGGATGGGCCCTAGTAGATGCCCCATCCCAGTTTAGAGTAAAGTTCTCAACAAGGCCACTGCGTGTTGGACCTGTGTCCCCACGTAAGCCTTTCAAAGGACCGGGTATTCTTAATACTGAGGATAGCCCGTGAAAAAAGAGAGATACAAATAATAATAAAAAAAAAAATCCTCACTTAGTTATGTAACTAAGGAAGGAAAAAATTGCGAGAAAAAAATGTGGCAGGTAAAAATAAAGCATATTATTTTATTTATATACTAGCTGTGCCCGCGGCTTCGCACCCGTCAACTGACTGGGTCGAGGAGAATCTGGGACCGGGACCGCGGTCCCAGATTCCCCTTTTGAATTTAATATTTATTTTTGAGTGGTAGGTTGGGACCGCAAAAAAACAAAAGAAGTTTCTGTATCGAGTAAGTACGGTCAGCTCAAAATTTTTGAGAACAATAATTTAAGTATAAGATGCATTATACATTATGATACAGTTATGAAGGTTATTATTGTTAGTTTAGAAATCAATATCCTTAAATAATAACATTAAAGCTATAAACGAATAACTTGTACCTTCTCAATAAAATATATTTTTAGTGACTGCTACAATAACGGGGTTTTTTTTGCTCAATAACTTCTATCATTCAGAGTAGACAAGTATGGCGAAGGTTGATTTTTCTCCCGGAAGAATGTACAGCGTTTCAAGCGCGAATAACTTTGTATTGGGTTACTGTTTGTGAAAAACAGTAACCCAATATATGCAGTGTCGTAACGTGTGTGTGTGTGTAAAAAGAGCAGTTACAGTGCGGTATCACATGGGCCGCATCCCACACGCCGATTTCAAAAAAAAAAAAAAAAAAATTAAATCATACTTATTTTAGTATTCATTCGTGTCGAGAATCATTAGCATAGTTACCTCCTTGAATTTGACGAGAATGCAATACCACACGTTGTATATCTAAACGCATTATCTTTATGAAATAAATGATTTATTATTATTATTATTATTATTATTTATCATTAAAAAAAAACATTATCCGTATTTTAATCAATTAATAATAAATTTTGTTGACCTTCCAGAAACCAGAGATTCGTTCTTTTATGTCTTTATCTCATTTCTTAGAGTTATAGTAATATAATGTCCTGATACAGGCTTCGAAATAAGTTTCCACTCCGACTCCATATCGCTAATATCACTCGTCACGTGGAATCGTTGTAACAGTAGCGCTAGAGCCGTTTTTAATAAAATGAAGCTGTACTGAACACCTGAAAAATAAAATATAATAATAGTAAATAATATTAATTATAACTTAAATTGTAACTGTTTTCCTTACTTTTTTGTTTGTTTAATTTTAAGATATAAATATGTCGATAATTTAAAAACACGACAAACAAAATTATGGTGGAGCAACACATAGTACATACATACAAATATTAACACTAACTACATTACTCCTTTTTAGGGTTCTGTACACAAAGGGTGCCAACGTCGTAGTAATTAGGTCCCCTATTATATTACTAAGCCTCTGCTGTCCGTGTGGTTGTCAGCTGGCTGTGACCTATTAACCGTGATAGGTAGACAGTCAAAAAATTTCACAGAATGTGTATTTCTGATGCCGCTAGGTATAACAACAATCCATTTTTAAATATATAGAAGCTAAATTAAAAAATAAAGTAGACTCTTCTACTAGAATCGGATAAAATTTTGCGGCCGAAACTTGTTTGGCTATCTTAATAATGGCAACAGGTAGGGGCTTGAAATAATCAGAGTTTGTATTGCTATAATGGCTAAAAGAAGAAAACTAAACAAAATTATGTATAATGAAAAATTAAAGGAATTCATTTTACTAGATTTTAACGGCACACGTCTTATACGAAGGTACGGAACGCTGGATGCACGAATTCGGGTTTAGACTTGGCCGGTTTTTTTTGGTAGTCGTATAAAGTCCATCCAACAAGCTAAAGAACAGATACATGATAAAAGGTTGTTTCTAAGTAATTTCAGTCAACATTATTTTGCGTTAATAGGAAATGTTTGTATGTACCCTAGACAAGTGATATTTCTACAATCGTTAACGCTGATCGAATCGCTAATAATTATGAAAGTGACAAGTCGACGACACGTGACTTGTCAAAGTAAGGAACTTTTACTAGCAAGCTCAAAATAAGTGACTTGAAAAACTGATAGTATTAACCGTTCGTAACCTGTATGTTACCCAATATATAATAAAAAATCTCAACGAATATATTAAAGATCGCCTTAAAATTTTAAATATAAATAGGTTCTATAAATATTACCAATACAGTTTCGTTTCCCGATACTGAATGAACTGAAGGCAGTTGGATTTGCTGGTATAGTTTCAAGGTTCAGCCATCGCTCCGGTTTAAACTCATTGGCGTCTGCACCCCACACTGAGTGCCGGTTGATACCGTACAGCCCTAAGATGCATATACCACCAGCTGGTAAAGTGTAGTTCTCTAAAATAGAACGCAAGGAATAGTAAAATGATTAATTTATAAGCGTGAACTGAATTCTTTAGTAAATTTATTTTTGGACTCTATATACACTGCAAGTTAGTTACAAGCTTGTAAATAGGGTTATATATTTACAAATAAATGGTCTGGTTGAAATTCAATGAAATTATAATTGAGATAGTGTTTCTTCCAGTTTTAAAGAGAAACTGGTTTTTACTTATCTTCTAATCTATATTAATAGATTTGTTTGTTTGAACACGCTAATCTCAGGAACTAAGCTCTTCTATGTGGTTTTAAATTGATTTATAAGTGAGTGCATATATTATTTGTGATATTGAATAAAGTGTCAGTTTTCGTTTAAAATCCGCAAACGTTTAATTTATCCCGAACCCCAGCTCGTAACAATACATCTAGAAGTGAATATTCAGAAACTGATTATGCAATACATACTCAACTTAACATCTTGATCAATTTTTCTGCCGATTATCGGCACTGGCGGGTACAACCTCAACGCCTCTCTCAAGACCGCTTCCACATACACCAGCTTTGCTAGATCGTTTTTGTCAACATCCCTATCTTCGCCTTTAAATACTTCCTGCAATCTGTGCAAAACATACTCGATGTCAAAATCTAACTACGATGGGCATACACTTAGTTATACCTAATGTTATCTTCTTCTTCTGATCTTTTGTGCGCATCTCTCGCCTTGCTGCGTGGCAATAAATTAATTTTTCTTTCTTTCTTGTTAATCAAAACTGACTGTACACAATGTATCTTTGAATGAAAGATATTATAAATGACAATATTTAAGGCCCTAGAACAGAACCTTGCGGACCTCGGTAGCTTAGTTGGTAAAGCGACTGGCGCGTCAAGCCAGAGGTCGCAAGTTCGAGTCCTGTCTGAGGTTTAAGTTTTTCCTTCTATTATTTGTATTTAATTACAACCTTGCGGAATACCAAAAGTTATGTTAAACTATTAAGTATGATTGTACGTGATAACTTATTCAAATTTTGAATATATTTAAGATCAAGTTACGTACTCTTTATAAATTCGTTCTTGTACATGATTGTGGCTTCCAACCATTAACAAAGTATACTCGAAGGCTGTGGAAACTGTGTCGAATGAAGCTATCACAAATGTGTCCAGATGTTCCCTGATGTCTGTGTCGGTCATCCCTTGTGTATCAGCTAAGCTCAGTAATTGATGCAACAAGGGTTTGAATTTGGCTGTAAATATATATTTAAGTGTTGTAATTAAACTTTTTTATGTTCGGTCTGGTTATTTTTAAGTATAGACTGTTTTTAATAGAATGAAGGGTTGAAAAAAGGGAAGTAAGTTTAAAAAATTATACGATAACTAGCTTTTGCAGGATTTTTTTCTTCAAACAGTATTGCATTGCACCAAGGTTTTATGTGAGATCATAGTTTTTCGAAAAAAATCGAATAATATAATTTAAATAAAAGCACTTAGGAGTGTTGATATCAACTTCGATGCAAATCCCTCCCAAAATAACTTACTGCCCCTTTTTAACCCCGTGAAGCGATGAGTTTCAATAAAATACAAAACAAATCTTTTATTAATTCTGTTAAAGAATTTTTATGCAAAATTTAAAGTAGATTGGACCAAGGAATCACGTTGTCCATACAAACTTTAAAACCCCTTTTCACCCCTTTAAAGGTCGAATTTCAAAAAATCCTTTCTTATCGGATGCCTACGTCATACAAAGAACTCGCCCTCCAAGTTTCAGGTCTTTACAAACAGCGATTTAGGCTGTGCGTTGATCCATCAGTCATTCGGGACAAAGCATTTTATATATGTTATATAGAATCACAAACGAGTAAGGAATTTCTGAGCACCACTGCACAGGGAACAAAGAAATCTCCAATCCCAATTTTCTTAGAGAAACCACAAATTTGAAGGAGCTTAATATTAGAGCAGCAAACTAATATCGGCAGTATCACTTCTTCAAGCGTGCTGGTCCAATTTGGTTGCCCCATATACCTGACAAGCTTACATATTTATCTCCTGTGCACACTACCTGGTGATATATCCTCTTGCATACTCGTGTTATACTTCAGTTCCAATTTCCGCTTAGGAATTATCTAAAAATAATAAATTTATTGAAATAAAATTTATAATTGAATATATCACTTGCAAAAAAATAAATGCTACTTATGAATAAAGCAATACATTACATTATACATAATAATATAATTAGAGACGTCTGAATATGAAAATATGCTTTAGAAGTTGCCTTGTTGTTCGCAAGTTCGTGTACCGTTAACGCGAGTATTCAAGGGTCTTGTGTACGATCAAGCATGCACGTAGACGCTTGACAAGCGCGTGAAGTTTGACAAGCAGCTTAAACGTCGACAGGGAATTTTATGCCGTTATCATTGCAAAAGCATAGCTGCAAAATAATTACTGTCAAATTACCAGTTCAATACAATTTGACAGCAATAGTTGTACAAATATTGCGCTTAATTGTTTTTGCAAGATATAATATGGCAGACTTGCGCAAGTATATTGTTAAGTTTGTGACATTAGATCATTTCATAGAATCTTCGCAAACAAGGATAGAACAAAAAAAATGTTGTATGTCTGCTTACTACTTATGAACAAAGCAATACATTACCGGATTCAGGATGTTGTTCATCATTTTCATAATTTTATCCTGCTTTTTCTTTAACGAACTGAGGTTAAACAAGAATGACAAATGTAACCACACTCTCAAGCCTCTCTTGGAATATACCTCAAATATATCTTCAACTCCTTGAGCATATTCCGTATCTATGATAGTTTGATCTTCCGGTTTTAAACCCAGCGATGTCCCTGTGGATGTTAATGAAAAAATACACATCATAATAATATAAGTACTTATCAAGATACTATCAGAAATATTTCTTGCAATGTTATTGAATGCTGCGAATAGCAATTAGCATTTCTTTAATTTTACGACAAAACCCATTCTAAGTAATGATCATGGTGCAATGGAGAGGTTTTATAAACATTTAATCGAATTGTACAAAGCCAGACATAAGATGCATATAGCAGCTCACATTATTTTGTGCCTAGCAAATATTTAACCATCGCATGTCGCCGTCGTGCGATAGTGGTTAGCGTGATGGACTCCGTGAAATAGTCAAAAGTGTTGTATACAAAATCTTACAGTAAATTTTAAAACATCCTTTCGACAGCCTAAAATTATTTTCTTGCGTGGTGCGTGGATCTGGAGATACGTAATTTTTTTTAAATACTTACGATTAACGGTCCTTAGTGCAAATTGGATTAAATTTCGTCGCGGACTAAACGCTCCTTTTCCTACTTTCGTTGAGAATTGAGACACTAGGTAACGAGACTGGTCGTTGAATACATCCAAAAATGTATTCAACAACAATTGCTGATTAAAACTTGGGGTTAATAATTTTCTGTGTTTTCTCCATGCTGGGCCTGAAATGGAAAGTATTTTCTTTATACCTATCAGACTCGCCAATATTGAGTTATAAATGGTGTGATAAACCCGACTTTGTTTTACATTAAGGTGGGTTTAGACCAGACGAACAAAGTGCTGGAGGCAAAACAAGAGTGTTAGTTATTCTTTTTTGTATAAACGCCAATTCGTTTTTATCATTCACATTAAAAATATACCAAAGTGCAAGATTTTGAACAATAAGAACTGGAATTCTTGGACATGCTGGTGTGTTGTTTAGATCGGGCGAGTGCTTCTTGCTCGCTTATCAAGTATCGCTAGAATACAAGAATGCTATAATTAGAGACGTCTGAATATGAAAGCATGCTTTAGGAGTAGCCTTGTTGTTCGCAAGTTCGTGCACCGTTAACGCGACTATTCAAAGGTCTTGTAAACGATCAAGCATGCACGTAGATGCTTGACAAACGCGTGAAGTTCGACAAGCAGCTTAAACGTCTACAAAAACCTTTATGCCTTTGTCATTGCAAAAGCATGACTACAAAATAATTACTGTCAAATAACCAGTTCAATACAATTTGACAGTTTTTGCAAGATGTAATATAAAAGACTTGCGCAAGTATATCGAATGAAATGAAATGATCTAATCTATGAACCTTCGCGAAGCAGTATAGAACAAAGAAAAAATGTTGTATGTCGGTTTAAAAAGGTAGATTTGAAAATAGTGGGGATATAGTTCTCGTTCGTGTGGGTTCATTACGAGGTTCTTAATTCGTGGAAACTGTTATAATTTTGTGATTGTCTCGCGGTAATTATCATACGTTTTATACATGTTTATTATTATAGACATAAAAAAATATATCTTATATTTAATGATAAACCAACAGATAATATGACAATATGTTTTTTTTTTATTTTTATAAAAAATATTCTTGTTTAAGGTTACATTAAGTTTAACATACATTCAAATGACATGCACTAAGAACACCCAGACCTAGAACTAGAGTTAATAATAATAATAATATTTTTAAAAAACATATACCACATCAAAGTTGACATGTGTCACCATATGAAATAAAAGTGAAAAAACGGAAATGATAATTTTGTAATATAATGTTGACAAGAAGACGGAAACAACTACTAGCACGCCCACCATCCCCGGACTCGTCGCCGAGCTCCACCTCGCAGCTGCCGCCTGCCCCAGCACCAGCGATGAGTACTTCTCCCCGCCGACGACGCCAACACCTGTGCGTCGGCAGGGGAGACGCCGGCCACCCTGCAGCTTGGCGCCCGCGCCAATGGACTTGCAGCGCATGAAGTGGACTCAAAGAATAAATGAGAACGTCATGCGCGCATATTACGGGTCCACAGAGGCGGGAACTAACCTCACTGCGTACCGTGCTAGAATGCTGTCTATGTTTCAGGCTCTTGAACCAGATGTCAACGTATCGGCTCAACGACTGTCGGATCAGGTGCGGGTCATCCAACGCAATCACAGGCTGGATGACGTGACGCTTAAGCGATTGCGCTCTGAAATGCAGAATAGTCATGTCGTCAGTGCCCCGATAACAGTGGCAGTAGCAGTTCCTTGCACACCATGTGCAAGCTCACTGGACGGGGAAAATGACGACAGGCCTATAACTGTAAGTACTCAGTACAATGAATTAATAAGGAGGATGCGATTCGGGAGTATCGGACTTCATCTCCCGAACATAGGCCTCGAATACCTCGTTTGCCCATGCATAAACGCAACAAAGCGGTAAGGGGTGCCCTAGATTCACTGCTCCCTAATTACTTTGAGAGCAGTGAAGACCTCAGGGACACACACTCAATTCTGTACTGTGCGGCTCTTACGGCATGTCGTGTAGCTAATGTTACAATTTGTCATAGTAACATAGCTACACGACCAAAACCAGCCGTACCAGCTTGGCAGTGCAGGATCGAGCAGCGTATTGCTGAGGCTAGGACACTCATTGCAAAACTTCTAGCTTTTAGAGACGGCAATACTCGACCCCGTGTGATGCGCTTTGTAAGGCGTGCATTTGCTGGGACTAGTATTAGCCCCAGTGAATATACTGCCCGCCTTACAGAGCGCATCGATCTATTTAAACAAAAAGTATATGCATGGGCGAACCGTATTCGACGCTATAAATGTCGGGTGGAACGATTCCTCCTGAATCGCATGTTCCAAAAAGACCAAAGATGGGTATATAGAACATGGGAGCGACCTGTTCAAGGTGTGGATGATGGGCGCCTGCCGGATGATGACGTCACTAATTCGTTTTGGCGCAACATCTGGTCGGTGCCTGTCACCCACTCTGAAGGCGATTGGATGCGAGAGGTGGAGCAATCATGTGAACCTATAGAAGAGATGGGGGCTATCAGTATCAGCCCCCAAGACGTAGCTAATGCAGTCCGTCCGATGTCTAACTGGAAAGCACCAGGACCGGACGGACTGCTTAGCGTCCCAATTCCGATCTGCCATAGAATCGGGCTCACTCCCACAGTTCCTAACCATAGGCTCTACCCATCTGCTCCACAAAACAGGTAGTACCACGGACCCTAAGAATTATAGGCCGATCACCTGCCTACCAACGATTTATAAACTTCTTACATCCATTCTGAGGGCAAAGATTAACGATCATATTGATAGTAATTCTGCAATGTCTGCCTCTCAGAATGGATGTAGGAATGGATCCCGTGGTACTAAGAAGCTACTCCTTATTGACACGACCATTTGCCAACAGATTCGCCGCTCTTAAAAAGATCTGTCGACATGTTGGATAGATTATAAGAAGGCCTACGATTCGGTGCCGCATACATGGCTCATGAGGGTGCTGGAGTTGTATAAAATTAATACAACTTTACGCACCTTCTTAGTGTCATGTATGCGGCAGTGGAGTACGGTGCTTCACTATCAAGGATGTCGAGATATCCAACAGAGTGGTGAAACAATTAGGATTGAGCGGGGAATATTCCAGGGTGACAGTCTGAGCCCACTGTGGTTCTGTTTGGCCTTGAATCCTCTAAGCACTCTGCTTGAGAATTCAAGGCTAGGCTATTCGTTGCGGAGAGGAAGCCAGGTAATCTCCCACTTGTTATACATGGATGATCTTAACTTTTTGCCACCAACAAATTGCAACTGATGAAGTTACTGAAGATCACTGAAAGCTTCAGTAATTCCATCAGAATGGAATTTGGTGTTGACAAGTGTGCAGTCATGCATGTAAAACGAGGCGGGATTATGGAATCCCAGGCATACAGCTCTCGGATTCTATAAACTTAAGGTCACTCTCTGCAACGGAGACCTACAAGTACTTGGGTATGTCAGAGGCGTTAGGCATCAACGTTGCTGACATGAAATAATCATTACAGACACGTTTCTTTGGCCGCCTGAACAAAGTACTGAAAAGTCTTTTGTCAGGGGGCAACAAAGTGCGTGCCTTTAATGGTTGGGTCATGCCAGTGTTGATGTACTCCTTTGGTGTACTCAAGTGGACTCAGACTGAGTTAGACGCGCCTTGGATAGGAGAGTCCGAACACTACTGACTGCAAATCGAATGCACCACCCACGGTCTTCGGTAATGAGGTTATATATCCCGCGAAAATGTGGGGGTCGAGACTTTTTGAATGCTAAGACCCTCCATAATCGCGAGGTATGTAACCTCAGGGAGTACTTCCTCCAAGTTGACGTGGGGATGCATCGAGATGTGGCGGTAGTGGATAAGGGCCTCACTCCGCTCTCCTTAGGCAAAGAGAACTGGCACAAACCTGTATACTGAGTGTCAAAGATCGCAAAGATGTATGGCAGAGCAAGAAGCTACACGGGCGCTATTATCGGACCCTTCATGGGCCTGATGTAGATTTCTTAGCGTCCGTGGCCTGGCTACGCTTCGGTGATCTCTTCGGAGAAACCGAAGGGTTTGTATGTGCAATTATGGATGAAGTTATCATGACGAACTACTACCGGAAATATAATGTAAAGGATGGTACAGTCGACATATGTCGGGCATGTCACTGTCCAGGTGAGTCCTTAAGACATATAATTTCCGGTTGTTCACGTCTTGCTAACGGCGAATACTTGCACAGACATAACCAAGTGGCCAGGATTATCCACCAGCAGCTTGCTCTGAAATACAAACTTGTGGAATCTGAGATGCCGTACTACAGGTATGTTCGCGACCCAGTTCTCGAAAATGGTCGTGTCACATTGTACTGGGATCGATCTATCATCACTGACAGGACTATTGTAGCTAATAAGCTTGATATAGTGGTGATAGCTCGATCAGAGCGCCGAGCAATGATTGTTTCCCCTTCCCCCTGGACCGCTATAGCGAACAGACGTGTGCAAGCATATCATTATATTTATTTTTTCATTTTAAACTTCAAATTAAAATCGGTTTAAAAACAAATTAAAAGTATCCGAGTACCAGGAGCGCATAACGCAACCAGTGGTGAAGAAGAACGCCTGAGAGGGATAGCAACACATGCAACGGAACATATTCCGATTGTCCAGCTTTTCATCTGTCATCGGTCATCGGACTGGCTGGTGTCATCTGTCATCGGGCTGTCGTCTGTCATCGTGCTGTCATAAGTCATCGTGCTGTCATCTGTCATCGGACTGACGGCTGTCATCGGTCATCGTGCTGTCACCTGTCACCTGCTGTTGAGACGTCACCTAGTCAACGTTCCCTACTACGCAAACAAACAACAAAATCGAAGACGGTGCCCCTCAAGAAATCGAAACGTAAGTCTTTGCAAAGTATAGAATCATATTATTGTACCTTCCCTAAGTGCAAAAAATGTTTAAGTCACCGCCTAAAACTCCCACCTCCAAGCAAACTCCATCGCGGTCGGATACTGATATCCGCAAATTATGTGAGGAAGAAGCACTACAAAAAATCTCTTCCATCACTAATATTACCCAGCGTACAAAGCGTCGATGCCCTGCTGATGAATCGGAGATAACTGACAGGTTAACCGTCCTGAAGAACGAAATTTCTAGCGAAATTAAAACATTGATTGGTAACCTAATATCTGCCCAGAATTCGAGACTAGACAAGCTGGAGAACTACTTTCTTGACATCAAAAACCAATGTCAAAAAATTTCTAATGCTAATCTAGAAATAGAAAGGTCTATGACATCGATGTCAGATCAGTTGTCATCCGTTGAGTCAAAGATATCAGGCCTAGAAAAGGAGCGTAACACTCTAACCACCAAATTGGCCATGCTGGAAGAGAAGATGCAGTTCTATGAACGCCGCTTGTTAAAAACCAATATCGAGATATGGAACGTGCCGAAAAAGACATTGGAAACGAAAAAAGACCTATTTGATATGATTCACATTTGGCCAAAAACTTAAATCTCAACTTGAATACCTCGGATATCCGGGATGTAGCGAGAATGCCAGCCAAACGGGAAGCCGAAACTACTTCTATTTCAGTCGAATTTGGCACCACTCTACACAGGAGTGACTTCCTGGCAGCTACAAAAGCTTTTAACAAGCAAAATCCTACCTGTAAGCTGAATTCCTCTCATGTTGGTTTTTCGAATAACAATAATACACCTATTTATGTAGCTGAACAGCTTACACCTGAATCAAATAAGATATTCTATCTTGCGCGAAAATTTGCAAAATCTAATCAATATGCTCACTGCTGGATTTCTAATGGGAGAATTTTGTTGAAGAAGGAGAATGATAGTCAATATATAGTTGTGAAAAATGAATTTCAACTAAACCAATTAACGGAAACAAATGAGGCATGACTATTGTTAAGCCTCGAATCATTCTCCTTCTCTAACAGTCTGCCCTTTTTATTTCTTTATACAAATCTTTTAAACTTTTTACTATTTCATTATACTCTTTACACTAAAACAAAAATGGTAACAATCACACTTACTCTACACATACATATTTTTACCTTATATAACCACACATTCCCCAACTACACAACACGAGAATACAAGCCACTCTACCCATATTTTATTACACAAACTCGACTCACGTATCACTCTTACAACAACCACATTTATCAAAATATACATGAGTCTAACTCGGAATTTCAGCGTCAACCTTCATCACAGTACAACCTTACTCAAGTCTCCCCTCTTAGCGCATTTACACATCTGTAAAATTCGATAAGTTAAATCAAATACAAAATGACATTGATTCATATCACATAGCCGAGTCCGTTGCTAGTGACGTTGAGGAGTGTCGAGCTCTTCTTCCAAATTCTAACGAAGGCTATAAAGTTCTTCAACAAAATATAAGAAGTTTAAAACGAAATATTAGTGGGCTGTTTCCGTTAATCGTAGCGAGTAAAGTAAGCTGGGATTGCATCGTACTAACAGAGTGCTGGTTACCAACAAACCCCATCATACCTATCTTAAGTGGATATAACTACTCAGTGTCTTCCAATAATCTTACACAAAATGAAGGAGTTGTTGTCTACTACAGAAGTGATCTATACATAAGTATTGAAGAACCACAATTATCAGAAGCGAACTGCTTAGCCATAAAACCCGACAAAAATTCAGTGGCATTGGCCATCTATAGACCACCAGGATATAGAAATGTAAGCAACTTTATTTACTCCTTAAATAGATTACTACAAGATTATTCTAGTACGCCAAACGTGATAGTACTAGGTGATATTAACATAGATATATCAGAGAATAATTCTGATTCAAATTCCGCAGACTATTTGGACATGTTGGCATACCATGGAATTCTGCCGGCCCATACAATTGCAACCCATGGTAAAACGTGTCTGGATCATGTAATGGTTAAGACTAAGTTATCAATCAAATATCAAAGTTATCAGCATGTAGTCTTGTTCTTCAATCATCTCTCACAGACCATAATAGTGTTGTTCTATCAATTTCAGCCAAACACAGAATTAAACCTGTAAAAATAGTTAAACGCGTAAATTATGCAAACTTTTCCAAGGACTTATCAAATGTAGATTTCAGTCACTTTTACACGTTAGATGATCCCAATGCAGCAACTGATTACTTTATAAATGGGATTCACTTACTTATTGTGCGCAACACTAAGGAGACAAAACTCTCTTCACGAAAAAGGCTTCTAAAGCCATGGATTACAAATGGGATTCTAAAATGTTTAAAAAATCGTGATAATCTAAATAAAAAATTAAAAAAAGATAATACAAATGAAATTTTAAAATCTACTTATAAACAATACAGGAATTTCTGCTCTAATCTATTGAAAAAGGTCAAGCAGGGTTATGAAAGATCACAGCTATTAAGTGCAAATAAAGACGGTAAAAAATTATGGAAGGCCATAAAAGAAATAACACATACCACTAAATTAAAAGATACCACAAATGAATTAATAAATACGGAAGACCCTCTACGATCTGTCAATACTGCAAACAACTATTTTGCGAATGTTGGAAAACAATTAGCAGAACAAATAAAAAATTTAAATACTAACATCCATTCAACTTTCTTAAAATCATGTCCCTGCTCTTTCGTTCTCTTACCTACGGATGAAGATGAGATAGGCTCTCTGGTCACTAATCTAAAAAGTGACAGTGCGACGGGCTTAGATATGATTTCTGCAGACATTTTAAAGAAAAATATTGTCATTTTAATAAAACACATAACGCATTTGTGTAACCTATCGCTATCGTCTGGCGTTTTTCCTATTGCTCTTAAAAAATCAAGAATTAGCCCAGTCCATAAAGGTGGTGATAAAAGCTGTGTTGAAAATTATAGGCCTATCTCTATACTACCAACCTTGTCAAAAATCCTTGAAAGAGTCATAAACAAGGATTGGTAAATTATTTAGAAGATAACAAAGTATTGTCACCATCACAATTCGGATTTAGGTCCAAAAAATCAACCTCTGACGCAGTACAGGATTTAATAAATTTTGTAGTACCTGAACTCGACGGTAAAAATAAGGCCTTGGCAATATTTTTGGACCTTGCTAAGGCCTTTGACACAGTTTCTATTCCAATATTAATAAAAAAACTTGAGCATTTAGGAATTAGGGGCATTCAGTTAAAACTGTTCGAAAGTTACCTATCGGGGAGAACTCAATGCGTAAAAGTAGAAAATTTTGTTAGTGATGAAGTTCCTGTTAATTTCGGCGTTCCACAAGGTAGTATATTAGGCCCGACTTTGTTCTTAACCTACATCAATGACCTATTTCAGTTAGACCTACCCGGGGCTAAAATTATATCCTTCGCGGATGATACTGCATTGCTGTTTGGTGGGGGAACATGGAATGATGTTTTTTCTAGAGCACAGGCAGGTTTCAATACGGTTACTAAATGGTTAAATGAAAACTTCTTAACTCTTAATGCAGCCAAGACCAAATACATAACCTTCTCTTTGAGAAATGAAGAATCCGACATTACTCTACATAAAATAATATCCCATAGATGTTGCAATTACGATAAATTTGACTGTTTGTGTTCCAATATCGAAAGAACTCAATCAATAAAATACTTAGGAGTCATGATAGATCAAAAACTAAGCTTCCAAGAACATATTAACTTGTTGTCTAGTAGAACTCGTAAACTAATCTACATTTTTTAAAATCTGCGGCATGTGGCAAACTGGGTTACAATAAAAACAGTATACCATGCACTTGGCGAATCAATAATTGGCTACTGTATTTCTACATGGGGTGGAACAACCAAAACTCTCTTAATAAAGCTTGAAAGAGCTCAAAGAGCCATCTTGAAAGTAAGTCTTTCCTTACCATTTCTTCACCCTACTGTTGATGTATATAAACAGAGTCAAGTACTTACTGTTCGTCAGTTGTACATACTACGAACTATCACAAAACAACACTCATTACTCTCATAATATATAATCCTCAGTTAATTAAGAAACGCCGCAGAAAAGACTTAGTGTGCACAAAACCTTCTTGTAAGACTTCTTTGCTCATAGGTTCTTTCACTATCAAGGTTGTAGTCTTTACAATAAAGTAAACAGGGTTCTGTCAATTTACTCTCTTCCAAACAGCAAATGTAAAACTTTGGTGAAAGAATGGCTGCAGGTTTTGGACTACACTACTACCGAAAACTTAATTCACTAAGCAAACACAGAGTAAGCGTTATAATATTAGGGAATAACCAATTAAAATCAAACACACTCATACACACCCATACACACACTCACATTATCCACACATACAGTCACGTACCCACACAAACACCCACACACACACCTCATACATAGCCACGTAGCTAACAAAACAACATAATTTTTAACAAAAACCCAATATCCTAGCACCATCACACAAAAATATAATAATTTCATATGTTCTGTAATTTAATATTTTTGGATTATGAATTTTGTATGTGTTACAATACCCTTCAGTGGGGTGGGGGCCTGGTGATCTGTAATACAGGTATTTTACCTATAATAGACACCAGCTCCGCACATTTCACAGACTGTTTAATGCTTGACTGTTTTTCATAAATGTATCCTATTATTAAGTCCTGTTTTTGTGTGGAGAAATAAAGAAACATTATTATTATTATTATTTTGTATCTCTCTTTTTTTCACGGGCTATCCTCAGTATTGAGAATACCCGGTCCTTTGAAAGGCTTACGTGGGGACACAGGTCCAACACGCAGTGGCCTTGTTGAGAACTTTACTCTAAACTGGGATGGGGCATCTACTAGGGCCCATCCACCTCTGCTCTATGGAAGAACAGACATGAATGGTCCAAAGTAGATACAGAGCTATTGTAAATTATGAATGGAAAGTAAAAATTTAGGCTATGTGTAGGTAAATGTTAGTGGATTGGGTATTAGAGCTAAATCGGAAAACTATGGCACCTGCCTTCTAACACATATAAATGCAATCAAATAGGCAGGTGGTGACTCGCCAGCTCACCAGATGGGCCCCCCAACATAACCGCCACGGTAGGCAGCAGGAGGCAACACCAGTGCGAGCGGCTAGGGGTGTCGAGCGGTGCGGCCCCGATTTCGCCATCGCGGGTCACAGTAGCGGACCCGGAGCGGGTTTCCTCGCTATTACGCAGCGGGTTTCCTCGCTATTACGCAGCGGGTTTCCTCGCTATTACGCTTATTATTATTATTATTGTTGTTGATATCACTATCCCTCATGACGAGAACCTCGGGAAGGCTGAAAAAGAAAAACAAATAAAATATTTGGATTTAGCGCACGAGGTTGTCGACATGTGGGAGGTGGACTCAGCAATCATTGTCCCGATAGTCGTGACAGCCAACGGCTTAATAGCCAAGAGCCTCGACCAACACCTTAAGAGGCTCTCGTTAGGCATCTGGGTCAAGGGTTTGATTCAGAAAGCGGTACTTCTGGACACGGCGCGTATTGTGAGGAGGTTCCTCTCTCTGGGACCACCGGCAGCTTGAACCCTGTTTTCGATGCCGGTTGGAGACTGTATTTTATATTTTTAAATGTATGTTTTTTTTAATGTATATTTAAAAATGTATTTTAAATGTTTATAAAAAGAATAAAGAAAATAATAATAATATCTTGGGAGTGGGACATCTCACACACGGTCATCTGATCCCAAACTAGGCAGAGCCTGTGCTATGGCAACCAGACAACTGATAAACATACTTATATATTTCTAAATACATACATATTATAGATAAATTACACCCAGACACAGAACAAATGATCGTACTCATCACACAAAGATTCGTCCTGGGTGGGAATTGAACCCACGACCTCCGGTTTAGCAGTCAGGGTCACTAACCACTAGACCAACAGGACCGTCAAAGAATTTGTGGATTAACCAAATGCTTGTCCCATTTGGGCATCGAATCCACAGCAAGCCGCGCAGTTGTAGTTGGCTTGGTGACCACTCGGCTATCCGTGCGGTTAAACACTGGATTTGATACAACGACTATCCTTGAAATCCTACGCATTAAATGCTTCATCATCATCATCATCATTTCAGCCGAAAGACGTCGACTGCTGAATATAAGCATCCCCCAAGGATCTCCACAACTCACGGCCCTGCGCTATCCGCATCCAGCGGTTTCCGGCGACCTTCACTAGGTCTTCGGTCCATCTTGTGGAAGGTCTTCTGGTTCGTGGTATCCATTCGAGAACCCATCGGCCCCAACGGCCATTGGTTCTCCGAGCAATATGCCCTGCCCATTGCCACTTAAGTCTGGCAATTTTAAGGGCTATATCGGCAATTAATTGCTTATTCCGAAAAAAAAAAAAACAATGAATATTACCATTTACAGTGAATAGTCCACTGCCAAACATTTCCTTTCCAAAGTCGTATAAATATGGCCTTGTTAAACATGTGTTTGCTACTGTCCAACTATCTTCGACATCTGTTAAAACTGAAAAAAATATATAAATATATTAAGAGCGCAACTTATTTTTAATTACGATTTTTGTTTTTCTTTCCATAGATAAGGTTTATCCTTTTTACGTCATTTATTTCAGTTATTAATCCATGACCTTGAATAATTCTTGAGTCCATACAATTTTGAAAACAGGCCTAAATGACTTCTAACTTTTTTCAAGTTGGTTAAAAATATTTAGCTAAGTCCGGGAACTCGACTTCCAAATAAAGAATTAGAAAAGATATCTTATTTACTTTAATAGTTTTGCTTTTATAAAGAAGCCTAGCGACCCGCCCCGGCTTCGCACATGTGGATCAAAATCCGTTCGGTAGTGTTCGGTTTGGGACTTAGTTTTATAAAATTTATAGAAGAGAGTTTTATAAATTTTTGTTTTAACTTACAATATGCAGGATGTGGTCCCATTTGTATTTGAATAACTCCACCATTCTCCAAACTATACCCTGCAATTTTCTTCACTAACTTTTCAAAATCTAAAATCAAATAACACAATGGTCAATCTCTGCGCAGTATTATTAAATAATTGAGTACGTATAAATGTAAACCAGTTTTAATAGTAAAAAACATAAAAAGAACCCGGCCTGGGACGGCCCTGCTAAGAAACATTATTACCTATTCATTTTAGCTACGACATTACAAAAAAAAAAAAAAATGATAAAACCCTTTATTTTGAATTAATAATGAGCACCGTGAAAGAAGAAACCTTGAGCATATCTTGTTTAAACATTACTTGGAGAAGCTAGAAAGGCATCCAAATGAACTAGCCGCTGCCGCTGGTTTGACAATACGCAGTTATAAAAAACCTTTTCAAGAAAACACATTGTGTTGAAAATTAATAATAAAAAAATAAACGACAAGCGCCGGGAAAAAAAAAAAAAAAAAACGTTTCTTTTTCTCTTTAGGAATTGGCAAAAAGTAGCAGGAGACCGAGTTATTATGAGGAAGGGATAGGTTTAAAATAGTGTTTAGGGCTAATACGGTACTTACGTACGGCGCCTCCAAGGAACTGGTGTGCATGCCCGATGAAAGGCAGCACTCCAGGCAGCATCGGAGGAGTATTATATAACTTCGGTCGTAACAACCACCGCACAAACAACACCACGCACAGTATTACAATCAGAGCCAGAGAGATCATTGTGGATCAATTACGCTTAGCATGATGTCTTAGTTCTTATATATGTGAACTAACATCCCTACACAGTAAATTTACCGGATTTAAGTAACCAGAATTTGTCGAAACCGGTTTATTTATTTGTGTAATTAGTGCAATTAAATATTTGTTTCCTCATTGTCTCCGAAACTACTAGAAAAAATAGCTTTAATAAGATTAGTTGGAAATATAATACTTGTGATGATCAGCCAAGTGTGAATAAAATGTGATAAAGATTGCTTGTTGGATTGTCAAGATGCTACATGGGCCGCGTGGTGATACAGAGTAGCAGTTACATTTTATTTCTACATTTTTTTAAATTATAATACGAAGTCATCCGCCGCGTCTGTCTGTCTGTCTGAACGCAACAAACTCAAAAACTGCCTAACGCATTTTCTTTTGTAGCAGCAAGAGAATTATTAGAAGATGTGTGTAGTCCATTTATTCTATAAAATAACTAAAACCACTTATCAGAATTTATTGCAAATCGTAGCATTACTCAAACTGGAAGGAAACACCAATGTATTAGCCCAAATGAAAGGATATTCACTCGATCGACGCGCAGGCGTATGACATGCTGTATCGCAGGCGTCATAAAGCCTGCACACAGAAACGCGAGGGCGACGTTGCAGCTCCGTGGGCAGAGTGTCATAGTTTTGTATGGAAGCTGCAAGCAAGCGTACACCAAGCGTATAATGACGCATACGCATCTATAACGCTTTGCTTCCGTCGACATTAGGCCGAATAGTTCGAATAGTTCTTTTTTGTCATGTTCCTTAGAGTATGGACAAGGCAAGAATAAAAAAAAAAAAATCGAGATGCATTCGGTAGTTTTTGATTTTATCGCATCTCAAAACTCACACTTGTCTTAATAGAAAAAGTCACTAATAAAATACCTAGGTATAAATTGTTGATCAACGTTTATCTTGGCGTACTCATTCAGATGTGGTCATGGCCCGTGTAAGGAAACTTATATAAGATAAAAATCTGTGTCTCTTTGGCATAATCCATATTGATCTACGGCATACCAGTGGGGGGCGACAAAAACATAATGTCCTGAGCTAGAGAGAGCGAAGAGATCTCTTATTAAAGTCATGTACTCTAAACTATACAGACTTCCAATAAATGAGATACACTCCCTTAGCGGAATTCTTACGGTCAGAAATTTTCAGGTATCTGTACATTTATATACATAGTGCTAAATAAAGCTACAAAACTTAAACTATAAAATGCAATTCATCTGTGTGGCTAAGAACTGGCCCATCCTAGCTCAGGTCAGAAGTGCGGGGAAGAGGGAGGGGGAGGCCTTCACCCTGCAGTGGCATAGGATGGGCTTAGCTTAGATTATTAAATGGTGGATATACCAGAGATTAGCACATAGCAATAAGTTTAAACAAACTCTATATATATAACCTTATAATTGACACTAATTCCTAAATTAAAGCTTCTTGACCACAAACTTGTTATTCTAATCTGAATTCAATCAGGACTTGAATAGAATTAGGCTGGGAGTGTTTTTGGGTAAGCTGACATCAAAAACCAAGGCTCTAAATTTGTGTAGATAATTTGTTACTGCACGGATAGACAAGTGGTCACGTGCTGCGGGCTCGATCCCCGCATGGGACGATCATTATTTTGCGCGAAATACAAATGTTTATTCTTCGAAGTACGGATTGTACTTTGTGAATGTGATGTAATACAAATGTTCGTGGAATCTAAGATGTCTCACAACTAACACCAAACCTAAAAAATATTTTTATCACTCTCGATCTATTCAAATCATGGTCTGTATAGTTTTAGAAGTCTTTTCCTTGTCTTATTATTTATAAATTCCAGAATCAAACATTGTTGGGTAATATCTATTCCTAAATAATTCATTGTAGTATTGTTTTAATCTCCATTTTGAAGGATCTTTTCGTCAAAATAAATTACTTTTAGAATGGAATTACTAATTGATTATTTCTTCACGGGAGCAAGATTCAAATTGTTTACAATATTGAGGCATAAGATGTTTAATGGATAATAAATGATATTAAAATCAAAAATACAATGGGCGTGCTCAAAAATGTAACCCAAAGTACACCTTGACTCTATAAGATTAAGATTTAAAGTTCCAATTTGTGTTTCCTAATCCAAATTTCTAAGGCATCTAGTTGCTTTAATCATTGTTCGTTGTAAATCTGTATTTGTTTTCACTAATGAGATCTACATAATAAATGTAATGATTTGAAGAATTAATTGTAATAAAGTTTCTAATATATTAAATTATCTTTGTAAGTAGATATTTCTTTTTGTGGAAAAGAGAACCTTCCCGAAATACAGCAATAAGCCTTCGTCTATTAGATAGTAGATCTACACATTTTGACAAGCTGCCTTACCAAAAAATACTGTATTAATTTTTATTTTTTAAATCATTTATTTAATTAGACTTTTTGCGCTGGTGTGCCAAGTCAGCCTCGTAAGGTAACGCAAATTACAAAAATAACCTTATCAATAATTATCTATCTACACACCACACCACGTCGACATGCAGCGCCTCCAACGACTAACTGACTCTGGCATCACCATCAAATCACAGAACAGCAGTAGAACGTAATAGTCAGCAGCAACCTGCACAATGGTAGAATCCCTGCCCTGCTCGGGATTTCACTATTTTGAATATATAATGCCAAAAGGGCGTACTGAGCTATAACTTGTGGTCAAACTGTTATACTGTATTAATTTGAATAACCTTTTTCGATGAGCCTATTGGGATGTTGACTGGGTATGAAAAGTTAAAATCTATTTAGTCCGTCAGTTAGATAATTAAAAAAATATTAGACACGTATTTTTTCTTTTATCAAAACAATAACATACTAATATCATTAAAAAATAATAACAAACAATAACATATAAAAAATTACAAAGATACAGCGCTTTAAAGTTTTGGAGTGAAACGTGAAGTTGAACGTTGAAGTGGACTTATGAAACCTCGCCTTGGTAAAAATTGTAGCGAGGGGTGACGTCACGCAAAGTTTCCGTACTCTGTATTTTGATCATTTTTTGTTTGCAGGAAAAAATAAAAAATACGTGTCCAATAAAATTCATTAATCTAACAGGCGGATATTAAAAAAAAATAGGAAACATGCCTATTGTGCATTGTGCATGTATTGGGTAGACGGTGCGTTAGTAGTTACTAACATTAGTTGTTGTGGAGGGTACATAGGCAGTCTTTCCACGTAAAATACGGTATTCAACTGAAAACAGTAAGACTGGAAGCCGATTCCGACATAGCTTGGGAAAAAGGCTAGACAGAAGAAGAACAAGTTACTTAATTAGTTATAAACGAAATTTCATACCAATATTTTACACGTTAAGATTGCCTATCTTTCCTCCAAAATCCAAATTCAGTATTTCCTACCAACCGATACTACTTATAGATTATAATTAAGTAAAATTTTAAAGTATGTATTTAAAAGCCTCTGTTAACGTACTTAATGTATTTGTATCTGATAATATGGAACAGGTATCAAAAAATGTCGGGATGTCATAAGTGTTGAGAATGTCTGAGTGATGATGGCTATATTGCGCCTTGTAGATCCTGGGTTGACCTTCCTTTTATCATGATTCTCGATAATCATATCACGTCTTTAAAACTATCTCTATGTAACATTTAGTCCAATTCATGCAAAAAAATAAATATTAATCCATTCATTGTCAATCATGAATTCAATTGTAATAACAATTATAATGATTCAGATAGCGGTTCGCAAATTGCGAGGAGGTTTCTCTCTTTGGGACTCTAACAACCAGCAGCTTGGACCCCGTTCCCGATGCTGGTTTGATACTATATTTTATATTTTTAAATGTATATTCAATTGTTTGTTTTGATATATATTTAAGGTGGTTTTAAACCGGCGTGTCGAGGCGTGGAGCGTGGCCAGAATTGAAATATTTGTTATTAATTAAAAAAATTTTTTACTACCAGAATTCTGTATAAAAATAGGTCTTTAACCTGCCGTGGTCTGTTCCGCGGCAGGTCTATTAGGCCGGTATTATTGTTAAAATTAAAACGAATACTAACCTTTTCACAGCTCGCCAGCGTAAATAAATGAAAAAAGCAGATTATATGAGCTGTAGTATTTAGTCGTAAATATAAGACCGCTGGCGAAATCGTAACGAAAAATAATGGATTAATCCAACGTAGAGAGAGGGGTTCAGTAAACAAGCTTAAAAACTGAAAGCCATTTATAAATTTAAAAGGAATAAATTCAAAACGAGTGCAGCTAATCTGCCAACTAGCCAGCGTGGTTCGAAAATTCGAATATTAAAATCCATTCCAGATGCGAGGGGCGGTTACACGGAATTCCAAATTTAAATTGTCCGGTGCATTTGCATAGACGCAGCTGTCGCACATTTCCATTTCGACTCGGTTATCTATAAGCGGCGAGCGGCTTTTGGCAGTCCATAATAGACCCGTTCGATAGTGAACGAATTAGAATAGCTCCTATTTTCTGAAACGTTATTCCTTTGGGGCTTCAAAGCTTCATTTTAACCTTCAGTAAATGTTTATTAATAATTGAAATGATTATATTGTCGAACGTAAATTACATCTGGATAATAAAATGCATAATAAGCCTGCTACCCACGGTGCGTAATTTTGCGGTTCACCCCGCACCACACACCGTGGGAAGATGCTCGTCCATTATAGCGCAAACGCGTCTCCGCGAGGTAAAGTGTACTGTTATAATATTTCATATTCTATAGTCATCATAAAGAAAACTGCTGATTATGCTTCAGTTGTTTACTTCATATAAATTAGTACAAATGACGTAAATCAAAAGTCGTAGTAAGCATTTCCGGCGTAACGCAATCAGATTGGTTTTAGACTTCGATGTGGACACAATTTCTCTGTAATATTAAAACTTGGATTAAATTGCTTCGATTATTCTCAGAAGTCCTTTCTTTTTTTCGTTTCCGACATCCCATCCTGTAAACCCATTGTTTACCCCAAGGCGGTAAACAATGGGTTTGTTTTTCATGAGTCACACGGACCAGGGCGCAGCGTGTGAGAGCCTTGATGCGCGGTCCGTGGTGATCGGCTTTGAGAGGTGATCCGCGATGTTACGGACCTTGGGAAGCCCGCTTTACATAACTTTTTTAACTTATTTATGTATAGCATATATATTATTTTTTCAATTGTCATAAATTATTTTTTACAAATTTTTATTCCTATATAGTGCCGACCAACAGCAGTTATTCTTAGATAACTCAAACGTTATAAACGTTATAAATATATGAATTGACATATTGCAATTTCTTTTTTTCTGATTTTTATTAAACAGATAACAAGGATAGTGACTGCGTATAAAAATTCTATCCTCATGTTTCATGGCCTGAATATAATAATGTAATAGTAATTTGGCATGTGAACGAAAAACTAAGTAGATGAAGCAAATCAAAGTACCAGGGTAAGACTGATGACATCATGAATGTGAATGGTGACGTCATGCGACATATCAATTAATGGACAAAGTCCGGTGAAGCAGTCGAAGCATGCGCTCAGGCTAACTGCGTAAATCTCAACCAAAAAAATGTATCATCGAGAGTTTTTGGTTTGGTACGTAAAAAAAGAAAAATACCTGTCTAATATTTTTTATTATTCTATCCACAGACAATTAAAAAATATGTTGGCATCTCTATTAATATTTTTTATGTTCACCTTCCACAAATTCCAGGGATTGGTCCTTTTATTTCCTTGTTTCATTCCTTAGACTCAAAGTAATAAGGTTTCCTGATACAGGCTTCGAGATAAGTTTCCACTCTAATTCCATATCGCTTATATCACTGGTCACGTGCAGTCGTTGTAACACTAGTGCTATAGACGTTTTTAATAACATGAAGCTGTATTTAATACCTGAAAAACAATAATAAAAATTAAGGCGAATATGGGTTCTGTGAACATTACTTTAGCCTCTTCTTTCTCCGGAGAGCCTAAGGTTAAGGTTACTGTACAAGTTAGTAGTTATTAGTTCAGTAGTTATTTAATTTTGCTTTAATGGTATTTAAGTTGTTTACTATGTCACTCCTGAATAATCTGGACTGGATTTTAAAAGACTATGATTTTGTTTTGACATTAATTATTCTCAGCATGGTCAGTTGGGAAATGTCTAAAAAATATTGTCATGTAGCAGAGATTATAATATATGTAACCTATAAAACCTAATAAATAATTTCAACTAATACAAAGTCTCAATAAGTTTAATTTAAAAACGATAAATATTACCGATGCAGTTGCGTTTGCCGATACTGAATGAACTGAAGGCAGTTGGATTTGCTGGTATAGTTTCAGGGTTCAGCCATCGCTCCGGTTTAAACTCATTGGCGTCTGCACCCCACACTGAGTGCCGGTTGATACCGTACAGCCCTAAGAAGCATGTACCACCAGCTGGTAAAGTGCAGTTCTCTAAAAAAGAAAATAAGCAACTGAATTATTTTGAGAATTTATTCTTTTAAATAGGTAACCTACACTATAAAATAAGGTTATTTGCAAATAAAGGGGCTAATAATAATAATTAAGATAGTGTTGCTACAGGAAGCTGGAAGGAATTTAAAAATAATTTGTTTTTCCGTTTTACGATTTTACCTTTAATGGGAAAATATATTTATACATATTTAATATTTTTTTCATTGAATGTTAGATACTATTAAAAACAAAAAAGTAATTTATAATAAATACTATATCCTATGCTGTCGGTGTAAGTAATCAGGGACTGATTATGCAATACATACTCAACTTAACATCTTGATCAATTTTTCTGCCAACCATCGGCCCTGGCGGGTACAACCTCAACACTTCTCTCAAGACCGCTTCCACATACACCAGCTTTGCTAAATCGTTCTTGTCAACATCCCTATCTTCGCCTCCAAATACTTCTTGCAATCTGTACAAAACATACTATTTATATAGATTCGTAGGCTGACATCAAACAAGCCCAAACATGACGGGCTTGCGATGTTTCGTTACAGAGTTCCACTGGCCACCTTCTGGTTCCATCATCAGATAGCTCGAAAATTGACTAAAAGCTGCAGCAGATTATAGGCACTTAATTGAAAGTTAAAAAAAAACTAATCTAGTGGTATATAAATGTAATTTGGAATGAGAAATGCTAAAATAAATAATAATTATAATAAAAATTTAGAATTCGAAAATTTATTGGAATAGCTTCAATTATTATTGAAATTGCTTAAATTATGTATTGAAATAGATTGTTTTAAATAAATAAATAGATTTTCTAGAAGATCTCGGATATCATTTGGACACAATATATCCATGAATAGAATAAATTCATGTTAATAAATTCAAAAGTAAGTGTGAGAGATTTCTCATTTAAATATTGAATAAATTAAAGTGCGCAACTTCACATACGGACGCTGTTAATATTAAGATGACATGGAGTTCAAATTAGACATAGTATACGTACTCTTTATAAATTCGTTCTTGTACATGTCTGTGGGATCCAATAATTAACAATGTATACTCGAGGGCTGTTGCAGTTGTGTCAAATGAAGCAGTCACAAATGTGTCCAGATGTGCCCTGATGTCTTTGTCGGTCATCCCCCCTTCTGTATCGGCTAAGTTTAGCAATTGATCCAACACCGGTTTGAATTTGGCTGCAAATATAAATATGGATACTGTCATTATTTTGTTACCTTTTGATCGTAAGGCTATTATCTGTTTTGCCAGGTACGTTGTATAGAATTCAATTTAAAATAAAATTGGTCTGTATGAAAATGTATAGCTGGCAAACTGGCTAGTGGCTGATCTGATGGTTGTCAAACACTATTGCACAATTAAAAGACGTCTCCAACCTCAGGTTTCTTGGAGAAACAACACTTAACCGAAACGCTATAGTGTAGCAGCTACGATAGATCAGTATTAAGTAAAATTACATATTTTGGTGTGCTGGCACAATTTGGCTGCCACCACCACATTTAATGTCGGGCATAAATGTTGAGACACATTAAAACGTTACGTGAAGTCCTTGCATATTATCTATGTCTTGCGCAAACTGTACCTGGTGGATTATCCTCTTGCATACTCCTATTATTCTTCAGTTCTGACTTCCGCTTTTCAATTACCTAAAAATGTATTATATTTCATTTAACGTAAATTAAAAAAAAAATGTGATTATTCCAAACTAGGCAGAGCCTGTATTATGGCAACCAGACAACTGATAAACATACTTATATAATATATTTATAAATACATACATATTATTAGATAAATTACACCGAGACACAGAACAAATAATCATGCAAATCACTCAAAGATTTGTCCCGGGTGAGAATCGAAATCACGACCTTCAGTTCTAAAAAAAATAATTTTACTTATGTTTAAATGAACACCAGAAGCAATACATTACCGGATACATAATGTCGTGCGAAATTTTCATAAGGTTATCGTGTTTTCTCTTTAAGGAACTGAAGTTATAAAAAAATGACAAATGTAACCACATTTTCGAGCCTCTTTCGGCATAAATCCCAAATATATCTTCAAGTGCATGAGCATACTCCGTATCTATGATAGTTTGATCCTCCGGGTGTAAACCCAGCGACGTCCCTGTGAATGTAGATAATTAATACACAAATAAGTCTGTACACATTATAAATATCACACTAATTGCACACAAAACTTTGTGCCAAGCGAATATTGAAACCATCGCTCTATCTTTATTGGACATTTCGACAAGCTATAACGCTGATCGTTCAAATGGAAGTGACAAGTCCAATTCACGTGACTTATCGAAACGAAATGTAATTTCCATACATTTAATGTCATTACAGTGATTTCTACCATCATTAACGCTTGTCGAAATGCCACTTGTTTAGCGAGGCAGGTTTAAACAACTCTCCGAAAATGTATGGCCGAATGCCATACATTTTTTAAATAAATGATTATCTTCTAAATACTTACGACTGACGGTCCTCAGTGCCAATTGGATTAAATCCCGTCGCGGACTAAACGGTCCTTTTCCTACTTTAGAAGTGAATTGAGACACTAGGTAACGAGACTGCTCGTTGAATACACACAGAAATGTATCCAACAATTGCTGATTAAAACTTGGGGTTAATAATTTGCGATGCTTTCTCCATGCTGGGCCTGAAAATGTTAAATCAAATTAAAGAAAATTTTGTTACTATTATTATTTTACTTTTATTTTTTGACACATTCTTTGATATTCAACAATATATTTTTTTAATATAATTATATTTTTAAGGATCAATTCATTTTCTTTTTTATGTACTTTACAGTTGTAATTTAGATCTAGTACTTTAATACTCGCCAAACGTAATTGTTTAACGGCGAGATGATGATTTAACGAACCTCAATTAAGAGGAAACACGTCCCTGGAGGAAAATTAAAAATTGGTATTTTTTTTTTTTTGTTTGTACATACAAAAGGAATAATAAAATAAACTAATCTAATTAAACATAAACCTAAAATATGGCATCAAAAATTCGTCCACATCACTGTCCACTGGGAGTGTTCCCAAAAGGCTGGCGGCATTGCCACGTTGTATGGCAATGCTCATCCTCTGTCCAAGGTAAAAGCCAGCCCTTGGGTCGCGCGAAGTGTCAACGAGTCGTTTGGCTAGATCTTTAAAAAGCATGTGCGCACTCGGATCGTTACTCGACGTTAATATATTATTTAAATTGGTATTTAAATAATATATTAACGTCGCACACCTCCGACCTGCCCCCGTAAGGTGCGTAAGGGACAACTGCAACTCAGATTACAAAAACGTTGAACAAAAGACATTTCGTATTTCGCAGTTTTCTTCTCCAAAACTGGACTTATCCAAATAATTTTTGCATCAAAGTTTAAAGGAAATATATTCTTCTTGCTTGTATCATTTTCTTTTTTGTTAAAATCCTATATATTTTTTCTAACAGTCGTTGGAACACGGTGGTAAAAACGGGTATTTTCAGGGTTATATTTCTTTCAGTGATTATAATATATTATTATATTATGTTATTATTTCCCACGAAAAAAACAGCGAATACATTTTATGGAGGTAAATCATAATATCGGTCCAGCCGTTCTCAAGTTACAAATAGTGTAACAAACCAGGCTTTGTTTTTTATATATAATTATAATAAAAACTAAATAGAGAATTAACATACTAGTCGACATTAATTAGTAATAATTTTGGCTCCACGAGTTCATAATGAGGTACTTAATTCATTAAGAGTCTATAGATATTTTTTTTCTCACTGTCATTATCATAATTTTGTTAATTACAGGTCATTATTTTAGAAAAAAAATAATAAGAAAAAAATATATTATGTTGCTGACCAAAAGACTCCCAGTTCGTTTTCGTTTTAAAAATCGACTCCCAAGCTAAAAAAATACTTATCAAATATTGACAGACATAAACAGACAGATAGGAACCCTTTTAAGGGTTTTTTTAAAGGTACGAACCTCTAATATAGTAAATTAAATTATTTCAATGAATATTACCATTCACAGTGAACAGTCCGGTGCCAAACATTTCCTTACCAAAATCGTATACGTATGGTTTGTTAAAACACGTGTTGGCTACTGTTAAACTATCTTCCACATCTGTTACAACTGCAAAAAAAGAAAGAAAATAAAAATAGGTTCAGCCAGTTCAAGGTTAGGTGGTTAGGGTTGTAACCAGAGAGAGATGGAAGGAAGGTAGAGAGACCTTTGCCCTGCAGTGTTACAGAAATAGTCATAAAAAAATTAAAGTATTTATTTGACCCTGGTCTCAGTTGTCAATCCATAATCTTTGAAAGTCCTTGATCCTATACAATTATGACAAACATTTTTGCCAAGGCATTAAGACATTACACAGTTGTTAGTGTTGTATAGTACGTTCGGTAATCTGATAGTAGACCGCTACATAGTTTTAGCAAAAGTAGAATAAGGATGTTTCCTGGGTATGAAAAGTTAATTTCTATTTAGTCCGTCAGTTATATAATAAAAAAATATTAGACACGTATTTTTTCTTTTACCAAAACAATAAAAAATTACAAAGATACAGCGCTTTAAAGTTTCGGAGTGGGGGCTTATGACGCCACGCCTTGATAAAAATTGTAGCGAGGAGTGACGTCACGCGTAATTTCCCTTCTCTGTATTTTGATCATTTTTTGTTTGCAGGAAAAAAGAAAAAATACGTTTCCAATAAAATTCATTAAACTACCAGGCGGACATTAAAAAAAAAATAGGAAACATGCCTATTATAAAAATAAAAGTATTTAATAGTGTTTGGTATTTTGGTCTAAAAATATTTTTTTAAATCTGTTTGCAATTAAAAAAATATTGTATTACTTGATTTCCAGAGTTGTCCTAGACAAAGTTATTCGATTCAGTAGTTCGGTTGTAGTAATTCAAAATAACTGGAAGATTATACCAATTTTGTGAAATTGCATATATTTCTAATGTCTTTTTTTAAACGACTCCCGTACTAAGTAATTTAATCCTTGTGTCGCGGGGGTTGTACAAACATACAAATCACATGCACAAATAACACTCAGACTTAGAACAAACCTTTTTTGTTCTCACAATTAATGCTTGTCCCATGCGGGGTTCGAACCCGTAGCACGTCGCGCGCAGTGGCAATTGGCGTAGTGACCTATTATCACTCCGCTATCCGTGCATTTAAATTTGAATATTATATTAGAATTGTTGGAAGTCAATTTATTTTAGATTTATGATTGTCATCAAAATTTTGATTTAAACTTACTATAGGTAGGATGTGGTCCCATTTGCATTTGACAAACTCCTCCATTTGACAGACTGTACTCAAAAATTTTTGTCAATAGCTTTTCAGTATCTAAAATTAAATAAAGGAAGTGTTAGCTGGGAAAATTATAAGCCACAGCGCGTTGAAAGCATTTTTTAACAAATTTAAGGGCTATTATACCATTATTTCAAAAATATATTTTTTAATATAAACATAATATAAATCACCACAATTATCATTTCAAAAATCCTCTTTTGTATAATAACACTTTTCCACTAGAAATCAATTAAGCACTTTTTATGTTGTGTGTTTAATTTTTTGTATTGTGTACAGCAATTTATGTATACTTTAGGAGTTACGCCAAAGAAGCTCCTGTGCATTAGGAAGGTCTTACATTTAATTTATAACAAGCGATTTTGGTATTAAGAATATTTTTTTTTTTAACTGTTGATATTTTTTTAAATAGCTTGCCTGGTAAAAACATTTCTTCTAAATAAATGGTTTACAAATGTCTGTTGTTTTAAACAAAATATAGATCTTATGCAGCATGTTTACTCTCTGAACACTGGTTCGCTAGTATTTGACTGTCCCCAAAAAATTACACTGTACCTTAAAACAGAGACAACTAATTCATTAAATGCTGTTAATGAAGTTTCCGTATTTAATTATTTGTCAACTAAATGTCAGCAGTCTTACTTATATTCTTGAATAAATATTCGTTATGAATGGGGCTCCTGCGATGGCAAGATTATTCCCTAAAGCAGGAGTATTTTTTGAATTCTTAATACTTTTAAGCCTACTTAAATATGGCCGCGGTAGATACAAAAAAAGGCGAGATGATTAAGAACACCTTTGACATTGGCTAAAAGTAGCACGAGACCGAGATATGAGGAAGATATTTGCCAAGCTGTAGAAAATATAGCCTTTATAACTGTAATACTTACGTACGGCGTCTCCAATGAACTTGTGTGCATGCCCGATGAAAGGCAGCCCTCCAGGCAGCATCGGAGGAGTATTATATAACTTCGGTCGTAACAACCACCGCATGACAAACACAACGCACAGTATTACAATCAGTGCCACAGAGATCATTGTGGATCAGCAAATCGGTTTTAAAATGCCTACATCATTAATTTTTCTTTATATACATGAACTGTCGTCCAATGTGTAAACCGGATCAAAGTGGAATTTGTCAAATCTGGTTTTTTTACTGGTACTTATTAAATGTCTATTACATCCCACCAAAAACATTCAATGTAAAAAGAGCCAAGTCTCTCTACGCAATTCTTCCATCGTAAAAAGTTTTGAGATCGCATAGGAGCCAAGTCCTGTTCAACTTAATTTGTAATAATAAATCAATATTTTGTGAGTATATTATTTTTGTTTACATTACAATAACAGTGACTTGGCCATGAGCACAAGTTAACATAAAGACAAAAGTCTAGCGCATATTTTTCGGAGGTACCACGTTACCGCCGACATCACCAAATTACAGAGCCAAGCTGCCATCATACAAATACCGGTAGCTGGGCATGAAGTAACTTTTGAATTAAGAAAATAAACTCCTTTTATAATAAATAATAAGAAAAATAAATAAAAATCCTTAATTATTATTTTTTGTAATGAACTAATAATTTAAGTATAATCAAATGGCTGTATACATACGTCATACATCGTCTTAATGTATATTGAACTAGGTGTGCCCGCGACTTCGTCCATGCACATGCAACACGCTATTCTTAGGAAGACATTGGACTTAAAATCAAACGATGAACAATAGAAAATAGTCCCCTCACTCAACCATATTTTTTGTCGGTCTCCCTACAAACATCCTGTCTGTATGCGTAAACATTTAACGTAATATGCATAAATTGAAGCTATATTGCACAACTAGGGCACACGAAAACAGCAAACCAAATATTTATCTAAATCAAATTTTACATGCACAAAATAACTACTGCAAACAGCACAGGCATACAATTATACACCTCGCTGTAAAAAATAAAAAAAAACAAATGCATCAATCAAATATACACAAGAGCAAAATAAACGTTCATTTACTATTCTGTTTACAAATTGAAAAAAATAAAATAAAAAACATGGCGTCGTTACTTCATTTTTTCGCGGGTTCTTCACGCGAAATCGGATTTGACAATAATAATTGTTTACTCGACCGATAGACGGATTTTTATTTGAAATATTGGGATTATAAAAATAAATTAGTAATTCAGATGTAGGTTTTGTAAACAGTATTTTAGCCTCCCCTTTCTCCGTAGAGGCTAAAGCTCTGTACGGGCTACCAGTTATTGGTTTTTATACTAGCTATTTTAGTTTTTGTAAACATTTATTTTTGTTTGTTGTATGAGTATATGTGTATAGATTTTATAGAACGATATTGTTGCTAAGCGACAAAGTTCTGAAATAATATTTAAAAAAAATACATAAATTATTTATTTTCTTATCGCTGGTCTGCTGGCAGAGATTTTTCATTCATATATACATTCCAAATCAAATCTATGCATACAAATAAATAAAATTGAAGTGTCTATCTGTAATATTAAAATAACCGCTTTTTACTACATACTCTCTCTCTGTCTGTTTGTTTGTTTGTTCCGGCTAGTCTCTGGAATGGCTTGACTGGTTTTGACGGGAAATAAACTACCTTTTTTGTTCAATTCTACGCAGCTTCATCTGCGTAGAATTGAACAAAAAAGGCACAACTAGTAAGTACATTACTCTAAATTCAAAGTAAGTAAGCTAAATAACTTGTGTTATGGAATCAGAAACAACGACGATGAAGAAAAATGGTCTACATTCACCCGTCCGAGGATCGAACCTGGGGTCTCAGAGATAGCAATACCTTAAAAACCGGTGTGTACGCCACTCAGCCACAGAGGTGGTCAAACGATTTTACAATGACATAAATTCTAGGAAAGGTGCAAGCTTTAAATCGAGGTTTTAGTATCAGACATCTGTGGTCTCTTTGCCATCTAAGTCTAAGTCAAAGGCATAGATAACTTTGTGGTATCAACCTAGCTATACAACTGTGTTTTACTCTAATAACTAAACACTGCCACACTGTGTCCTTAGCAATATAAAAGTAATACAAGATGAGTTTTTTATCGTTGTACAAACGAAAGCTATGGCTATATCGGTTACAAAAACGATTGGTATAAAAAACTCAAAAACAAATGAACAAAATAATGGTATTTTAGTACAGTACTCGTCAGAGTTTTACAGTAACAGCCCGTTCACACTAGTCGTAAGTCGCATATGACTAAAAGTCGAAAGTCTGATGTACCTGTTCACACTGCGTCGCGAGTCGTATAGGTCGTAGTTTATGTGTAGCGAACTAGGAAGCAGGGTGGGGAGAGAGGTAACAACGCGCTCGAGTCGATTAGATGCACGACTAGTGTGAACAGCAACAAGCAGGCACCTATGCGAGCACGATTCGACGCGATTTTAGTCTTACAACGGGCGCTGGCCCGTCGGATGGTTTTTTGAGTCGTATTAGACTAAAAATCGCGTCTCATCTAATGTGAACAGCTCCATATAAAGTGTTATGGTGACCAGAGCATTCGACTTTTAGTCGTATGCGACTTACGACTAGTGTGAACCGGCTGTTATAATACTGACAATAGAGATTTGTTTTTGTTTGTCTGTTTAATTTTCGATACTAATCGTTTTTATAACCGACTAGCTGTCCCCCGCGACTTTGTCCGCTTGTTTTAGTTTCAAAGGTTTTTCATTTTTGCAACATTTTTCATTAATGCTCCGCTCCTTTTGGTAGCAGCGTATTGTTATATAGCTTATAGCCTTCCTCAATAAATGGGCTATCCAACACTGAAAGAATTTTTCAAATCGGACCAGTAGTTCCTGAGATTAACGCGTTCAAACAAACAAACAATCAAACAAACAAACTAGCTCTTCAGCTTTATATATTAGTAACTAGCTGTCCCCCGCGACTTTGTTCGCGTGTTTTAGTTTCAACGGTTTTTCATTTTTGCAACATTTTTCATTTCTGATCCGCTCCTATTGTTTGTAGCGTGATGTTATATAGCCTATAGCCTTCCTCAATAAACGGACTATCCAATACAAAATGAATTTTTCAATTCGAACCAGTAGTTCCTGAGATTAGCGCGTTCAAACTAACAAACAAACAAACAAACTCTTCAGCTTTATAATATTAGTATAGATATATAGATATAGAGGTCATAGTTTTCGTTTGTACAATGGCAAAAAACTCACCTTGTATAACACTACCTACAACGAAATGAACTCAATACGACACAGTACGTATTGCTGGAAAACATAAAAGACCACTTTTCGCAAAAGTTTTTACGCTCTATGAAAATATGAACAGTGTGTCTCTTAGTCCCAAGACACGCTTGACTCAGTAAATGGTTTAGTAAGTTTCCTTCGAGTTGCGAATCTTGAATAACTTTGTTACTTATAACACAGATTGTTTGTGGTCCAGTACAGTAATACACTCGACATGGCACAGAGCTACGAATAAAATAAACAAGTTATACTTGCTCTAAGTTGATAAAAGTCTTGGATGAAGTATATTTTTTTTATTTTTCCATCTTCACACTTCACATTTCACAAATCCCTTAAAACTAACGGAAGTGCACCTAGGAGTGGATGTCAAAAATTATACTTTACATAAAAATAATTAATGTATTTTTATTTATGTATTTAATTTTACGTATTCGTATTGCCCTTATCATTTTATATAGTTGTATGTATTAGTATACCCTTGTATTTGTGTGTGTAATAATTATAATACATATTTATATATATTTACTTGTATAATACACCTACTTCTTGTTATCTCTGCACCACTTCATGGTTGACTGGTAGAGAATGCCTTAGGCTTTAAGTTCGCCATTATACATTATGTATATAAAGCAATACATAAATTAAAACCGTCATGAGACAAACCAAGCCAATAAAAAAATCGATTAAATTCAATAAACATTTAAATAAAATATATTACACAAAAAACAAAGGTACCCGATCTTTTAAGCTTTTTAAAAAGTAGTGTATGGCACCGCTTTTTCCGCTAAGGACAGGAATCGAACCTGCGCGGGTAGAACCCATTGGATTTCGAGTCCAACTCCTTAACCACTCGGACACCTCAGCTGTGCTCAGACATTTTAAAATATAGGGTTATTCCATACATTAGGTATGTAGAAAAACCTTCTAGTAGGAATATAATGTATAGGTATATAGGTATTTGTTCCATTATGTTGTTTTGATATTATTTTGTGTATAATAATAATACCATCTGTAGGCAACTAAAAATCTTGTCTAAGCGCGGTTTAGATATAACCTCTCCGAGTTTTAAAAACAAAAAGGAATTAAAATTACTACTTTCCATATAAATTCCATCATTATTATTTTAATTCTTTACTCTGAATTACTTTTTATGTGTATAACTTAGACTTTAGTTTATATATGTTTTATGTTCTGTTTCAACACTTAAATTTCTCACATAGTATGTGAGTTTGTTCACCTTAATGTCTAAATGTAAATGCTGTGATCTCCTTTAATTGAGGGAGCACAACTCAAATGTAAACTCTACTTTTCTCTAAAAATGTATCTTGTGTATTCTTAGTTGGAGATCCATAGATAAATAAATAATAAATAAATAAATAAATAAATACCGGCCTACTGTTAGGTAAACGCCTTTTCTTATACAGAGATGGAACGAGCATTAATTTAACCACGCTTATGCATGCTTATATTGTTGGTTGGCGATTTCAGATCCATTTTTTTTTTATCTAGATTCTCTCACGATTTTTTCCTCCGCATTGTTAATGGTGTTTTAGAATAGAAAAAAAAAGTACATAAATTATGACTTTGAAAAAATCTTATTAGTACTAGCGTGTGATCGGACCTGCAACCTTGTGCGTACAAATCCGGTCATTGAACCGCTAGACCACGACATATTATTTTGTGGGTGCATTAATCATGAATATACACTGTAATTTGAGTAGTTCGTAAGAAAGAGAAGCATCTTCAGACATCGATCACTTCCTTAGTTTTAGACTGCATAGGCCTTTCTTTTAACACCCTTGAAGCGTGTATCTGTCTGCGGCACCGTAGCTCTCAAACAGGTGAACCGATTTTGTTTGTTTTTTCAAAGGAGACTATCGAGTATGCTTCGCCAAAATAAACAAAAGAACGTTCAGCCGTTTTTAGTTCTTCAGTACTTTTAAAACGAAATTCTGTTACTTGTAGGTTTTTTAATTAAGAGTTACGTTTAAGCCACGCTCAAGTACAGAAGGGCCTTTAAAACTCAAGTTGATACATTAATTTAATCAGCTTGATTGCTTTTGAGAATTTTCGAGAAACCTTCTTCAAGTATTCGTATATCATACAAGAACGCGTGTAACTTCCAAACTCTCAGTTACAGGATTACAAAACAAGTAACTTTCAAGGGAATTACGGTAAGAAGGTCATAGGCACTTTTTAAAATTTCACGCCTCGCCCTTCGGGATTAAGGATTTAAAAGTGATTGATGGAATGGTAACAGAGTGTGATAAAATGGCGGCGGTTTTTGTGTAGCGTTTATTTTATAAAATAATAAATAAATAAATGTGGACAACGTCACATACATTACTTCGAACCTAAAGTAAGTAGCTAAAGCACTTGTGTTATGGAATTAGAGACAACGAAGGTACTAACACCCAGACCCGAGACAATGTAGAAAAGTGGTTCGGGGATCGAACTCACAGCTAGCGACACCTTGAAAATCGGTGTGTACGCCACTCGACCACGGATTTCGTCAATTATATGAAATAATGGTAACTTAATAGTTCGATTATTCTTGTATTTAATTATCTGTGAACTTTAGGTATTTAAATTATTAATTCCAGTGAAATACTTATAACTACAGTAAATTAATAAAGCTTATATTCAGACTACGCTATAATATAATAGCAAATAGCATATAGTTTGTGGTATATATTATCATATTTGCTTGCGATTATATCGCGTAATATGAACGCAATGCTATATGGTATAGCTTTATGGATTTTAATGCTAAACTATATAGCAGAATAGTATAGAAATGAGCTTTAAGGTTACGTAAAACTATTCTTATATAATAGACATTATTTAAACATTGCAGAGAATCGCAAAAGCAGCGTCAATAAAGTAATAACATTTTTAAATTAGATACAATTTTAATATTCGTGAATATGCTGAATATATTACTAACTGTTGCCCGCGGCTCCGCCCGCTTGGATGTCGGTTATCGCGCCAAAAAGTAGCCTCCTCAGGTTAAAGTAATAGCTAAAAGTAGTCCTTTCTCAGGCTCTATGTGTACCAAATTTCATTTAAGTCTAAATAGACTTAAATGAAATTTGGTACAGTGGTAGTTATGGTGTGAAAGCGCGACAGACAGACAGACAGAGTTGCTGTTACATTTATAATATTAGTAAGGATAAATACCTTTTCTTATTTACACAGTATTGACATCTGTATCAATGAACCGTTAAAACCATGTAAAGAAATAATAGACTGCATCTCATTATTCTTCACTTATATTCAGATGCCCCTCGAGACGCATGTTTGGATCACAAAGAAAAACCTTGAACGTCCCAACATGCATGGAGCGCTAATTACCTGGTTTCGCGATAAAGCACGCTCTCTGAACGTAACTCGGTGTTCGATGGTTTACTTTGTAAATCATGAGAGAGGGAACCACGATATTATGTAAGAATTTTTTTTAGTTATCGAAATTAAAACTGATTTTTAAAGCATTTTATGGCGGTTTTATATTTCGATTTTTAGTTGCCAAGGATTTAATGGTTTGAATTAAGGAAATAAAAAACAAAACGTGATGATGACAGCAGTTGTAGTTGATAGGAATAAATAATACCAACTGAAGGAATATAGTAGGGAATGTATAAAAAAAGACTGGAAAAAGAACGTAGGCCAAATATTTGTCAACAAAAGATTTAAAAACAGTTTTTAATCTCTTCTCGTAGTACGTAACTATTAATACTACTCTTCTCGTACTAATAATTACTACCTAATAGTAATGAATAGTAACTTAATGTTTTTTTAAATTGGACTACACGGACATCCTATTAGTATAGGTCATAACGTCAATTACCACTATGCGCGACGTGCCGCAGGTTCGATCCTCGCATGGACCAAGCGTTGTGTGATCCACAAATGCTTGTTTTAAGGCCTGATTTAGACAATGCGAGAAATGTCGTGCGAGTTGCAGTACATTGCGGGGCCGCGCGGTTATGGTGTCATAAGTAATCAATCGTAGACGGCAATGTACTGCAACTCGCGCGATATTTCTCGCACCCTCTAAATAAGCCTTAAGTCTGGGTGTTTTTTGTGCATGTGGTTTATATGTTTGTAAAAACCCCTGCGGTACGATCAAATTAAGAAACGCGGGAGTAGCTTTAAAAAAAATAAAAAAAAATAAAACGAATTACGGCCGATTTACAAACACTTCTGGACCTCTAGTAATAATTAATGCATAGTGTAGAGTGTAGACTACGTATTATTCTAAAAACTATGTTTCTTTAAAATGATTTTATTCCCGAAGAAACAGAAGATGAAAATTACATTAGAGCAGCGCATGACGAAACAGCTTTAGTTCTTGGCATTTTCAAACATTGAAATCCTATTGAAATTGGTTTCATATTTTACAATTCTTCTGCATTTGCATAAAAAGCTTGCGACGGAGCGAAATACAATTTTAGATTCGCAGTTGCGATAAAATAATTTTTATATTTTAAATTGAAAGAAGCATTTTTTTTATGTAAAAAAAGTATATTTTCTAGTTCCAAGAAAGCTTTGTATTAAATTATTCAAAACCAATCAACAAGCCAATATCAAAATAATTTAAATTATGGATGCAAAATAAATGGTCAATGCTTACAGTAATCATAGACAAGCATAGAGTGCGCGAATTGCTAGTAGCTCCCTCTCCCCCTCGTGCAGAGTGTAAGCAAATTTTTAGCTAAGTGTACTACGCTCGTTTACTGATTAAGGTAATTTTTTGTGCGATTACAGACGTTTATGCAAAAATATCGACCGTTTCGATATTATTAAGGTAATATTAGGCTTTGAGATAGTTTTAATAAAACGGTGCGCTCTGTTCTTACACTAATTTTACGATTTTACTTGTTCATTCTAATGCCTACAGTTCATACTCGATATTCGCACTCTATAGTTTACTTATTATTTTTCTGTAAGGGTCAAAGTAAATTCAAATCCTGTAGATATTTAACTTAATTCGATATAATTATTGGATTTTTCAATTGAGTAATCGTCTACCTGGAGTCAAGTATTAATTAAAAAGCTATCTTGAAAGACATTTCGTATTTAGTCATAGAGTTTAATTCAATAAGCTTTGAAGGAATTAGTTTTAGTGGTATGAAATGCGTGTTAACAATTTAAAATTCATTAAAAAATATTTTAATATAACGCAAACTAATTACCACCTAATACTGCTCAAAAAGTGGAGTATGTTTAAAGTAATTAGTTACAACACCAATTCGCACCCAAGTCTATTAAAAAACACAACTTATTCAAACGGTTCATTATCCCGAAATATTTTACATAATTACTTGAGTTGCTCTCTCATAGCGCCGTCCTTTCTTGCAAGCGGCCGCGAAGATAACGCCGTGCTTCAGAATTAATTAGCCAACTAAAAACTTCACTCGTTACAGTACTGGAGACATTCCAAGCAGTTTGGGTAACAACACGATTTGAATATTTCACGTTGAGTTTGCTGCTTCTTATTTTATGTATCCTTGTAATAATTTTAGTAGAACAGTTTTAGCTCGTATATTGTTTGTTATAAGCCTGTATGAATCCCGCTAAAGGGTAATCAGTTTGGTCTATTGAAGAGCCTATAAATACATATACTCTGTTTTATTATATTGTTGTAATGCTATTTTGTGTGTGTACATAAATAATAATTAAATAAATATATAAAAATACCTATACTGATATTATGAATGCGAATGTAACTCTGTCTGTCTATCTGTCGCGCTTTCACGCCAAAACTACTGAACCGATTTAAATGAAATTTTGTACACAGATAGTCTAGAGCCTGAGAAAGGACATAAGTTACTTTTTGCCGCGATAACCGATATCCACGCGGTTGGAGCCGCGGGAAACAACTAGTACTCTATGAAAGAGAATGTATGTGTGCATGTATGTTTACCTGTAACTCGAGAATCGTTAGCCCAATTGATATGGAACTTTGCACAAATATAAAGAGCAACATGACCTCTCTGATGAACATAGTTACGTTAGTGTCGGACAGGTGGCGCTAGTAGCAGAGATTTTTATCTTTTGAACCATAAGTCGAATTGCGGATTTTTAGATGAAGCGAAGCGCACCGGGCACCACTTATGGCCAGTTCCTATACTCCAAAAACGGACGGACGGTAGAATTTCCTCCGTTTTGCTTAGAAAAAAGCTTTTACTGTCCGTTAGCAAAACTAATCGTTTTTTTATATAGGAACCAAGCATTAGTCGTTTATAAAAACGATTGGAATTAGAAATTCAAAAAACAAATGAAAAGCAGATTTTCAATACTATAAACGGACGAGTTTTACGGTAATAGCCTCGTCCAAATTGTGGGCGTACGATTTGCATACAGTTCTCAATTTTGAAGGTAATTATGCTGTAATTATTACGTTTGGCAGTCGTACCGGCTGTCGATATCATTACGACTTTGATATCGCTTTACGATCCAATGGAATTGCAATAGATGCGTCAGTACGTATGTCTGTGTTAAATTTCGTAGTTGAAATAGAGAAATATGTATAGAGGTTAGTAGGTACTTGCATTTTAGGATCATTCACAAGAACTTTTTTATACCTTTAAGACAAAAAAATAATCATCCATCAATGTTCAATAATTATTACAAGCAAACACGGTGCCAATGCCAGTGTAATGTCTACTGCGTAAGCATTCCACAAAAGCAAAAATAGGCCTAATTTTTGCTTGTGTGGACTTCTTACGCAGTCGTCTTACGAGCCGTTTTTTTTATTTTAAATAGAAAAAAAAGCAAACTCAACAAAATCACTTTCAGACAAGTTTCAGTCTCAATAGGAGTCCATAATCATGAGCTGACGCGGCGGTCTCCTAACTATTCGGGCGATCCCGAGAATATACGTGAGTAAACCGTTTTGTTTTAAATAATTATAAACATCACTAGTGCTACTTTTTTGCAAATGCGTGTATTATTTAGTAGTGATGATGTAGATTGTAGATAATATGTCTCATTACATCCAAAACACGTAGTGATGGACTAATCAAGTGAGTGGGTGGATAGTATTGTAATTAATGGTAATGATCCAGACAATCAGATGATATGAATGTCTTTGTACACTGTTTAGGTATTATTACGTAATTCAAAGCCATTGTCAAGTAGTTAAGGGGACCAAATGCTATTAATTGCTATACAACATACATAATCTATACTTATAATAAATCTGTAGAGAGGTAAATTCTGTACATCAAATATATTTTCAAAATAACTATCAGGGGGTGATTAGTGATCGATACTGATGCCAAAAATGCAATCAGTAAAATTTTTGTCTGTCTGTCTGTCTGTCTGTCTGTATGTTCCTTATAGAAACGAAAACTACTCGACGGATTTTAACGAAACTTGGTACATTTATTCTTCATACTCCTGGGCAGGTTATAGTATACTTTTCATCACGCTACAATTAATAGGAGCAGAGCAGTGAAGGGAAATGTTAGGAAAACGGTATTTTTTAAGCTTCCGTCGCGTATGCAGCCTTAATGGTTAAAGCTACATAGAAATCATGTATGACGGAAATGTTCTACATAAAATTATCTAAAAAATATCCCACAACAGCATATGTCTATCTTTTATGGTTGACTCACAATAACACGTGTAACTCCCGATAGCTTAGCAGTTCGGAGATTTCTGATTATATTTGTTTACTCTTACGTTTATAATACTCTCACTAATCCGTAATTAAAACAAGTTTACATTATAACCTATTCAATAAAAAAAGAATCATAGAAATCGGTATAGAAACACCAAACTTATACATGAAATACGATAATAAGCCATCGCGCCGTCGCGCGTGAATACTGAATCATGCTATAAGGATTATTTTTGTGTAACGTGATATATTATATTTCCCTACTAAAATACGAAAGTTAATCTGTCTGTTACATCAAAACAGTGAGGAAGGGCATATGCTACTTTTTTTACGAAAAACGACGGAAAAGCGGACGAAGTCGCTGGCAAAAGCTAGTTGGTAATAAATACCTTTAATGTCAAAAAAGGTGAAATTATAATAATTTTATTAATTATTTTATTGTAATATGTTTTGATGATGACTTATAGGTACCTACTGCCTATATACCTTGACAATCAGTATTGTATATTAATTCATCTCTATGGTTGGTGAGTATTCTAAATAATGACAACACAAAATCAATCATAAGTCGACCTCCTTGGTCGAGTGGCGTGTACACCGGTTTTCAATGAGTCGCTAACTCTGAGGTCACGTGTTCGATCTCCAGACGGCTCAACGTAGAAAACTACTTTTCTCCTGTGCCTCGGGTCTGGGTGTTTGTGATACCTTCGTTGTCTCTAATTCCATACAGCACTTGTGTTATGGATTTAGAGCTAGTAGCTACAGAGTTACTTACTTTGGGTTCAGAGCAATGTATGTGATGTTGTCCACATTTTATTTATTCATTATTAAATCTGCATTTTGAGGTGGTACAAGATAGAATATAAAATAATGTCCATTTGATCCAAACAAAATAACAATAATTATTTACAAGTTTTTAATTAACTTTCAATGTATGTATGTTTGGGTCAAACCTAGCAACCTAAATTAGGACCACTTCTAGACATCCCCTTGAGATGTAATTTTGCATACTTATACAATTTCGATTACAATAATATAATATTATGGTACTTTCAAGCTGGTCTGATGGGTCCGGAAGGTTACCATAGAAACTCTGTAACGAAACGACGCAATCTCATCGTTTTTAGGCTTGTTTGATTTGTCTTGACTAGTACTGAGATCCAAGCTGATTTAAAATCTTATGATTAAAAAAACATTTTTAAGAAAAAAATATTTATCCAAACATTATTTACAATTACAAAGTAAAAATCCAACAACACAATAATTGTAGTTAAATAGGCACACATTAAACGTGAAATAACTTTTAAAATGGCAGCCAGAGTCGTATCAAAATTCAGCGGGTTTCCGCAAAATAAAAACTAGGTCAGGCAAAGTTGGTTGGTGTAATTCGTTGAGGTAATTACAGACAAGTTCCGTCGACAACTCACTAACGTCAACGAGAAAATTACTCGATTCGTCACATCAAAATGTTTATTTATTATGAAGTTGCTCGAGTTTTTTTAGCTTGTAGTAAGTTTTAAGTTTGCTCTAGTACGAGCTAAATACATTAGTTATAAACCTTTGAAAGTTTAGATATAATATAAAATAAAAATTAGAAAATACAATAACTCAGATAAAACGAATTATAAATAATATGCGCATTCTATTTAAAATCTAAATAAAAAACTTAAATTTATAACGATACTAAAATGGTTAGGGTGACCGCCTTGTGATCGAGAGGTCGCAGGTTCGAACCCTACCCATTGCACTATTGACGTGAACCCACTCCAGACACAAGCATATTTAGCTTAGTTGGAGGGGTTAACAAGATTGCTAGTAATCTGAATTCCACCCACATTGCTAGTAAACTATAAAAAAAAAATGAATACCAGAGTGCTTTATATTTTTAATACATGTATTTTTATCACAAAAGCCCTTAATAAAAGTATCCACACAAACATAAAACTTACCCAATTTAAACAAGTTAGTCACCGCGGCACTTGACGAGGTAGCCTGCTAGTTTTACCCAAAATAAGAACAAACTATGGCAAAAAAATGCTTACGTTTGAAGGGGCACAACTTTACAATAAAATATCCGGGCATAAAATAAATGTAAACTCATTCAATGTATTTAAAACTCAGCTTTGCGAATATCTAAGTGCAAACCAAACACAGTAATGAATGCATTGAAAGGGTTACTATTACTGATGATGGCAAATTTATAACTTAACTAGGAATAATATTGTTCCTAAGTAAGTGACATGAATGTTTTTATTGAGAATAAAGTTTCTTCTTTAAACCTAAAGTCACTATAAATAATAGGCATGTTTCCTATTTTTTTTTAAATGTCCGCCTGGTAGATTATTGAATTTTATTGGACACGTATTTTTTCTTTTTTCCTGCAAACAAATAATAATCAGAATACAGAGAACGAAAATTTCGCGTGACGTCACTCCTCGCTACAATTTTTACCAAGGCGCTGTATCTTTGTAATTTTTTATCGTTTTGATAAAAGAAAAAATACGTGTCTAATATTTTTATATTATCTAACTGACGGACTAAATAGATTTTAACTTTTCATACCCAGGAAACATCCCTATTGTAAGAGAAAATTAAATGTCTAAATCCCCGGTAACAATGATGAAATGTAAATTGCTACAGTTTAAAGAACGATACGAAGTACTCTGAGTATACCTCATTTTAATGAAACGCCTTGAGATATAATATTAGTCTTAATATTTCATGTATAAGTAACAAATGAGGTCTAATCCCTCTTACGTCAAGCCGCAGTAAACCACATGAAGTAATATGATATCAAGTAATTCCATTACCTTGGGTAACAAACATATTTTGTTAATTTAACTACAGGATTGAGTAGGGGTGCCATGATTTTTGCAGTCAATTTAGAGATATTACATTCTTTTTAGGGTTTCGTACCTCAAATGTGTTAAAACGGAACCCTTATAGGATCACTCATATGTCTGTCCGTCCCTTTGTCACAGCTGATTTGATCCGAAATTACTGAATCGATTGAGTTGAAATTTGATACACATTTATTATGTTAGTGGCTAATCCGAAGACGGACTGTGTGAATGTAAATAAATGAATTTTAAACATAGGGCCTTACATTTAGGGGGTAATCAGAAAAAAAAAATGTTTTTTGCTGGCCTGTTGGTCTATTCGTTAGTGACTCTGACTTTTATTCTAAAAATCCTACTCCTACTACTACCCTACTCCCTCACTAAGGAATTTAATTATCTTGTGTCGCAGGGGATTTTACAATCATTCAAATCGCATGCAAAACACACTCAGACTTGGAACAAGCATTTGTAAACAAATGTAGACAAATGCTTGTCCCATTCGAGTATCAAACCCGCAGCACGTCGCGCACAGAGGTAATCGTGGTGACCACTCAGCTATCCGTGCCATATTGAATCTGAAACTAGTCGGGCGATTCCGAGAATGTGCGTAAGTAAATCGTTATGTTGTAAATAATTATGAATACTCCTCACGGAAATTATTACATAAATATTATTAATTAATTTGGCTTTATTAAAGCGCGACTCTTTCACCACAAAAACGTCTAGTAATCATTTCAGGACTGTCCAAGAATTTACAAAATCATGGACAATTTTAGCAAGGGGCCGTCAACTTAAATTCGTATTACCTGAAGTATATTTAGGTAAATTTTAACTATGTTTGTTGGCAGACGAGTTTCAGCCCCAAATTATAAGGGTCGTTGACACACAAGTACCTAGCGCAATGTTCTAGGGTAGCTACTATTTTGATACTAACTTAGAGGTGTTAGCCTAAATCATGGATTATGTTGAGAGGTCCAGAGAAGGAACGTGTTTATTAAAATGGTGTTCCTAGCTACCAAATGGTCGTTCACTTAAGTGGGCTTGGTGTATTATGACTTCATTATGATATACGATTAAATAAGTGTAGAAGTTTTAATAAGTCTGCGATACTGATATGTGAACTAGTGTGAAATGTGAACGATCAGAATTATGGTGATAGCAATTTAAAAATCCGTGAGGTTCGCTAGTTTCGCTTGTGTTCCATCTGTCAATTTCCACCAATTGACAGCCAGTAGCTTGTCTCTCATTGACAGATGGACCATATGCCAGACTAGCGAACCTAGCGGATTATTAAATCACGAACACGGTTATTAAGTATCTCTATTAGCTAAAAATCTAATAATAATACTATAACAATATAGATAACAAATTTGTTTTTTCATTGTTTATCGATTTTTAATACCAATCTTTTTTTATAATCGATATAGGTAGAAGTAATAGATTTTGTTTGTAAAACGACAAAAAAATAACCTAGTATTCAAACAACAAACAAGGTGATTTTTTTATTATTCGATTTTTTTTCATTTGTTTTTTAAATTCCTAATACCAATTGGTCATAGTTTTCGTTTATACAACAATAACAAACTCATCTTCTATAGAGAGATTAGAAATAGAACAGTACTAGGATAGCTAGTGTCACCAGTTGCACTTGGGAAAGGCAACGCAAAAGCAATGGAAACTAACATACATGTTCTTGTATTCTAACTTTCGTGAGGAGTATTCATAATTATTTAGAAATATAAAGGTTTACTCATGCACATTTATGGGTGCTCCCGACTAGTTCCAGACTCAATAGGAGTCCCTAATCATGAGCTGACGCGGTGGCGGTGGTGTCACGAGTCGAATACATTTTCTTTTACTTTACTAGGTGAAAAAGTAATGAGTTCTGCCTTCAGCCCGGAGCCTATCAGGACACTCTGCGCCCGACGCTCGCCGTGAACGGACGTGCCGCTCTGCGACTCGCCCGCTGACGTCATCCGTCTCGCTACCTGTTACGCTCGCGTAACACTCTGCGTAGCCCCGCCTACGCTAACCGATCGATCTAAAGCTGCCTTTTTCAAGGCGGCGGCAGATCAACCTCTGTTTCTTAGCTCGCGAATTAAATTCACTTGGTCCCTTCAGGATAAAACCGCAGTTTCGCGGTCCTCGGTGGAAACCATTCGGTGCCAACGAAGCCGAGGGGGTGTTGACCCAATCACACCCGCTGAGCCCCTTTAGGGCAAAGCAGTCAATTGGACGGGAACTAGATTACCGGCCTTGGGGGGTCTCCTAGTCGGCTCTAGTCTCTGGCTTCCCTTTCAGCTACACACCTAGTGTCGGTCGGGTGTGTCTACACCCTTCGCACTAGACTGGTCAGGGCCCCGTTCGCACAATAAGACTGGCGACGGGTACACCACAGCTTAAGGCACACCTTAGGTACTCACCTCCCTGCTTACACCCAGCAGGGAGGGTCACACATCCCCGGGCGTACCCACCCGGGGAGTTAGTTATTAGTTAGGGTATTTGTTGTAGGCGCGCCCTCCCTCTACCCATGTTAGGCTTTTAGCTTCTCTTTTTTAATTAAAAAGTGTCTCTCGTTTTCTCGAGAAGAATGGACGCCCTCTGGCCCCGCTTTATCGAGGAGATGAAGGACTCTCGGGTCTTCCAAGACCTCTTCAAGGCTTGGGCCCGCAAATTAGACCCTTCCGACTTAGTGGAATTCGATAGCTCGCTATCGCCGATCGGCGCCGACAGAGGCGTTATCTCGTGCCCGCGCCCCATTGTTTCGACGGCTTCGTCGAAAGTCATTGTTTCCCCGGCTATTGTTCCGGCCTCTAAGCCGAATTCCAACGCCAAATCCGCTTCGCCGAGCCTCACACCTGCGCGTGACGCATCTCCGGCCCCTTCCCCCCGCCCTCGCTCTGTCTCACCGTCCCCGGTAGACATCGAAATGGAAATTGTTTCCAACGATTCCGGTGATGCTTTAACAGCATCGGACTCGTCTTCCTCCACCGACGGCTTTACTGAAGTTGTTGGCAAGGGCAAGAAGCGCACCCGTAGGACCAAGTCACAACAGGTGCCTTCTAAAGCCGCCAAGACTGGCGCTTCGCCTCCTTCCGTCGACGCTTCGGCGTCCCAGCCCGCTGCTGAGCCCGCGGCCTCGCCCGCGCCCACTACCACCCCACAGGTGTCCAACACCATGCCCCAAGATTCGTCAGCCCCTAAGAAGGGCGGCTCGGTCCCTCCTCCAATCTTCCTTCAGGAGAAAGGAAAGTGGACCGAGGTCTCCAAGTGGTGCACGCAGCACCAAGTGAATTACTTCCATGCCCGCTCTGTCAAGGACGGCATCAAAATAGTTGTACCCACAGCGGCCGACTTTCGGTCGCTCACCCGTATGCTGCAGGAGAGAGCCCTGCCGTACCATACGTTTACCCTCCCGGAGGAGCGGGTCCTCCGGGTCGTGATTAAGTCTGTCCCTGCGGACATAGGCTCTAGGGAGATCCTAGACGACCTCCGAGCGCAGGGTATCCCTGCCCTAGAGGTACACCGTATGTACCGCGGGCGGGGTAAGTCACCCCACGAAATGGTACTCGTCGTTGCTGAGAGATCAGCGGACGGCAAGTCCATATTTAATATCAAAACCGTATGCCAACTCTCTGGCATAAAAGTCGAGGTGCCGTACAAGCGCGCCGACGTTGGCCAATGCCACCGGTGTCAAATGTACGGCCACTCGCAACGTAATTGTTTCGCGCGCCCTCGCTGCGTGAAGTGCCTCGGCGAGCACGGAACGCCCGATTGCCCACGGCCCAAGGACCGCACCCAGTGCGCTGAGCCCCCTAGCTGCGTTCTCTGCGGCGAACCGGGTCACCCAGCCAACTACCGCGGCTGTCCGAAGGCCCCGAAAACGAAAACCGTCGCGAAACGGCCCGTCGCCCGTGCGCCGGCCCCCGCGCAAAACCCCGCGTCCGCTCCGCCGCGTCTCAGCCCGCAACGCCCAACCGGGGCCTGCTGGAACATGGAAACGCACGCGCGCGCGTTCCCTGCCCTCGCTTCTCCTCCTAAAGGGGTTGCGTCTCTCCTCGCTTTACAGGGACCCGCTGTCCCTCGCATCCCACTTACCGCATTTAAACCCGCGCTTCTACCAAGACCCGCGCTCGCGTCTCCGTCGGCCGCGGCCCCTCTGGCCCCGACGCTTCCGGCCGATATCACAGCGTCGGTCAAGAATTACATAGAGGTGTATGAGTCGTTTGACTTTAATCGCATCCGTCTTATGGCGGAGGCGATTAGAGCCAACCCCAACCCTCTGCACGCCCCTTTCATTAGGGAGCAGTTCAGCGATGTGTTCGCCGCATACAAAGCCGCCGCGTTCTAATGGCTACTAACACCGGTAAACTCAAACCCCGATCCCTTAAACTAGGATACTTTAACGCGCATAGCATTAATAAAAAACGCGACGAAATTGCTACTTTTCTCCGTGATCATCAACTCGACGTTTTTCTTGTACAGGAGACCTTTCTTAAACCGTCTCATAAAAACCCGCGAATCGCGAATTACAACTTAATCCGTAACGATCGTACCAGAGCCGTAGGCGGCGGCACGCTCATTTACTTTAAAAGGTCACTGTACTGCGTTCCGATGGATCCACCCTCGCTGTCGCACATCGAAGCCTCCATCTGTCGTCTTGGCATGACCGGGCATCGACCTTTGTATTTAGTTTCAATATATATTCCTCCGTCATCAGAGAGGGTCGACTTACGACATGACCTGCGAGCTCTTCTAGCTCTAGGCGACTCCGTCCTTATGGCGGGCGACCTAAACGCGAAACACGAGGCGTGGAATTGCCACACTCGTAACAACCGAGGTAGACATCTTGATCTTCTTAGCTCTGAATTAAACTTCGATATCATCGCTCCGATGAATCCCACTCACTTTCCCGCGAACATCAACCACCGCCCCGACATACTAGATATAGCTTTACTCAAAAACGTCAACCTAGCGCTTCGGTCCATTGAAGTTATTCATGAATTAGATTCTGACCACCGACCAGTGATCATGTCCTTTAGTCCGCGAGTAGGTCCTCCAGACGCTGGTCAACCCATCCCCACTAAGATAGTTACGAACTGGACAAAGCTTGGGACTCGCCTTAAGTCAGTCCAATCCGCGCATCTAGACTCGATACCGGACAATGTAGAATCCGCGACAGACGCTATAGGCGCGATCGACTCCCTCACTGAGCACCTGCAGTCCCTGGTGAACGAGTGTTCGCGGTCGGTACCGGTGACAGAAGACTCTCGCTGGCTCCTACCGGACGACGCCCGTGCCCTATTGACGGAGAAGAACGCGGCTATACGCGCCTACGACACCTATCCCAACGACTCCAATCGCGCCCGTATGCGTTCTCTACAGCGCGCTGTTAAGAAACGCATAAGGGCTCTGCGTGAGGATCGGTGGGATAGGTTTCTCGACCAATTAGAACCTAACCATCACGCGTTTTGGAACCTTCAACGTAGATTACGTAGTTGCGACGAAGCGGTCATGCCCCCGTTGAATCGTCCGAATCAGAGCCTCGCCTTTGAAGACGACGAGAAAGCGGAATGCCTGGCCGACAGCCTGGAGGCTCAATGTACGCCCAGTAACCTTCCGGTCGACCCGGCCCACCTCGCCAGAGTTGACGCCGAAGTCGAACGTAAGGCCTCGATTTCTCCTTCAGAGGACCCGGAACACCCTCTCGCGCCGGTAACAGTAGACGAAGTACGTTCTCTTATCAAGGACCTACACCCTCGTAAAGCGCCCGGTTCAGACGGAGTCACCAATAAGGTGATTAAACTCTTCCCTCCAGCATTAGTTATCCTCTTGACAGGCATCTTCAATGCAGCATTAGGCAACAATCTCTTTCCACAGCAGTGGAAAGAGGCGATAGTCATCGGCATCCACAAACCCGGTAAACCGAAGTCTGAGCCAACTAGTTATCGCCCTATCAGCTTACTCAAGGTCCTTGGGAAGCTATACGAGCGAATCATCTACTCCCGTTTAATGGATTATGCCGAGTCCAGGAGTCTGATACCCGACGAGCAGTTTGGTTTTAGAACCGAACACTCGTGCGTCCAACAAGTCCACCGCATAGTCGAGCATATAAGCGCTGGTTTTCAGCGTGGACGGCTCACCGGTGTGCTCTTTTTTGATATAGCGAAGGCCTTCGACAAGGTCTGGCACAACGGCTTGATCTACAAGCTGTACCAACTCGAAGTGCCAGATCGTCTCGTGCACATCATCCGTGACTTCTTGTCGAATCGCTCCTTTCGCTATCGCGTTGAAGGCACACTCTCTTCCCCTCACCCGATCCTCGCCGGAGTCCCGCAAGGCTCCGTCCTCTCTCCACTCCTCTTCTCGCTGTATTCCAGCGACATTCCACGCGGTGGCAAGCCCCAAGTAGCTCTGTACGCCGACGACACGGCCATTTATTATTCAGGTACCAGCCCCTTAGCGATAGGTCGAACTCTCCAGACCGCGGTCACGGCCCTCGGGAAGTGGTTCAAGAAATGGAGAATCGAAGTCAACCCTACCAAAAGCGCAGCCGTACTATTTAGTAGAAAACGGCGGCTTCCCGCTCCCGCTCCACCCATAACCCTCTTCGGCAAGCCTATCCCTTGGGAGCAGCAAGCCAAATACCTGGGTGTGATCCTTGATCAGAAGCTTAGCTTCGTACCTCATATCAAAGCGGCACGCGCGCGAGCCGCCTTCGCCCTCGGCCGACTTCATTGTATGTTGAACAAGCGCAGTAAACTCTCTCTTGCTTGCAAGAAGAGAATTTACACTGCGTGCGTCAGACCTATCATGACTTACGGCAGCGTCGTATTCTCTCACGTACCCGATTATCGACTCAAACGAATGCAAACTCTCCAAAACCTTTTCATGCGTAGAGCCACGGGCGCTCCAGGTTACGTTCGTAACTTGCAGCTGCACTGTGACTTAAAGCTGCCCACAATCAAGCAGTTCATGAAACGCGCCGCGACCCGTTTCTTCGACACCGCCGAAACCCACCGTAACCCGCTAATCGTAGCGGCCGCGCGATACCGACCTTCAGTCATCTCCAAGATAAAACGTCCTAGACATACTCTCTCCTATCCCGACGATAAGACAACGCTTCTACAAGAAGCATTCGACTTAGCTAGCAGTAGCAATACAAAACACAACCGCCGTATACTACGTCCTCGCCGGCGAGGCCCGTCGCGTATTATAAATAATATAATAGTAACGTAAATGTTACCCCCCGTCCCTAGATCAAGCTGGCCCGAGCCGGCCAAACTAGCAATAAAAATATGTCCCTAAATAATAATAACTCAGATCCAGCCATCCCTTGCTGTTTTTGCCTTATTAAGATAGTCAGCAACGCACTAAGTCGAGGTCCGAATCCCGCAGGGGGTGCCCTTAGTGAACGTTGCTGACGTAGTTAGTTTATTTTACTTGCTCTGGCTGGAGGCCTTACGGTTCTCGCCAAAAGTCCGGTGAAGCAGTCAAAGCCTGCGCTCAGGCTAACTGCAGTAGACCTCTTCCAAAAAAAAAAAAAAAAAAAAAAAAAAAAAAAAAAAAAAAAAAAAAAAAAAAAAAAAAAAAAGGAGCCTATCAGATTCTTTCTTTTTCTTTTCTTTCTTTTTTTTATAAACGACTCCCGCACTAAGGAATTTAATCCTTGTGTCGCGGGGGGTTTCACAAACATTTAAATCACATGCACAAACACCCAGACTTGAAACAAGCATTTGTGGGTCACACAAATGCTTGTCCCATGCGGGGATCAAACCCGCGGCACGTCGCGCACAGAGGTAATTGGCGTGGTGACCTATACCACTCGGCTATCCGTGCAGTCAAGATTAAACACATCCATGTCCCTTCTCTTTTGCTGGAGTCGCGGGATACCTTGAGCATGCTCAGCGCGACTCCGGATAGATCATTACATCAGTTTTTGCTTTAGCTGCGATATTTTTATACCAGAATATTTCATGTGTAAAAGGACCCTGTTTAACGGCTGAACGCATTGCGGTCAACGTCGCCTGAAACGACGCGTCGAATGCGGTTTTATGCAAAATTTATATCAAAGTCACAACGATACAATGTTTCAAGTTTAATCTAACGCAAAAAGATATTTGTTTTTCTACTAGCTTTTAAAATCAAAATACTCTTTCCAATTTCGGGAAGACAGAAAATTTAATCCAAAATTTAATTATTTCCAAAATAAACAAAGGCAAAAGAGAGATCACAAAATATCTTACTTTTGGTAAATTTAATTGTTTTTGATTAAATTACGAAAATTTAAAGTCAAAAATATGTCGAAGTTTTAACCGAGAACTTGCAAGTTTCATTTCTGACATTAACTTAACTGAATTAAAAACTTTTGGTATAGAATTACAAAATAAATTTCATGAATACAGGAAATAAACATTGTTAGGTTGCCTCGTGGTTGAATGTACCTTAACTTTACATTTACGGTAAACGATCTTAAAAAAACCTTACTACCGGTTGCGCTGTATTGTCTACAAATTGATGGTTTATACTACCTAAAATTGTTATTTTGCGATTATTAGACAACGCGATATTCATGTAGTGTAATAAGAGTGAGACTATTTAGACAGTAAAATTGCGTGCGGCCGTTCGTTCGTTCGAAGTTGCGTGCGATATTCAGCGCGGTGTAATAGTGAGCTTGTCTAGTTAGTAAGTAAGACAGACTAATAAGTCGAGACTAAACATCACGAAAGCTAATAAGAAAAATTGTAATGAGTCTTTCCATGATAAGATCTAAACATTCAAGTACTTATTTTTGTGTTAAACACCCTTAAATTATTTTTGACCAAAAAGTCGCCACTTGACTCTGCGTTTACAACATACAATACTACATTGAATGGTAAAAATATTTTCATACTATTTTAATAAAACGGGAATTAGCCCGAAACATTTATAAATACCTCTCTACCACGGCCGGTGTAACCTGCGTCAAGCGTAAAGGTATTTATAAATGTTTCGCGCTAATTCCCGTTTTATTAAAATAGTATTATAAACATGCAGCGTGATCGTTTAAAAGTTAATAAAAATATTTTCAGTTTTAACATTCTTTAGATAAGAAGAATATTATTAAAATTTAAAAAGGGTCATACATAGCACCTTGTCTTAAAGTAATCATATTTCAGACATACATAATTCAGAGATTAGAAAAACATGTATTTATCTAATCTTAGATAGATTTATATTTTTATAATTAATAAAAATATTAAAAAAAAACGTAAATATTTTTTTTCATTTCTTTGTTATTATTATATGCTGAGTTATCTTTCTCTTACACAGTTTACTGTACTAATACCTCATCTAATAAAATACTTCAACAATAACAATTCCTTCAAAACAGTTTAAACTTAAAGGGGTGAAATATAAAGACAAACAGTTGACGACTACCGAGAAATGGTAAAACAGAAATGTACGTCTCTATAGGTAGAGAACTGGAGACCTATTGAAATTGGTTGCGACAACCTAACGATCTTGCTTTGTAAAGACGATATTGGCGCTGATTCCCTTGTACACAAACTACCTCAAAATTAAACAATTGCTATCTTTTACTATCATACAGCGTAAGAAAAAGACAGCAATTGATAACAATCTTAGAAATATCAAACCAGTTTTCGCCAGTTTCGACTCTACACTTTTCAGCGTTTCCGTCTATTTGTGAATTTTAGTCGAAACTAAATTTGAACTTTTCTGTGTTTTTAGCGCACACGTTTCAGCGTGTCGGTCTATTTTTATCTTAGTCAAAACTAAATTTGACAGCTCTAATTTTCATTTGTCCTTTTCTAATTATGTGCAAGTGAAGAAGATACTGAAGTTTAGTGCGTGTTTAACAGAATCGGGGCCATTGTTTTACTACAAACAGCAGACGATCTAAGAAATATTTCAGCAACGCAAATCATAAATGTCTTTGAAAAAGGTATTGATGAACTAAAATAAATAAAAGTGATTATGTGCACAGCACACATCTTAAGCAAAAAGCATCTTAAGATTATCTCGTTATTTAATTTTTATCAGATTTTGCACAGTTGAAAATATTTAACTCAATAAATAATACTTAATGAATATGGACGACGTCACATGTTGCTCTAAACCCAAAGTAAATAGCTAAAGCATTTGTGTTATGGCATCAGAGACAAAGAAGGTAATTTATTTAATGTTCTATCTTTTATTTCTATCTATGCATATTATAATAAAAAACTAAGTCCCCTGTCTCATCTGTCTGTCTGAATGCGATAAACTCAAAAACTACTGAACGTATTTTAATGAAGTTTTAACTAATGGATAGAGGGATTCAAGAGGAAGGTTCGTGTGCATAATTCATTAATGTATCGTCTATCCCTGCGAAGCCGGGCTGGGTCGCTTGTTGAGAATAACCAAAAATATCTGGAATTTTTTGACCATCATCCAAATTACGTTATATTACGCTTTACGAAAAAAATATATTCATATTGCTTATTTTACGAATTGCCAACGATTTATTCCGACGTAAGATTTACTTATTTCTGAAGATAAAGTGGATGAAAACTTAAATATTTGATGAAAATCTCTTTTCAATGAATAATAACTTCGAGTGTTATTGAAAAAGCTTTGAGAGTTATATAACTCATGGTAAACTTTCTTTCTTCTCTTTATTTATCCCTCACTCTAGTAAAAACAAACACTGTATCTTTTTTATTTGTTATTGTGTTATGGAATTCAGAGACAACGAAGGTACCACAAACACCTAGACCCAGGACAATGTAGAAAAGTGGTTTTCTACATTGACCCGGCCGGGGATCGAACCCGGGACCTCAGAGCTGGCGACACCTTGAAAACCGGTATGTACGCCACTCGACCACGGAGGTCGTCAAATAATAATAATAATATAATAATAATAATAATATCTTGGGACATCTCACACACGGTTATCTGATCCCAAACTAGGCAGAGCCTGTGCTATGGCAACCAGACAACTGATAAACATACTTATATATTTCTAAATACATACATATTATAGATAAATTACACCCAGACACAGAACAAATGATCGTGCTCATCACACAAAGATTCGTCCTGGGTGAGAATCGAACCCACGACCTCCGATTTAGCAGTCAGGGTCACTAACCACTAGACCAACAGGCCCCCAAATACTTAGCACATATACACAAAGAACATAAATGCTTGTCTCATGCGGAGATAGAACCCGCGACACGTCGCGCTTAGTGGTAATTGGCGTGGTGACCTATACCACTCGGCTATCCGGGCTTAAAACTAATTTTGAGTGTTAGATTTCTTTTACGGTTCAGGTGTGATTTTAAAGGTAGATAAATTATTTCGTACCTAAGCGGTATTTGAAAACCATTTATTAACGTTTTAAGTTATATAAAATACTAGCTGTCCCCCGCGACTTTGTTCGCGTGTTTTAGTTTCAACGGTTTTTCATTTTTGCAACATTTTTCATTTATGCTCCGCTCCTATTGGTTGTAGCGTGATGTTATATATCCTATAGCCTTCCTCAATAAACGGACTATCCAATACAAAAAGAATTTTACAATTCGAACCAGTAGTTTCTGAAATTAGCGCGTTCAAACAAACAAACAAACAAACTCTTCAGCTTTATAATATTAGTATAGATTATGAGACATTAGTACTTATGTAATAAAGTGAAAGAGTTTTTTTTAAGCAGTCCAAACTAGCGCTTTAAAGCGCTAATTTCTGGGACTACCAACGGCATTGATAAAAAACTTCGTGTATAATTACAGCCTGATTTATGAAGAATATATAAGCTATGTTTTTTTACGAGGTCTTCCGCAGTTATCATGATTGCAGGCTTTGACTGCTTTACTATGCAATGTATGGTATTTAAACAGACATGAAAACCTTTAACATGAGATGAATAAAAAAATACCTTAACCGTCAAAATCAACAAACATGGAAACATACAATGCGCTAAAAACGTAATGTTTTTTGCGCGTCTCTTCTTTGGAGGAGGGTAAAAAATCTTATCAAATCTCTTCCGTCACTCATAACAGGAAATAACCTTCACACAAAACTCTAGAGAGGCGAAATGATAAGTGTAGGAACAACTGCCCTTCAAATTCTCTCTCAAGTGGCAAAGTCCAATATTTGGAAAATGTATTTGTTTTGATACAGTTTGATTGGTTCAACAATTTTATTGCGTCTTTGGGAGCCATCAGTTGTGGTTATAAGACAAGCGATGTATCGATAGATTTTGATATATACTGACGTGTCTAGAGGTGTACCTATAGCAACAAAGTGGGTGTACTAATGTGTTCTAGTGAGCCAGCAAATGACTTATGTTTTGATCTGACAAAAAAAAAGAATTGGAAGACAAGGTAAAAAAGGTACTCTATTTACCTATAATTATTTAAAACAAAACGGTTTACTCACGCATATTCTTGGGATTGCCCGACTAGTTTTAGGATTAATAGGAGTCCCTAATCATGAGCTGACGCAGCGGCGGTGGTGTCGTGAGACGAACTAACTTCGACGGGCCTGTTGGTCTAGTGGTTAGTGACCCTGACTGCTAAACCGGAGGTCGTGGGTTCGATTCCCACCCAGGACGAATCTTTGTGTGATGAGCACGGTCATTTGTTCTGTGTCTGGGTGTTATTTATCTATAATATGTATGTATTTAGAAATATATAAGTATGTTTATCAGTTATCTGGTTGCCATAGCACAGGCTCTGCCTAGTTTGGGATCAGATGACCGTGTGTGAGATGTCCCACGATATTATTATTAACTGAATATGCGTGAGTAAACCGTTTTGTTTTAAATAATTATGAATACTCCTCACGAAAGTACAAATAATCCATATATATTAAAAAAAAAACATTCTGCCAGCAGACCTGTGACAGGAGATGCAGTTTTGAGAGTTTTTAAATCTTGGTTTGATAGTAACAAGCTTCTAATTAACACTGAAAAAACCAACATAATGTTATTTAGTATAACAGCTCGTAATAAAGATAATATGATGGTCACACTTAATGAAGTTAAAATTAACATAGTTTATGAGGTAAAGTTTCTAGGGATATACGTTGATAAATATTTAAATTGGAAAAGAGAATTGCAAGCCATTGATTCGTATATTTCTTCAGCATGTTATGCCTTACGCAGTCTTAGGGACGTAATAGACATAAAACACCTTAAAAAAGTGTATTATGCCCTAATAGAATCAAGGTTGAGATATAGTGTACAGATTTGGGGGAATAGTTACAAGTATAACTGCCAGAGAGCCTTTGTGCTCCAAAAAAGGGCCATACGAACCATGGTCCGCATATCTCAAACAGAGAGCTGTCGGCCGCACTTTAAAAATATAAAAATTCTCACTGTTTCCAGCCTGTATGTTTTAGTATTGTTAGTGAATTATTAATTTAAAAAATATCTGCTTAACTATGAAACGGATGAGGAGAGACAGTTGAGGGTAAGTACGCGCAGGAAAGATTTTAAAAGCCAAATAATACACCAACTTAATATTGTCCAATATACACAATATCAAGCAGTGCGGATTTTTTACAGGTTGCCATTGGATTTAAAAACTCTGATATATACAAGCTCATTTAAGCCAAGACTCAAAGCATTCCTATTGGAGAAATGTCTGTATACAATAGACGATGACATATCCAATTACAATTAACATTTATTGGAATGTTATTGATTTTTGGTCGTAATGTATATATATTATACATATATTTTTTAATGTAATCGTTTTTTTTGTGTTGTAATTTGTTTGAGTTATCTAATTTTTGAATTTTCTATAAGTAATAATATTATTGTTGATTGTGTAATTTTAATGAACGTGTTTTGTTATTATTTTGATTTTTAGATTAAGATTTCAAACACAATGTAAATTGTTACTGAATAAAATTGAATTGAATATGTATATTTCTCACGACAAAAAAGCAAAAAACATTCTTGGCTAAATTCAGAAAAACAAAACACTTTTAAACGTATCGCAAACTATTTTTTTTTGTATACACCTCGATTGACACTGGCGCTAACTTCATTATTTGTTCTGAACTCGTTTTATAATGGTGGGTCCACACGATACACTTTTGACTGCAAAAGTAACTGTAAGTACAGATTATGAAGTCTGAGTAAAAAAAAAATCTTCACAAAATTTTCGTTTGAAAACAAAAAAAAATGTTTTATATTAATTAATTTAATTATTACTTATTTAGCTCCAACAAATACGCAGGCATACATGTAAATGCTTTCGACTTTTTGGTACGTCGACAAATTGTCTATACAGCTTTGTTGCATAGACAAAATTCTATAGAAGGTTATGAAAGCCTGCATCGTGTGAACCCACCATAACTAGACTTTAAAACTGATTAAAACTCGTTTACCAACATCTGTTTCGTATTAAACATAATTTACTTTGGAAGTCTGGAGATCTACGTAAAAACACTTAAAGTTTTATTGATTCATGGAAACGATGAGAAAGTAATACACGCTTTTTATAAATTCACTTTACTATGCATATTTTTTTTTCTGTAGATGTCCGTGGTTAATTTTCATTGTTTTAATAAGACTATCCCAAAACATGGCTCCTTGATTGTCTTTAACTTTAAACTATAGGTACTAATATTATAAAAGCGAAAGTAACTCTGTCTATCTGCCTGTTACTCTTTTAAGGCTAAATCGCTAAACCGATTTTGATGAAACTTAAATTGGAATAAGCTTTGCATGGCCTAGGCTTGAGACGACCTCCGTGGTCGAGTGGCGTACACAGCGGTTTTCAAGATGTTTCAGCCTTGAGGTCCCGGTTTCGGTCCCCGGACCGGTTAATGTAGAAAACCGCTTTTCTACATTGTGTCGGCTCTAGGTGTTTGTGGTACCTTCGTTGTCTCTGAACTCCATAACACAAGTGCTTTAGCTACTTACTCTTGTGTTCAAAGCAAAGTATGTGATGTTTTCCACATTTATTTATTTAGGCAATTTTTTTTTCCGCGGTGACACACACAGACGGCAACAGGTAGTACTAACTAAAGAAATTTAATAACCAATTTGAAGAACAAACTTCTTTGTAGGCAAGTTTAACCTCAACCTGTAGATATAGATTTAAAAAAGTTTTTAATTCATTCAGCTCTGAATCTTAGCTTGGACAAATGTACACTTGAAGAACATTTATAAATAGTTCCATCCATATTACTTCGAACGAGAAATTGGATACGTTTTCTCTATCAATCTCTTGAGTAAAGAGCTCAAAGCGATGTAAAGTTTATGAAATATTATAGAGCAAATATGTTCAGTATGAAAGGTTTTCTGGATGAAAAATGACGTGACTTATAGCAAGAAAGACTTTATGTGTTCACTCAAATTCTTGTAAAGATACGATTTCAGAACTTGTTTGAGGAATACCTGAAATATTTTTCAAATTGAATTTTTCTTTATTTTTATTTTTATTCAAGTTAAATATTAATAATTTACTTGAGTGTCTTTTTCATAACAAGTATTTAATTTATATTTTTATTTTGCATATTATAATATTAAATTAATTCTAATTAAGAATTAATTAATTCTAAGAAAGAAACTAAATAGATATACACCAAAGAAATAACAAAATAAACTAAACAAATTAAAAAATTGAATAATATCTTAAGGAAACAGCAGAAAATCATTTTCTCTTAAATATATGCAAGAAATTAAAATACCAGGTAAACTAGGCTAAGATAGAGACGGCAAATAATGCATCTTTTAAAACAAATACAGTAGGCAAGAATTAAAAAGTTTAAATTTATTCATGGCGAACAATTCCGCATAATCCAAGTAGCCGCTTAATTAAATTGTTCTTCAAGAATAATCTCATCCCTCATATGATGTTATAGTTTACCATCCATTAAAATGTTTAGACCGTCCATTTTGATTTCAACAATAATTTTAAAATTACTTTACATTATTTTTTTAATTAAACAAAATTAAATAAAATACTCGTAGTTATTTATTTGCCTTGTTATTATATATTAGTTATTTATTTTAAATATTACAAACTTTACACAAAATACAATTTTTTTTTTTTTTTTTTTTTTTTAAATTATACTTATTTTAATTTCTTTGTTTAAATATAGTTGCAGGATGTTACCAGAAATGTATTTACACTCAATATCGTGCGTAACTGTAACTTATTTATGAAAAATATTATTTTTGATTGAACTAAATTGTAATAGTAACAAATACATATCCAGATAATAAAAGCGTTTGGTTTTTTGACACAGTTATACGATAAACGTGTCATCAATTTTATTTTGGAACTACTATTTGGATCTAGACAGGTTCATTCACAAAACCCGATCACTATGATTTATTTCTCGCTCTAGCTTTTACCAATACTGTGAAATATTATACAGAAGATCCAGTACTTAAGTGCTATGTATGAAATCTTATAATTGGTCTACATAATGTTTAATAGGGAGATTAATCCTTTAATTTAATTGGTTACTTAACCTTTCTACTTGAGTATTCGAAAGTTAGGTAACAAAATAAAGGCAAAAAATACAAAAATACAAAAAATTAATTGGATTCAGTATTAATTGACCTTTTAACTTAATTGTTTTACTAAGGTTTATAATGCACGGAGAATAAGTGGTTGGTATATATCAAGATAGTACTGATAGGATCGTACTTATAATATATGTTTAAGTAGTATGGTGCGTTTAAGAGACTTTAATGAATATCTCTGATAAAAAGACTAGAAATATAAATACCTGAGGATTTAACATTTATATCAAAATAGTCCAATATGGTTATCAAAGATCGTAATAGGGCATCACTCCATCCTGTACCAAATTCTAAAGAGGTCAAAAATAAGTCAATAAAGATTCCTTTTTAACCGACTAGAAAAGTAGGAAGTTCTCAATTTAACGGTGGTTTTTTTTTTGTATGTTTGTTACGAGCGAAAGATTTAAAACAAAAAGATTTTCATCATCTTATTTTATTTAATTGAAATCAGCTTTTTTGACATCTGCTTGTGATGACTACAATAATATTTTTAATAGCTCACAAACTAAATCTTGAACGTCAATATTTTCTTACCTTCTGTAAAAATTTGTTTGAGTTAGGCTTCAAACTCGATCGAGAGGGGTTAACGATTGATGATCTGCATGCGTCTGTTGCATGAACGTTGAAAATAAACTTCAATGGAGCACATTCTTCTCTGGATAGGAACACACACATTCTTCTTTTGGTTTCTAAAAATGATTTCTAAGACCACTTGTTTTTTTTCAAGTTTCTTTTAGTGAAACTGTGGTGAAAATAAAGATAACACTAGACTAGATAAGGTAAAAAGAAGTGCAAAATTTCAGACATCTATTCTTAAGTCAGTTGCGATTAAAATAGTTAAAGTATACAAAATATCACATATTATGTGCTATTTAATATTGCTGTATTGTGATTTGTAATTTAAAACTACATATTTTGACCCGACGGATACCAAAAAAAATCCTTCAGTTATTAATTTTCTTAGCTTACAATGAGCAAGAATTCTTAATAAAATGAGCAACATTAAAAAGAATAAATAAAAAGACATTTATTGCTACTAAAATCAAAAACACGGTACATATTATTAAATATTAGAGAATGTCAGCAGCAAAAGGAGATGGCTCAGCTTATGCTGTACCGGGTTGAGCAAGACTCGTAACAGCGCTGGTTTTCAGCCAGATTTATTTGTAAAATACTGAAAAACTACGAAACCTACCAATGATTATAATAACATCCATTGTCTTTCTCTTATACCCAAAGTCGATAAATTTCATCCCAAAATAAATTATAAATTTGTCAAGCATAATCTTATCATTTTCTATTGCCCTTTTTAAAAGCTATACCCGAATTATTCCATGTTAAATGGAAATTTTAGGCCATAATTCATACTACCCAAAGGGAGAAAGGGCTCATATATTTTATTGAACCATTATTTTAACTTAAACGTCCTGCCCCATTGAAAATATGGAAAAAAAAGATTTTGTTACAGGCGACATTTTGGATGGACGAGGGATTTGAAAAGCGTAACTTAGAAATATTTTTTTGTAAAAAAGTAAAAGTATTTTTAAAAAGTTTTCATCTTCTTAGCGTGTTGATCAATGGCACAAGATTTTTTTTTTATTTTCGAACCAGTGCTCAGCTACAAGGACAGCATTATCTGTAACGTTGTAAAGGTCCTCGCGTGTACAGGTGGTAGGACACGCTGGGTAGGTCATCAAGTGACCCATGATTTGGTGAGATTTACCAAATTCACAGGTCTCCGGTGCGCTATAGCCCCACCGGTACATATTTTCTTTACATCGGCCGACTTGGGTCAGGAGTCTATTCGTAGACTTCCACGTCGGCAATGGTAAGCTGGTTATAAAAAAAAAATACAAATTTTACTCTTAGCTATGTTAGAGTGAGCGGCCTGTATGTCTTTCATTCTATTAGTCAAAGACTCCATGAAGGTGAGAATATTGTAATGATAGATGACATCAATTCCTCTTGTAGATTTGCCTAAAATTTGAATAGACTTTAAAAAAAACGTATCGTCTAGTAATTAAATATTTTACTGCTGACAAAAATCTTATGAGTCGCAATTTAAGTGATAAGTAAATTTTATTTCTGTTTTATAATTTTATTTGATTGTTTATAATTATTTGCTTTATTAGCTAAGTTTCTGTGTATTTGTTCTATTATTTAATTAAGTAGTTAGTCTTGTTGTGTAATTAATTATTTTCAAATCAAAATAGCTGTCTTAATCCTAATGTTTTTCTATTAGGGATTTTTTTTTTATTTGTGAGCATTTGATTCCGCCAAAACTATAGCCCATTTTATGCTAACGTGAAGTAATATTTTATTAAACTGTACACAAACACTTGATTTTTATTTGCATTTCGTTAGTGGTGTTTTTAAATAAAATTGGACGTAATACTAGTACTGACTAGTTTGCAATTTGTTAATAGAACTAATAATTGGTAAATATTATTTTTATGAATGAAATAAATAAAAAGCGGCTGAGTCGCTGTGTCTGCTTTTTATTTATTGTTCAAACGTAACTTGATGGGGACTACCGTTAGCCATTTTGCCACCAGAGGCGCTTGTCGCACGTGATGTCTCAGATGTCAAATTCTATAGATTGTAGATAGGATACTCAGGTTTATTGAATAATAATGTAAATCATTTTAATGTTGTGCATATTACATCAATACATCTGATTATTAGGTATAGCAAATATGAGTTACAAATCAGTGACTTCCAGCGCTTTAAAATCCGAGTTACAAAGAAGAGGTGCTTAATTAAGCGGTTTAAAAGAGCTATTCGAAGGTTATATATTATCAAATCATATTTTTTCAAAAGTATGCTTATATCAAATTTTATTTAAATTTTAACTTTGGTTTCGCCCGTACCTAGTAACAAATATGTTGACAGCTATTAGGTATATACTTCGCAACCTAACGTGACAGTAGTACCAACCGGTGAGCGTCTTAACGGTACCCCTCTTTAAAAGTCGCTTTCTCTGCCACTTGAAGGTGATTTAGATTGTAGATTTAATGGTTTCGGTATTTAAAATTTTATTTAGTTATTATGGTAAAGAGAAAAAAGAAATCAAAAAGACTACAAGTTTAAATAAAAATTTAAATAGATTATTATTTCATATTAATGGATGGTGGTCTATGACTTCGTAAATGCAAATGAGATTCCAACTAACTCGTATAGCAAATTTTTGCATAATCACCGGATGAAATGTAAATATTTGTGTCTAGTTTTTCGCTATTTTACAAATGGAAAATTAGTAGACTAATCATGTACCAAATTAAAGAACAATAAAAAAGGAAAATCGATTTTTGCTCAAAACCCGTAACATTATGCACAAGGTTGTGTTGTATTGGTATCACACTCGGCAGTATGTGCTATTAAAGGTTATACCGCACTAGGGCGGCTCAGCAGCGGAGAGGCGATGCGCAGCAGCGGAGCGACGTGGCCAAATAAAAATATTTTTTATATTTATAGGATATGTAGGGCTTTCATCGACTAATAACAACATGCTTTTGCTGGATGATGAACCTCTGGTTCAATAAAGAATGTCGGAGGGGCTCCGGCGGGCCGCGGTCCTTAAAATACCTCTTTTAACTCATTATGTACCAACATAAAATAACAAATTACTCAAAAAAAAAAATTAACTCACTTAACTTGCTCAACAAATTGGATTTTAAATATAAAATTCGACTCAAATTTCAAATTAGACCCTGTCATTCATGATACTTTTAATGATTGATATTTTTCTTAACTTTTCTTTAATCTTCTTAATCTTTGACATGCATTGAACAATATTTAATAATCCTTGACATTGTTTTTTTTTTTCTGATCCTTATCATTTATTTATCCTTAACATAATATAGTATTAATTAAAAAATATATACATTTTTAAATGGCAGAATATTATGGTCATTTTAATTATTTGTAACACCTATGTAAAAACAATATTTTAACAAATAAATGAATTTATTATTATTTATTTATTAAAATAATAAATTGACCAAAACAAAAACATACATGAATAAAATAGTCTTTCTTCCTCCAAAACATTTAAAGCAAATCACTTCTGTTAAGAGTTAGAAAATAAATCGTTCGACAAAACACATAAATTACACGAGTACCATCGATCAATTAGACGTAGCTAAGCATGCATTATATTGGCATGTGCAGACTTATGAAGATGTTAGACAGGACACCATTTTTTTAAATAAAATATTCCATCTTATTTTTTTTAGTATTTCTAATATTATGACAGTTGCGTAGATTAGCGATATGTGACACTTTTTTTTTAATAAATATATTTTGACATCACCTACATTTTTCTAAACCAAAAATAAGCAGCTTAAAGCACAGCAAGTGTTAGGTAATCAGAGACAACAAAGGTACTACAGACACGAGACTATGTAAAATAGTAGTTTCCTAAATTGATCTATCCGGGGATCGAATCCAGAACCTTAGAGTAGCGACACCTTGAAAACCAGTGTACTAGAAAAGTTTTTTACAGAAATCTATAATAAGTTTAATGTGTGGTCTCACACCACCTACGAGTATGAATCAAGCCTTCACAGTCCAACAAATCAGACGCATTTAAAAAAAGATAAGGACCAGTATACCAAAAATTTACAATAAATTGCCGTACTCAATAAAAATTTGCCTTTGTTAAAATAAAAAAAGTACTTAATCAATTTCTATCTGATAAGTGTTATTATAATTTAAAAGAATTTTTAAATGATAACTTTTAACAAAACCTTTTTGCTATCGTAACTTCTTACAAACTGTATAAAATCTTTAGTAATATTAAATTTATTTCGATGTAAACAATTTTTTTTACGTGCATAATCTTTCTACTATTTGTATGCTTTGCCAGCAAAACATAGCGCTCCTTTATTATTTTAAGATCTTAAATATTTTCATACCTATGTTTAACAAATAATAAATGATTTGATTTGAAAAAACGATAAGGACCAAATAATTATCCGAACTAATTTCAAAGTAATAACAATATAACGTTTAACCAAACCAGTCAGTTGTATCGTTTTCTAACCCAGTATAGCAGCGATGACATAAATTGTCCTGTTATCGCTTTCCGGGCCACTTGACGGCAGGCACGATCGTTACGCGAACAATTGCGGCCGCACCAAAACGTTAGTGGCCATTTTATTATAGCATCGCTATAGTCTAGCTTTGAGGTGCAATAATTATTTTTATATGGAAAAAAAATCTGAACTTGAAGTATAGTTTCGATAAAGAAGAATATTTGTAAAGTTTCTGTTTTTAACAAAATGAAAAAAAAAACAATATGTTTAACTCATTGTCCTACTGAACGGTGAGGGCCTTACTTTCTTTTCCTAGCTACGTTTTGGGATCGTGCAATGTGAAATCCTGAACAAAGTCGACTTAAAAATACTAACAAAATTATATTGATAAATAATCAAATGATTGTCTTTTCTTGCAACTCCGCTTTAAAGGACCAACATTCCAGAATTTACATTTTGAGCATGAGGAGTATCTTGTTGTTTTTTTTTATGGTTAGCTCGAGCAACATCTTGTTTTAATTTGTAAGTTATCTTTTTATGTACTACCTACATGCTTCGTTAGACGATCAATTTTTACTTTTTATTTACAAATAGCTGTGCTCCCGTTGCTCCCGTCAATTGCAACACCACCTACCTACCTATATAAAAATTTAACCACTAAAATCACATTCATTAAACGTGCGAACTGTCAAACGAGCAACGTTAAGATAGTCGTTAAGTTTTCTGAAATTTTACAATATTCTTCACTATTTTTTTTAAAGTTGAACAATATAACAATATAAAGTCGTTCTCAAGTTATGGCGTGACCAAGAGAAATAGGGATACATTATTGTTAACCAAGATTACATTGTTGTTAACCAAATGGTTTTTTAAAAATAATTGACCTTTATATGTAACCTATTAATCAATACATCATGTTACTGTTTGTGTTCTCTCATCTTAACATCTTAAAATCTACGATACTTCTACACGTGAAGACTTGTAATTGGCTCTCTTTCAACTATGATTGTCTGTTTTATTAAGTTTTATCTTAGCTGTAAGTCTTCCATAGTATAAAGGTTCAAAGGCTTTGGCAACACTGACGACCGGTTGTGTCAAAAGCCGTGTCTCGTAAATTTTGTAAATTAAAATTAATTATTATCAATTATTTTAAGTAAACCATAGTTTTAATAATTAGTTACATATACTACTGTTATAGAATTGTGCTAGTGAACGTTTTTTCTTGTATATAATACAACATTTGAATAATACAACTTCTACCGGCTGTCATCGCAACGGATTGGATTTGAAATCTTCACTTCATTTAAACCAGATGAGTATATTGTTCTATTTAAATACTAACAATCCAATACTTAACAATCCAAAATAGCTAAACTTAGTAACTATTGTGTTAATTTAAGTAAATTCATCTTGTTTTTATTTTTTCAATGATAATGCAAATGACCTTTTGACAGACTGAACAAAGTATAATATATTACTTTTACAAACTTAATTTCGGAACACATTAATTTTAATTGTTTTATTGTTACTCCTCATGGTAGTCCAATATTAATACTCTGTTAAAGTAAGAAAACAAAGAATATAGAGTATTATACCTAGTTCATTGACATACCCTCTTAGTATTAATTATAATAGTTAAGTGTAATTTCTTAGTTTTATAAGTATCTATTCCTTCTTTAATTCCTATTTAACATTGAAATTAGTAAATTATTTCATCTTAATTACATATTTACATTAATTTTGTTCTTTTTTTTTACTTTTCTTCTTAAATATAACTGTCACTCCCTCATCTCTTAAGTGCTTTCCTTACACTTAACTGCCTTTTAATACCTTCCAGGAGCATCTGAGGCCTGCTTGTGAATATGCAGACCCGCAGAACTGCATCCATGGAGGAGAAATTAAGGGCTACACTAAAGGAGTTAGAGTCAGCCAAGAGCCTATGTGATGAGCTGCTAAGGGAAAGAGACGATAATGAAATAGAAGTTAAGAAAATTATTGATAAAAACACTAGTTTAAAGAATGAGTTATCAGAATTACACATTTGCCACACAGAAATCCTTGAAGAACATCGGAACCTCCGTCAAATAGTTTCAGAGTTTCAACAGTGTATGTGCACCCATGAGCAGGCCTTGAATCATATATCACAACTTGAAATTGAATTAAGAGAGGCCCATAAGACCATTACCTCGCTAGAATTAGTTAAAGTTCAGGAACAGGCTGCTACCACCTGTAGTCTTTATAATGAGTTGGTAGATAGTGGTTCTTCGCTTGTTTGTGATAGGAATACTGTAACCATTGACTTGACGGGAGATGATTCCACAGCCAAATGTCCTATTTTTAAGAGCCATAATAAGCTTAAGAAATATATTAAACTAAATAAAATTATTAAAAAGTATAAGAAATGCCTACACTTTCAAAATGTTAATAAGATAAATAATTCACTTAGGAAAAGACATGTAGATTTAAAAAGTCAACTACATAACTTAAATATTGAATTAGATCACAGTAGGTTAAGGTATGATCAGGATACAGTTTTCTTCCAGGAGCAGCTTGAGGCGAGGGAACACACTCTGAATGATATTTTCAACAAATATGAAGCGTCTCAAAAAGAACTGAGTGAACGCATGGTGGAGGCTGGTGAGTTGGTTGACTTAGTAAAGTGCAATGCTGAAAGATATGAGTCCTTGACCAACAATCTGTGTTGTACTTGTTCCTGCTCTCCACCTCCTGCCAATACTCAGAGAGGTGAACCTTCGCCAGTGCTCGCTGAACCACTTATAGAAACTGTTCATATGCATAGTTCAAATGCACATAAAGTTAAAAATATTAATACTTATATTTATTCTGATAAATTAGGTAAAGGTTTTAGCAGCATTATTGGTTCTTATTCCCAGCAGTGTGTTTTAAATACTTGTTTGCCCGGTGCCAGCTTCAGTAAGGTTACAAGTCAAATTGCATTGTCTGAGCTTAACTCAGGTTCCACTGGCATATTATTATATGGTGATGGTCTGGCTGTGAGTAGAACAGAGATTATTGATTGTGTAGATTTAATGTTACGTTTAAGTGAAAAAAATAATTGCAAATTCATATTCTGTGCCTTACCTTACTCTAATAGCTTAACATATGAACAGAATAGGCATATTTATAATCTAAATATGTTAATTTATAATATTACACATAGGCAAAATAAAGTAATATTGTACTTTGATACAAATAAATTTATTTCTAAATTTAAACTAAGTCAGTTTAGTATGTATATGTCAACTAAATGTAAGCGACGAATTGCTAAGTTGTTAGCATTTCATTTACAGGATACCGGTACTTACATTGTACCTAAGGTTTTTGATAATTTTAGTAATAATACTAACAGCTTATATACTTCTTGTAATTTAAACTACAAGATAGGACAACGGGTAGGCTGCATGAATTGAATGTTGTTCATCAAAACATGCAGGGTCTCTCCGGCAAGGAGCTAGAATTAAGTTTATTTATTGAGAATTATGATGTTCAGGTATTATGTTTAACCGAACACTGGTTGAAAGGCCATGAAGTAGTGGTATTTAATAATGTTTATTATTCCATACAAAGTGCGTTTGTAAGAAAGAATGCCATTCGGGGAGGATCGCTTATTATTGTTTCAAACAATTTAAAATGTAAAGAACGTCTTGATATTGTCAATCTTTCTATCGAACGCACTATTGAGCTGTCTTGTGTCGAATTAGAGCAATTTGTTATAATTTGTGTGTATCGACCCCCTTTAAGTGACTTTAATTTATTTGAATCAGTTATGGAAGATTCACTTTCTAAAATTAAAAGTAGTAAGAAACAGATAATAATATGTGGGGATTTCAATATCAATATATTAGAAGTAGCACCAATGTCCATCAGACTCCTAAATTTGTTTATGTCGTTCAATTTAAAGAACCTTTTTTGCGAACCAACTAGGATTACGGCCTCTTCTGCAACTTGCTTAGATAATATATTTAGTAATTGTGAAGCGAATAAAAAGTTTATTTTAACTGACATTACTTCTGATCATTGTGGTCAATTTGCAAGCTTTCCACATTTAGTTGTAAACAAACTGCAAAAGGTTGTAAGTAGACCATACACAGCACACAGGTGTACTCGTTTTAAAAACAGCATCATGTCCAAAATAAGACCATCAATTTTGGAATCTGATAATCCTAATGACATTTATGGAGCACTTTTTGATGTTGTTAAAAATGAGTTTGAATCTACTTTTAAGTTAAAAACTAAACATGTCAAGTGCACTTCTGCCTCTTTCAACCAATGGGCCACTGCTGGTATTTACAAAAGTAGAGCTAGACTTTATGAGCTGTACGGTATGAAAAAATATAAATTTGATGTTACCTTTTTAACTTATTTAAAAAACTATTCTAAAATATTTAAAAAAGTTTGTTGGATGGCTAAGTCTAAATTTATTAACGAGAAAATCAAAAAATCTTCTAATAAAATAAAAGCCACCTGGAACATTATCAACCAAGAAACTGGCAAGATTAAAAAACGAGAAAACGAACTAGAGATTATTTTTAACAATCAATTAGTGAATAAAGCCAATGAAATTGCTCACATTTTCAATAACTTCTTTGCTAACATACCATTAACAACTACTAGCTTCTTAAATTCATCATCAGCTGATGCTATGAACTTACTGCGTAATACTGTGCCTGAATGTGATAATAGTTTTAGTTTTGAGCACGTGACTCCTTTAGATATAGTAAATGCTTTTAAAACACTTAATCAAAAGAAAACTGAAGACTTTTGGGGCATCTCAGTAAAACTTTTAAGTAATATAATAACCATTGTTGCACCCTCTCTGGCTATCACTTTTAACAAGTGCGTGGATCTAGGTAGCTTCCCAGACCTTATGAAATATAGTAAAGTTGTACCGTTATTTAAATCAGGTAATAAAAACGAAATTTTTAATTTTAGGCCTATATCGATCCTACCCGCATTCAGTAAAATTTTTGAGAAATTGATACTAAAACAACTTCTAAGACATTTTAACATGAAAAGACTCTTACATAGCGAGCAATACGGTTTTACCAAAGGACGTTCGACTACGGACGCTGGTATAGCTTTACTTAGACATGTTTATAGTGCCTGGGAGAGCTCGCAGAACGCTATTGGGGTGTTCTGTGACCTTTCCAAGGCATTTGATTGCGTTCATCACGATACGCTAATTCGCAAACTCCAGCATTACGGAATGAAAAATAAAGCACTTGATCTAATTAACTCTTATTTAAGTGATCGACTCCAATGCGTCGATATTAACGGTGATAAGTCCACTGGACTACCTGTCAAGCTAGGTGTGCCTCAGGGGTCAATACTGGGCCCATTTTTGTTCTTAGTTTATATAAACGATCTACCGTTCTTTCTAAAAAACACATGTGAAGTAGTCCTGTTTGCAGATGACACATCTCTAATTTTTAAAGTAAATAGAAATAGGAATGATTTTAATGAGATCAATAGTGCACTTATTAAGGTCACGCATTGGTTCTCATCTAATAATTTAGTTTTAAACGCAAAAAAGACCAAATGCGTGAAATTTGCGATGCCAAATGTAAAAAATCTTGGCCCTAATATTATTATTAATAATGAGGTGTTAGAGACTGTAGACTCAACAGTGTTTCTAGGTATTACGATCGATAGTAGACTCACATGGTCGGCACATATCGCGTGCCTTGCGAGTAAGCTAAGCTCTGCTGCTTACGCCGTTAGGAAGGTTAGGCAGATTACTGATGTGGACACAGCTCGTCTTGTTTACTTCAGCTACTTCCACAGCATCATGTCCTATGGCATACTGTTGTGGGGTAAGGCAGCAGATATAGAAACGATTTTTATATTACAAAAACGAGCTGTTAGATCCATATACCAGCTAGGGTCTCGAGTTTCTCTTAGGGAGCGATTTAAAGAGATAGGTATCCTAACTGTAGCTTCACAATTTATTTTTGTTAATATATTATTTATACGGAAAAATATTCACTTATACACTAAGAATAGTGATATCCATAATATAAATACGCGAAATAAACACAAATTGTGTTCGAAATCACACCGGCTGCATAGGGTACATAATTCATTTGTGGGGCTTGGTATTCGCTTCTACAATAAACTTCCTCTTTGTTTGTTAGAATTGCCCTTTAATTCATTTAAATCCACAATTAAAAATAAGCTATGTGAAAAGGCTTATTATACAATTAATGATTATTTAAATGATAAATATAGTTGGTCGCCGTGACAGACACAAGACGGTTCTGTGTGGATTTTAACATTACACTACGACGTTGTTTAATTAACTTGATCGGCATACACTTTGTATGTAACAACATTTGTTACCTATTTTATTTTATTTTTAATACGATTATGCGTATGTATAATGTATATTATGTAAATTATTACTTCTTTTTTATTTACATTTATTAAAATGTATAATTATATTAATGATAAAATTTATTATGTAGCTATTTTTAATGCCATATTGTTAAGGGACAGTGCAGTAAATCAGTGTCTGAGGTTTTTTATTATTATTAATATTATTATTTTTTTTTTTGTATGCCTGCAGCAGATTCGTCATGCTCCCTTAGTTGTCATTGCCTGCGGTGGCGTCTTGGGTCGGGTCACCTCCTTCCCTCTAATATGGCGAGGGAGGTGATGGCTGACCCTTGCGTCATACTCGTGAACGGGTGCTGCTTGCGGTGACTGGTCGATCTGCTGACTTTGGGTCTCTGTAGATTATACCTACTTATAATTTCATAATGTACCTCAAACGCTTGTTTATTTGGCGCGGTCCCAAAATAATACTTTGTATTATAAATTGTAATTACAGTAAGACAGCGTGCTGCTGTGGAGTTTGTTGCGCCGTTTCTTCTCCACAGCTAGAGCACTTAGGAAGCGGTGTAGGGTGGGCAAATTGGGTGCTGTCTATTTTTTTTAATTATTTTGACGTTTAAAAAGTGCTACTTTGTAGCCTAATTTAAATAAATGAGTTTTGATTTGATTTGATTTGATATAATAAATAAATAAATAAATAAATATACATATCTTTAAATCCAAAGGACCAAAATATTTCCTTCCCAAGCAACGTAAAAGCACCTCATAGTTTTCATTTAGCATTGAGCGCAACTAAAATAGAACAAGAGTATTGTACAAGTATTTAATTATTATAATTCCGTATCTCAACTGCCCGTTGTTACAGCTCAAATTATATTTTCACCGAATACAGCCGCGCGGTTTTCAATAATTGTCCTTAGTTCAGCAAAATTTACTTCAAAGTAATATGAATTCCATTTTTGGACGCATAAGGTTGGTATTTTACTGTCAGTTTTCTAACAAGACTACATCAATTTGACGAATTTCCAGGTAAATTTAAGCTCGTGTAGAAATTTTAGAGACCAAGTTTTATAGTGGGATAATATAGATTTTGATAGGAAACCTTATTTAGGTCAATGTGGTTTAGAATTGGGAAGAGGGATATAATCAGTTGATTACATCTTCAAGGATCTTGGTTTTACTTAGTTTACTTTTATGAATGTTAGTTTATGAAGAGTTTAGCAAAATCTTTTTGTTCGCTATCCATAAAGTTCCATCCCTAGTTGCCATTAAAACAATCTAAGTTTGAAAATACAAAATATTGCCTCAAATTACTAAACAGGGTGTTACCGAAAGGATATACCTATTATCTATCTATAAGAGGCGAAGAGTACATCTGGTTTTTTTTTAAATAATTAATATCCAATTTTTCGTACAAGTTTTATTATTCGACACCAAAAATACATAGCCAGACCGCTGTAATAAGATATTGACGCGGTGATGCGTTTGTAATGATTTTTGGAGTAATAAAATTTATGACTAATTTTGAGTTGATATTTTGTAAACTGACTCTATAACAGATGTACTTTTCACCCCTTTTGGATAGATGTAACCTTTCAGTAACATCTTGTATATTAATGACCCTGTAAAATGCCCCATTCTGTCATACGGTAGCCCGATCCGCCTCCCCCATACTAGGGTTGTAAAGACTAACAAAGATATGGATCTGTTTGCTGATGAATGAAAGACGATAATTTTAGAATGCTTGCGATTTTATGAGAGAACTGAGTGAAAGGCATAATTTTTGGCAATTTTTACTTTTATTCGGTTTAAATAGTTTTTTGTCTTTTCTTTTTGTTAATCTTGTTTAAAAAAGTTTTATTTTAATTAATTTAGTATAATTGGCTAAAGGCTGATGTAAATTTTGTGTTTAATGTTATGTTATGTGTTTAATAAATATATATACGCCAGACTTTTTATTCAAACCTTTTAACTTTTGGTTAGTGTTAAAACCTAGTCATTAAAAAGTCAAATAGGTACAAAACGCCTTAAAATTCCTAAGAGACGATACTAATTACAAACCACTTAACCTTTTAAACCTGTTCATTCACCTATAATCATGAAAAGTGTCTCAATAAAATAATAATCAGTGTTAAAATCCTCATTTTGAATTTTACGAGGTAATAAAAAACATTCATTACTTAGGGTCCTGCAATCAAAATGATATTGAAGGAAATAATTTTGCCGTGAATTTTATGACAAGAATAATGATTGTTACCTGCCTTTCTTTGAGTCACATTAGAGTGATGACTTTGAGGTTATAAGAGCAGATCAGAAAATAATAAATTGTAGATTGGGTACTGGGTCAAATGTAGGACCGTGTCCCGACTCCTTAATAAATTTTAACTCTAATACAATGCCAATGCAAAATTATATTAGTGTAGTGTAAACGCGAATAGATTTCTCAAACAAACTGGAATCTAAACATTGACAGTATTTTTTATACTGTGTCTTGTTTGTCTACTTGCGAAAAATAATTATGTAATTTTAAGCATTGGCATTGTATTAGAATTTAAATTCATTCAAGAGTAAATACGTATCCTGCAGTTGTTTTTAAGCAAATATATTATGTTATGTCCGAACTCATTTCTAAATACCGCTATGCATTTTTTAAACACTACGTATAAGGCAGCGATGTTAACTTACAATAAGGTGAGCTCGAGGTGAGCTACTCACGCCAATTTGACCATAAAAACGATTTTTCTCTATATAAAAGCAAGTAAGTAATAAGAAAGAACGAATGTCTAAGCAAGTAAACAAGGATGGAAATGAGATTCTTAATTTTAATCCAAAAAGTTCAAGTTCATTGTTTAAAAAAACAACAGGTGAAATATATTAAATAGATGTATTATAGCATTAAACCTTTTTCTTCTGCCTAGTCTTTTCCTTAGCTATGTTGAGGTCGGCTTCCAGGCTAACCGGATTCAGCTGAATACTGTATTTTAGATGGAGCGACTACCTATCTGACCTGCACAATCCATTTTACTAGGTAACAATTATGGTAAGACTGGTTGTCAGATTTGTAATGGCCTAACGACTGTCGGGACCAACTTGTGCTTTGTAAAATTTTTGTTTTGTTTTTTTCCGAGGCACAGAGGCGTCTCGATATATTATATTCACAAATGGTCACCCAACCATGGACCTACCACGGGGAGCTCAGATAACACTTAGCTTCGAGCCGTTAACAATAAAATTAACCCTAAAACATCATAATTGACATTACTGAATGGCAAAAATATTGACTAAATTATTCTGCTATACATCGCAAAGGACGAAACACAATTACAAATGTCGCAGACACTCGGTAAAATAGGTAAAGTCCAAAATGTCCCTCATACGTGTTGAAAATTAGACAGTATGGCGGTAACCGCAGTGCAAATTACAATGCCCGTTGGTTTGATAGCGTGGAATAGGGTCTTTATGTTTTAGGATGGTCAATATCGATACGATCACAAAATTTGAAAGATATTTTATCGTGGAATTGAAGATATATTTTCTGTGCACGAAATAGTGAGGTATCGTTATTCTGTTTATAAACTTGATTTAATTATCAATATGCAAATAAGTATCTTTTTTTAGGGTCATTTACTTAGTTTTGATATGAATGGTTTTGTTTTTTTTTTATAATAAGTAAAAAAAGAAATGCCCCGGGTGAGGATCGAACTCACGACCTTAAGATTATGAGACTTACGCGCTGCCTACTGCGCCACCGAGGCTGATGTACTATTCATTGTAATACATGACACCTATCTCATTGAAGTAAACAATAATAGCAATTTAAGCTTAAAAAACTGAATAAAATACCTACATATTTTTATTATAAAATTTTATTTTCATCATAAGTTGGTATAAATTCTACACGCTTCGATAAATATTAAATAATTAAAGATTTAGTACAGAAATAAAAGATCATGGAGTTTAAAAATATCTTTCAGCTGACTCTATAAATCCTATTATTACATCAACAAGTGAGATTAATTCAATTCTTATTTGTTCCTGGTCCTTTTATTCGAAAAATAGTTTAAAAAAATATTTGGATATGATGAGGTTTTAGATAAAAATTGCCATTGAAATAATCTACGTTCTAAAACATCAAAATATGGCCTCAAATTTGTATACAGGGTGTTACCGAGGTTATATCTATCCAAAAGGGGTGAAGAATACATCTGGTATGGTATTAACTCAAAATAATGTTTCACTCACGCGCATTTCTTCAGTCTCACTCGACTCGTTTCAGACTTTAAGCAAAGCCGTAATAATATTAAAATTAAATAATCATAAATCATCCCACAAAAGTTAAAAAAATCCTTTGATACTACTCATGCAAACTAAAACCTGGTATAAATGATCTTATAATGTTAGCAACCCCCGTAATTGGGCAGTCGAGGTCAGATAGCAGGCTTCCTCGTTAAATTTTGTATTCGACTCTAAGGACCAACCTAAACTTAATTATAAGTGCTAGTTACAGTTTGGTTTGCGAGGCGCCGCGTGAAGTGCTCATGAATAAAAGCTTAGTTTAGTTTAGTTTAGAACTGTTCTAACTTTAAAATAAGCGTGAAAATATACAGGGTTGATACGACCTTTGATATTTCCTGGTCAGCGGTTAGTATGAAATGATAATAACATGGCACACAGCAATATTGAGGCTATCAATAAAATCTATTCAAATATATACAGCAAGCAACAAAAACCCTATCTGATCCTAATGAGTATTATTCGGCATCGTACTGCGTACACATTATACGTAACTTAGAATGGATTTGAGATTATTATTTTTCCCCGGTGATTATAATTCAATGAAAATAAATCTGATCAAAGGCAACACTGATTGTTCGACAAAGTTCACGTACATTACCTACAGTTTTGTATTAAGCGGGACATTTTTTTCTAGTACGTATGTTGAATCAAGAATACGCCTTTATTGGATCGGACAGAGTTTTTGTTACATTCTGTATAATATAATATAATTATTATATTTTAAGTAAACCAAATTTAGGTGCTTAAGACTGCGTTTCTACCACAGATGTGTGCGGATGCGTAGTGAGGGATTTGTTTGTTATAATCAATAGAATCGCTTCATTTACCTAGCGTTGAGCGAGGCTTAACAAACACATGTCTAGCTACTCCTGCTGGTCTAGTGGCCTGCTGGTCTAGTGGTTAGTGACCTTGACTGCTAAAACTGGAGGTCGTGGTTTTGATTCCCACTCATTCTTTGTGTGATAAGCATGATCATTTATTGTGTGTCTGGGTATAATTTATCCATAACAATGTATGTATTTATAAATATGTAAGTTTGTTTATCAGTTGTCTGGTTGCCATAATGCAGGCTCTGTCTAGTTTGGGATCAGATGGCCGTGTATGAGTTGTCCCAAAATATTAATATTATATTATTATTATCTCTAATGGAAACGTAGCCTTAGATAAGATAAATGCTGATTTCAGTGACACGTTTTTTAAATCTGATGAGTATTTTCGAAGATTCGTAGGTTTTATGTCAATGCTTAGATCTGTAACAAAATCGGCTTGAAATTATAGCAAATTGTTAAGTATCAAATACATGTCTTTATGTCATGTATGTCAAGTACATCAAACTGTCTGGAACACTTGCCCTTACGCCATCCAATTAAGTAAATTAAACATATTAGTTCCAAGGGAATTAGACTACACAATGACGTCACACCTGTAATTATAATTGATTTGATGTTTCGCTTTGCATATTCAATGATATTAGTATTAAATTTAGTGTTATTGGAGGAACAATTACTTAATTAAAAATAACGAATAAATAATAATAAATAAACGTGGACAAACATCACATACATTGCTCTGAACCCAAAGTAAGTAGCTAAAGCACTTGTGTTATACAATTCAGAGATAACGAAGGCACCTCAAACACCCAGTCCTGAGAAAATGTAGAAAAGGGGTTTCTACATTGACCTGGACGGGGATCAAACGCGGGACATCAGAGCTGGCAACACCTTGAAAACCGGTGTGTACACCACTCGACCACGGAGATCATCGTCGAATGATTGTTGTATGTTCGTAATTAATTGGATTAGGTTTAAACTCATGGTTTTATGACTTACTACCTATATGGCAAACGATTGGAGCGAACCTAAGGCTCTAAAATTTTGCTCTAGGCCATGAACTCGACTCTTGTGGTCTCTTTCCTTATATTTACTACTGTTAGTCCTACAGACTCATCCCTTCTCGTGAGGTTCATTATCAACTTTAGAAAGAGAAAAATATATTCAGCCTATTTAAGCTAATATTATAGACAAAGCTTTATTATCACTAAATGTATTAATAGTAGTCCCTACTTAAGAATTTTCCATTACTTGTTCAACCCATAATTATTAAGTTCTAAATCAAAAACACAATTAATTAACTTTCAGTCAGTGACTTCTGTAGCTTAGTTGGTAAAGCGATTGGTGAGTTGAATCAGTAGTCGCGCTTTCAAGTCCTGTCTGAGGTTTAAGTTTTTACTTTGTACAATTTGTATAAATTTATCAGAAAATATAGTAAAATAGTAAAATATAGTTTGGAGTTTGGGGCTTATGTGCTCAAAACAAATATATATATATTAGTGATACTTAATAAAACTGTATTGTTAAGTTTTCTGGTAGCGGTCCTAATCTATTCCATACTTTAGTATTTTAGGACCTGGTCCTTTTTGGTCCTAGTGTAAACACATGCAAAAATATCTCATGTCCGATATATTATTGGATACTTTAAATTAGAGACATGCATCAGTGGCCCATGGCACGTGCACTATCGCTGTAAAGAATTTCGTGCAAAGATTATCATTTAGGTCATAGCAGATAATAACAGTATACTTGCATTCATATTGCTATCAATTCACAGCATTGATAACCTTTTCTTTTAAGACAAGACTGTGTTATTACTTTAAATTATTTTTGAGGTTGACGTCCGGCCAAAATTCTCTGATGTTGAACTTTAAAAAAAACAAAAACTATCAAAGTATATTATATACCTAAATTATAAACTATACATTTTTATAGCAAAACACTTGCTCCATACTAACAAACAACATTTACACCTGGTAAACAATTTGTTGGAAATGATATTGAAATTTGTTCCATCGAAATAAAGGCTATTTTCCTTTGTGTTCAGCTACCATGAATATATTACTCTGACGATACGAATAACAGTACTAATTATTGCAAGCAAATTGTGTAATGTGTACTTGCTTTTATAACTTTACCATAGTATGTAGGTATGTATGGGAAATCTGATTTTATACGGCTAGTGGTACTTGTAACTTCCACTGCTGGGCAATCTTTTCTTCTCGTGTACCTCATTATATAAATGCGAATGTCAAAACTACTAACCGATTTATATGAAACTAGCTGTCCCCCGCGACTTTGTTCTCGTGTTTTAGTTTCAACGGTTTTTCATTTTTGCAACATTTTTCATTTATGCTCCGCTCCTATTGGTCGTAGCGTGATGTTATATAGCCTATAGCCTTCCTCAATAAACGGACTATCAAATACAAAAATAATTTTTCAATTCGAACCAGTAGTTCCTGAGATTAGCGCGTTCAAACAAACAAATAAACAAACAAACAAACTCTTTAGCTTTATAATATTAGTATAGATTTGGTACACAGATAGTCTAGAGCCTGAGAAAGGACATAGGTTACTTTTTGCCGCGATTACCGACATCCATGCGGGCGGAGCCGCGGGAAACAGCTAGTAAAGTATATTCTAATTAAACGCTCGTATATTATAATGTAATATTTTTGCTAATAGCTCCAAAAACATGTCAATGGATCACAACTATTATTTCGCTTGCATAGAAAAAGATTTATGGTATATCTCAACATACGGAACTTGTGTTATCAGTACAGCTGTAATTTATTAGTGATCTGTTTCTAGTTCAGAATATTTAATTCGCACAAGATTGTCGTAAATCTTGATTGTAAGGCTACCAGCACTGGATGCATTTACACCGAAGTTGTATACTTAATTAAAACAAAATTAAGGCAAGTGAATTTAAAATTTATGTTAATATCAATATAATAATTTAAATAACCATTTATTCTTATTATTAATAAAAAAAAAAAAAAATCTGTATGTGGACATGGTTCAATACGGGCTTATGCCTACTTAAATAGAAAATTTCATCGCCAACTGTTTATCTTTTTTCTCACAGCCATGTTACAAACAGAAAAACTACAATTTTGAAAAAAAGCATGTTGTTGTCGGATTCTATTACAAGTTTCTTTTGCCTTCTATTTTTAACGAATAATTACTTAATGTAGATTTTATAATATAGATAATTATAAGTACTTTTCAAAACTAACGGTATATCATAGGATCTTATAGATAACGTCTACATTTAATTAACAATAAAAATAACTTAGTATTATGTAATACAATCGTTTCATTCAAAGTAGTGTTAGTATCGTAGCCGCGTACAAACGTGTAGTTTAGTAACATTGCAGTGAAAATGATTGAAAAACTAGTGTGCGACATAAAATCAATAATGTTCTTACGCCAACTTCTTGGATTTTGTCAGAATTATGATTCTCGTAAACTTCAAATAATCACGAAATTATATTCGATATTTGTAACCTGTACGATGCTTGTCGTTCTGATGCTAAAGTTGCCAACCTACAAATTTACTTACAAGTACATTAACTGGGCATCGTGCTTTTGCGAATACATCGCTTACACAATAATCAGCTTTCATTCAAAAGATGAATACATCTACCGATATTACAAACACCTTAGCATTGACAGTTTACCAGGAGCTGAAAAACAGTACAAGAGATTGGAATACCTTTTAAAAGTCTACTTATTATACCAGTTTTTTAGTAAAATAGCTTTTGATATTGGGAGCTGCTTCTTTTATAATTACATTTGTCAAAAAGAGGGATACTTAGAATTTTTAGGCATTGTTTTTCTGTGGTATTATCTCGACGTGGGCAGATTTACTATAATGTTCATGTACTGCCTGTTGTACTGCCGAACTAAGTTGTTGAGGAAGTCCTTGGAGGAAGCAACGTTTGATAACATGCCTCAGAATAAATATGGTGTAGCTAAGTATTTGCAGATGTATGAGACGCTGGTCGACAACCTGAAGAGCGTTGATTATCCCTTAAAACTGATGGTAATATTATTATTTTTTATTTCTTTAAACTCGTTGGTACAGAAGAAATTCCCTTAGATCAAGCTAGCCCGAGCCGGCCAAACTAGCAATAAAAAGATGTCCTTAAATAATAAAAACTTATACCCAGCACTCCCTTGCTGTTTTTGTCTTATTAAGATTGTTAGCAACGCACTAAGTCCAGGTATAACAAAAAAAATTATAATAAATAACTAAATTATATAGTTCTTCCTCTCTTCTCTCTAAATTATAAGAAAAAAATTAACATTAAGAACAAATTTACAAATAAATATATGGAGGCCTTTGAGGTTCTCGCCCAAAGTACGATGAAGGAGTCAGGCTAATGGCGCAAAATTCTTAAAAAAAAGTCATACTTTGACTTTTTTATTTCATGTTATCATCTGTCTATGTTATCATATTGTCTTTCATAATGCATTTTCTATAAATGACGGATTTATTGGCTTTTAGTAAGCCCGAAACGGATTTGCTTCTTCCCTTTTTTCTATTTTTGCTGGTTTCTATAACAAACTTACACTTTTCAAATTTCTAACAAAAAACTTTTAATTCAAATCGTGAATTGAATATTCAAAATAAGAACAATTTTCTGAATAGCATATTTTTCAAACTAATATTTTATGTGTATAGCTGACTGTTACATGACATAGATATTTTAGACCAAAATAATAACAAAAAATTTAATGTGTCGGTGTGATAGAAACACTCATGTATGGAAAGCTTTGTTTAGCAATTCCAGTTCTGTTTAGCCTACGAAACATAGAACGGTAGGGTAATTGGGCTTGCCCACAGCAGTTAGGAACCGTCTAGAATTCTCCAAACATTACTTTGAAACTGACGAACATTGTGACATTTGGGTCACTATATAAACCGCTCTTCAATTGTTTCGGTTATAGTGCCAACCCGAAAATACTTAAACTGGTCTGATTATTTGTTGCTTGGCCTCATAAATTTCGAGTTGGCGAGTTGGTCCCAAAGTTCTCAAATTAGTAATTTTAGCTGTTATTGTTTAACAGATTTAGTTTTGTGATATTAGTTATTTTAAGTGTCTAATATTTTTTTAATATACCTACAAGTGACGTGTAACAAAAAAAAATGCACTCCGGGAGTGCCGGCAGAAGTGAAAACTTGAATATTAACGTTGTGCATTTTTTATATTTTGGAATGGTTAGGAAATAATTTTGCACAAATTGCTTTAAATATCAGTATAAAAGTACTATCATGTATGTGGTAGAATACAATATTTATTTATTGCGCTATCGTACACAAACATGACAATTTATATTACATTAAAAAGTTTATCTCTCAGAAAAATCAACTTCCATCCATAATTTCGACGACTTTTTCACCATCATTATTACCAGAACCATCATCGCCAATCTCTAAAACTGATACGATCGGTTTATGATAGCTGAAGTAAGAAACGAACAGTTTCGATTCGAACCTATTATGTCTAAACACACACGAACATTCGCGCATGCGCCCCGCCCGACGCGAGTTTAACATTTTTTACCCATTACAAAAAAGTGTACAACGCTGCTAAAGAAGTTTTCACTTCAAAAATTTACCGATTCCCCCTGTTGCATGATTAATGTTAGCATTTTCTTTTTCTCAGGTCATAGTTTCCCTGACTGCTTCGATGGTAAAATTTGTTGCAGATTCAACTTATCACCTTTATAATTTAAAATACTACGTAAGTTAATATTTATACCTTTACAGTAGAAGTAAAAAGCATAGAAATACAGCTTTAGTGCTCGTGTACATGATGCTGCCGCCGCGCCGCTGCCGCGCCGCTGCCGCGCTGCCTTCGTTTGTTTTTTATTTTGTTATTCCATTACCGGCCACAAACGAACGTAGCTACCAATGTATTACAACAACCGTATAGTAATTATAAAAACAATTGACGGCAACGCGCCGGCGGTGGGGCGGGGGCAGCGTCCTGAAGATTCCCAGGATATATTTCATTTACTTGTATATGCCAAAATTTGGTGGTGACCTAGTGGTTCAATTTTGGATTTGTATGCACAAGGTTGCAAGTTCGAACCCATTGCAGGCAAGTACCAAAGTGACTTTTTCAAAATTATATAAACGTTATATTATTCTAAGACATTATTGACCATCGGTGAAGGAAACCATCGTGAGGAAACCTGGACTCCAAAATTGTAATCTGAAATCGCCAACCCGCAATGAGCAAGCGTGGTGATCAATGCTCGTTCCTCCTCTATATGAGAAAGGCCTGTGCCCAGACGGGGGACATTTATAGGCTAGTATTATTACTTGTATATGATCTTTGAATTTTTCTCTTTAATTTTACTGATCGAATTTTTAAAAATTTTTAATTCTTTGTTACGCATTAACGCACGCGGAGCGAATTTTTTATTTAAATACAAAAAGGTAGAAAGATTAGTTCACTAGATGTCGCATACGTCGCTCTAAGATGTAACAAGTAAAGGGGGAAATTTTTAACTTTCAGTCAGTGACCTCGGTAGCTTAGTTAGCCAGAGGTCGCAGGTTTCAGGCCTGCCTGAAGTTTAAATTTTGTCCTTTCTACTCATTTAAATATCTAAATTCATTGAATGAATTATGTGTTTTTAGGGGTCAGACTTATGGAGTCTGATTATTTTTATTGTGTACGTCATGAGGCCCATTATTTTCCTGATTATATCTGCTCTTGTGTTGGACCTTACTGCGAACAATATAAAAACGATTAAAGTTTTATGTATTGAGAAGAGAATGCTTTGTGGTAGTAAGTATTATTAGTCAATTAGATTTAACACCTCTTACGATTTCTTGTGGATCTAAAAATCAAAATATTTTATTTTAAGTACGTTTAAGTAATTTCAAGTGCCTTTTCAGTCACCTTCAAAACATTAAATGACCCATGTTGTGCTTTTCCAAAATATCATTCCTATGGAGAAGATCCGGCAGGAAATTCCATAGGTTACCCTTTAAAAAAATATGTAAAAGAACAATATGTAAATAAAATACTGATATTTTAAAATATGCGACTATAACGGAAATAGCAAAATGTTTCGACAATTGTAAAATGTGATACACAAAATGGAAGACAAAAAAGATATCGTACATTTTACTTCAAATTACATCGCCGACACATTAACAAAGGGCCTGAGGCCTTAAGCACACAACACAAATAACAAAAATAGAGAAAAAATAAAGAATAATTTACATATAATAAATATGTAGTCATATTTAAATCCCTAACAGGAATGTCAAGGCATGTCAAAAGCCTTCTAAGGATAGAGGCTGCTACTACACTGCGATCGATTCTTGTATGGGACGAACTTTTAATTTTGAACCATCCATATTTGTTGCAAGTCATGTGATTAGAATGTTTGAGATTATCTCCTGTGACACAGACATTCTCTGAAATGTCATTCAAAATAACTTTAAATTTCAGATGAACGCCATCGCAAGGACCTGCACAGTTTGATGTTATTTCTCCAGCACTACCCTTTATGCTACACAGTCTGGCGCGCCTTCTCTCTCAGCTTGTACCTTTTGCTCAGCTGCATCTCCTTTTACATCGTCAATATCATCGCTATCTTACAGATCAAAGGATTCTATAGTTAGATTTACTTTAGCTTCAAAATTATTATCATAGCGTTAGTTACTTGCTTATCTGCTTTAATTTTGTGTTCGACAATGTTGCTTAAGTAAACTTTTATTTTTCAATTGTTATATTAATGTCTTTGACGGACCTGTTGGTCTAGATGTCGCTAGGTAGCTAGTTAGCTAGTTAGTGACCCTGACTGCTAAACCGGAGATCGCGGGTTCGATTCCCGCCCTGGACAGATCTCTGTGTGATAAGCACGATCATTAGTTCTGTGTCTGATTGTAATTTAACTATCATATGTATGTATTTAGAAATATATAAGTATGTTTATCAGTGGTCTGGTTGCCATAATACAGGCTCTGCCTAGTTTGGGATCAGATGGCCCTGTGTGAGCTGTCCCATGATATTACTATAATGACTTTATTACTTTAATGATTTTGCGTTTGATTGTGATGAAGTTCCCGTCCAATATATTAAGTGTTTACTTTAGACCTAAGGGTTTGGTAGACACCTCTCTGTAGTAGGATAACAAAATGTTTTTTTCTTGAATTAATAAAAAAATAAATACTAATTTGAGTATTGTCTTTATTTATCTCGTACTTGTTACTTATTGGACTGTTAAACTCTTCTACGACACAACAATCAACTTTATAGCAAAAAAATCTTGAGTTCCGATTTGAGTAACCCTTTAATACAAATTACGATTTTCGTTAATACAAAATCAAGGCTTGGAAATTACGCATTTCGACTATTATCAACACTTCTTTAAAATTAAGGTAAATGCAGCTATTAACGACCCATCGAAAATCCGCAGCTATTACCGATCCATTCCATTAATTTGCAATTTTTATGCTACTGGAACGATTTATGCTGAAGATACTTGACGAAACACGAATGTTTGTTCATTGAGCATCGTTAAAACTAACGTTTGTGTGCGTGGTATCCCGGGAAAGATACAAAATTCGTTATTTTCTGTGACGACAGCGAGCTCGCCGGCCGTGTGGTACAAGTCCTTGTTCCTACAGGTAAGCACATTAAATTTTTGCTCAAGATTTTTTACAGAAATATACGAAGCCTGTACTTGTTGTGTATTATTAAATGTGTTTATTTAAGTATAAATTCTTTATTTCGTATAGTATTTCATAAAGTTTAAGTAATTTAATAGGATAAAACTTGAAATTTAAATGGAGCGGTAATAGCTTCAATAATTTTAATAGTGGCAGCTATTGCCGATCCATGGCTCGGTAATTGCCCTGAACATTATATTTAGTTTTAATTATTTTCTGTCGATATGTGATGATAAAACAGTTATTTTAATAAGACATTTTAATCTCAAGTAATCAGCCATTGTTACACACCATTAGCGACCTATACTTTTTTGTATAGTTTACTTGTTTTTCCATTTTATATTCACCACGTATAGTAAAATTATTCATTTATTGTTATGTTAAAGAAACATAATTATATAACCTTTTATCGTATAATAATGTGTGCATTTATTAATCTTATTTGTTTAATCAATTATTTAAAATCTCTGTTAAAGTTATAAATATCAAATAAATACATATTATTTAGTTTTTGTGGGTCGGTGCAACGCTTTCATATTTGTATATACATCGCTTATTACCGACCCGTGTGAGTCGGTGATAGCAAGTATGGGAACCTATTACCGACTCCATACTAATCATTATCCATAATGTTAAGTTACATTACACTGGTTAACTGGTTACAGAAAATACTAGCTAATATTATTAACTAATAACAAAAATAATTATGAAAATTAATATGGCAAACGAAATACATAAAATTTCTTTTTGCAGAAATATGGATCAACAAAAGCGGAGGAAAGTCAATGCAAGCTTACATGCCTTTCTTAATCCATGCCAATTACCTTCACGAAAACACATTTACTTGTTCTTATTTAAAAAAAATACCTAGTTTTGTTACACTCGGTAATAGCTTCATAAAAATCGTTAATAGCTTCATAGCCGTTCCTATGGGTCGGTAATACCAAAAATCGAGTTATTCACTTAATATTTTTTTAATTTTAAGAAAACATTCTAAACTTGGTCATATAAGGTAATAAATATAAACTAGACAAATAACAGTTTCATATAAAAATAAAACACTGAATTTGAAAGCAATCACAGCTCTTAATAATTATCATCGATTTTAAAATTGTCTTATCAGGGTCGGTAATAGCTGCGTTTACCTTACCTGATTATAATCTAACGGAGTTATTTATGAACTGTTGCGATGCGAATTGTTGTTAACTAGGGGTTGAACTAATAGGTTGATCCCGAAAAACTATAAAAATATGATCATATTTACAGCAAATCTTTATTTATGTGCTGTGAAAGTGTTAAATAAAACTGTGTTTTTGGAAACATTAACAACAACAGATATGCAATGAGTAAATACTCCATCATTCATGGCAATTTTCTAAGCAAACCTAAGAAAAATTCTTCTTCGTTTTGCTCAGAAAATTCTTTTGAATATAAGAATCAGCCATCACTATAAATATAAAAATGAAGGGCTAAGAACTAACTTATAATACCAATATTGATTTAAGTGGATTTTCTGCTTTTTCTGAATATAATCTATACTAATATTATAAAGCTGAAGAGTTTGTTTGTTTGTTTGTTTGAACGCGCTAATCTCAGGAACTACTGGTTCGAATTAAAAAATTCTTTTTGTATTGGATAGTCCGTTTATTGAGGAAGGCTATAGGCTATATAACATCACGCTACGACCAATAAGAGCGGAGCATAAATGAAAAATGTTGCAAAAATGAAAAACCGTTGAAACTAAAACACGCGAACAAAGTCGCGAGGGACAGCTAGTATGATTATATGAATAGTTGTAGTAATTGTGTAATATTAAACATGCCTTTACGGTGAATATCCGTATCAAAAGTCCAGGGAAAGGTCTCCAATTGAAGACACCATAAAACCATACTTATATCCACATAAATTGCAGATAATAACAATTGGTCCGACCATTGTCCTTCCATACGACCTTTGAAGAACTCTTTTGACCAATAAATGGGTCTGTACACTTCTACAAATCTAATTTTGCCGTCGTCAAAGTTTTGTTTCCTTTCGATTTTATAGAATTTTGGTCCTTAGTAACAGCTGATTTAAGTTGATTTCTCTTTCAATGGGAGGTCCTAACAGGGAGATTATCAAAACTAGTGTAAGAATTATATTTCAATAAGACTAAAATGTAGTATTGTTGTCTGCTTATTCCAATTTATTTTGTTCACTTTAGGCACGTGCTCATTTTCCGTTCTTGATGGCACACTTTGTTTTTAGTGAAGGTTATTCAGATGTTTTATTTTTCTTTGTTCATATTTTCGGATTATAACTATATACACTGACATTACCTTAGGACTGAGCAATATTATGTTTCTTTGTTTTAATAAAAAAGTTTTGCTATGTTCTTAAATAAAAATAAATGTTGCGATTTGAGATTGAGCAGCTGTTTCAATGTAAGAAGCGTGTAAGCTAAGGAAGGCTAAATATCCAATATTACGTAGCACTATTTGAAAATACAAAAAAAAAACAATTAATAATTTATTACTTACTTATAATTTTTATGCATTCCATTAGTGTAATACAGGACTTGAAAAATAATATTACAGAACCATTTATGGACCCTTTCGGGCACAGAAACAAAGTAAGAAGGTTTATTGATAATTAACAAATAATAAAAGGTATTTAAACTCAGTCTAAGTACTTGTAGATATAATTTAACTGTGTATTAAAAACATATATGTTTATGTTTAATACTAAATGTCTAAAACTAAAATCTTACTTTCTCTTAACACTATATTCATTGTTTTATTACGAATATTTTTTTAATACATTATTGTTTTTTATATAATATTATTATTATTATTTAAGTGAGTATTTATAAACGTATTTACTATTTATTTATTGTATAAAGTGTTCAATTAGGTTCCTTCCTATTATGTATGTACTTTATTTTTGATTCTCATCGAAAAATTCTTTGATTTTAAAATAACATTGATTACTTATGTAACTACTTTGAGGGTACACTTGCGACGATATTTTATCGACGAACAACGGAAGCTGGATATTATGATAAATATAAACATATCACTCTTATAACATGCCGTGGTTTTTGAGGGCACTCTTTTATTTGCGAAAAATCCTACTATACACGTAATTTATTATTATATGTTAGTTTAATTAACTTAGTGTGTATTTATCTCTTTATACCTACCCTTATATTTAAAAGTACTCATAACCTAATTATTATTATTCTGGGGCTTTTTAATATCGGAGTGTCACCACAAGAGCTTCAGCTGAAAAACAGCGCTCGGCATCTCTAGTGCCAGGCATAATGATAAGCTGAATACCTGTTGGTTGCAAAATCATAATCGATATTCGGTTACCTACCCAAAGGTTGAATGGTAAAGAATTCCATATGGCATTAAGTCCGCCTTATGTACGTCTTTTAGTGTGCATTAAAGTATTTTTTTTAAGTAGGCCTTTTTAGGCACTCTTAAAACGTTAAAAGACTTTAGTTTCGCGGTTCCAAAATATCACTCCTATGGAGAAGAACCGGCAAGAAACTTTTAGAAAATGTATTACATACAATATTTAAAAATACAATTATTTTAAAATATGCGAAAACAACGAAAATAGCAAAATAAATACGATATATATAATATAAAAAATAAATAAAACGTACATGTTACTTATAATTACATTTTTACACATTTACAAAGGGTCTGACGGCAAAAAAATAAAAAAGAAAAATTAACAAACAACAAAATTTCCACTTCTCTATGAAATATGTCTTTCTTTCTTTCTGTCATTTAGTTTTTAGCACAAGCATTTTTTTTGGTTTATACATAATAGATTAGTTTTATTTTATTATTTTATATCTTTTGTTATTTATTTGTATAGCTTGCAGACCCGGCTTCGGTTATGCGGTTTAGCCGTGAAAGCGTAGCAGACAGACTAACAGACAGAGTTATGTACTTTTGCATTAAAAATGTTAATATGGATTAAATCTCCCTTACAACTCATTATAAGTATTACCCAATGCGATAGCGTGATATGTAAAGAAAACGTTACGTTAGTAGGTATTCTCCGTGCCATCCATCTTGCGGTAGCGTCTGTAAACTGTGGCGTTAAAGCGCCTACGATTTTGTGCCTGTACACATACATTGCGGGAGTGTGCGTTTCATTGCTATAAAAATAACCACAGGAACTAAAACTTTTAATTTTACTCCGTTTTTAATAAATGTGTTACGCTATACCTAGATTTAGGCCTTAAATACACTGATCAGGTATACCTGATTTTAATTCGCTAATGCACGAATAGTATCCCAGTCCCCTAATGCGGCGAGTGCGCGACAGTTTCAAAGGCTTTGTCACCATCGTGGACATTAGCAGACAACCAATGCCAAATGATAAGGCGGCCAATGCCTTATCTAGCATTGGTTGACAACCCGTGGGACGTCATTCCAATACAAGGTGAATCTTTTATCACTGTACAAACGAAAACTATGGCCTCTATATTATCGGCTATCAAACTTTGGTTCTAGAAAAAACACACGAATTTCAATATTATTAACGTAGGAGTTTTACGGTAATAGTATGTACTGACATTCGAGTTTTATTTTGTTTATTCATCTGTTATTTAATACCAGAATGAACGTGAACCATGAAAGTGAGGTAGCCGCAATACATAACAGCGTCGTTTTTTAATCCGGCGCCTTTTTGTAATACGGCGTGTTATACTACATGGCTGTCTCGTTGGTCTAGTGGTCGCAAGCGCGACTGCCGTGCACGACGTCTCGGGTTCGAATCCCGGGTCGATCCAAAATAGTTTCTGGGTTTTTCGTTTAGAAATACTCAGTACAGCTCAGCTCGGAGTCAGGAAGTTAGGTCGTGTTTACACCCCCGTGCCTCGAAAAGTACGTAAACCTTTGGTACTGCACCTGATATCTCTCCGGTCGTGTCGGATTGCCGTCCCATCGGTCTATTAGAGTGAAGGAATGTAAAGTTCCACTGTGTTCGCGCATACACTCACGTACCGCGCAGATGGCTAATATCTCTTGAGTTACGCCGTTGTAACCAAAATTCGGACATCACTACATAGTATAAAACAAAGTCGCTTCCCGCTGTCTGTCTGTCCCTATGTATGCTTAGATCTTTAAAACTACGCAACGGATTTTGATGCAGTTTTTTTTAATAGATAGAGTGATTCAAGAGGAAGGTTTATATGTATAATACATGCATAATATAGTAGAGAAACACTGATAATTTAGAGGTTTTTAATGGAAGTCGTAAATAAACATATTTTTTTGCGCTTACATTGCAAACGCTGGCTGAACCCTACGAGATAGATCAAAATAATGTACCACAGTATTGTACACCTTAAAAAGGTCTACAAAAAAATCCGCGATGGTATATGTCTATGTCTTAAGGATAACATACTATATCCATTCTTATACTTTAAAAAATGAACAATTATAAAGCGGGAATTAAGAAGTAGATTATAAACTGGAATAAGACAAAGGCGTTTTATCTCTGGAATAGTTATACATGGGTTGCGGAAACAGGATCAAAATTTCATGATTAATTTTGGTCGCGACACCCGATATCCACGCGGGCGAAGCCGCGGGCATCAGATAGTAATTAATAAATTTGAAAAAAAAAAAACAAATTATAGTTTATTTCATAATTATTTATTGTTATATTTGTGTTTTCTCATACTTTGATTCTGTGAATATCTTGTCTAAAAATAAAGTAAGCTTATATTTATTTATTTTTTGTCACATAAAACAGTAAACTGCATCAGTGACGATGGCACTTTAAAATGAACTTAATAACATAAATAAACCAAATCAAATCAGTATGGCGTTTGAGGAAGGTGCTTTAAGCCCAGTAGTGGATAAAGTGGGTTACGTAAAAGCTGAAAATGACGATACTATAAATTAGAAATTAAAATTAACTCAGACTCAATCTCAAATCAAAATTTCTCCATGCAGACAACTCTCTCGCAGTCTATTTCTATTTCTTTCATACCGTTAAGTCACGCATTAAAATAAAATAAATATACTAAAACTTAGGTATTCTATTCATTTCAAGAAATGTCTGTCTAAAGCTTGTGGCAATGTGGCCACCCTTTGTAACAAGATTATGCAAAATTGCATACAAATATATTTATTGCAACTACCGAACTATAAATTAAAGTATCACACTGTTTGATATAATTTAGTCTTCGGCTGTCACTACAATAATTACTTAATAGGTATTCATGAACACTATTTATATTGGTCACTATACAAAAACACTTTGTGCTTTTGCAAAATACATTATAACTAATATAAATATCACAGAACTTAATACTACGACGTTTTAGTTTTGTCTGATACATTACATTTTCCAAAGATACGTTTGTATAACAGATAAACAGTGAATACAAATACAATTATAACAGCTAGTAGTCCTGCAAGTAAAGTGAGGACCAGTTCGAGTTCTAGATACTCCGCCCACGAGATGTTGGCGGCGGGCGAGCGCAGGTGCTTCGCGCCGCCGTGCCGCAGCACGTGTTCAAGCGACCAGACGGCGCGCTCTAATGGGGACTGTGGCTGGTCTCGCATCAGAGTCCGCAGCTTGACTATGTTCTGTCGATAACTGAAAACAAATGAAGGCAATCATTTCGAAATTCATTCAAGTACTTGTTTTATAATTGGAAAATGATAATCGACACCGAATGGACAGAACCAAAGATAAATATTTTAGTTGATTTTCTTGTATTTATTTTTCTGTCTGTTACGATTTTTTCTTAGGTTTGCGTGCTGGTGGCTTGTTGAAATTAATATCAAATTCTTAAGTCTACAAACTCTTGATACAATAAATAATTCGAGATTCTATGTTAACCCAATAAAAATACAGTCATTTATGTCGTTTTCCTACAAACGTTATTTTTTAAATTGCTTGACATAATCATATAAAACAAACCTGATTATTACTTTTTGTTTTATTTTTTAATATAAAACTAGCGGTGTCCCGCGGTTCCGAGTAAGTAGTCCTCGTTCCCGTGAGTATTTTTATTTCCATGTTTTTATTCTACATTTTGGAATACAGAGCTAACCAAACCCGGAACCCAACAAATCAAAGATCATGAAAATAGGTCCACCTGTCCTTGAGCTATAAATGGTGTAACTAACCCGACTTTGTTTTATATAATATACAGATTGTAAATCAATTCATACCTGTCATCTTCAATAACCTTCAGAATCGTGTTCTTAAACTTTTCTTCAGTAAGGCCATCCAAATCAATTCTAACTCCGATCTTGTGATATTCATACTTTTCCACGTTAAACCACTGATCAGCCATCATCGGGACACCAATCAATGGCACGCCAGCTATGATTGCTTCGTCCGTCGATTGTAAACCTCCTTGTGTTACGAACAACTTGATTTTGGGATGTTCTGAAAAACATAACAAAATAAATTATTAAATTTATCTTTTATTTATCTCATACATATCCCACCAAAAACATTTTCATGTAAAATGTTGCCAAGACGAGCCCATATGACTCGCACTGTCAAAAAGTTATCAGATCTCATGTAGAGCCAAGCTTCTAACACTACACGCCCTAACTCTACAAGGCCTAACTTCACAAACTCTACACCTTAGTCAAAATATGTGGCTTGGCCATTTCGCTACATTCACATCGGCGTAAGGTGAAAAATTAATTCACTGTTCATTACTTTTGTGTTATACAATAGTTCTTGTAGTAACGAACGGCCAAGCCACATATTTTGACTAAGGTGTAGAGTTTGTGAAGTTAGGCCTTGTAGAGTTAGGGCGTGTAGTGTTAGAAGCTTGGCTCTACATGAGATCTGATAACTTTTTGACAGTGCGAGTCATATGGGCTCGTCTTGGCAACATTTTACATGAAAATGTTTTTGGTGGGATTTCATTTCTTTTTGTAAGTTGTTTGTAACAAATTTTTTTTTTATTTTTTTCTTCTTTTTTTGGGGTGTATTTCTGACGTAAGAGGCAGGAGACGTTCGCAACACTTCTATTCATTCCTATTTATATGATCTGATCTGAAGTATATGTCTCAATATATGTCGATTAAATTTTTTTTTTTTTTACAAGGAATACCTATACATATATACATATATCTAGGGGAACCAAGTTTTAGATTATTAGATTAGACCTCTAGCGTCATCAAAATTTAATTTAAAATTACAGGTCTCATACAAACTCCCATCCCCTAGTTTAAGGGGTTGGGGGATGAAAGTTACAAGTTTTATAATTTTTTTGTTGTTTGTGTGCTAATACTAGCTTACATACAAAATTTCAGCTTTCTAGGACATTAGGAAATACCTTAAGAATTTTGATGATCATCAGTGAGTCAGTGACGAAATTAGCGTTTTTTAGATATAAATAAAATCTGAAGTATAAAAGCTAATGTAATTAAAACTTAATATGTTCAATAAGTCTGCTATTGACAATATATCCCGAAAATTTTGTTGATCTAGCATAATCCAACCCCAAGTTATGAGGGTTCAAAAAAACGACGAAGCGCTTCGAGAAAAGGTAGGTAGTGCCCGTGCGCTTCGCTTGGCTCGTCTTGGCGGGGGCACTACCGTGCCCCCAGATCAAGAGCTCATTTAACCATTTGAAAGTATAACATTTTGAGTCTGAATTACTCTAAGGGAAAAAAGGTATAAAAAATATTATAGTTGTCCGTCTGTTTATCTGGGGGCACGGTAGTGCCCCCGCCAAGACGAGCCAAGCGAAGCACACGGGCACTACCTACCTTTTCTCGAAGCGCTTCGTCGTTTTTTTGAACCCTCATAACTTGGGTTTGGATTATGCTAGATCAACAAAATTTTCGGGATATATTGTCAATAGCGGACTTATTAAACATATTAAGTTTTAATTACATTAGCTTTTATACTTCAGATTTTATTTATATCTAAAAAACGCTAATTTCGTCACTGACTCACTGATGATCATCAAAATTCTTAAGGTATTTCCTAATGTCCTAGAAAGCTGAAATTTTGTATGTAAGCTAATATTAGCACACAAACAACAAAAAAATTATAAAACTTGTAACTTTCATCCCCCAACCCCTTAAACTAGGGGATGGGAGTTTGTATGAGACCTGTAATTTTAAATTAAATTTTGATGACGCTAGAGGTCTAATCTAATAATCTAAAACTTGGTTCCCCTAGATATATATATGTATAGGTACTCCTTGTAAAAAAAAAAAAAAAAAATAAAAAAAAAATTGTTACAAACAACTTACAAAAAGAAATGAAATCCCACCAAAAACATTTTCATGTAAAATGTTGCCAAGACGAGCCCATATGACTCGCACTGTCAAAAAGTTATCAGATCTCATGTAGAGCCAAGCTTCTAACACTACACGCCCTTTTTTTTTTTTTTTTTTTTTTTTGTTTGGGCGGGGGAATCCTCATGGACACCCGCTCGCTCGGGGGAGCGAACGGGTAGTGTCAGACTCTTACTGACTAAACCTGAACCGCCGTGCTACGTCATCCGCGTTTCGTGTTGGTGCGTGGTAATGCATAGCAATTCTTCACGCACAACACTACACGCCCTAACTCTACAAGGCCTAACTTCACAAACTCTACACCTTAGTCAAAATATGTGGCTTGGCCGTTCGTTACTACAAGAACTATTGTATAACACAAAAGTAATGAACAGTGAATTAATTTTTCACCTTACGCCTATGTGAATGTAGCGAAATGGCCAAGCCACATATTTTGACTAAGGTGTAGAGTTTGTGAAGTTAGGCCTTGTAGAGTTAGGGCGTGTAGTGTTAGAAGCTTGGCTCTACATGAGATCTGATAACTTTTTGACAGTGCGAGTCATATGGGCTCGTCTTGGCAACATTTTACATGAAAATGTTTTTGGTGGGATCAGTCTGTCAAGAACCTTCTGCAAAAGAATAAGTGAAGTTATATTAATGATATCAATATTAAATACTCTATTCTATCTGCAATTCCACGGAGTTGCAAAAAACCATAAGAGAACGAGCATCATAGCATATCCTCACGATATTTCCCTACACTGATTGTCAATAATGTGTTTTAATAATTTTAAAGTACATATTTTATAGAATAAGTCATATTAGTACCAGCCGGTACCTTTGTTTACTCGAAACTGGTCAATGAACCGTTAGAGAGTCAAATATAATATTTCCAATATACATGGTAAAGAGGCATTATAATACCAAAGTTAAAATAATACCTTCCGTACATGTACTATTAGATACCTACTTAGTAAATCTGACTGCGGCAACCACTTTGATATTTTGATGTTCTTAGAGCGTCCAGGCAGCTCGTCTCGGCTCCACTTCCACAACACATCATAAGGCAACTGAGAAACTGCTTTCACAAGGACTTGGATTCTGTCAGCAGGCAGTTGAGCGGGATCGACGTTTGTACCAAAACTAATGTAAATAACACCATTTTTGGAAGAGTCTAAATATGATTTCATTTCCTGAAAAAGTAGAATTGTATTTTTTCATAACGATTCTATCAGTTACATAAATTACTAATTTGCTTTCTGAGGTTTACGAGAATGTTAGACATTGAAATAAAACTACTTTTCTATAGCGGTTTATATTGAGATTTTAGTCCCCGACGTTTCGCCGACTTTGCAGGTGTCATTGTCACGGACAAACTGAGGTGGTATTCGTCTTAACAATAGATGTTGTTTGTTCTACATACATACTCAAATTTCAATATAATCTGCGATTAGACTAGTTATAGACTACGAGTAGTTTTATTTCAATAATTTACTAAATTAAACCATATTGACAAAAATTATTACCTCTGGCAATTCTTTTACTGGATTTTGATGTATGCCCCCCATATATACTACAGAAGGTGGAACAGGTCGGATACCTTCAAACACTGGATTCACATTCATAAACAGCATATCAACATTTTTATTAAATTCCGTCACCGATGGCAGGTCAGCTCCAAAATGTTCTTTAAGCATCTTATCCTCAAAAACTGCATTCTTATGGTAATTATATTCAATCATGTAGTGGTTATACAATTCTATTATTTTCTCCCACATGGTGAGATTGTTTAGTCTTTGACGAGTAGCAGGTGGATAAAGAAGCGGATGCATTGGAGCTCCAACGGCAAGCAAATTCTCATATACAGCTCCAAAAGAACTCATTAGAATAACAGGCGCTTTATAAATTTCCGAAAATACCAACCACGGTCTAAAACAAGCTTCTACAATTAACAAATCAAACTGCTGATCTTTATCACGAATCATACGTTGTACCTCTTCGTGTTTCAGCTGAGCATCAAAGATCGTAATAAATAATTGTATAAAGATTTTCATCTGCGATACTAAATCGTCTTGGTTGCCTTTTGAAGCTAATGTTAATTGCTGTCTCCATATTTCGTACGATATATCATGGACGTCTATTTCTGTCAGGTTAGCAGGGGCTGCTCCCTTCGGGAAGGCGGGATCTGTTGTGATGACGGTGACATCGTGTCCTCTCTTAGCCAACTCTTGAGTCAGAGGTCGGAACACCACCTGGTGACTGATAGATGGAGCTGGAAACACTGCCAATATCCTTGACGCTTCATTTGTATTAAAGAATAAAGTAAAACACGTAACGATATACAACATGACACCCATGTTCACACGACCACTCACTGTGTATGACTAATAGGAATTCGTGTTTTGAGTATAGTAGTCTATTTATAGATTGTTTCGACAACGAACTCTGATAATAATGCTAAGTATTGATCAACATTGAATAATATCTATAAAGCAAGAATAAAGATAAACTTTACGTCAGTAAAATAACAATTGCAAGCAATGGAAAAAAATATTTTAGTACTTTTAACAGTAGGTTTTATGTGTGATTTAATTGGTTTCCTAAAATTATAATTATCAGCCACTTATTTTACTATTTTTAAGAAGTATTTTTTTTTGACAGTAACATCGCCTTAATTTTATAAATTACTAGCTGTCCCCCGCGACTTTGTCCACGTGTTTTAGTTTCAACGATTTTTCATTTTGCAACTTTTTTCATTTATGCTCCGCTTCTTTTGGTCGCAGCGTAATGTTATATAGCTTATAGCCTTCCTCAATAAATGGGCTATCCAATACTTAAAGAATTTTTCAAATCGAACCAGTAGTTCCTGAGATTAGCGCGTTCAAACAAACAAACTCTTCTGCTTTATATATTAGTATAGATTATTATGTAAGACGAATTATCTGTTTCAACATATTTAAAATTATTGCGCAATCAACTGTAAGATAAGTAATCTGATATACAGTATTCTAACAGTAAATCCATTTATTATTTATTTTTTTAGGAAATCATAAAGCTGAGTATTTTAAGTTTTTATTCAAGGACTTGTTAATGGCTTGCAATAAGTAATTTAAAAATTAATGTCGTGAATACTCATCTTGTTTTTTGTTCAGTCTTAGTTTTGGAATCGTTAGAAATCAAAACGGTGAACTCTTTTACCAGAATATTGAAAGACTGAACTTTACCAAGAAAGATGGAATCCTAAAATATTTGGAGATTACTGTTGGTTGGTCATCATTCAAGAGGGTTTATATTTGAAAGAATTATTTTGTAAACGGATTTTGTCGCGGTTTATTATTTAGATTTAAATTTGTTAATTATTGTTAATTTTCAGCCACTATTTTGTATAAAAGTGTAAATATTTTTTTTATATAATTTATGTACAACTTATTGTGTTATAATAAAATAAAAAAAGCCGGTAAGTATCCATGTTCACATTTATTTATGAAACATTTATTTTACAAAATAGTAGTGTTTGTTATATAACATTGTTATATAATTATAAAATTTTCATCTTATTCACTTGTCCACGGTCCGCGGTTTCGCCAGGATAGATATAACGATATTTTGTTCTTTATCTAATTATTACGCCCAAAGGGCGATAAGGTCGTAAATATGCGATAAAGTTCGATGAGATACTTATAACAAGTGATAAGTTTGATAAAAAATACTACTAATGTCCGCGATAAGTAGATAATTAAGGATTAGCGACAGATTGTTGTCGCTAAGTGATCGACATCTTTGTTCAGAATGTAGGTTCAGATACGATGTGGTCACTGTATCTCGGCCTTCATCTACATATATAGTATACTAATAATATAATACCCGCAAATAAATATCCCACTGCTGAGCATAAATCTATTCTCATAAAGAGAAGGCACGAGCATTGATCACCACGCTTGCTCATTGCGGGTTGGCGATTTCAGATTTCTATTTCAAGAATACAGGTTTTCTTACGATGTTTTATTTCACCGAGTGCCAATTGTGTCTTAGAATGATTAAGAAAGTACATAATAACTTTGAAAAAGTCACATTGGTGCACGAGGTTACAGATTCGAACCCAATACAGCCAATGTTGGGTTCGAATTTGTAACCTCGTGCACACATGCCTCTGTTCTCGGAAAAAAATATCTCCACGAAACACATAGTGTACATATATGTATATATAATACTAGCTGGCCACCGCGACTTTGTTCGCGTGTTTTAGTTTCAACGGTTTTTAATTTTTGCAACATTTTTCATTTATGCTCCGCTCCTATTGGTCGTAGCGTGATGTTATATAGCCTATAGCCTTCCTCAATAAACGGACTATCCAATACAAAAAGAATTTTTCAATTCGCACTAGTAGTTCCTGAGATTAGCGCGTTCAAACAAACAAACAAACAAACAAATAAACAAACAAACAAACTCTTCAGATTTATATATTAGTATAGATATTAGTGCTATGTAATGGTTTACATAGCAAACGTTACAATTCATTTAGTTACAACCAGATGTTAATATCAAGCTAATCATATCTACTACCTTATCTATGTCCTTATCAGATTATCGGTCGATGTTTGCATACAACTTATTACTCACAATGTTCTGAACAGGTGGAATAAAACAAAGATATCATTGTTTTATTCCACCTGTCATAAGGCTTCACACAAAAAGCAAAGTGGGACCAGTTGCAGTATGAAAATATTATTCATTTTGATTTTCCGCAAGTCGCCCCAAGTGGACCCTAGGCATGTAGGACGAGTTGACAAATCAAGGGCCCTTAGCAAATAATTCATAGCAGGAGATGTGTTCGTCACTTATTTCTGATTGTATATAGGTAACGATTTTGTACTACTTTGTGAAATATTGTCGAAATAAAAATACAATTTTGATTAAAAATACATAACAATAGTTTATAAATTAACACTTATCGATTAAATACTATCTTAACTATTTACAACATACATAGATTTAAAAACTTGCATAATATGGCCTGTAACAATTTTATAAATACAATATCACATTTACCCCCGGATTCTGAAAGACTGATCAATTTCATCTGTTCTCAAATCAACTGATCACGACTGTGATTGATTGACCAAAAGACTAACAACCAATCACACGCTTAACATAAGGTTTGACTGGTGATTAACTAATTTTTGTGTTGAAACTGGGGGTAAGAATCGCGAATGTATAACAAAATTACGAACGTTTGATTTTAATAACAGCAACATAGTTTCTTACTACATATTTGTATACCGTATAAATAGTTACAACAAATAAACTTATTGCAGCAAACAGTCCTGTCAGTAAAGTTAGGACCAGTTCCAGTTCTAGATACTCTGCCCACGAGATGTTGGCGGCGGGCGAGCGCAGGTGCTTCGCGCCGCCGTGACGCAGCACGTGTTCAAGCGACCAGATAGTACGCTCTAGCGGCGATTGGGGCTGATCCTTTATCAGAGTACGTAGTTTGACGACATTCTGCCGATAGCTGAAACAAAAAAACATATAAAGTTAAAAAAATTTGATATTCCAAACTAATGTTAGGTTTCAAAAATCATTCGGAAAGCTCTATTAATTACTAAATTTATTTAAATAAAACTAATGTTTTAAAATGGATTCTATCGCTGTTTTATTTATATTTTAGTTCCTCTCGTTTTAACGGCATTGCAGGTACCATGGTCAGGAGTAAACGGCGATTGAATAAAACCTTTTTTAAATTAGTTTTATTTATATTATGTCTAACATTTGCGTAATTCTCACAAAGATTATTTTTATTTTTTTCCAATTTTATCGAATTAATTTTGTAGAATTCGTGCGGAATTAAAAATACCCAAACAGTAGTCAATAAAAATATACATAATTCTATTTATGGTAAAAAAAACCTGAGGCTTTACATCGTAAATTACATCGTACGTATATAAAAAAAATCTACAAAACCGGCTTCGACCAGAATTCCTAAAGATTTATTTAGCATAAAAAGCGGTTCTCTAACCATTTGCATAAAATTTTAAGACATAATATGACATGGCATAATTTTGTTTATCCTAATTATATTTACGTAAAACACGTTTTGCATATTTTTTTAAACATCGTTTCTTTAATCGTTTTGATGATTTACGCATAAAGATAGTCACAAAATATAGTTTTGAAGGGTAAAAAAAAGTTACTTTAACCTAAACGACTATAATATCGGTATTACTTTGTTGTTGTTGCACTATAGTCGGGTAGATTACGCTGAACATAATTTTAAAACTATTTTTTAACGGGTCAAAAACTACCCTAACCTAACTGACTATTTCGGTTATTAACAAATTAGCCTAAAAGACAATTATGTTAACATAAACTGTATGTCAAAAACGATTATGGAAAATTATTATTATACCAAAAAAAAAATACCAAATGAAGGGCATAATGATATAAAACTATTTTTAACGAGGACTTCCTTAATACCAGTAACATAATTAATTCATCTTTATTTATACCTGTCATCTTCAATAATTTTGAGAAGTGTGTTCCTGAACTTTTCTTCTGTCATAGTATTTATGTCCATTCGAACTCCGATATGATGAGTTTCATATCTTTCAACATTGAACCACTGGTCACCCAACATTGGGACTCCAATCAATGGTACACCAGCTGTTATCGCTTCGTCTGTCGATTGTAGACCTCCTTGTGTCACGAAAACTTTGATTTTGGGATGTCCTGAAAATCATTTAAAATAGTATGATATAAATAATTAATTTTACATTTAGATGTATTATTGCATGTAATGACGATATTTCCGTTTAATTGCGCTTTTTTGTTTTTATACTAACGTTAGATAACGTACCATAATTATATACTTCGAACGCATTATTATACTGTGTTATTTTTAATTTATCATCTTAAGAATCTTTTGAATATATATTATATATTAGTATGAATCGAGAAACAAAACAAAAGCCCTATTCATTTTGTTTATGTCTTTGTACATGTTAAGTATCATGATAAGTATCAATAAAAATAACTTACTGAGTAGATCTGACTGCGGCAACCATTTTGATATTTTAATATTTTTGGAGCGTCCAGGCAGCTCGTCTCCGTTCCATTTCCACAACACATCGTAAGGTAACTTAGAGACTGCCTTCACCATGACACCGATTCTTTCGGCAGGCAGTAGAGTAGGATCCACATTCGTGCCAAAGCTTATGTAAATCACACCGTTTTTGGAAGAGTCTAAATAAGATTTTAGATCCTGAAAAATGGAAAATTTATAGTGTTTAAAGGAAACTAACGACGACAGTAGATAAGCTTGAGTGTTTTGTACAAGGACTTTACTAAATAGAATTCCGCGGTTTCAACGCAAGTAGGTATGTAATATAATAATAATTACCTTAGGCAACTCCTTCTGCGGGTTTTGGTGTAGGCCACCCATATACACTACAGTTGGCGGTACTGGTCGGATCCCAACAAACACTGGATGCTCATTTAAGAACAACATTTCAACGTGATTGTAAAATTCCGTCACCGATGGTATGTCTGCTCCGAAGATTTTTTTTAACAACTTGTTTTCAGCAGTTTCATGAATAGCAAATAAGTATTGGACTTTGTAGTGGTAATACAGCTCCGAAAGTTTATCCCAAATGGTTAGATTATTCAATCTTTGGCGTAGAATAGTTGGATAAAGAATGGGATGTGTAGGAGTACCAATTGTCTCAAAATTATCATATACAGCCCCTAAAGAACTCATTAAAACCACTGGTGCTTTAAAAACGTGACGAAATCCTAGCGCAGCCCTAACACAAGCCTCAACGATTATCAAATCAAACTTTTGATTTTTATCATTAATCAGCCGTTGCAAGTTCTTATCTTTCATTTGAGCCTCGAATATATCCAACAACAAATCTTGAAGCATTTGCATTTGATAAAATAAGTCTTCTTTGTTTCCTGTAGTTGCTGACATAAAATGTTTTCTCCATAAGTCGTACGATATATCATGGACGTCGATTTCTGTCAGGTTAGCAGGGGCTCCTCCTTTCGGGAAGGCGGGGTCTGCTGTGATGACGGTGACATCGTGTCCTCTCTTAGCCAACTCTTGCATCACAGGTCGGAACACCACCTGGTGGCTGATAGAAGGAGTCGGAATTACGGCCAAAATCCTTGCCGCTTCATTTGTGTTTTTAAATAAAATATAGCACGATAAAAAATACAAAAAGGCACCCATATTCACACGTTCACTCATTTGATTATGGGTCGAGACTAATTTACTTTGCGTATTTATACAGAGTTATCATAAGTAAAGTGCCATCGCAATTAATGAACAGTAGAAATACATATCTAGCAACTCCAGCGACTTAAAGCGGTGACTATACAAAATATTTATTAATTGGATGAAAGAGTAACAAGTATTTTTAATGAGAAGTGTTATATAAAATATTTCAGAATTCAGAAAAAAAGTAATTTCGAGATCTTATTTTCGTACACTGCAATACAAAAAATACTAACATCAGAAGATTTGATTTTCAATAATGTATCGAGATTTAAAGCGGATTTATTTGCTTACAAGCTGAGTTGTAAAACGCAATGATTGGCATAATACCAAGGTCAACTAAACATGACAAACAGATCTTTTAGATACTTATTTAAAGCAATAAAAAATGATGGATCCATAATATTCCACTTAGGATATTTTTAATACATCTAAGGTGCATTATAAAGAGAATTAAGTATAAAGTTCTCGATGGTATTCCGTTTGGTAATAATTGCAGATTTTGGCTTTCGGAAGTAGTAATGATTTTCACGTTTTGAGCATGTGGCAAAAAAGCTTTTTAAAGCGGTATGATTGTTTCAAAAAAGATACTTAATAAAATAACGCGACAAAAATAATTATGTCAGAACTCGAAGTGACCTTCGGTATGGCCAAAAAATGTTCGAAAACTCTCAAAAGTGTCCTTCGTATGGAGAAGAACCGGCAAGGAACTCCATAGGTTACTCTTTTAAAAACAAGATTTATACATTCAATGTAGGTACACTATTAGATAAAGATATGCAACAACAACGTAATGCAGCCGGCGGTAATGGCAATAAATAAATGAAGTAAAAATTACGGAAAGAAAAAGACGACGATTTCACATAACATCCTAGAGTAGATACAACAGTAACTGAAACTGGATCACGTGTTTTCAGTATAGTTAATTACGTTGGTAACTGTCTCAGAACAATGATCATGATATCAATACCTCTATAGACATTATATGGCGTATCACGTATATTTATTAAAGAGTCAAGTCTAGTCCTCACGTGTCTCTTATATCTATACAATCTCAACTACCGCGATGTAATTTATTATTATTATTGAAGGCACGATCAGTGCCTGTACTATGAGCTGTTAAAGCAGGACTGTTGCCGTTGTTGAAGCGAGACGACGCACTAGCAGACGGTCAGACCTTATAATAAATAAAATAATGACTCGCATAATGAATCAATCAATGATCAAAGGTTCGCTATCTATGTAGGAGATATTTCAGTGCACCAGTATGTACGCCAACACATTGGTCCTTATATTTATTCACTCACATTCCCATGACATAGCATGCCGACATGATCGGAGATCAGGCGGGACCAATGGGAGGCCCGCAAGGGCTGGGTATGAAATATTTGGTATGGTCATCCCCAGATCTACCCTGGCGAGCGCGGCTTAACCAAATATAGTACGATCGATCGGTTTCTGCGGCATGTAGCAGTGTGCATAAAGAAGACTATGCAATGTGTTCTTCAATGTGCACTTCTCTATGAATAAAACCATCATCATACTTTTGTGATAAAAAAAAAACAACATCATATCCCGACCGCTAAAGCGATGTATCTTACATTAACATACATCGCAGTGATATTGACCCTCGTAGGGCGTTGACAACTTTGATAAGATTTTTGGTGTCGAATAAATTGATTCAAAAATTTGATATCAATTATTTAATTTTAAGCTAATATTTATGCAAATTGACCTTATACCAGATGTACTGACCCCCTTTGGATAAATATATACAGGTATATAATAAATGGTTGTCTCCATATTATGTCGTTGGATATAATAATATCATGGCCGTCAATTTCTGTTAGGTTTGAAGGGGCTTCTCCGTTCGGAAAGGCAGGATCTGTTGTGATGACGGTGACATCGTGTCCTCTTTTAGCCAGCTCTTGAATCACAGGTCGAAACTCCACCTAGTGGCTGATAGAAGTCGGAATCTCTGCCAAAATCCTCGGTGCTTCATTCATTCACATTCACTAAAATATAGCACGTTAAAAATACATAAGGACACCTATATTTACACGTTCACTCAGACGATGTTAAATAAGAAATAATGGTAATCTTATTTTTTTTTTCTTCTTTAAAAAAGAATGACTTCCGCACTATGGAATTTAATCCTTGTGTTGTAGGGTTTCACAAACATTCAAATTACATGTACAAACAACACCCAGACTTAGAACAAGCCTTTGCGGATCACACAAATGTTTATCACATGCGGGGATCGAACCCGCGACACGTTGTGCAGTGGTAGTTAGCTTGGTGACCTATACCACTCGTCTATCCGTGCAGTCTATTTATAAAGCCGTTTGAATAACGACATTATCAGTACATTCATTACTCTAGAGTAACATGGCTTACAAGGATAATCATGGTGGTAATGTGATGGTAATCACTTTTACATTCATTGTAAAAGTAGCGAATCGAGCGCCTTAAAGCAGTAATCAAACTTGTTGCAGCACAGCCCTAACCAAAGAGAGATTGAAGGAGTATAGAGAGACTTTTGCCCTGCAGTGGGACAGAAATGGTTAAAAAAAGTATATCATTCAAATAAAGTGTTTTATAAATAGTTGACAAAAATACACGCAATTTGTATGTTTAAATGTAATTTAGTTTTTTCTATACTATAATATTATTTTTTAATCTATATCTATACTAATATTATAAAGCTGAAGAGTTTGTTTGTTTGTTTAAACGCGCTAATCTCAGGAACTTTTGGTCCGATTTGAAAAACTCTTTTAGTGCTGGATAGCCCATTTATTGAGGAAGGCTATAAGCTATATAACATTACGCTGCGATCAAAAGGAGTGGAGCATAAATAAAAAATGTTGCAAAAATGAAAAACCGTTGAAACTAAAACGAAAAAAGCACTACCGTAGCAGGTCTTATTGTTTCTAAGCAGGGAAGTCGGGTTTTCATATTTTTTACTAATTCAACTTGTTTTGCTTTTCTATGCGATAGATAACTTTAACAAAATGTAGCCTAAATAGGATAAAAAAATGAGCCTTGCAGTAGTTTAGAAATAAAAATAATGCCGTCACATGAGATAACAATTATTGCTACATGACAATTAAAATTAAATTTGTATTAATCAATTTAAATAAGTGACAGTGCGACATTTGTTAATGGTATGAAAAAATATAGATTAAACATTTGCTTTGTCATACAAATATTATCAAACATTACTATTTGTATGACAAAGCAAATCAATCATGCGTTCAATTCATGTTCTCGAGATTTATTGTGTCTAGTACTATTATCATTTAAATAAACATTGTTTTGATAAAATATTAAGCTTAAAATGTGTTTGATAAGTGATTACTTGATGATGGAATTTTTTTGTATGACAATAAAAGATTGTATGAAACTGGTATAAGGTTAATAGCATATGAAAGCTTAGAGTGTAGGTATTTTGAAATATTTGACAACTAATTAAGAAGTGAAAAGTGGAATATAAAAAGGGATAAAAATAAGTGTATTGAATATTAAGTCTAAGGGTGTAACGCTGAATAATGATTAATAACCATACTAATATTGTAAATGCCAAAGTAACTCTGTCTGTCGGTATGTCTGTTACGTTTTGAATGCTAAACCGCTGAACCGAACTGGATAAAACTTGGCATGGCGTAAGCTTGGATTCTAAGAAAGAACATAGGGTACTTTTTGCCGCGATAACCGAAACCCACGCAGGCGAATCCGAGGGCAATAGCTAGTATTATTATATTTCCCGTCTATAACTTCACTTGGCTAGATTTAGGAATGGTTTTGGTGTCATTCGTGGTCTTAGCTGCATATAAATAGTATTTATAAAAGAAAACATATCTTACTGCTTTTACTGAAATTTTGTTATTATTTTTTCTTTTAACAAAATTACTATTATTAAAAACAAAACAATAATCAATGATCATAATTACAAATATTCGCTCCGCATGCATTAATGCGTAACTAATAATTAAAATAATAAATAATCAGTAATCCTAAACAGCAGCTGTCAAGCGCGCAAAGGAATGCTATAATGACGTGTTCCGAATATTTTTCACTCAGCTGTTGGTATATTGACCCAGTGATTAGACTCTCAAGGCCAAGTGGCGTCGCTAACACTGTATCTACGTCATTTTTTAAATAACTATTATTAGTCGTACGCCAAATTTTTCTAGGAACCGGTGTCGTGTCGTCGTTGGAATGAACCTTTTTTTTTTATTGATAATTAATTTTATTTTATTATTTTGGGTTTTATTAAATTCTTAGCTGTCCCCCGCGACTACGTCCGTGTGTTTAAGTTTCATGGGTTATGTGTGTTTTTCGCGAAACCCTAATTATTTTTCTAAAATAAAAGTACATATCTATACTTAATATTATAAAGCTGAAGAGTTTGTTTGTTTGTTTGTTTGAACGCGCTAATCTCAGGAACTACTGGTTCGAATTGAAAAAATCTTTTTGTATTGGATAGTCCGTTTATTGAGGAAGGCTATAGGCTATATAACATCACGCTACGACCAATAGGATCGGAGCATAAATGAAAAATGTTGCAAAAATGAAAAACTGTTGAAACTAAAACACGCGAACAAAGTCGCGGGGGACAGCTAGTGAATAATATAACTTCAGCTCATAACCTCAGAAGTAAATAATATTTAGCTCCTATTGGTCAGTGCGTGATGTTGTATAGCCTATAGCCTTCCTCAATAAACTGACTATCCAATACAAAAATATTTTTTCAATTCGAACCAGTAGTTCCTGAGATTAGCGCGTTGAAACAAAGAAACAAACTCTTCAGCTTTATATAATAGTAATAGATTAGTATAGATTTTATAGGGTAGACATCGAAAATGGGTACAGCTGTTGTACCCATTTTTTTTTTTTGGGAAGGGATTTACGCAGTTATCCTGAGCGCAGGCTTTGACTGCTTCACCGGACTTTTGGCGAGAACCTTAAAGACCTCCAGCCAGAGCAATAGAAAAACTAACTACGCCAGCGACAGCTCGACTTAGTGCGTTGCTAACAATCTTAATACGGCAAAAAGAGCAAGGGAGGGCTGGATCTAAGTTTTTATTATTTAAGGACATATTTTTATTGCTAGTTTGGCCGGCTCGGGCCAGCTTGATCTAGGGACGGGGGGCCATATTCAACGTCACTTAGCACTATTACAGGCATAGTGCCACAGTATTGCAAAAGCTTGCGTAATAAGTAAACATTGGACTCTCTTGGTCTATAACAGTGATAACAAATGATAAGAAAAAATGTAATCAATACGAATGTACATGATGAAGTGTACGTTTGTCTGTTATTACAAAATTTTATTTAACTTCCAACATTTACGTATGTTAGTTTGTTGATGTCAAATCTTGTAAACTAAATTAGAAATTTAGAACCATTTAGTTGAGCTAAAATTTTTCATACACCTTTTGTTCTAGTGACAACATTATAACAAAATATGCTTCTGCCTGGCCTATTTCCTAGCGTTGTTGGATCTTGACAAAATGAAGACGAGAAACCGACTGGCCCGATTGTGATAAAGATGTTTTTTAATCTAAATTTATATTACTCGACTTGGCGGGAGCACTGACGTGCCCTCTGATTTATAAAAGGAGAAGGCCCGTCTCACTGACTCATATACGAGGTAAATTTTGTACAGAAAGTCGTCCTTATTAAAGTGAGGAGCATTAAATATATAAGGGCATTAGACTTGCAGAATTTTCGATCAAAAGACAAAGAAACCCCCGAGAAAATTTAGAAAAGATCATACTTTTATAACCAGATTGAAATTTCATGCTTCTTACTTTAATATACTTATTTAATATGCTTATTTCATACCGAGTTTCATCACAATCAGTTTAGCGGTTTAGCCGTGAAGCGTAACAGACATACAGACAGATCAGGAAGTAAACGATGACGCCACGATCATCTTAAACTTGTCATTCCTAAATAAGTAACTACTTGTATCTATAAATAATATAAATAGATATTAATATTGTTACAAAAAAAGCCCCCGCCGCGCTTCTCTGTTTGTTTGAACGCGGCAAACTCAAAAACTATATGATTTTAACCAATGGATAGAATGATTCGAGAGGAATGTTTGTGTGAATATTTACTAAATAGTAAAGTTTTGTGCGAAACCAGGGGGGGGGGGTTGCTATTTAAAAACAAGTATTTATCTCTATCAATACATTATTAAATTACTGATAGCGATACCAATTTTTAACCGAATTTAAGGAAGAGAACGTTATCTTGTTCCGTCTGATTTTATCAGTGCTGTACCTCTGGCTTTGCCTACCAAATAATAGATTTGAATCGTTATGATGCGATATAATTATTTTACAAGATTTATCTATATATGTATATAATATTTATCTCCGAAATGTATTAAGTATTTTTTTTGTGATCTTTATGGACAGGACAAGGTTTGTAGAAAAGAAAATAAAAACAAGTTTTTTAATCTCATAATACGAAAAGTGAGTCAGTCAATAAAAAAAATATACGTAGGTAGGTTGGGTAGGCAGGTCAAGCGAAGCCGCGGGCACAGCTAGTAAGGTATAAAAATTACTTTAAACATCTATTTTACACTGACTTTCATAGTGAAATAAACTTTTTTTTTTTTATAAAACTATCATTATTTTTCAAAAGCTCGACATAAATATATAGAGGAGAAAGTGGTAATGTGGCCACACACTTTGTATTGCAGACAAATATAAAAATAAAGGAAAGCTAATCGAATAAATGCATAAACATTACATTTTAAATACATAAAAAACTCAGGAATAAATACCAGTGCAACAATTTGCAAAAAAATATATAATTTTGTACAAGTAATTTTTTTGATAAATGATGAATAATTGATACCGGTATCAATTATTTAATCAACTCATTTTGAGCTGGACCCAAATATGATCATACACTTCACACAAAGATTTGTCCAGGTGGGAATCGAACCCACGACCTCCGGTTTTAGCAGTCAGGGTTACTTACCACTAGACCAAACGGCCAGTCCATTTCCGAATCATACCTATTAAATGAGATACGTTTAATGATTAAAAATTTCTCGTGATCTCAAAAGGACATTGCGTTCCATTACAAGTTTTGTACTAAGGGAGATGTAAGCAAAGAAATATAATAACAGAAGTTTTGAAATATAGATTTTAATTAAAAAATAATGTTTGTAAATATAAGTAAAGGGTTGGTTTATATACCTAGGTTTTCTTTATTATACAGATGCCAGAGGATCTGCTTAGCTCAGCTCCACTGCTCAGCTTCAGAGAATACGCACCATGACCCTTTGGTCACGACATCACCGCTCGCGCGACCTGCATCTTGCGTCTGAGACTGCGACGAGAACAATTAATGTTAGAAGTTAGAATTTCGGCATCTTGCGGCCGCCGTACGCCCGGCGCCGCAACACGCACCGCAAGACGCACCCACACACACACAGGTCCAGCAAATTAGTTTGAATAAATAAATAAATGAGGACAACATCACATACATGCTCCGAACCCAAAGTGAATAGCTTAAGCACTTGTGTTATGGAATTAAAGACAACGAAGGTACCGCTAATACCCAGACTCGAGACAATTTAGAAAAGTGGTTTTCGACTTTCGTACGGGAATCGAACCCAGGACCTCAGAACTGGCGACACCTTGAAAATCGGTGTGTATGCCACTCGACCACGGAGGTCGTCAATCATAATATTTATAAGATTAATTAGGAAATCTAGGACTATTACTATCCAGTTAACGAAATAGTAGTAATGCCTACTTTGTCATTAAAAGCGCCTTTAATTAAAAGCAATCTATTACTCAATTTATGCAATTTTAATCTTGTATTTTTTTGCCGCAAAGAATGAAGTCTATATATTAGTCACTAGCTGTCCCCCGCGACTTTGTTCGCGTGTTTTAGTTTTAACGGTTTTTCATTTTTGCAACATTTTTCATTATTGCTCGGCTCCTATTTGGTCGTAGCGTGATATTATATAGCCTATAGCCTTCTTCAATAAACGGACTATCCAACACAAAAAGAATTATTCAATTCGAACCAGTAGTTTCTGAGATTAGCGCGTTCAAACAAACAAACAAACAAACAAACAAACAAACAAACAAACAAACAAACAAACTCTTCAGCTTTATAATATTAGTATAGATAATAATTAATTATAATTACAATAATGATCATTATGGTAATCAAGATAGTTTGAATATCTGTTACACATAATATAATGCAAGTCAGATCTTATCTAACTTATAACTCTCTTATAAATAAACTATCCATACATCCATATTAATATTATAAATGCAAAAGTAGCTCTTTCTGTCTGTTTGTTACAGTTTCACGTTTAAACCGCAAAACCGATTTTAATGAAACTTGGTATAGGGTAAGCTTGGATCCTAAGAAAGAATATAGGCTAACTTTTTGCGATAACCGACATTTACGTGAGCGAAGGCCGCGGGCAAAAGCTTGTCTCCATATTTGTCTCGAACCCTCACCCGTCAATTTGTTCTACAATGTTGGAATATCTTGTGTATAGGTAGTACCTACCGTTCTTATTTGCATGTTTGTAAAACATCTGCACACAAGGCAGCAGGCACCAAAAGCAGTTTTTTTTCAATAAAATAAAATAATCTAAAAATAAATAAAACTAAAAACCATTCGTAAATCTAACCAAATGATGTTTTAAGCAGGAATTTAAATGTATTGATTTAACACTTTTCTTATTAACTTGTATTATTATTCTTCTTGCATTAACTATTTACATACGCTAAAATACTTTTATTGTTTAAAACACCTTGTCCAAATTACTCAAATTCATCCAATTATCATAGCTATTTTCACTTCTCGATTTAGCAATTATGGTGATATTCTGTTAAAAAATATTCTCTTAAATGCCTACACAAAGATTTCATGTGCTATCAAGCTTCTGTTTATTTACATTTTTTAATATTCTGTTTTCATAAAAAATCCATCACGCCACTATCAAATTATCACTAAACACACTTTACATTATAAGCCAAATATTTTATCAAAACAACACTTTATTAAAATACTAATAGTTCTACAGACATCTTTGAGAGCATGAATTAACCGAATGATAGATAAGTATAAATAATGAATTGCTTAGTCATCCAAAAATAGTAATTTATAAATTGCCCTCTCAATCTACAATTGCTATGTCATGTAACAATCTCTACGTAATTGTACCGCCGTCATGTGAATTGATTGCTTTAAATGTATTTTAATTGTCATGAAGACGTACTAAAATTGTTATCTTAATACCTATATCACTGCATTATTTTTAGTATCTAATAAAATAACAATAATTTTTGACACTATACACAACATATGCAAATCTTTTAAACTTCTGTAGCTAAATTTAAGCACTTTTACAACCTTTGAATACGCAGTAACTCATGTAAAAAGAGGCCTCTCAACACAACCAGTTAAGATCTTATTCACAAAAACTATGGCACCACATACAAAGCAGTAGCTATTAATACCATCAACTTGACTATAATTCTGTTGACTAATAATATGCCAGTCATTCAGTTTTATACAAACCAGCTTTTCCAACGAAGTTTCCGCTTTAAATCATGAGCGATGAGTGTTAGAAAAATGTTTGGTATTTATTTAAACCCCAAAGTTCTAAAAAAGTCACTTTTCAAGCAGACTGATGCAGTTTGTGGCCTCATATCTGTGATTGAACAGCCTCAGACTGCTGAAAAGGTGACTTTTTTTTGAAAAAGTATGTTTTTTTTTTCCTACATTTTAGTTCACATTACAGTAATTGAGTTACATTTTTGGAATGTCTCCTAGTGCTTTTTATTTTGATACCCCACTATTTTTTAAGACATAATTTGGTGCCAAAAATCGACATAATTAAAACTATTCATTAAAAAATATAAAAAAAATACTAATAAAACGAACTATATGGTAAAAAAAACAAGCTGTATTCTTAGTTTTAAAAAAGTGTGTTTTTGTTATTTTTTACTATTTATCCGTTACATGACACAGACCCTGAAATGAAATGAAATAAAATTTTTCATGTAATACTAATACAATTAATTTCCGTTCAGACTCCGCTTCAAGGCGCTCAAATAGCTGAATTTACACGCACCATGATCATCTTTGTAGACGATGTTACTCTAGTATATACTGATATCGTTATTCAATCTCTGCATAAATATACGGGTGAAATTGGGAAACGAATTACTTGTTATTCGACATCGATTGTGTGAACGTGTGAAGATGGGTGCTCTTTTGTATTTTTTAACGTGCTATATTTTATTTGTGAATATAAATGAAGCGGCGAGGATATTGGCTGTGTTCCCAACACCGTCGATCAGTCACCAGTTGGTGTTCCGACCTGTGATGCAAGAGTTGGCTAAGAGAGGACACGATGTCACCGTCATCACAACAGATCCCGCCTTCCCGAAGGGAGGGACCCCTGCTAACCTGACAGAAATCGACGTCCATGATATATCCTACAACATATGGAAAGAACAATTTATGTCAGCGTCTAAAGGGCACGCAAGCGATTTAGTAGGTCAATTAAAATTATTTTTAGATATGTTCGTACCGATATTTGAGGCTCAAGTAAAAGATGAGAACGTGCAACGCCTTATTAATGATAAAAATCAAAAGTTTGATTTGATAATCCTTGAGGCTTGTTATAGACCTGCACTGGGATTCCGTCACGTTTTTAAAGCTCCAGTGGTTCTAATGAGTTCTTTTGGGGCCGTATATGATAACTTTGATGTGATTGGTGCCCCTGCACATCCCATTCTTTACCCATCAATTATTCGTCAAAGATTGAACAATCTAACCATGTGGGAGAAATTTTCCGAATTGTATGCCCATTATAAAAGTACACAATTATTTGCTGATCATGTAACTTCAGAAGACAAGATGCTAAGGAAAGTCTTCGGAGCAGACATACCGACGGTGACTGAATTTAACAAATACGTTGAAATGTTGTTCTTGAATGAGAATCCAGTGTTTGTTGGTAGCCGACCAGTGCCCCCGACTGTGGTGTATATGGGTGGCCTACACCAAAACCCGCAGAATGAACTACCGAAGGTAAACCGAAGCTTTAAAATTAAATTTACACTCATACACACTCAAACACACGCACACACACACACACACACAACGCACACACTATTTTATTTGAGTTAACCACTTTTACCATTTTATAATTTTTTATTGGAGAGCGGGATTTAATGTAAAAATTTAACGTTTCTGTAATAATCATTTTCATTTATTTAATAAATTGTTTTAAGGATAGAAAAATATTTAGACCAACAATAATTTTATTATTAGTGTTTATGGAAATTTTTAGTCTTCATATTTGAGAAAAATATTATATTGGAAACTGGCAACGATAAATTTACAAAAAAAAGCTTGACCTAACTGTATGAACAAAATTAATACGTTCCTGCGGTTCCAACGGTAGATACGTGAACATTGTGTTTATTAGGTTAAGTAAAGCGACTGTTTAAAAAGCATTTTCAATAATTGCATTTTTTTTTTCAGGATCTGAAATCATATTTGGACTCTTCCAAGAACGGTGTGATTTACATCAGCTTTGGTACGAACGTGGATCCTACTAAACTGCCTGCCGAAAGAATCCAAGTCCTAGTGAAAACATTCTCTAAACTTCCTTACGACGTGTTGTGGAAGTGGAATGGAGACGAGCTGCCTGGACGCACTGACAACATCAGAATATCAAAGTGGTTGCCGCAGTCAGACCTACTCAGTAAGTAATTAATGTTGATTCTTGTGCGCAGAAGGTTTAATTTATTTATACCTATTTTTAATACAAAAGCAATGTGCAATGGCGGACGTTATGTCCAAGGCATTCTCTACCAGTCAACCATAGGGTAATGAAGAGATAACAAGTAGGTGCATAAGCTAATTTATGTATTAATATAGATGAGATAGTGATGTGTATATTACTAGTGCAATTTATATACTAATTTATACATATAAATGTTCGTCTTGAATCACTATCCATTTCTAAAAAATGGCATTAAAATCCGTTGCATATTTTATAAGAACTCTGTTTTATAATGTGTGAAGAAATGTGAATAACGGGGATTCTAAAACATAACATACGTACAATACATACAAATACTTAAATATAATAATTAGGTAAGATGAGATAGTTGCGACATTTCAGTTAATTACTCAAGTAACAGATTGCGAACTTTTCACTTTGAATGGCAAACGATTAGTGGACATCTTGATATCGGGAGGAAGGACATTCCAGACAAGGATAGATAAAACGAGTTAACAAAAGAAAGAGTTAACCAGGTCAGTGCTCTGTAAAAGACACAGAAGGCGAAGATCATTAAAGGGAGTCACGGCAATGGTTGTCGCATAAGTACCTAACGAAAGTAGGTAAGCGACGGGCCTGTTGGTCTAGTGGTTAGTGACCCTGACTGCTAAACCGGAGGTCGTGGGTTCAATTCCCACCCAGGACGAATCTTTGTGTGATGAGCACGATCATTTGTTCTGTGTCTGGGTGTAATTTATCTATAATACGTATGTATTTAGAAATATATAAGTATGTTTATCAGTTGTCTGGTTGCCATAGCACAGGCTCAGCCTAGTTTGGAATCAGATGACCGTGTGTGAGATGTCCCAAGATATTATATTATATTATTATTATTATAAGTAAGGAGTTTAGGAAGCAAGGAAAGTGGGTGTAGTCAGAAAAGAAAAAAGCTAGCCTTTTTTGTTAAGAGCCCGCAAATATGTAGCCACCTTAGTTGATAGCGATAAGCGGTCACTTGGTCATAATTTTGAAGATTAAAAAGGAATCGAAAGCAGTTATTAAGAAGTCTATCTAATTTATTGAGAAGATGTTCATTCAGGTCAAATAACACACGTTGCCATAGTCAATAACTAGGAAAATTTATGTTTGCAAAAACAAATCTTTTGTGTTAGATAGGAGACAATTCGAAAAAGCACTTGCAATGTGCCTGATATGATATAATTTCTGCGAACTCTGGTCAGTTGAGCTCGCCAACTGAGCGGTTTTAAACATTGCTCTACTGCTACTCCTTTACATTATAATTAATGGAAAATAGTCAAGTCTTTAAAATACACATACCCATACGATTGTATGTGTAAAACTATTTTAAAGACCATAATTATATTTCCATTAATTATTATTGCTTTAGTAAGTTTTTTAAAGATTAATAGCATTCACGACAACTTGTTATTTTTTGTTAAACGAACCATACCATTATTAACTTATTATTATTATAGAGCCAAACAAATAGTATTTGAATAATACCACAACTTGATTTTTCTGATGATGGAATAAAAATACAGCTATTTAATGATACCTGAACAGTATTCTATTTAAATGCGTCGCTTTGCATAAAGAAAACCAATGCAAGTAGTATTAAATACGCCAATTTTATTAATGTTATATTTTTTGGCATGGAAACTGAAACGATAAACATTAGCTGTTAAGTATTTGATGTACTACGAATTGTTTAATATTTTTCAGAACATCCCAAAATCAAGGTATTCGTGACACAAGGAGGTCTACAATCGACAGACGAAGCGATAACAGCTGGCGTTCCATTGATCGGAGTCCCAATGTTGGGCGACCAGTGGTACAATGTTGAAAAATATGAAACTCATCATATCGGAGTTCGAATAGACATAAATACTATGACAGAAGAAAAGTTTAGGAACACACTTCTCAAAGTTATTGGAGATGACAGGTATGATTTGAGAAGTTATTGAAAATGATTTATGTGAAATTTCTTAGCTAGAGACGAAAATTGTACGCAAAGACCTTGGTGTTGGTGTTTAAATTCTCTTTTTTCTCTTTTGGATTAAGATACTGGTTTTGCTAGCTCAAAATAAAAAGAAATAAACCTTATCTCATTAAAAATTATTTAACATGAACTTCATTTATTTTCAGTTACCGCCAGAACATAGTCAAACTGCGTACCCTAATGCGTGATCAGCCCACATCCCCACTGAACCGTACGATCTGGTCGATAGAACACGTGCTGCGGCATGGTGGCGCGAAGCACCTGCGCTCGCCCGCTGCCAACATCTCGTGGGCAGAGTATCTAGAACTCGAACTGGTCCTCACTTTACTAGCAGGACTATTCGCTGCAATAAGTTTATTTGTACTTACTATTTATATGGTATATAAATATGTAGTAAGAAACTATGTTGCTGTTATTAAAATTAAACGTTCGTAGTTTTGTTACAAGTACATTGCACGGCCCAGTAGTAGCATTATCTAATACTTATTCAACATAATAAATAAATAAATGTGGACAACATCACATACATTGCTCTGAACCCAAAATAAGTAGCTAAAGCACTTGTGTTATGGAATTCAGAGACAACGAAGTTACCACAAACACCCAGACAAAAGACAATGTAGAAAAGAGGTTTTATACATTGACCCGGCTGGGGATCGAACCCGGGACCTCAGAGCTGGCGACACCTTGAAAACCGATGTGTACGCCACTCGACCACGGAGGTCGTCAAAGAACAAGAATATAAATATTGTTGATTATCTATCAAGCCCTAAGTCAAGCCCTAAGTCAAGTGCTATTATTGTTTGTTAATCTTTTGAGCAATGAATCTCATTATTATTTTATTGATATTATAGCCCATCTTCGAATGACCTTGGCGACAGTTACTATATATTTCGATAGATTACCGATCAGTGTTTGTAAGTAGCTATGAGCGACTATGTTTGACATAGATAGACAAAACGGACCATATCTTAAACGCACTTGAATTTTGTAATCTGTAGTTGCTACTGGCGTAAGAATGTGCTTTCTGTGATATAGTATAATATTATTTAAATTGTTTTTATTTTAGTCTCAACATAAAAAAAAGTTTTATGATTTTTTTGTAAATAGTTACGTACTTTATAAGGAACTGTTATTAATAAAATAATAAAACCGTTCGAATGATTTTTATTAATTTTTTGACATTCTGTTAATACCTTATTTGTCTGGCCTGTTGGTCTGTTGGTTGGTGGATAGTGACTCTGACTGCTAAACCAGAGGTCATGGGTTCAATTCCTACTCTGGATTAATCTTTATGTGATGAGCATGATCATTTGTTGTACAATACATTTGATAGATTAGGATTAAAAAAATGTTTTTTTTTTAATCCCTTTATGTTAATGTCGAAGGCCCCACAGAATAAACGTGAAAGTCAAAAACCACAACTTTTCAGGAAAAAATAAAAACGATTAAACTTGAATAACTGTTGTTTGGTAGTATATAGGTTTAAACAAATTATATCAAATTAAAGATAAAAAAATATATTATTACATTAGATATTTATATTTATTTTAATTTAAACGGTTTTCCGACAATTTATAAAAAACCATAATTATATTTTTATTCTTGTGAATTTCTATGACTAGATAACAGTAAACTTTCATTACACGGTTATTCGTGTAAAGTGTCAACAAACAAAACTAATAATATTGTATTACACTATTATTCGACGGTAATCAAGTTTCTTTAATACCTAGTTACAAGCATAAGCACGGTTGTTTACAGTAACTTACTGTATTGTTTGATTATTGTAAAGATAAAATGCATTTATATCAATGTTCATAAGATCGATTCTCATTTATGTAATGTACTTTTGTTATTGCATGGTGTAATGATGTAAACTTCATTAATTATGTGAAAGGGTGAAATTAAACGAAAAAGGTTTAATTAAATAAGAATATAATCAAGTAACTATCTACTTGTATAAACACTAAATAATAATCACAATTTAAACAACTTAAATCTCTTTCATCATTAGGAAATAGCTACCTATTAGCTTCAACTGATAAAAAAAAAACCGAATCATATCGTAATCTAAAATACTTAATCTTCCTCGTCACTATCATTGGTCTGAGGACCCTGTTGCTACCAGAGCAAATTTCTGTGCTTTCATACGTTTTTGCCATACCTATTATTGGAATCAAAATAACAGCTCCTAAATGAATTTTAGATTCCATTCATGTTAAAATTTTATCCGTGGTGCTTGGCAACTGGGCCTAACTCAGTTGTCTTATCTTTTCTTTGCCTATGGCCTATCTTTTCTTTTTGTCTCCCGCTTGCAATGGAGGGAAGTGGAAACTATTTTTTCCGACTATAGGACTATAGGAGGTATTTACTACTTCTGATTAATTTCGTTGCGGGTTCCATGACAGTCAATCGTTTCCCTAGGACACACCGAGCTTAACTGTTTCGGTGGTATTCATTGGTTATCATTGTAGATCCTGGCTTACAGGAGTTGCAATGATGGGTATATGTGGTGGGCTAGTCCCTATAAAAAAATATCATTGGTGACAGAGATCGAATTGTCTAAAGGAACTAAGTTTCTATAAAAAGTTTGGTAATGGTCTAGTATGGCTCCTGAATGACACAAACTTATCAAATCCTTATGTAAAGGAAGAGGTATATACAAGTCTTAAGTTTTCAGGATCTTCAGTAGGTACTCCTCGCCGCCTTCTTGAATTAGATCTTACTATGATTTGTATCTCCCGTAATTCGTCTTCAAAACTATACCTGAAATAAACTGAATCAAGATGCTCGTGAGAGAAGTTTACTTCTTTTATTTTACTCCAGTAAATTTTATCGCCGTTATGGCGTCGCCGTTAAACCGTTTATTATTGTTTTATGTCTTTAAATACAAATATCTGGGTGCTTGGGTAAATGAAGAATGGAACTGCGAACAAGAAATTCGGACCCGGATTGAAATTGCCCGAGCAACCCTCAAACGGATAGAGAATGTTTTGTGTAGCCGTAAATTATCCATAAAGCTCAGAGTGAGAATGCTACATTGCTACGTCTGGCCTGTGGTCTTGTATGGTTGTGTAGCTTGGACTCTAAAAGCTAGCACTCAAAGATTTCTCGAACCCTTTGAAATGTGGTGTTATCGAAGAATGCTACGTATTAGCTGGACACAGAAAGTTTCCAATGTGAGAGTCCTCCAACGCGTCGGGAAAGACCGGCAATTGTTGCAGACCGTCAAAAAAAGGAAAGTTGCATATCTGGGCCACGTCTTGCGACACGACCGGTTTCAACTCCTTCAGTTGATAATGATGGGCAAAATTCAAGGGAAAAGACGCGCTGGACGGAGAAAAAAGTCTTGGCTACGCAACATCCGCGAATGGACAGAAATCGCCAGCGTAGAAGAACTTTTTCGCTTGGCGCAGGACAGGAAGAAGTTTGCTGAGCTGACGGCCAACCTCCAGTAGTGGAGAGGCACTTTAAGAAGAAGAAGAATGTCTTTAAACTAATTTTTCCCTTTTATCAGCTCTTTGAAATCTATAAAATTATTCTGTGTCATTTGTTTTACTTGGTATTTATGCCCAGTAACTTTGGCATTCTCTATCAAACTATACATTTGATTGGGCGTGTAGGAGGCAATGCAATACTTTAATTATAAATAAAAAATATTTTAAAACTTTCATTCCACAATTATGACACATTAAGAATAAAAAATGTATGCTTTATTACACGAATAAACGTGTAAGCTGCTATTATACAAAGTCGAAGAAGTGCACAAGTCTTCTCAAAAGTTTTCTCGTTTTAACACGTTTATTCGTGTGAACTCGAGGACCTAAAAAGCGTTTAACAATAGCATATATACTTTTATACTTGTGATAAAATTCCATGATTTTTCCCTAGAATAAAGGAATCAAATGAAATAATAGGCGTATTTTGAGTCAAAAATTTATAAAAAAAAATTAGAAGGTGCTGCATAGGTCAAAGAAACGAAAAATGCAACAAAAAAAAATTTGTGTAAGAGCTCTTGCACGTTTATTCTGTGGGGCCATCGATGTACAGTACCTAATTTGGTTTAGATTAAAGTGTTAAAAAAAACAGAATTATGAACTAAACAAGTACAAGCGATTTTGATATAGCTGTAGTCACGTAAGGATATAGTAATGAGGTCATAACTAAGGGTTCCAAAAGTCCAGTCTAGGTTGGGCTTCGTCTTCACTTGAGTCAAAAAACCAGATTGTGTGTCGTTTATGATTAAACGTATCTGATAATAAAAAAATATATTTTGTAGCATTTTGGTAAAATAATAGGGATGTTGACTGGGTATAAAAAGTTAAAATCTATTTAGTCCGTCAGTAAGATAATAAAAAAATATTAGACACGTATTTTTTCTTTTATAAAAACAATAAAAAAATACAAAGATACAGAGCTTATGACACCTCGCCTTGGTAAAAATTGTAGCGAGGAGTGACGTCACGCAAAATTTCCGTTCTTTGTATTTTGATCATTTTTTATTTGCAGGAAAAAAAAATACGTGTCTAATAAAATTCATTAATCTACCAGGCGGACATTGAAAAAAAAATAGGAAACATGCCTATTATACATTTTTTTTCATCTTAAGTGCCGACATCTGTGGGCACATTAAACTAATTATAAACATTATTTTTAATCTGTTATTTCAGCATAACTAAAAGATGGCGCTTTAATCAATTTCATTATGACGTTAATCTTTGACGTTTTGTGAAAAACAAAGCATAGTCCGTGTTGTATCGGTATTTGCAATAAACATTGTAAAATAAACAATTAAATAATCTTCGTGTATTTGTGATACTTCTATCGTGGAGGACTATTAGTGGCATTGCCCTTTAAGTGAATTGGGATTATTAATTTACTCAACCAATTATGAAACTTTTTGTGTTTCGTCGTTTAGTTTTTAGAACTGAGAACTAACTGTGTCCAATGATTTTTGTATATCTATCGTTAACTGTGGCTTTGTTACTTCTTTTATGTCTAATGTCGCAGGTCTGCTACAAGAAATTTCGTAATAAATAAGCAGTAGGTACCTTTGTACCAAATTTTTTTACTAGACCTAATTGTGTCCTTTGTATTTTGTGTGTACATAAACAAGGAGATAAAATTACGACCCTAGAAAATAGCTTTATAGTTACAAAGTAAAACCCAATTTAATTTCACCTAAATATTGTACCAAAATTGTAAAAATAAAACAATTCAGTATTTATAAGAAAATTATGTTCGTTTTATTTTTTTTAAGGTCACGTAATTTCCAAAACAGTATTTGTATAATTTGTAAACTAACAAAATAAACGTAGCTACAACGGCTAACAGTCCTGCAAGTAAAGTGAGGACCAGTTCCAGTTCTAGATACTCTGCCCACGAGATGTTGGCGGCGGGCGAGCGCAGGTGCTTCGCGCCGCCGTGCCGCAGCACATACTCCGTCCACCACACGGCGCGCTCCAGAGGAGTCTGGACCTGGTCTCGCATCAGACTGCGCAGTTTGATTGTATTCTGTCGGTAACTGAAAAAAGCATATGACTCAAATTTAATTGGCAAAAAGCAAAGTACACTAATACAAAACACACACAAGCAGAAATTGCGAAACAAAAACTAATTTTATGAATATAGTGTATAATGAAAAAAAAAAAATCTAGTCAGAAATCAAGCAACAAACCAATTGATTTTTTTTAACATAAACTACAAAGTCTTAGTATAAATTTATGAAAATAAAACAACAACAGACCTTTTCTGAACTCTGTGGAAACATACAGTTGAAAATTTAAGAATAGTATTATAATTTATAATAGTGTATTTTATAAATGGCATTAAATAAATGAATAAATAATAACAAATATAAATTCCTCTTCGTGCTTTGACTAACGTTTCAATCCGTGTGGGAACAAAATGCAGGAAACATGTCCTTTCTTTTAATGTTGAAGGTTTTTAATATAATATTATCAAAGCTTTTTATATGTAAATTGGTTGTTACTACATGACTGATTATTATTTTTTTAATACCCTTTATAAACATTTTATTATACGTTTTTTCTGTTTTGCTAATTGTGCCGTGTTTATATAAACATCACGTCCAATGGTTGCCTGAAAGAAATTTCCATGCGCAAAAGGCAGCGATTTGTACCACTCTTTTGAAAGACATTCTATTTTTCCTTTTTTTTTTTATATATATATCTACAATAAAGAATAAATTCAGTGTATGCATACTTTCTGCACTTTAACCTAGACGAAGACTAATTTTAAATGAATTAACCGCTTACACATTTGTCCGCTGTACTATGAAAAAAAATAAAATAGAAAGGATTATTGTAATAAAAAAGAATCTAAATTCGTACCTGTCATCTTCAATAACTTTCAGAAGTGTGTGTTTAAAGCTTTCGACTGTACTATCTTCCAAGTCCAATCAAACGCCGATCTTGTGAGTTACGTATTTCTTTACATTGTACCACTGGTCGCCCAACATTGGGACTCCGATCATTGGTACGCCAGCTGTTATCGCTTCGTCTGTCGATTGTAGTCCTCCTTGTGTTACGAACACCTTGATTTTGGGATGTCCTTAAAACATAAAAAACTAATTTCTTTCAACTAAGTTTTTTAAATGTTTGTATTCACATCCTTTGTATACCTATTTCTTATCCGTTTCAAAACCCAACTTGAAAAAGTAAGTAAGTAAAAAACAGTAAGTCGTTTCGCAAAAACTGATGAGATCAAAACATAATTATACCTAATGTTAGGTATCTAAGCGTTTTATTAGTGATTTGCTCTATTGGCTTTTTTTCCAACGACGGATAATTTTGTCCGAGGCATAATTATAAATTTTTGATAAAAAACAGTTTTTCCATACAAAATCTGCCAGACGCATCTGGCGTTGGTAAAATCATGGGTTTTATACGCTTTTAAATAGTAGTTCATTCTTTGTGATTATGTTACATGCGATTAACAAATCCCATGTTTTATTTGAGATCTTATCACTTTTTGTGACGCGAGAAATGTATTTTTGTGCATTTATATTTTAGAGAGATTCTTATTTTATATTTGTAGATTGTCTTCAGGTCATATTTAATGCGTTATGTGACGGTTAAGTTAATTTAATTATTATGTTACGTCTATTAAAAATATATATACAAAGTTACTTATGCAGTATTACTAATTAATCAAAACAATGCAAGGGGAAGTGAATACACCCAAAAATATTACAGGATTAAACGGATAAAATTTCAGTATAATTAATTTTTTTACAATAGTTTGCAGACCAAACACATATGAATAAGAAAATTGGAGTTTTTGTGTTTCCCTTAAAGTTTTATCGCCCCTACTTTAAAATTAAGTAAAGAACATACTTAGAAGATCTGACTGCGGCAACCACTTTGATATTCTGATATTCTTCGTGCGTCCAGGCAGCTCGTCTCCATTCCACTTCCATAACACATCGTAAGGCAACTGTGAGAAAGCTTTCACTAGGACTTGGATTCTATCAGCAGGTAGCACAGTAGGATCCACGTTAGTTCCAAAACTTATGTAAATCACTCCGTTTTTCGAAGAATCTAAATATGATTTCAGATCCTGAAATAACAAAATTGATTATTGTTTCAACATGTTTAGACACGTCTGTTTATAAAAAGATAAGAAGTGACAAAACCCAACATGAAAAGTCTTAGGAACAGATTAAACAAGAAAAATATCTCTAATCTAGCTAATTAGCTGCTAGTATCTAGTATCTAGTATGCTATATCAATTATGACATAGCAATAAAAACTAACTTTATTACCTCAGGCAATTCCTTCTCTGGGTTTTGGTGCAGCCCACCCGTGTACACAACACTTGGAGGAACAGGTCGGATACCTTCAAAGACTGGATGCACATTCAAGAACAACATATCCACATTATCATATAGTTCCAAAACCGATGGAACTTCTGGTCCGAAGTGTTCTTCAAGAATCTTATCTTCAAGATGTCTATTATTATAAAACATGTAGTGAAGAACGTAATGGTTATACATTTCAGTTATTTTCTCCCACATGGTCAGATTATTCAATTTTTGTCGAAATACAGCAGGATAAAGAAGGGGATGTGTAGGAGCTCCCACCGTTAGGTAATTATCAAAAACAGCTCCAAAGGAACTCATAAGAATGACAGGTGCTTTATAAATATGAGAGAACACTAAAGCTGGTCTAACATTGGCTTCTATAATTAACAAATCAAATTTCTGGTTTCGATCTTTAATTAAACGCTGCACACCTTCGTCTTTTAGCTGTTCATCAAAATTAATAGCAATAATTTTCATAAAAAAATTCATTTGAACCGTCATTTCATCTTTGTTACCTCTGGATACTTGGTTCATTACTTGTCTGTAAAAATTATACGATAAATCGTGAAGGTCGATTTCTGTCAGGTTAGCAGGGGTTCCTCCTTTCGGGAAGGCGGGGTCTGCTGTGATGATGATGTATGCTGGGTCAGAGGGCGAAACACCACCTGGTGACTGATAGAAGGCGTCGGAATCACTACCAGTATCTTCGCCGCATTACTTAAATTCACAATTGAAAAATAACTCATTAATAAATACGCAAACACAAGCATTTTTACACGTTCACCGCTTGATAACGATTAAGCAGACATAATGGAAGTTTTTTAAATCGTGTCGTCTTTATATAATTCCCTTATCGATATCATTATCGCAAGTTGAATCGTTGTGCCATTGTTTAAAAAATAATAGTATCGATTTCAGCAAGCCAACTTTCTGAAGTCGGAGAGTTGGCTCATTTATATCGAGTTAAGGGATTTCCTTATATCGATACAAGTAAGCCAACTCTTAGACTATTAACGTCTCTGAGGACGGCAGAAAACAGAAGTTACAAGCAAATGAAAAACGATGAACTCAACTCCTTAGTGCAGGATATATAATTTGCAATGATTGATGTCGCACCAAAAGGGTATGACAATATTTAAATTGAAATCTTTTGAGATATGAGACATCACAATGGGTCAAAATGCGGCACTATCTAATTGGAAGATATTTTTTTTACAGGATCTATTAGATTTTTGATTCTTTGTCAATATTCTAAAACACATAAAACCTAATTAAGCCAGTGCCGAGGATTTTAGGGTAAAAACAAATTGCAGAAAGCCGATTTATTTCTAAGCTCTTAGGATATTATTATGATTTAAGTAGGGTTTCCCAATTTTGTAGCTGCAAAATCCTGGATTTATTTCTGGAAGCCAATAGACCTCATAATTTTCTGACATGTTAGCGGTTTTCCTCATGTCGTTTATAAAATCTTTTTGAAAAATCAAAATTTCGTTGTTATTCATCTTTCTGCTCAAATTTTAGCTCTAATACTCATATAATCTGGATTTAATAATATTTGAAATATGGTTACACAGTGGAGTTACACAGTAGTGTAGCTTTACAACTAGCTAATAATAAATTTGTGTATTCGTGTTAGCGTGATGTGCAAACAAACATAAAAATACCAAAAACGTTTAGCTTCTAATGACTCTTACAAACACGCCTCACATCAGTTATTCTTAAATATCCCCTATTTAAAAACATCGATCAGTTGCAGTTGTATTACATAAAAAGTTGTATAGATATGTGTATCAGTAATTATAATTGTATTGAGTAAATTCGTGTATTCGTATAGTAATTTAAAATTACTTTAATTTTTCAGTAGTGTAATTTGCAGAAAGCCAAAAAAAAAGTCTTAAAAATAAAATAATTAAAAATTATTTTAAATACTAAAAATGGCACATATAACCAATGGCAAGTTAATAATTGATTACACATAAATGTAGACTTAAAAATTAGTGATAATCATTTCAAATTAAAAGGTAATTAATGAAAAACTTGAGTGTTGCTTTCGATTTCCTTCGGATCCCATCATCAGATGACCTAATGACCAAGCAATCGCCTTTTTATAATAACATTTCAAACAAAAAGATGATGATGCTAAGATGATTATTAGTTAGGATGAATGTAAGAAAAAGACAATGTCTTCTTCAAATGATTGTAAACAAAACAGGAAAAAGAAGATCATACTATTAAATACTTTTATTTTTTAAAGCTTTTAAGTTATAACTGAAAAAGTATTTGTATAATTGATACACTATCAAGATGAATGCAGCTATAACGACTAACAGTCCAGCAAGTAAAGTGAAGACCAGTTCGAGTTCTAGGTACTCTGCCCACGAGATGTTGGCGGCGGGCGAGCGCAGGTGCTTCGCGCCGCCGTGCCGCAGCACGTACTCCGTCCACCACACGGCGCGCTCCAGAGGAGTCTGGATTTCGTCGCGCATCAGACTGCGCAGTTTGATTATATTCTGCCTGTAACTAAAATAATAACCGATGTTTTAAATATAGAAGATAAATATTTATTTGTTGCTTTTAATTTTAAAAGCAACAAATATAATGAAATTACATAAAACGTTTATAGGTACCTGTCATCGCTAATAACTTTGAGGAGCGTATTTTTAAAACATTCTTCTGTAATATCCTTCATGTCCAATCGAACGCCGATCTTATGAGTTTCATATTTTTCAACATTGAACCACTGGTCGCCCAACATTGGGACTCCAATCAATGGTACACCAGCTGTTATCGCTTCGTCTGTTGATTGTAGACCTCCTTGTGTCACGAAAACTTTGATGTTGGGATGCTCTAAAAAGTTCGAAAACTAAATTAGTATACTATTTATTTTTATCATACTTATTTCAACATTCTCTATGACTAGCCAAATTTAAGTTATTTTAAAAAGGCGATCAAATAAAATTATGTAATGTACTTACTGAGAAGGTCTGATTGCGGCAACCACTTTGATATTCTGATGTTTTTAGATCGTCCAGGCAGCTCGTCTCCGTTCCACTTCCACACTACATCGTACGGCAACTTAGAGACTGTTTTCACTAGAACTTGGATTCTCTCAGGAGGTAGTAGAGTAGGATCTACGTTCGTACCAAAACTAATATAAATCACACCATTTTTCGAAGAGTCTAAATATGATTTGAGGTCCTGAAAGAATAAAATTAATTATAGTTTCGACTAGGTTTAGAGGGCTTAAGAGCAAGTTATTTAAAAAAAAAAAGAACACACAAGAAGAAACACCCGACTGCCCTAACAAGAGACAAACCAACCGTGTAGTCGATTGCAGTTGGTGTGTAGTTTCAGCGTGCTGTCGTGCAGTGTACTCGACGCAATGCAGTCCGTTTGTCTAGAGCTTAAGTCTTTATAATAATTATTTATTTTAGCATTAGTCTTTCAAAATTACAGTAAAACATACAAGTGGAATATATTTTTGTAAATCATTTTTAAAATGCTTTATTTTGATACCTTACTCGAAAAGTGTGCTTAAAAATATATGTATTGAAGATATATCATCAAAATTCCGCTACTTAATAATATTTTCTCAAACCAACCCTTGACTCATGGATGTAACGATGACGATGACAAAACATACGTTAACTGTCAAAATTCAAATAGCCGTTCGGAAGATACGAGGTAATAAAAAAATACAGAAATGGAAACATACAAACAATCCACGCGCAAAAAACGTACCCGTTGGCAGTTGTGTGAAAATGAAGGAAATAAGAAGAGTTTAACTGAAAGTCTTTTTACCTTAGGCAACTCCTTCTCTGGTTTTTGATGCAGGCCAGCCATGTACACAACAGTTGGGGGAACAGGTCGGATGCCTTCAAACAATGGATGTACATTCAAGAATATCATGTCCACATTATTATTCAGTTCCAACACCGATGGTATGTCTGGTCCGAAATGTTTTTTTAGAATTTTGTCTTCAAGATATTTATTATTATAATGCGTTTCTTTAATAATGTATTGATTATACATTTCCGTTATTTTGTCCCACATCGTGAGATTGTTCAACCTTTGACGTGTACTGTCTGGATAAAGAAGAGGATGTGTGGGTGCCCCTATCGATGGGTAATTGTCGTATATGGCCCCAAAGGAACTCATTTGAATCACGGGCACTTTGTAAATATGACTGAACGCCAACAAGGGTCTAACCCAAGCTTCTAGAATTAACAAATCGAATTTTAGATTTTTATTATTAATTACACGTCGCACGCCTTCATCCTTTAGTTGTGCATCAAAAATCTCAGCACTGAATCGCAGAAACAATTTCACTTGAGACACCCAGTCATCTTTGTCACCTTTAGATATATGGCCTATTTCCTGTTTGTAAAAATTATACGAAAGATCATGCAGGTCGATTTCTGTCAGGTTAGCAGGGGCGCCATCCTTCGGAAAGGCGGGATCTGTTGTGATGACGGTGACATCGTGTCCTCTCTTAGCCAACTCATGCATCACAGGTCGGAACACCACTTGGTGACTGATCGACGGTGATGGGAACACAGCCAATATTCTCGCCGCTTCATTTGTATTCACAAATAAAATATAGCACGTTAAAAAATACAAAAATACACCCATATTCACACGTTCACTCAATAGATGTCGAATAAGAAGTAATTCGCTTCCTAAGTTGATTAGTCTATTTATGTTGCGTTTGAACTACGATATTAATACAATCACTAAGCAACATCGTTTACATAGATTATCACGGTACATTTAAATCAGCTATTCGAGTGCTTTAAAGCGGTGACTGAAAGAAAATTATTTCGTCTTGATAGCGCAATTGTCACTTGGAACACAATTATACGGATTATAATGCGCTTTACATCCTTATTTATAATAATCTTGAGGGGTGCTTAACAACTGTTTTGCAGATTTTATTATTTGACAATGTTTCTATAGAGAATTTGAGGTAAGAATCTGCTAAGCAGTTGCTAAACCACATAAAGATTTGTTATAAATATTGCGGAATAAAACGGATGCTGTTCGCAAAGTTATGTACCCAGTGACAATTGTGCTAAGAAGACGAATCTAATAAAATCATTTATAAATATCAATTGAGCCGACGAGTAGTTACGAATGGACATAGGAAATGTGGGAACAGCCAAACATTCACATTCAGGTATAACACATACCCCTTTTTGGGTTTCGCCGCAGTCGGGTCAAACTTTGCATTGCAGTATTTGATACGTAAATTTAACAAAATACAAAACATTTTTCTGATACGGGAGAAATTTTTATAGTCTAAAATAATGTCACCTCGATATTGTAATTATTTAATGCGATTTATACAACTCAGCTTTTCCGTTGGAAAAGCTGAGTTTTATAAACCAGTCAATGCCTGGCTTATTAATACAGCAGCAGAATAATAGTCAACGTCAAGATATAAATGTAATATACGGTGCTATAGTTTTTGTAAATAAGATCTTAACTGTTTTTGTTGAGTAGCCTCTCTCTCTTTCTACATGGAGTACCAGCTGTGTATTGATTCATATGTTGTAAGGGTGCTTAAATTTCTCGAAATAAAACGGCTTACAATGGCTTACAAAAGTTGCAAAGTTTTTTTATGAGAAATTATGTGTATGTTATGTGGAAAAATCTTGATAGGTATATATTTTTAATTTTTCTGGTACTAAAAATAATGTTGTGATATAGGTATTATAATAACAATTTTATCATTGCTACATGACTATTAAAACACATTTAATTTAATCGATTGACGCATACTATCGCTGCGCCATATGACAGCGCAACAATTACGTACCGATATGTAAATGACATAGCAATTGTAGACTGAGAGGGCAATTTAAATACTACAATATTAGTATGACAATTCATTATTTGCACTTATCTTTCATTCGTTCAATTCACGGTCTCAACGTTTATTCCGTATAGTTCTATTATCATTATCTTATCATGAACCTACATTGATTTATTGATTGATAGGTTTGGTGTAATTTTCTGGGGAAATTTTACAAATAAAGAAATTATTTTTAAAGCCCAAAAAAAATGCATCAGAGCTATGTTTGGTTTAAAAACCATAGATAGATGTAAAAGTTATTTCATTGAAATTAAAATTTTAAGCCCCTACTTATTTATATACGAAGTAGCTTGTATTGATAAAAGTAACCCAAATCTTTTTAATAAATTATCAGATGTCATAGTACACAATAAAAGAGATAACAGCAGATTATGTAAAATAAGATCAAACACAGCATTTATGCATAAAAGTATTTTCTGTTTCGCACCAGTAATTTTTAACAAGATCCCAAAAAGCATGAAAGTATTCCCAATTTTAAAGTTTAAATTTCACCTTAAAAGATTTCTTATAGCCAAGTGTTACTACAGCTTAACAGAATTTTTGAACGACCAGATTTAATAAATTTTAATATAATACCGCTCGACACCCCTAGCCGCTCGCACTGGTGTTGCCTCCTGCTGCCTACTGTGGCGGTTATGTTGGGGGGCCCATCTGGTGAGCTGGCGAGTCACCACCTGCCTATTTGATTGCATTTATATGTGTTAGAAGGCAGGTGCCATAGTTTTCCGATTTAGTTCTAATTACCAATCCACAAAAATTTACCTACACATAGCCTAAATTTTTACTTTCCATTCATAATTTACAATAGCTTTGTATCTACTTTGGACCATTCATGTCTGTTCTTCCATAGAGCAGATGTGGATGGGCCCTAGTAGATGCCCCATCCCAGTTTAGAGTAAAGTTCTCAACAAGGCCACTGCGTGTTGGACCTGTGTTCCCACGTAACATGTTGATACTTATTTATATTTTACCACCATGTACTTGTACTATATTATTCATGTTTTACAAAATAAATATCTTTATCTTTATTGTAACTATAAATCTTATTTTAATAAGAGTAACCTATGAAGTTTCTTGCCGGTTCTTCTCCATAGGAAGGACATTTTTGAACCTCGCACCTAGAGTCATTTAGTTTTGTAACCTTAACGTTCCTTGAGCGCCTTTTTGAGGTTTATAAGAAATAAAAACATTTGATTTGATTTATCTTCTATATATATATATATATATAAAATTATAAAGCTGAAGAGTTTGTTTGTTTATTTGTTCATTTGTTTGTTTGAACGCGCTAATCACAGGAACTACTGGATAGTCCGTTTATTGAGAAAGGCTATAGGCTATATAACATCACGCTACGACCAATAGGAGCGGAGCATAAATGAAAAAATGTTGCAAAAATGGAAAACCGTTGAAACTAAAACACGCGAACAAAGTCGCGGGGGACAGCTAGTCTATATATAAAATGCTTTGTCCTGAATGACTGACTGGCGGATCAACGCACAGCCTAAACCGCTTATCGTAGAGACCTGAAACTTGGATGGCGTGTTCTTTGTATGACGTAGGCATCCCATCAGAAAATATTTTTTTGAAAGTCAACCCTTAAAGGGGTAAAAAGGGGTTCAAAAGTTTGTAGGTAAATCCGTCATTTTCAAAGTCAGAGGCCGGAAATTTTATATACAAAGTTCTGGTTAGAAATAAATCGACACAGATATTCGAGTTTTTTTATTTGCCATCCAAAAGGGTAAAATATAGGTTAGAAATTCCGTTTATATGGAAATTCCGTCATTTTCAAAGTAAGAGAAGCATAAAATTGAATATACAAGCTTCTGGTTAGAAGCATAAAATAAATTAAATACGTATATCAGCGATTTTTTCTAAATCTACTAAAAGAATTGATATATTACTACACGCTGCATGTAAAGCTAACCAGATTGAAATTTCAAGCTCCATAATTTTAAAACCATCTATTTCCATACATAAATTTATCCTTTACCATTAATGCACCTAATAATACGCGTGCAAAGACGTGGGTATGAGCTAGTTAATAATATAACTAATACAAAGCTACTTTATTATCATAATGACTGGACAGACAATCAAGGACCATAAGAAAATGATAATTTTATTTGTTTAGTTAAATTAACGGAACAGATGGATAAACCTGTTTGTTTATAAACCATATATGTTATAACAATGTTTATTTTTAACAAATAACACAAATACGTGACAAATTAATATTTTTTTATTTTACCTATGAACAAAACAAAACTTAACTAAGAAGTAAACGAACATTTTAACATGAACATTACTAAAAAAAACCATTAAATAATAACAAAAAAACATAGAATCAGTTTTTTTTTTAAACTATCAGACAGCTTATTAATATCAAGAACGTTTAATTTTGATAGTTGTCAAGTAATTTCTAAAGACAAATTTGTATAATTTGTGAACTATCAAGATAAATAAAGCTACAATAACTAACAGTCCTGCAAGTAAAGTGAGGACCAGTTCGAGCTCTAGATACTCTGCCCACGAGATGTTGGCGGCGGGCGAGCGCAGGTGCTTCGCGCCGCCGTGCCGCAGCACGTACTCCGTCCACCACACGGCGCGCTCCAGAGGAGTCTGGATTTCGTCACGCATCAGACTGCGCAGTTTGATTATATTCTGTCTGTAACTAAAATAATAACCGATGTTTTAAATATAGAAGATAAATAAATTAAAAGCAACAAATAATTATAATGAAATTACGTAAAACGTTCATAGGTACCTGTCATCGCTAATAACTTTGAGGAGCGTATTTTTAAAACTTTCTTCTGTAATATCCTCCAAGTCCAATCGAACGCCAATCTTATGAGTTTCATATTTTTCAACATTGAACCACTGGTCGCCCAACATTGGGATTCCAATTAAGGGAACGCCTGCTGTTATCGATTCGTCTGTTGATTGTAGACCTCCCTGTGTCACGAACACCTTGATGTTGGGATGCTCTAAAAGATTTTGAAAACTAAATTAGTATACTATTTATTTTTATCATACTTATTTCAATATTCTCTATGACTTGCCAAATTTAAGTAATTTTAAAAAAGCGATCAATTCAAATTATGCAATGAACTTACTGAGAAGGTCTGATTGTGGCAACCACTTTGATATTCTGATGTTTTTAGATCGTCCAGGCAGCTCGTCTCCGTTCCACTTCCACAATACATCGTACGGCAACTTAGAGACTGTTTTCACTAGAACTTGGATTCTCTCAGGAGGTAGTAGGGTAGGATCTACGTTCGTACCAAAACTAATATAAATCACACCATTTTTCGAAGAGTCTAAATATGATTTGAGGTCCTGAAAGAATAAAATTAATTATAGTTTCGACTAGGTTTAGACGGCTTATTTGCAAGTTATTTAAAAAAAAAAAGAACAAGAAGAAACACCCGACTGCCCTAACAAGAGACAAACCAACCGTGTAGTTTCAGGGTGCTGTCGTGCAGTGTCCTCCACGCAATGCAGTCCGTTTGCCTAGAGCTTAAGTCTTTATAATAATTATTTATTTTAGCATTTGACTTTCCAAATTACAGTAGAACATACGAATGGAATATATTTTAGTAAATCTATACTAATATTATAAAGCTTTTTTGAGAGAAAGAGTTTGTTTGTTTGAACGCGCTATTCTCAGGAACTACGGGTTTGAATTGAAAAATTATTTTTGAATTGGATAGTCCGTTTATTGAGGAAGGCTATAGGCTATATAACATCACGCTACGATCAATAGGAGCGGAGCATAAATGAAAAATGTTGTAAAAAATTAAAAACCGTTGAAACTAAAACACGCGAACAAAGTCGCGGGTGACAGCTATTCTTTTATAAAATGCTTTATATTGATACCTTACTCGAAAAGTGTGCTTAAAAATAAATGTATTGAAGATATATCATCAAAATTCCGCTACTTAATAATAATTTTTCAAACCAACCGTTGACTCATGGACGTAACGATGACGATGACAAAACATACGTAAACTGTCAAAATTCAAATAGCCGTTCGGAAGATACGAGGTAATAAAAAAATACAGAAATGGAAACATACATACAATCCACGCGCAAAACACTTACCACTTGGCAGTCGGGTGAAAATGAAGGAATTAAGAAGAGTTAAACTGAAAGTCTTGTTACCTTAGGCAACTCCTTCTCTGGTTTTTGATGCAGGCCACCCATGTACACAACGGTTGGGGGAACAGGTCGGATGCCAGCAAACAATGGATTCATATTCAAGAACAACATGTCCACATTATTATTTAGTTCCAACACCGATGGTATGTCAGGTCCAAAATGTTCTTTTAGAATTTTATCTTCAAGGTATTTATTATTATAATGCGCGTCATGAAACAAGTAGTAGTTATACATTTCCGTTATTCTTTCCCACATCGTTAGATTGTTCAACCTTTGAAGTGTACCGTCTGGATAAAGAAGAGGATGTGTTGGAGCCCCTATCGATGGGTAATTGTCGTATATGGCCCCAAAGGAACTCATTTGAATCACGGGCACTTTGTAAATATGACTGAAAGCCAACAAGGGTCTAACCCAAGCTTCTAGAATTAACAAATCAAATTTATGATTTTTATTATTAATTAAACGTCGCACTCTTTCATCCTTTAGTTGTGCTTCAAAAGTCTTTGCAATAAATTCCAGAAACAATTTCATTTGAAACACCAAGTCATCCTTGTGACCTCTTGATACATCGCCTAATTCCTGTTTGTAAATATCATATGAAAGATCATGCAGGTCGATTTCTGTCAGGTTAGCCGGGCCTTCTTCCTTAGGGAAGGCGGGATCTGTTGTGATGACGGTGACATCGTGTCCTCTCTTAGCCAACTCTTGCATCAGAGGTCGGAACACCACCTGGTGACTGATCGACGGTGTTGGGAACACAGCCAATATTCTCGCCGCTTCATTTGTATTCACAAATAAAATAAAGCACGTTAAAAAATACAAAAATACACCCATATTCACACGTTCACTCAATCGATGTCGAATAAGAAGTTATTCGTTTTTTAAGTTGATCAGTCTATTTATGCAAAGTTTGTATAACGATATCAGTAGATTCATTCATTAGTCCAGAGTAACATCTTGTAAAATCAGCTTTTCGAGCGCCTTAAAGCGGTGACTGAACGAAAATTATGTCTGCATGAAGCCTTTTTTAGGGCTTCGCTTTGCGCTTCTTCAGTCGGGTAAAAAATGTGCCTTGCAGTATTTGATACGTAAATTTAAAAGCAAAAACAAAGGAGATCATTCAGGTTTCATACAAGATTGGGCCCAAAATCGAAAGTGCCACTAAAAAAAAATGTTTTTAATCTGTTTGGGACATCATTTTAAGCATTTGGTACTATGGCTTTAACACTATGGCACCATTATTTTAGCGGCTATATAAGTTTAAAAATCAGATTTCTCGTACATTTGAAAAAGTTATTAATCTGTTAAGGACATCATTTTAAGCATTTGGTACTATGGCACCAAAACTATGGCACCGTTATTGTAGCGGCTATATAAGTTCAAAAATCAGATTTCTAGTACATTTGACTTTAAGCCGACCAGTACATAAAAAAAGGTTTTTAATCTGTTTGATACATCATTTTAAGCATTTGGTAATATTAATGGCACCAAAACTATGGCACCATTATTTTAGCGGCTATATAAGTTAAAAAATCTGATTTCTCGTACATTTGATTTTTCTACATTGTCTCGGGTTTGGGTGTTTGTGGTACCTTCGTTGTCTCTGAATTCCATAACACAAGTGCTTTAGCCACTTACTTTGGGTTCAGAACAATGTATGTGATGTTGTCCAAATTTATAAAAAAAAAAAAAAAGATTTTAGGCCCAATATGAATGGTCTCCTTTGTTTAGTGTAAAATTATTTTAGTGTAAAATAATGTCTCCTTGATATTGTAATTATTTCAAGCGGAAACTTGCCGTTGGAAAAGCTGAGTTGTATAAAACGAAATGACTGGCATATTATTGTAGACAACAGAATAGTCAATGACAAGATATTAATGGCTATCGTGTATCGTCATGTGACTATCTTGTTGGTCTAGTGATCGCAAACGCGAATACCATGCACTAGTTCTCGGTGTCAAATCCCGGGTCAAGCTTAAAGTAGTTACTTTAATTAGGCTTATTTCGTTTAGAAATACTCAGTACAGCTCAGCTTGGAGTCAAGAAGATAGGTAGTGTTTACACCCTTGTGCCTCAGAAAGCACGTAAAACCGTGTCAGATTGCCGTCCCATTGGACTATGAGAGAGAAGGAATGGAGAGGCAACTGTGTTCGCGCATACACTCGTGCACTGAAATATCTCCTGCGCAGATGGCTAATCTCTGTTGAGACAGGCCGCCGTGAACATTATTGTTAGCTTTATGCCATAGTTTTTGTGAAAAAGATCAAGGTTTCTATATAGTGTGTAGTATATTAAAAGTTGTAAGCGTGATCAAATTTCTCGGAATAAAACATTATAGTTCCTGGCTTACGGTATTAGCAAAGATTTGCGTGTATAACACATGTTAATTTATATCAAATGTTTTTGGTATCAAAAATTATGCTTTGATATAGGTATTATGATAACAATTTTATTGCTGCTACATGACAATTTTAATACATTTAAAGCAATTAAATAACATGACAGCGGTACTATTACGTAGTCATTTGTACATGACATAGCAATTTAAGATTGAAATGAGCAATTTAAAAATTATTATTTTTGTATGACGAAGCAATTAAATAATTGCTTTGAAATCAAAAGTTATCTTTCATTCGGTCAATTCATGTTCTCGAGGTTTAATGTGTCTAGTGCTATTATTATTTTATTAAGTATTTTTGTGATAAAATATTAGTATTATAAAGTAAAATGTGTTAAGTGATTGTTTGATACCAACTTGACGGATTTTTTTTATGAAAATAGAATATAAAAATGAAAGTAACTGGAGATATTACCTACACGAAATCGGTGTCGGTAATCTACTGCCTTTTTATTTATATTAATACTGTCTATTTACTGTACATATTAATTTATTCTAGGTTTTTATTTATTCAAATATTTTGGTTTTACATTAAATAAGATCCTGTTACTAAAATTAACGGTGTTATGAAAAATTGAAATTACATGATACATTTAATGAAATTTATAATTATAACATACAGTTTCAATATATTTAGTAATTTATTTGAAAAAAGAAAAAAAAATATATATTATTTAACTTATTATTGTCATTGATTTATTTTTTAACGGATTTAATTTATCTATTTCTTTTATTTATATTTTCATGTACTTACATAAATTTAATTCATAATTAAATTATTTTATTCTACTTCGATTATTCTTCTAGCTATTTTAATGTTATGTCTCTTGACTTAAATATTCATAATTAAATAATTTAATAAATGTGGACAACATCACATACATTGCTCTGAACCCAAAGTACCTGTGTACTGTGTAAAGCACTCGTCGAAGTGGTCATGTTGTAGTAGGCATATAAAATTAATCTCTATTTCCCTTGGTCATCGCATCACGCGTGAATGTATGTAACAATTTCGCTATTTCTTTTTTTGTTGTGTTAAGTATTGCCAGATGGTTTTTATAAAAAAAAAGATAAGAACAATTTATTATTAAGAGTCATTATAACTCGGCAAAAGAATCAAGGTTTTATGAAACTTCTGTTAATCATTCACATTTTCATAACAATTTCATTTATTTCACAATCAAAAAATAATACAGTTTTCGATCAAAACTGAAGCAATACGGGATCGGACTATTTTTTTTATTTACTCGTCACATAGATATTAAAAAAATATAAGATACGTATTTTTTCTTTTTTAATTAAACAAACGATGATGAAGATACAGTAAATGGAAATGTAGCGTGACGTCACTTGTGGCTACAATTCTTACCCACAAGTAACGGCACAAGCCCCCACTCCAAAACTTTAAAGCGCTTTAAGTTTGTAATTTTTCATTGATTTGATAAAAGAAGAAGTACTTTTTTTTTTTCTTTTTAATCTATCTGGTGGACTAAATAGATATTTCCTTTCCATACGCAGTCCAAACCTCTATTAATATCCTAACTTGAATATTTACCAATAATGAACAATCTTTAATATTTACAATACATAATAATTAATTAACATATTTAATGACATCAACTTCGTTTTATCTTAATGTAAAGGTTGTTGCTAAAAAAGTATTTGTATAATTTATAAGCTATGGAGATTAATAAAACTACAACAAATAATAGTCCTGCAAGTAAAGTGAGGACCAGTTCGAGTTCTAGATACTCTGCCCACGAGATGTTGGCGGCGGGCGAGCGCAGGTGCTTCGCGCCGCCGTGCCTCAGCACGTACTCCGTCCACCACACGGCGCGCTCCAGCGGAGTCTGGACCTGGTCTTGTATCAGACTGCGCAGTTTCACTATATTCTGTCGATAGCTGAAATTAAATACGTAAAAAATATTATATTACTACAAAAAAAGGGGTTTGTGCAGTTTTTTGTGTTCCTGCTAAATTAACAACAATTTTGCATTGGAATTGTATACGAATTGAAATTCATTTAAGAGTATTTACCTGTCATCTGAAATGACTTTGTTGATAGTATTCTTAAACTTTTCCACTGTGAGATGTTCTAAGTCCAATCGAACTCCTATATTGTGGTATTCATATCTTTCAACATTGTACCACTGGTCGCCCAACATTGGGACTCCGATCAATGGTACGCCAGCTGTTATCGCTTCGTCTGTCGATTGTAGACCTCCTTGTGTCACGAATACCTTGATTTTTGGATGCTCTAAAAACAAAAGAGTACGTTTATGTCACTTGTATCTGAAATATACCCACTCTTTAAATGACGCCAGTAATTGTTTTTTAATCAGCTCCAAAATGAGGACTTTCTCAATTTGATGAAGTGTTCTTTTTTGGTTTTAATACATATTTATGTGTAATATGTAATTAGCAAGTAGGTAATTTCCTGAGTTTTATAGATTTCAGTTTAAAATCTTTTAAAAATAATCGATAATATTTCCTACAAGTTACTTACTCAGTAGATCAGACTGCGGCAACCACTTTGATATTCTGATGTTCTCAGTGCGTCCAGGCAGCTCGTCTTCGTTCCACTTCCATAACACATCGTAAGGCAACTGAGAGAAAGCTTTTACAAGAACTTGCACTCTCTGAGGAGGTAATTTAGTAGGATCTACATTTGTACCAAAACTTATGTAAATCACACCATTTTTGGAAGAATCTAAATATTTCTTGAGGTCCTAAAATAACAAAAATATAATTTATTTTTAAATTTTCTAAAAACGCTGAGTTTATACGGATACAGGTTTCCAATACAACACAAGTATTGAAACCGGTAGTAAAGATACAAGAATTTTAAATAAGGCTGTTATTTTTAGACTGAATGATGTTTAATGACGCAATCTTTTGAAAATCATACAAGTACAAGCACATCATTTACCTCAGGTAGTTCCTTTGCCGGTTTTTGGTGCAGCCCACCCGTGTACACGACACTAGGAGGAACAGGTCGGACACCTTCAAACACTGGATGCACATTCAAGAACAACATGTCCACATTATTGCTGAGTTCAGACAACGACGGCGTCTCTTGTCCAAAATGTTTTCTAATCGTGTTATCCTCAATAACCAAATTCTTCGCGTATAAAGAAGTTATCTTGTATTCGTTATTCAATTCCGTAATTTTCTCCCACATAGTGATATTATTTAATCTTTGACGCAAAATGGTTGGATAAAGAATACTATGTGTAGGAGCACCAATCGTTTGATAATTGTCAAATAATGCCCCTAAAGAACTCATTAGAATCACAGGTGCTTTGTAAATATGTGAGAATACTAGCGCGGGTCTAAAACACGCCTCTAAGATCAACAAATCAAACTTCTGGTTTTTATTACGAATCAAATAAGTTGGCAAATAGTTTCATAGCTTCCGCTTGGATTAATAGGTCGTCTTTGCTGCCACTTGATAATTTCATCATCGTTTCTCTCCATATATGATAAGATTTATCATGGAGGTCTATTTCTGTAAAATTGGTTGGAGTTTCTCCTTTCGGGAAGATAGGGTCGGTTGTGATGACCGTGACATCGTGTCCTCGCTTAACCAGCTCTAACATCAGAGGTCGGAATACGACCTGATGACTGATAGAAGGCGTCGGGAAGACTCCCAAGATCTTTGCCGATTCATTTGTTGTTACGAATAAAACGTAGCAAGTGAATAAATACGCAAACACTCGCATTTTTACACGTTCACTCGCGTGATAACGAATTAAATTACTACTTTATTTCTTCTGAGTTTGGCCTTTATATACATGGTTCGTAAAAAGATAATTCATCATAACTCCGTACGGAATTTGTGTATGAATGGAAATCAAAGCACATGCAGCTATCTAAAGCGGTTAATTAAAAGAAAAGATAATTGTTTTGTATTAAAGATTTGTAGTTTTATGATTTATTTTTAGGAAATATTGTCAATTATTTTTAATATTATTCTTTAAATAAAATTAACCCGTTCATTGCAAAATATGCTCTGAATGATCATCTTAATCATTCATACCAAAAAACAGAAAAAATCTTTGCTCAAATTGTACATTATGAAGTTGTAGAAATACTGTCTCATTTTTATGTTATAGAATACAGAAACTTGAACTATTTATCCTGAAGGCCTAACTCACTGACTCATATTCGCCCAGTCTAAACACTTAGACATAGAAAGTTGAATTTTTGCAAAGGTGTTGTTTTTAATACGTAGGAATAAGAAAGGATTTTTCGAAATTCATCCATTAAGGGGGTGAAAAGGGGTTTTAACGTTTGTATAGAAATCCGTCGTTTTCAAAGTTAGAGGCATAAAATTTTATATACTAGCTTCTGCTTCAAAATAAACAAACACGTCTTTCAGCCTCTGTTTTAAATCTGTCCTCTAAAAGGGTTTAATAAGGTTTGGGAGTTTTTAAATGAAGTCCTTCGTTTTTAAAGTAAGAAACATGAAATTAAATAAACATGCTTCTAGTTAGAAATAAACAAACACATATTTCAGCGATTTTTAATCTACATTCTAAACGGATTGAATAGTTTGCAAGCCGGGTTAGTTACACCTTTTATAAATCAAGAACAGGATAAATCTATTTTCATGACCTTTGATTTGTTGGATGTTTGACGACATGTCTGACAGGAACGAGAACTACTTACACGGATGAAACCGCGGGAATCAGCAAGTATTTAATAAAGCGCAAACATTTGGTTAGAAAAGCTGAATAGTAATTTGCGATGACTGGCAATAATAACTTTTTTATCTATTAGGTATTGTACATAACATATAATTATGTTTGTCTATTTATATAGCTATCGGTTTATTCGTTCAATGTTTTTTAATGAAACACGACGGATTCTGATACGATTTGATTCTTACAGTTTTTTTTTTGCAGATTTGTATTTGATTAAACTTGTAATTTGTTTCAGAATCTCCAAAAATGTAAAGAATGTAATATTGTGACGAGTGAAACCGCAGAACATATAGGTACTTAATTTGACAAACCGTATCTTAATTCATTATTATTATTACAAAGCTGCTTAATTATCATCATGACTTGACAGATAAACATGATGATAAAGAAATGATAATTTAATTTGTTTACTTAAATTAACGGAACAGAGACGGACAAATTATCTTTTTGAAGTAAAACTTCTTTAGGCGCAACTAGGGAGTAACTCAGATTTTTTTTCTGACGGAAGTAACGCTTCCGCCATTTAAAAATAATAATTCTGATTGGTTGTAAGTATATGTCATATACTACACGCTTCTTGACTTATACGCCAGCTAGTGGCAAATATCATAATCAATTAGGATTATTTATTTTCAAATTGTCAAACGGATCAATTGTGAATAGCAAAGTGAATGCAAAATTTTTTGTAAATCTCTAAATATACTTGTTTATTTATTACTTTTAAAATAAGTAAATTAAAAATAATTTTTCTGACAATTGCGACATTTTATAATATTCAATAACAAGGTTATAAAGTTTTACTTCAATCGCGCGTAAAGGTTACACGCACACACTTTTTTTTTTTTTTATCTATTAAACTATGATTTAAACAAAACTTGACTAAGAAGTAAATAAAACATTGTAACTCTACAAAAAAGAAGAAAAAGTAAGAAATAAATAAAAAAAATATTACTCATCATCAATTAATCGACTCGCTAAGAAGAAGATCACATCATAATTAATGTTACAGTGTGTAATTAGGCTCCAAGTAAGAGATAGTTATATTACACAACTAACGTAACGTAGTGAAAAATATAAATAATAATAATATAATAATAAATTTCATTTATTGAAGTAACTATGACTCATATTTGTTAGTAACAATTTTTACTTAATAACTATGTTAGTAGGTACATACATGTAAAGGACAAATACAAAAAGAATCTTAACCTAAGAAATTGCCTGCACCAAATCACCACTGCAGGTCTATCACCGAAGTGGAAAGTCTGCAGCAGCGGCTCATATACAGGCAGTCGAGTCTACTCGCGATACAGCGTAGTAAGGTGTTGGGGCTGTCCCGCACACAGCGCACCAGCGACGCGCATCTTTTCCGCATTGTAGCATAGAAGCAGTCGATGCGGGCGGCAGCAAACATCCCTGATGCACTGCAGTATCGAGGCAGCCCCATTAACACCCGGAACGCGTTATTATATTGTATACGAAGGGCGCTGTACGATTTCAGAGTATATGCAGCCCACAGACTGCACGTGTAAAAAGAGGTGCAATATGCACGGAATAAAGTTATCTTCACTGGAGTTGTGCAACGAGCAAACCTGCGAGCAATCATATTAGCTCGAACCGACAGCGCCCTTCTTTCCCTCTCAATGTCTTCATCGTCCTTCAGGTCAGCGGTCAATATATGTCCAAGGTATTTAAATTTATATGTCCTCTCCAGTGCTGTACCATTCAACCTGACCGGAGGTATGGTTTTTGGACATCGACCACCGGCCTCAAAGACCATGACTACACTTTTCTTATCATTGTAGACTAATCCGTGATTTTTTGCATAATCTTCACAGATAGCCAACAACTTTCTTAGCCCACATACTGAGGCACTCAGCAAAGCCATGTCATCGGCATAGCTAATGTTATTAAAGCTTAATCCGTTAATGTAGCAACCCTCACGTTCTTTACTGAGCGCCTCAATTAGCTCATTGACATAGAGGTTGAATAACGTGGTTGAGCTTATCCCCCCCTGCCTAACACCGCACTCCAACCCATACGGCTCCGAAAGGCTCCCTGCCCAGCGCACTTGGTTGATCTGGCCTCCATACCAGTATTTAAAGATGTTAATTAATTCAGATGGTACTCCTGTTTTCTCCAACTTTCTCCAGAGAATACTGTAAGAGACCAGATCAAATGCTTTGGACAGGTCGAGGAAGCAAGCATACGTTGGGGTTTTTCTCTCAGCATAATACCTGACAGCCCACTTCAAACACAAAATAGCACTTTCTGTGGAAAGTCCAGTCCGAAAGCCGAACTGGTTGTCGTGCAGATGAACATATTTATTAAGATGTTTATTCAGCAGGCTGTCAAACACTTTAGCAGTAACTGTAGCCAGAGAAATGGGCCTGTAGTTATTAATATCTGCAATATCTCCTGTCTTATTTTTGACTATGGGAACTACAATTGTTTTGGTCATTTGACTAGGCAGGTACTCGTGGCTTATACAAAAGTTAAAAAGCATTGCTAAAACTCTTGGTAAATGCGGACCCGCAAACTTGAGATGCTCAATGCTTAGACCATCGTGACCTGGTGACTTCCCTCTAGACATTGTGCTAATTACAGATTTTATGTCTGTAGCTGTAAATCTGGTACCCAGGTCACCATGGTCATCAGCATCAGGCACGCACAAGCTGGGGCCCAGGGGTGAAATTATCCTAAAATGTTCCTTGAAGAGGTCTGCAATACACGCAGGGTTACTCTCACCCTGGACGGATACAGGGAGGCCAGGCTTATTGCCTAGCTTATTCGTGTGCTTCCAAAAAGAACGAAAATCATTACCTGAGTGGTGTGAAGCCAGAATATCCATTTTGATCTGTTCCTCATTGTTTTGACACCATTTTAACCTTGATGTAAAGATCCTTCTGGCCTCACGCATCTCGAAATAAATGGAACCGTTAAATGGTTTTCCAAATTCTTCCCACAGGCGAAACTTCTGTCTAGCATCCCTGTATGCGTCACCGACATGCCTATTCCAACCAGGCACAACTCGCTTCTTCCTACTATCCTTATGATCCCGACTCAATATTGCAGATTCAATTAGGGCACTCACAACATTGTTATATAACTTATCAATAACATCGCGATGACAACTCTGTTTACAAATGCTATCGGCACAGTTTACAAAATCAACTGGGAAGTCAATATTTCTAAGTTTTTCATGACACGCTCTAAAATAAGACTGCCTTTGTTCATGACTTCTATCTCCCCAGATCACATTGTTTTTCTCGACATTATGGATACATTGCTTAACACAAACATGATCAAATAAACATTCCAATATAAGAGGAAAATGGTCTGACCACAGCGTATCATACTGCACAGAAGCAGTCACTACCGAACTTCGGGCAGCTTTAGTCACTACGCAATGATCTAGCCATCTCCTTGAGCCGTGCGTGTCACTTACAAAAGTATATGTGTCAGAGTTTATTCCTAATAAGTCAGTATCTACACAGGACCATTCTAATTCTTCACAAAACCCGATTAGTTCCGTAAAAAATCGTTCAGTGGGATGTGCGTTGAAGTCACCAAGTATGTAACAATTTTCTACGTTAGAGTTATCTATGATAGCACTCACCAGACTGATACAATCCGTGAACTCCACCAGATTACTAGGCGCATCCGTGGGCATATACACGTTAAACACTAAGACAGACCCTTTATTTAACATGATCTTTATCGCACACACGCGCGCACTATTACACTGTATAACCGACACATTGTTGAATACACTTTTTCGCCATAGTAGGGCTAAGCCTCCATACGGACGGCCGCGAAGGACTCCCGCAGAAGTATCCATTGAAGATGTCCCTGTGCACCCAAAGTCATCGCTGATACTGTGCAAATATGCTAGTTCCTCTGGTGACAACCATGTTTCCTGCAGCGCAATGATATCAGATACAGAGCATAGTTTACGTATATCATCAATTGATCGCTTTATATTTTTACAGTTAAAGGTAACAATCTTAAAAGTGTTCTTATCCATTATTATTTGTTTACAATGGTGCCGTCAACGGAAATAATATTTCCGGTCGAGAGTTTCTGTTTAAAGTGAACGAAACGTCTGAATTCAATACCATTCGGCCATAGGTTTTCATCTAAAAATATATGTATTTTTGATTCTGGCACGAAAAACTTGTACGCCTTATGCGATGTCTGTTTTTTTAAAATAATCCTTTCCAACATAATAGTTACTTGCGTTTTTGAAAATAAGTAATCGACTATATCTTTCTCGCTCGTATTGTCGTGTATGTTTGAAATAAAAATAGGTACTTTCCTCTCTGCGGCCTTAAAATTGCCTATAAAATCATTTGCTATACCCATTTTACCTCTAATGCGTTTTTTGGCACGCTTGTAACGAACTACTGTCCAAGGCTTATCTTCAGCATTCTGTTCCCTCGCAGTTAAACCTGTTTTTAATACAGACGCCGCCGTTTGTTTACATTGTTCCGGCGCATCTATCAGCTGTGCAACAGTCGGCTCCACGACCGGTTTTTTGTTATCGCTTACTAGCCGTTGCGCGTTCTCTGTCAGCGACGTAACTGGCTGCAATTCACAGATACCCTCGTTTTGCACCAAGTAATTTAAATTACTAGATCGCTCGCTAATATTTACTATGTCTTTAGGTGTTGACGCATAACTTATGTATGGTGTTTCGAACCCATCCGAATGCCCAGATAGTGTCACGTCCACACCTAAATCATGAGTATTTTGCTTAAAAGCTCCTCTCTTCTTGTTAACATTCTTAAATCCATTAACGCGCTCTGGAATAATATCTCGTCTATTATTTTCAGCTTGAAATTCCTTCCTAAAATTTTCCAAATGATCAACGGAAACATATGAGGTTTTCAGCTGTCGTACCTCGACTTCTAATACAGTCAGCCTTTTCATAAATTCGGTCACGTCCAAGTGATCAAACGTAATCGGAGGTAATAACTCAAGATTTTTAGCCACAAACACAGGCATTACAACCGGGTCAGCTGTCTTGAAAACACTGATAATATCCCTGAGATCACGTACTTCCTTTCCTTGTCCTTTACGATCAGGTTTTCTCTGCTCAGCCGGCACAGACAAGGATTCAAAAAGTAACGCCTTCGACTTTTTGATGTCGTCACTACCAAACTAGTCGGAACATATTTTGACCAAGCTTTCTTGATCTACTATTGATAATCTTATTTTTAACATAACACAAGAGTTCGTCAATAACCACATTGCAACTATTACACTTTAACGTTATAGCCATTTCTACGTTGAGCGTTGTCGCACTCCGTCGCGGACAACACGTCGTATCAAGCTGCGCGTAAATATAAATACGTAATATACGTAATATAATAATAATTACTTAAAAACAGGTTTATTCTTCGATTTGTCAAAAGCTTTCGACATGGTCTCACATCAAATATTGATAGGAAAACTTTAGAATCTAGGCATCAGGGGACATGCATTACAGTGGTATGCGTTATTTAAGTAACAAAAAACAATACGTTATGACTTCTAATGAAATATAATTATCAAATATTGCCCCAAAAGAACTCATTAGAATCACAGGTGCCTTATAAATATGAGAAAATGCGAGCGCGGGTCTATAACAGGCCTCTAAGATCAACAAATCAAACTGCTGATTTTTATTACGAATCAACTGTTGCACGTCTTCATCTTCTAGCTGTGTATCAAATAGTCTGTTAAATAGTTTCATAGCTTCCAGTTGAAGAATAAGGTCGTTTTTGCTGCCGCTTGTTAATGTCATCATTGTTTCTCTCCATATACGATACGATTTATCATGGAGGTCTATTTTTGTAAAATTGGTTGAAGTTTTTCCTTTCGGGAAGATAAGGTCAGTTGTAATGACGGTGACATCGGGCCTCACTTAACCAGCTCTAACATCAGAGGTAACACACCACCTGGTAACTGATAGAAGGCGTCGGGAAGACCCCCAAGATCCTCGCCGATTCAATTGTTGTAACGAATAAAACGTAGCACGTGAATAAATACACAAACACGAGCATTTTTACACTTTCACTCACTTCATCAGTGAAGTGGTCTTTAAATTCACTATCAGTAGTGAATTTAAAGACCACTTTATTTCTTCAGAGTTTGGCTTTTATATATATATAGTTCGTAAAAATATAATATAATATCATAATCCGTACCGAAATTGTATAATGCCTATATAAAAAGCAATTTTGATTTATTAGTTTTTGGAAATTGTTGACTATTATTTTTAATTTTATTCTAAAAATACAACCCGTTTATTACAAAATATGCTCTGAGTCATTAATTTTAATTATTCATAGCAAAAATCAGAAAAAATCGTTGCTCAAAGTGTACATTCTGAAGTTGTAAGAAAATTGACTCATTTTATGTTATAGAATATAGAATATTTGAACTAATTATATTTTGTAAAGCGCAATCATTTGGTTAGAAATGCTTAATAGTAATTTGCGATGTCTGGCAATAATAATTAATTTAATTATATATAACATAATTATGTTTGTCTGTCAATATAGTTACAGGTTTAGATTCGTTCAATGTTTTCTAAAGAAACACGACAGATTCTGATACGATTTGATTCTTACAGTTTTTTATTTCAGATTTTTATTTAATTAAACTTGTAACTGAAACGAAATTTTACTTGTATAGGATTCTAAATCTAATGTAAATATTTCATAATCACGTTAAGAAGAAAAGAAGTAAAAGGCCTAATGAAGTCTGATAATCTTAAAAAATTTAAAGAATGTATTATTGTTACGAGTGAAACCGCGGAACATATATGTACTTAATTTTACAAAGTTGCTTGTTTATCATCGTGACTGGACAGATAAATATTATGATAAAGAAATGATAATTTAATTTGTTTAGTTAAACTGACGGAACAGAGATGGACTAATTAATTAATTTTGTGTTTTATTGATTAAACTATGACCAAAACAAAACTTAACTAAGAAGTAAATAAAAATTGTACTCGATAAAAATGAAAAAAAAGTAATCTATACTAATATTATAAAGCTGAAGAGTTTGTTTGTTTGTTTGTTTGTTTATTTGTTTGTTTGTTTGAACGCGCTAATCTCAGGAACTACTGCTCCGATTTGAAAAATTCTTTCAGTGTTGGATAGCTCATTTATTGAGGAAGGCTATAGGCTACATAACATCACGCTACTACCAATAGGAGCGGAGCATAAATGAAAAATGTCGCAAAAATGAAAAACCTTTGAAACTAAAACACGCGTAAAAAGTCGCGGGGGACAGCTAGTAAATAAATAAAATGTTTATTTTCTCACCTTGTCATAATTACTGACATAATAAATAAAATTATAACTAATAAATAATATCACTAAATAAACAACGTATCATTTTTTTTTACAACTATCAGAAACCTTATTAATATCAAGAACGTTTAATTTTGAGAGCATTCCCGGAATTTCTAAAGAAGACTATGTATAGTGTGTGGACTATTAAGATAAATAAGGCTACAATAACTAATAGGCCTGCAAGTAAAGTGAGGACCAGTTTCAGTTCTAGGTACTCCGCCCACGAGATGTTAGCGGCGGGCGAGCGCAGGTGCTTCGCGCCGCCGTGCCGCAGCACGTACTCCGTCCACCACACGGCGCGCTCCAGAGGAGTCTGGACCTGGTCACGTATCAGGCTGCGCAGTTTAACTATATTCTGTCGATAGCTGAAAATATTGAGAAACCCATTTATGAATATTAAACCTACAATCAACATATTTTTTTTTAAGAAAAGCTAATTTTAATACCTCTCGTTTTCAATAACTTTTAAAATGGTATTCCTAAAGTTTTCGTCTGTTAAACTTTCCATGTCAACGCCAACTCCAATTTGATGATATTCATATTTCTCAACATTATACCATTGATCACCTAACATTGGAACTCCAAGCAGTGGAACGCCAGCCGTGATCGCTTCATCTGTTGACTGTAGACCTCCTTGTGTTATGAACAATTTAATTTTAGGATGTTCTGAAAAAGATACCATTTCTTTTTAAACTTTCTGTTGACTTGTACTTCTAAACAGTCAATACCAAACGTGCTTACGTTTGGTATTGACTGTCATTCGTTGATGTTTGGTAGTCGTTAAGTCATTACAATTCTGACAACCAGCCTTTTCATAAGATACTGTGTTACACATAAAAATGGGTTAAGGAGGTCAGATAAGCAGTTGCTCTATGTATACAGCTGACCAGAATGCTACTGCAGCTAGTTAATAAATGTTAAGAAGAGTTTTCTTGTAATTGAAAGGAAAACAACTTACTGAGTAGATCTGACTGCGGCAACCACTTAGATATTCTGATGTTCTCAGTGCGTCCAGGTAGCTCGTCTCCATTCCACTTCCACAACACATCGTAAGGCAACTGAGAGACTGCTTTGACTAGGACTTGGATTCTTTCAGCAGGTAGCAGAGTAGGATCCACATTCGTTCCAAAACTAATGTAAATAACACCATTTTTTGAAGAATCTAAATATGATTTTAGTTCCTAAAACAATATATAAATTGGTTTAAAAAAATCCACAACGTCATCAATTCTTTTGTTTTCAAACACAAAATGCTGAATTGTGAAGTGAAATAAATAAGGTATACCTTAGGCAATTTCTTCTCTGGTTTTTGGTGCAGGCCACCCGTGTACACGACGGTTGGAGGAACAGGTCGGACGCCATCAAACACCGGATGCACATTTAAGAACAACATGTCCACATTATTATTTAGTTCTAACACTGATGGTATCTCTGGTCCGAAATGATTTTGAAGCATCTCATCTTCTAGTATTTGGGTATCTGCATATATTTTTTCAAATTTGTAGTGGTAATACATTTCGGTTACTTTTTCCCACATAGTGAGGTTGTTTAGTTTTTGACGAGTTATAGCAGGGTAGAGGAGTGGGTGTATAGGTGCACCGACTACAGCAAAATTATCAAGAGTCGCCCCAAACGAACTCATTTGTATCACAGGCACTTTGTAAATGTGAGATAATGACAGAGCAGATCTGACACAAGCCTCTAAAATTAATAGATCAAATGTTTTGGTCTTATCACTAATCAAACTTTGAACGTTTTTATCTTTTAACTGAGCTTCAAAAATCGAAACAAAAGTAGTTAAGATTATTTTCATTTGAGTATCTAAGTCTTCTTTGTGGCCTTTCGCTGTTGACATGAAATGTTCTCTCCATATATCGTAGGATATATCATGGACGTCAATTTCTGTCAGGTTAGCAGGTGTTCCTCCCTTCGGGAAGGCAGGATCTGTAGTGATGACGGTGACATCGTGTCCTCTCTTGGCTAGCTCTTGAGTTAGAGGTCGAAATACCACTTGGTGACTGATAGACGGAGTTGGAAACATAGCTAATATTCTCGCCGCTTCATTAGTATTCACGAATAAAATGCAACACGTCAATAAATATGGAGTAACACCCATGTTTGCACTTCCTCTAGCACATAAAGACTGCGAGAATCAGTTACTTCTGGTCTATATATAAACAATATTACGCCAACATAAGAGCCGGTGATCATCATTAGATGATTATAGAATACATGGTATGTATAACATTTTGTATGTAAGTTAGCAGCTTCAGCGATTTAAAGCGGTCACATTGGAACTAGTGGTCTATTGTCTTGTTTACCTACTTGAAATGATTATGGTTTGTCATATTGTATTAAAAAAATATATACTTATTTATGTGGCCCGTTTAATATTTACCTAAAGACTAGATGTAGCGTATAATTTCCATAGTACGATAAATATTACGTACGTAACGGAAAACGTGTTCAAGACACTTATGTAAATGTGATACCAGTTTGCTCTTGAATGAATTATGCTCGTCATGTCCAATCGGTTTGTCCGTTTGTTCTTCGTAACATTTTAAGGTCAAGTTTAAATTAGTTTGTATCATCGTATAGTTACGTAACACATTATACGTTCGGTTTAATCTAGGCTAGATATATATAACCTACATTACTATATTAAATTGCATTTATCTTGCATAATCTTTGTACTGTCTGAAATATGAATAATCAATTCCCAATTCATGACTTTATCAGTAATGCTTATTCATCATTAATCGAAATAAAGTATTTAAAATAAAAATGTGATGTGCAAAAAAAAAAAATTACGATGTTATTAACTGTAAATAAATTTTTTACTTTAAAAAATATATATATGAATTTAAAAATGAGCTTTTAATTTTAATTTGTTGAAATGAATGACAGTACAATAGCTAAATAATAATATTAAACATTATTAAGTTTAGCACAAGAGCCTCACGTAGCGTCGTGTAATCCTAAATGTGTATTTGCTGTGTCAATGTATGGAAGTGACAAGACACGTGACTTATCCAAAGAAATGTAATTTCCATACATTTCCACGGTTTTCTATTAGCGGTAACGTTTATAGAAATGTCGCTTGCCTACGGGGTTTATGTACCTATGACGGCTATATGTTGTGTTGGCCTAGCGGGTCAGTGACAGAATTCGTCTAGACGTCACGTCGTTGCAGGTTCGTACCCAGGCTATCGTTTACTTATACCGATGTGACTTTTTGAAATCTAGATTTTTTTTTTAGTAATTTACTATTTTACCTTTGACAATGGGTAGGTTGATTCCAAAGTGGAATATAAAATCGCCAACCCGAAAGTGAGCAAGCGTGACGGCGGTATATAGGAAGAGGCTTAGCCCAGCAGTGGGACATTTACATGACGGTTACATGTCATGTATAGAACTGCTGTCGACTCCGCCAAAATGTATGTGTAACAATGAATTGCAAAAATACTATCTTTCTTTTTTTTCATAGTTTAGAAGTTGTCTTCTGATGTTGGGGATTCACGAGATTCGCGCGAAGCAGTGCGATTTGTAATTGTTTGTTATACTACTTAAACATAGCGTATAGCAACAACAGCAAAAAGTCACCTAAACCATATTTTTTTTGTCGGATCCCCCTGCCAAACACCTTATAAAACTACTTTTACTACCGTCATAATTAGGTACCTATAAACCTATATGATACACTAGCTGTCCCCCGCGACTTTGTTCGCGTGTTTTAGTTTCAACGGTTTTTCATTTTTGCAACATTTTTCATTTATGCTCCGCTCCTATTGGTCGTAGTGTGATGTTATATAGCCTATAGCCTTTCTCAATAAACGGACTATCCAATACAAAAAGATTTTTTCAATTCGAACCAGTAGTTCCTGAGATTAACGCGTTCAAACAAACAAACATACAAACTCTTCAGCTTTATAATATTAGTATAGATTTGAATTTTTTAATGCATTTGTTAACTACACATAATTACAATATGGAAAAACCAGCGTGTAATAAACGTAAAAAGAAATTAGAACTACTTCCTAAAAAATAAAAAAACAATTCGGGACCGATATTCGGTATACATTTTTTTGTTTTATTATCTTTTTTTTTTGTATTAATGTTATTAGTTATCCAGTGTCACTCGGGACGATCCTGAACGATACCCTAACCAAATGCATTGTATATGTACAATGCATTCATACATTCATCTAAATGTGTTCAGGCATTTAGATGTTATGGTGGAATAAAAACACTTACATACACACCGTAACATGGGCCTGAAATAGACGCTAGTAATTTTGGGCAGTCGAAAATACAGAAAATTTACACAATAATTCGTAGCTATTGCGTGTACTTTTTTCATGTTCAGACAATATGTTCGATCATAATGACTTGATGATTTGTTTTTTACTCATACTAATATCTTGTTTTGCAATACTGCATCATATTAGCTAAATGACCTTTCTTAGTTCAGCGTATCTTAATAGATAGAGGAAGATAAGCATTGTTTATTTAACGTTTAATAATCCATATTAAACAAAATAATGTATATTTCCTGATGCTTCGTTTTCATCTATACTTATATTATAAAGCTGAAGGGTTTGTTTGTTTGTTTGTTTGAACGCGCTAATCTCAGGATCTACTGGTTCGAATTGAAAAAATCTTTTTGTATTGGATAGTCCGTTTATTGAGGAAGGCTATAGGCTATATAACATCACGCTACGACCAATAGGAGCGAAGCATAAATGAAAAATGTTTTAAAAAATAAAACTTAAACACGCGAACAAAGTCGCGGGGGACAGCTAGTTATTTATAAGGCCAATTACAAGTTTTCCTTGCAATTACAAGCCTTGTGATCGAGAGGTTGCAGGTTTGCACCCCACCTATTGCACTATTGAACCCACTCCAGACACAAGTATATTTAGCTTAGTTGGAGGGGTTATAAGATTTCTAGTAACGTGAATTCCACCCACATCGCAATGAACATTAAAAAAAAAAACTTGGGATAAAAACGGAAAGTCGCTCTCCCGGAATTTTTATTCAAGAATTTCTTGCACTTTAACGATATCAGTGTTTCGAATATTTGTAACTAGCTGTCCCCCGCGACTTTGTTCGCGTGTTTTAGTTTCAACGGTTTTTCATTTTTGCAACATTTTTCATTTATGCTCCGCTCCTATTGGTCGTAGCGTGATGTTATATAGCCTATAGCCTTCCTCAATAAACGGACTATCCAATACAAAAAGAATTTTTCAATTCGAACCAGTAGTTCCTGAGATTAGCGCGTTCAAACAAACAAACAAACAAACAAACTCTTCAGCTTTATAATATTAGTATAGATTAAACGTTAAATGTAATTTAAAATATAATTAATTGGGTATAACTTAAATTATACGTTTTTAGCGGTGCTTGTATCGGCGGTGATTCTTGGGATGCTGTTTAGAACCACAAAAGGAACAAAAATTAACTTTCCATTTTTTTTTTTTTTTTTTTCCGCCTTGTATACCGTTATACTCTGTACTACACACAGGTATTTTGTTCGGCAAGTTTGCTTAAAAATCCGGTATGTGCGTAGGTCGTCGTAGCAACAATTTTTTATTTATCATTTTATCTAACGTACATTAATTGCTACTATCAGAACCGGTTATCTTAAAGCGTCAAAACATTACTCGCAAAGATAACGATGAATATATTTCCATAAACATATGTTACCAGAAATGTGTTCAACTTCGGAATTGTATATAATTTCTAGTGAATGTATAAATTCAATTATTAATATGAATAATTATTATTGTATTAATTACTTGTATTATGAATAATTATATTTCCTACGTTTTCTATACAACTTCTAAATATATACCTAAAAAAATAACATATTGAACGTAATAAAACCTAAATTAGTTTAATTTTTTACTCAAGTAGGTTGCTTTTGCGACGTTAAAGAATGCCACTTTAACAATTACCCGTTGTTTATTTCAGTCTTAAATTTTTTATCTATAATCCCAATTTCTGTTTGAGAAATGTACTTTACTTATACAATATTTGGATAATGTAACTTATTTTACACTTTTCCTGACTTTATTATCACTTATTTTTTAGGAATTATATAAAATGACGGATTACATACATTCCGGTAACTTATAAGCTGTATTATCTTAACATTTTAATAATTTTTTGACAAAATTATAACACGATTTAGATAATTTATCATAAGGATTATTATCCCACGGATTTCTTGGTACGTGGTGGCCAAACTTAGATTAATTCTTGAAGTATGTAACATGGCGGTGAAGATGTCAAAGGCATTTTACCTATACCCACATTTTTTTTATGAATAGGTCAGGGATATGCTACAGTCTCGACAGATATTTGGGTAACCCAAACATTTGTTCTGGTGTAATAGTTAAAAATAATGTTTTTACAAACAGGTAATTCACATAAAATAAACATTTTGACGTCTAGTCCAGGAGTATTTTATTAAATTGTTTTATTTTATATCTTTCAAGCAGCAATCTTTGCATATCTTTCAATAGCTGTGTCGTTATTGTAATTGTTTTCAGTGACACGTGTTAGAATCAAGGTCTTGAGTCTGTAATCGACAAGATACTTAAGTGAACAATTAAAGGCAGTAGATGTCTGTCTTTAGTTGGTTGTAATGATGATTTTGCAAAAATATACCCATATTATTACAAAAACATATTTACAAGACAGTGATTTTTTTTTTTGTATATAGATTTTTTATCGCATTGATATGATCTAAAATCTTGTCAGTCTTCGTTATTCACATTAATACCGAAACCATTATATTCATTTTTGTGATGATCTGTATTTGTATCAACATTTAAATTCATCACTTTTTGATTCACATGCGTTTGATTCCTTCTCATTACATGTCCATACTATGATAAAGGCTTTCCTTTTAACTTTTCTGTCGCTGGTGCCACTTTCAAACTTCCCCTAATAAACTCATTCCTAACTTTATCCAATTTTGTCAAGTCACACATCCACCTCAACATTCTCATCTCTACATCCAATCGACTTTCATCCATCTTCTTCAGGAACCAACATTCCACCAACTAACCGTCGTTCAGCATGGTTATTGCAGCTAAAAGTATGCTATATTTCTTATTCCATATTTATTCATTTATGTTTTAAAATTTATAAAAGACACATAGAAAGCTTATGAACGAAACAGTGTCTCACAAAACAGTACAGACTTGTAGACTGTGAGATGTTGACTTGTGTGATACTTGTTGTAATCTTATTAATTTTCTTCGCTAAATTTCTCTCTTCCTGCGCCTACTATAATATAAACAAAACGCTGATGGCAATAAACCATATTTAAAGCTTAAATCATTACATCATGTCCGTTTCGCGCTTTCAAAAGTAAACTCACTTGACTCCAAAATGACGCTCGGATTAAACAGTAAAAAGGTGGACATTTAAAAAGAGGTTTCTTGCGCACAAGTTATGAAAGGTCAGAGTGCCGATAAGCCCCTTTTTAAATGAAATATGGGGGTAGTCGTAATTTTTAGACTGCTGATTTTACATTGTTCTACATTTTTTTGTTAGCGTATTAGTCTGGAAGTGTTTTGGACAAATTTGAACAATTTTATCTATACTAATATTATAAAGCTCAAGAGTTTTTTTGTTTGTTTGTTTGTTTGAACGCGCTAATCTCAGAAACTACTGGTTCAAATTGAAAAATTCTTTTTGTATTGGATAGTCCGTTTATTGACGAAGGCTATAGGCTATATAACATCACGCTACGACCAATAGGAGCGGAGCATAAATGAAAAATGTTGCAAAAATGAAAAACCGTTGAAACTAAAACACGCGAACAAAGTCGCGGGGGACAGCTAGTGAATGATAATCTTTCAAATTAAATCACACGATTTTATCGGATGGAATATTTGTAATATCTTCAAAGATTGAATAATTTTAATAAATTCAGGAAACTCTATTTTAGAGTATCTTTGTAAATTACAACTTTAACAAACAGAGATTGTGTAACTTGCAGCCAGTTTCCCTTAACTTTATAAACAAACAAAGCACGTCCAGTTCTTCATTAAAAAACGAAATAATTAGAAACCAAATAACTTCAAAATCTTCTAAAAACTAGTTGAAAGTGTTTTGTTTTTTTTGAATTTTCCACTTTAAGAATTGCATTTTTTGCACTGGCCATAAAATTTCATACTAAAAAAAACCTTTCGTGTTCGTTCTCTTAAACGACTATTGGATTGCAAAGAATAGAGTTTTAGTCTTCACAGCCTCTTTAGTGCTTTCCCTCGTTGTTTATTGCCCTTAAAATTGTCATTTACGACCCCGTTCGACACTCAAAGTAGATTTAAGATAGATTTTAAATTTAACTTTCCACCTCAATAGATTTTGGTTCTATTAATCTCTTTAAGAAAATGCCTTTTGTCATAAATTTTATTTTTCATTCATCGCTACTTATAAATGTAAGATCTTGTAAGTTTGTGTATTCTTATGTTTGTGACTTCCTTCATCGAAAATTAATTAACAAAATTTTGATGTAATTTAATAGCATACATGGTTTCCAGATATGTAATTTTGGGACATAAATAAACTCTTTATTCTTAAAGATTTCGTAAATTCAGCCCTCAATCAAAGACATCATGATGAATTCTCTAATTCATTCAACTTTATTTAACAAGTAGCGATGAATGGAAGCAAAATACACATTGCGCCGACCCCAAATATTTAGAAACAGGGCAGGGAGATGAAGAACGAAAAATGTGCTACGTTTCTCCCTTTAAGGAAATGCATCAGTAATATACAGACCTACATAAATTTGCAATGTAAAACATTCGCACAGTGAAATCAGTGAGAAAACACAACCAGCTTGCAAACGAGTAACACATGACACAAATTCATTACACAACTACGCACAACTTTAAAATTAAACTTGCGCGGAACTTTGGGTACACATTCAATTTGAAACTACACGAGAGTATTAAGAAGATATAGAGTGAATATGTAGTACGTTTTGTATATAATATGTATGAACGTACCTAAATTTTATGAAATGAATTGCTAATGTAGGATAACATTTTATTTTACCCTTGACTTCAACATTTTAAGATGATATTGAAGAGCTTTAAGAGAAAACCAAGAAACCGAACTACCGAGAAACCTAATGAAATCCATTTCTAAAGATACAAATACTTTTTTATCCACTAGGAAATTGATTAGGGTCGGTACTTAGTCTTCCATACAGGTACAATATCACAATTCCACAAACGCCTTTCGGAGTACCACAAAACTAAATTCAGATTTCTGGTTTTGATGTCACTGACTAACTTTAAATCCTAAATAATCGGGTTTGAATTTTGCCGTTGCTTGTGAATTGGTTGCGATGATTAGTGTGTCAGGCGCATTTTTACGGCGGGTTACGTCGCTAAACAGACTCACATTCTTTAATGCAGGAATGTGGCAGACTCCAACTACTATCTTATCTTACTGTCCGTGGATAGGTGACCATCTATTGACATACCAAATTCCATCCGTGCGTCGGAAAATACGTTAAGCTGTTCGTCCTGAGCACGTCCTGAGTGTTTTATGTGATTTTTCACTATCGTGAAGGCATTATAGTTAGTCTTATATTAGTCATTATAGTGACAACCAGTCTTTCCAAGTAAAATAAGTTGAGGAGGTCAGATATCACCAGTTTAGAAAAAAAGACTGTAAAAGTATGTATCATAATTAATTATAATGAGATTTTATTGCTCAATATATAAAAAATACCGTACAATAAAAATATCTAAATCTGAAAACTTCATAATATAGCTACTACTTTCGTAAATGACTTAGGTAATCGCCTTAATGGTTAAAAAATTATAATTGAGTATATTATGTAAAATAAAAGTTACAAAGATTTCAAAATCAGTGTATACTTAGTGATAGCTGTGGCTTGATAGGCTAGTTTCTACGTATCGATGTGTAAGTAGTAAAACAATCAAGAGCAAAAAATATAACTTATTATTTACATTTATTTATTTTTCTTCTTAGCATCGACTTTTGATTTGGAACATACTTTATTACACAGGAACTTTATGAGTACAAGCAGTACAACTACAGCTGCTGCTATTAAGGCAGCCAGGTCTAGATACAAGCGTTGGTAGAGCGGCACTAGCAGCACAGGTGAGCGCAGGTGCAGGGCACCGCGCGTGCGCACCACGTGCTCCACCCAGTGCACCAGCTCCGCGGATGGCTTCACGGGACGGTCGTGGTACACTAACGATAGCTCCTTCACGATTTTCGTATACCTAGAAAAATAAAGTGTAAAAATATTTCATTATGACTAGTCAAGTACCTATGTGTTTTTTTTGTCTCAGACATCATTGATATAGAAACTGGACAAGTGCGCATTAAGAACTTGCGTGGAGAGGGTTCCATGCGATTGAGATTTTTTATTTTTTTCTTTGGTTCTCCTGTACCTGTGTGTGTAATGTACAGATAATGTAAAAAACTATGTACTAAAAACTGTGTTCCTTTCTTGAATTATATGAGCACCTCACGACGAGCCCTTTCATTTAGTTGTCTCTGATTTAATAACACAAGTGCTTGCGCTCCGAGCAAGGCATACTTTGTGTTTAAGGCAAGTGTATGTCTTTATCATCTACTTATTAAAAAAAAAATCACAAAGTAAAGAAAACTGATTGCGAATTAGAACTAGGTATAACAAGTTATTATTATTTCCTTTATTAGCCTAAAATGTCCCACTGCTGGGCAAAGGCCTCCCCACTCTTCTTCCACTTGTCTCTCTCAAGAGCTGCGGTTGACCAGTTCGATAAAAAATATCAAGTATTAATCAACTGACCTGGGATTGTTGATGATTTCTTGAATAGCAGCTTTCAGATCATCGACAAGCTTGTAAGATAAGTTCACTTGCAAAGCATAGCCTTTAGACACAGCCCTTTTGGTGTTAATGAACTGGTCGCCTAAGACTGGTATCCCTATGATTGGGACGCCATAGTGAATTGTTTCTGTTGTTGACAGAAGACCGCCATGTGTTATGAATAACATACAATTAGGGTGAGCTGAAATCGCAAATAAAGAAAATGTATTAGTCTCAATAATTAAATAACGAATATGAAATTTGCAAAAAAGCAATACTTGGTTTATGGACGCACACAACACAAAATGATTTCAAACAAAAGTAGACCCGGAATTGTAACAGAAAGTAATGCATGGATGAAACCAGTTTTACGATACCATTTATTGTTGAAAATGACTTGATAACTTACACAGAATACTTGGTTGAGGTGCCCATTTCAGGATTTTAACATTTTTAGGCACATTTGGTAAATCCTCTTCAAACTTCCAAAGCACAGTCTGCTTCAGATTGCCAAACATCTCCAAAAGACCTGTTTTGATTTCCTCTGGCCAGGATTTACTCTGCAAGTTTGATCCCATGCTGAAGTATATTACCCCATTCTTACTGCCATCCAATAACTTCTTTAAGTCCTAAAAAATATTCAAACGTTTAAACATTATTGAAGTACTTAAAAGCGTATGAGTGGATGAGATTCCAGCATAACTTCAAAGGGAATAAAACTAATATGTGCTTTTCTTCAAAAGAAAGAATATAACAGTTCTTTCTTTGTTTAAGGAAATAGAATATACATTTAGATTATTATTATCATGGTTCAATAATGTAAACTTAATATGTACTTTGGCTAAGTTCTTTAACTTCTATACCATCATTGTAATTCACATCTGACAAAAATAAATCATCGAGGAACAGAAACATTACCTCTGGTAATGGTTCAACATTATCGTTAATGTGATACCCTCCTATAGGCTTATACGTCTGTGGCAGAGAGATAGGAAGTCCCATTGACACGTGTGAGTTGCCCAGAACTAAAGATATATTGGTTCGCACTTCACTGTACGAAGGAGGTTGACGTCCTCTTTTTAATATTAATGGTGCTATCAACCTGTTGTATTCTTGCTCTTCCGCGTCATTATAGTACCTGATTAGAAAATGTTCGTTTTTATTAGCCACACAACAGCAAACATTACTTTTGTACGCGTTTGAAGGTAAAAATGGAAAGAAATCTGGGCGTTAAGCATTATTTAATATAATGTTTGTTGTAAAAATGTTAAATAACAACAGCTATAGTTACAACTATCTGTCTTCTGTTCAAAAGCAAAAGCCTCTTCTGGTAGAGAAGAGATTCAGTTTATTTAATCTAAAGCAAAAATCCCACTTCTTCAACTTACACAATCGCTAACTTAGGAAATAAATGTTTATTGCTTCAGAAAATATACTTTCATTTCTTTATCCTGATTTTATATTTTGCCTTATGTAAGGTCAAATTAAAATTTATCATTTTAATTTGTGTCTTTATTTATTATGCATCAATGCATGCGAAGCGACTACCTACTTGTAATTAAATACGAATAATTGTAATTATTATTTTCTCTAACTTTCATAATTTTATTGGCTTACTTACATTTCAGCATAGAAACGTGCTTTTATTCTTTTCCAGAGTTCTTCAACACGTTGAGTGAATGTAAATGGTGGCACTATTTTGGAAAAGGTATCAGTACTGTAGGCAGGGTTGGGTGCAGCATCGATCAGACTGATAATTCCCGAATTTACTTCTATAGAAGATAAAAATATGAATGGACAACCAAATATAGGTGCCAAGCTGAAATTAAAAAAGTAATGTTATACAGTTTGGTGGACTACATTAAGAAGTATATTCTGTAACTATGCTGTCAATAGGTTACTTGCAATTAGAATTTGAAATGTCGGGAAATATTTTAAGTTAAATTAAAGATGCAGATTTAAAATACCTTAGGAAAGGAGACTCCCAATGCAATGTAATGTCTAATAATGACCGATTAGAAAAAAAGGGGTAAATCAAGATAATCCTAAACCATAAGAAACTGACTCAAAGTAATTTATAAAATTAATAGTAAAAGTTGGCTATGATTGTCACGGTTATTTTGTAAAAAAACAGGAATAAATTATATATCATATATTATGTGGTGGCACAATACACTGTGTTACCGGAAGGGTATTTCTTGTGAAGTTACACATTACACCTAGCTTTATGCCAAATTTTGTGATTCTGGGTCGACGGGAAGTACCTTAAATGTACTTATTGAGTTTCTTGGAAATTATAAACGAATAATTTTTTTTATTGAGTTGACAAAAAAGCTTCATTTTTGTTATTTCATCAAGGATTTGTAGAGTTTAGTAACTGATATTAATTTAAGCATACCATCAGGTAGTTCCTAAGAAAAAAACTTGACAGGAATACGAACACCTAAGTGATCCTATTTGGATTCCTTTTTTCCTATTGAGGTACGGAACCTTAGATACAGTGAAAGTTTCACTTATTACACCTTTGTATAGAGCTTACCCAGTCAAAATATCAGAGAACATCCAGGTAACAATGATCACGTCAAACTGTTCCGTCTGGTCGTTCAAAAGCTTCTGGACATTTGGGTTTTCCAGCGTCTTTACCGCAAACAACGTCATAAACTGAAATACAACCGCACTGTCTTGTGTCGGTGGTGGCTTACTTAAAAGCTCTTTCAGGTTTAAAGATTCAGCTGAAAACGAATAATATTGTTTTAAAATTCAGTTATAGCTGTGTATATCTTCAAATGTGTCTACAATTGGACAGATGAAATACACCATCCTAAAGATTGGGAGAAACCTATTAAGAAGTCTTAATAGGTTTCTCCCAATCTTTTTCTTTCCAGGAAAGAAAAGGTTTTACTAAAATTTTGTAAAATTATCGATCCTTAACAGTGGGTTGCAAATATTGGAATTAGATTTTAAGCGGAAAGAAAAAAAAACTACATACCTGGCATCAATTTTAAATTATCGCTGATATCAACCTGGCGAAGGTTGGGCGATTGATTCTTTGATTTAATTGCTGAAACATACGTCACCTGCAATTAACATATGCATAGATTCTAATCAAAATGGAAAAAAACAAGATTCTGGATGAATGGAGTGTTCGTCGCACTACGAATATTAGACAAAAATATCCTCCTATGTACGAAAGTAGTATGTTTTGCTTATCCTACTGATATCCCTAGTAATATTATAAATGCGAAAGGAACTCTATCTGTCTGTCTGTCGTGCTTTCACGCCAAAACTACTGAACTGATTTAAATGGAATTTAGTACACAGATAGTCTAGAGCCTGAGAATAGACATTGGCTAATTTTTGCCGCGATAACCGACATCCACGGGGGCAGAACCGCGGGAAATAGCTAGTTTAAGTGAAGATGGATGTAAATTACTTTTTCAAAACAATATTTGAGTTTGAAAATATAAATTTGCACATCCTGGAAACAAAATACTTTTTACCCCGTCCAAAAAGTCCCGAACTATGCAGATAAAACTATATAAATTATATAATGCATTGGTCCGTAGTCACCTTGAAACAAATTCTATAATTTGGAATCCACATGAGAGCAAATATATTTGAATGATAGAAAAAATCAAAATAAATTTACAAGATTTTTATATTTTAAAGAATTTGGTATTTATCCATTTTACCCGTTAATGTACCCGAGCCTATTCGTAATAGGTATGGTGGGATATTGTACGCTAGCAGTGAGAAGGGATGTAACCCTAGCGAAATACATTTTCCGAGTTTTGCGGGGGCATGTGCACCATCCCGACGTGTTAGCGGAGCTGCGTCTGTGCGCGCCGAGCCAGTGCGTGGGGGCTCGCAGGCGCCCGCCGATGTTCAGCGCTGCGTTTGCCCCCTTGTCACGAGCAATAACTTTAGTTAATAAGTTAAATTATGAAAATATTGACATATTTTTACTTAGCCTTCCGGAATTTACAGAAAGGGCACAGAAACAAATAGAAAGTAAACTTTGAAATGTTTGTAACGTATATTTTGTGTTGTTTTATTTAGTTTACATAGGTACATACCTTGTTTATTTTATAACATCGCATTGGAGTTTTTGTTATGGTGTTGTAAAGTCAAATAAATTAATAAATAAATAAGACCGTAGGGCTCGGTGATTATGTTCATACATAGATGAATTCATTCTCTGATAAACTTATATCTGGAATTTATTAATGCTTGTTTAAAAGTGTTTTTACTGACCTCATGTCCTGCCTTCAAGAGCGGTCCAATTATGCCATCTCCTAGGATCCCGAGGCTCTTCGACGGCGCTGGGTTCACCATCAAGATCTTGTACGCCTCGCATGATGAAAATATGATTAAGCAGCACAGGAACACATTTATTGTGGTCCCCATTATCTGAAAGTTAAAGTAATTGATTGGCGACGGAGAATATATTTCAATATTATTTAAATCTGTACTGTGAAAGCTGTATTTTTTCATTTTTTTTATTACAAGTATTGACTCCATCTATACCGTCATAAAAATGTCCCACTCCTGGGCAAAGGGCTCTTCTAATGTAGAGAAGGACCGAGCATTGATCACCAAGCTTGCTCATTGCGGGTTAGCGATTTCAGATTCCAATTTTTGGAATGCAGGTTTCCTCACGATGTTTTCATTCACCGATTGTCAATGATGTCTAAGAATCTATACTAATATTATAAAGCTGAAGAGTTTGTTTGTTTGTTTGTTTGTTTGAACGCGCTAATCTCAGGAACTACTGGTCCGATTTGAAAAATTCTTTCAGTGTTAGATAGCTCATTTATTGAGGAAGGCTATAGGCTATATAACATCACGCTACGACCAATAGGAGCGGAGCATTAATGAAAAATGTCGCAAAAATGAAAAAACGTTGAAACTAAAACACGCGGACAAAGTCGCGGGGGACAGCTAGTAATTAATAAAGTACATATAACTTTGAAAATGTCACATTGGTACTTGCCTTTAATGGGTTGGAATCTACAACCTTGTGTTGTTTCGTATCAGAATATTTAACCGATAAAAATTTATCATGTAAATTACAACAATTAATATTTAATATTAATAATTTTATATTCCTTATAATCTATATTACATTTACTCTATTAGATCACATTATATAATTTCCAAAAATATTTAAGTAGATGTTTTCAAATATTAAATGCATTATCGTAATTACCAAATGTGAGTTTTAGTAAGGTCTATAATAATTATGTTTGCATGCTTATGTTATTACGGCAGGATATAAGGATCTTTAAATAACTTGCAATAACCTTATCTCAAATAAAAATGTGTATAATACCTTTCGTGAGGAGTACCTATTCATAATTATTTAGAACATAACGTTCTACTCATGCACATTCTCGGGATCGCCCGACTAGTTTCAGATCCCATAGGAGTCCCTAATCATGAGCTGACGCGGCGGCGGTGGTGTCGCGAGACGAACTACCCAACAAATCCAGTTTGACTCGTGACACCACCGCCGTCGTGAGACTGAACCTAGTCGGGCCATCCCGAGAATGTGCGAAAGTAAACCGCTATGTTGTAAATAATAAAAGAAAAAGAATATTATTAATCACTATTTACCTCTCTGTAAATATCCACAAATTACTGCACTCAGTTTTAGGACGCACTTATTAATAAACTAGCATTATAATGTTTGTTATGTAGTGTTAACTTGAAGATAAGCTCTAGACGACTGATTAATAATGAAGTTTTTCCAATTCACATCACACACTTTTTATAAAAATGACGTAAGAGTCGTTAAGCCGTCGATACGCCTCAGTGTACAAACCTGTTATTGTACATGTAATTTGATCGCGTTATATTTATTTCGAACAAATAAAACATAATGTAGGTAATTGATTACTCATAAATGTAAAGCAAAACGACTTTATTAAAATACTTGCTGTCCCCCGCGACTTTGTTTGCGTGTTTCAACGGTTTTTCATTTTTGCAACATTTTTCATTTATGCTCCGCTCCTATTGGTCGTAGCGTGATGTTATATAGCCTATAACCTTCCTCAAAAAATGGACTATCCAATACAAAAAGAATTTTCCAATTCGAACCAATAGTTCCTGAGATTAGCGCGTTCAAACAAACAAACAAACTCTTCAGCTTTATAATATTAGTATAGATAAAAAATTGGTTAATGAAATTCATTTTGATAAAAAAACCAAACTACTCAATTGATTTTGATGAAATAACCTTGGGAGATCAGGAAATGATTGTGGATCAATTCAAAAATTATTTTTGTCATCGATAGGGCAACCTTAGTGTATTTGTCTCGGAAATGGGATGAATCCTTTAAGATTTTTTATACAGCAAACCTCTCACTCAGTCATTATGGTTTACAGTGGTTAGAATAAAAACCAAAACAAAAATAAAATCTATTGGAATTCAAAATATTTTTTTCTTAAATATTTTGTCATGACGTAGCGTAAAATATACAAAAAAATGTGAAAATAGATCTAGTAATATTTTAAAGATTTTTTACATAAAAATATTTGATAAGTTTTTCAGTTCCAGTATAAACAGAAAACTATAACAATGTCCTCCGCCGCGTCTGTCTGTCTATCTTTCTACCTGAACGCGGTAAACTCAAAAACTACAGAACGGATTTTTATATGGTGTTCTCCAATAGCAAATCGGTAAAGAGTTGTATATTATTTTGGAAAAAAACAACTCCTGCACTAGATATTAATGCTTGAGTCGCACAGGTTTCAAAAACATTCAAATCACATTTCATAAAGAACATCCAGGCTTGGATCAAACATTTGTGAATCACCTAAAAATTGATCTCATGCGGGTATCAAATTCGCAGCATTTAGCGCAATATGCAATGGTAGTTGGCGTGGTGGCGTATACCTCTCGCCTATAAATATATACATGTAGTGAAATTACCCCCTAAGAATTTTCTGTTTGGGAACCAACGCTTAATATTTTTAATCGCTAAGCTAGGGGAGTTCGATTTTTAATCTAGATAGTAGTTTTAGTAAATATTTTGTCTGATGACTAGAACGTTATCAGTAAATAACGCCTACAGTAACATGACATGGCATTTAATTCAAGGACGCAATTATTTTTGAGGTAGCAACAGACTGCTTTATATCATTGATAGATTAGATATCTTGCATGTGAAGTAATGATAACTGATTATCTAGCTAAGAAATACGCTTATCGAATAAGACTAGCTGTGTTTAATTTTTTATCACACTAGCTGTCCCCCGCGACTTTGTTTGCGTGTTTTAGTTTCAACGGTTTTTCATTTTTGCAACATTTTTCATTTATGTCCGCTCCTATTGGTCGTAGCGTGATGTTATATAGCCTATAGCCTTCCTCAGTAAACGGACTATCCAATACAAAATTCCATATAATGACTGAGGTGTTAAGTTTGTGAAGTTAGGAATTCTAGAGTTAGAAGCTTGGCTCTACATGAGACCTGATAACTTTTTAAAAGTGCGAATCATATGGTCTCGTCTTGGCATCATTTTACATGAAAATGTTTTTAGTGGTATACTATTGTCGATAAACGACTTGGAAGTCAAAAATTTAAGACTGCTTAAGGTCACAAATATGTATGTATGTATATGTAATTAGTAATGAATGTAAATTATTTACCTCCTAACTAGACTACTACTACTTAACTGTACAAACTAATCCTTTAATAATTAATTTATACTTAAAGTTCGACCGCACTAGGCGGAACTGCACCGCAGCTGAACTGCGGGACACTGTGCGACAAAATATTCTTCTGATAAATTCTCTCAGAATTTACTATTTCAAAATGGCTGACTATTGCATGGTTATCAAGGGTTATTTCTTTGTAATTGACCTTCTCTACATGTCCTTGTTTCGCCTTTATTTTAATATCAACGCTGTTTATGCCACCAAACAAACACTAAAGTATATTTTACATAATATTTTTTTTAATATCAAAGCCAGACTTTTAAAATCTGTGATCTAAAGTCGTAAACACGTAACTTGATGACATTCATTTTTTTATCTCAAATTCTCAGCAATAACATATCGATAAAAAAGCTGGAGGGAAGTTTGGGGGCAGATAGTGTACAAGATAGGGTAAAATTTATGGTATATCAGACTGGATTTAAGAAACATTCAAACAAGATTGTAAATAACTTAGTATTTATTTAATTGCTTTTCTTTTGTTTGTTTACTTTTGATTTAGAACACACTACATCACGTAGGTACCTCAATAGGACGAAAAATGCAATCAAAACAACTGATGCTAGCGCAGCTATATCAAGATGTAAGCGCTGGTAAAGCGGCACCAGCAGCGCCGGTGAGCGCAGGTGCGTGGCACCGCGCGTGCGCACCACGTGCTCCACCCAGTGCACCAGCTCAACCGAGGGTTTTACGGGACGATCGTGAAATAGCGAAGATAGTAGCTTTGCTTTTTCCCTGTACCTAAAACGATAAAATTTCATTAGTATTTATTAAAAGGCATCGTCAATTTCGTTTTTATAAAACAGTAACTATAGACTAAAATAAAAACAAAACCGCTGAACAGATCTTTTTAAATTTTAGCTAAAAACCATCGCGATCACATTAGCTTTACCAAATAATGGTTAAGGATCTCAACATCAACTAACTGTGGATTGTTGACGATTTCTTGAATAGCAGCTTTCAAATCATCAACCAGTGCGTAAGACAGATCCACTTTCAAAGCAAAACCTTTTGCAGTAGCCCTTTGGACGTTGGTATTCTGGTCACCAAAAACTGGGATACCAATGATAGGGACGCCAGCGTAAATCGTTTCTGTTGTCGATAGTAGACCACCGTGAGTGATGAATAGTACGCAATTAGGATGAGCTGTAATCATAAAAATAAATAGATTAGCACCTGCCTCCCAGTATATAACTTATACTAGCTAAATCTTTGACAAAGAGATAAATAGGATATCAGGCTCTTGAGAATTCGGTAAACTTTATATCACAACAAGACCGTTAAGATATAAATCTAGATAACAAAAAAAATACTTACACAAAATACTGGTTTGTGGTGCCCATTTCAGGATGTGGACATTTTTAGGCACATTTGGTAGATCCTCTTCAAACTTCCAGAGCACAGTCTGCTTCAGATTCCCAAACATCTTCAAAAGACCTGTTTTGATCTCCTCCGGCCATTCCTTACTTTTCAGGTTGGATCCCATACTAAAGTATATAACTCCATTTTTATTACTTTCCATTATTATTTTCAACTCCTGCGAAGAACAACAATGTTATGTAATATTGATGAAAACCCGATGGACCGAACACCTGAAAAAGGTAGTTGTGTCGGACTGAATGCGGAAGGGGGCGGACCGAGGGTTGTGGCGCAATTTGGGAGAGGCCTATGTCCAGCAGTGGACCGCGATAGGCTAAGTTGATGAAAGAATACTTTTTACTTAGCATATGGATTGGTTTAAAATGCCAAATTATCCAAAAGGTGAGTGAAAACTGTGGTAGTAATTATTTTTGCTTCAAAGTTGACTTACGAACTTACTATGGGTAGGGTACTAGTTCGAAGTATAATTATATTCACCTTTGATAATGGTATAATGTCTTCATCAATATGGTATCCTCCAATAGATTTATAGTTCTGCGGCAAAGAGTATGCCTGGCCTATAGACTCGTGCGAGTTCCCCAGAATCATTGATGCGTTAAATCTCACATCACTATATGGCGGAGGTTGACGCCCTCTCTTCACTATAAGAGGTGCTATCAGCCTGTTATACTCATATTCTTCTGCAGGCTCATGGACCCTGATAAAAACGTTTTTGTTTAGCTTTCTTTATTATTTGTCTGATATAATTGTCTTATTTTAAGATCCTGACCAAAAACAGATTATAGTATGTACAGGTAAAATGATTTTTATGATTTTTGATTTAATGGATTCGTCTCCAACCTGAATAGCAGAATAACTATAATAAAAAGATCGGAAAAAGATGGGAACAGATATTACTTAAGCGGGTGACCTCACCTCTGGTTAAACATATCAGACTGCGGTTATAATAGACGAATTGTAGTTAGTGTCCTCCATTTTGAAAATGTAGTATATGTATACTTACATAAAGTCAGTTATTGTTTCTGATATTCTTTTCAAAATTTCTCCAACACGTTCTCCGAATGAGAATGGTGGCGAACTCGTGGATACAATATCACTGGTGTAAGCAGGATTGGGTGCAGCGTCGATCATACTGATAATATTCCAGTGCACTTCCAAAGGACAGACCCAGATAAATGGAGCATTGTATAGTGGGCCCAATCTGAAATATATAATTGCGGGGATAACTATTATTCCTGTATTCAAAGCTATTTTATGTTGCGTACGATCTACATGTTTATATAATACTAGAGGTTTCAAACGCGTTAGTATTAAGACTAGGTATATTGGGTACCTACTGGGAATTAACGTGAAACGAAACGACGCGTTAAAAAAAGTCTGCCGAAACGTGAAACAAGCTCAGCTCTCCAACTTCAGCGTATTATAATTTAGTGTAGATAGGTAAATGAGGACATGATATATCTTGAAAAAAGGGTAGTAATTCATGTTCATACGAACCTGCCTATCAACACACTACCATCAATGTTCGACATTGCCTCATTAGGATCATCTGTAAGTTCAAGAGTTTATCTTAAAGCCTGAATACTTACGAAGACAAAATAGTGACGAGCAGCCACTCTGCTATGACTACATCAAACTGTTCCGTTGGGTCATTAAATAGTTTCTGGACATTTTTATGCTCCAACGTTCTAACTTGTAGCATTCTCATGAGGTAAATCATTGCCCCAGCCTTAATTGGTGGCACTTCTTTCGCCAATATACTCCTTAGATTAATTTGGTCAGCTGTAAGCGATTAAAGGATTATTATGTTGGATATATTTATTTTAGAAATTATTTTTGCATTTATTATCTTTGCATGGCTGTAATTTAAACAGAGCGTTTCCATGCTTCGGAAGGATTGTGAAAATAGATTATGGCAAGCAAATTCCGAAACTTTGGGACAGAAATAATATTATTGCATTTAAGTGTTATTTGGGTTGTATTGAATTGTGTTAAGTAAGTTTTAGCTATTTACAGATTTGAATGGGGGAATTGAAAAAGATAAATAAAAACATACTCGGCAGTAAATCAGCATTATCGCCGACATAGATCTGACGCAAGTTGGCCGGTGGATTCTTGTATTCAATCGCTGTGATAAATGTCACCTGGAAACATTAATTTTAGTACTTCTCTGAAAGAAAGTGTAATGCATAAAATTGTATATTTATAATTTTTTTACTCATAAGTGTAAAAAAATACCTTGGAAGTACGTGCTTAAGTGCTGGGAAATACACGCAATTTTATTTATCGAAATGACATTCTTGGTAAAGTTTTAAGCTATTTTGATTTAACAACCAAACTACTGAATCGATTTTTATGAAATTAATATAGTATCACCTTAGCTAACCGAACCGACCTTATCAAAAGAAAAAATAATTTAGAAATTTCAAATCAGTTTACAATTTTCGGAGATAATAAAAAACAGAATTAAGAACGACAGAATTAAGAAAAGCTTCTTCATTTGAGGTCGGTTAAAGAATATTATTAGAATACTATTCCTGAAACAGCATAAACTGAGCCATCTGCTTTTGCTTTTCTTAATATTATTCTGTTAGATTATTTTATACCTTAATTTCTAAAAAGCATTTTTTTTTCTTATTCTTTATTGTATTTAGTCAAAATTTTACTTGCTTGACAACAGATGCCTCGTGAAATCCAGACAGACGTTAAAGAAATGAAACAATAATTTTCAAATAAACACTGATAAACTGACCTCATGTCCTGCTTTTAACAGCGGTCTTACGATACCTTCTCCAAGGATCCCATGACTCTTTGCTGCCGCTGGGTACACCACCAGGATCTTGTAGGCTTCGCATGTTGAAAATACGAGGAAGTACAGCAACACATTGATTGCCGATGCCATTGTCTGAAAACATAGAATACTTTATATATACCTATAAATTTAATGGCTTTGCTTATTTTCCGAGAATGAACGACCGCCGAAAACTTGAAGTTATTTTTTGCCTCTGAAGGGATGAAAAATGATGATGGCCATGATTTTATTCCAGTACTGTCGACTCCGACATGATGGTACTCACCATCCCATAGAACCAGGTGACTTGCCCCCACTCATACGTTATGGGCATTGATAACGAGTGAAAAGAGGTTACGTCACCTTAAGTTATGGTTGGCCATCAGAGGCAAGCGGTTTACCGGTAACTGAACAGCTCTAAAAATTTTGTCTAAGGGTTTTAAGATGCGTTGACGGTCTTTAAAAAGATTTACGCCTCTGGATCTCTCTTACAAACGAAACGCAATCACAGTGGTGAAGCCGCTCTTAAAGCCGGCTTCCCATCGTGCGCAATATCGCGGATCATCCCGCACCGCGCACCGTGGGAAGCGGCTCGACAATGATAGCGCAGACGCGTCTGCCCCGTCAGTCGCTATCTACTGCTAGTCGAAGTATACGGGGCCTCCCCAGTTTTTTAATTTCACAGATTGTCGTAATATAAGAAAATTGGTGGACATATCCGTATTTGCATTTCTTTTATTCGTTTTATCGAACACCACCCCAGTTATTTACGTTGCTTTGAGATTTATCGTCAAATTTATTTCATTTATTGTGTACTACTTACTCGCAAATTATAAATATAGAACTTACAAATGACTAAGATATCGGTTATTAAATTAAGGTATGCACGTTATAAGTAAGTTCTTTATCTAGTGCACCTTTTGATAACAAATTCAAAAAATCCACTTTATTACCAGTGGTTTGGTCGTCTGAATGATTTTGCAACTACAAGCAGTATTTAAATGTCTCGGATTAGTCATTTGGTAGATAATTATCAATATTATCTAAATCTTTAATGTAGAAGGTTTTTTTTTAATTCTGATAATATTAATTTTAATCGTTATCTGATTGTAAGTTTGTTCTTATTGTCTTCCACGTGGTCGTATAAGACTTTCTTTTGGAATATTTAAAATAAAATCTAAATTTTGTACCTATAATTGCACTAAAATTAATATACACGTAGATTACGATCATTACAAATTTTATTACAAATGTTGAGAGAATAATATAAATTTAATATTTTCTCATCCTTTGTCTACATTAAAAGAAAACCTCTGGAAAAGGTGCAGTTTTCTAAATCCAAAGATTTAGGCTGGGCTCTGATGAGTGGGTGAGTCAGCACTTTTGTTTTTAAATAAACTACTTTAGGTTAGGTTATACGTAGATAAATATTAAAGAATAAAATTACTATAGCACTGAGGAATTTAATCTCTTGGTGATTTGTTTTAGATCATCATCATTTCACGTTATTATCTTCAAACCAGTCCGACAGTAGGTACCTTTATTTTGCATTGTAACCAAACATGGTGTGCAGCATTTTCAGCTCGACTGGATATCAAATAGTGGTTCTATTCCAATTCTGTTTGAAATATTTTACCTAAATTAACTAACACTACATACATAGAACTTAAATAAAAGATAGCAATAAAAATTTTGAAAAAACAAAAATCTTTATTGGTATGGTAAGCATTACTTAGTCAAATTCATACTCAGACACACTTCAAACATCGTTCTTGTAGCGCCCATGTGAATACTATACTATAATATACCTACCTATTACATGGTACGGGGTAAACTAAAACGTGACGCAAACTTTTGTGTTTATTAGCCGTAACTAGTGTGCTTTGCGCCAAGCTATTTTGGGAAGAGAAGCGGCGATAGAGAGAATTGATGACTACTTACGCAAGTGGAACCGCGGGTCATCGCTAGTATTGTATAAGTTTCAGATGCATTCAACCGGCAGGCTAACTCTTGAAATATACCGCTATTAGCAATAAGACCGCTATTTGTACCCTTATTAACTTTATCTCATTAATTATCTGTATTTTTAGTGGTGTACAATAAAGAATATATAATAGTTTGCCTAGTGGTTCAATGAACAGATTTGTGTGCGCAAGGTTGCAGGTTCGAACCCATTACAGGCAAGTACCAATGTGACTTTTCAAAGTTATATGTACTTTCTTAATTATTCTAAGACATCATTGACAATCGGTAAAGGATAACATCGTGAGGAAACCTGGATTCCAACAATTGGAATCTGAAATCGCTAACACGCAATGAGCAAGCGTGGTGATCAATGCTCGTTCCTTCTCTATATGAGAAGAGGCCTGTGCCCAGCAGCACATTTATGGGCTGGTATTATATATATAATAAAGATGTGTGCCAAATTTCATCCAGATCCGTTCCATCTCAAAAAAATCCCACAGCGTGCCTAAAGAACTTCACTTCAAAAAATTACTGTAGAGTGCTACAAAATAGTATGATCCACATATCCTAACTTACGATTTTGAACAAAGACTCATCATCATCAAGAATCTATTAAACCGCTATCAACCACTTTCTATAGAGGGGCGTTCAATAGATGAAAGACGTGGCTTGGCTATTGTTGAATCTGTTTACTTAGCTCAATAATGGTTTGTTAAACTCTATGGAGCGAGCTGTAGTATCCAGCTTCAATGGCCAGATGAACCAATGGGATTTCATAAGACGTATGTTTTTTTTTATACCATTTTTGATGTCACTATATAGGACTTTAAACACTTGAATTAAGTCTGAGAAATACTATTTTATTGTTAAGTAAAGTTCTTCTTCTTCTTAACGAGTCGATTAATAGCAGTCAGATTTTCCCAGACCAGTACTCAGCCACGCAAACAGCGTTGTCCGTGGCTTTGTAGAGGTCCTCGCGAGTGCAGGTGGTAGGGCATGCTGAGCAGCTCATTAAATGGGCCATTTTTTGGGGGAAGATGCCACACTCACAAAGCTCAGGTGTACTGTAACCCCACCGGCACATATTTTCATTACATCAGCCGACTTGGGTCCGGAGTCTATTTAAAGTCTAAGTAAAGTTGTAAAGTTCTGTTTAAGACAATTCATTCAGCGCGGGCTGTCAACGTCACTTTCTGAAGGTATTTTATGATTATTTTAATAAATTTAAATTATTTTAAATTTATATATATATTACTATATTATTATATAATATATTACTAGATCATTGTATATTGAAGTAAATAGGTAAGGTAATTTTTTATAGGTGCTTTGGTAATAACTCATAAAAATATATGTTGCCCATTATTTTTTATTTGCTTAGTTACGATTGAATAATTTTTCATTTAATATAGAGTAAATGTCAAAAAGAATTATAAAATAATTGACTGAAAAAAAAAAACATAAATTTAAATTTATTTAAATAATCATGTATAAATTAATAAATGCTACGTTGCCAGCCCGCGCATTATGAACTCTCTATGTCAAGACAGTTAACATTTTTATTGTTATAAAGTTCTGATTCCTTAAATAAGATTGCACTTATAGGCTGGCAGCGTTTTAGCGAAGCGGTCCTTTTGAGTAGACTGCCCTTGAACTCAACATGTACAAAGTTTTTAAATAATTTATACATTAAGTTTTGATAAAACGGTCTTATAAATAGCCAACTAGTAGCTTAAGTCCAGCCATTTCTCAAGTCTTATTTAAAGCATAAATATCTCGGGAATGTATATTAATTATAATTCTATTTGACTAAACTTTCTTAATTACAGTTCGCGAGACTGACGGATGAAACCTCTCTGATTTAATCATTGAAGTTTGCAAAATCCTTGTGAATTTCACTTTTAGGTCCGTGCTGTCTTTATAGTAAAGACGTAAATATATGGTGAACAGTAGTACTTAGATTTTTTTTTCTTAAAATGAATCAAATCAAATGAAAGTTTTTTATTTCTTATAAACCTCAAAAAGGGGCTTAAGAAACGTTAAAGTAACAGAACTAAATGACTCTAGGTGCGCGGTTTCAAAGTGTCCTTCCTATGGAGAAGAACCGGCCAGAAACTCCATAGGTTACTCTTTTAAAAATAAGTTTAATACATTCAAAGTAGGTACATTATTAGATAAACATATGCGTCAACAACGCAATGCAGCTGGCGGTAGTGGCAATAAATAAATAAAGTAAAAATGGCATCTTCGATAATGGATTTTCAAACACAAGGTTATAAATCAACTAGGGTCACAATTCTAGTAAAGACGAATCAAATAAGTCTAAACACGACGGGATTGCGTTGTTTCGTTAAAGAGTTCCTATGGCCTCTTTCTGACCCCATCATCAGACCAGCTTGAAAGTACCATAATTATTGTATTACCTCTGAACTTAGGAAAAATTTCATCTTTATGTGTCAAGAAGTGGTAGTAACTTGCAAGATTTTACCTAAACATACTTAAATACATACATTTCATTATCTGTATCATTTCTTGAACTTAATCGGATCGTGGTGCCAGTTGAACTAGATAATAAACCGGTTAGAATAGATTTAATAATGGCCTGATTCTGTTAAATACTAACTAAACTTTTTTAACAGCTATATGCATATTTTGTACTACAAAGAATTAAATATCTTAATTAGATAGGAGCTGTAAGTTTTTTTTTATTTGCATATAATTATTAATTTAAAAAGCCATAATTAATTAATTTAATTTAAAAATCCCTAAAATTTTTTGGGAGTTTTTTACAACTTAAGAAACTTTAAATTTCAATTTCAAGGCATTTTACTTTTACAGACAAAATACTTCAAACCACTAAAAGTTAGTCATCTCAGCACATCGCGTTTAAACTTTTCGCGGAATCTTGAGAGTCTACTTAAAGTTAAGTTTTGGCAACGCTAACCAAACCAATTTTCTTAATTAATTCCTTCAGCTAAGCGAGTTATATGTTTATATTACTCGTTTTGATTGGCCTGTTGGTCTAGTGGTTAGTGACCCTGACTGCTAAACCGGAGGTCGTGAGTTCGATTCCCACTCACGACATCTTTTTTTGTGATGAGCATGATCATTTGTATGTATTTAGAAATATGTATAAAAGTATGATTATCAGTTGTCTATTTGCCATAATGAGGGCTATTCTTGTTTGGGATCAGATAGGCGAGTTTGAAAAATAAAATGAAATTATATGTACCTACAGTAGATAGTTCCATACACACTAAAGTTCGTTAAATAAGAAATATCGGAATATACTATTAGATCATGAGAAAGAAAGATTTATTTTTGTGTGAAAAATTGAAAGAATAGAATTTAGAAAATTAGGTAATATTATGTACCTAAACAATATGTTGCTATTGACACTAGGCAGTTATATGTAAGACTAGCTGTCCCTCGCGACTTTGTCCGCGTATTTTAGTTTCAACGGTTTTTCATTTTTGCAACGTTTTTCATTTATGTTCCGATCCTTTCGGTCGCAGCGTAATGTTATAAGCTTATAGCTTTCCTCAATAAATGGGCTATCCAACACAGAAATATTTTTTCAAATAGGACCAGTAGTTCCTGAGATTAGCGCGTTCAAACAAACAAACTCTTCAGCTTTATAATATTATAGATAAAAGTATAAATAGAAAATCCAGTTTTATTAAATATCAATAACGATTTGTTTTCCACATAATTCATAATCCAAAGTACGAATCCTCGTTATATAAGGTAATATCATAATAATATTATGTCTGTACAAGGCCATGAATATAATTATAATTACTGGTTTAAACGATTCGATCGACATAACAACCTTGGTACAATACAATAATAAAATGACGTGATTTTTTTACGTTATTAATTATGGTTTTTATATAACCTTTTTGGTTTCCATAAAAGGGTTTGGTTAAAAAGAGGGGCGAATAAAATTTTTTTATGGCTTCTATTGTTTGAAAAAATTGGAGGTTGTGTTGTTTTACTACGGATCCTGTTTCAATGCCCGGATCCTGTATTGATAGGCGTATATAAATCACTATCGTCATCATAAAGTTGGGAGAATAACCCATAATATTTAAGGTTTTTTGTACTCTTACTAAAGGTTTTATGTGGTTAGCTATGGAAGTAGATGGTTTAACGAAACAAACTATAGTAACCAAGAGGTTTGTGATAAGATGCGTAAACCATGGGTGAGGCGTTACGGCCGTAGTCAATAACCCCTAAATAACCAATTACATTTGACTGGCCTCTTGGTCTAGCGGTTGGTGACCTTGCCTGCTAAACCAGAGGTCGTGGGTTCTAATCCCAACCAGGACCAATCTTTGTGTGATGAGCATGATCATTATTTTGTTCCGAGTCTAGGTGTAATTTATCGATAACTAGCTGAAACCGCAACTTTGTCCGCGTGTCCCAACACTGAAATAATAAAATGATTTATAAATATATGAGTATATTTATCAGTTGTCTGGTTACCATAATCAGGCTCTGCCTAGTTTGGGATCAGATGGCCGTGTGTTTGTTATGTGTGTGTTGTGTGTTGAGATGGACAAACTTTTAGAGACTGTTTAGACCCCCAAAATAAGGACATGTCAATAACAATAATAAGAAAAATGCATTAGATACTTACAAGAAAAAGAAAAGTACTAAGTACTTATTATTTTCGGTCAAAATTAAATCACCTTAATCAGTGTTGCTTAGATATCTGTGCTTAGCCGTGCTGAACGTTTTGTTAAAATTTGTCCATCTATTTCAATGGGACCTTTGTATAGGTCCTGTCCCTATAGCAACTCAAAAACATTGACGAATCTCGTATGGTGCTTAGAAGTACATGTCACATCTGTCATGGGGAAAATCATCCATGGGCTTTTTTAATACGTACCATCAGTGTTTATTAGTACTTTCCAAGGTTTAAGAACCTGAAAAGGCACACATTTTTTTGTAAATAATGGACCCCTTGTGACAGGAATATGAAATTTTTACTGAAATTCACTTAATAATCTGTTTGTCTGTCTGTCGCGCTATAAAACTACTGAACCGATTTAAAAGAAATTTGGTACACAGTCTAGAGCCTGAGAAAGGACATTGGCTACTTTTTGCCGCGGTTACCGATATCCACGCGGGCGGAGCCACAAAAACAGCTAGTACTTTATGTATCTGGTCGCCATGAAAAATATAAACACACAGCTGTAAAGACAGAACATACATGACCTTTTCCAAAACTTTGCCTATAGATAAGAACAGTAAAAGACAATTACATAACAGAAGTTACAAGAAAACTTATGCTATAGAACTTCAAGGCCTCTAAAACAGCGATAACTTCAAGGGAATGTTCAAGGATCTAATAAAATTTCCAGACAATTTGGAACGAAATAAAAATGCTTGGAATTTGGGACCTAAGAGTCTAAAGAAATTGATGATGCTACCTAACAAAATTAGGGGTTTTATTTAAACAATTTGGGGTTTTCAAGGTGTTGCCAGCTCTAAGGTCCGGGCATTGATCCCTGGGCGAGTCAATGTAGAAAAAGCGCTTTTCTACTACATTTTTGTTTCTTGTTTTTTTAACCACTTCCGCCCTAAGTAATCTAATTTTTGTATTGCGGGGATTTTACAAAGATTCAAATCACATGCACAAATAACGCCCAGACTTAGAACCAGCATTTGTGGATCACGCAATAGCTATAATAGCTGACGTGACTTTTGTTTATTTGTCAAAATCTGTCAGTCTTCAATAAACAGAACCTAAACTCTAGGTTCTACTTAAACTTGGGTTCAACTCGTAAAAGGAAGATACGAAATATCCCGGTCACTTACAGTCTGAAACCAGCTATAATTTTAAGTTAACTTTATGTAGTGTCAAAGAGGTTTGTGTAACATTTTTTATGTATTCGCAAAATGTTATAAAAGTTTCACAAATTGATGGGAATTGGGTGGACTGTAGTTATATTCTGAAAGAACGGATATTAATTAAAATAGATATTAATGACCAAATTTCGGACATGGTGGGTTCTTTTTCTAACTGCGCAGAAGACCTTTCGGTGCGCCAGTCTGTGCGCAAACACAGTAACATTCTCTATTCGTTCACTCTTCGATGGGATTTTAATCCGACCGGCATAAAGACCGGTAAGAAAACAAGAACAAATCCCAAAACTTTACTCGAATTTTGAGCCTCCATCTAGTACACAGCACGAACACGAAGCAATAGATATAAGCCGCTCAGAATGTTATAAGTCTTTATTTCAGAATAGAGCAAATTATGTAATGCAATATGAGTAATTAATTGATTACTGTAAAATTTCATTACAGGGTATAATTACATAAAGAGCTGAAAATATTTTATGTGCCAAGGCAATAACCTTCCTACCTACTAATTCCGACCCACTAAATTAAATACGTCTTGTAAATATAATGAAAACTTGTGATAGCTCCTTACTTCAAAGAGAAAGCAAATTCTCTAATACCTTTTAATTCTGTTCAATTTACCATAATATAATGTTTTTGATGTCATAATCACCTTTGATTTTTTTGTCTGCGATCCAGAAGCCTGCTCAAACAGCTAATTGAATTTAAAAACTCAAGTTTTTTGAACAAGAAACTTTCTTCAAAACGTTTTTGGGGCAAATTTATGGGAAGATAAAAGGTCTTTCATAGGACCAAGCGTTTGTTTGCTTAGAAACCTTCTAAGTGATTTGGAGTCTTTTTCCAAATGAAATTCTGATTGCGTCGTCCACTCAACGTTTAGTTAACGAAGTAAATAAATAGGATTGAGTTTTGCTTTTAATGTTTTGGTAACTTGATTCTGGTTTGTCGTTGCATTATTATTAATTGCGGATAAAAAATTCGGCTTTATAATAAAAATTCAAAATTATTCTGTGGATGAAATTATCTTGAGTTAGAGAAATCACCCCTAATCGTGTTAGATAGACTGTTAGCTTAAGGTCAGATAATGTTAACAGTGGCTTATTAGAAAAAACTTTTATAAAGGATAAACAAGAAAATCCACTGATTTACTAGATTTATATGATACTAGCGATTCGCCCGGCTTCGCACGGATAGACAATACATTAATGAATTATAATAACATTAAATAATATAAATACACACAAACCTTCCTCTTGGAGCACTCTATCGATTGGTGAAAACCATAATAATGGAAATACGTTGGGTAGTTTTCGAGTTCAGACTGACAGACAGACAGACGTCGCAGGAGACTTCGTTTTATAATATGAATAGATAGATGTATTAATAGATGGATAGATATAGATTATAGATAGGATGGATGAGAAACTATAGATGCAATTTTTCGAATGGTTTAAGCACTAGAAAATTGTTGGTTACTTCTTAATAAATTCTGAAAGTGATCTACACTTTTTATTTAAATCTGGAATCCAAAAACATGGTTAAATGAGTAAGGTTAATTAGGTAAGTATTCATTTTACTGAAGGGTTGACTATACAGCATATTAGTTATGATTACTTTCATAAGCAGATTGCACAAGGGCGCAGAAATTAATCCCATCTATTGTATTAATGTCAACCCTTTTCAAGTGACCGAGTCAGGTTTCGGCACATGTTATTGACAGATAGAGAATCAATAGGTAATGAATTAGTTTTTGGCCCAAAGATGGCCTTCCTAGCTGAATTTTGATCCATGTTTGTTGAATAAGTAAATTTAGCTGGTATTCAATGATCCTGTGTCTGACCAAAGTACAAATCTTTGTCGTCTACATAGTTATCGAATCATTCAGGTTATATCCATATATTAAATAACTGTAAGGCAGACTTCTTTAGACTTACAAACCTATATTATCTATATATATAATTATATAAAATGCTTTGTCCTGAATGACTGACGGATCAACGCACAGCCTAAACCGCTAATCGTAGAGATCTGAAACAATATTTAACAATATTGAATTGAAACTCATCGCCTAACGGGGTTACACAGTTATTTTGGGGGTGATTTGCATCGAAGTTAATATCAATACTCCTTAGTGCTTTTAATTTAAATTACATTTCATTTTGACACATGTTTGAAAAATCAATTCGATTTTATTCAAAAAACGTTGAAGTCCCATAAAACCTTGGTGCAATGCAATACTCTTTAAACCATTTTTGACTTCTACGCGGATGAAGTCGCGGGCTAAAGCTAGTTACCATTAAAATTAATACTAACTGAAAAGCAATACGCGAAATTAATCTTGTGAAGCTATAAACACAAATAAACTACAAATCCAATCCTCCAGATTCAAAGTAAACAATTTGTTAACTAAAACCCCGGCCACATGTACATCAACGTTATAAAGTTACGCAATGACAAATAAACAAAAGTTAATTCATTATCGCAAACGTAAACTGCACCGGTGGGTACAGCAGTTTGCTAGTTCCAAACTTCGCAGATGTTATACGAGTGACAAAGATAGAGATAGAATAAGGCGATGCGTAAGAAAGGGACAAGACAAAAGATGTAACGAGGTTAAAAGTTAAGAATCTAGGGACAGTGTTAGCGCAGAAGGGTTTTCTGCGAAAATTTTAGTCGAGATGAGGCCGAAAAATTTGTCGGTTTTACCTTGTTGTTTTCGTTAAAGTAAGCTAGATAAGAAATATAAAAACTTTTACTTGAGTTTGTCTCAAAAAATTAGACTTTTTTATACTAAGACTAAATAAGAGCTACATCAGACGTAATGCGCAGGAGAACTAAAAGAAATTCATCCACCTTTCGGGTACTTCAATTCCTAAACAAGACATAGGTTTCCGTAATCTTGCTACAAATTTTAAAGCTGAAATCGAAGCAATTACTAAAAAGGAAACTAAAAATAATTTCTATAATCAATTTGTAAATCAAAGCCATAATAAAGACACGATCTATGACCGAGGGCTGCCAAACTTTAACACATTATTCAAGGGGCTAGCCAACATTTTTGAAGGGAAATTACTCCGGTAATTGTAATGAAACTTTGAAATGCTTACCGCCTGGGAAGGAATGAGCACTTTGTACATTAGAAATTTAATTGCCTTAGTATCAATTACTAGTAAGACTTATTAATTTTGTTAACTCATTATTGTTAAATATTTTTTAATAGTTCATGCACTGTAAGGTACATAGACGGACGTGTTAGAGTCATCTGTGAACTAGTTAAAAACCAAATTACCATTTAATCGTATGAAAATGTTTGAGACGCATTCAAGATAATTATGATAATCCATATTATCAATTAATATAAAACAAATTAGACAATCAGAATATTGTTAAAGATATTAGTACTAGCTGTTTCCCGTGGCACCGTTCGCGTGGATGTTTGTTATAGCCATGTCCTATTTCAGGCTCTAGACTATCTGTGTACCAAATTTCATTTAAATCGGTCCAGTAGTTTTGGCGTGATAGCGCGACAGACACAGACAGAGTTACTTTCGCATTTATAATATTAGTAAGGATTTAGCCAATATAATATTAGACTATTTCCGCGTGTTAGAATTTAGTGGATTACACGAGTTAGATTAGTTTGCCTTCTGTGTTTTGTGTACGCCATCTGGGCCGGGAAGTACACGCAATCAGCTTTTTGCCGCTCAGCCCCTATTAATAATGGACGAGCTTTGTCTTTCGAACAATTTAAATTAATTTAAAAAGTGATAGCAGAAGTTAAAGACATAAAAATTTAAATGTAAAATAATAATAGTTTGTGGTTGAATTTAAGTCTCATCAAATGAACTTCTACCAAGATAATTTTGACATCTAATTGGTGGAATGTTGAGGGAAATGGACCACCCGGTTATGTAATATACCTACCACGTTAGGGTAAAATTTAAATTATTGTGAAGAGAATTTAAGGAGTAAAAGTGGATTAAAGAAAAAAATAAAAATAATGTTACTAAATAAATGTGGACAACATCACATACATTGCTCTGAAGCTAAAATAAGTAGCTAAAGCACTTGTGTTATGGAATCAGACCACGAAGGTACCACAAACACCCAAATCGATAGTGAAGCTTTTATACAAAACTGAAAGACAACAAGATGTAAATAATGTAATGTATACATATCAATTTCTCATAAACATTTTCCAACGCAAAGGCACGGTCGGTAACACTAGTTTAAAACACACAGTAAACAATAAATAAACTCCACTCAGTCGTAACAGAGATAGTGCTAACGTTTTATAAGACGTAAAACGAACCTATCTGAGAAAGAAACACGAGAAATGCATTAACGTTGCACACCGACGTGCATGTATGTATATGTGTGTGTTTAAACTGAGAAAAAGGGTATACTATTTCAAAATAAATCCCAATGTTTAATAATCGAATTCTTTCTTCTCCTTAATAGAGGCTTTTAATTTATATTCCAACGTAAAATTACAACAATTTGCGAGAATTATAATTATTGTTTTACCCAATAAAATAGGTTACAGGTAACAGGACGATAAATAGGCTAGTCGCTCTATTAAAATACGGTATTCAGCTGAATTATATTCAAATTAGAACTAAGGCCGGAAGCTGAACCCAAAAAAAGCTGGGGAAAGGCTAGGTAGAGAAATTATTTTGTACGTGAAAATGTTTGCAGTCTCAGTCAATCATTAATCTTGACAGTCGTGTAAATTTTAAAATATTTTACGAGTATGACTAAAAGTAAAACATGCCAAAAAGTTTTAATGAAATACAATCTAACCTGAATGAAAACAGACTGAAATTGACGGTTCATTTCTTTACAGTAACCTATACCAACATCGGTAATGACCAATTTTTGACAGCTACTTTTACTAAGAAAAGCTGCATACCCCAGTAAATTGTTGTGAAGATAAGACAAGCAGTGACTCTATGTAATACTAAAGTATTGGTATCTTAATCTAGTTAGACTTGAAATTGATTGACCCCACCATTTTAGGAAAGGGTTTGGCAAAGCAGGACTTCTGGTAATTTTAATTATGTTTTGTGGTTTTATGAGTTTTTGTTTACATACTTATCATGTTTATTATGTTGTTCTGTTGCAAGTTAATATTTCTAATATGTCTTGTTTTTTTTATATCATTCCTAATCTATTAATACTTATTATTAAGTGTAGATTACTCAACTTCTTCACACAAAATCCTGTTACTGTTGAAGTTACATCTAAACTTTTAGCAAATATTTGTCAATTTGTGCTCTTTAACTGTTTGAAATGAAATAAAAACTGTCAGAGGCCGCGATGCCGTGACTTTATTAAATTGGGTACGAGAAATCAAGGACCTAAAGCTTGTTCCTAGAACTAACTTAAATTTTTATTGATTTTGTATAATAATAATAAAATAATAAAGTTTTAGGAAGTAAAGAATGGGATAATAGGAGAGAGGTCTTTGTGTTGTAGAGGAGCAGATATTATCATTTTAATTATTTGTTACGCATTATCGCATGCCGAGCGAATATTTATAATTAAATACAAATAATAGAAGGAAAAACTTAAACCTCAGGCAGGACTCGAACCTGCGACCACTGGCTTAACGCGCCAGTAGCTTTTCCAACTGTACTACCGAGATTAAAGCTACAGAGCAGATATTACTTCAGAAAAAAAGTCACAAGGTGAATTTTACGTTTTAAAACAAAAATCTTTTCTGTGATGAAATACAATGGAACTGTACACATAGATAGCTTCGTTTATTTTCTACAAAGCACTTAATTTAATATGCTGTGTTCTCCTGTTATTAAAGGAGTATAGTTAATCTATTTTTATTTTATTACTAGCTGTTTCCCGCAGTTCCGCCCACGCGGATGTCGGTTATCGCGGAAAAAAGTAGCCTTTGTCCTTTCTCAGGCTCTAGACTATCTGTGTATGTGCGAGGATGTATAATGAAGTCCTGATGTCAATTTTAATCTACCAATAATATCGTCCTTAATTTTTTTATTACCTTTGTAAAATTCACTGCTCGGTATACGTTTATTTTTATTTATCACTCGACGCGTCTGGTGAGCAATCGTGAACTAACAATATTTTACAGTATTATAATTAAAATTTTGGGTTAGTCAGTTAGGTGTAAATGCTGACAGCAATAGAAAAAAATCCCTTTTTTGTAGAGGTTTTACATTCTCAAAGAACATAGGAATTGGTGCAATCATTTTGGATTATACTATGTTCAGTCAATTTCGCTGCTATTTTTCGGGCGTTTGTCATTGATATTTTCAGATACTTTACAAAAAACATGAAATATGATATCTGGCATTTCCAGTGAATTTAACACCAAGTTAACTTCACTTTGATAGTTACCAGCAAACTTAGAAGTGACAGTGGAATCTCGTTATATCGCGTACGGATTTCATTTTAGCAGTGGGATTACAATTGCTTATTGAAAAAGTTTCGTTTAAATTCCAAATCAAGTTGATGTTTACTTGTTTTCTTTAGCACAATAACAATATCTGTTTTTGTTTATATTATTTAGTTATCGAACAAACATTTTTATGATATGTGCTGCTAGTTTTTGTTTTGTCTTTTCTCCATTTATTTTCTTTTATAACATGTTATTGTTTCGTGAACTAGGCAATTGCAATGTTTTTTAAAGCGACTTCAAAAAAGGTCAAAGTTCTCAGTTCGTCGTTGTCTTCTTTTGTTTATCTGTGTCTGAATCAATGTAAACGTTTATTTATCATTTAACAGCTTCAAATAAATTGAATAAAATTTGAAGAATAATATTTCACACTCCTCTGATTTATACTGGTTTAAACTTAGATACTCTATTAGGGCATTCCTAGAATAATGAATCATTAAAAATCTGCTTTTCCAAGTATTTGCTCCTAACAGTTTTTGGGTCGGCTTATAATTACACCGAATTCAACTGAATTATTTTATTTATTTATTAAGTATTGAACAACAAGCCTTAACAAAAATTATATTTCACCAACAATATTTATTCCTATGTTATCTTTTTATGTTGTCTTATTTGTTGTGTGTTTTTCTGTTCTTGTTAGCTATACGCCTTCGTATGAACTTTTCAGAAATAAATGTTTTATTATTATTAATCGTTTTTGACGTTTGTACGCACATAATAGTATAAAAAAAACCACAGACATGTATATAATATAGTTAACTTTGTAAATATTTACCCAGAAATATTGCTAGCATTTCTAAAACAATTTTATTGGGTGTTTTCACTTGTATACATGCTTGAACAAAACTGAAAATATATATTTTGTTTACTTTGCTACCATCAAAATGAAGAATATCGGTATCTGTGTAATTGAATGAATATTTATTTTGTAAAAAATATTTGCCGTTTTTATGTCATTTGTAGTTCTTTAAAGCAATTTTTCTTCTTCTTTCTTGCCTCTAAATATTATTGCTGTGCCTTGCTCGTCAATAGCAGGAGATGCTTAGATTACTTTTTCATTTTATTTAATCAAAAATAGTTGTTTAAACAAATTTCATAAAGGAAAGGCCGGAAAAGCAAGAAAAGGAAATAACGGTCTAAAATTACTTGATTAATCCATATTTTCTTTTTTCTGTCTATTATACTTTCACGTATAAACCACACAGCCGATTTTAATAAAAAAAATGTATAATAAAAAAGAAAGGAACTTACTTTTTGTGGCGACAGTAGTTTTATAAAATGACTTTGAAAATGTGTATTCAATGAGTCAACGCTAATCAGTTCTATGAAATTATTCCTACCACTTCAGAATCTCGATGCTCTGTATTCATCTGATGTCAGCTTGAGTTTCTAAGAACAACTTAACCTGTACGATGTCAATGGAAAGCGGACTATTGAGCGTTACTGTTGATTCGAGTTACTGCTCGAGACACCCTTGTTCTAGGGTTGTCTATTACGACAGATTGTTGAATACAAACGTGATTTGAAATACTTTCAAACCCTGAACCACGATATACGATTTAATAAAATCTATGTTTTGCCAATTGTTATAGTTAAAATAACCAAAATGTTTGATATACAACCTCATTTTTTACTATATACTAAAAACGATATACTCGTCAAATATTTTCATGTCAATAATCTCTACGCAAAAATATAATGAAAACTCACAAAGTTACAAGCTTGTTCTTTACGAAAAACGATGTTCACGGCGCGTGCGGTACATTTTGACAAAATGTAACATGGCTAAAAATCATTCCAATCAATTCGGTTACTGATTCTAAACAAACTATTTTCAGGTTTCCTATAAAGTAAATATAGGAATGTATAAAAAATTTCATTTTGGACATCTACAAAATCGAGTAAAAATACTTCTAATCCTCTTAAGAAAACTGAAAATAGCAGTTTTTTTTCTCTGAAGCAGATAATGTGCTTACATATTAAACTAGTATATTTTAAATTTTGTTACAATACTTTTACCGCTGTTGTCCAAATTTTTATTATTAGAGTTTTTTAAGAAGATGGTGAGATACATTTATTCGGAAATTACCTGATTGGTACAATAATAATATATACTAATATTACAAATGCGAAAGTAACTCAGTATATTTTCTCTCTGTCTGTTCGTTACTTTTTCATGGCTAAACGCTGAACCGATTTGGAAGAAGCTCCGATCCTTTACTTTGCTGCTATTAGACGGAGCCGTGGGCAACAGCTAGTTATACATAAAGTAAAATAAAGTAGTAAAAAAAAGTTCACCGGTATTTTGCCTAGCAATTGCCAACACAACAACACACAAAAACAAATCATCGTAGTTTTAAACTAAGGTTAACTTTTAAATTAGGCTAAGGTAATAGCAAAATCCACTACCGACACCTAATCTTAGTTTTTAATATATTAAGTTAAAAAATACGAACTACAAACTTTAGTTTTAAACAACAAAATTAACAACAATTTTCAACTACTTAAGTACCTACTTAAGTATTCTCCAAGATTATTAAGACTTGCTAAGAATAACAAGCAGCTTATTAATTCTACTTCATTAAAAAAGGGATCTTAAAAATGCCAACCCTAGCGGTAGGGTTCGGCCGGGTCCAAACACCTGGTTAAGGGTTCAAAGACAAAAGCCCAGTTTAGTAAACACATTTGTAACCGAATATAAACCTTGTGGTTTTACGATAAGGTTTGAATTTAAACGCGGTCGAGCCAAGTTTAATTGAAGTAGGTATTGTAAGTTTGGGACGGTCAACCTGTAAATTCGTGAAACTAAGTGGGAAGTACAATTGTCATTATAATAACTTCCGAAAGCAGGACGGAATTGTTTTACTTTATAAGTTGCGTAAAGTTATTTTTGTAATTTCTCTAAATACTTTGAAGGAACTAATAATACGCTCATGAACCTAACTCTCGTAAGTTCATGCGATTTGATTAAATGATATTTCATGACAAACTCATTCAATAGGCATGTTTCTTAATTTTTTTTTAATGTCCTTCTTGTAGATTAATGAATTTTATTAGACACGTATTTTTTCTTTTTTCCTGCAAACAAAAAATGATCAAAATACAGAGAACGCATATTACGCGTGACGTCACTCCTCGCAACAATTTTTACCAAGGCGTGGCGTCATAAGCCCCCACTCCGAAACTTAAAAGCGCTGTATCTTTGTAAGTTTTAATTATTTTGATAAAAGAAAAAATACTTGTCTAATATTTTTTTATTATCTAACTGACGGACTAAATAGATTTTACCTTTTCATACCCAGGAAACATCCCTATTGAATTTCATGAACTTACGAGGGTTAGGCTGATGATTTTAATGATTACAATTCTGAAGCGTCTTGGTGGCCCAGTGGTTTAAGAACGGATTTGTGTGCATAAGGTTGTAGGTTCGAACCCATTACAGGCAATTACCAATGTGACTTTTTGAAATTTTTTATGTACTTTCTTATTTATTCTAAGACTTCATTGACAATCGGTAAAGAAAAACATCGTGAAAAAAGCTGGATTCCAAAAATTGGAATCTGAACAGTCTGATTTTAGGCTGGTGTTATTATTATTAATTTCACATCTCTTAAATTGACAAAATAAATAAAAACGGTTATAATATTTTACGGTTATATTGCAAACTATTTTCATATTAACTTCGTAAAACGATTATCATTTTAGGTTTAAGGGTAGTACCGAAAAGAACATTTAAAATTAAATTGAAAGGCAAGAACTACATCTACATAATTATTCATTAAAAACATTTTGAGCACTACATTTTTATTATTGCATAAAGGTTTAAATTTTTTACATGAAAATATTTGTCAGGATTTTCAGTATTAGTTATTTTTTTATAACTGCTTGAGGTTGTAACGTATTACTTGTTAAACATACAACATAGAACAAATAGAACTGATAGTACGATGCATTTATAATGAACGTCGCTAGGGAACATTTTAATAATGTCCGTTATTTGAGATAGAGTTTCGTAGTTATTTTCATATACATAATTATTAAGTGGTCCATGTGACTGTTTGCAATTAAGCTCCAACTGAATGGGATAATACCAAAGAAAAAAATCCATAGTACAAGTATATTAGTCACTAGTTCTTTGCAGTAACTATGGTGATTAAAGATCCATTGATAGATTAGTCTAGAAAATACTAATGCTAGATAAATTTGGATGTCAAGAGAGATGTGGACGTAAAAAAAATATCTGTGGAATAATCCTTTCTAATTTTATAAATGCGAAAGTAATTTTGTCCGTCGCGCTTTCACGCCAAAACTACTGAATTGATTCAAATGAAATTTTGTAGACAAATAGTCTAGAGCCTGAAAAAGGACATAGGCTACTCTTTGCAGCGATAACCGTCATCCACGCAGGCGAAGCCGCGGGAAACACCTAGTTAATAATAAAAAATAATTTAAAGAAACAAAAGAAGTTGTTGGAAGTTTTCACAGAAATAATCTACTAACACATCATACATACGACCTCAACATTACACGTTTTCCGTGCCCGGCCGGTCATTCATGCTACACCCCACCGGGCTGTATGCACTATTCATTGCACGGCTGTCGCGCCACCAGTCGGGATATTTGCTGTGCTCTCCTCACTAAGGTTTGTCGACTGCTAAGGCGCCCAGCGAACGCGTTCATGTTGCGGCCTATAGCCTTGAAACCGGTCCACCAATAATTACTTAAAAAAATAACAGGACCTGTCTAGGAGTCTTTTGGAAGGGGTCACAGCTTAGCCCAGGCCCGCTGTAAAAACATTAATAAATAAATGAAAAAATCATAAATGTGGACAAAATCACATACGAGTACATTGCTCTGCTCCCAAAGTAAGTAGCTATTGAACTTGTGTTATGGAATCAGAGACAACGAAAGTACCACAAACACCCAGACCTGAGACGATATAGAAAACTGGTTTTTCTACATTGACCCGTCCGGGGATCGAACCCGGGACCTCAGAGCTGGCGACACCTTGAAAACCGGGATGTTATGTACGTCAATCGACCACGGAGGTCGTCAAACATTACCTAACTACTTCTATTTTGCCCAAGAGATTATCATCATCAAACAAAATAATCAAAATAGCTGAAAAGGGAACTTCCGCAATCCATATTACGATTCGAAACATTAATGAAAATCTACACTGAAGCAATGGAATCCATATAATCGAGAACCACATCAAACAAACGAAATTTCGAAATCAATCATTCGAATCGGTTCGTGTCAGTCGAGACGAAATTTGGAGGCAACCAAAATTTGTATTCACATCAATGGCAATAAAAAATATCCCAATACACTGATACACACTGACAAATCCCGACAAGTATCAACGATGTACGTAGGAATTTAATACAGGCTCAGCATTTCAACGGTTGTACGTTGGCTTCGGCAGAAAATACAGAAGGCTCGTTGAGTTTCTGTGTACTCAAATACGTCAAGAACGTACATGGTATCCGTTTCAACGGACCTTGAACAATTATTTACTAAAATCAGCTATAATTTTAAGCGGTTATTTGGTAGAGTTAAAGTACAACCTTCATCGAGGTGGCCTAGCGGTTCAATGAGTGGATTTGTGTCCAACAATATTGCAGGTTCAAATCCACAACAGGCAAGTTCAAATGTGATTTTTTCAAAATTGTATGTGTTTCTTAATTATTTTTAGACATCATTGACAATCGATAAAGAAAAATATTGTTAGGAAACCAGGATTACAAAAATTGGAATCTGAAATCGCCAATCCGCAATGAGCAAGCGTGTTAATCAATGTTCGTTCCTTCTCTATATAAAAAGTGATATGTGCCCTAGGACTTTTTATATAGGCCGATATCATAAAGTACAACCTACGCCAGAAAACTGCAGCCGGTTTTGTTTAATTAAAATTTTAGTGTCTTCAATAAAAAATGAATTAAAAAGAACTATAATTACGAAAGCTTTTCCATCGAAGTATGAAGTTTATATGAAAGACTTTAAAGGTATTTTTACCTGACGACGTTAGCAGGAGAGGCGAAGATGTCTCATTTCCTTTACCGAAGCACCAACATTCACACAAGTAGGTACGTTTGTGCTTTCTTCCTGATTCGTTTCGATGCGAGTGCTACCTTCGTAGCAGGTATCTAAAGTAATTGCATCCTTGAGGCCAGGTCACAAGGATGCAATTACTTTACAGAACTGCAAAAATTGTATTAAACTAAAGAACATTGGTTTTTATTTGTAAAAATGCTTCGTATACAAATCAAACATATATGTGGGCTGTTTGATACATACTCTTTTTTCTACGAAGTATGTCTCTCTGACTAAAATTGGGTTGATATGTTTTTAGATTACTAGTTTGTTTGTGTCGTTCATTCATTTGGTTTTTTTTGGTTATCATAAAAAAACCATTTTCGAAAATTGAAAATGATTATCTAGCTTTTGACTCAAATTTAGTTCATGATCCTCAATTTAATTGTATGTAAAGTCGGTTCGGGAGTCTTGGATACAAGTCTCATTGAAGGCAGATAATAATAAAAAAAATCCAATTACCATTAGAATGTACTATTTCAACACCCTGAGCATAACATACTTTCAAGATACTATTTTTACCTTGTGTTAAGATAATGATTCGATACGCAAATTCACAATAATTATCTTAATTGAATTTGTTTCTTAAGTCGTGATTTTCTTGCTTATCAAATTTGTGCCAAAACTTTGCTTGTACGTCATGTCTGACATTTTCAAAGGGTATGCAGAGGCGTATATTGATTTGTTACTTTTAATTTTATCACACCAAAAGTGATCGAAACTTAGACCGACCCAAAATTGTTTAAGAGATTATTTGAATATTCGTAATTTATAAAATATTTATGTTCTGAATTAAACGTAATTTATAAAACATAATTTAATACTTCTGAAAATCATTTTTGTGTGTAAATTCAAGGAGCTATTTTTCCTATCTAAAATTATTGTTGACATAAAAGAATTCGGGAGAATACGCTTATTGTGTGTTGATTAGAACCAATTACATTATTGACGATTGAAATCGAAATTTCGAAACAAAGTATGGATGTCAAAGCAAAAGAAAATCATTTTTGTTAATATTTATAAATGGGTAAATATTTATTCTTGTAATTTTACTTTGAAGATTATTTTTCGTAAAGACATGGATGGTGTCTTAAACATGAACCTATAATGATAGTGAAATTAACAGATCAGAAACATAAGACCAATACAAATTTTATTTACACGTAAAATGGACGAAGCGTTTCAAATCTCAGAAAAAAACGAATTATTCCGTTCGGGCAGTGTTAGTAGCGTAATCCTTCTTTGCCGTTTTTTAGCGTAAGTAATTTTCAAAGACTCTCAAATAATATCTCAAAGTTCTAATTTCTCTTCTCTTAAAGATTAAACTACGTTCATTTCAGATCCTCAATTCCAACGTTCTAATTACGCCTAGGCATCCCTGTCCAACAATCCAGGTCACTGCTAATGAGAATCAGAAGTTGTCGTGGAACCCTTTCATTGGTATGAGTACAATACAAATAAGAGGGATGTGAGTGCATTCAATATCTGCCTTTTTACTTTGTATATTATTTTCCATAGATGACTTACTTCAAAAATCTGATCAAGGGCTTGTGGTTAAGTATTCTTTACGGATGGACCGATCTTGATATATTCTATACGTTATAATTATATAACAAAGTTGGGTTAGTTACACTATTTATAACTTAAGAGCGGGTGAACTGATTTTCAAGATCTTTGATTTGTTGGGTTTGTCTCCACCTCGAATAGCGTAATAACTATAAAAACATCGAAAAAGTCACACAAAAGTCTTAAGAGAACGGGGACTTCTTACGCGGTTGAAACTACGGGACACCGCTAGTGTTAAATATATAAAATAAAACTTGGCCCGGAGATGGGATGGCCTATAGACATACCAAGACAAGTACCTTAAAAGGCGTGTCAAGCCATTTACTACAGCTGCCATACATTGCACTTCGACAGCCGTTTTGTCTAATTGTTTCTGACAACTAGTTGTACTAAACTTGTTTGGAATCCGATAAGATTGAAAGCCGATTCCAACAAAGTGTAGGTAAAAGGCAGGCTAAGGTTTTGTAAGCTGTGAAACATTGAATATTCATTCAACCAATTCTAACCTTAGTTAGCTAAACACAAGGTTTTAGCAATTGGGTTTTATGAAAATATTGCCTATAATATTTTCACCATCTTTGACAAAACGGAAACCACCTTTCCAAATCTCTAAAGTTCGACATACGACACAATTGCACTATATTATTAAATGCCAATCTCTAGTGTAAATGGAACGTGTTGCGAATAAATTTGAATTATGCATCGAGGCAGACGCGTCACCTGCAAGTTGCAAATTTAGGCGATCTGTTAAGGCAATGGGCGTCTTTATTTAGAATGCTTGAATAGTATTTACAAATTATGGGGCGATGGAGGATGCACGCCAGGATTAATTAATATCGCATAATAATTAAATCACGCCTTACACGCTTAGCGGTTTAATACAGGATTTACATTAGATTACTTACACAAATTATCTGTCTAAACGAACTACTAGGATATGTGAAAATCTGGAGGCACATAAGTCCACGCACTTTTTATATTTATAAGTATAACCATTTCGATTATTTTAGATGTTAATTAAGTTTAAAGCCATTTTTTTAAAATTTTCGGCAATACTGCCTAAATACTCCTAAAAGGACTTTTACTATACGATAAATAAGATTTATTTTTTACTCCTGGTTTTTTGTTCTGTGCCATAATTATCTCCATCTTGCAAGTGCTAGAAATCATATCTTCCTTCTTGATTGGCATTCTCTTATTTTTCTACTTTCTCAAAAATGTTTGTAGTTGCTTTGAATTCTTATCCCTGCTCATCCATACACAATTACCAAACTCTAGGTGAGTTTAACTTGTATATTCAAAACGGCGAAGCTGTATGCTTTTAAGAACAGCGATTTACTTTGAGACTCCTACCGCTGAGTTTTGAACACAGTCACATGTTTGGAATTTCAAATTTTACGCTTTTAAACGCAAGTCATGTTATTGCATACACAATTGTTACTAGCAACTTAAAAGTATCTGGTTTCTGTTGAATAAATATCTTTATTTCCATGTTGTAAAAAGGCTCTCTAGATCTATATAAACGGAATTCGATTCAACTGCACACTAACTGCAAATTTACAGTTTAAATGCAGTTATTAAGACTGGAATAAAACAGCAACCGAACAGTGCAGTCTGATTACAGTCGGTGTGCAGTTGTGCGTGCAGTAAGGGTGCAGTTGTTGGAACTGCACAGCAACTACACTGCATTCGGTTTGCAGGTGAAATGTAGGTCGTCTGTTTTGAGCCTTCGTCGATGCTCTCTGTCAACAAGTAACTGTGAAATTAGTATGTTTATAACGTAAAATAAAACAGTTAAAAATAAAATGTTTAGTTAAATTTCTGATACAGAATAAAACGGAACAAAAAATATTTTCAGCAGATTGGCCCTTATGGATAAAGTTCTAAAGATCAAAAAACTGTGCTTTAAATATGGAATAAATTCCAACGCCAGTTGACTACTACGCCATTGTTAGTTGTTCAAGTAAATCCTAGTTGCATACATAAATATTTGTATTGTTCTGAATATGCATTCTCTTAAGCTTCTTAGAACTGTGCTGTGGATGCTTAAATTCGTTATTTACTTGTTATATTTTGGTGTGAATCAAAATTTTTGGAAATGTATACTTAATTAAGCATTTTTTTTAAGATGACGCTCCTTTCCCACACTTATTTAATGTGCCTGTTTGATGTTAATCTCTAAAAAAAGAAAATTCATAAATTAACTTCTCTCATTTTTCATTTGAGCATCACGTTTTTATGTTAGTTATGACACATGTCAGAAAATTTAATATTGTAGTAAAACTACTTACATCGACAACAATAATCGTTCTATATTCATAATAATTGCGTGTACTCACCACACTTTGAAGCAGAATGACAATTATCTGGTCTCTGGGCGCGTGTTTTGATCGCCAACCGAGTATCGCTCAGCGAGTATTAACTTTGATATCTCTTGTCGCCACAAGAAACAAATGCAGAAAGAGTTCTCTCCGGCAGTGTGAACAGCCAGCGATCAGCTATTACTATAACTATCTATCTCTTATATTTACACGGGATCTACATCTCGTTGTACGTTTCTAAAGCAAGAAAATAGTCAATAGTTACTAGTTTCCTCGTCATTAGTGGGACACGTGCCTTAGCCTTGTTCTTAGTTCAAAATCACCGATAAAATAATTTTGGAAAATGTATAAAATTCAATTATATACAAGGTGAGTTTTTGTCGTTGTACAAACGAAAGCTATGACTTCTATATCGATTACAAAAACGATTGGTATAAAAAAACTCAAAAACAAATGAAAAAAACAATGGAATTTCAATACAGTAGCCAATAGTAGTAGTAGTTTTCTGGTAATAGTACTGACATTCGAGATTTTTTTTTTTTCGTTTGTTTGTTTAATTTTTGATACCAATCGTTTTTATAACCGATATAGAGGTAATAGTTTTCGTTTGTACATCGACCAAAATTTCACCCTGAATCTGTATTGACGCCATTTATACATAATAAAATACATTTTTTCATAAGGGTTTGCAAAAGAATATAGGAATAACAAGACACAGAAAAGTAAAATTGTAAATGCCGCTCAAAACCGAAGCGGTCTTATTTGCATGGAATTTATACGAGCTTAAGCGGATGCTGTGACGTAATATATAGGCAGACGTCTGTGAAAAGACAAAGAACTTAATTCGCATTGTTTTATAAAAGTATGAAAAAATATTTCTACTTCTTATAATCCAAAAAAACAGCTAGGCGAGTTTTCAAGTGTGATAATGCCCTGATCCATTTAGTTTAATCAAGATTTAGTAAAACTCTTCTATGCCGTCATTATAATTGTGATATTAAGTTTAAATACTATAAGAAGGCTGTAATAATAATATCTTGGGACACACAGCCATCTGATTCCAAACTAGACAGAGCCTGTATTATGGGTACCAGACAACTGATAAATATACTTATATATTTCAAAATACATACATAATATTACACCCAGGCACAGAACAAATCATAATGCTCAATACATCGATATAGACTGGTATCATTATTAATTAATTTCACATTTCTTAAATTGACAAAATAAGAGAGCTAGCTTTTCCTACAAGATATTCAAAATTCCCTACTCAAATAAGTGTGAAGCTACATTATACCAAATGGCCTCCACATACCAGGTGCTTGCATGCGATTTTGGCGCTGCTTTTATAATGAATGTACCCCACAATCCGCTCTTAGTCACCAGTCACAAGAGCGACATAACTTTTACACAGACATATTATACATTATTACCGAAACTACGATTGTTTAACTACAAAATATATAAAGCAAGAAGATAGTATACCATCTTTTTCTAAGCCCCAAAGAAAAAAGAGATGTGTTGTGTGATGTATCAGTGAATATGTGTATTTGTTTAAAGTATCGTAGCTTTCAAATGAGTGAATCTTTAATTTAATTTTATAAAGTAAATCTTACAACCACTTCAAATTTGGAAATTAAATTTTAATGCTATTTTTTAATAAATATTTAATTTTATGCATTATTATTAAATGGGCAACATAGCTTTAAGGTTTTGGCCAAACTGAAAACTTTTTTGTTTTCGAGATTAGGCGCAAAATATCAAATTAATGAAATCTCTGAAGTTTCAAATGGCCGAATACATGCCAAAAAAAATGTGCTGTCACTGTCAGTTTAAGGTGTTATGTTAGAAAAACTTTAGAGGACGTTTTAAATATAAGTATCATTTACAGGGTTGAGGCGAGCATAATAAGTAACTGTACCAAGCGACAAAGCAAGCGGAAATTAATATTCTCTTGTCTAGTTATAACTTCAAAACTAAAGCCCCTGTTCACATCCTAAGTAGCACTTAATCTATAGAAAATACTGACAAAGCGTTATTGTACACTCAACCATCAAATCGGTCACTGTTAGTGGACGAAATAACATTTCGCATCAAAGGACTAAAATGGTAATATCGCAGCATCATATTGTGAATTCATTGTCATTAGATACAATATTAATTTTTCTTATTTAATTACAATTGCAATAGGCACGTTGAATAAATTTTTTTATTGTCCATCATGTATATTACTGAATTTTATTGGACACGTATTTTTTCTTTTCTCAAAAATGTGAATGTAAATTTCACGTTACGTCACTTCGTGCTACAATTTTTTCCACTATAACTTTAAAGCGTTATCTTTGTACATTTGTATTGTTTTGATAAGGGCAAAAAAAAAAAAATCTTTTTTTTTTTTTATTATCTCACTCACAGTAATGCCCCGCCAACATCCCTATTGACGTTTAGCAAGTCATCCCTTTGACAGTTATTTATGGAATTGTAAAGAAGATGAAGAATCGTTTAGATAAATTCTTGGAATTCAGAACCAGGATTCATAATATGATTCTGTGAAAGAACCATTTTACCCCCCTTTGTGCCGTAAAGAGCTTACTATCAATCCAGTCTTAAACTATTTAGGCATACCCGAAATATGCATAGTTGTAAGCTGCATGCATTTGCGGAGCTTAAGCAAAGTACGACCGACGAGTAATACCCTGCATTATAACCGTAAATACCATTGTTACTATACTGTTTCAGTGCCATTAGTGTTTAAAAGAATAATAGAATAGTTAAATACGGTAAGCTTATTACTGGGTAATTTAAATTCAATGAAGGGTGATCATTAAAGTCCTAGTTATTGAATGACCGGAATACCCCCCAAAATTGCTTGTTTGAAATCAATTTATAAAAAATCATCATCATCATCATTTTAGCCGAAAGACGTCCACTGCTGAATATAGGCCTCCCCAAGGATCGTCACAACTCACGGTCCTGCGCCGTCCGCATCCAGCAGTTTCCGGCGACCTTCACCAGCCCCCATAGACAAGTGGCATTTCGACAAGCGTAAACGATGATAGAAATCGCTTAAATGACATTAAATGTATGGAAATGACATTTCGTTTCGATAAGTCACGTGACTCGGAGTTGTCACTTCCATACAATACATTTGAACGATTCTATCAGCGATATCGCTTGTCGAAATGTCACTTTTCTAGGTGCTCAGGTCGTCGGTCCATCTTGTGGGAGACCTACCCGATATAACAAATAGTAATAATTAAATATACATATATTTCGTTTTTTTTTATTAATGATTTTTAAAAGTATAACGTAAGTACTATCAGACACTGATTCTGAAAACAGCCCTACTTGGAACAACAGAGCCCCTAGACAAGTGACATTTCGACAAGCGATATCGCTGATGGAATCGTTCAAATGTATGGAAGTGACAAGTCCAAGTCACGTGACTTATCGAAACGAAATGTTATTTCCGTACATTTAATGTCATTTGAGCGATTTCTATCATCGTTTACGCTTGTCGAAATGCCACTTGTCTAGGGGGGCAGGGCTATTTTTATCATACTGTATATGTAGTTTATAAACGTTGTTCCTACTCTATCGACTAGAACGTCTTTATAGGTACTACTATACACTTGTGTTCAAGAAGCGACGTTGATATCGAGCCATTGTTACAATCAAAATTATCGGGCCTACCATAAATTCGGGAACAATAGGGGTCTAATAATAACTTACATAATTCCAATCAGCCCTTGTCCACCCACGTCTACACACAATCGGGGTAATTTGTGTAGTCATTGTATTAAACTGTAACGTATACTCAAGATGTTTTGATACTTAGCTACATAGAGTAAGTGCAACTTACTGGTGTGATCTTCAAAGGGGATCTTTTGATTTAGATTTTTGGTTTTACCCGACTGCGGCAAAGCAAAAAAGGAGGGTAATGAGTTTGTCTTGTATTCAAATATGTATGTCCGTTCCTCTGTCCGCTCGTTACTACTCTACGGCTAAACCGATTTACGTAAATGATACGTTTAAAGATTCGTTCGCTGCTACGTGTAGTATGGTGCGCCGTCTCGCTTTCATAACCTCACCAGTCTTGCTTTACGAGTTCATGGTACAGGTTCTGGTTTCTCTAATGAATTAACTTTAAGTTTAGCATCAAAAAGTTTCACGTATAAAACTTGTGGAGTTTAAAAAATTAAATGCATGCTTAACAGGTTGTTGACAGAGTGATGTTTGAGTAAGTTTCATCCCAAGCAAGCAGTTAAAAGTAAAAATGTTTGAAGTGCCTGAGGATATTAATATTTAGGTGATTTTTTTTTTTCATGTAATATTGGAGGTTTAGTTATATTTCGCAAGAGGAATTCAAAAACTTTTAATAAGATTATTAAATTGTACTTAATTAACTTTTACATGCATGCGATATTTATATAAGCTTATATGTATATATTATATGTATATATTTTATAAGAAGTATATAACCCAAGGCTGCGTTAGTGTTTGTGGGATAATTTACGGTAAATTCCTAAATTAAGAAATAAACTAACTTATTTTTCAATGTGATTGCAAAATTAAAAAGTCGATTTCGAAAGTGTCTCATAAAGATTGGTCCTGCAAATATAATGCCTATAATATTTGTCACCAAAAATCACGATCATACATTTTTTTTTTGTTGCAGCAATGTGGTGTCCTGCAAATATAATGCCTATAATATTTGTCACCAAAAATCACGATCATACATATTTTTTTTCGTTGCAGCAATGTGTTTGGTTTTCACATTACTAGCAATCTTGTTAGCCCCTCCACCTAAGCTAAATATGCTTGTGTCTGGAGTTTACGTCAATAGTGCAATGGATGGGGTTCGAACCTGCGACCTCTCGCTCACAAGGTCGTAACACCTAACCATTAGACTTTTGCCGCTTACATTGATTTGATTTGAAATGTCGCATGACGTCACAAATTTTGTTATATACTATACTCCTGAACTTTGATTCGCTTTATCTACATAGTGTTTTTTTGTTTTAAAAAGCACAAAATACGCGTATAATATATTTTTATTATATAACTCACGGACTAAATAGAGTTTTGGTTTTCAGTCATCCACCCTAATAAAATAGTTTACAGTTTATTAATATGCATAATGCCTACATTGTACACCAATAATTCACTAAATATTGTTTGTATTCGATAGTATCCAATAAATGGATTTGGGACTGGCTATCACACGATTGAATTATTGTATCACGGGTCTTGTTTGTTTAATAACTAATAAAATTGTGTCTACAACGAAAATTGAACGTAGTTAGTTTAGATTAAATTATTGACCTAGTTTTAAATACTCAAATGCTGAACATAACGTAAACGGATATTATACAGAGACACGGAGTAATGTGGTAAAATCAGATAGTTGATTAAGATACAAGAATTACTTAAGCTATGATTTAGAAATAAACAAACCTTAGAGTATACATAGTCAATAGGAAATAGTAGATAGAACCTGCGACCACTGGCTCAACGCGCCAATAGCCAGTGGGCGCAGGTTCGAGTCCTGCCTGTGGTTTATTTTTTTTCCTTTCTGCTATTTGCTCCGCATGCGTTAATGCGTAAAAAATAATTAGAAAATATTGTAATAAAACACATAGGTACTAAAGAGGGTTTTAAATAACTTAGAGTGAAAATTACCACCACTTGAACATCAATCGATGCACTCATACAGAAGTGGGCTTGCAACGTAGTTATTAATCCGTCAATGGATGTTGAATTGTGGTCAGCAGCCCCCATTGTGCAAGACCCATTGTGTGGCGTTCACTGGCCTTACTACTATAGACCGTCATTTCCTGTGTTTGTTTGCTATAGGTACCTAGAACGTAATATTTTTAACAAGGTACGCTTTGATGGCTTTCAGGACGATTCTAGTTATACATAACACCTCCATGGTACAATAACTTATTCAGAATTAATTCATTTTTAAAATAAAATGAATTAATTTAAAAATAAATAAAATGAAAAGGTTTATTGCAGATCTCCTTTTAAGTGTGTGTGTGTATGTGCAGGTGTGTGTTTGTGTAGTGCGTTCGTCTATGTGTGTGCGTGTGCATTTACTTATTTTGTAACTAGGAAAAAAAACAGTTATATTTCATATTAATTATAATTTTTTGTGTTTTCTAGGCCATATATCCTAAAAAAAACCGGCCAAGTGCGAGTCAGACTCGCGCACCGAGGGTTCCGTACAAACCTGTAGGTATATAAGTAAAAGTTATGGTATTTTTATTGCTAAATGAAATCCATAACATAACAATGTGGAAAGCTGACGGTACCTTGTCAATACATATATGAAAACATTATGTATGTTCGGAAAAATCTTCATCTCTTTAAGAAGAGAAGTGATAGACATAATTTTAATACTAGAAATAGGCACAATTTGGATCAATCTCGGTTTAGATTGGCTAAGGTACGAAATTCTTTTATGGGGAATTGTGTAAAATTTTATAATAAAATACCACTGCGGATTCTACAACTGAACGAGACAAAATTTAAAACATGCATAAAACGCACACTATGTAGACAAGCATATTATAAATTAGAGGATTATATCCTTGATAAAAAAGCTTGGCTTAATGCTGGTCCTGCTCCACAGTCACAGCCACTTGGGTCCACTAATTAGTTTTCTTTTATTTTATATTTGGAAGAGATGCTCTCCCTTTTATTTTTATAAACATGGTTTTTTTTTTTTTTTTTTTTAAATCGTATTTTTTTTTTTTTGGAGTAAATGTTTAATCTTTTTATTTTTAACTTTTGAAAAGTTATAGTATTGTATAACTTCGAAGCATTTTTTATTTATTTTGTAAATATGAGTACCACGTGTAATATAATGTAACTGTTTTTGTTTTTTTTTTTTTGACATGAACGAGCATGGCAATTGAGAGTTTGTCATGCTCACTCAAATGTCTCGCTGATTATGTAATTTTTAATTCTTTAAATAATTCTGTCTGGACTAAATATTTTGCAGCTTCTCTCACTATTGCAGGACGAATACGCTCTTGACGACCGTGTTTGTAGCACATTTTTCGCTTCAAAAACGGATCAGGCGGGAGGACACGCCAGGGTGTCACCACTGTGCGGATCGCCCAGAGGACACGGTGGAGCATACGGTGGAGGTCTGCCCCGCTTGGGCGGAGCATCGCCGTGTCCTCGTGGAGGCGATCGGCGGCAGCGACCTCTCGTAGGGCCGGGCCCCTGGTTCAGACCATGGTGTGGAGCGAGAGGGAATGGGAAGCAAAATTCTCGTGTCGCGGTGTTTGTTTCCAAACTCCTCCGAAATGGCTGAACCAATTTGCATGAAATTTTGTGTGCATATCGGGTAGGTCTGAGAATCGGCCAAAATCTATTTTTTTATTTTTTTTTGTTAATCGCATAACAACGTTTGCTGGGTCAGCAAGTCTAATATATAAAATTCTCGTGTTGCGGTGTTTGTTTCCAAACTCCTCCGAAACGGCTGATCCGATTTGCATGAAATTTTGTGTGCATATCGGGTAGGTCTGAGAATCGGCCAACATCTGTTTTTAGGGTTCCGTACCTCAAAAGGTAAAAACGGAACCCTTATAGGATCACTTTGTTGTCCGTCTGTCTGTCTGTCTGTCTGTCTGTCAAGACCTTTTTTCTCAGGAACGCGTGGAGGTATCAAGCTGAAATTCATATCAAACACTCAAGTCTATGGTCTCTTGGAGCTGTGAAAAAATCAAACTTCTAAGTCAACGCGATCAAAAGATACTCCCGTTTATGCCGCAAATTTTCGACACTCGCAAGGGAATCAAAACCTACAGGGTACTTCCCGTGAACTCAGAATCTTGAAATTTGGTACGAAGCAACGTCTTATAACACAGATAAAGGAAAAATTGCGAAAAGCATAAATTTTTAGTTACATCATATAATAAAAATATTTTTAATAATTTTAAACTTATTACCCCTTTACTCATGAACGCGTAGTGGTATTATATTGAAATTCTTAACAAATACTCAAATCTATAATATCTTTAAGCTGTAACAAAATCAAACTTCTACGTCAACGCAATCAAAAGATACAGCAATTAAAGCCGCATATTTTGAAACTCGCAACTACTCGCAAGGGAATCAAAACCTAAAGGATACTTCCAGACGACCTGGAATCTTGAAATTTGGCATGAAGCAACGTTATAAAGTACACATATAGGAAAAATTCCGAAAATCTTAAATTTTTAGTTACATCACATAGTATATTTTTTTTAATAATCATAAACTTACTAGCTGACCCAGCAAACGTTGTTCAGCGATTAAAAAAAAAAAACAGATGTTGGCCGATTCTCAGACCTACCCGATATGCACACAAAATTTCATGCAAATCGGTTCAGCCGTTTCGGAGGAGTTTGGAAACAAACACCGCAACACGAGAATTTTATATATTAGACTTGCTGACCCAGCAAACGTTGTTATGCGATTAACAAAAAAAAATAAAAAAATAGATTTTGGCCGATTCTCAGACCTACCCGATATGCACACAAAATTTCATGCAAATTGGTTCAGCCATTTCGGAGGAGTTTGGAAACAAACACCGCGACACGAGAATTTTGCTTCCCATTCCCTCTCGCTCCACACCATGGTCTGAACCAGGGGCCCGGCCCTACGAGAGGTCGCTGCCGCCGATCGCCTCCACGAGGACACGGCGATGCTCCGCCCAAGCGGGGCAGACCTCCACCGTATGCTCCACCGTGTCCTCTGGGCGATCCGCACAGTGGTGACACCCTGGCGTGTCCTCCCGCCTGATCCGTTTTTGAAGCGAAAAATGTGCTACAAACACGGTCGTCAAGAGCGTATTCGTCCTGCAATAGTGAGAGAAGCTGCAAAATATTTAGTCCAGACAGAATTATTTAAAGAATTAAAAATTACATAATCAGCGAGACATTTGAGTGAGCATGACAAACTCTCAATTGCCATGCTCGTTCATGTCAAAAAAAAAAAAACAAAAACAGTTACATTATATTACACGTGGTACTCATATTTACAAAATAAATAAAAAATGCTTCGAAGTTATACAATACTATAACTTTTCAAAAGTTAAAAATAAAAAGATTAAACATTTACTCCAAAAAAAAAAAAATACGATTTAAAAAAAAAAAAAAAAAAACCATGTTTATAAAAATAAAAGGGAGAGCATCTCTTCCAAATATAAAATAAAAGAAAACTAATTAGTGGACCCAAGTGGCTGTGACTGTGGAGCAGGACCAGCATTAAGCCAAGCTTTTTTATCAAGGATATAATCCTCTAATTTATAATATGCTTGTCTACATAGTGTGCGTTTTATGCATGTTTTAAATTTTGTCTCGTTCAGTTGTAGAATCCGCAGTGGTATTTTATTATAAAATTTTACACAATTCCCCATAAAAGAATTTCGTACCTTAGCCAATCTAAACCGAGATTGATCCAAATTGTGCCTATTTCTAGTATTAAAATTATGTCTATCACTTCTCTTCTTAAAGAGATGAAGATTTTTCCGAACATACATAATGTTTTCATATATGTATTGACAAGGTACCGTCAGCTTTCCACATTGTTATGTTATGGATTTCATTTAGCAATAAAAATACCATAACTTTTACTTATATACCTACAGGTTTGTACGGAACCCTCGGTGCGCGAGTCTGACTCGCACTTGGCCGGTTTTTTTTTTTTTAATCGCTGAACAACGTTTGCTGGGTCAGCTAGTAAGTTTATGATTATTAAAAAAAATATACTATGTGATGTAACTAAAAATTTAAGATTTTCGGAATTTTTCCTATATGTGTACTTTATAACGTTGCTTCATGCCAAATTTCAAGATTCCAGGTCGTCTGGAAGTATCCTTTAGGTTTTGATTCCCTGGCGAGTAGTTGCGAGTTTCAAAATATGCGGCTTTAATTGCTGTATCTTTTGATTGCGTTGACGTAGAAGTTTGATTTTGTTACAGCTTAAAGATATTATAGACTTGAGTATTTGTTAAGAATTTCAATATAATACCACTACGCGTTCATGAGTAAAGGGGTAATAAGTTTAAAATTATTAAAAATATTTTTATTATATGATGTAACTAAAAATTTATGCTTTTCGCAATTTTTCCTTTATCTGTGTTATAAGACGTTGCTTCGTACCAAATTTCAAGATTCTGAGTTCACGGGAAGTACCCTGTAGGTTTTGATTCCCTTGCGAGTGTCGAAAATTTGCGGCATAAACGGGAGTATCTTTTGATCGCGTTGACTTAGAAGTTTGATTTTTTCCCAGCTCCAAGAGACCATAGACTTGAGTATTTGATATGAATTTCAGCTTGATACCTCCACGCGTTCCTGAGAAAAAAGGTCTTGACAGACAGACAGACAGACAGACAGACAGACGGACAACAAAGTGATCCTATAAGGGTTCCGTTTTTACCTTTTGAGGTACGGAACCCTAAAAATCGAAACTAACTCAATTAGTTTGTCAGCAAAGTCACGTGATTTATCTAAGATTACGTCATCGGATATGTTGTGGTTGGGTATAGGGATGTTGACGGAGTATAAAATAGAAATATCTATTTAGCACATCAGTTAGATAATAAAAAAATATTAGAGACATATTTTTTGCTTCGTTCCAACGACGAGGTTAGTGACATAATGTGACGTTTTAAATCAATGTGTAATCTATCTGACATACGTAAAGACAATTAGGTCTATATTTCATTAACTACATAATTATATCATGAACAAAACCGTCAGTGAAAGCTTAAAAGAATAAAATAAGTATAAAAATACCTCTTTTCATGAACCGTATATCATACTTCCTGTTTTAAAATAAATTTTAAAATCAATGTTTAAGTGTCAACACCGAATGGTTCAAAAAATTTAAGAATAAAAAAAAATGTAAGGTAAAACTAACAAGTTTTAATTTTTCATGTTACAACATTTCAACTTTGCTTTGTGAGCTTAAGAGGAATGTTCAAAGTTTGTGTAATTAAAGACTCTTCTTTTATATTTTTGTTACTAAGAACAAAAGTGTGTCAGCGTCTTCTTAGGAAGGGTTGGAGTTTTGTATAAATATTAACTTGTAATTTATTTACTAAATAACCACAACTTTCAGAAAACTAAAGTAATTTTAAGGTAATAATCTCGAAATTTCTTAAGTTTAATTGTTCATTATGTAAGAGTTCACCAGAATACCTGCATATGCTATTAAACGCCAGGAACAATGCTGCTTCCAATTCTGATAATAATATATTACCAGTAAGAATATTTTGTTTTTTATTACGACTCCGATACTAAGAAATTTAATCATTGTGTCGCGGGGAATTTTTATAAAGATTAAAATCACATGCACAAAGCACTATCAGATTTAGAACAAGCGACGATCAAACCCGCAGCACGTCGCACACAATCGCAATTGGTGACCACTCGGCTATCTATGCAGTCAAATTTATGTAAAAATTATGTTATCGCCAAATTTTAAAAATAAATGTAAGACAACACTGTGTTCTGCAATAAATGTTGAAAAAAAAACAGTACATAATGTAAATCTAATGAAAGAAGCAATTATCATTTAAGAAAGCATTAAGAATAATACTGTGAAGGAAACAAAAACCCAAGAACGATTTCATATATTTCGTTAACGTTATTTTACGGTATAAATCAAAATAAGCTACAAAATAATCAAAATATAAGTGAGATAATATAGTCTTTATATCCAAATAATTTCTTAATAATAAATTAAAATCGCATCATCTTTCTCATCATTTAAATGAAACAATTAACTCTTTATATCTGAGGATAAATTGTAGAAAATGAAGAGGAATATTGCGAACACTCGTGACGTTTGAATAAAAGGAAGCTTGAAGCGAACATTGCAGTTAAACAGACACCCATTAAAGATGCCCCGCCTTTGTGGTGTGGCACAAGTCATAGGCAACGCGTAATGGGTATGTTGACGGGGTATGAAAAGTAAAAATCGTTTACCAAAATCCGTCAGTTAGAAGATAAACCTATATTAGACACGTATTTTTTACTGTATCAAAAAAAAAACAAATATTACAAAGATAAATATACATACAGCGCTTAAAAATTCAGGAGTGGGAGCTTATAACGTCACCCCGTAGTAAAAACTGTAGAACAGAGTGCCGTCACGCGAAATTTCTATTCACTGTATTTTGATATTTTTTTGTTTGCAGGTTAAGAGAAAAAAAAATGTTTCCAATAAAATTCAATCATTTAGCTAAAGGACACTCAAAATATTTTAAGTTAACATACAAAAGTTATGATATTAATTAATTTGTAGATTTTTTTGCTACCTTTAAATCATCTGGCTAAAATTATTACCATCAGAAACTGTCTGACAGTATAGATTGTTCAGTTTTAATGATGTTATCTATACTAATATTATAAAGCTGAAGAGTTTGTTTGTTTGAACGTGCTAATCTCAGGAACTACTGGTTCGAATTGAAAAAAATCTTTTTGTATTGGATAGTTCGTTTATTGAGGAAGGCAATAGGCTATATAACATCACTTTACGACCAATAGAAGCGGAGCATAAATGAAAAATGTTGCAAAAATGAAAAACCATTAAAACTAAAACACGCGAACAAAGTCGCGGGGGACAGCTAGTGTAAAATATATGTAAAACAGCAAACAGATTTAAAGAAAAGTGACCAATAGTACCTACCTGCAAATTGGGTTCAAACTAGCTGGTAAGTATACTTTTTAAGTATATTATGCTTAAACTACTCTGAGTGATACATTTCATTACTATAAAAATGAGTACAGTTGTTTTTAAAAGAGTAACCTATGAAGTTTCCTGCCGGTTCTTCTCCATAGGAACGACGTTGTGAAACACTAATTTGGACGTTTTGAGGTTTATGAGAAATAAAAACTTTTGATTAGATTTGATTTGATTAGAGTATCGTCTGGTGTCTTAGACATAGAATTTGTCAAAATATAAGAAAGCTATCTTTTTTTCTCTGACTCCATAGGTAACTCTTTCAGTGTGTACTTTAGACCATACCCCAATAAGTAATATCTCAATGTCAGCTCCAAAGATATTTTGCCAATTTCGAGTTCTTAAGATTTGGAAATTCTCATTATAATTTCTTTTGTTTCCAGCTTATTCAGTAGACGTTTGACTTTGGTAAACAGACGGTATGCATTAGTTTTATTCTGAGGTCAAATGGAAATTCGTGACTGTAGAAATAACTTGCAACAGCTTAAATCGGTTCTCATGATAATATTTTTTGGTCTTAAACTGAAAGCGTACATTCTATTTAGTTTGAAAGTTGTTAAAAAAACTTAAGTTTAGTAATTTATCAAGATCATCAAGTTTGAGAAGAAAAACTGATGTGTCATGTGGCGTCGTCTAGACGTTTAATTTATGTCCAGAAAATAATTAATTATCTTTAAAATGCAATGAATATTGGATACATAGACCAGGATTTGAATGCAACGTAATCCTTCCCATGGTTCAGTGTCTGTTGACAGTAGTTAGACACGTTAAGTACAATTTCTACCAAGTGGTCATCGCATCTATCTTTAAACGAAATTAAATCTTGTACACAGCATTTAAAGTCTTTATTACCATGCCAACAGCTTGACCGCGAGTGTCTTCCGAGACACGCGTTTGGAGCCGAAAGCATGCTGCAACGCGCGGTCGCCGACTTTACTCGAGTAAAATGTCTATCTATTTCCAGTTTCAATCTATCTTTGCCACTGAAAACGAATGTACGGACCATTTATCTTGGAACGCAAACTTAAACTTATGTATATAATTAATAGTTTGAAACTATATGAAACTTTAGTCAGATAATATTTCAATGATATCAATCAAATTAAATGTGACTGCACGTATAGCCGAGCGGTATAGGTCAGCACTCCAATTACCACTGTGGGCGAGGTGCTGCGGGCTCGATCCCTGCATAGGACAACCGTGTGATCAACAAATGCTTGTTCTAAGCCTGGGTGGTCTTTGTGCATGTAAATAGAATGTTTGTAAAATCCTCGATAAGGATTAAATTCGTTAGTGCGTGAGTCGTTTTTTGCAAAAGAAAAAGTAATTAGTCAATGTAAATCTTGGTATATGTCATGGACTGAAAATTAACATTGTTACATCGTTTGTCTATTGTCGTCGTTATCGAGAACGATATAAAGGCGCCTAGATAGCGTAAACATACAACGTGTACATTTACAATACCCACCCGTTGTTACAGGGTTGCAGTGTTCTGCAACCAAAAATAGTCAAGAGCTTCGGCCAACACCTCAAGAGGCTCTCGTTGGGCATCTTGGTCAAGGGCTTGATTCAGAAAGCGGTACTTCTCGACATGGCACGAATTGTAAGGAGGTTCCTCTTTCTGGAGCCCTAACCACCGGCAGCTTGGACCCTGTTCCCGATGCCGGTTGGATACTATATTTTTAAATGTATATTGTATATCTTTTTAAACATATACTTAAAAATGTTTTTGATATGTAATTACTTAATGATAGGATATATATAATGACTAGTTCGTAATATTGTAGTAAGTCATGATTTGTCAGCAGTTTAAAATATGCATATAATGATTATAAAGCAAGAATGTTTACGATCATCCGGTGACATAATTAAGTACATTACTCATTAGCAATAACGAGTAATAATATTATGTTCACAAATATATTTGATTGTTATGAAATTAATGTGTTGATTATGTGTATTTTTAATCTAATTACGTTCAGTTTTGTAAAGATAGAAAAAAAATGTTTAATTTGGATTGGGGGTTATTGATTTATATCTATAAAGTGGAGTAAAAAAACAATTAAAATCGTTTTCTTCAGTTCTTTAGTTTACTTGGAAGACCTACCAGATCGTCCCCTCTGCTCTATGGATGAAGAGGCACGAATCGCCTAAAGTAGATGCAGAATTATAATTGTAAGTATATTGTTTTTAGTTTCACCGGAAAACTATGACGCCTGCCCTGACATATACTTAGACATGCATACATAGTAAACTGACTTATAGATATATTTTTATTTATGTGTCAAGGTTCAAAACAGCAGATTTTTATACCTACAACGTGTCGTTTTGCTTCCTCGTCAAATAACAACTTAATTAATCAAATAAATTTTCTTTATCAGCTCAATACATACTTGTTTGGCAGTATTTCAGAATACACCACTTTTAAATAACAGAATCGCCCGTTGCATATGCGATGGGGAGTGACTTTATGTGTGGCTGTGTGTGTAAAAGAAGCAGTTACAGTGCGGTATCACACGGGCCGCGTTATGAAACACTTGTCCCACACATGCCGATTTCCATAAATTAGAAAAATTAAAAAAAAAATAGTACTTATTTTTATTATTGATTCGTGTCGAGAATAATTAGCATAGTTACCTCACGTTATTCAAACCTACACGTTGTATTATATTAGGCCCGGGTATAACGAAGTAACGAGATACCTACATTAAAATCATTGTTATTACCATTTACCATAAAAAGGATACAATATGTTTAATTAACTGACCTATTTGTATAAGTGGTATCTACCCATGTTGAACAAACAGAATTTAAATCATATTTCTACTATAAGTATATACCTACAATACCTACTTGCATTGATAATTTTCTTATCATTATATCCAATGTTTACGTTTATCGAAGTGAAATTGAGATTTAAACGAATATTTTGGTACAATATAATTATCCGATACAGTAATTCTACTTTATACTTACGAAAATTGAAGATAAGCTAATTTATATAACTATAATTTATATCCATCAATTCATTATACTAACGAGAGAAGATTGTATCAATACATACTTTTACATAAAATAATAATCTAAACTACTAATATTATAAAGAGTAAAGATTTAATTGTTTGTTTGTTTGTTTGTTTGAATTGAATAGGCTTTGAAACTACTGAACCGATTTGAAAAAATCTTTCACTGTTGGGAAGCTACACTATCCCCGAGTGACATAGGCTATATTATATTTATTAATTTTTAATTTTTTGTTAGATACCCCTGCGAAGTCGGGGCGGGCTGCTAGTACTATATACTTTACATAAAATAATTCGTGTTATGCCCGCTTTGCACAGTGCTCGAAATCACAGATCACCCCGCACGACGGACGACCACGGACAACCACGCACCGCACAGCGAGTGTTGAGAATCAAACCCAATTTTAACCGACTTAGGGTGTATTTTGCATCGCGGTGGATTGCGTCGGACCGGGGCAGACGCGTCCGCGCTATCACGGACGAGAAGATTACAAAGGTCGTCGGTGCGGGATGAACTGCAATGTCGCGCTCTTTGGGAAGCTGGCTTTACATTTCACGTTACGTACGTGAAATGTAAAGCCTGTAGCATGTATACGTTGATAATATTTTATCTAGATAAATAAATCAGAGTAAAAAAATGCGTTATTTGGATAAGGAGATAGAAGCCTCGGTGGCGCAGTAGGCAGCGCGTAAGTCTCATAATCTTAAGGTCGTGAGTTCGATCCTCACCCGGGGCATAGTTTTTTATATCTTTCAATAAAAATCGACTGTAGTATTTTTTTGTACTGAGACTGCACCCAATCGGATAATTCTTTTTTTATATGTTATGTTTGTTCTTTATTGTAAGAACAAGGCATTTATAAAATAAAATAGAAAAGAAGTATGGTAATGTTTTGAAAATCTCAAACTATACTAATTATACTGTGTCTGAATTATACAGAAAAATAAAGAAAACAATTATGACACTTAAATCATCATTATAATAATACCGAATGTTTATCCACCCATTCTGAACTTAAACCTTTAAATAATGACTGACATTCCTCTTCGTTTTGTAAAAAACAATAAAATTCTATCAATATTCAGGCGAATCAATTTCAATATGGCTGCCATTTATTTTGGTACGATTTCCAGTCATCGGGTTGTGATAAAAATGTTTGTTCTATTTCCGAATGTTTTGTCACTTAGTTTGTTTGTTTAAAAAACAAAAGAAAAATTATTTGTTTACTATCTTACGAACAGTTTCTTAAAATAAAATATTTTTTTTTAACTGGTTTTATATATATATTTTTTTTTTATTTACGGAACGTCCGCCTGGGTGTCGGTTATCGCGTCAAAAATAGCCTATGTCCTTTCCGAGCTTGTCCATACCAAGCTTAATCAAAATCGGTTCATCGGTTTCTGTGTGAATGTTGTTAATACACGTGCTAATAAGAATAAACAAGTCCTTTAAAACAAATTGGTGATTCAATTTATTGGAAAACTCCTGCATTCAGTTTTCGTTTTATGACTAATATAATGTTGGTATTTTATCATAAAAATCCTTTACAAAAGACCAAGTAAAACCGAACGCATTATCTAGTGTCACAGCAAAAGAGATAACACTATATTTTCATCAATAAAATAGAAGTCCTGTTTCGGCCGTACGCAATTTGTACTAAACGGAACTCGATAATTCAGGATTTGTGATTCCATTGCGCCATTTCAACCCTGCTTCAATAACTTTCGATGAAGATATATTGCAATGGAATACACTGCAGCGATAGTAGCTAGATTAATGTGTAATAGTTGCTGTAAAATTTTGTTATTGTTTTTTGTTATGTATTGTGGTTTGCAAAAGGAAAACTCGAAGCACATTATAAAAATCTTCATTTTAATTTGCGTGGTTTATAATATTAAGGAACAATAAGATCTGCTAAGGCAGGGCTTTATATTAGCCCCGCCGAGCGCTTTAGCGAACCCGGGACTCCGGTAAAGGCAAGAACGGGACCGGGGTGTTTTTAGTCGGTGCAAGTCCGACATATCCCCACGTCGTGTCATCGGCGTGGGTTGAAGTAATTAGATTTTCACCCGGTAAAAAAAAGCCAGGGCTTTATATTATAATTATTTATTTGAGCATTTATCATTCCAAATTCCTTAAAAATATAAGTTGCATATAATTTTGTAAGCTATGTATAAAATATAAATATTTGTATGCCGATATTAATTATTTCAAGAACGAGTGCTCTTTATGGTTTTATACAAATAGGTATGAGCAGAGTATACACGGTAAACCACATATTTCATAACAACTAATCAATTAAAGAATGATTGATTAAATGTTGATTTTTTTTGTAAATAATCCTAAATATAAACTGCAGTTCATTGCAAAATATCCATATAATATGGACCTTTTTTGCCATATTTGCAAAATATATTCATATATGGATGGACATATTTTGATGATGGAGATTTGAAAATAACAAGCCTTTTAATATTTTAATTATTTGTTACGGATTAACGCATGCGGAGCGAATATTTGTAATTAAATACAAATAATAGAAGGAAAAACTTAAACCTCAGGCAGGACTCGAACCTGCACAGTTCATACTCGATATGCGCGCTCTATAGTTTACGTATTTATTCATCTAAGGTTCCAAGTTTTTCTGGGATATGTATGGAAGGTATAATTAATTAAGTACATTTGTGTCATCGTTGTGCGAAGGTTGTAATATTATTGTATTAACTTTTTTTGTACGATCATTTTTTCACTGTCCCGAAATTAGGAATAAGCGTTGCCCAGATCGGTAAAATGTTCCATAAATCTAGTTTAAAATAAAATAATATTCAATTTTATTTAATTGTGTCGCGAAACTTGCTGTGAATATTAGAATTCGTTAGATGGACGTTCCATGTAAAGTGTACAATTTTAATATGCATATTCAGACAGTTTAGGCTGAAACCGGCAGCGGTATTACGTATCTTGCAAAAGAAAAGGCTATAGGAATTTACGGCAAAAATTTTAAAATATTATTGCTAATTTCTATTTTTTATGACGTTACGGCAATACGTAATCCCATCAAAAACATAAATGTAAAATGAGAGCCAAGTTCAAAATTATGATATATGCCTTGGTTGTTGACTGCAACGACAAAAGAAGTGAGATCTAAATGGAAGCCAAGTTCAATGGTCTGTCCTGAAAGTTATTTATAACAACATAAAATATAATATCTTCTTATAACTTAGGATAATATATGGTAGCCTAAGGACTGACTTGGCTAGTTCTCATATACGAATTAATGTTCGATGGCTAGTTTTTGGAATAATAAAATAAGAACCGACAAGTAACAGGTTTAGAACTTGCAAAGGCTTATAATTCGTATATGAAAACTAGCCAAGTCAGTCTTTACGTTGATGTGAAATAGTTTTTGAGTTATGAGGGGATCAAAAGTGGCTCCAAATGGTTCGTGTAATATTACACACGGTGCTGCTAGCCAGTTCTGTTACTGGAACTTGGCTTGACACGCTCCCGCGTGTCTAGATACGTAATATTTTGACAGTAATAATAGTGCACATTTTGTGGTCGCTTTGCGTTTACAAAATACGTAATACCGGTCCGTTTATAGTTGGCAATAGGTTTAGATCATGAATTTTAATGCTGTGTTGTGTTTTGGCTGGAAAGTTTTCGTTTGTAAAATAAACAGGTTAGTTATAATTAATATAAAATCAGCTATAACATTTATACCTGGTTTTTGAAAAGCGGATAATTATGAAGCCTTCAGTCTAGGGCTGTGACTGGTTATTATTTCATTTATTTATACCTATTTTAAGTCAGTTATCATTAGATACTAATAATAATATCTTGGGACAACTCACACACGGCCATCTGATCCCAAACTAGGCAGAGCCTGTATTATGGTAACCAGACAACTGATAAACTTACTATATATTTCTAAATACATACATATTATAGATAAATTACACCCAGACACAGAACAAATGATCGTGCTCATCACACAAAGATTTGTCCTGCGTGGGAATCGAACCCACGACCTCCGGTTTAGCAGTCAGGGTCACTAACCACTAGACCAACAGGCCCGTCAACTAGTTACGCTACAGCTAGAAAAGTAAAGTTTATCGGGAAATATGATAATAAATAACGTTGATGTTATTAAAGCTCAATGAAATTAAACCGAAGAAACACAAGAAAAAAAAGCAGGAACATAACAAGATATCTTTCTAAATACAGATCCAATAATATTACCTACGATACAAACATTTCACGTAGTCATTAATCTGAATACATCTCATGTCGGGCCCCTAAACGCGAGATAAGGTAACGAAACATAATAAAAAAAAATATTGGCTACCCCCGAAAAAATTCAGAAGAGCTAAAATATTTCTAACGGCTAAACATCTTCATAAATCATAAGTAAAAACCACCTCGATCTCATCAGACATCAAACCGTAAAAAAATGCGCAGGTCCGGCAAAGGCAAGGACGGGACCAGGGTTTTGTTAGTCAATGCAAGTCCGACATGTCCCAGCGTCATTCCCTCGGCGTTAGCTAAAGTCACTAGAGTTTCAGTCCGTAAACAAAAAAAAAAGGTATTTAAGCTCGTGGTGGCCAAGTGGTTAAATTGACGGATTTGTGTGCACCAGGTTGCAAGTTCGAACCCATCACGGGCAAGTAACAATGTGACTTTTTCAAAGTTATAAGTATTTTTTTTACAGATATCGGTGAACGAAAACATCGTGAGGAAACCTAGATTCGAATAATTGGAATCTGAAATGAGCAAGCGTGGTGATCAAGGCTCGTTCCTTCTCTATATGAGAAGAGGCCTGTGCCCAGGAGTGGGACATTTATAGGCTGGTATTATGGTTTTCAATAAGCCCCAGCATCTTTAAGGTGGGAGATTCCATCGACCAAAGAAAAGGCAGTTAACACACCCGCTCTTTTCAGATCCTTCCTTCCTGGTATCCAAGCAATAAGCCAACAAAATAAGGATACAATATACTCGTGTTACATTTCGACGTACGCTCACAAAGAAAATAATTTACCTAGTAAATAATGCAATCAACATTTTTACTTTTGTATGATATTGGAAAATACCTATAAAAGAACAGCTATTTCCATATTTGTGAATAACCGTTTTATTTTTGGTAAAATAAAAAATTTTAAGGTGTTACTGTCATTCCGATTGTTTTATTTTATATGGGATACCTAATTATTTATATATCTTATTGTTTGAATTATTTATCAAATAGAAAACTGAAATCAATTATGCTTTTTTTTTAAATAGTTTTTAGACTAGGTACTTGTAGACAACTGTACGTCAGTTCTAGATACTTTGATATATTAAAAAAAAATCAAAGCAATAATATTGTACTCCTGACCGAATATAGATCACGGCAAGTTTCTAAGAGATTAGCCATCAGCTCAGGAGATATTTCCATTGCATTCACTATTCTCTCACTCTCACAGCCCGATGGGACAGCAAGCCGACACGAACAAATTTAGAGATCAGCGCGTAGGACCAACAGCTTTATGTCCTGTCCGGGGAAGGACGGACTTAATATGTATAATTCGTTGGATTGGTTACCAATCCATCAAAAGAAAAAAATATTTAAATAATACTATTATAGTGTTCAATATTTTTATGGCATCTGACAAAATTTGTCTGAAAAAAAAAAGATCATTATCCCAAATCTGGTAGCGCCTGTACTCGTGAAGAAAAATGTATGCGCCAGCATCTTCGTTCACAGTCAAACATACTGCTCTCGCCTTTATCAAAAGTACGAGAATACATTAAATTTCTATTATACGGTAGCTTGTATTTGCTTTCCATTACTGTAACTGAAATGATGCCTAAAAATGGCAGAAGATTTACTTCAATGGAAGACATTTATGGCAAGTAATAAAAGGTTGAAGAAATACGAAGCACAGGTAAGAATAAGGATTTGTGAAAATCGATTTGAATTTACATTTGACATTACATAGGTACTTATATAAAAAAAAATCTTAAACCCGCACCAAGGAGTTTTTTCCTATCACATGCACAAAGAATACCCAGATTTGGAACAAGGATTTGTGGATCACACAAATGCTTGACCCATGCGGTGTTCGAACCCGCAGCACGTCGCGCACAGTGGTAATTGGCGTGGTGACCTGTAACACTCGGTTATCTGTGCAGTCTAATGACTGCACAGATAACCGAGTGTAAAATTCTACCATCCGTTAGGAACATGTTTAATACTTTATGTTTAATACATGGTTAATACCTGTTCCTAACGGATGGTAGAATTTTCTTCGTTTTGCTTAGAAAATTCTACCGTCCGTGAGCAAAACGATTCGTATCTTGAATATAGGAACCGACCATTAGTAACACAAAGTACAAAATATAAAATACAATATCTTTTAAATTAAATATTTGCGTTTTAATAAACGCTTTTTTTAAGATATTTTCCTTAATTGACAATCGGTGAACGAAAACATTGTGAGGAAACTTGGATTCCAAAAATTGGAATCTGAAATCGCCAACCCGCACTTATCAAGCGTGGTGATCAATGCTCGTTCCTTCTCTATATGAGAAGAGGCCTGTGCCCAACAGTGGGACATTTATAGGCTGGTATTATTATTATATTATATTATTATTCCTTAATTAGATTAACGTCTATTCCACGAAACATGTTTCCATCCTCCAATATTAAGTGTTACTAGGGAACATCGGCATTTCCATAAATTTTAATATGATTAAATATATGTGAATATGTAATTAAAGTACGTTTTTCCTACAGTAACTTAAGGGTACATTATACTGGAAAACGAACGCTAATATTTGCGTTGGTCCGTACTTATAGAGACCTAATTTGTGCGCAGATCTCACAGTAAAAGAAAAAATCTGGTAAAATTTTTTGCTAATTGAATTACTTGGTAATAATACTCGTATTATCTCAATACTTTATACCTATATGTTACGGCTACAAAAAAATACTGCTTATTTATTGTTTTAAAAAAATATTTTAAAGTAACTACATAATATTATACCAGCTGACCCAGCAAACGTTATTTTGCCCTTATCACCAAGGGATAAAAAATTGCCTACGACCTGTTCTCAGACCTACCGGACATATACAAAAAAAAAAAAATAATCTGTCGAATCGTTTCGGCGGTGCTCGATATCAAACACTGTGACACGAGATTTTTATAAATTAGAAAATTTCTTAATTTGTTGAACTAAATAAATCTTATAAAATAATTAAATTTTAACAATTCAATTCTAAATTTTGACTTATGTGTCTCTAATGTTAACAATTAATAAGTAAATGTTGGATAAGTATCTAAAACCAATGCGATTTGTTTGTTGTTTTTTAAACCATCGCAATTATAATATTAGTTTAATGATATGGATTACATTTTATTATTTATTCTTTGCATGATTAGTAAGCAACTTAGGATTCCAAAAAATAAAACATCTTTGTAAGGGTTTACAACATCTAATTCAAAAAAATGAAGTATGTCAAATAACCTCCATCCACGCGGACGAAGCTAGCCCGTTAAATAAAAAACTTACATCCCAACCCCTAAAACTCGTCCTAAACGAGATCTTGGGCAATCCGTCACACTGATTTTCGTCACCGCCCCGACGGTAAAGATTCCAGATTTACTCGTTTAAAGGTTTATCGTGCGTTTATTGAATTTTTGTAGATAAAAGCCTTTTACCTCACAATAATGGCATGTTGTTGAAGATCGTTGTTAGTAAGGGCTGATTTCAAGGATGCATATAAACGCGATTTATTATAATCTCGGTTTTCGCGTTTTACTGAGTTTAATGCCGTTTAAAAAACATAAACTAATCACAATTCAGGCAAAAACGCATACTTCGACATTGCAGAATTTTAAACTCGATTACGGAGAACTTAGTTCGCTGGAACTCAGTTTTTAATTGTCATCTGAAATTTTCAAGACTGTTCGTTTGTTTGTCCGCGCATCACACTAATACTACTGCAGGAAATATCCTGCAGTTTTCACAGGTGTGTTACAGAAGCTCTAATTTGAAATATGGTAAATATTTTTGACGATGTTTCGTGTCGGTAGCTCTGAGGTCCGAAGTTCGTTACCCGGTAGTTCAATGTACAAAACCACTATTCTACATTGTCTCGGGTCTGGGTATTTGTGGTACCTTCGTTGTCTCTGATTCCATAGCACAAGTGCTTTAGATACTTACTTCGGGTTCAGAGCAATGTATGTGATGTTGTCCGGATAAAAAAAATGGAATGCTACCACCTAAAAGTTTAGATATTAGTGATAAGAACGACGCAATGCGTATGAAGTTTCTGGAACAGTTAGTTCTATATATATAATTATGTAACCCTATCTAACTCTTACTGTTCTAAAACCTATTGTTATTAAAATACTTGTATTATTATTCTAATTCCCTAAACTACCATTTTGTGACGCAAGACTCAAGGATCAAAGCCAGGTTTCTCTTAACATAGGAATACTTGGCTGTAATTGAGAGAGGCAATTAATTAAATTTGTTGTATTTATCTGAAGGAATCTATTTAATAGATTTATTTGTTAAGAGTATACAAAGTATGGAAATATACGAGGTAATATTGAGTGCTGTTACATTTCAACATATTATTTAGCAGTCAACTTGTTAATAATCCTGACTGATGATAATACTGATGGACTTTATAGCCGAGTGGTATAGGTCACCACGCCAATAACCACTGTGCGCGACGTGCTGCGGGTTCGATCCCTGCATGTGACAAGCATTTGTGTGATTCACAAATGTATGTTCAAAGTTTGATGTTCTTTGTGCATTTAAATTGAATATTATTGTATAACCCCCCGCGGATTAATTAAAAAAAAAGAGAAAAAAAAGTAGGTAATTACGAATAATTGTTAACAAAAGCTGTGTATAATAAAAAAAGTTCTTATTGTATTATTTAATAGGTGTAAAGTATTGTGCTTTTCAATTTGTGAAAAGTCTTGTCGGTTTATTAGGGATGATTTCAGTACGCAAACGTCTATTAAGACGGAAGTCTAAAAAAAAATTTAACGAAGTTAATTTTACAACAATAAAAAAATAGTTTAAAATGTACAAAATTGTTACGTCATGCGACATGTCAAAGTCAAAATTAAGTCGATGTTTGTTGTTAGGTTTAAATAACGTAAAAGAACAAAAAATGTGTTTAGTATTTTTCATTAACCTACCTGAGGGAAACGAAAAGAAATTTTGTTATTATTTCAATTACAACTACAAGGACCCGCTCCAATTTACAACTCGTATATTCCATGATCTTCAATAATAAATCTGATAAAGGTCTACTGTTTATTTTGGAACTTGAAGACAATGAACTCTTTAAACAATTAAAGGCCGAACATAGTCATTAATTAACTTCTCTGTAAGGCTGGTTGATGAGTGTCGACTAACAATAAGTAAGCATTCACAGCGCAAATTACTTTAATATTATTTTGAAAGAAAGAAAGAAGAAAAATCGTTTATTCGCGTCTCAAATGCGATGCATAAGATTATAAGCTTCGGGAAAATATGCGTCACATAATTATTTAAAACAAAACGGTTTACTCACGCATATTCTCGGGATCGCCGGACTAGTTTCAGACTTAATAGGAGTCCCTAATCATGAGCTGACGCGGCGGCGGTGGTGTCGCGAGTCGATCTCATATGCGTCACATCTATACAAAAAAATCATCGCTCAGCATGTGCTGAGATTCGAAAAACCCTAGCTGTTTTACAAGCTGTTGTTTTGTGAATAAAATCGTATTAGTTTTCAAATATACTTCAAAATAAAAGACTCTTCGTAAGAACCATCCTCGTACTTCAAGGAAAATCCTAAAAAAAATAAATTAGCAAGAATCGGTTCAGCTGCTCTCGAAATTTGCGCTTAGCAACACATTCATCGATTAATTTTTATATTATAGATATAGCACGATTATATATATTTTTCTAGTCCGCGTGACTATGAAATAAAGAAGAAGAATGAATGTATTTTTTAAATATCTACCTATACTTTTTTACTTAATTTTTGATGTATATAGTACTTTAATATTCGAACTTTAAACTAACCAGCTTTACCTCTTAATTATAATAAGTTCCTAAATATACTTAAATAGCTATCAAAAAGCATTTTCAACACAAATATTGATTAAATCAAAACCACGCATGAATTAGTAATAGTCCTGTTTCCTTCCGTTGGTATATTGTGTCAAATAACCATTACATTACTTCATTAATAATAATTAATTATACACCTGACGTAGCTGCTTCATTGAAGCATACTATTAACTAAATTGTATTGTCTAATTGTATTATTCTGTGCTTATATAAAGGTTTTATGGTGTCTTTGTCCTTTCATCCTTCTTAAAAAGTGGTTCGATTTACTCCCGAATTCTGAAAGGCTGACTAATACCAGCATTAATTTTTCTTCCGTGAAATTTTATGTCAACTGCTGGTAGTAATTTTTAGTCTTTTAAGAAATTATAGTTTCTGCGGTAAAAACATTTGACATTTCCGCTTCGACATTTGTGAATTTTAAACTATGTCTTGCCCCCCTAGACAAGTGACATTTCGACAAGCGTTAACGATGATAGGAATCGCTTAAATTACTTACATTAAATGTATAGAAATGACATTTCGTGTTGATAAGTCACGTTACTTGGACTTGTCACTTTCATACATTTGAGCGGTTCAATCAGCGTTTACGCTTGTCGAAATGTCACTTGTCTTGGAGTCTTGGATATTTTTTTTTTTGAAATGCCTCTACGTGTAAAATTGTCCCTTATTTCGTTATACTAAAAGCTAAATTAAATGGCTGACCATTCTTCACGGCTGTACGTCACATTAAGCGAACATTGTCTGTTCTCTTAAGCGTTCTGTGTGGCACGAATTCCAAACTTATTTCTACACTTAAATCACGGTCATCATTCTTTATTGCTTTACGCATAAGGTTTATAATAGCGTGTTTTTTTGTTTATGGAGTGTGGGATTAATGTTTGTTTGAGTGAAATGTCGCCGGTGGAGAAGTTTTAACAAAGTTCTCAGTTCTGTAGTGGATACAATGGAAGGCCGCCATTCGTGAGCCCACTACATTATGATAGTTTAATATTACGGGATTTTCTAGGCTTATATTGTGAATGGCTATTTATAGAGCTTTAAATGCACAGCCTTTGGATACCACTGTAATTTCCTTTGTCTTTATTATATCTATTATTTTTGATAATTAATCTCGTAAACCTAAAATGACAGATTTTACATAACTTAATATTTTTTCCAGTTTAATATCAATATATATTTTTGTTATATATCGTGTTAGTTAAACCTTGTACAATTTGTTTTGTCTTTAAAATTTACATTTCGATACCAAAACTATTCATATGCTTTTTCTGTTCTAAGAATGGAAACGTCTAAAGTCGTTGGTTGTTAGATAATTTCTTTGCATCATGATGCATAATATGTAATTTTAGTTAAACTCAAAATCGCGTGAAAAGTCTACTATATAACTTAATACGGCCACTTGACTTCCTTTGCAAGTCAGCTCTCCGAAATCAACGTCTATAATAAAAAGAAAAAGAAACGCAAAAAAATAATCCAAGATTTTTTTTATTTTTATTATTCACATTCTCATTCTTTTCACAAAATGTTATATCATTTGTATTTGGCATCATTACGAACCTATGTGATTAAAAATTAAATGCAACGGTAATAGTTCTCTCCCGGGAAGCCCCCGCTAATCGTTAATTCAGTTCTGTCAATGGGCTTTATTTTATAAGCCGTTAATCTATAACGGCTTGTAAAATAAAGCCATTGTTAATAAGAAGTATTATTAAACCTGCTATAACAACAAAAATATAATGAAAATTACGACGGTACGTAACCCGAGCGAGTCCGATTGGCACTTATTTTTGTGAATTAATTAATCTGTTTTATTTTCGATAAAAACTCATTTCAATTTGATCATTGTTTTAAAAGTTTCAGTGAAGATAAGTATCATCAAGTTTCAATTAAATATAAAAGCATTTCATAAAATATTTGGTTTCGAAAATGAAATAAAATGGCCGTCTGCTATTAATTTAATTATTTATCATTTATTTGGGGAATACTGGTGTTGGCTTTACGTTTTTCCTGTAAGTTTTTGACTCTTATATTTGGTAAGTTTTTTCTGTAAGAATTTTTATAATTGACAAACCTCTCTAGTGAAGTTATTATTATTCAATTCTTAACTGAGATGAAGCCAAGGTTGGTCACAAGTTAAATCATGATTAAATACACTGTATTATGACAAACTGTTACAGTCAATTCCGGAGTTCATAGGCTATTCACCACAGATATAGATAGACCTATTTATACCCCATCCTTGTAGAAAATATTAATAATAATAATTTAGCAATCTCTTTTTATGTTGAAAATTTTAATAAAAGTCGATCTGTGCCCTTACTCTCCAATATAATTTTAATTCTAAAACAATGCCAATTCAAAATTGATATTCATTTCGCAGACATACAAACAACACACAGTACAAAAAACCTCTCAATATTTAGATTCCAGTCAGTTCCTTCCATTGACAGCATTTTTTATTAAGAAATCTGTGTCTCCTGCCTGCTAAACTTATATTTATTTTGCATTGGCATTGTATTAGAATTTAAATTAAATTGGAGAGTAAGGGCACTGGTGGTTTAAAAGATTAGCCAAAACAACAGACATAGCTATAGACTTATATTAAGAATATTTTCTGTTCATCCATTCTAACCCATATCCAAATCAGCGTAAATAAATCTCCAATATAAGGAAAAGAGACTTTCGTAATAAGACTTATATATAGATCAATGATTTATATTCCTACAGTGAAATGAGACAATTCCTAGACATATCGTCGCCCGCTTCCAATATATTGGCTTTTTTGCAATTTCGTCAATAACATGCCCAAACGGAATTCAAAGATTATACTTGATGCGGAAACAATATAGGTACCTACCTTGACGGGAAATCAATACCCTGAGTTTAATTTGAAACTCAGAAACGATTGCCATATATTTAATTGTGTCCTTTTATTTATGAAGCTGCATAAAATGGATTTTAAGACTTCACATTGCTGAATTAAGCCTGTAATGTGTTTTATTTAGTCTGACTTAAAGTTTTCCATGATAACATAATAGTGTCGGTTACGAGTATGAATTTATTTAAGAGTTACTTACGGTTTCTGACACTCTATTCAAGTTAAACTCTTGTCAACATAATATGAATGGCAAAAGGTTAACAACTCTTGACTTGAAGTTTATCAGCAGAATAACTAATGTTCACAAGCTTCTCAGGGACAAAGCGTTAGACACTGCAGGTACGTGTACGTTCTGGATTATCAATCTGTACTACGGTTGATTTACGGAAATGAAGAAACATGTTTACATGATGATAATCAGACATCAAAAATGGTGAAAGATCAGCGTCCCTAGACAAGTGTCTTGTCGACAAGCGTTAACGATGAAATAAATCGCTTAAATGACATTAAATGTATGGAAATGACATTTTGTTTCGATAAGACACGTAACTTAGACTTGTCTCTACTATACATTTGAACGATTCGATCAGCGTTATCGCTTGTTGAAATGTCACTTGTCTAGGGGGGCAGAACTGCAAAGTAAAGGTATCTTCACATAATAAAGAAAAGAAACGAGCATAGATCACCACGCTTGCTGAAGTGCGGGTTGGCGGTTTTCTCACGATGTTTTTCAAAGGTCACATTGGTGTAACCACGTGCACATAAATCTGTTCCTTGAAGCGCTTGGCATTAACAATAATAATAAAAGATAAAATAGGTAAATATCAAAATATAATTTAAACAAAATAATACCGTTAAAAACACTTCCTCCGGATGAAATGCTTTTTCAGGTATATTATTTCTATTTATGTAAATTCCAGTAAAAACATCATTTCCATGAGTTTCGAGAATGAGGTGAGCTCGTCACAACCCAAAATGATAGATATGCTAATCAGGGTATTCCTAAAATCACCCAACATTCAACAATGTCTCTTGGAAATGGGACAAGGACGAAATAGCTGAACTTTGGAATATCATTACAGTTTCCAAGGTAGCCAGAATCTATTAAACTGTACAACCGATAGTTTGTATGATTTAAAGCCGCGCGTACACGGACTGCTTAAAGTAGTCGGTATCCACTGCATCCAGCTGCGACTGCAGGGCACACGGACGGACTTCTCAACTGTTTGTGTTACAATTTATCAAAAAGGCACACGTGACGCAATAAATTTATGAATAAATTAATGAGCAGCTCGCTTGTATGTTAAGTTTAATGATGTCCTATGCCTAAACTGAGTCTGAAATTAACCATGCTATTTAGTTACACCCTACTATGTAAATGCTGATAATATGCATTTACATTTATACCACTGAAAATCGAGAACTCTTTGTTTGTCAATTTTTTTTTATAATGTCATAGTCTTCGTATGTACACACGGCAAATTAGATAGGTTTGCACGCCAAACTAAGATTTTATATTTTACTAGCTGTTTCCCGCGGCTCCGCCTTCGTGGGGGTCGGTTATTGCGGCAAAAAGTAGCATGTCTTTTCTCAGGCTCTAGACTATCTTTGTACCAAATTTCATTTAAATCGGTTCAGTAGTTTTGGCATGAAAGCGCGACAGACAGACAGATAGAGTTACTTTTGCATTCATAATATTAGTAAGGATTATAATCCGCTTATATAAACTGAATATAATACCTATGTAATAAAAATATTGGTGTATAATATAATATAAAATGTTAAAGTGACCTGCAAACCTATCTAGTTTACAGTGTGTACAACGATAGTAAAAACACCTTGTATTTATACAGTTGTAAATAACCTTTGATTAAATGGTAAATATAATAATGGTTTATAACAGAATATAGCTTTTCACTCAAAGAAATGAACAACTAAGCTACAGATACGAAGTGTTTTCTTCATGTATTTGGAGGTGTCCAAAAATATATATCGATTACATATAAGTTGGTCTATTGCGTGTGTTGTAATACAAGTATCTTAGTCTTAATAATTTTTGATCCAAGCTTGAGTTATGACATATACAAAGTCAGACACATCCCAAGGGCTAAGACTCATCCTAACTTCAAATATTAAATCAGATTACGTAAATTCTCGCGCCGTATATTAAGAGATTCTTAATTTAAAACTTCGTGAAAACTTTCAACGAAATCTTTTTGGAGTGTTTAAAGTTTTTTTTATCTAATCAGCAATCAGCCAGTTCTGTGTTTAGATGTTGTCAAATATTTTCGACAACCCTCATATACTATTCTCACACTAATAAATATAGTCAAAAACAAACTTAATAAAACCGGACAAGTGCGAGGGTTCCGTAAACATTTTGCTGTTCGCCACATAATACAAAAACAACAGTGCGGTTAAGAAAATGCTCTCTCTTAAATAGATATATATGACACTATCAAATTTTGCAATCGTCAAAACATGTTTTTTATGTTACCACACTAAACATTTTGAATTTTCGGTTTTACATCAAGAGTTGATAGACATTGATATTAATTTCATGATAACACGACGCAGTCTTGAGAAAAAAAAAAAACAGACAGACGGAAAAAAATGTGATCATATAAAGGTTTCTTTTTACGCTTACATACCGTGTAAAACCGGGAAGTGACACGGTATATTGTAAATACGGCTGAAGCATAAAACCATGTTTTGAAAAGTATAATTTAGTTTTCTAGGGAATTTTAAAACCTGTATTATAATCTTAATTCCTGTCTTCAAGACCTTATAAGTTGGAAGGAATTATAAAGAAAACACTATTCTATAAACTAAACATTTTCTTAAGAACTAAGTTTCAAAATAAACCATCATCAATCATCTGCAAGAAGTCTACAAAATCTTACAGAAAAAAACACTATTGTCATGTCATATCGAAGAAAATTTATATGAATTTTATTATATATCCAACGAGTAAAACGAACAAAAAGCCATTGAAAATTTATTAACCATACCTTTATCGTAGTTCAGACGGTTTGACCACAATTGCTAAAGGCTTTATGTTACATAAGGCATTGTGTAATGGACACACAGAATTTATGTTGTTTCTTAGTAAACGTACGAGTTTTGCGCAGCTTTTGTAGGGTTACTTTTTAGGGTTCCATACCTCAAACGGGAAACCCTTATTGGATCACTTTAATGCTTGTGTGTCTCTTAAGTTTTTTTTTCTGAGAGACGCTTGATGGTCTCATGTTGAAATTAATATCATATACTCAAGACTAGGCACTCTTGATATAAAACATGCTTCTATTTCAGTGCAATTAGAAAATACAGTCATTTAAGTAGATTTTCCCATACATTTCCAAGAAACTCAAAACCTAGGATAATTTCCGTCGTCGCACCAAATTTGGCATGATAGTAGGTCTAGCGTCACAACGTCACAAGTAAAGGCAAATATCCGAAACTGTAAAATCATAGTTTTGTAACAAAAATAATATGTTGTGATTACAAACTTATATTTACAGTTGGAATTTTAATAGTGTCATACATCGTTGTATGAGAGCATGTTTTCAACGGCATAGTTATAATAATAATAACTCTTTATTGTACACCAAGAAACAAGTTGACAGCATAGCAATGTGGGCGGTCTTATCACTAATTGTGATCTCTTCCAGACAGTTATGTTTGTTTTTGGAGAATAAACCATGAGGATCGACTAAATTTGTACGAAACCCTCTGTGCGCAAGTCAGACTCGCGCTTGTCCGGTGTCGAGCAATGTGTTCTTCTTTAATTTAACCCTACTACTCGTCGTCAGCATTCACTCTTTTCTTTCTCTCTCTCATATCATCTTTTACACAATCCATCCATCTATTTCGGTCTTTCTCCGCCTCCTTAATGAGAAAATCCCGCAACGTCTTCCGCAACCATTTTCATACTTTTTCCATAATACTCTATCACACAATAATAATAATAATAATAATAATCGTTTATTTCGGAAATCAGGTTCCATTTTGTTAGTATTAACTTTACATTCTTACAAATAATGTTAGTACGTAACAAAAGAAAAGAAAATTAAACTAAACTAAAGTAATCGGCATGAAAGGGGAGCCACTCATCTCCTGTTGCAAAGAGAGTGCAACCCCATCCACGCCTGCAGCATTGGTGAATCCCACCGTACAGACAAGGTCTTCAGGAGAACGTTAGAGCTGATCCTCATTCGACTCAGCAATGAGGCGCAGCGCGTGCGCATCACAGCGAAAAAATCCTGTGTGCGCGCTTCCGCGAACATGGCAGATGCGCTGCACCACCGCGGCAGCCCCACCATTCCCCTGAAGGCGTTGTTATACTGGACGCGAAGGGCGCTGTACGCGCGATGCGTATAATTCACCCATAGCCCGCACGTGTACAGTGTCTGGCAGTATGACTTGAATAAAGTAATTTTTACGTCTCTTGTACAACGTGCGAACCTACGAGCGAGCATATTACACCGCACAGACAGCGCCCTTCGTTCCCTCTCGATGTCCATAACATCCGACGAATCGTCGGTGACCCAGTGACCAAGATATTTAAACTTACTCACCTGTTTAAGTGGTGTGCCGCAAAGAGTGATCACGGGCGCACGATATTGTTTTTTTCCCGCCTTAAATATCATAAATTCACTTTTTTTGGCGTTATATCTCAGCCCATGAGCCCCCGAATACGCCTCACAAATGTTCAAAAGACACCTTAAAGCTCTGACTGAGGGACTCAACAGCACCATATCGTCAGCGTAACTTATGTTATTTATGCAAGTTCCGTCTATCGAGCATCCGAGACCGGCGCCGCTGAGCTCCCCAATCAGACCATCAATGTACAGGTTGAAGAGGCATGGCGAGCTCAACCCCCCTTGCCTCACCCCACACTGCAACCTGTACACTTCAGATAAAGTGCCTGCCCATCGAACAGTATTCTCTTGATTACTGTACCAATATTTAAGCAACCAAATTAATTCAGCAGGGAGTCCCTCAACATTGTGAAGTTTGCTCCATAAAACATCATAATTGACAAGGTCAAATGCCTTGGAGAGATCTAAATAACATGCATACACAGGCGTGTTCCTTGCTGTGTAGTAGTGAACAGTCTGCTTGAGACAGTAAATAGCACTTTCAGTAGATAGGTTTGGTCTAAAGCCGAACTGTGCGTCGTGTAAATGTATATTTTTCACCAGCTGTTTATCAAGCAGGCTGTCCAAAACCTTAGCAGTTATGGTGGCTAGTGAAATAGGCCTGTAGTTTGACAGGTCCGACGGATCACCTGTTTTGTTTTTTATTATAGGAACAACCAGTGTACGCATGAGCTCCTCAGGTAAGTAGCTATGCGAAAGTGACAAATTGACAAACAGAGCAAGCACCCTCGGCAGGTGGATACCGGCGTACTTCAGATGCTCGATACTGAGGCTATCGTGGCCAGGAGACTTTCCTCTAGACATATTACTAATAACATTAGATATTTCCTTTGCCTGGAATCTTAACCTAACTTTATCACCTTGTGTCCCAGTCTCGAGCCAAACAATGACGTATTCACATTTAAGAACTTCACTGATCACATTCAATATTGTTATACTTTCAAACTTGTTATCACTGTAAAAACCACCTTCACATCCTTGAAATAGAACTGAAAATACTTTTGCTACTATAGGTTATTTAAAAAACTTCTCCCATACTTTTTGTTCATTGAGAAAGGCCTGCCAATAACCGTTTGACATTGTAACGCAGCCATTTTGACTTTAAATATACAACAGGAGTCTCGCTATCAAGTTTTACGATGGAATACGGATAAATAAGAAATAACCAAGAGAAGTAAGCTTTCCAATATTGTAAGTCATTTTGGAGAAATATGGTAATCACCCCTCTTTTCTATTATTTTATTGTATTAATTTAATCCTAATATTTTTGGCAGGCCAAAAGCGAAGGTGAATTCTTTAAATGACTTATAATACCTACAGGGCGGAATTTTTCAATTTCACCTGAAGGAAAAGTAGTTGTTACCTAAGATAGCAAAGTTATCCCCATAACTACACATATCTAAATCATTGATGAGCATCTATTCTAATGTCATCATCATCTGACCTGTTCCAAAACTATTTGGGGTCGGCGCAATGCGTATTTTTCTTCCATTGCAGCATAAAAATATAATAATTAAAAATTACTCGTCATAATTGGTATTTTCTTAGAACCTGCAAATTTAATCTGCTTATTTCGAAAAGTAACATTAAGGAAAACTTCAGCTCAGTAGCTTTTACGCTTCATACCAAGCATTGAAACACAGATGCTGAATCTCAAATCACACTATTTTTTTATTTAAGAACAAAGAGAAACATTTTATTGAAATTACACCACGTAAAATAACTTTCTCAATCCTAAGACAATATCAGTGTGCCTATAATCCAAAAATATGAACAAAGAAAAATAAAACATCTGAATAACCTTCACTAAAAACAAAGTGTGCCATCAAGAACGGAAAATGAGCACGTGCCTAAAGTGAACAAAATAAATTGGAATAAGCAGACAACAATACTACATTTTAGTGTTATTGAAATATAGTCCTTAAACTAGTTTTGATAATGTTCCTGTTAGGACCTCCCATTGAAACATGGACCAAGTTATATCAGCTGTTACTAAGGACCAAAATTCCTTGAAAACCAAAACGAAATAAAACATTGACGACAGAAAAATTAGATTTGTAATAATGTAGTTACAGACTAATTTATTGGTCAGGTCGTAAGGACAGACAATCTGTGCCCTTACTCTCCGATTTAATTTTATTTCTAATACAATGCCAATGCAAAATTGATATTAGTTTAGCAGGCAGGAGATGCAGTTTTCTTGTAAAAAAAATGCTGTCAATGGAAGGAACTGGCTGGAGTCTAAACATTGAGAGTATTTTTTTTGTAGTGTTGTTTGTGTGCCTGCTAAATGAATAACAATTTTGCATGGACATTATATTGGAATTTAAATTAAATTGGAGAGTAATGGCACAGGTCGGACCTCTGAATTAAAAATCTTTTAGCTGTGGAAGATTAAGATTTATGATTCAGTTTTCACTAATTATTTAGTATTTATATAATTACTTGACATAAAAACAATAGAATACTGTCACTATCGAGTAAAATATAAAGTAGGCATAGTAGTAAAATGATTGTCTTAATCGCGTTCCTGAGACTTATGACACTCAGAATCCCGTGGCACGATGTAGCGTCAAGAACAAACCAAATATCAAAACCAAAGTAAATCTACCCAGGTCGATAGGTGTCGATACTGTCGTATAACATGTAATATCGAAATATTAATGTGTATAACATAAGTGGCCAATAACATGGCAGTAATACACAGAATAACACAGAATGTAAAACTATCTTGTTAATAATTATGTACCTAGAATAAATAGACCTTCAAAAAGTAATTAAAGTTTTTGTACTGCAGATTTTTTTTTATTAAAATAGTACGCCAATTAAAATATCGAATTCTAAATAAAAATTATTTAATTATTTGTATTAAAAGTTTTCATAAAGTCAGCTATTTTGTTCCTATTTAGGCAGTACTTGATAGTAAAGTGACCACGTATTTCGATAATCCATATTTTTTATCCTTTGCTAGACAAAACAAACAGCGTTGCTTAATTTTTTTTTTAAGTATATCTCCGCCGAATATTTTATACTCGTCGATTGTAACTCACCTCAAACTTTTTATTATACAACGTGAAATCAATGGTAACGTGATTATTATAATTAATTTGAGAACACGTTAGCAACTACGTTCGAGTAATCACTTTTTAAATTTAGCCATATTTTCTACTTTTGATAGTGAGTTTGTGTATATTTGAGTGCCACAATTAAAACAAGAAATTTGAATTCAAATATTTATTACAATAAATTATTTTCGAAAATATAAAAAAATACAGTAATATTAATATAAAATAAACAAGTTTAAGTACTTCTTATCTCAAATTTCCTATATCGTCTACAATAGATACACACGGACATCCAAATCGAGTAACCCAAACTTTTTTATATACTTTTTTAGAACGGTTTTGTCTAATACTGTCGTCTTTCAAATTAAAAACAATGGCAATTTTATATTATCTAAAATTACAAAAAACTTTATTTTTGTAATTTTATACGATAATGAAAGGTGGCTCAATATGAGTATCTGAGAGTACCTAAACATTAATAATAAAACGTAAATAAAATATACACAATACTATTATATAACAAAGAAACAAAATATAATTTGAGACGTCACGTCATTTAAATTTTCACTTTGCCAACAGTCTAGTTTGCCATCCTTCTCGCTCGACGAAGTTTAGTCTGATTCCCTCAGTCGGTTGTGTGACGATGGATTTTGGATCTAAGTCCAAATCCCTCTTCATGTTTGGTGCAAGCTCCACCCTATACTTCTTCAATATGGTTATGAGGCCAGCCGCCATCTGCATTTTAGCGAATCTCATTCCTAGAAAACAAAAAAAAAAATATTTCTATTATTATAAAATCTAAATTAAATCAGTTTTTGTAATTGTTGTATGTTATAGATTTGTTTCTTTAATTTTTAACGTTGTTATATGGGTATTGTACATTACATAAGAAGTTAAGGTAATTAATAACCACATGAGGCAAAAAAAATGTGGTGTTATTTATTTTGAGCCCAAACTATTCCACTGCATGATCAAACAAAAAATTGTGAATAAAAATAGTAAAATACAGGAATGAAATTAAAATAATTACAATAATAGTTCTAATTCAGGCCGAGATCCGACGGACAGTCGTTCAAGTAAGCAATAATCTATTTTTTTAAATTTATGTAAGGCCAGGGCGAAGCAATTTAATTACTAGAAACAAGTTGCCAAAAAGCTACGAGGTTACATGCATAGTGTTTTTTTTATTGTCTATATTAGTCTGGTAAGGAGATAAAATAGTTTGTACATACCTATACAAATCCTAGGACCTTCACCAAATGGCATGTATGTGTAGGGCTTGATATTCTTCTTCTCTTCACCAAGGAACCTCTCCGGACGATATTGTTCCGGTTCCGGGAAGTAGTCAGGGTTGTGGTGTAGGTGCGACACTGGTAAATGCACACGAATTCCCTTGTCGATCTTCAGCCCTGAAGGGAACACGTAATCCTCCGCCACCTCGCGGCCAACCACGCCTAACACCGGGTATAAACGAAGCGCTTCGTCCACACACGCTTCAAGGTATGGAGTTTCTGCGACGCACTCATACTTCAGTTTGTTCTCATGACGACGCAAGTATGCATCAACTTCTTCTATCGCCTTATCCTGTTTTTTAGGATTTTTTGCTAATTCAAACAATGTGAACGTCAATGTAGTCGACGATGTTTCAAAACCGGCGGCGAAGAACAGAACACATTGTGATACCAAAAACTCTTCGTCTATCTCCAGATTTACTTTTGATCCTGACTCCGACTTCAAGTTACTCAAACTATCGCCAACTATAGCATCGTTTTTCTTCAGCTTCAACATGTAATCAATAAAGTCGTTTCGACATGTTGGCTTATAATCACGAGTTTCAAAAATATTGGTCAACAATTTATTGAAGAAACTATCGACTTCTTTTGGAAAGGCTTTGAATCCCAAACCATAGAAGATTGATGGCCAAATTGTTCTGATAACTTGCTTTAATGTAGGGATCGGTCTAGGATCAATGATGACATCACCCATTTTTTTGAAAACGTTGTTCTCCGTTTTTTCCATCGTTTGCGTATCAACACCAAAAGCGCAGGAGCAAATGCAATCCATTGTAAACCGAGCTAGCATTGTCCTTACATCGAGGACGCTTGATTTCTCGATTTCTCGGTTCAGCATGTTTTCAAATACGAAAGAACATTTTTCGATCAAAGGGAACATGTTCTTCATTTTAGCGGACGAGAAAATAGGAGAAAGATTTTGACGCAGAACCTTCCATTTGTCGCCGTAGGTGAAGAAGAGGTTGCGTGTAAACATTTCCTTGTGAGAGTAGTTTGAGATTTCACGGCCACTGAAGTAGTAGAAATCCTTTGTAGCGACCAGCTTGATGTGCTCAGGATCCTTGACGATGAGAGAAGGTTCAGTCCCAAAGAAAGCGCCGATAAGAGGCGCATCTGGGAAAGTGTCACATAGCTTCCGAGTATTTAATCCTAAGTTTTGCCTTTGTAAAATAAAGTTGGCATAGTTACCAAAAATTGCCTTCGGAGTTACATGTGGAATATTTCTCTTCTCCCAATATGAGAACCTTCGCTTAGAGAAGAGGTACACTGAGTAGACTATTAAAAATAGCGTCAGCGGCAGAAGTATCGCGATCATCTTTGAGAGACTTCTGAGATAATCTAATTGTGTTGAAAATATGTAAGAGCATTTATACGCAACATAATCGTAAGTATTGTCGTATGCCCACAAGTTTAGCAAGTTTTTAAAGGATAATCCTGTTCACGATTATTAAACAAAATAACGTTGGAAAGTTAGATTGTAAATATTGATAATAGTTATTTTTACGGTTTTAATGTTTAAGTTGCAACTTGGGAGAGGCCTATATCCAGCAGTCGAGCGAGAATTTTGAATATATTTTTTTTAATAATAATGAAAATATGAGTGCAATTAAGAATATTGTTTGTTTTTGTGCTTTTATATCTAAGTAAAAAATATATATATAATTTTCGCTTGCTCTAAATTTTATTAAGTTCCTCATTATGTTCTAAACGTGTGCTCTCTGTACTTGAGAGTTGATAGACTAGTCACGATGATTAGGCACTTTAAGGTACGTTTTGTTTACTGGTCGTTATCATTTTATTGTACGCAACAATAATATGTTCTAAGTACGTTAAGGTTTTTACCTAAAACCAGGTTATAATGTATAGATTTGATTGTTATTTTTTTATGTTTTAAACGTCCTACAGTTAATTTCGAGTGTTAAAGTTCCTCTTAAATTTCCTCGTCCCTTCAAATGCATACAACTATTTTTTTTTTTATTTTCCTTATATTTATCGTGTGAAGTGAAATTGTATTATAATGGTAAATTTGATCTTCTTTACGCAAAATTCCACTAAAATAATAATAAATATATAGTTATAGTCCGTCAGTTAGTTAATAAAAAAATAATAGACACACTTTGTCAAAACAATAAAAATAATTAAGATTTAAAGCGATTTAAAGTTATGGAGTGGGGTTGGGCACACCATTACAAAAATTAAATAAAAAAAAAAGTGTGTGCGTGTAACCTTTACGCGCGATTGAAGTAAAACTTTATAACCTTGTTATTGAATATTATAAAATGTCGCAATTGTCAGAAAATTTATTTTTAATTTACTTATTTTAAAAGTAATAAATAAACAAGTATATTTAGAGATTTTCAAAAAATTTTGCAATTTAAAATAATGTTTTTAAAACTGTTGAATTTTTCATTCACTTTGCTATTCACAATTGATCCGTTTGACAATTTGAAAATAAATAATCCTAATTGATTATGATATTTGCCACTAGCTGGCGTATAAGTCAAGAAGCGTGTAGTATATGACATATACTTACAACCAATCAGAATTATTATTTTTAAATGGTGCGTTACTTCCGTCAGAAAAAAAATCTGAGTTACTCCCTAGTCGCGCCTAAAGAAGTTTTACTTCAAAATTGGAAAAATTATAGCAAGGATTGATAAAAATTTCCATTATCTGTATTTTGATCATTTTTTGTTTACAAGACAAAAGAAAAAAAGCACTATTAACCAGTGATTTTCAGTCAAAACCACTTTTGCCAACCCGTTCAGTCAAAATTATTTTTGCCAATTTTATTTAGTTAAAAGTACTTTTGACTGGTTAAGAGTTTTGACTGCAACATATTATTATATATGAGTTATTTCATTAAAATTGATTTCCTAAAAATATGCATTTGTATTTACTTTATGAATGTAAACACTTAACGGTTTGACTTGACCATGACCATAACTATACAGGGTGTTATACAGGATTACAACGGTAAATCTATTACCTCACTCACTGTTAACATACATCGCTTCAGTGGTCTGGTCAACTAACTCATTGTTAATGCATGCATCCGCAAAAAAGTTAATACCATTAATGATAATTTATTTACTTTTATTTTAGACAATATTAAATAACCGCATTTTCCGCGTTTCTGGAATTTCTAATACAAAAAAAGTACAATAATTTTATCAATAATTTCTTATAAGCCTATCTATCACGCGAGCAGCATTTATGTTGCAAATATATTGTGTGATATATGAATCACAGTGACTCGATATTTCTTATGTTACTAAGTAATTGATGATTAATCTGACAAAAAATATATTATAAACTTATGATTATACTACTTATCTACCCGACTATAAGTTCTTACAAGAATCCCGCCCCTTTGCTTAATAATAATAATAATAAACCCCTCGGGGCAAGTCGTTACCTCATCATGAGATTAACGCAATAGGTACTTGACGGCGATATTAACTTGCTTTTCCAGACTTTGAGATATAAATAAAACAATGATAAATAAATAAATGTATCTGCAGGTCTATGTAGAAGCATACATCCGCAGGGCAGCTTGTGATTAGCGACACAACGGACCTGAGTGCCCCAGAGACTCCTTAGGAGGGTTCCCAGCTCTTTCTTGTCTTGACTGGCTGCCTAGAGAGGGGTCGCTAAAGCTAAATGCTCGGGGGTGGAAGTGTCTAATGGCGTAATAGCGAGGAAACCCGCCCCGGGTCCGCTACTATGACCCGCGATGGCGAAATCAGGGCCGCACCGCTCGACACCCCTAGCCGCTCGCACTGGTGTTGCTCCCTTCTGCCTGCAGTGGCAGTTGTTTGGGGGGCCCATTTAGTAGCTGGCGAGTCACCATTTGCCCATTTGATTGCATTTATATGTGTTGAAAGGCAGGTGTCATAGTTTTCCGATTATGTTCAAAGAACCAATCCACCTTAACATTTACCAACATATAGCACAAAATAGTTTTAGTACCACGATTCACGATAGTTCTGTAGCTTCCTGGGGTCATTTACGTCTGTTCTCCCATAGAGTAGGGGTGAATGACCCCTAGTAGATGCCTCATCCCATATTAGAGTAAAGTTCTCAACAAGGCCGCTGCGTGTTGGACCTGTGTACCCACGTCAGCCTTTCAACGGACCGGTTATTCTCTTTACTGAGGATAACTAAGAAATACAAGAACAATAATAGTAAATTATTATTTATATGCTGAAGACTCTTCACTCCTTTTAGATAGATATAACCTTTCGGTTACACCCTGTATACTATACATAATCCATATTATTAAAAAATAATTGCCACAAGTATGACGGAGCATGTTTTTCTTTCTTGTTGTGTTGTTATTGTCCGGACACGGTTTGTACGATCCAAATTTTGAGAAAAATCCCCGGGAAATGTCGAAAAGCGACAGGAAAATTATTGTCGGGTCAACTAGGAATATATTAATAGATTTGGTGTAAACAGTGGGGTGTGCGACGACCTTGGACAACACTCTTATCAACATAATATCCTAAGTCCCAGCCACCTTCAGTAGACAACGGATAATAATACAGATTAAATGTTTTTGTATTATCTGATACCTAACTATGAATAATAAATATATGACATCATACCTAATAAATAATTTAATCACAGCGATAAAGAAGCCGATACGGTGCGGCGGTACGCGCAAGGAATTGTTCACATATTATTATTAATAAACAAGATAAGAAAATCCTTATTATTATCTAAGATCAATGTTGATTAATTTATTTAAGTGGCTTCTAAATGGGCGTCATGTTTCTGCAATATATGGCTGTAACGCCCACTGCGTTACAGCCATATACTACAAACAAACAAACTCTTCAGCTTTATATATCTATACTAATATATAAAGCTGAAGAGTGTTGTTTGTTTGTTTGAACGCGCTAATCTCAGGAACTACTGGTCCGATTTGAAAAATTATTTCAGTTTTGGATAGCCCATTTATTGAGGAAGGCTATAAGCTATATAACATTACGCTGCGACCAAAAGGAGCGGAGCATAAATGAAAAATGTTGCAAAAACGAAAAACCGTTGAAACTAAAACACGCGGACAAAGTCGCGGGGGACAGCTAGTTAGTAATAATATTCCTGAGATTAGCGCGCTCAAACAAAGAAACAAACTCTTCAGCTAGTATAGATTATAATTTTGTTGATTATGGCTCCATCGCTAGTTAACGACGATTTTGCCAATGTCAAATTCATAGCGCATCCTTTTCTAAGGGACATGAAGTTTGTTATGTGTGTCGTCTTGATTAATTACTATATTCTGTGCATTTGGTTGTCAAAAGTGCAGCCACATATTAAATTAAAAATATTGCCCGTTTAGAAGCCCCTTTACACACCTACTATTCATTAAATACGCATTTCAATTTGTCTATTCTTTGCATGGAAACGTGTTTGGCTAAGAAATACGCAATGTCATTTTTTTGTAGAGAACAATGCCTTGTTACATCTAGAATTAATGGCTGGCCCACTATAAATACAGGTTACGTTAATTATAATAGTATTAAAGTTTTTATTTATTAATTATTTACAATTTAAATATACACAACCTTAAACAAAACTAAACTCTTAGCTATTAAAAAACTCTAAAAAATAGCGTCAAAAAATTCATCCACATCGCTGTCGACTGGGAGTGTACAAAAAAGACTGGCGGCATTGCCACGTTGTATGGCAATGCTCTGTCCAAGGTAAAAGCCAGCCCTTGGGTCATACGAAGAGTCAACAAGACGTTTTGCCAGATCTTTAAATAAAAAGTGTGCACTCGGACCCGACGGTCCAAGTGTTTCAACCCCAAACGGCTGGAATGTATAACTTCCAATAAGGTTGGTTTATTTTCACATAATATATAAAGTTAACAAAAAATAATATAAATTTAAATATTTTCCCAGCTAAGTCACGATAAAACACTAGTCTACATAAAAATTATACCTATTTCAAAATAATAATAATAGCTAATTACTTCAGATATAGATATCTGATATTTAATATTTCTGCAATTCATATTAACTTTAATATTTCGTGGTCACATTGTTATTATAATAATCTTATCATAATAACTGTTTAAGACCAGCAGACTGTTATCAAGTTATTAAAATGTATTGTGTTAACAAATGACTCAGAATAATATAACTACGAATAGACCGCGTCTTCGATATTTTTTGGGTTTAAAGAATACAAACAGTATTTCTTATAAATGTTTCATTTTTAATGTTGTTTCTCAACAGCCTCAGCAGCATCACCAGCTGATGACAGCACGACAAACTAGGAAGGCACAAGAGTATCAACACTTTAGGCCTTTTTTTTTGTTACGGCGTGAAATCTTATGGCTTCAACCCACGCCGAGGGCACGACGTGGGGATATGTCGGACTTGCACCGACCAAAAACACCCCGGTCCCGTCCTTGCCTTTGCCGGAGTCCCGGGTTCGCTCACGCATACTCGGCGGGGCTCCGGTGACCATAATAAAGGCCTACCCATCGACCATCGACTTCGACGGTAGAAAAGACAAATCGTCCGGTCTCTTGCCAGGCCATCACGTATTTACATTAGGATATAAATATTACCAGACTAGAAATAAACAATGAAGACATAAATTACGTACAAAAAGAAGCACACGCACAAACTAGGTATAATTTATGTGAGATTATTTTGTTAGCTCATCCCGCGTCTTCGCCCGTGTGCTGTGTTACAAAATTAGTAAATAAAAAAGTGGACAACGATTTTTTTGGCAATTATGTTTCTTCAGCACCAAACATCAAAATCGGTTTCGTTGATAAGCAGGTAGAAACAAGTTAAATAGGCATAGTAATGTCAGTTTTAAAATCAAGTGAACAACTACTAAAATAATACGGATTTATGGTAGAAGTACCTCAAAAATAAATATTTTTAATATGAATGACACACTTGCCAGAAATTTGATTGAACCTGTCTGAATAAAACTCAAACAAAATTATATTTATTAGATGGGAATTTACAGCATTTTTTTTTAAATTAGTGCTTTTATAGGAGATTTTCTAGAAATTTATGGAGCCTAGGCTAGCACTATGTACACTACAAATACAAATAGAGTAGCTGTTTTTTTATGTTAATTTTATATAATAATATAATAATAATCTATACTATAATATTATAAAGCTGAAGATTTTGTTTGTTTGTTTGTTTGAACGCGCTAATCTCAGGAACTACTGGTTCGAATTGAAAAATTCTTTTTGTATTGGATAGTCCGTTTATTGAGGAAGGCTATAGGCTATATAACATCACGCTACGACCAATAGGAGCGGAGCATAAATGAAAAATGTTGCAAAAATGAAAAACCGTTGAAACTAAAACACGCGAACAAAGTCGCGGGGGACAGCTAGTAATATTATAAAGCTGAAGATTTTGTTTGTTTGTTTGTTTGAACGCGCTAATCTCAGGAACAACTGGTTCGATTTGAAAAATTCTTTTTGTATTGGATAGTCCGTTTATTGAGAAAGGCTATAGGCTATATAACATCACGCTACGACCAATAGGAGCGGAGCATAAATTAAAAAATGTTGCAAAAATGAAAAACCGTTGAAACTAAAACACGCGAACAAAGTCGCGGGGGACAGCTAGTTTTCTATAATTTGACTTCATTTTAATGTATATTAAAAATTATTTGGTCAAAGAGAGCAGCACATATTTAGGTCTAAGGTTTAAACTTCTCGTGAAACGCTATGTCAAACACAACTGTCGTGGGTTCTACAAAAATATAAATATTAAAACACTTTTTATTGATCATTTTTGTACGCCTGTACACTTTTCTTCAAATTAATTTGTAAGTGTTTTTATGAAAGGCGTAATAAAAAAAATTGGACCTTGACTGATCCAAATTTAATTTATTGCCCTAAAAAATACATTAAAATTATATTTACAGCACAAATTCTCTAACAATGCATAACAAAAAAAAAACAAAGATGTGAAAAACGCTTGATGCAACAATAGTACCTATATAAAACCATTTCTGTAAATAGATTTAGTGTAATCTCTTTAAAATTAGCGCCAGTAACCATGTCTGTGTTGTTCTATTTTGTTACCTGTTGTATAATATTTGTGAGCCCCAATGAAGCGGCTAGAATCCTAGCAGTGTTTCCTACACCTTCCATCAGTCACCAAGTCGTGTTTCGTCCTCTAACTCAGGAGCTAGCCAAGCGGGGTCATGAGGTCACAATCATCACACCAGATCCAGTTTTCAAAAATGTTGGTTCACCACCTAACTTAACAGAAATCGACGTCCACGATGTTTCATACAATATATGGGAAGAAACATTTATGAAACAGGCTTCTAAAGGAATTAAAAATGATATAGTACCTCAAATCTCAATTGCTAAAAAAGCATTTGTGGAAATCTTAGATGCACAATTAAAAACTAAAGAGGTGCAATCGTTAATAAGCAATAAGGAGAAACAATTTGATTTGTTGTTGCTGGAAGCTTGTGTTAGACCAGCGTTAGCATTTTCTCATATCTATAAGAACGTTCCAGTTATTCAAGTTGGTTCTTTAGGAGGAACATATGAAAATTATTTAGTAATCGGTGCAGATAATCATCCCATATTATACCCTAACATTTTTCACCAGAAAATTTATAATCTTACTTTTTGGGATAAAATCAACGAGCTGTACAACCATTACCAATTAGTAAAATTGTATGAAAATAATGAGGTTTTGGAAAACAATATGCTTCAAAAAAACTTTGGTCCTGATATACCATCAGTTGCTGAGTTAAATAACAACGTTGACATGTTATTCTTGAATATACATCCAATATTTGAAGGTATACGGCCTGTTCCTCCATCTGTGGTTTATATAGACGGCTTGCATCTGAAACCACAAAAGGAATTACCAACTGTGAGTACATAATATATTTATTAAAAAAGTTGCATTAGTAAAAAACATAAAATCCCGACTACCCTGCTAAGAAACATTAGGCTAAGGCCTTTAAATATGACTTCCAAGGAAGGGTTATGTTTTTCACGCGTAACGTGTATGTTTCTATTTATTTGTTGTAAATTTCTTTATTACCTTATATCTTACCAATGGTTGGATGGATTTGGACATTTAAGGTATCGTAAATTTCATCTTAAAAACAAGCATCCTTAGATAGGTTTTAAATTTTTTATTATTGTTTCTGTTTACGAATCTCGCACGAAGAAATCTAATCTAGAAATTATTTTATTCTAGGCCTCTTGACTGGAAAGACAAAATTATTTTTATCTAAACATTTATATTTTTAGCATCGCCTTTTTTTAAACTTCGTTGGAACTAAAAAGTCTCTCCACACTAATCATCATCAACCTCCATGCAACCACTGAAGGATATTATGGGCCTCTTCTTTGGTGCGTCATCTGTTCCAGTCCTGTAAACAAATCTAGAACATTTTTTAAAACAAGACCAACCAATTTAAAATATCAAAATCAAATTTAGAAAGGTTTGTGGTTCCAGGAACTCAAGTCATACTTGGATTCGTCTAAACATGGCGTAATATACTTCAGCTTTGGAACGAATGTAGCGCCTTCTGCGTTACCACCAGAAAGGATTGCGATCTTCACAAAGGTCTTCTCTCAGCTGCCTTATGACGTTCTATGGAAGTGGGATAAAGACGAACTCCCTGGACGTAGCGCCAACATCAGGATATCAAAATGGCTGCCACAGTCGGATCTTCTTAGTAAGATTAGTTTATGAGATGTCTGATGCTTCCGATGTAGTCAAATGACTTATTCAAAGAACAATTAAATTAACTAAACATAATTTCAAAAATATTATACCTACCTATCTTGTGCTAGGCGTATTGAATCTTTATGCCAAAGTATTATTATGCTAATAAAAGTTATGCGAAAACGTTATGAACATTTTATGCCTAGAAGGTCTAAATAGTTTCCGAAGGGGGCTCCCTTACTATACTCATAAATATCATTTTTTGCAGGACATCCAAAAATCAAAGCATTCATAATGCAAGGAGGTTTGCAATCAACTGACGAGGCTATTGTAGCTGGTGTACCGCTGATCGGTTTCCCTATGCTAGTTGATCAGTGGTTTAATGTCGAAAAGTATGTTTATTACAAAATTGGAATTCAGCTCGATATAGAAACCGTAACTGAGGAGTTGCTGGAAAATGCAATAAGCACTGTGATTGAAGATGAGAGGTAATGGTTTAATTTTAATTATCTTTTTTGTCTTTTTCAGTAGATGTCAGTCTTCGAAAACATACAACTATAGTCAAGGAAAATTAACGATGACTTAATTATCATTATAATGACATGTATATTTGACATGGCATAATTTGAGTCGTTATACTAAAATAAGAAATATTTTTTTTTATTTTTATTTATTTATTGTTTATGTCACACATAGAAATAAAGGAAACCTATAAATAAAGAAAATGTAGGTACAAAGGTACTACTTATTTCTTCAGGTTTTTTTTGAGCAGACCTGAACAGGACTGGAAAAGTAAACATAGAAACATAATATACATAGTTTGTTTGTATAAAAAAAAATAATAATAAATAAAACTAAATAATCCGCAAAAAGTGGATTGATGATTATTACTAACATATTTTTCGTATAAATATTAATAACACCAGTTAGTTGCAGTTTACCTGTGCAAGCGTAACAGACAGACTTACACACTGAGTTACCTTCGTATTTATAATGTACTGAAGACAGTATAGAAGTATGAATAAACAGTAAATCAGAAGAATACATAAGGTCTAAATAAAAATACTTGTTACACGACAGGCAGTTCACAGTTCGCCAACAATGTATACTACCTACAAGGGTTTAGGGAAAATTACAGCTCGTTTATATTGTTCTCAGTTACCGCCGCAATATTAAAAAACTGCGAAAAGTTATGCAGGACACCCCACAGCCTTCACTGGAGCGCGCCGTGTGGTGGACGGAGTACGTGCTGCGGCACGGCGGCGCGAAGCACCTGCGCTCGCCCGCCGCCAACATCTCGTGGGCAGAGTATCTAGAACTAGAACTGGTCCTCACTTTACTTGCAGGACTGTTAACTATAATTACTGTTATTGTTTTTGCTATTTATAAATTGTACGTCTATTTTATGAAAACAAATTCAAAAGTCAAACTTTGCTAACGAAGTTTTAGCATAAATTATTTGTTTGAATGTTTATATTTATTATTCATGATCATATTCATAATCCTAATTGAAACTGTTAAGTCAGCATCGTTTTTACTAGTTAATTTAAGCGCCTGCTCAAAATATCTTAGTTGCGAACAGTGAATTCTGAATATTTAAGTTTCAATTGTTTTTACAGTGTTTATTAATATTCAAATGCTTCAAACAATAATTATGTTTTAATAATTACTTAAGATTGAAAGTGGTATGCGTAAATACACACTTTCATGCCTTGTTCATAATTCTAATTATAATATAATTAATTTAACTTAGAACTGTTGTTTTTAATTTACAAGTATAATAAAATAATAATCAGCTTTTACATTTGACTGTTTTTTGTGTACCTATTTATATTGACGGGCCTGTTGGTCTAGTAGTTAGTGACACTGACTGCTAAATCGGAGGTCGTGGGTTCGATTCCCACCCAGGACGAATATTTGTGTGATGAGCACGATCATTTGTTTTGTGTCTGGGTGTAATTTATCTATAATATGTATGTATTTAGAAATATATAAGTATGTTTATCAGTTGTCTGGTTGCCATAGCACAGGCTCTGCCTAGTTTGGGATCAGATGACCGTGTGTGAGATGTCCCAAGATATTATTATTATTATTATTTGTGACAGATTTAGCAGAAATATGGCAGTTTTGTTGTATAGGTACTATTATTATATTTGCGTGCTATATTTTAATTGTAAGTGATAGAGAAGCGGATAGAATCCTAGCAGTGTTTTCCACACTTTCCATCAGTCACCAAGTTGTGTTTCGTCCTCTAACTCAGGAGCTAGCCAAGCGGGGTCATGAGGTCAAAGTCATCACAACAGGGGTTGCATGAATTATATGTAGTACAATGCCAATGCAAAATTATTATTTATTTAACAGGCACACAAACAACACACAGTACAAAAAATACTGTCCATTTTTAGATTCCAGTTAGTTCCTTCCATTGACAGATTTTTTTATTCAGAAAACTCAATCACGTTTCAGCTAAACTGATATCAATATTAAATTGGCATTGTATTGGAATTTAAATTAATTGAAATTTTTATAAAGATAACGCTATTTTTTATGCTTGTTAGTTATTTAGCTACTTAATTTTATAAATGTTATCAGTTTTAATTTTAACATAGCTTAAGTTTTTGTGTTTGTATAAATTGTTTGTGGTGTGTAAGTGTAGTGCATTTTCAATAACATTGTGTCGCCTCCTCAACAATCATTTCCTAATGATATAATGTTTCATAGTGTATGGTAAGGAACATATTTTGAATTGGAAAACAATATTGAATGATCAAGACAAGTCATGCAGTTATCACCTTACAAGCGCCTTACAAATATTAACAAGACTCAATTTGCACGGAAACAAAATGGCATTGCTATTTGCTATGGAATAAAACACGCAATAATATGAATTAAACAGTAACAGTCGTCTTTCTGTGTCAATGTTTCTTGTGGGATACGCGGGTTTATTAAATAATACTCTGTATGTTGTTCATATTTTTCAATAATCCGAGTTACGAAAAAGAAGTGCAAAATTAAACGGTTTAAAAGAACAGCTAATAATTAAGAGGTTTGATTCTGGTTCCAAAACCTATTTTGTAAAAATTTATATATTTTTCATACTCGATGATACCTATAAACTTTTTAATATTGTTTGTTGTTAATGGCGCCGTCGTCGGAGTGACAACGATTCTGCGAATATCAGAGTTGGGAGATCAAGTGCTTACCGTGGAAAAAAAAATAAACAAAAAAACTAAAAATGATATAGAGGCAAAAATAAATAAAAACCTCTGAAAAACTTCCTTTTTATTAATAAAAATAATAGGACACAGCAGTAGAAAAAGAGCGAGAGCGATAACAAGGTATTACCATTAACTGTCATAAAAAAATACAGAGAAAGGGACAATTAAAAAATATGTGGTAATATAAACTTAATGATTACTTAGTAACAAACTTTGACAGCTGACGCGCCAGTGGCGCCAACTGGTGAGCGCAATAATGGCAGCCTTCATTGAGTGTTGTTATTATTTCTCAGGTGCTTATAATGCGATAACTGGATATATTGATCATCACAGTATTACATAGCAGAATTCATTAATAAGTGGTAAAAAAATGTAATCGCACCTTTATGTTAAGCAATAAAATCAAAAAGAGTTTTAATGTGCAAGAACTAGTTTGTGGACTTTGTCTCATACGTTAAAAATATGAGTCGTTTTGGGTGGTTCAAGACATTTAAATTAAATTTGATTTTAAATCTTTCAACTTTTATCTTTCATCCTAAGATGTTACCCATAAACTTTATTTCGTACAGATGCACAAATAAAAACGATTTCAGAGATAGTAAGTATATAAACAATCGACTGGCCTGCTAGTGTATTCGAAGTAGAAAGTATTTAGTTTTCAGACTAAATTTTGGTTGAAATTAAAATGGCCCCATATAAACTAATCTTCAAAGAAAAAAAAAATGTAATTGGTTTACAAGTTATGGCGAAATCACGTCACCAACATATAAAAAAAGATCGTACAGACGAATTGAGAAACTAATATTCTTATTTTTTTATTATTTTTAAAATAGTTTTAAATATTCATGCATAATAGGTACATACACCAAATATAATTCAAATCATACTAACCTTAACTTTGCCATATTAATCTTTTTTTTTCACAAACAGGAAAACATTATAACAGGCTCTGCCATTCGATTCTTTAGTATATACGTATCGGAGTTAGCGCTAACATGTCGATTTTGTTGTATTTATTTACGTGTTATATATTCATTGTGAGTGACAATGAAGCTGCCCGAATCCTAGCAGTGTTCCCCACACCTTCCATAAGTCATCAAGTTGTATTTCGTCCTTTAACTCAAGAACTAGCCAGAAGAGGTCATGAGGTCACGGTTATCACACCAGATCCAGTATTCAAAAATGTTGGATCACCTCCGAACTTAATAGAAATCGACGTCCATGACATTTCATACAACATATGGATAGAGAATTTCATGAAATCAGCGTCGAAAGGAAACAAGGACGATTTGAAATCTCAAATCGATATATTATTGTATACTTTTGCTAAAATTTTTGGAGCACAAATGCAGACTGCTGAAGTGCAAACGATACTTGGTGATAAAAAGAGAAAGTTTGATTTGTTGTTTATTGAGGCTTGTGTGAGACCTGCGTTAGGATTGTCTCATGTTTATAAAGATATACCGGTAATACAGATTAGTTCATTGGGTGCTGTTCCAGGAAATTATGAAGTGATCGGTGCACCAACTCATCCCCTTCTTTATCCAACAATTTTCCGACAGCGACTCTACAACTTAAGTAACGTGGAGAAAATTACTGAAATGTTCAATCACTATCAATCCGAGATGGCATTTAAAAAGAATCTTGAAGTAGAAAATTGTGTCCTGCAAAGGACCTTTGGTCCAGATATTCCTTCAGTTGAAGAATTAAGTAATAACGTTGATATGTTGTTTTTGAATATAAATCCAATATTTGAAGGGATTAGGCCTGTACCTCCTTCGGTTGTGTATATGGGAGGACTACATCTGAAACCTCCAAAGGTATTGCCTGCTGTAAGTACAAAATATATTTTTTAAAAATAATACCCATAATTAATGTTAAAAATCCAAAATAAACTCTGTCTGCCTGTCTGTTAAGCTTTCATGGCTAAACCACTGAACCGAGTTTAATGAAACTTGGTATGGATAAGCTTAGATCGTAAGAAAGGGCGTATTCTAGTTTTACAACCACGCGGGCGGAACCGTAGGCAAAAGCTAATTATTTTATGTGCAGACTAATAATATAAAATTAAAGTTTTTGATAAATATTTTTGTAGAATTAAATAAATCACAAACTCTGTTTTATAATACTCATGTCACAGAAACTTAATGAACCAATTCATGTTAAATATTACTCGTACTTACCTAAGTTTTCTTTTATTTACTTTGCTGTCAGTATTTAATAAGGTTTGTTTTCATGCAAAAATAGTAGTAAAATATAGAGTAGGTCAACGGGATTGTTTAATGATTAACGATTATTCGTCGATTATAACAGGCCTTTTTTATTTTCAACCTACTGCAAAAGGAGGATGTTATTAATTCGACAGTGTTTTTGTATGTTTTACGCTATATCGTCGGCAATAGTGGATCGATGTCTAAAAATATTTTTGTCATCGATAGGGACCTCAGAGGGGGTCATATAAATTCCATCAAAATTAATTCAGTTGTTTGGTTTTTAAAGCCTAACTACTAAATATACAAATCGAAAATGCGTATTTTTTAATTCCTGCAATTGTCTTTTTTTTACATTTATGTGTTTTTTTTTCGTATTTTGTTTGTATGTAAAAAAATACGATTGCAGGAATTAATGATGATAGTTGATTAACTGTCATTAATCTGCTGTCTGTATGTACACTTATTGAATAAAATAAAATATCTAGCAGCCTATGACCTATCTTGAAATTAAACCTAACTAACTAACACATGTATCAAAAAAATGTGTCATGTAAAAAAAAACTTTAAAGTAATGAAATCATTTCAAAATAGAAAAAAAAACAATAAAAACTTGGAACACGTAAAACGCCTCATAAAATTGTCAGTTGACTTCGATTGCCCTAGGCTCCCATTATCAGATCCTGACCTGATGACTATGGGACCACCTGGAATATAAAACAATTTTAAGAAAATAATCCAAATCTGTCCAGGCCTCTTCGAGTAATCGCCAAAAATACATAAAAAATAAAATACAAAGATTCAGATGAATCGAGAAGCTTGGTAATTTTTTTAATCCTTTTTAATGAGGGTTTTTTTGCATTATTTTAGGAATATTAATATGTTATTGTTTTATCCAAAACAAAAATAACTATGACCGATTATCATAATATTATTGCAATAAAACATTCTTAGAATAACTAATCTGTTCAGTGTTCTGTATTATAAAATTAACATTTAGGCTAGTAAAAAAAACTTAACAAAACAGGAAATAATAATATAATTAAAAGTAAAAAATAAGAATGTTGAACAAAAAATCCAATGGTTTTTCTAATATAATTCTTAGACTCTAACCACCATTTTTTTCCCGATGACTTGCGAAATTATTGTTGTATAAGTTTACTTAATAGACTCTTCAAATAAAATTGGTTATTTTCCTCATTGTTTGTTTAATTAAAAAAGAAAAAAATCGTTTCTAATATTTTTGATAATCTATGTGTCGTGTAAACCAAAAAGAAACGCTCCCCTATCAATTTTAAATATTTAAAAACTTAACTATATATACATACAAAAGAAATTACAAATTTAGGTTTATGTTTAATTAGATTAGTTTATTTGAAAACATCCTCATTTTGAAGTCGGTTAAATACTTATGGATGATACAAAACATAAAAAAAAAATAATTTAGTTAAATAAGTAAATACTCGTAGTTGTGTTACCTTTCTTGAATCATTGTTAGACCTCGCTGCTATTAAAAAATGATTAATACAAAGTTATGTGGTAGGCAGTTCTCTTTCTAAGTTAATCTAATCATTACTAATATTATAAATGCAAAAGTAACTCTGTCTGTCTGTCTGTCGCGCGTTCACGCCAAAACTACTGAACCGATTTAAATATAATTTGGTGCACAGATAATTTAGAGCCTGAGAAAGGACATAGGCTACTTTTTGCCCCGATAACCGACATCCACGCGAGCGGAGTCGCGGGAAATAGCTAGTCTAAGTGTATATACAAAAGAGAATGTATGTGTGTATGTATGTTCGCCTAAAACTCGAGAACCGTCAACCCAATTGATATGAAACTTTGCACACATTATAAAGGGCAATGTGCCCATTCCAAATAACAAAGTTACGTTAGTGCCGGACAGGTGACGCTTGTGGCTGTTATTTTTTATCTATTGAACCATAGGTATTGTAGATTTTTAATGTGAAGCGAAACGCACCGGGCTCCAACTAGTATTGTAATATATCTATAATTCTTTACATACAACCTTCAGCATTTGCGCGCTGGTATAATTATGTCACTCGATTGCCTTGATTACAAATAATAAGAAATAATTACATATAATTACAGGAACTCAAGCATTACCTAGATGCCTCTAAACATGGAGTGATATACTTTAGCTTTGGAACGAATGTATCACCTTCTGCGTTACCACCAGAAAGGATCGCGATCTTCACAAAGGTTTTCTCTCAGCTGCCGTACGACGTGCTCTGGAAGTGGGATAAAGATGACCTCCCTGGACGTAGCGCCAACGTCAGGATATCAAAATGGTTGCCGCAGTCAGATCTTTTAAGTAAGTTTATATTAAATTTCGGCTTCTTTTTATAATAACATGTGAAATGGGGCCAAGATTTTCAAAGATTCGTGAAGATTGTAACCTTTACATTAGGGTTTTAAAACGAGGATGTCGTTCAATAAATCATGAAAAGCTATGTATGTTATGTGGTTGTGCATAAACCTTTAGGGTTCTGTAGTTTAAAGGCAAAAACATAGTATCACTCGTCTGTCTGTGTTTGTCCGTCTGTCCAATTTGCTTCGAAACAACTGGATCGATTGAGTTAAAATTTGGTGCACATAATTATGTACTTAGCGATTCAAAAACAACGGTATAATGTAAATAATTGAATTATAAACAAAAAAAACTTTTGGGCGGTAAATAAAAATGAAAAAAAAAAATACAGTTCTCCAAACTATATTGTGTGACGTTTCAAATGCAAGAGTTTGTTATTACCACGGTCAGTCACATGCGCGAAAACATTTGACAAAGGTTCGCGCGCTTTAATGTCTGTTAAAAAACCGACACAACTTGGAAAATAAATCATTTGCAAATGTCGTCCTATACTTATTGGGTGGGGTTTGCGTATTCGTGCGAATGTGAGTGACCGGCATTCCGATATCAAACATGTATTTTTTTATAATGAAATAAAACTCTTTGGACTAAATGTAAAGAAGGTTCTTTGTGAATTTAATATAAATGGTTATCAAACCCTCTGCTATACATAGATTATTCTCTAAAGCGAGATTCATTATTTTGTATCAAAATATGCTTCTGACCTTTCACTATCTTTGAAGAGTTCATTGAACTGATAACAAGGACGTCGATAAACTGATATATCTCCCAAATATCCTCATATAATCCATATGTTTACAGGGCACCCCCAAGTGAAGCTATTTATAACACAAGGAGGCTTACAATCAACTGATGAAGCTATTGTGGCTGGTGTACCTTTGATTGGTTTCCCAATGCTGGCGGACCAGTGGTTCAATGTTGAAAAATATGTTCATTTCAAAATTGGATTACAATTAGACCTGGCTACTGTTACAGAAGAAACACTATTAAAAGCTATCAACACGGCTATTACTGATAACAGGTTAGTTAAGTAGGTTTGGAAAAACATCAAATTGAAAATCTGGAAACTGACTCCAACATTGCTTGGGAAAAGTCTATACAGAAGAAGAAGCATTAAATAAATTAGTGTTAATGAAAGTTGGTAGACATAATTTTCAATATTCTAAAATTTAAACAAATAATTTCCAAAAAGCAGAGTAACTTTAAAACAAGAATTGTAAAAATGAGCAAGATGACCAAAAGCCGACAATTTTTTTATCCATCAATACAAAGTTGATCATAATGTTAAATTACTAATTTCATTTTTAGTTTCCGTTGCAATATACAAAAACTGCGAAGTATAATGCATGATGAGCCTCAAAAGCCACTGGAGCGCGCCGTGTGGTGGACGGAGTACGTGCTGCGGCACGGCGGCGCGAAGCACCTGCGCTCGCCCGCCGCAAACATCTCGTGGGCAGAGTATCTAGAACTGAAACTGATCCTCACTTTACTTGCAGGACTGTTAGCCATCATAGTAGTAATTCCTGTATCTATTTATTTATTGCATAAGAAAATTAGCAGTGTAGGCTTAAAAGAGAAAAAAAAATAGAATAATTTTTAAATTATTAGATTTTTGGTATTTCGCTCAGTGGTGCTCGGTTGCGGTTTAAAAAGGGAAAAAGAGGACTAAAATTGTAATTGAAGAAAAATTTTGATCATTCTCAGAGTTTCTTGTCGGGTATTCGAATATTAACGGAGTAGACAGTCAAGACCAAGGCTTTACGGGACTAACTTCGTACATAATAAGTGTATAATAAGCATCTCTGGTGCTGCAATACACAGTATCACAGAATTGTTCGTTTAATTCCGAGATATCAACGAAATGCGTTCAATTTTGTGCGCTTATCTGTCTAATGGCGAAAGGAAACTTTGCTCATGAGCGGAAACCGGGTGGTGCTAATGTAAGCGGAGTGAAAATGATTGCGATTATGATAATTTTTTATGTGTGTTAATGAGATTTTTCTTTGAGTAGCTCGTTATGGGTATTACGTAGTATTTGTTTGTGTTGTCTGTTAATGGTAGCAAACTAATTATACCGGCATGTAACTGTCTCAATGTAAGGCAAAGGCCTTACACGAATATGGAAAGAACATTAATCAACACACCTTCCTCCGTAAACTAGAGACATTACTGCAATCGATCAAATACCAGAATTACATGTCATTATTTTTTTTTCAATAAGTCACGTGACTTAGATTTGTTATTTACATACATTATGGCGATTAAGCATTTATATAGAAATGACACTTTTCATGAGGGCCTTTTTTACGGGATAAAAATGATGACTTCAAACCACGCCCTAAGGCACGACGTGGGGATATGACAGACTTGCACCGATTAAAAACACCCTGGTCTCGTCCTAGTATTTGCCAAGGCCACGGGTTCACTAAAGCATGCCTGCTGCTACTTACATGTTAGCAATTTCCAATTTCAACCAGTAACGACATTTTTTGTGACCATAATTCAACGGTGCCTTGAAAACTAACAAAGTGCATAAAACTTTGAAATGTCCTTAGTCTTTTTTTTTTTGGATGAGATTTACGCAGTTAGCATGAGCGCAGGCTTTGACTGCTTCACCGGACTTTTCTTGAAGTCAAACCTGGAACCTTGAGCAAGGAATCCTGTCATTGGCCGCCTAGCAGTCCATAATTATTTAGTCTTTATATTGCATGTAAAACCAGGAGGCAGTTTGTCTTAAATGACAATTTTTCTGCTATCCTTCTTGAAATTACTTTTTGAAATAACTGGCTTATTTTGTGTCTGAGTCCTTTCGACCAAAGTGTATTTAAATTTAGTATAAATCATTCAATTAACCATGTTTTTTATTTATTTTTTGGACAGGTTCTTATTTACTAAATAAATTAGTTTACTTAAATTGTATTTTATTTGATGTAATATAGTCTGTCAGTGTTGACTACTTTGTATTCAATTCGCACAGTTATGCTAAATGTTATATGTAAATAAGTGAACCTAATATATGTATTTAGACCAATGACAGCACAGGACCTTAATTTACATAAAATATTTATGAATTCTTCGTGTTTTTACAAAAAAACATTAAATTTATATAAAAAATCACAACAAAGTATATTATTGAATCTTTCTGCCGTACGTACTCGTAGTAGAGATATAAGTAAGCCAACTTTTAGGTTTACTTAAATCTTGGGGATCCCATAAGTAACCATCAAACGTCTCTGAGTGCGGCAGTTAGCATCTATAACGGCCTATTGTCACAAAATTTTACAATATAAAAATAACTTCCGTACAAAAACAAATGAAAGAAAAAAAATCGTGCAATTTCGTCATTTAAATGTATTTTTTTTTTGAGATGGTCTCTAACCTAACGAATGCATAATTAACAGACTATAAGTGGTTTTAAATAAAAAAAAAATATTCCTATCCCTGCACTGCCCGTCCTTTCGCCTAATGCCGGTCACTCACATTCGCACGAATACGCAAACCCACAAGTGTAATACGACATTTGCAAATGGTTTTTTTTCCAAGCTGTGTCGGTTTTTGAACAGACATCAAAGCGCGCGAACCTTTGTCGAAATGTTTGCGCGCATGTGAGAGACCAGGGTGTTGCCGGTGATTCACATTCGCACTAATTCGCAAACCCACAAGTGTAGGTAAACATTTGCAAATGATGATGCAAAGTTTTCGCTGCATTCGTGGTTCAGCAAATTTCAACTCAATTGCTTCAGTAATTTTGGAGCATTATTTATTTATTTATACTTTATACATAATTATACAAAATGGAAATAACATAAGATAGCAAGGTACAAAGGTACTGCTTATTTCAAAAGCAATTTCTGTCAGCAGACCTGCGACAGGAGAAATAATGGTGGACAACAATGTATTCATATCGTTCAAACTTACATAAGTACATATTTATGTATATATTTAGTATAAATAGTTATATACATAATATGAATAAATGAGATGAGAGGTAATGCTCTTTTACTCTTTTCTTAAATATAGATCATAATATAATTAGACGCCAACTATATTATATAGACGATATTACGTGAAACTCTCCCTGTTACTAAGTAAGATCACATTTTCAAAACAAAACAAGCCAGTTAATATTAAGTGCTGTGCTAAAAGCATGGCGCCCATTTAATATTATTGGTTTTCTTTTTAATTACTTCGTTGTTCGCGCTTATCTAATAATGTTGTTTTGAAATTAATTCAATATTAATTTTGTCCGCAAATATTTACTTGAAGATGTTGCGTTGCTCAAATATTTTTGGCAGACATTTATTTGCTTAATGTTTATTGGAGTTGAGTGCTTAAGGGTGTGCTAGTCGTCGGTTCGAACTTGTTGAGCTCGACTAAAATGCATGCCATTTCGTCCAACATCATAAGCGAAAGAGACGCACGCTGAGAAGAACAGTACCTATGAAGCTAGTAATCCTTACAAATATTATAAATGCGAAAGTAACTCTGCCTGTTTGTCTGTCGCGCTTTCACGCCAAAACTACTGGAACCGATTTAAATGAAATTTGGCACAAAGATACTTTTTGCCTCGATAAACGACATCCACGGGGGCGGAGCCACGGCTAGTATAAATATTGATTTGTAACGAAAACGAGCACGTCAAATTTGGTTAACAGACCTTTAGGTGTCTGGATATTGTGAAAAAACTATTGAATGTATCTGATCAAAACAAAATTAATTAAATTTTTCAATAACTAATCTATCCGTTTATGGAGCCAGATTTTTTATTACTAGACTGCATAAGATATTTATTTATGTTCAAAGATGCGTTAAAATTACTGATAAAATAAGGAAGTTTCGACGCATACAAATTTCAATTGGCCATTTTTTTTAATTTTCGGTTTCCATACAGGGTAAGATAATAATGAGTCAAATAAAGACATCTTTTTTTTAACGAACACCGCCAAACAGGGCAGTGATCGTCATACTATGTTTGGAATAATGACCGACTAGCGCAACCTTAATGTTTGGATCTTAACTTTACTCATTAAAATTTATAACTGTACATTTGAGCGCAGTCTGCGCGATTTGTGTCTGTTTTATGAATGGCGACGATAAGCCTTGGCTTTTTGCCCGCTCAGTTGAAAAGTTGCACATAGTATATTGTCAACTCTTTTCCAACACACACGATTAATTATTAAATACTACCTCTGAACGGGTGGATAAAAATGTAGTGTGTATGAATAATACAGGTTAAGCCGTGGTCGCCGCAGTCGGTCCATGGATGGGTGACCATTTGTAAACATACCGAGACAACTCCGCGTCTCGAAAAGCACATTTAGCCGTTGGTCCCGACTGTCATACTTCTTTGACCTGACTGATCTTTGACAGTCGTTAAGTCATTAGAATTCAGCTGAATTTGAATGAATTGACCCGAACAAAGCTTGGGAAAAGGCTAGGCAGAAGAAGATATATACATATACATATATATACATATTTGATTACACCACTAAAATTTTCAAAGATAAATTTTAGACCACAAGACTTCGTATATTTTAGGTGTAATTAGCAGAATTTCTTTTGTTAAGCTTTCCGTAAGTATTATACCAGTATTTTCATACTAATTCGTTTAACTTAACGCAATATAGCCCATCATAAATGTTTCTAATAAATGTTCATGGTAATTTTCCCCACCACTACTATGTAATTATGTTGTCTAAGATATATAGAGGTAGCATTTTAGTATTTGGCCAAAAGATTCTAGAAAAAAGTAACGAGTTTAATCATAACTTAAACTTTAATAACTCTGTTAATTGTAAACTCTACTAAGTGATACAAGAAAAGACCAACGTCAGTCAGCTTAAAATCGACGTTATTTTTTGTTTAGCTTTTAACAAACAATATCATTTTCTGGACACCGTTAAAAAAAGACAAAGTATTAAAAAAAACTGTTTTATCAGTAAGACAGAAAAATGAAATATGATGACTAAGGATGTTACTAATAGTACCAGCATGTAAATATCCCACTGCTGGGCAGAGGCCTCTTGCCATAAATGGACAAGGAACTATTTCGTCATTATTTAAAACTAAACCGAGTCTGCAGCGTTAGTTTTTGAACTAAACATTGGCATTGAACAGCCGAACGTGTTAGACGTTCATCTGTTTTTATTCGACAAAACAAATCACAGTGCAAAAATTTGCGCTGCAAACACCGCTTTATGTGTACCTTATTATGACCAAGTAATATTATATTTTCTTAATGATACCGTATAAAACTAACCCATGTTAACTAATCTTTCATAAAAAAAGATAAGTACCTATAAAACATATTTTTCTTTTACTATTTTAAGATTTTTTTAACTCTATAAACAAAGTAGGTTACCAATATAAAAAAAATACATTACGTTCTTGTTAAAGTAGTCACACAACTTTTTATAGTCCAATTATTCAAAGTTCACAACTTAGTTTTCACGGTAATTTCCTAAAACTTTTTTACGAAACAAATTGGATTCTTTTGTCCTCAGAATTTTTTATTTAAGGACACACTCACCTTAGGTGTTAAATTGATGTTTTGTAATTTTAGGTGGTCTCAGGGTTTGTCAAAAGACGGCGACGGTGTGTTAAATTTTTTTATTTGTTTTTGCATAATAACTTTCGCGAGGCGAATTCATACGCCGCCGCGTCGCCACGTCAGCTCATATTCAGGACTCCTATTGTGTTCCAATATAGTTGGGTGAACACGAAAAACACGCGTAAGTTATTCGTTAATGCATTTAAAATTAAATAAATACAACTACTAGCAGTAATTACCTAGTAATCGTAGGGTTTAATAAAAATACCTCCATAATCTATTTTCTGAGTAATATGAAAGGTTTACAAGATCTCCCCACTACTTATGCCTACAAATTTCTAGATATAAACTTACTTAGGTATAAACCTTATGCACTAGCCGATTATGGTCTAACCAACATTCTCCAAAATAAGCTACTATTCTCTATAAAATATACAGTTTAAAATTACAGTAAAAAAATTAAAGAAATGTAAAAAAAAAATAACCTTTATTGCAGTGAGGTACAATATCAAGCAATATAAGAATTGCAATTAAACAAGTATGTTTCTCTGAAAAATCAATGTTTATTTTAGAATTACACAAAATCATAGTTATTTTGTTTTACTTAAACTATACTATCTTACCAGAAAAATTAAAGAAACGACAAGAAAGTTGTTATTTAAATTGCCAATTCCCTTATTATATAATTGATATAACAATAAAAAAATATTCATTCGTTTTTCAATAATCTTTTTAGTCATCTTTAACAGCAATAGTTTTGTCATTCCATAGATAAAAATAACTAAAATTAAACAATTATTTCTTAACATACTAAAATTAATAAACATAGAGATGGTTGTGACTAATATACTAATAGTATCTATAATAGAAATCGCTTAAATGAAATTTAAGTTCTCTTTCACCAAACTTAAGTAAAGTTTCGAGTAAGCTAATCGCCAGTTAAAACCATCCATAACTTTAGTACAGTTTTACTTCCATGAAATATTTTTAATAAATCAGGAGTCCCTACAGTCCTGAAAAGAGTTTGCCATTCCTGGGCTGGGCCATTATTTGTGGTATGTTCTACAAAGGGCACTGTCGACGCGTACACATTGGTCAGTTTTCGGTACGCAATTCTTTCGCTGTCCGACTAGAAATATAGGCGGTCGAATCTTTTAATTTGTATTTACTTTTTGTAAAAGGTGGTAAAATGAGATTGGACTTCCACATTTTGCTTTATTAATAGGAAGAAAATATTGAACACTTGTAGTGGAATAAAACCTTAGTATAGTTGATAGTAAGTATATATAGTTTAATATAATTATGTCTGTGTCCAACAAAGCCGGAGCCAAAATTACCAGCTTTGCTTTTCTAAGCAGAGTACTTAAGGTGACACGGTTCTGTCAAATTATTTGTTTGACTTCTGAAACTACTTAGAAGCCTATTTTGAGTTACCAAATTTTGATTTTAATTTGTGATTTTAAACAATGTTTAGTCTCTTTTATGCTGTGACGCGCAGATTCACCCTTGATCTTCGCGTTCCTATAAAATATAATTCCAGCAAATTCAGAATCCTATCGAGTTTGTTTTTTGATCAAAACTCTATTTTCTGCAAAAAAATTAAGGTCTTAGGTCCGTAACATGTCCGTAAAATTCTATCAAATCAGTCCAACCGTTTTGAAGATTAGCCGGAACAAACAAAGACAAAAAACATAAAAATACTGGATTTGGTATAATTTGTAAACAAAACTCTTCATTTGACATAACAAACAGACATTATTAAGTACTGATTGATGAACTGATTATACCATGAGTCTCTCAGATAAGAGGAATGCAAACAAAAAGTTTATAAATAAACGCCAAAAAATATTCCAAAAACGTGCAAAACGTTCTTTATGTATCTATGTTTGGACTAAATTATAATGACCAACTGGTTTAAACTTGTTTTACTTTGTTATTCAGTACCTACTGATTAATGTACTGATGATACCATGACTCTCTCAGATCAGAGGAATACTGACAAAACATTTTATTAATAAACGCATGTTAATTTTCCTTTTGTGTACAAAACGTTTTTAATCTATGTTTAGATTAAATTATAATGACCAACTGGTATAAACTTGTTCAACATTATGTCACAAAAAAACAGTTTGCGCAATAAAAACCTAAATACCTAAAAACCTAAAAACTTTGCATTAGTACCTTTTTTTACATAATACAAGGCCAGTTTTTGTTAACCGTCTGACCAATACGCGTATCTAAGTATTACATCAAAGTTAAACAAAGGAATGTTTAAACATTGCTCATTACTTGATCAATGTTATCAATCGATTTAATTTCATGTTGCTATCATAAATTGCTTTATCAAAATATTACCTGATAATAAAGCAATATTACTTGTACAGCCATAATTTATTTGACTTTTTCAAGTAAAATATTGTGAAGGATTCATCGATAAACTGAATGAGAGATATCAGATTATGTTTTAATGCCTCGATATAAACGGCCGTGATTAGGTAGAGGTTAAACAGATGGTCTTTACAAATCTATCGATAAAATTCAATAATCCATCCAATTGATGGACATGACTCTCTAAAATGGATCTATAATAGTTTGAGTTACATCTTTCGCGTCTAATTTAACAAATCGATATGCCAAATTTAATTCATGCGTTAAAGAGATGGTTCAAGGAGGTCAGGACAGAAATTAAGAATTGAGTCGTTTATTGGTTACTGTAGGTTCATATGATAATGTTATCAGTAACGATGCAATATTACACATATGCAAATACCCAAAACATATACCCAAGGTTATAATGGTGGATCTTGTTTAAAACAAACAGATAACAGAACAGACAAACAGATTATATCTAAAATTATTGTTGATAACGTTATATTAGTCTACACAGTAAGCTCAAATTATTCGTTATTAGCGGCCCGCTATTTTTTTATCTTAACTAATCACACTCTATTGTTTTAATTTATACAGAAGACAAATTATTACATACAAAATTCAATGTACAGAACCAAACTTCACTCATCAAGTTGAGAACGGAATGCAGTCTTATTAGGAGTTAAAATACTTCTGGTCGATCACAAAATTATATTAATTTCGTTTAGCCTTTACAGGAGATTTAAAACCTCTACGCACATATTTATACAATTTACGGAGAATAACGAACAAAACAATTAAAATAGCTAAAAGTCCTGAAAGTAAAATAAGCACTAGGTCTAGTTCTAGATACTCTGCCCACGAGATGTTGGCGGCGGGCGAGCGCAGGTGCTTCGCGCCGCCGTGCCGCAGCACGTACTCCGTCCACCACACGGCGCGCTCTAGCGGAGTCTGGACCTGGTCACGCATCAGACTACGCAGTCTTAAAATATTCTGGCGATAGCTGCAATAAAGATGATGCTCATATAAAATCATTTTTTTGCCATTTCTTAAGTAGTCTTAAAAAAGTGAAAGAAAATCATTAACTAATCCTACAATTTCTATTGGCATGTAAAATACTCATAACTTTTTTTTTTAACAGTGTAGCAAGAATATGATATTATTTATGATAACTGTCATTATGATTACCTGTCATTTTCAACGACTTCAAGAATTGCATTCTTGAACTTATCTTCAGTTACATCTTCCAAGTCCACTCGAACTCCAATGTTGTGAGACACATATCTCTCAACATTAAACCACTGATCGACCATCATTGGCATACCAATCAGTGGAACGCCAGATGCTATCGCTTCATCTGTTGATTGGAGACCTCCCTGTGTTATAAATACCTTGACCTTAGGATGTTCTGAAATAAATAAAAAAGTATTAAAAGTAGTGCAAAAATGTCATATCAAAAATTTTATGTACAGTCAACAAATGCTGCAAATTACTCACTGAGTAGATCTGACTGCGGTAACCACTTTGATATTCTGATGTTCTCAGTGCGTCCTGGCAGCTCGTCTCCGTTCCACTTCCATAACACATCGTAAGGCAACTTAGAGAATACTTTTACTAGAACTTGGATTCTCTCGGGAGGTAGTAGAGTAGGATCTATATTCGTGCCAAAACTGATGTATATCACGCCATTTTTAGAAGTGTCTAAATATGACTTTAGATCCTGAAAGAATTATTTATACATTTATTGAGATTTCAACCATTTTAATTTTGGTTGTGTTAAAGTCCATGTTTAGTTATCATCAAAATTAAATCAACATTAAACGATACGAAGTCACAACATTACTTACTTGTGGTAAATCTTTCTCTGGAATTGTATGCAGTCCTCCCACATATATCATGTTCGGCGGTACAGGCCTGACACCTTCAAATATCGGATTTACATTCAGTAAAAGCAAATCAACATTATTACTTAATTCTGTCACAGTTTGAATTTCCGGTCCGAAATGTTTTCTGAGCAAGCCAGTTTCTGATATTTTAGTTTGTTCAACAATATTCTGGTACCTATAGTAGATGTACGTTTCAGTAATCTTGTCCCATAAGGAAATATTGTTTAAGCGCTGACGAGGGATTCCCGGGTAAAGCAGCGGATGAGCAGGAGCACCTACAGTCGCTAAATTATCAAGGACGGCTCCCAAAGAACTGAATAGAATTACAGGTACTTTATGAAAATGGGATAATACTAGTGCAGGCCGAACACAATCTTCAAGAATCAACAAATCAAACTGTTGGTTTTTCCCACGAACCAAATTGGCCACTCGTTCATCTTGTAGCTGAATATCAAATACTGCAACAATCAAGTCTAAAAGTAACTGCGATTGAGTTAACAAATCATCTGTGCGAGGACTTGACATAAAAGTTTTGATCCATATATCGTAAGATATGTCATGGATGTCGATTTCTGTCAGATTCGGAGGTGTTCCTCCTTCCGGGAAGGCGGGATCTGTAGTGATGACGGTGACATCGTGTCCTCTCTTAGCCAACTCATGCATCACAGGTCGGAAAACCACCTGGTGACTGATAGAAGGTATTGGAAAAAATGCTAATATTCGCGCCGCTTCATTTGTATTAACGAATAAAAGATAACACGTAAATAAATAGTGATACACTACCATGTTCACTGTTACGGTAACTTGTTTACACTTAACAACTACACTCGGTCGATAACTATATATACTGATATGGTGAAGCGATTTACGATAATTCAAACACATTCCGTCGTGATATCTAAGAATTTCTGTAGGCCCGTTCTGATTTTTATTTCTGAATAATTTCGAGTTAATAATCAAGGATGTCACGTAAGCCCTAAACGTTTTCATTAAGACTTCGTATGTCATTAACAAAGACTAACAGAAGGTGATATTGTCGGAAACAAGAAATATCATATTTTTTTGTCCTATTATTTTAAATCTATACGTAATTTTAGGCTTTTTAGTCTTTTTTGAAAAGATTTCAGGTTTCATGAGATATGGGTTTTTTCACGAGACCTAACATCATCATCTCCCTGCACTGTTTCTAATTAATTCATTTGGGGTCGATTTGTATAAAATGCAATTTCTGTCGAAATTATTATTTTTTACGATCTAAGATGATTAGTTATTCATTTAAAAAGTCACGTAGATTTATGTATAACAGTTTTAAATTATTGCAATTAAAAGTAACATGTTTGCATCATTCATAGTTATCGATTAGTTCCATTCATGTTTCAAACATGTCGTATCATGTTTCTAAGGTAGACGTCAAATAGTTGATTAATATCAGATCAGTAAGTAGTAATTCAATGTTATCAGCTGAATATTAATTTCAGATGACGTTTATCAAGTAGACTGATAATGATAATATAAATATAACCTACCTCGTCCTCTTCAGCCTTTTAAGTACCAAAGCAACGTACCAAAATGTTATATAAAGCAACAGATTTGCTAATAACATAGTGACTTATAAAAAATTACACCCGGATGCGAAAAATTATACCCAGCTTATTACAAAAACAGAATCAAAGAAGAGTAAAAAATCTAAGACAGATCATATATAGTACGTAGGCGCCTATTTTTGGCATCACGTTGGAGCATCAGACGATACCAGATATATTACCAGATATATTTATTGATACCAGAAGAACGTAGCACCTCGATGGAGAATAGTAGGTATTAGGTGCTTGTCGTGGTCAGGATTGGAGCCCTACAACAACTAAACGGAGCCGTGGCAGACCACGAAAGAGATGGCGGGCGGGATGAACTGGATATCTTTCTTAGGAATTGGCAAGAACAAGCAAGTGACCAGCATCGCTGGAAATAAAGGAGGGGGGCTTTTTCCTAGCAGTGAGACAGTAAGGCTAGATAACAATAATAATTATTCAAACTATCTACTACTATATTAATAAACGCCTTTTAATTGTGATGATTTTACATCCATGACATTGCTATCATCAAAACAGTAGGGGCATTCTTATTGAAGAATCGCTGAATGTGTTGCTAAGCGCAAATCTCGAGAGCAGCGGAACCGATTTCGCTAATTCTTTTTTATGAATATTCCTTGAAGTACGAGGATGGTTCTTACGGAGAGAAATATTAAAAAAATACGTTTTATTTTGAAGCATATTTGAAAACTAATTCTATCTTATTCATAAAACGTTGAACTCACATAAAACCTTGCAAGTACAATGCATTATTTTTTAAATTTTGAATGTCAAAAACCTTTTCGATTTCTATGTATATTATATATTCAATAAGAATGCGCCCATTATATTCTAAATACCTCTATTGATATAAGAAATACACGTCAATATAAGTAACATCATAACTGTTAATTAAGGACAGCACTACTAAAGTTATTTTGCATTCATCATCATCATCATCCACAGCCTTTGTCTCTTCAGCCCTTTCACATGCCATTCTGTCCAGCCCTGTGCTAGTCTCACCGTTGAGTCACTGCCATTCTGCCATCACTTCGTCTGGCCAAGTTATTTTGTATTTTTATTTATATGTATACCTATGTTAAGAAGAGTAGGACTTTTAAGAAATTTCGAAATCGAAATCCAAATATCCACCTATTCTTAACCAACTTCGAAAAAAGGAGGAGGTTGTATGTCTGTTCAGTGTGGGTATACCTTTTATACTATGGTACCCGGTAACTTATGTGTAATGTGTATATCATATGATAATTTGAATGTTCGTAATATGGTCCATCACAATACCAATGAGAAATTTTATAACAATCAAGAATAAATTAATCATTACCAATCATCTTACATAAAAATAAAACAAAATATTAATTAATAAAATCTTTTATTGATTACTTCACCCAAAACTAAGACGTGTCAAATTTAAAGATACCTATAATTTTATACACATTTTTCAACCAATGCGCAGCTTTCCGTGTGAATTCTGATATGTACCAAGATCCAATTTTTCGATTTCCTCATGGCCATGCACTGTAGTTTTTGCTATGAGATGGAACTCAGTCATTACGTCATTCAGGAACTCCGTTCGGTTCTCGTACATAATATGATTCATCACAGAATCGATAATTCCAACTCATATACCTAACTTTGTTTAACTTTGAAGTTCACATAGTGACTGATGACATACTTGTAAAATTTTCGGACAGTAAAAAATAACACAATTACAATCGCTAATAGTCCTGAGAGTAAAGTGAGGACCAGTTCCAGTTCTAGATACTCTGCCCATGAGATGTTGGCGGCGGGCGAGCGCAGGTGTTTCGCGCCGCCGTGCCGCAGCACGTACTCCGTCCACCACACGGCACGCTCCAGTGGAGTCTGGACCTCATCTCGCATCAGACTGCGCAATCTAACTATATTCTGTCGATAGCTGAAACATAATTTATGCCTGTGAATGATGCTTTCTGAACGACAAAATTTATGATTTGACTTATTAGGGACAATAAAATTAATTAAAAATTGTTGTATTTGTCTAAAAATATTATATTTTTTTTTTACGTACAAAAATTTTGGATTTTAAAAATCCATAGTTTTTTTTTTTCTAAATTACGGACTATACTTTGCGTAATCAGTTAACATCTCTATTGTTTAAAACGTCGTTTTTAAAGCTTCTTTTACTTATACGGAAGATAGCAAAAAATTCAAGATATGTTAGTTTATAAGCACTATTATTTCTCTTGTCTAAGACTGACCTGTCATCGTTAACAACTTTCAGTATTGCATTCTTGAACTTCTCCTCACTAAGATCATCCAACTCAATTCGAACTCCAATCTTGTGATATTCATATCTTTCAGCATTAAACCACTGGTCACCCAACATTGGAATAGCAATAAATGGTACTCCAGCAGTAATCGATTCATCAGTTGATTGTAAACCTGCCTGTGTTACAAATACCTTGATTTTGGGATGCTCTAAAAAAATAAAACACAACGCATGAGTGATTATTTCTTTCTAGTAAATATATTTAAGAAAGTTGGGTAAGTTGCACCAAGAACGGATGGACCAATATTAATTATATTTGATGTTTCGTATTATCTTTGCCCCAAATACCAGAATAACTATCAAAATATTTGATAACTTACGGGAACAGGAACTATTTGTGCGGGTGAAACCGCGGGGAACTGCTAGTTTCATTATAATACAGCTAATGATTTCTTTTAAATGAAAATATCATAGTTTCAGAACAATAAAATTGATTTGAATGTTGTGTGTAATCTTACAAGATCTAGTTATAAGACTTACGCAATCAATACTGTCAATTACTTACTAAGTAGATCTGATTGCGGCAACCACTTCGATATTCTGATATTCTCAGTGCGTCCTGGCAGCTCGTCTCCGTTCCACTTCCATAATACATCGTAAGGTAAGTTTGAGAATGCTTTCACTAGAATTTTGATTCTCTCGGGAGGTAGTAGGGTAGGATCTACATTTGTTCCAAAACTAATATAAATCACGCCATTTTTGGAAGAGTCTAGAAATGCTTTGATATCCTGAAAAATAGAAATATTTTTTTAAAGACAGCAACAGTTTTATTATCAAACACAAAATCTTGAATAAGTCATCTTAATTCAGACGTTACTGAATTTAGACAATTATTATAATCACATTCAGTTTTGCAGAAGACATAAGTGATGAAATAATACCGATCACTTTATTGAAGATTACTCAAGATAGTAAAGGTGGTGAAATTCAAATAACCATTAAGCAATAATGCTTACCACAGGCAATTCCTTATGTGGTAATTGATGGAGTCCTCCTGTATACACAACGTTTGGTGGCATGGGTCGAATACCTTCAAATACAGGATAAACATTCAGAAATAGCAGATCAACATTGTTTCTCAGTTCCGTCACCGCTGGTATTTCTAGACCAAAATGTCGTTTTAGCAGACTGTTTTCTATAGGTATAAACTGTTGATCAATCATCTGTACCCTGAAGAACAGATACAATTCACTTATCTTCTCCCATATGGTAAGATTGTTGAGACGGTAACGAGGAAGTGTTGGATACAGTAGCGGATGGAGTGGAGCTCCAACAGTTATGAAATTATCATATATAGCTCCAAAAGAACTCATTAGAATCACGGGCACTTTATGAATATAGGAAAATGCTAAAGCTGGTCGAAAACAAGCTTCTAGAATTAGTAAATCAAACTTTTGGGTTTTGTCATGAATTAATTTTCTAACGTTTTCATCTTGTACTTGAGCGTCAAATATATCGACAAACATTTCATTAAATATTTGAATTTGAGCAAGCACTCCGTCATCATTACTGGCTCTGGACAAAAATGCTTTCTTCCATATCCCATATGATACATCATGGACATCTATTTCCGTAAAATTTGCAGGAGTTTTTCCTTCTGGAAATATAGGATCTGTTGTGATGACGGTGACATCGTGTCCTCTCTTAGCGAGTTCTAGAGTCAGAGGTCGGAACACTACTTGATGACTGATAGAAGGCGTCGGAAACACAGCTAATATCCTCGCAGCTTCATTTGTATTTATGAATAAAGAGTAACACGTAAATAAAATCACAAACACTGCCATGTTCACTGCCATGATCACTTGTAACTTCTAATCATAAACGAGTTTATAATTACTATTTATATACTGATAAAAGAAGTACTAGTTCTAGATTACTTCGCCCTTGTCTACCAATCGATGTAGGATCGCATGATTAAATTTACATGAACTGATATCAAATTTGCTTTAGTTTTAGGATGACTTGTTGAAATTCCAAAAAAAATAATTCACAGAAGAAGAAAGACACATTTTTTGTGAAAAGGATTTCAGTCGTTTGTGTTGTTCTTAAAATAATGATCATTAAAATTCATAGTTTATAATTATTTAGGCAAAGAACTAGCATAAAAAAATCGTACATAGATAAATTTCTAGGAACCCATTGAGGACTCGTAGAAGTACGAAGTATTTTTAGAGTGGATTTACTGTATTTTTTTGTATATTCTGTGATTATAAATGTGATCAAACCATCGAATTTTTATTTTATCAGATTAAAGTACCTACACGGAATATTTTTATTTTAGTGGGATGTGTATTATAATTATCTATGTCATTATAATGTGACGGGCCTGTTGGTCTAGTGGTTAGTGACCCTGACTGCTAAACCGGAGGTCGTGGGTTCGATTCCCACCCAGGACGAATCTTTGTGTGATGAGCACGATCATTCGTTCTGTGTCTGGGTTTAATTTACTATAATATGTATGTATTTAAACAAATATAAGTATGTTTATCAGTTGTCTGGTTGCCATAGCACAGGCTCTGCCTAGTTTGGGATCAGATGACCGTGTGTGAGATGTCCCAAGATATTATTATTATTATAATCTAATTATAATACTATGTTAAAGTCAACTCACGAAAGCTGAAATCATAGTTTGTGTGAACAGTTTTCAGTCGTATGAGTACCTATTTAATACTTATATGTCTATCTATACTTATAATAAATCTGTAGAGAGGTCAATTCTGTACATCAAATATATTTTCAAAATAACTATCAGGGGGTGATTAGTGATCGATACTGATGCCAAAAATGCAATCAGTAAAATTTTTGTCTGTCTGTCTGTCTGTCTGTCTGTCTGTCTGTATGTTCCTTATAGAAACGAAAACTACTCGACGGATTTTAACGAAACTTGGTACATTTATTCTTCATACTCCTGGGCAGGTTATAGTATACTTTTCATCACGCTACAATCAATAGGAGCAGAGCAGTGAAGGGAAATGTTGGGAAAACGGTATTTTTAAAGCTTCCGTCGCGTATGCAGCCTTAATGGTTAAAGCTACATAGAAATCATGTATGAGAGAAATGTTCTACATAAAATTATCTAAAAAATATCCCACAACAGCATATGTCTATCTTTTATGGTTGACTCACAATAACACGTGTAACTCCCGATAGCTTAGCAGTTCGGAGATTTCTGATTATATTTGTTTACTCTTACGTTTATAATACTCTCACTCATCCCTAATAAAAAAAAGTTTACATTATTACCTATTCAATAAAAAAAGAATCATAGAAATCGGTATAGAAACACCAAACTTATACATGAAATACGATAATAAGCCATCGCGCCGTCGCGCGTGAATACTGAATCATGCTATAAGGATTATTTTTGAACGTGATATATTATATTTCCCTACTAAAATACGAAAGTTAATCTGTATGTTACATCAAAACCACTGAACAGTGAGGAAGGACATATGCTACTTTTTTACGAAAAACGACGGAAACGCGGACGAAGTCGCTGGCAAAAGCTAGTACTTAATAAATAATAATATAGCCAAACAGTTTATTAGTTTGAAGGCGCTAATCTCTGAAAGTACTAGTCGGATTTGAAAAATCTTTTAGCATTTTATAGCCCCTTCTTGATCAAGGGTTTAAGCTAAATTATGTCAAGTTACTTGTCTTTGGAGCAAAGTTAGGCCAGTGAAACCGCGGCGCACAGCTAGTGAAATATAAAATAAATATTTTTGTCGATAGATAAAGGATTTTTTACTTTTTCATTGAAAAAATACTGGACGGATTTTAAATATTTATGTATGGCACATAGTATATTTCGTACATGAGCCATGCACATGTATGCTTTTTATCCTGAAAATTCCATGAGATCGGAAACTATCACAATACAAATATATATATATCTTTATCTATATACTAATCTATATACTAATATATAAAGCTGAAGAGTTTGTTTGTTTGATTGTTTGAACGCGCTAATCTCAGGAACTACTGGTCCGATTTGAAAAATTCTTTCAGTGTTGGATAGCCCATTTATTGAGGAAGGCTATAAGCTATATAACATTACGCTGCGACCAAAAGGAGAAAAAGGAAAAAGGAGAAAAACCGTTGATCCTAAAACACGCGGACGAAGTCGCGGGGAACAGCTAGTGAAGTATAAAGTTTCTTGAAATAAACATTTATCAAATGGATCCTAACCAAAAATGCTGAGTTGTTGCTCGATAGTGACAAGGCCAAATATTGAGCTATCAATATAAAATTCACGTTGTATTGCTAATCTTATCTACAACAAACAAATCATTACTAAGGAATATTTTGTCATGGTGTCTGGTGATGAAAATATATAATTTATCGCACTCGACCAGCACAAATACAAAATTATTGTTTCTGAACATGACGTAGGGTATATTAAATCCCTACTTCTTATCTTTCTGTCTGTTACATTGTCACGGTTAATTGTCTGAAGATATCATGATGATGAACACCAAGAAAAGATAGAGATAAAGGGTACTTTTATGAGAATTGGTGATATATGGAGATAGATGAAACCTAAAGAAGGAAATAGCTACTAAAAGTTTTTGACGTGATAACGTCTTACAAATCGATGAACGCCGGCTGCACGCATGAATAGTGGAGTGTCTGGGGGTTTTGACCTCAGACTTTTGTTACAGTGAATGAATTTAAATGGACAAGGGAGCGTTTTCTTTTTTATACTATAAAGTTTAAAGTTTACCCAAATTTTTTTTGCGCTTTTGATTTTTTTATTATTTAAACAAAAATTATAAAAAAATAATACTTGAGAATGTAATTTTAACTGAACCATTTTTTTTCGTATCTATACGTTGAATAATGCCTAAATAGACAAAAGAGAATATTTTTTTTAAATGTTGGAGCGTATGAAGGTTCATACGAAAGACAAAAATATCAACTTTGTACGAGTTATTCCCAGAAGTTTCAATTCAGTTAAAAAGTGTAAAAAATGTTAATTACGTGATTGATGGAGGTATTTTGTTTCATCGTTGTAAATGGCAATTAAATGAAACCTTTAAAATGATATGTGAGCATTATACAAGATATTTAAAAAATAATTATAACAGCAACACGTATGTGGTATCTGATGGGTATAAAAAAGACAGTATTAAATCAGCTGAAAGGAATCGTCGTGCATTTAAAAATAGATGCAGACAAATTAATTGTTGATACATAAATTAATTTAGAAACAAAAATGTTGTTGTCGTGTCAGAAGACATTGACGTCCTCGTTATATTAACAGCATTGGTGAATCAGAATCGTGAAATGTATTTTCTAAAACCATCCCGAGACAAAGTCCAACAAAAAATATTTTCTTTGAAAAGTTTAGAAAAATCGTATCAAAAATGGAAAGAACATGCCTTACAGGTTGCAATACGACATCAGCATTTTTCAACAAAAGTAAAATTAAGTTTGCCAAATACTTTGAGAAACGTCATGATTTACATGAATTAGCTAAAGTATTAAAAAATTCAAACGACGACTGTAATAATATATTTCAAGTGGGTGCAGCATGTATTTTGGGTTTATATGGAGCTTCAGCAAAAATTAAAGATTTGAACTCATTGAGGTTCCATTTCTTTGTAAAAGGAACAGCAAAAAACCTGTTCTTTTGTCATCATTACCTCCTACAGCTGATGCAGCGTTTGAACACCTTAAAATAGTATATCTACAAATCCAGCTATGGTTAGGAGATGTAGATATTGAAAATGTAGCTGGAATTATTTTAATAACATGCATATCCCAATAATAATGAATCAATCACTAGCTCCAGATAATTTATTGCAAATGTTGTTTTGTAGCTGCAAAAAGGGTTGTGGAGCTGCTTGTGGATGTCGAAAGAGTGGCTTATACTGCAGTGTAGCATGTCTACAGTGCAGCGAAAATACTTGTTTTAATACTCCACCAATCATTCAAATAAGTGAAGTTGAAAAAAATAGTTAAATAGCCAAAAATTTTAATTGTTTAAATAAACAAATAATTTATTGATATTTTTTTTTCCATTTTCCTTCATTTATTTCTTTCTCCTAATTACTATCTCTATAAGAATATATAAATTAACTTAATTTTGGTGTAGAAAATGTTCTACAGCTTCATATTATTAGGTATTTTATCATTTAAACTATTAAAATTATAATAATTTCATTATTATTTTTTTTTAAACGAGATCACCATTTTTAATAGGTAAACTTTTTTGTGTATATTATAAGCTAAACATTACACTTTGAATTATAAAATTTCAAGCACTGTAACGGAAAACCGAGGTTTTCGTGTTTTTAACGCCCCAGGCACTCCACTTGAAAAAGTGTCACGTTCCGCCTGAGCCAAAAAAAAGTTCTAGTCGACATTTTAACCTTTTAACTGAGTAGTTCTGATTTTGTCCCCGAAAATAGGGTATAATCGAAAAACCGCAGGGCCGGGATTTTGATATAAAAAAAAAAACAAATAAAACTAAACATATTATTTTATTGATCTTTCCTAAAAGTATACCACGTTCTCCACCTTCTAGTGTTAAACCCGTAAAACGTTAGGAAGAGTTTCCACATTTTGTATTATCAAAGAAGCACAAAATTAAATACTGAGGTACAATCAACCAATAGACAAAAATATAAACTACCTTAAGTGATAACATCCTTAGAGGTATAATTGACAAACATAATTTCTTAGCAGATTCTGACGTCACTCAGGAAAAGCACAGTCCCAAAATCTTTTTTTTCAGCTTCAGTGGTTTGCGTCAAAAGTCTCAACATTACTTTTATATTAATTGTAGATCCGTAAAAGAACTAAAGAATTGAACTTTACTAAGTCCGTTTTACTTTTTCGGGAGTCGCCGATAGTATAAGGATGTAATTGTATATTTTTCTGACGACAAGAATAAACAAAATTGCTATAGCTGACAGTCAATAACGTCAAGATCAGTTTGAGTTCATTTACCTAACTTTGTTTTACTTTGAAGTTCACATAGTGACTGATGACATACTTGTATAATTTTCGGACAGTAAAAAAGAACACAATTACAATCGCTAATACTCCTGCGACTAAAGTGAGGACCACTTCCAGTTCTAGATACTCTGCCCATGAGATGTTGGCGGCGGGCGAGCGCAGGTGCTTTGCGCCGCCATGCCGCAGCACGTACTCCGTCCACCACACGGCGCGCTCCAGCGGAGTCTGGACCTCATCTCGCATCAGACGGCGCAGTCTAACTATATTCTGTCGATAGCTGAAACATAAATTATGCCTATGAAAATAATCCTTTCTGAACGACTCAATTTATGACTTGAATAATTAGAGACTAGTGTCAAGGTAACTTGAATAATTTATTAAAAAATGTTGTAAAGTCTAAAAAATATAACATAATTTTTTTCGGTAAACAAAAATTTTAAATTTTAAAAATAGTAATTAATATTTTGTTTATTTTCTAACTTACGGATCAACATCCTTATTGTTTAGAACATCGTTTTTAAAACTTCTTTTACTTATACGGAAGATTACAAAAAAATCAAGATACCTATGATGCTTTATAAGCACTGCTACTTCTCTTGTCTAAGACTCACCTGTCATCGTTAACAATTTTCAGTATTGCATTCTTGAACTTCTCTTCACTAAGATCATTCAACTCAATTCGAATTCCAATCTTGTGATATTCATATCTTTCAGCATTAAACCACTGGTCACCCAACATTGGAATAGCAATAAATGGTACTCCAGCAGTAATCGATTCATCAGTTGATTGTAAACCTGCCTGTGTTACAAATACCTTGATTTTGGGATGCTCTAAAAAAATAAAACACAACGCATGAGTGATTATTTCTTTCTAGTAAATATATTAAAGAAAGTTGGGTTAGTTGCACCAAGAACGGATGGACCAATATTAATTATATTTGATGTTTCGTATTGTCTTTGCCCCAAATAGCAGAATACCTATCAAAATATTTGAATACTTACGGGAACGGGAACTATTTGCGCGAGTGAAACCGCGGGGCATAGCTAGTATCATAATTATACAGCCAATTATTTCATTTATACGAAAAAATCATAGTTTCAAAACAATACAATTAATTTGAATGTTGTGTGAAAAAAGAACATTTGAATTTAAAACCTCTTCCTTTTTGAAGTCGATTCAAACGAGGATAAAGCTCCAGCCACTAATCCGCGGTTTAAAAAGGTTGAATTTCACCTTACAAGATTTATTTATAAGACTTACACAATGAATAAAGTCAATTACTCACTAAGTAGATCTGATTGCGGCAACCACTTCGATATTCTGATATTCTCGGTGCGTCCTGGCAGCTCGTCTCCGTTCCACTTCCATAATACGTCGTAAGGTAACTTCGAGAATGCTTTCACTAGAATTTTGATTCTCTCGGGAGGTAGCAGGGTAGGATCTACATTTGTTCCAAAACTAATGTAAATCACGCCATTTTTGGAAGAGTCTAAAAATGCTTTGAGATCCTGAAAAAGAGAAATATTTTTTCTTAAAGACAGCAACAGCATTATAATCAAACACAAATAAAGTCTAAGTCATCTTAATTCAGAAAATTATTATAATCGCATTCAGTTTTGCCGAAGACATGATTGCTGAAATAATAGCTAACGCTATATTGAAGATTACTCAAAATAGAAAAGCGCAAGTGAGTTCGTCTCGCGTTACCACCGCCGCCGCGTCAGCTCATGTTTAGGGACTCCTATTGAGTCTGATACTAGTCGGGCGATCCCGAGAATATGCGTGTGTTGTAAAACCGTTTTGTTTTAACTAATTTTGAATACTCATCACGAAAGTTATTATACAAAGATAGTAAAGGTGGTGAAATTCAAATAAACATTAGGCAATAATGCTTACCACAGGCAATTCCTTATGTGGTAATTGATGAAGCCCTCCTGTATACACAACGTTTGGTGGCATGGGTCGAATACCTTCAAATACAGGATAAACATTCAGAAACAGCATATCAACATTATTTCTTAGTTCCGTCACCGCTGGTATTGCTGGACCAAAATGTCGTTTTAGCAGACTGTTTTCTAGAGGTATAAATTGTTGATCAGTCATCTGCACCCTGAAGAACAGATACATTTCACTTATCTTCTCCCATATGGTAAGATTGTTGAAACGGTAACGAGGAAGTGTTGGATACAGTAACGGATGGAGTGGAGCTCCAACAGTTAAGAAATTGTCATATAAAGCTCCAAAAGAACTCATTAGAATCACGGGTACTTTATAAATATAGGAAAATGCTAAAGCTGGTCGAAACCAAGCTTCTAAAATTAGTAAATCAAACTTTTGGGTTTTATCATGAATTAATTTTCTAACGTTTTCATCTTGTACTTGAGCGTCAAATATATCGACAATCATTTCATTAAATATTTTAAATTGAGCAAGCACTCCGTCATCATTATTGGGTCTGGACAAAAATGCTTTGTTCCATATCCCATATGATACATCATGGACATCTATTTCCGTAAAATTTGCAGGAGTTTTTCCTTCTGGAAATATAGGATCTGTTGTGATGACGGTGACATCGTGTCCTCTCTTAGCGAGTTCTAGAGTCAGAGGTCGGAACACTACTTGATGACTGATAGAAGGCGTTGGAAACACAGCTAATATCCTCGCAGCTTCATTTGTATTTATGAATAAAGAGTAACACGTAAATAAAATCACAAACACCGCCATGTTCACTGCCATGATCACTTGTAACTACTAATAATAAACGAGTATATAATTAGTATTTATATAATGATAAAAGAAGTACTAGTTCTAGATTACTTCGTCCTTGTCTACAAATCAATGTAGGATCGCATGATTTGCATGAACTGATATCAAATTTGTTTTAGTTCTAGGATGACTTGCTGATATTCCAAAAAAAATAAGTCACAGAAGTTGAAGTCATATTTTTTGTGAAACAGATATCAGTCCTTTGTGTTGTTCTTAAAATAATGATCATTAAAATTCAGAAAGTTTATAATTATTTAGGCAAAAAACAAGCATAAAAAAATCGTACAAAGATAAATTTCTAGCAACCCATTGAGGAATCGTAGAAGTACGAAGTATTTTAGAGTGGATTTACTGTATTTTGTATATTCTGTGATTATAAATGTGATCAAACCATCGAATTTTTATTTTATCAGATTAAAGTACACGGAATATTTTTATTTTAGTGGGATGTGTATTGAAAAATCTTTTAGCATTTCATAGCCCCATTCTAGGTCAACGTTTTAAGCTTAATAATGTCAAGTTACTTTTCTTGGGAGCAAAGTTCTGTTAGGCGAGTGAAACTGCGGCGCACAGCTAGTGAAACATATATCAAATATTTTTTTGGATATATAGGTGTTTTACTTTTTATTGAAAAAATACTGGACGGATTTTAATCAAATTCGGCACATAGTTTAAACTCTAGTTGGAACATGCAGATGTGATGCTTTTTATCCAAAAAAGTCCACGAGATCGAAACCCAAACTATCAATATATTTTATATGTTTGTAAAGTATAAAGTTGCTTAAAGTAAACATTTATCAAACGGATCCTAACCAAAAATGCTGAGTTGTTGTTCGTTAATGACAAGGCCAAATATTGAGCTATCAATATAAAATTCACGTTGTATTGCTAATCTTATCTACAACAAACTAATCATTACTATAATATATTTTGTCATGTCTGGTGACGAAAATATATAATTTATCGCACTCGACTAGAACGCATACCAAAATTGTTGCTGAACATGACGTAGGGTTTATTAAATCCGTACTTCTTATCTTTCTGTCTGTTATATTGCCTCGGTTAATTGATTGAACATAATATTATGATGATATTTGTTACAGAAAAAGACTGAACACCAAGAAAAGATAGAGAAAAAGGCTACTTTTATTAGAATTGGTGATGTATGTAGATAGATGAAACCTGAAGAAGGAAATAGCTACTCAAAGTTTTTGACGTGATAACGACTTACAAATCGATGAACGCCGGCTGAACGCATGAAAATGTGTCACGTTCCGCCTGAGCCAAAAAAAAGTTTCCAGTCGACATTCAAACCTTTTTACTGATTTCCGATTTTGTCCCCAAAAATAGGGTATAATCGAAAAACCGCAGTTCCAGGATTTTAATAAAAAAAAAAAAAAACAAATGAAACTAAACATAAATTATTTTATTTATATTTCTTAAAAGTATACCACGTTCTTCACCTTTTAATGTTAAACCCGTAAAACGATAGAAGTATTTTCTAATTTGTACTATCGAAGAAGGACAAATACTGAGGTACAATCAACCAATAGACAAAAATATAAACTACCTTAAGTGCTAACATCCTTAGAGGTATAATTGACAAACATCATTTCTTAGCAGATGCTTACGTCACTCAGGAAACGCACAGTCACAAAATCTTATTTTTCAGCGTCAGTGGTTTGCGTCACAAAGTCACAACATTACTTTTAAATATGTAGATTCGCAAAAGAACTAAATAATTTAACTTTACTAAGTCCGTTTTACTTTTTCGGGAGTCGCCAATTGTATATGGATGTAATTGTATATTTTTCTGACGATAAGAATAAACAAAATTGCTATAGCTGACAGTCCTGCCAATAACGTCAAAACCAGTTTCAGTTCTAAATACTCTACCCACGAGATGTGGGCTGAAGGTGAGCGCAGGTGCTTCGCGCCGCCGTGCCGTAGCACATACTCCGTCCACCACACGGCACGCTCCAGTGGACTCTGGACCTGGTCATACATCTGACTGCGCAGTTTGACTACGTTCTGTCGGTAGCTAAAACAGAAATGAAGCTCAAATAAGAATTGATTGTAATACCTACAAATATTTATTTATTTGTATCTCCATGACATTTGATTTTATTTTCATTATCATTGATTGAAATAATGTCTGATAATATAATTATTATGTCTCAGCCTTACCTGTCATCACCAATTACTTTAAGAATAGCGCTCTTAAACCTTTCTTCTGTTAGTTTGTCCAAATCGATTCTGACTCCAATTTTGTGATATTCATATCTTTCAGCATTAAACCACTGATCGCCTAGCATTGGCATGACAATTAGTGGAACACCAGCCGTAATTGCTTCATCTGTAGATTGTAATCCTCCTTGTGTTACGAATAATTTGACTTTGGGATGCTCTGGAAAGTTAAGCAAACGATAAATGACTCTGCTGGTTATAAAAACACATTCGATATTTTTTTTATATTTGCTATGAAGTCAACGAATACTGGTAACTCATTACGTAAATTATGTTACTCACTAAGTAGATCTGACTGCGGTAACCACTTTGATATTCTGATATTTTCAGTGCGTCCAGGCAGCTCGTCCCCGTTCCACTTCCATAACACATCGTAGGGTAACTTTGAGAACGCTTTTACGAGAGCTTGGATTTTTTCTGCGGCTAGTCGAGTAGGATCTACGTTTGTACCAAAACTGATGTATATCACGCCATTTTTTGAAGTGTCTAAATATGACTTTAGATCCTGAAAGCAATATTTGTACATTAATTGAGATTTCAACCATATTAATTTGGTCTTGTGTAAAAGTCTCATGTTTAGTTATCATCAAAGTTAAGTAGAGTATCATTAATGTTTCTTGATATACATGTTATTAAATAATTATTTATAACAGAGGATTCTGTTACATAAACATGAACAAGCAATCTAGTGAAATTTAAAAACGCCTACCGTTGGTAAATCTCTTTTTGGATTTTGATGCAATCCTCCCATGTATATCACATTCGGTGGTATAGGTCGGATACCTTCAAATACTTGATAAACATTTAGAAAAATCATGTCGACATTCTCGTTTAATTCCATTATGGATGGTGTTTCTGGTCCAAAGTGTTTCATTAGCATCTTATGCTCTATAGGTTTGTATCTCTCTAATATATATATGTCATTACTGTAGTAGTAATATAATTCACTTATTTTTTCCCATAAACTAAGATTGTTTATGCGCTGACGAGTAGATGGGTAGAGTAGAGGATGAACGGGAATACCAACTGTTTCAAAATTGTAAGGCAAAGCCCCAAAAGAACTCGTTAGAATCACAGGCACTTTAAAACGATGGGAATATCCTAACGTAGGTCGAACACAAGCTTCAAGGATAAGTAAGTCAAACTGTTGTTCTTTATTATTAATGAGATTTTTCACTTTTTCATCACTAAGCTGAGCATCCAAAATTGAAACGTACAAATCAAAAAATATCTCGTTTTGAGTTAACATATCGTCATCGTTATTAGATCTTAACACGAATTTTTTTCTCCATAAATCGTAGGAAATATCGTGTACATCAATTTCTGTCAGGTTAGCTGGAAGTGTTTGTCCTTTTGGGAAGGCGGGATCTGTTGTGATGACGGTGACATCGTGTCCTCTCTTAGCTAACTCCTGAGTCAGAGGCCGGAACACGATCTGATGACTGATCGACGGAGTCGGGAACACAGCCAAAATCCTCGCCGCTTCATTTGTCGTCACGAATAAAATATAACACGCTAATAAATTAAAAAACACTGCCATGTTCTATTTCGCGCACACTGGTTTTCTGAACTGATAATACTGTTGTGATGATGGTACAATGAACTGTTACTATTTATACGTAACTAAAGGGTCACGATGCGATAATATTACCATGAATGATATGAAAAATATGATGATATAATTCAAGTGTCATCCTAACATTACCATACAACTTATCAGTACAATGTTATATAGAAATTATGACATTGCTGGTGTTTTCTACGTCATCTAGCGGAAACTTGCTGGTCATTCGTAATGATAAGCACGAGTATATAAACAGGTTTCCTACTCACGTTCAGTTATTGGTGAGTTTTAAATTACATGTATTTTTATACGCAATATCGACGCTTTTTTAATTCGGGCGCGATAAAATACGTTATCTTTTAATTACATAACATTGAAACAATGACTGGCCGAGTAAGTAATATAATATTGTGATAGCAACTAAGCTGCTTTCCGTATTTTTTTGAAGTGAAAACTTCTATAGGCGCGTTGGTAATTTTTTGAAATCGGAAAAACAGTTGACTCGCGATACTGTTACCATCACCGCTACAGACACCTCTGTATATAAGTATCTACATATTTTGTAATTGTTTAAGTTTTCACTTCTGTTGGCACTTCCGGAGAGCAACCGTTTTTTTTATTTTTGTACTTTTTTTAATGTTTTAATAGTTATTCTGTTAATCAAAGATTATAAAAATTAGTCGAGTCGTTCTTGAGGACAGTTTAGTGAATAATGTAACTAACCTGACTTTTATTTAAAACAAAACGGTTTACTCGCGTATATTCTCGGGATCGCGGCAGCGGCGGTGGTGTCGACACCACCGCCGCCACATCAGCTCATGATTAGGGACTCCTATTGAGTCTGAAACTAGTCGAGCGATCCCGAGAATATACGTGAATAAACCGTTTTGTTTTAAATAATTATGAATACTCCTCACGATAGTTATTATACTAACCTGACTTTGTTTCACCGATAACTAGTTACGGTTAGTGCGTCCGGTGTTATTATATACCAAACTACTAATTCGAGTTTAGTTCATTATTCAATATAATTTTGTAGCCAACAACAGAAAGTGTGTTGGAGCGGTGTCGTCGTTATTCTATTGTTAGAACCTTGTGACGATGCTAAGCTGGAACTGATCTTTTTTCTTTTAGTTTATTATCCAGTGTAATTGCTATGCTTTAGAAAGGCAATGACCGTAGTAATCTGACCGTCGTAATTTAATTAATGTAACGTCTCTTTTGTATGTCACGAAAACTAATGTTCTATCTTTCATTAAAATAATATGTATAAATAAGATAAGTGAAATCAAATTAAACAAGTATTCTACAAGTAAAAATTTCTAAGGTCTCTTAAATGATTAATTTCGCTGTGAGGCCGAAAGAAAAAACTATTAAATTTAGCAGCGCCTTCTTCAGTAGAAAAGCCACAGCACCGCGTCAACACATTTTTTATTGCTAGCTATAAAACATATTCCTAAAACACAATATTGAATGGTGAAATAAATAATTCCTTACTCAATTTTCAATTAATTAAATGAATACCCATTCACACAAGTGAAAAATTTACGTTTAATGGGATTGGGATGACCAGTAAGAATTTGATTGAACACCTCTAGAACCAAAGAGGCTCAATCATTTTGCGCCATACTTAGCTACCGTAAACTCAATAACCATAAATCTTTTATTAGCTATTTAAGGTTTAGATATCTAGGTCCCATTATTTGAATGTTTGTTCAAATAATAAAGACTAGATATTATTATCAAAAAGAAAACGATAACGACAGATGGTGTAAAACCTAATTTGTCTGAAGTATAAAGATTAAATAAGATAATAGACACGCGGAAAGTGTCAACACAAGTTCAGGTAAGTGAATTTACTGTAATATTAAATAAAAAAAAAAAAACTCATTTAAAATTAATAAAGTACTTTTTATAATTCTTTTTTAAAACCTTCATTATCATTATTACTGATGTAGATATTACTACTATGATATCATCATTGACAAAATTAATCACCCCAAATCATAAAGTAATTTCACCAGAATTAAATCGTGAAGTTATTTCACCTAAATTAAATATTTTATTCAACAAAACTTTTAATCAAGTTTTTTAGACATTCAGTCAAAATCAAAGTCACGAGATCTGCACACTTACCTTGAACTCTGAGGACTATTGCCGTCGTGTAAGCGAGACCCTGCTACATGCAGATTAGTGTGTGCTGTCTCGCTTCCACAACGATAACAATTTCATCCAAATCGGTTCAGTGGTTTAGCCGTAAAAGCGTAACAGACAGAGTTACTTTCGCAAGTTTAATATTAGGATGGATAAAATCGTATATCCTGTTTTAATAGGCGTCTTGCTATTTTTCCATAAGGAGCTTGGTTATCCATAAGATCTGATAACTTTTTACAGTGCAAGCAATAATTATGTACTCGTTGTGGCTTTGGTTTACATGAAATGATTTGGGATCTGGGATTTATTCTTGTGCTAAGGCATTAAGTCGGCCATTGTATCTGTTTATTGCATTTATATCATTAAATATATTTTAATACTACGACAAAATTCTGCTTTTTGGTATGGTTGACTGGCCTGTTGGTATAGTGGTCAGTGACCCAGACTGTTAAACCGGAGGTCCTGGGTTCGATTCCCGCCCAAGACAAATCTTTGTGATCATGATCATTTGTTCTGTATCTGGGTGTAATTTATCTATAATACTATCTATTTATCTATTTATAAATATATAAGTATGTTTATCAGTTGTGTGGTTGCCATAATACAGGCTCTGCCTAGTTTTGGATTACATGGTCGTGTGTGAGTTGTCCTAAGATATTGATATTGCTTTTTTTTCAGAATTTATAATTTCCAACCTAGTGAAGTTGTGAGTACTTACGCGTTGTAATCAATGCTCGTTCTAATGTATAAAATAAAAACTATGATAATTATGTAGAGCGGGAGTTTGGTCTAATCATAAAAAAAAACAAGTACTTACATATTTACTAAAACAAAACGGTTTACTCACGTATATTCTCGGGATCGCCCGACTAGTTTCAGACTTAATAGGAGTCCCTAATCATGAGCTGACGCGGCGGCGGTGGTGTCGCGAGTCGAACTGTTCGACGTCGCGTCAGCTCATGATTAGGGACTCCTATACGTGAGTAAACCGTTTTGTTTTAAATAAATATTAATACTCCTACGAAAGTTATCATACAAAGACTTACATTTGGTTTTATCCATAAATACAGGATTATATTTTGCCAAAAGATATGCTTATCTTTATGACATCCTTTTAAAACGGTCAAGGTTAATTTATTGATAAAACAAAAAAATATTGATATTGTGTAGCGATTCGTAGAAACTGTAACTAAAAAACTTTCTGTTTAATTTCCGTACCTTAGATGGTAAAAACAGAACCCTTATAGGATCACTCGTGTGACTCTCCGTCCGGTTGTCACTGCCATTTTTTCCAAAACTACTAGACCGATCGACTTGAGATTTAGTAAGCTTAAGCAAGTTGCTGACCTAAAGACAAAAATTTTACGTTATTTTTAACTTAGGAACCATTATTGGGGTGAACATGTAAAATAAAAAAAAAATGCGAATATAATTGAAAAAATTATAAATTATATTGTGTGATATATGAAATGAAAGGGATAGTTGTGAGGACTTTTTGTATAATTTTAAAATAAAAAGTTTAAAAGATTTAAGGATGTATTGATTCTTATTTAATTTCAAAATCTCTTAAACCAATGGATAGCTTTATTATTTGTTAGTGCAATAGGGTAAGTTGTGTACTGAAATAATTCAATGGCTTAAACAATTCTTTGATCCATATTGAACATTCTATAACCTCCGTCTTGTGGTAACATGATTAATCTTTAGTATTTACATATTATACTGATAAGTTTCAAATGATTGAATAATTTAGTATCACGGTTTCTATTAATAGTGCCTTTGGCTGTAATTATAAGGCCACACACAGTACTTAGTAAGTAAATTAAAACTAATGATACAAAATGCATTCACAGCCATTACACAGAACGCAATAACAAAATTAGGAACTTTTTGCTTTAACTACAGGTACAGGTTTTCCTACCAAATAGTTGAATAGTTTAAAAATAATCAGTGCTAGAATAGTTACTACAGCTAATAGCCCTGCTAGTAAAGTGAGGACCAGTTCCAGTTCTAGGTACTCTGCCCACGAGATGTTGGCGGCGGGCGAGCGCAGGTGCTTCGCGCCGCCGTGCCGCAGCAGATGTTCAATCGACCAGACGGCACGCTCTAATGGAGGTTGGGGCTGGTCCCACATTAGAGTTCGTAGTTTGATTACATTTTGACGGTAGCTGAAAATTTAAAGATACTCATTTTACTTTTAAACTATTACAAAAAATGTCATTTTATTGTATTGAGTCCAGTCCAGAAGATTGAATTTAATTCTTAATGAAAACCTAATCAAGGGTCACAAATTGTTATTATTATTTTGCATGGGTTATCCTTGCCAATGAGAATACACAGGTCTAATACGCAGCGGCTTTATTAAGAACTTTTCTCTAGAGGGTGAGGCATTTACCAGGAGCGATTATTATTATATCTAGCCTGTACTATCTCACTGCGCATTCTTTCCAGTGATCCTGGTCCTTCACTTCTTCTTGCCAATTCCCAAGGAAGGTATCCCAGGTTGTCTTTTTTGTGGTCTGTCGCGGCCCTGTTTAGCTGTTGTAGGCTGCAAATCCTGAGCTCTACGAGCCTATTGCTCATTTGGCATGCGGTAGACATGCTCAGTCCCACAAATGGTGACAATAATAAATATAGGGTTACTGGTTACTCCATAATAGGAGGAGATAAAGATACAATATTCGAGATAGTGTATTAGGAATTAATAAAAATTTTTTCGCGACCTGACACGATTAGTAGAAATTGCTCATTGCATGTCATTTTAGACATGATGTAAAAATTATAAGTAGCCATGTAAAATATTTGTCATGCGTACCTGTCATCATTAATGATTTTCAGAAGTGCATCCTTAAACCGTTCTTCAGTTGCGCTACTCAGGTCCATTCGAATTCCGATCTTGTGATATTCATATCTTTCAACATTGAACCACTGGTCGCCCAACATTGGGACTCCGATCAATGGTACACCAGCTATTATTGCTTCGTCTGTCGATTGTAGACCTCCTTGGGTCACAAATGCCTTTACTTTTGGATGTTCTGAAAATATCATAATTTAATACATTTTATTAACTTCTACTATTTTGTAATATAATTGTGCTTTATTGTGAATTTATTTATCTTCAAGTTTTAATACATGTAAGAAATAGAAATAGGTTGCCGGTGGTGGAAATTTCTTTAGGTAATAAATTGTATAGAAAGTTAATATCCAAGCTAGGCCAAGTCCGTCCACACAATCTGATGTACACAAAATTTTCTAAATTTAAAATAAAACATCGATGAAACAAAAACAATTGATTTTTGCCCTTCATTCATTTTTTTATCCATTAATATTATTTCTCATATCCAATGACATGAAATCTCTTATACAATTTTGATTAGAAGAAAAAAAAAAACAGAGTAATGGTCCCTGAATTGCTATAACCATAGCTGCATATTTACTTATTACAATTAAAATCTTAATGGCAAAGGTGGAGAAATTTTGATTTTGCTTTTAAACGTAACTTGTCCACCCGAGGAAGCTTGAAGGGCGATCAACTAGGTCATTGACATTTTGTAAATTAATTTTAGTTACTCACTGAGTAGATCGGACTGCGGAAACCATTTTGCGATTCGTATATTTTTAGACCGTCCAGGCAACTCATCTGTGTTCCACTTCCATAACACGTCATAAGGCAACTGAGAGAGAGTTTTTACTAGCACTTGGATTTTATCAGCTGGCAATATACTAAAATCCACAGTTGTACCAAAACTGAGGTAAACCACACCGTGTTTGGAAGAGTCTAAGAATGATTTGAGATCCTGAAAAAGTAATATTATTTTAATTTTTTGTGTATACACAATCATTTACTATACGCAAAAAAAATATGTTTCCTGCATAGTTACCGACATTCAAGTTGAACTAATGACTAGTACAAAAGATAGGATAAGCACTTAAGTAAAAGAAACAGTTAATAAAAGAAAAATCCTCAAAGACCTACCGACCTTCATATCTGCCTCATTTTTTATTAAAATTAATCATTGTGAAAATATCTCTATGTCACCTTGTTCATATAAAATACATATTTTATTAAAAAATATTTTCTTTTAATGTTTGCTACCAAAATTACAAATTAATAAAGTTTTTAATCTCGCCTTAAATGTTTTGATAGGTTTGAGAAAATGCCATAAATACTGTCTAGACATTATACTGTATAGCATCTAACAATGCTAGTTTAATAATAATCATAAAAAATATATTTAAATATATTAAATAAATAATTACCGCAGGCAATTCATTATCCGGTTTCAGATGTAGACCACCCATAAAGACCACAGACGGAGGAACAGGCTGGATGCCAACAAACACTGGATTCGCATTCAACAACAGCATTTCAACGTTCTTGTTAAATTCTGTGACTGACGGCATATCAGCTCCAAAATGTTTTCTAAGCATTTTATTCTCACAATCCAAATTATTAGAAAAAATGGATTTAATCTTATAATGGTTGTATAGTTCTGATATTTTTTCTCCCCAGGTAAGGTTGTTTAATCTTTGACGAGCAGGGTCTGGATATAGAAAAGGATGTGTGGGGGCACCAAGAATCTCTAAATTATCAAATAATGCGCCTAATGAACTCATTAGAATTATGGGAGCTTTAAAAACATGAGCTAACGCTCTTGCGGGTCTAAAAAGACTCTCGACAATTAACACATCAAACTTCTGGTTTTTATCACTTAATAGTTTTTGCACGTCTTCATGCTGCAATTGTACATCAAATATATCGCAAAAAAATTTGAAAGTTATTGCTAAGTGCTCTGTTGTATCGTCTTCGTTGCCTTCAGACGGTTTCGTGTCAGTATTGTTCCGTATATCGTATGATATATCATGAATGTCAATTTCTGTCAGGTTAGCAGGGGCTCCTCCCTTTGGGAAGGCGGGATCTGTTGTGATGACGGTGACATCGTGTCCTCTCTTAGCTAGCTCTAACATCACAGGCCGGAAAACAATCTGGTGACTGATGGCAGGAACTGGAAAGACTGCCAATATCCTCGCTGCTTCATTTGTGTTTACTAATAATATAAAACACGATAGAAAATATAAAACGACACTCATTTTGCGCACGTTCACTCCCTTGTATAGACCACGCGGATTAACTCGTTTTTGTTATATGTGAAGCCTATTTATATACACAGTTGAACAATGAACGTATATCTAGAGTACACAACATAATTGATTATCTAACAATGTCTCATGATAAATTGATAAAAGTGTGTTTTAGGGTTCTGTACCTCAAATGGAAAAAAACAGAACCTTTAAAGAATCACTTTGTTGTTCGTCTGTCCGTCTATCAAAACCCTTTATCTCGGGAAATTAAAACCATATACTCATTCTCTTAGAAGTTATGAAAAAAACAAACTTCTAAAATAACGTCCCTGAGAAATTGAGTATTTAAATGAACGGTGTTTTATACTGAGTGGATAGGTACAATACGTATTTTATAAAGAAGAATTAACTTAATTTTTAATTGAGCGCAAAATTAATATTTTCATATTTTTATTATTTTTTTATTCATAAAAGAACTAGTTTGATATTAAAAACATTTATCATAAAGCCTTATAAATAAATAAAATATTACTTGATTTATTTCCGCCAAGTTTAACTCAAAAAAAAAAAGTAAATTTTGATATAATTATTAGAGTTTTTAAATAATTATGATTTGACTTAGTTTCTCGGTAGATTACTGACTTTGCGGTTTTTGGCTGTACGGATTCGATGCCTGAATGTGGGACTTGCACAGACTAAAACACCGGTCCAGTGCTAGCCTTTGTCGTACCTGCGGGATCGCTTACGCATGTTTTGCGCAGCTCCAGTGTTTGCTATTTACACAAATCGTTCAATATACCCGAACAGTTCGAATATGTTAAATGTTGACGTCATTATATTCTAAACTGTAGCTTATAGTCGCCATAATAATTGTAATGATTGCGCAATATAAAAACTCGATTCCTGATCGAGTTGACGATTTTGATAGCTACTGATAAGTGAGGTTCTTGATCATAATATTAGTATTAGAGTTTAATATTTTAAATAGAGCTACTTATATATATTATTATTATCCATACTATTTATTATTATAAGGCTAAGCCGCTGAACCGATATTGATAAAACTTGGTATGGGTTAAGCTTGGATCCTAAGAAGTTACGCAAAATAGGACAACCAAGCGGGCAGAGTCATGGGCAACACCTATTCATTACAACTCCTCTTATCAGTAGCTATCTCAGATATCGACTAAGGAATCGAATTTCTGTATTGCGCAATCATTAAAATTATTGTGGCGACTAGACGCTTCAGTTTAGAATTTAATGACGTCGACGAGTTGTCAACTGATACAGTTATTAAGCTCGCTGAATTATGATATAATCAGGCCTTATAAGAACGCTCTTCTGGTAGCCAACTTTAGGCACCTTGTCCCACAGGTATAAGTGAGAAACAAGTAGAATTATGGACTAGTAACAAGTTGGCGAGCAGTGACAAGCGAGCGTGTAGTTCTTATAGTTTTGTCGCTGGGCTACAAGCGAGTGTGCGAGAGCGATGGTCGAAACTCGCATTAATCGCTGGTGATCTTTCTATACTATACTAGACAACAATAATTGTTCTAAATTTATTTTAAATGCGTTAACTCAAATCCGCACTTATGAGCAGAATGTCAAGTGCCTTCAAGAAATACAGACGTAAGGAATATATGCTTCGGAAGTAACTAGTCTAAGTAAACAAGCAAATTTCGGCGGGCCGCCAGGGAGGCCGCGTGTGCAGAAATTACTCAATCCATGCCTTTTATCTTCCACGTAGTCTTTAACTTCATACTGTATGCTTACGTGGAGACACAGGTTCAACACGCAGTGGCCTTGTTGAGAACTTGACTCTAATGCGGGATGGGGCATCAACCAGTGACTATTCACCCCTGTTCTATAGAAAAACAGACACGGTCGGCCCAAAGTAGATGCAAAACTATTTTACATTATGGTTTAAAAATATAGCATTACTAGCCCAACAATCATCAGAAATATATTACAGTTTCACTTCAAGCTGTAAGTAGTACTAAGATAAAATTGATTATTTCAATTCTCACCTAGAAAAGTTCTTTGTAAAACCCTTTTTTTTCTCACTCCTGGTATAGATTTTGATGCGCTCTGGTACCGACTAGTGTGTTACCCTAAAAAACATATACTATAGTTTCAATCTGAGTGACACTCTTGGTCTAACTCCTATATCCAAAGACGAGCAATGTCCTTTATAACTAAATTTTTATCTTCTGATATTGTTGTGGTAGCAATAATTAGCGCGCGTAATATTTGTTTGATCAATATTGATCAGGCGCGGATTACACTATTGACTATAGTAATAGATGTCGCTATTAGTATATAATTATTATCATATTGTTTGTTGTTGTTGTCACTTGGTTGTCCGTATTGTCTGTATGTCTGTCTGTCAAGATTTTTATTTGTCAGGAATGCGTCTTGGTATTATGTTAAATTTAATATCTACTTACTACGTCATACTGTCTACGCAAATTTCAAGCTTTTATGTTTAAAATATAGCAATCTCAGTCGTCTTTCCCATAAGGTATAAATACTAAAATATTATAAAGCTGAAGAGTTTGTTTGCTTGTTTGAACGCGCTAATCTCAGGAACACTGGTTCGAATTGAAAAAATATTTTTGTATTGGATAGTCCGTTTATTGAGGAAGGCTATTGGCTATATAACATCACGCTACGACCAATAGGAGCGAAGCATAAATAAAAATGTTGGAAAAATGAAAAACCGTTGAAACTAAAACACGCGAACAAAGTCGCGGGGGACAGCTAGTAAGGTATAATAATAACCTATAGAGTACTTTCCGTCGACCCAGAATCCTGAAATTGAACGTCATAAATAAAGGAAAAATTACGAAAATTTTTATTTATTTTCTTGTAATATAAAAATAAATTTTTGAGTTTTCCCGAAGATTCATTTAATTGCTTATCACATAATCAAGTGGTTACAGCTACTGTTATTAATAAATAGTTCAAGATATAAATGTAAACATTAAAATTAATAATATTATAGTTTGCAAATAATTATTGTTTAACTAATATGTAAATATGATTAATTAATATTTAACATTTTTTAAATTTCAAATAGTTTTTTATAAAATATACGTACAATTGATATATAGCAAAAGTAAGTACAGAAATAATGACTAATAATCCTGTCAGTAAAGTGAGGACCAGTTCCAGTTCTAGGTACTCCGCCCACGAGATGTTGGCGGCGGGCGAGCGCAGGTGCTTCGCGCCGCCGTGCCGCAGCACGTACTCCGTCCACCACACGGCGCGCTCCAGTGGAGCCTGTGGGGAGTCCTGCATTATTTTTCGCAGTTTTTCTATATTACGACGGTAACTGAGAACAAAACAATACAGTTATTTTATTAGCTTCCCTTCAGCACCATTTCATCTAAGTAAGTAGGTACCTACTAATCCCTAAGTTAAAAATATTATGTTTGAGTCACTATTAATTTACCTTTTGTGTGTAGACACTGAAATTCAATAATAGTTATTTAGAATACAAAGGGAGACCCCATGTGTATTTTAAAAACTTAAATTGTTCATTTTCAAAATTAAATTCCTATTTTAATTCTTCAATCTGTAGCTAAATCTCGTGTCACAGTGTTTGCAAAATTTGGTAGATCTGAAAATATGCCATAAACTATTTTTAGGGGAGCCACCCTGATGGCAACCCGGGCAAAACATCGTTTGCCAAGTCAGCTAGTATAATAAAATTATAATTAAAACAAAGAATAACAACTACCTCTCATCTTCAATCAGAGTGCTTATTGCATTTTTCAGAGACTCCTCAGTTACTGTTTCTAAATCGAGCTGAATTCCAATTTTGTAGTAAACATACTTTTCTACATTAAACCACTGATCAGCCAGCATTGGGAAACCGATCAGTGGTACACCAGCTACAATAGCCTCGTCAGTTGATTGTAAACCTCCTTGCATTATGAATACTTTGATTTTTGGATGCCCTGTAAAATAATAGATACGTGTTTTGATATATTTAAAGTCCTTGTAAGTATAAAAGAAGTGTCCAATTGTTTTAAAATCACATCCAACATTCATTTCAGTAAGTCAATACGCCCCGGGTAGAACGAGTGGACTTTTTTTTTAAGTGAGGTTAATATGTGTTTTAAATTATTTAATGGATACTTCATTTGATTATATCGCAAACCGCGGACATCTCATAAATTAATCTTACTTAAAAGATCTGACTGTGGCAGCCATTTTGATAGCCTAATGTTGGCGCTACGTCCAGGCAGCTCGTCTTTATCCCACTTCCATAGCACGTCGTAAGGCAGTTGAGAGAAGACCTTTGTGAAGATCGCGATCCGTTCTGGTGGTAACGCAGAAGGCGCTACATTCGTTCCAAAGCTGAAGTATATGACGCCATGTTTAGACGAATCTAAGTATGACTTGAGCTCCTGGAATCACAGAATTAATTAAATGATTTTTGGGTTATATTTTTAAGTTATTTTGTAGGTGGTGCCTCTTTTTTTTCTTTTTAGCCTTTGAACATAAATATAATCTTGTACTTTGACATTTCATTGACCCAAAGTAGTTTGCAAAAGGCAAGGAAGAAATAGGAGACATTTCATGAAGCACCATCCCACTGTTATACAGGTTTTATCTATATTATAATATTATAAAGCTGAAGAGTTTGTTTGTTTGTTTGTTTGAACGCGATAATCTCAGGAACTACTGGTTCGAATTGAAAAATTATTTTTGTATTGGATAGTCCGTTTATTGAGGAAGGCTATAGGCTATATAACATCACGCTTCGACCAATAGGAGCGGAGCATAAATGAAAAATGTTGAAAACATGAAAAACCGTTAAAACTAAAACACGCGAACAAAGTCGCGGGGGACAGCTAGTTAAATATAAATACTCACAGTTGGTAATTCCTTCGGTGGCTTCAGATGCAAGCCGTCTATATAAACCACAGATGGAGGAACTGGTCGAATCCCTTCAAATAAAGGATGTATATTCAACATTAACATGTCAACGTTATTTCTCAACTCATCAACTGATGGTATATCAGGTCCAAAGTGTTTTTGTAGGATACTGTCTTCCAGCAACACATTCTTTTTAAAAAGTTTTACTAGTTGGTATTGATTATTCAGCTCTTTAACCTTATCCCAAAAAGTTAGATTGTAAATTTTCTGGTTTAAAAAGTTAGGGTATAGTATAGGATGCCATGCTGCACCGATTATTTTATAATTTTCAAATGTCCCTCCTAAGGAACTAACTAGAATAACTGGAACATTCTTATAGATATAAGAAAATCCAATTGTTGCTCTAACACAAGCTTCGAGCAACAACAAATCAAATTGTTTCTCCTTATCGTTAATTAATGATTGTACCTCTTTAGTTTTTAATTGTGCATCTAAAATATGTGAAAAAATGGTAAAGGAAACTGTCATTTGAGGTACTATATCATTTTTAATTCCTCTAGAAGCTTTTTTCATAAATGTTTCTTGCCATATTTTGTATGAAACATCGTGGACATCGATTTCTGTTAAGTTAGGAGGCGATCCCACATTTTTGAAAACTGGATCTGTTGTGATGATTGTGACCTCATGACCTCGCTTGGCTAGCTCTTGAGTTAGAGGACGAAACACGACTTGGTGACTAATAGACGGTGTGGGAACCACTGCTAGGATTCTAGCCGCTTCATTGGAACTCACAAATATATAACAGCTAACAAAATATAACAACACAGACATGGTAACACTTGCGCTAAAGAAATTACACTGAATCTATTTACAAAAATGCTTTTATACTATTGTCGCATCAAGATTTTAAACAGCTTCGTTTTTTATCTTGTGGGATAATTGCTAAATACATAGAAAAACATTATTTCAATTTAATTTATAACGAACAATATAGATACTACAATACAATTCAAACTATACTTAAAAATAATTGCATAGGAATCATATTGTTAATTAAAAATAAGGCGGTTTATTATTACCCCATTAAGCAAAAATGTTTAAAATACCGTCAGTATAATATAATATAGTATAATATATATTTAAAGTTCATGGTCATTATTATCAATGACGGGAATATTCGTTTTTGTCAAGTTTTTATTTGTAGTATATATTTTTTATAAATAATTGTACTTTAGCGACCTTGACTTGTTTTAATTGGCATTATTCCATCTGGGTACAAGAGATAATTTCAAAGATAGAAAACCTTCTATGTATGTATTTTCACACAAATTAAAAATAAAAGATTGTGATGTTTGTTATCCACAGAAAAAGCTGGAATCTCTAACAGCCATAACAATTTAAGAGCTAACCTATACGCGGGCAAAGCCGCAGTTTCACCTAGTAAACATGTTATTTTTACTTGAGCGTCATTATTCAAGAAATTTACGACTTCATTGTTAAGCTAATCAGTATTCGCCCCATCGAACAAAAAATGCAGTACCTACACTACGTACCTACCTAATTGCAAAAAGTCATTGCGCAAGAGAGCAAAAAAAAAACCACAAAAATTTTGAACCATTCAATTAGTCGTACCGCTTTTCAGTTTAAGAGATTTTACTTGCCCCAGAATAATGAAACGAAAATTAACTTTAACACTTCAATGTCTATCTGTCGTTATTTTACACCTTACAGTAGTAGGCCTTCCACAAGATGGACCGACGACCTGGTGAAGGTCGCCGGAAACCGCTGGATGCGGACGGCGCAGGACCGTGAATTGTGACCATCCTTGGGGGAGGCCTTTGTTCAGCACTGGACGTCTTTCGGCTGAAATGATGATGATGAGTGACAGAGAGAGCATGAGACGTAACGGTGACTTAAAACTGATTGAAGATACAGTATTCGGCCATCAATCTATCATATTACCTCGTGGTCTACACAAATGCTTCGCTGAATGCATAATGTTGTACCGATTTAGATACATAGAGTAAAACTAAGTAAGTAGGTAACTTGATTTATTAATTAGGTAATCCTCGTAGTTAGGTTTTTATAGAATTCTATGTAGGGGAAAACAATACGCAGAAGTACGTAGAAATCAAACTGTATGTTCGTTTTTTTTCTTATTTCCTACATCGATTATGCCGTTCTGGAACGCAGCATGATGTTCAGAATTTATTATTCTCTATTTACAATGAGACTTCTGCGTTACATTATAAAAATATTTTTAATTTAAATTAATAAAAACTAACAAAAAAAATTTATAAGTGCGGTTTTTAGGATCTCGTACCTGAAGGGAGCCAATGGAACCCTATTACTAACCTTCCACTGTCTGTCCGTCAGTCTGTCCGCGGGCTAATTTTCACAGTGTGTATTTCTGTTGCTGCTATAATAATTTAAGTGAGCACTATAAAACGGTACGGAACCTTTTATGCGCGAGTCCGACTCGCAATTAGCTGATTTTGGTCTTTCAGGTACTCTACGTTCTTCTACGTCTTAAATTTTAACCAAGCTTTATTTACAGCAAATGCATTGTTCTATGACTAATTCAAATTTTTAGAGACGTTTTTCAATGTCAACATATATTGACAACGTGCCAAAATATTTTGGATTTTTATTTTTATAATACACTAGCTGTCCCCCGCGACTTTGTTCGCGTGTTTTAGTTTCAACGGTTTTTCATTTTTGCAACATTTTTCATTTATGCTCCACTCCTATTGGTCGTAGCGTGATGTTATATAGCTTATAGCCTTCCTCAATAAACGGACTATCCAATACAAAAATAATTTTTCAATTCGAACCAGTAGTTCCTGAGATTAGCGCGTTCAAACAAACAAACAAACTCTTCAGCTTTATAATATTAGTATAGATAACTATAAAAATACATTTATATTACCTAAAAGTAGTTTATTAGTACCTGAGGAGCTCGTGGCTAAGCTAAGCCGTACAGTTTGATCGATTATAAAGGATAAGCCCAGTGGCGTGCATTGGTTTTCAAGTGGTAGGCAGATATTAAGCAAATCACGCAAAAAAAAAACTACTATAAGTAACGAAACAAATGTTTAAAACTATTTTCTACTCACTTTTTTGATTTGCACGTACTTTATCCGTACAGATTTTATTTTTGAAACACAAACAACCTACGCACTGCAACTTTTCCATATTTTAAACAGACACAACAATTTCTGTTTAAAACACTACAGTAACTTCACAAAACCACAATAACTCACAAAACAAATAATTACGAAAATAATGTTTAAACAACCGCGGTCGCGCCATTCGAGAAAAACTACAACAGATTAAAAATATCAAAAAGACAAGCGAGTTGCAACAGATAAAAGAAAACAAAAATCATTTATTGCAACTAAAACAAGTTTACATTATTAATTACGTACTTAGTTGTTAACTTTAAAAAAATCTATATTTAATTTACAAGTTATTAGTATTTTATAATATTAGTTAGGTATATTAAAATGTAGTAATAACTAGAATTTATATATTTTTTATTTGTTGAGCAGTATGGTCAATGCCTTTGTTACCGAGTTTGGGAAATTGCGAAGGTCAAATGTCAGGGCGCTGTGCATGTCAAACAGATATTTTTTGCTTTCACCGTATTATAAAGTTGAGAAAAAAGTAGCTTATTATGAAGTATGCGTGCGTATATGAATACGCCAAAATGGTTTGAGTGCGTGAGTGCCCTAGTCCTAGCCCTGTCGCGAAGTAGGTCTACTACTTCGCGACGTATTATGAAGTTGTATTGAATGTGACGTCATTTTTTATTTGTTTGGTAATGAAAAGTTTGGTTATAAGTTTTATTATTTGTATGACGGCGCCGATGAGTGAAGTACGTCAAATTAGAGTGACAAGCTGTCATTCTGACGGAGCGTCAAGTCGCTGGCAGCGCGGCGGGAATTTCACTTTGAAAGCGAGAACCGCCAGCGCACCACGTCTTCGACGAATCGTTTAAATTCGACCCAATCCTTAATAGTTCCTGTTTTGTTCTTTGTTATATTAGTGATTAACAATTGATTAAAGTCTGATTGACAAATATTTCGATATTTCAATAAAGTCAATGAAGTTAATCTCCTTGTGACCACATGCACCATGGACTCCATTGATGTCGGCCGTTCTGAGTCGACAAGTATGATGGGTTTTGACCGATTTATTATATTTATATCGTAATAATTAAGGAGAGTTAGTTGGATCTTATGAGGTAGGCACTGCCTAATTGCCTATATGGTATGCACGCCACTGGTTAAACCGTGCTCGCCGCGGGTATGTAAACATACCGAGACTCCTCAGTGCTTCGGAAAGCACGGAGCCGACTGTCATACGTTGATCTTTGACAGACGTTAAATCATCACAATTCTGACAACCAGTCTTCCAATTGTGTGTATTACTGTGTAGATAATTTATAAATGGGAAGTGGAGGTCGTATAGGCAGTCGTTCCGCGTAAAATAAGGTTTTCAGCTGAATCCAGTGGGACTGGAAGCCAACGCTAATATAGATTAAAACAAGGCTAGGCAGAAGAAGATAGTAGGTACCTAACTGCTTTTCTACTCTCTAACTATTTTTATAAATAAACAAAATGATTAAAGTGCTTTACGGAATAATGTAAGACGTCTGTTCGAAATCCGTTTTTTTTTTTTAAGTTTATTAAATAAAACAAAGATGAGTTTCAGTACGCGGCATTGCTATCGAGTGGTGTCTACTAAATGGTTCGCATTGTTTTTTCTACTAATGCGAGACAAAAATGGAGTTTTATTTTGATTTTTTATTGTAATACATATTATTTTATTTTAAGTTTTATTTTGAAATTTGAATTAAAGGAAAAAGTACTTTATTTTTTCATTTAATCTTAATAAATCGATAGTGTTTCATGCACCAAATCGACCCTCCACAGGATTAAAACAATTAAAATTTAACCATGTATATCAACCAAAGTCTAATTTTATAAGAATTGAAGCAAAAAGTGTGCAGAAATAAAAGCCTTGCAACGAAACGTGTTGTGCCAATTCATATTATCACGATTATAAAATTTAATATTGTTTGCTTTGCTGTAAAAACTGGAGATAGCAAATTATACATTTGATATCTCCAGTATTTAAAGTACTTTCCCGCCTGTCTATTTGACAAGCTTAAAAATATGCGTACTGGGTACCTGTGCAAAGTAAGGTCGGTTGAAGGTTGTATATTATTTGTATAAAATTAATATATATGTCGGCACATCAAACAGGTGCGGCAGAGCCGTACTGGACTATCTTCTTTCGTGCATGTATTATTTTTTACTATTGGCTGGGTTTCTAAAGTAAAACACTATTGTAACAAATAACAATCACATCATTTATATTACAAAACACTAAGTTAACCTATTAAAGTGATATAAAAAGTAACGCTAACAATTTAGAAAAATACAAGGCCTATAGGATGACATGCGTTCTTCTCGTGCGGCGGACTGACAGAGCGTTGACGCTTACTACTCTAGCAAGGATTTTCCCGCCTTGATTTGTTCATAAACTCCAAGTAGGTTTTAATTCTCCAAGAAGGTCTAATTCTCGGACTCGCAAGTAGAATTTAGTCGCGCGCCGTCATTTATAAATATTTAATCTTCGATAGGCGTCTATCAATTACCTTAAATGAGAACAATCGTCCCAATAGATAACTTACTGTTGAATATATAACACAAATAATATTTTCTATACCCCATCCGCGTTAGCAACAAATAAAAGGTTTACAAAGCCACCAAAAGATATTCTTGATATCGTGTTTTTAAAGAGAAACTTGATAAACATTTAATTACTTATAACAAAATCATCACTGTAATCTTTAGATCTTATAAAAAATATAAACAGTGTTTTTTTTTTCTACAGCTGTGGAACACGCTTTTACGGGGCTTGCGTGATAACCCTACATCGCTGATTCTTACGATATAAAGTCCGTCAAGTACGTCATTTAAAAATAAAATTAAAGTTACTTTCAAAATTAATTAATTACGTTTTATTTTTTGAGGAGTTAATTTATGGCTAAAAAAGTACTTGTACAGTTTACTGATAGTAATAAACAATCCAATTAATGCTACTAAAAGACCTAAAAGTAAAGTGAGGACCAGTTCCAGTTCTAGATACTCCGCCCACGAGATGTTGGCGGCGGGCGAGCGCAGGTGCTTCGCGCCGCCGTGCCGCAGCACGTACTCCGTCCACCACACGGCGCGCTCCAGTGGAGCCTGTGGGGAGTCCTGCATTATGTTTCGCAGTTTTTCTATATTACGACGGTAACTGAGAACAAAACAATACAGTTATTTTATTAGCTTCCCTTCAGCACCATTTCATCTAAGTAAGTACCTACTAATCCCTGAGCTAAAAATATAATGTTTGAGTCACTATTAATTGACCTTTTGTGTGTAGACACTGAAAGTCAATAATAGAATATAAAGAGAGACCCCATGTGTATTTAAAAAAAAACAAATATGTTTTTATACTTAATTAAATACAAATAAAAATCGGTTGTCTGTAAAGTCGGTTTACTGACGATAGTTGAACGTAACACCGTCATAAGAAAATACTGATGGAATGGATTTAGATTTTTCAAATAAAATTTTAATTTTATTTGTTTGATAGATATTTTTTATGGATATAGAGAAGGAGGTAAATGGAAATCACAATTGAATTGATCATGTTACATTTATTTGTACGCATAAATACAATTATAATTAAAACAAAGTTGAATCATTACCTCTCATCTTTAATCACAGTGCTTATTGCATTTTTCAGAGACTCCTCAGTAACTGTTTCTAAATCGAGCTGAATTCCAATTTTGTAGTAAACATACTTCTCGACATTAAACCACTGATCAGCAAGCATTGGAAAACCGATCAGTGGTACGCCAGCTACAATAGCCTCGTCAGTTGATTGTAAACCTCCTTGCATTATGAATACTTTGATTTTTGGATGCCCTGTAAAGTAATACGTACGTGTTTAGATATATTTAAAGTCCGTGTAAGTAAAAAAGAAGTGTCCAATTGTTTTAAAATCACATCCAACATTCATTTAAGTAAGTCAATACGCCCCGGGTAGAACGAGTGGACTTTTTTTTTAAGTGAGGTTAATATGTGTTTTAAATTATTTAATGGATACTTCATTTGATTATATCGCCAACCGCGGACATCTCATAAATTAATCTTACTTAAAAGATCTGACTGTGGCAGCCATTTTGATAGCCTAATGTTGGCGCTACCTCCAGGCAGCTCGTCTTTATCCCACTTCCATAGCACGTCGTAAGGCAGTTGAGAGAAGACCTTTGTGAAGATCGCGATCCGTTCTGGTGGTAACGCAGAAGGCGCTACATTCGTTCCAAAGCTGAAGTATATGACGCCATGTTTAGACGAATCTAAGTATGACTTGAGCTCCTGGAATCACAGAATTAATTAAATGATTTTTGGGTTATATTTTTAAGTTATTTTGTAGGTGGTGCCTCTTTTTTTTCTTTTTAGCCTTTGAACATAAATATAATCTTGTACTTTGACATTTCATTGACCCAAAGTAGTTTGCAAAAGGCAAGGAAGAAATAGGAGACATTTCATGAAGCACCATCCCACTGTTATACAGGTTTTATCTATATTATAATATTATAAAGCTGAAGAGTTTGTTTGTTTGTTTGTTTGAACGCGATAATCTCAGGAACTACTGGTTCGAATTGAAAAATTATTTTTGTATTGGATAGTCCGTTTATTGAGGAAGGCTATAGGCTATATAACATCACGCTTCGACCAATAGGAGCGGAGCATAAATGAAAAATGTTGAAAACATGAAAAACCGTTAAAACTAAAACACGCGAACAAAGTCGCGGGGGACAGCTAGTTAAATATAAATACTCACAGTTGGTAATTCCTTCGGTGGCTTCAGATGCAAGCCGTCTATATAAACCACAGATGGAGGAACTGGTCGAATCCCTTCAAATAAAGGATGTATATTCAACATTAACATGTCAACGTTATTTCTCAACTCATCAACTGATGGTATATCAGGTCCAAAGTGTTTTTGCAGGATACTGTCCTCCAGCAACACATTCTTTTTAAAAAGTTTTACTAGTTGGTATTGATTATTCAGCTCTTTAACCTTATCCCAAAAAGTTAGATTGTAAATTTTCTGGTTTAAAAAGTTAGGGTATAGTATAGGATGCCATGCTGCACCGATTATTTTATAATTTTCAAATGTCCCTCCTAAGGAACTAACTAGAATAACTGGAACATTCTTATAGATATAAGAAAATCCAATTGTTGCTCTAACACAAGCTTCGAGCAACAACAAATCAAATTGTTTCTCCTTATCGTTAATTAATGATTGTACCTCTTTAGTTTTTAATTGTGCATCTAAAATATGTGAAAAAATGGTAAAGGAAACTGTCATTTGAGGTACTATATCATTTTTAATTCCTCTAGAAGCTTTTTTCATAAATGTTTCTTGCCATATTTTGTATGAAACATCGTGGACATCGATTTCTGTTAAGTTAGGAGGCGATCCCACATTTTTGAAAACTGGATCTGTTGTGATGATTGTGACCTCATGACCTCGCTTGGCTAGCTCTTGAGTTAGAGGACGAAACACGACTTGGTGACTAATAGACGGTGTGGGAACCACTGCTAGGATTCTAGCCGCTTCATTGGAACTCACAAATATATAACAGCTAACAAAATATAACAACACAGACATGGTAACACTTGCGCTAAAGAAATAACACTGAATCTATTTACAAAAATGCTCTTATACTATTGTCGCATCAAGATTTTAAACAGCTTCGTTTTTTCTCTTGTGGGATAATTATTGCTAAATACATAGAAAAACATTATTTCAATTTAATTTATATCGAACAATATAGATACTACAATACAATTCAAACTATACTTAAAAATAATTGCATAGGAATCATATTGTTAATTAAAAATAAGGCGGTTGATTATTACCCCATTAAGCAAAAATTTAAAAAAAAATGTTTAAAATACCGTCAGTAAAGTTCATGGTCATTATTATCAATGACAGGAATATTCGTTTTTGTCAAGTTTTTATTTGTAGTATATATTTTTTATAAATAATTGTAATTTAGCGACCTTGACTTGTTGTAATTGGCATTATTCCATCTGGGTACAAGAGATAATTTCAAAGATAGAAAACCTTCTATGTATGTATTTTCACACAAATTAAAAATAAAAGATTGTGATGTTTGTTATCCACAGAAAAAGCTGGAATCTCTAACAGCCATAAGAATTTAAGAACTAACCTATACGCGGGCAAAGCCGCAGTTTCACCTAGTAAACATGTTATTTTTACTTGAGCGTCATTATTCAAGAAATTTACGACTTCATTGTTAAGCTAATCAGTATTCGCCCCATCGATCAAAAAATTCAGTACCTACACTACGTACCTACCTAATTGCAAAAAGTCATTGCGCAAGAGAGCAATAAAAAAACAAAAAATTTTGAGCCATTAAATTAGACGTACTGCTTTTCAGTTTAAGAGATTTTACTTGCCCCAGAATAATGAAACGAAAATTAACTTTAAGACGATCTTAAATGTCTATATGTCGCTATTTTACACCCTACAGTAGTAGGCCTTCCACAAGATGGATCGACGACCTGGTGAAGGTCGCCGGAAACCGCTGGATGCGGACGGCGCAGGACCGTGAGTTGTGACCATCCTTGGGGGAGGCCTTTGTTCAGCAGTGGACGTCTTTCGGCTGAAATTATGATGATGATGATGAGTGACAGTGACTTAAAACTGATTGAAGTTACAGTATTCGGCCATCAATCTATCATATTACCTCATGGTCTACACGAATGCTTCGCTGAATGCATAGTAATGTTGTATTGATTTAGATAAATGGAGTAAACTACGTAAGAAGGTGTTTTTATTTATTAATTAGGTAATTCTCGTAGTTAAGTTTTTATAAAATTCTATGTGAGGGAAAACAATACGCTGAAGTACGTAGAAATCAAACTGTATGTTCGGTTTTTTTCTTATTTCCTACATCGATTATTCTCATTCGCATTTCTGGAACGCAGCGTGATGTTCAGAATTAATTATTCTCCATTTACAATGAGACGTCTACGTTACATAATAAAAATATTTTTAATTTAAATTAATAAAAACTAACAAAAAATATTTATTTGTGCAGTGTTTTTAGGGATCCGTACCTAGAGGAAGCCATTGGAACCCTATTACTTATCTTCCACTGTCTGTCCACAGCGGGCTGTATTTTATGAACCGTTATAGCTAGATATGTAATTAAATTTTCAGTGTGTATTTCTGTTGCTGCTATAATAATTTAAGTGAGCACTATAAAATGGTACGGAACCTTTTATGCGCGAGTCCGACTCGCACTTAGCTGATTTTGGTCTTTCAGGTACTCTACGTTCTTCTACGTCTTAAATTTTAACCAAGCTTTATTTACAACAAATGGATTGTTTTATGACTAATTCACGTTTTTAGAGATGTTTTTCAATGTCAACATATTGACAACGTGCCAAAATATTTTAGATTTTTATTTTTGTAATACATAACTATAAAAATACATTTATATTACCTAAAAGTAAAAGTTAAGCCCAGTGGCGTGGATTGGCTTTCCGACATTGGTTGTCAAAATATAGACAGGCGGGAAAGTACTTTAAATACTGGAGATAACAAATGTATAATTTGCTATCTCCAGTATTTAAAGAAAAGCAAACAATATTTAATTTTATAATCGTGATTATAATATAATCACGATTATAAAAAAAGTACTTTCCCGCCTGTCTATTTGTTAAGCTTAAAAATATGCGTACTGGGTACCTATGCAAAGCTAGGTCGGTTGAAGGTTGTATATTATTTATATAAAATTAACATATAATATGTCGGCACATCAAACAGGTGCGGCAGAGCCGTACTGGACTATCTTCTTTCGTGCATGTATTATTTTGTACTATTAGCTGGATTTCTATAGTAAAACACTATTAAAACAGATAACAATCACATGATTTATTTTACAAAACAGTTTTGACAAACACTAAGTTAACTTATTAAAGTGATATAAAAAGTAACGCTAACAATTAAGAATAATTTAAGGTCTAAGGTTTACATGCGTTCTTCTCGTGCGGCGGGTGACACTCGACCAGCCCACTGACAGAGCGTTGACGCTTGCTACTCTAGCAAGGATTTTCCCGCCTTGATTTTTTCATAAACTCCAAGTAGGTTTTTATTCTCCAAGAAGGTCTTATTCTCGGACTCGCAAGTAGAATTTAGTCGCGCGCCGTCATTTATAAATATTTAATCTTCGATAGGCGTCTATCAATTACCTTAAATGAGAACAATCGTCCCAATAGATAACTTACTGTTGAACTTTCAGTGGCTTATCGTTTTTCCTGCATACAGATATAATACAAATAATATCTTCTATCCGCCATCCGCGCCAGCAACAAATAAAAGGTTTACAAAGCCACCAAAAGATATTCTTGATGTCGTGTTTTTAAAGAGAAACTTGATAAACATTATCGTTGCAAAATTTAATTACTTACAACAAAATAATCACCTGTAATCTTGCGATCTAAAAAAAAATATATACAGTTTTTTCTAAAATTATAATTGTTACAAATATTGATACGTATAAATTTTATATATATTTTTTTAGCTAAAGCGCTTATCGTTATTTATTTTAATGTATTTACTCCAATCATTCCTCATTCGTGCTACAGCTGTGGAACACGCTTTTACGGGGCTTGCGTGATAACCCTAAATCGCTGATTCTTACGATATAGTCCGTCAAGTTCGTCATTTAAAAATAAAATTAAAGTTACTTTCAAAATTAATTAATTACGTTTTATTTTTTGAGGAGTTAATTTATGACTAAAAAAATACTTGTACAATTTACTGACAGTAATGAACAATCCAATTAATGCTAGTAGAAGACCTAAAAGTAAAGTGAGGACCAGTTCCAGTTCTAGATACTCCGCCCACGAGATGTTGGCGGCAGGCGAGCGCAGGTGCTTCGCGCCGCCGTGCCGCAGCACGTACTCCGTCCACCACACGGCGCGCTCTAGAGGAGTCTGGACCTGATCACGCAGCAGTCCACGGAGTCTGACTATATTCTGTCGATAACTGATATAAAATGGAACTTTAAAAAAAATACTACGCATCTAAATTTCTTTTTAAAAAATGAGGAGTACTTAGCTGATAGCCTGCTTTTATGGGATTGCACCACAAAGACCTATAACATACCTATACAGCATGCAACAAAAAGCCTGTCCGATCCTTATGAGTATTATTCGGAATCGTACTGCGTACACATATACGTAATTACTGAATGGATTTGAGATTTTTAATTTTCTCCGGTGAATATATTTAAATTAAAATAAGACTGATCAAAGGCAACACTGATCGCTCTACAAAGTTTACGTGTACTACCTACAGAGATATTTTTTTCTACCAGAACAAGAGAACCAGGAATACGCTTTTATTGGATCGGACAGGGTTTTTGTTACACACTGTACATTGTTTTGACTGGAAACAAGGCAATAAACGATGTTAAGGGAAAAGTCTAGCAATTATTTATCTAATACAAACTACTTAAGTAATTTGATAAAATCCTTGATGCTGAATCAATCACTATAATTACTGTAATATGATTTGAATCGTACCTGTCATCTCCTACAACTTTTAGTATAGTTTTTTTGAACTTCTCCTCTGTGAGATCATCCAAGTCCAATCGAACCCCGATCTTGTGTAATTCATATCTTTCAACATTGAACCACTGATCGCCCAACAATGGGATACCAATTAGGGGAACGCCAGCTGTTATCGCTTCATCTGTAGATTGTAGACCTCCTTGAGTTATGAATAATTTGATTTTTGGATGCCCTGAAAAAAAAAAGTATTATGTCTATAAACACGAAAATTTATTTATTAATCAATAAAAGTCCTCTCAAATCCAATTGACAAACAGATTAAAATAATATCTCATTCAAATCATCTTAGTGTGGTAATAAATTTTAAACTATAGCATCATTACCCTAAACTGCGCTACATTCCGAGAAAATCAACTCTAATGTATGTTATTCTTTTATGGTATTTTATTTTTATTTGAAACAGTTTTTTTTTATGTTTATATTTTGAAACTCCAAAGATATTGAAAATAGATTGGTTGCTAGATTTGTTATAAATCCTTATGACCCAATACATAAAAAAACCAATTGAAGACTTCTATACAAATCTGGTCAACGTCCTTGGTAGTTATCATGACAAATGCAATTTTTAATGTTAATCTATTTGATAACACATTACTTACTAAGTAGATCTGACTGCGGCAACCACTTCGAGATTTTGATATTCTTAGAGCGTCCAGGCAGCTCATCTTCGTTCCACTTCCATAACACATCATATGGCAACTGAGAGACTGCTTTCACAAGTACTTCAATTCTTTCTGGAGGTAGTAGAGTAGGATTCACACTAGTACCAAAACTTAAAAAAATCACGCCGTTTTTAGAAGAATCTAAATATGTTTTGAGATCCTGAAAATTTGTTTCTGTGATATTGTGCTGTGTGATTCCCATTTAATTTTGGATAAAATACAAAGGGTCCTGACTATAATACTTACTGCAGGCAATTCTTTTTCAGGTATTTGATGCAATCCTCCTGTAAACACGACGTTTGGCGGTAGAGGTCTGATACCTTCGAATATCGAGAAAACATTCAGAAACAGCATGTCAACATTCTTGCCTAGTTCCCTCACCGAGGGAACGTCTGGCCCAAACAGTTTTCGTAGCAAGCTGTCTTCTCGATTCATAGATTCTTCGTGAATATTATCTATTAAATATGAATTATACATTTCTGTTACTTTTTCCCATAAAGTGAGATTGTTGAAGCGCTTGCCTTGAAGGTTTGGATAAAGAAAGGGATGGATAGGAATACCAAAATTAATTAAGGTGTTTTGAAAAGCTCCAGCACTACTCATTTGAATAACAGGCACTTTGTATAGATGAGAATATAGCAGTATTGGTCGACAGTACGCCTCTAGAATCAGTAAATCAAACTGTCGCTCTTTGTCACGAATCAAGCTTGCCACTTTTTCATCAGTTATCTGAACTTCAAATACGTTCAAAAGCATTTCTTGCAGAACTTTTATTTGAGTATTTAAGTCATCTGACCAAGGGTGTGATAAAAAGGTTTTTTGCCACGTCTCGTAGGTTATATCATGGACATCGATTTCTGTTAAGTTAGCAGGTGCTCCATCTTTTGGGAAGGCGGGATTTGCTGTGATGACGGTGACATCGTGTCCTCTCTTAGCTAACTCCTGAGTCAGAGGTCGGAACACTACCTGATGGCTAATAGCTGCAGTTGGCACCACCACCAATATCCTTGCTGCGTCATTCGTATTTACGAACAAAATATAACACGTAAATATATATAAAAAGATACCCATGTTTACTGTTATGTTTAATTGCTTCCACAAAAGTACATACTGATACAGATGTGTTGAGATTACTCGTTTTATATCAAATTGGAACAACGCAAACATAGATAATAATTCAACTGACTGAAATATGAATTATGCTGATAATGATATGATTATTATTATGTCCTTTTTAACCTACTATTAAATGTTTTAGGAAATATTACATAACAGTAATTAGAAGTTAGTTTTATTTAATCATCAGTCTTTTAGTTTTGAGTGATAAACTTGTCCAAATGAATGGTACCAGAAATATTATTTGCCTTGCCCTTTAAAAATTTTGTTTTTGTCTGTCGTCTAAATAACTTCCTTACTTCCAATTATAAAAGTCTGATTGGCTTTTTTAAACATTAAAATAGTTAAAAGACAGACATACGCCAATCAAGTGCTTCTGTAGGCTTATAAAAGAGGAAAAAGACTAGCATGATTTGTTTGGTTATATCTCAATTTTCTAAAAGGGCTTACGCCGCGTTTCGGATAAAACCTCCCAATCAGTTGGCTTGATTTATTTCAACTATCATCGTCAAGTTTAATAAATATACACCCTACTAATGAATCATTACACGTTCATCAACCTTCCTCTTGAATCACTGCGTGTATTGGTGAAACCTATGAAATTCCGTCAAAAAGGTTTTTAGTTTATCCCGTTCTGTCTGACTGACGGACGTTTGTTTTATTTATACTTATTACTAGCTGTCCCCCGCGACTTTGTTCACGTGTTGTTTTAGTTTCAACGGTTTTTAATTTTTGCATCATTTTTAATTTATGCTCCGCTCCTATTGGTCGTCGCGTGATGTTATATAGCCTATAGCCTTCCTCAATAAACGGACTATCCAACACAAAAATATTTTTTCAGTTCGAACCAGTAGTTCCTGAGATTAGCGCGGTCAAACAAACAAACAAACAAACTCTTCAGCTTTATAATATTAGTATAGATAAAACAAAGTCCCCCGCCGCGTCTGTATGTGTGTCTGTCTGAACGCGATATACACAACAACTACCAAATGGTTTTTCAAATGGTTTTCACCAATGGATAGAGTGATTCATGGAAAAGGTTTTTGTGTATAATTTATGTATCTTTTGACTATCCGTGTATATAGACAAATAACTTTTTTCATTATTTTGCAGCCAGCCAAACCTGTCAACAATATTGTTATTTAAGTTGGTTGTATTATTGGCTCTATCTTGTTAAGATTGTCTAGACAGTGTTTATTTCAGAATAGCTTATACACTGAGTGATTAGGATTGATAAGAGCATATAATTATCTCCCATACAATTATTTGATTAAATAATAAGACGTAAACAACTTCCTTAGTTTTTTTCTTTTTATGTCTGTTAGTATATATTATTTTCTATGAACCTTTTTAAAATTTTGTGCACATTTTAGGGTTCTTTACCCAAAGGCTCCCAACAACAATAACCCTATTACTAAGCCGTCCGTCTGCCGGTCAGCGGGCTGTATATCAGGAACCATAATAGGAGGACAGTTTAATTTTTAACAGTGTGTGTACTTCTGTTGCTACCCTAACGACAAAAAATATAAATTAAAAACCAAAGAGTTTCCCATACAAAGGGACTTTTATTTTGGAGGTTTTTGATCGATTATAAGGACATAAATCTTGTACGATGGTACGGAACACTTTATGCGCGAGTCCCACTCGCATCTGACCAGTTTTTAAATACAGATTATATTCAGGCATATTGTCTTTAAATCTTTTCAAACAGAACTCACTAATTGTTGTGCGATTTTGCATTTGTGAAGCCCTATTTTTCAGTTCGCTTCTTTCTAGGATCGTGCCACCTAATTGGGATTTTTTAAAACTACAGTTATTATATTAACGTGTACTAGAAAGTAGTGAATATGATTTTAAAACTGTATTGATGATGCATGCATTCGTGAAAAAAAATCCCATTATTTATAAGTCTATGTTTTAGTTTTGTCCAGCTTATCTTAAATATACGTTTCTCGAACATCTACTAATTGTTGGCTAACATTATTAAAATCAATTTTACTCATGGATAGATTTTGCTCCGAATTTGGTAATAAAAATTAAAGACGAATTTTATTTTGTAGATTTTTGTACTATAATTTATTCTTGTAATGTACTACTAAAAAATTTATTTTTTTACTTTAAAGATTGGGCAGGTCATGTCGGACGCATGTATTGTGGCCGCTGCTGGGTGAAGGTGCTGCACAATGGGAACCATGGATACATGGCGCCGTCAAGGCCGGCCCAGGAATGCCGGTCCCGCATACCGTGAGAGCTGGTTAGAGGTGACACGGGAAAAAGCTAAATGGAATACGGACATGCGGGAAACCGTTGCCCAGCAGTGAGCCAAAACGAAAATATTTCACAAATTAATTAAATTATGTTCGTTTCACTTTGACAGGAGACACATATCGTTTACACACATGTCTAAATAATTTACGTACAACAATGACTAACACAATGAAAACGGCTAACAATCCCGTAAGTAAAGTAAGCACTAGTTCCAGTTCTAGGTACTCCGCCCACGAGATGTTGGCGGCGGGCGAGCGCAGGTGCTTCGCGCCGCCGTGTCGCAGCACGTACTCCGTCCACCATACGGCGCGCTCCATTGGCGTCTGGACCTCGTCTCGCAAAATACTTCGTAGTCGAACAATATTTTGGCGATAACTGAAAATAAAAAAAATCTTTATAAAAAACGCCTTTAAAAATCTTCCTAACTGTAACTACAAAAAAGAAAAAAATAAAGCCAATACATACTAATATGATAAATTAGATAGTTGTGTAAAGATAAGAGGCAGAAATAAGTATTTGGAAAAGATCTATGCCCAGGGTATTCCAGTGTAAAGGGAAACAAGCTTAGTAAATTGATGAAATGCTCGAATGTGATCCTTGATTGTAATGATAATAGTATTTTTTTTACTAAATGATACACATACCTGTTATCTCCAATAACTCTTAGTACGGTGTTCTTGAATTTCTCCTCTGTGAGTTTATCCAAGTCCAATCGAACCCCGATCTTGTGATATTCATACCTTTCAACATTAAACCACTGATCGCCCAACAATGGGATACCAATTAGTGGAACGCCAGCTGTTATCGCTTCATCTGTAGAATGGAGACCTCCCTGAGTTATAAATAATTTGATTTTGGGATGCCCTGCAAAATGAACACAAAATTATAAATTATTATGTATTCTTTGACATCTGTAGGTCACACTGTATAATGACTTTCGTGAGGAGTATTCACAATTATTTAAAACGAACCGGTTAGTTCGACTCGCGACACCACCGCCGCCGCGTCAGCTCATGATTAGGGACTCCTATTGAGTCTGAAACTAGTCGGGCAATCCCGAAAATATGCGTAAGTAAACCGTTTTGTTTTAAATAAGTAGGTCACACTTATCCGATTTTTGGTATAAAGTAACAGATTTCTTTGATTTTCATATCTATACCCGATGGGTTTTGAAAATTAAACCATCTGCTAGACTTTTTAAACATCCTTGTGAACCTATTCAGAAATGCAAAATTCCATACTCAGTAGTAGGTGATTCCAGGTTGAAATGATGATGATGATGAAGGCATACAAAAGATCCTCATCCCATACAAATCTAGTCATAGGCCTTAGGAGCTATAATGACTCATACAATTTACTTTTTAAATCTCTTGGTTAAATTACTTACTGAGTAGATCTGACTGCGGCAACCACTTAGAGATTCTAATGTTCTCAGTGCGTCCAGGTAGCTCGTCTTCATTCCACTTCCACAACACATCGTAAGGCAACTGAGAGGCTGCTTTTACTAGGATTTGGATTCTCTCGGGAGGTAGAAGAGTAGGATCCACGCTCGTACCAAAACTCAAATAGATTACGCCGTTTTTAGAAGAATCTAAATATGACTTGAGGTCCTGAAATTTTTATTAGCTTTACAGTCCATTCCGGCCGTTGGTAATAGACAATAAAACACACATGCCATAATTATAAAAGCCTACTTAAATTTCAACTTGACAAAGTCATTTAAATTGTGACAAAAAATACTTACCACAGGTAGTTCTTTTTCTGGGATTTGATGCAATCCTCCTGTATACACAACGTTCGGCGGTACAGGTCGTATACTTTCAAATATTGGGAAAATATTCAAAAACAACATATGAACATTGTTTCTCAGTTCCCTTATTGGCGGAATGTCTGGACCGAAAAGTTTTCGTAACGAGCTATCTTCTGTATCTATAAAATCTTCTAGAACTTTGTCCAACATAAAGGTATTATACATTTCTGTTACTTTTTCCCATAAAGTGAGATTGTTTAAGCGTTGTCGAGGGACATTTGGATAAAGAATGGGATGAATAGGAGCACCAACACTAATTAAATTATCATGTACAGCACCAAAAGTACTCATTAGAATCACAGGCACTTTGTAAATGTGTGAATATATCAGCAATGGTCGACAATACGCCTCTAGGATCAGTAGATCAAACTTTCGATCTTTGTCACGAATCATACTTGCCACTCTGTCGTCAGTTATCTGAACTTCAAATACCTTTAAAAATACTTCCGCTGCGGTATATATTTGAGTATTTACATCGTCAATTCTACCTTTTGAAAAAAAGCCTTTTCGCCACGTATCGTACGATATATCATGGACGTCTATTTCTGTCAGGTTAGCCGGGGCTCCTCCTTTCGGAAAGGCGGGGTCTGCTGTGATGACGGTGACATTGTGTCCTCTCTTAGCTAGTTCCTGAGTAAGAGGTCTGAACACCAACTGATGACTGATAGCAGGAGTTGGTGCTACTACCAATATCCGCGCTGCTTCATTCGTATTTATAAACAAAATATAACACGCAATTAGATTTAAAAAAATAATCATATTCACTGTTCTGTCTAATTGTTTCAACAAAAGTACTGATATTGAATTTTTAAGATTATGTACTCGTTTTACGTAATTGTACACGTATTTATATTAATCGGGGCCACGATTTAATTGATATGAGTTACGGCCGATTAGAATATTTATCGGTGTGTCGTGCTGACTAGTGGTGACATAATTAAAACTACCTGTCCCTCGAGACTTCGTCATCGTGTTTTAGTTCTATGGGCTTTTTATGTTGTGTGCGGATTTTTTTTTTTTCTAAAGTAAATTAGAATCGGACTATCGTTTCTTTTTTTAATCCTATTGGTAGGTCTAGAGATAAGTGCGTTGAAACAAACATGAAAAATCTTCCACTTTATTACTAAGTATAAAGGTAGTATATAGATAATGTTCTTTTTTATTGTTTTTAAAATATTTTACGAATTATCACATAATTATGTTCATTCGTCATATATTTCTAAATAGAAGAAAAACACCGTTAATTGGTCCCGAAAGGATACGTGCCCAGTTTAAAAAAAAAAACTTATGACCCAAACTTGCCTAAATGCCATCATCTCCGCGACAAACACAACGAAAACGTCATAGTTTGAGGCAAGAGTGTTGTGTTTAACGTTTCGGGTAATTTTATATTTATTTCATTTTTTATTATGTCATTGGACTGATTAATTTACCACATACTACGGTGTCAAGGCTACACAGGACTTAAACAAAATATTTAGCTTAAAAATTGATTACATGCATGCATTTAATTTCTTCTACTTAATTATATTTCTAACGTCTCATTAAATCAAATTAATAAAATTATGTCCTTTTCACTTTAGCGGGTGACAAAAATCGTGTACACATATATCTAAATACTTTACGAACAACAATAAATAATACGATGGAAGCGGATAATATTCCCGCAAGTAGAGTGAGGACTAGTTCCAGTTCTAGATACTTTGCCCACGAGATGTTGGCGGCGGGCGAGCGCAGGTGCTTCGCGCCGCCTTGCCGCAGCACGTACTCCGTCCACCACACGGCGCGCTCCAGTGGAGTCTGGACCTCATCTCGCATCAGACTGCGCAGCTTAACTATATTTTGTCGATAGCTGAAACAAAATTATTTTTGACTCTTCACTTACATCTTCTGTTTACTACATATTCTGTTTACTCAAGTCGAGCCTGTTATCTCAATAATTGTCTTAATACAATCTTTATGCCAAGGTTTATTTTAGCCTAAGATGATAAAACTCTAGACAAAACGTTAATAACATTTTCAGGAATGGCCGACATCCCCAATGAATCTGTACAATGAAATCAAAAAATTATTCTGTAATAAACGATTGTTTTGGAATATACCGAGATTTTCAGGGCGTTTACCATAAAAAAGACATTTTGACTTAGATAATAGACAAATTTTTGACATTGGAAATTCGTCAAAAATCACACATTCGTATAAATTTTCTTGAGCGACATCAAAACTCGCACAGAAAACTCGTCATAGACTGCAAATGGTTATAAATTATATTGTTAAAATATTTGAACAAACGTTGACCTTGTATTATAGACTAATTTAAACAAAATATGTAAACTTTTATTTTATTTCAGGTTGAAAATCTAATGACTTTATGTCGGACTTTCACCGACTAAAAACACCCCGATCTCTTCCCTGCCTTTACCGGAACGTGGGATCGCTCGCGCACTCCCTGCACGTTTTCGACAAAAATTTAGTTTTTGTAATTGGTCCTGGTAAAGGTCTTCCCTAAATAAAGAAAAACAAAAAAAAATCCAGATCTAACCCTAAAATATTAATAATGATTAATTTGAATTATCGCAATGACTTGCAAAGACTGTCACCACTTGCACGTGTTTCGTCGTCTCTATAAAGGCTGATTTAGACGGTGCGATAAAATATGTGATAGTCGCGGTACATTGCGGGCCGGCTTAGCTAGGGTATTATATGTGATCGATCATCGCCGGTAATGTATTGAAACTTGCTCAATATTCCTCGCACCGTCTGAATCATCGTCAATCTTTTGCATGTCACTTCACTATAGATAAAATCACGCGGGTTGTATCTGATGCCTAATCATAATAATTATTATTATAATTTTTATAATATAACCGGCGAACGGGTATTTGACAAACGCACAAGCGATACATCTGATTTTAAGGGAACACAATCAACTTAAAGCACCTCTTTCTAATAATTTATTCAGTGTGTTTGGTAGTTAGACGAACAAAAAATATGGGTCATCAGGTCCAAATTGTCGTGGTTCCTAAAAAAAGTGTGTTTTTAGGGTTTTCTTAAATTAGTCGAATTATCAGATTTAAGCAATCATAACTTTTTTGTTCCTAATCGGCTTATTATAAAACAAACTTTTTTTGTATCATACAATGTCTGATTATTTTAAACAAGCTGTAACCTGCGGCTCAGCCCACGTGGGTCTCGGTTCTCGCGGCAAAAAGTAGTATAATATGTTCTTTATTGAAGTCCAAGCTTATCACATAATAAGTTTCATCAAAATCGGTGCAGAGGTTTAACCTTAAAAGAGTAACACACAGACAGCGGTACTTTCGCAATAATACTATTTATCAGCTATACTTACTTATTCAATTTTTGATTTTATTGGTTCTTAACAAATATTAAACATTGACGGGCCTGTTGGTCCAGTGGTTAGTGACCCTGACTGCTAAACCGAAGGTCGTGGGTTCGATTCCCACACAAGACAAATCTTTGTGTGATGAGCACGATCATTTGTTCTGTGTCTGGGTGTAATTTATCTATAACTAGCTGTCCCCCGCGACTTTGTTCGCGTGTTTTAGTTTCAACGGTTTTTCATTTTTGCAACATTTTTCATTTATGCTCCGCTCCTATTGGTCGTAGCGTGATGTTATATAGCCTATAGCCTTCCTCAATAAACGGACTATCTAATACAAAAAGAATTTTTCAATTCGAACCAGTAGTTCCTGAGATTAGCGCGTTTAAACAAACAAACAAACAAACTCTTCAGCTTTATAATATTTGTATAGATATGTATGTATTTAGAAATATATAAGTAAGTTTAACAGTTGTTTGGATGCCATAATACAGGCTCCGATCAGTTTGGGATAAGATTCCCGTGTGTGAGTTGTCTCAAGATATTATTATTATAATATCCCAATGAATATGAAAAGCGGTGAATAGTGCATGAATAGAAATGACCATTTCTTTTTTAAAAAACTGCGTGACTAGACTTGTCTTTTAGAATACCACTTATCCAGGGGGGCTGTTTATTCCATATTTATTATATTCTCAAAGCTGTTAGATAAAGAAGAGATTAAAAGATAAAATCCATTGCCCGAGGCTATTTTGCCCGCGCTAGTCGTTTCTACGATGCGTCCAAGTGTCTATTCTGTTGCGACTCATAAATTTTTATCTTTATCATAGTTATAAAAATATATTCAGGACTTAGCGTGGTTTAAGTGAAAAGGAACGGTGTATACTTACGTCTTTAGTATAGTATTAACTTTAAATTGTTATGAATTCTAGATTGTAGTACCTATAAACTGATATAATAATTACAAAACGAAACAAGTGAAAATTAAAAGGTTGTTAAACTTTTAACAAACAAAATAAGATCAAATTACATATATTATGCACTATTAGGCCCTGTGCAAACGTACACTTTTTATTGCCAGCACAACATTACAGGATACCGAAGTTGCTGAGTCCGGTGGCGGCAATCCGACACAGTAGCCTGTTACCGTCACAGCACACCACGCGAAATGTGTCACACAAAAAATACGAACTGCAAAGGAAATTTGTTAATGTTGCTTGCATCTTTATAACTGAATAGCAGTACTATGTAAATGGAACTATTGAAGAATGCGCTTATCATGTTTTTGTGCAAGATAAATATAAGGTATGTTTAATATGCAAAAGTTTGGGAAATTTATGTGTAATCAATGGTGTAATATTGTAAACACCGGCGTTGCGTTGTTATTGTAAACACCAACAAACTGTCATGCAGTTTGGCAGAAGTAAAATATCATGACACTATGTATTTACTTATGTAAATATACTTTTGTGAATAAACGCTTTTTCTTTCAACTGACGACTTTTAGTTTCCAGTTACCTACACCGAACACTTTTTATAAGCGGTCTGTAGGTATATGTCGAGTGGAAGCAACTGGATACAAAAAGTGTCTCTGTCTGCTGCGAAGAGAAAAGCAGCAATAGCCTAATGGCTAGGGTGACGGCCTTGTGATCGAGAGGTCGCAGTTTCGATCCCCACTCATTGCACAATTGACGTGAACCCACTCCAGATACAAGCATATTTAGCTTAGTTGGAGGGGTTAACAAGATTGGTAGTAATGTGAATTCCACCCACATAGCTAGGAACATAAAAAAAAAGAAAGAGTGTTTGATTTTGTCTTGATTACATTATATGAAAATAAAATATTAATTATTTGCTTGTATTCCAAACAAGACACATGTTTGCGCAGCGCCTTAAATAGTCAAAAATATTCACGCCAAACTATCGCCGTTTTATTTTTATTTGCCTGTTTTTCACAGCCATTCTTCTGTAAGAAAGGTTTCAATATTAATTATGATTCTATTATTACCACTGAGAATCTTAAATTCGATTGACAAGCGAGATAACATAAAATTACCTCGAGTTAAACTTAACTTGATAATTATCTTCAAATTTAAAGTCAGAGCAGATTTTTATGTGTTTAAAATACGGAACATTTAACTCTCTAACTACATACATAACCGTTTATCACATCAGTAACTCATTCAAGTTTAAACTCGCACCTGTTACCAGTTTGCCCCGATGTGGATTTTTCCGAACCATTGAAAACGGGAACAGTTAACCTTATTTGAGAAAAAACACTATCCGTAATAATTCTTGATTGCTACTGTTAAAAAGCTTGAGCAACTCTGACAAAAGATAGTATCGTGATGAAAGAAAACTCTAATAAAGGTTTAAAAATTAATTAATTTTAAGAATTTCAAGAAGTCTAGAGAAATAAAAGAACACAAAACATTGTCTTCGCCTCTTATACAAGGAAAAAGCATAGCACAATAACTTTAAGAATGCAAAGAAACAATAAAAATATAAATTTAAATTACTAAAAGTTGCGATACCGCCCTGGAACTGAAAAAGAAAACTGGGAAACTTTAGTTAGGGTGTTTGCCAAAGGAAGGTACTGACCGGTGTTACAGAGTGTAATGTTACATGTTACAAGCGAACGTTCGAGCAGTCACCCGTTTACCACGTAATGACTTCACGAATGTTCGCTTTGTAACATGTAACATTACGCTGTGACACCGATCAGTAACTCAATACTGATGCTACATTCTTTCATTTTTATCATGACACAAGTTTGTGGGCTTCCAGATATTAACACAAAAAACTTTTTTTTAGCTAAAAAAAGAATAGGACGTCTGCTAAACTAACGGGATTGCAGAATACGCTGGCATAAATGTTTTTTAAGGATTTGACGTGATGTCACCGAAAAAAACTGTAGATATGCTAACACATTATACAGAAAAGGCCTTGGTTAATGGTAACCTATGACTGAAAAAGGCCGAATATCATAAAAAATTGTACGTGATCTGGGGAATAAATAATCCTTACTAATTTTATAAATGCGAAAGTAACTCTATCTGTCTGTCTGTCTGTCGTGCTTTCGCGCTAAACCTACTGAACCGATTTAAATGAAATTTGGTACAAAGATAGTCTAGAGTCTGAGAAAGGACATATTATGCTACTTTTTGCCGCGATAACCAACATTCACGCGGGCGGGAGCTGCGGGAAACCGCTAGTTATGCATAATTATGACATACAAAATGAAAGACAAAGCAACAAAAATAAAAATTTGGGCCTATCTTCAATAATAATGTTCTATTCTGAGAATAGCAATTGGAAATTATAGGACAGCATAATAATTCCAAAAACACATTGTTGGCACGGCAAGAGAGGCTTTGAAGGGCTCTCGGGATCAACATAATTATTGGAATGACCCTGATGAGGCGTCGTTTACATCAAGTACCAAATTTTATGCTAAGGTCCGATTATTTCCGATAAACTTACTAACTACAGGGTTAATTTTCAATACCTGGCCAAATTTTTTACTTTTTAAAAATATTAATAACTAAGAAGATGAAGCGAATGTATAGGAGTGGGAACTAAATACGTCACTTGACGTCATGGGACATATTAAATCAATGTATCGTCGTATTTTTTTCCTACGTAAAAAAGAAAAAGTACTTGTCTGTATCTTTTATTAATCTAACAGACGGGTCTCATAAAAAAAAATCAATAAGTCACATTAGTATTTCATGTTAACGAATTATGGTCGATTTTCGACCACTACTGGGCATCTAGTTATATTTTCTTATTATAAAACTATCGTTGAACGTCATCAGCGCTATTTAAGAGAAGTTTATGTAAATGAGAGGAAGCAAAACACTGACGGATGACCGAGGCGCTGAGAGGACGCTTTCGACGTCTCCGCAATCATATTCCTAGATAGATAACTAAAACACTTTAGTGCTATCGCAAGAGCCTTTAAAGAATTTGAAAACACAAGAGACATAAAAAATCATAAATAAGTATTTTCTTTGTTTGTATGGCATAGCAGATGAAGTCATAATTTCAAATTTTCTTCTGTAACAGTTCTTGAGATAGCTTGCAAGCTTGCTGATCATCATTATAACATTACGCGTCGATCTATGTTAATCCAAAAACATTTCAAACTAAATTTTTAAAATTTCGGCGCTGATTAGCTGTCCTCGTTCTTCTTATTCTTTACTATCTGTTACCCGCGGCTCCACACGCGCGCGGATGTCGTTAATCGTGACAAAAAACAAGCCTCGACCTTAGCATACGAGCTTGACTTTTTTTTTTTTCCTGGGAAATCCTCTTGGACCTCCTCCGCCCCGGGGAAGGCGGAGGGATCTTTTACCGGCTAAAACTACCGGAGTGCTTCTCCCTTCCCTTATACTGGAGACTATGGGAAAGCGGTGCAAACTACCGCGAATAGGAGCTTGTCCTATACCAAGTTTCAGTAAAATCGGTTCAGTTTTTAGCTATGAAAACGTAACAGACAGACAGAGTTACTTGCGTATTTTTAATATTTGTATAGATAGTATAGATAAAAAGATTTTTTTTATTAAAAAAGATTCCTGTTATCCTATTTTTTTTGTTCTACACAGCTAATCAATAGCCTATACATAAGATACAAAACCCAAATTACAATTACAGTCACGTAATAAAATGAAAAACAGGATCTTTTATCGATAAAGAAAACCTGGGTCACCGTCTCTAAGGAAATGGAAAAAAAATCTTAATAAAATCCCCTTAATTAATGTTGCTTTTTGGAATTAAAAAGTCACTGTCCCTTTGCGGTCAACGTGATTTCCCCGAGGTATTCGTTTATTCATATTTATTTTGTACTTAAATGGTAGATTTTTTTATAGTCCGAAAAGGGATCCCAATTCATGTTACTGAGAATTCGCCGAGATTTTCTGGCGGTAACTTCTATATGTTGGTACTAGCTGTCCCCCGCGACTTTGTTCGCGTGTTTTAGTTTCAACGGTTTTTCATTTTAGCAACATTTTTCATTTATGCTACGCTCCCATTGGTCGTAGCGTGATGTTATATAGCCTAAAGCCTTCCTTAATAAACAGACTATCCAATACAAAAAGAATTTTTCAATTTGAACCAGTAGTTCCTGAGATTAGCGCGTTCAAACAAACAAACAAACTCTTTAGTTTTATAATATTAGTATAGATTTTGGTTACATTAGCTTAGTTTCACTATAAATAGTTACTTTTAACCGACTTTAGAATAAATAGCAAAGTTCTCAATTCTTCGGAACCTTTGTTTTTTTATTTAGACGACTGAAAACTGATGACGCCTGGACTGATTTGGAAAATTATTTTTATGTTTGAAAGGGAAATACTTCCCAGGTGGTCCAATGATCATCAGGACAATATCTAATGATGATCCTAGGGCAATCAATGGCCACGCTCAATTTTTATTATCTGTTTCCTTTTTATTGATTCTCTTCTAATTTGAAATGATTATGATTATGATTATGATTATTTACTTTAAAGAGCATTCAATTGTTTTGGCTTTCTACCACGTCATTTGGAGTGATGGCAAAACCGTCAATCGCTTTCTTCAATTCAATTTAATAATATTTGTGTAACATTATTTTCTTAAATGATTTATTTTAATTTTATTGTTAAGTCTTTTTAACAAAGTTAACGTTTAGAATAAACTCTAAAATGTAACTTAATGTACCTTTTATGATATTATAACAATTTCCTTATACAGATCTCATTTCAACAGTACCCTAATTTGTACCTAAAAAGCAGTAAAAATAACGATCTACCAAAACAGCTGTCCTCGAGTAACCCAATAGTTATTTGTTCCAAATTTGTCCCTTGCCCATCGTTAGGACAATTCTCACGTACCTACTTACTTATTAACCCTTCTTTAGCCGCGTCTAATAATGTAACACAAATACCAGCGCATGGTGTGTTAGACCGAAAGGCTTAAAGCCTTTTTAGTATGTTTATTAATGAGCTAGCGACCCGCTTTGGCTTAGCACGGGTAGACGAAACTTTAATGAATTATACACAAAAACATTTCTCTTGAATTACTTTATCTATTGGTGAAAACTATGTGAAAATACGTTCGATAGTTATCGAGTATTTTTCGGTTAGACAGACGAACAGACACGGCGTATGTAGAATATAGATATAACGCTGGTAAGTTTGTTTTACGAGGTTAAGTGTGATTAAAGTTTTCGTTGTTTAACTCTTCTATCTCTCATAATATTAACAAAGAACGTACAAGTCTTACATTACACTAAAATTAAAAACAAATGCTTTAAATGTATAGTAATATAAAGCTGTAGGGTTTGTTTGTTTGAACGCGCTAATCTCAGAAATAGGAATCAGGACCAGTAGATTCCGATTTGAAAAATTATTTCAGTGTTAGATAGCTTATTTATTGAGGAATGCTATAAGCTCTATAAAATTACGCTGCGACCAAAAGGAGCGAAACATAAATAAAAAATGTTGCAAAAATAAAAACCGTTGAAACTAAAACACGCGGCCAAAATCGCGGGGGACAGCTAGTAAAAAAAAATGCATTGTTAAGAAATTGACTGAATTCCAAACAACCTCGTGGTTTGCAAATAGCTCCACTTAACGTCAACTAGTTGTACCACTGCTCGGTAAAAATCCTTATAATTCTTACCCACTGCATACCGGCCATTGTTATGATAATATTTTCCGTAGCTACCACAGATATACATAGACCTAGATATCGCAAATATCGTGATCTGTATAAAAAACCAAGCATGCCATATTTTGACTATCTACTATGACATCACAAGCAGTATTTAGTGATGATTTAAAATTAGAGTTAACTTAAAAATATGTGATGTAGGTAGATACAAAAAAAAAAAAAAGTTTATTTCAAATTAGGCTACCAAGTTGTAATTTTTAAAAGTCTACATTGAAGTAATTTTTGAAAGTCAAAATTTAGACAGCACCGATTCGCCCACCCGTCACCGCTTCCTAAGTGCTCTGGATGTGGAGAAGACACGGCAAACAAATTCCCCAGTACGAAATAGTTTGTCAATAATGCCCGGTACAGATTGGTGAAACCCACTAGCGCGGTGCAGCGATGCACAGTGAACGCGACAGTTGCCACGTTAAGCATATTATGCAAGTGGCAAGCGAAGATGCGCTTGCGTTATCTAAGTCTATCTACAACGTGTCGTTTTGCATTCTCGTCAAATTTCAGGAGGCTGTTATGAAAGACATTATTAATCAAATAAAATAACGATATCTGCTCAATAATTAATACATACTTATTTAACTTTGACAGTATTTCAGAATACACCTCTTTCAAAGAACAGAATCGCCCCGTTGGGTATTCGGTAGGCAGTGTCTTTATGTGTGTGTTTAAAAGAGCAGTTACAGTGTGGTATCACACAAGCCGCGATTTGAAATGCTTGTCCCACACATATAAAACAATATTCTTTATTGATTCGTGTCGAGAATCATTAGCATAGTTATTTCCTTGATTATTTATGTCTTTCATTACACCTCCAGAAATTTGAAGAGAATGCAAAACAACAAATTGTATATCTGTGGCCACCATTACTACAACACTATTTCCGGCTCCATAAAAGTACTTCGGAAGTAAACATTTCTTTACATTACCGTATAGCAAAATTGTAGAGCTAGGAATTTTAAATTGAAACATCTAAACAGGCGCTTGTTAACAGAATCGTTAAAAAGAAGCTTGCGAATGTCGATTAATCAAAAATATCACAACTGTGTTCGTGACTTCGTGTCTCTACAACGTATCGTTTTACATTCTAAACTATTATTTTATTATTGATTCGTGTCGAGAATCATTAGCATAGTTACCTCCTTGAATTTGACGAGAATGCAAAACGATAGGTACGTTGTTGAAATAAATACAGGGTTAGTTTTGAATGACCAGCCAAAATTTAAAATCTAGAGATCAAATCAAAGGTCAATTTTAGTTATTATTGTCGAATTAAATAAAACAAAATAATAGCATTCATTTGATGAATGTTTAAAATATTTGCATAGGCGATCCCCTCGTGGGAATCAATGCGCTAGTGTGCGTGCGTCCACCGCTTAATTTATGTGCTAATTCTGTCCTATCTAAGTTGATTTACTGGATTTTTCTATTGTAATATCCACAAGTTCGCTTTTGAGTGGTGGTTAGGAATGAAATATTATTAAAAAAAAAGTTTTTTTTCATTATATCGAAAATGTTATTGATTCTAATTAATCTCTAAATTTTTTCCGGTTCAAAATCAAAATCAAAATATTTTTATTTCGAGTAGGCCTTTTCAGGCACTTTCAAAACGTTAAATGACTCTAGTTGCGCGGTTCCAAAATGTCACTCCGATGGAGAAGAACCGGCAAGAAACTCCATAGGTTACTCTTTTAAAAAAAAGGTAATATGTTGATACATACAATGTTAAAAAAGAAATACAATTATCTTAAAATATGCGACAACAACGTAAATAGCAAAATGTAGTAGACATGACAACAAAAATGCAAGAAAAATAAATAAAAAATAATTAAGAAATCGTACATTTTGCTTCAAATTACATTGTCGACGCATTAACAATAGTCTGATGCCTGAAGCACAATAGAAAATAAAATAAAAATAAAAAATATAAGTGAAAAAAAAAGTAATAATTAGTAATAGTAATAGGTTATGGAAAACTAACCCTATACATAGTAGTATTTCGTAGTAGTAATACGATTAAGATACCCGCAGGCATTGGGCAGTAGTATTGATTTACTATCAAGAGATAAAAAACTCTTTCTTCATCTCCTGAAAGCGTTCAGGGGCTGAATATTGGCCTGAAAAAAAAAATCTTAGTTACTTTCAGATGGATAGGTAATACTTTAAAAATGAAATAGCCATTGGTAGATATGCTAAGAAACAGCTTAGCACACAAGTTGCCTTTCCTTGTAGTAAATTTTTAAAACGAATAATAAAAAAAATGCACAATATTGGAAGTAGGAATTTTTCTTTACTAGAAAATAGAATTAATCTAGCTAAGATATTGGATATGCAACGTATTTTGAATCGAATATTTAGACTTTAAAACTCTCTATCGAAATATATTGCGAAAGTAACTCTGTGTGTCTGTCTGTTATGCTTTCACGGCTAAACTGCTGAACTGATTTGGATGAAACTTGATTAAAGCTAATTTGGATTCTGAACGGAAAACCTATGTTCTTTTTGCTATGTTCTTGTTTCACACTCACGCGGGTGGAGTCGAGGGCAACAGTTAGTAAAAATAAAACTATTTACGCAATCGGACCATTGTGTGTAGGATAAGAAGCAATAAACAATTTTATTTTCCCACGAATGAGTATTTTAGTAGCTTAGCTTTGTCATTGAAAAAAGATAATGTAATTTTATAACAAACAGGCGCATAATTTTTATTATCTGTCGTCTATTTTTATTAATATCGATTTTTATTTATCTGAAGAACTAAGCAATCTGAAAATTAGACTTCCTTGAATTTGACTAATACAAACTTCATATAAAATTGGCAGGGTTAATTCTCTGGCTTCTAATTTTCTTTTGTTGTTTTGCTAGAAGTTTATACCCTTTTTGTAATATATGTACGAAGTTTACTTCATAATCTATATATTTATACAAATTATGTATTATGAATAATTTGCACAAAGATGGTATCGAACTTTGAAGAAACAATATTAGTTGTCAACCTTAAAATATATCATCGAAAGGGACAAGTATTATACATCAATACAAGTATCATACATGCTCAAGGCTCAACCACCAGCAGCCTACGCTTATAATTATGTCGGAGGGGTGCTGACTTGCGGCGAATGTAATCGTACGTTCCAAGCAAAAATCGGCTATATCAGTCACCTGAGAGCACATATCCGAAGCTCGAAATAAATATAAAAATCCCAAGTTATTGTGGCCGAATACGGCCAGGATATATTATTACAAGCCGTGTAGAAGAATTGATCAGAAAAAAAAATCCGCCGTTGAAATTTTGGTGCCTGATCTCTTTCCAGTCGCGTGGGCTCACATTCCCATTGAACTATGAGAGTGAAAGAATAGAGAGAGAGAGAGAGAGTGTACAACATACTGGTGCACTGAAATGTCTCCCTCGTAATACCTAATATCTGTAGAGAGTAGCCGCCATGACCGAAATTCGGTCAGGAAGACTTCATTATTAACATATTTCATTGCTCCAAACTTTATATGGACGTCAAGTCATTCAGAATGTAAAGCTATTAGCCTAACTTATAAAGTAATAGAACTTAAATAAGCAAAACTACGTGTTTAGCCTAACTCCCTACCTACATTTCTTTTCATTTTCTTTTTACACATGTTTATTCAAATGATTCATTAAGCATTCCTTTCAGGTTTCAGAAGCATTTTCAGCTCTAATTCCAGCAATGATTTGAGTCGGTACGCACGGCGTAACATGAAAATATGTGGCAGGAGTCGTTAGAAAGTGCAAACCTGGCTTAAAAATTATAAACACACAACTAAGCAGCTTGGGGTCCAAGTTGTAAGCGGTTTAATGTTTTAAAATGTGTGATAGTAGATTTCTCTCTCCATTTCTCACATTAAACTCTATGACAACAATACTCTGGGGAATCGGACAGTAAAAACCGTTTTTTTATAATCGATTTTTCAGATTTAAACTTTACTTTAATTTTGCCTGGAAAGGTTAATTAATTATAGATATTTTTAAAGAAAAAAAGCTAGATCACTAGCGACTAATAACATAATATTAATTTAAAATAATCTAATTAAAACGTAAAACCTAAAATAAATCATCAAAAAATTCGTCCACATCACTGTTCAATTATTTTTATTATTATTTACCTCTAGATACTTTCACTCTCAGAGCTTGGGATATTTTTATCATTGATATATTTTGACACACGGTTTTGTGCAAAACGTTTCAGATATTTTAGTCAGTGGGGATCAATAAATCGACATCGCAGTTTTGTGGTTCTGTGTATTGGGATTTAGATTGCAAAGCGACAGGCGTCGTGCTCAGTTGCTTGTTGTTTCCTATACGTTTATACGCAATCAGAATGTACTATTTGTATTGGGTCTGACGTAGCAACCAATAAACTGACATTAAATCAAATCAAATTTATTTGTTAAACATAGGTATTGTTGTAACAATAATGGTCTTAAAGGTAACAAAGTAGGTACGCTATGTTTAATCATGAAGACATAAAAATTTGGCGATAGCATTATATTATCTGGCAATATTAACTTAGGATTGAAGATATTTTTTCTTTCTTTTTTTTAAGTCGTCTTTAGCCTAATAGTTTGGGTGGCAGCCTTGTGATCGAGATGTCGCAGGCACGAACCTCCCATATTACACAATTGAACGTAAACCCACTCCAGACACAAGCATATTTAGCTTAGGTGGAGGGCTTAACAAGATTGCTAGTTATGTGAATTCTACCCACATTGATAGTAAGTAACCTTTAAAAAAAACCTAAAAATAACTCAACACATACACATTTCTATTCTCTCTGCGTAAGTTTCATCCACACAGGATTTGGTGAGAATTGATATTCAAAGTGCCGATAATATCTGATGTGGCTTATACCAGACTAAGAAAGAAGTAAGTGTTGGTTTGGGTAGGTACAGAGTGTACAATATTGTAACAAATTGCCCGGTAATATCTATTACTTTACGTAATTTGAGGATGTGTGTGAACGTTTGTTTATTAAAATTTTTAAATCAATAATATGTAAGATAATTGCAAAGCATTCTGGCCGTCCCAAACATAGCCATAGACATCTTTGGCCATTTTACATAAATCATAGTTACTTTGAGTATTTACATAGTAACAGATATTTTTAAATATTGTATATTTTTTTTAAATAGGGCTGACAATTCTGACTGTCGATTGATAAAAGCCTTTAAAAAAATAAAGATAAAATTAGTGAGATTCTACTGGTTTAGCCACAAATTATTATAAATTCATTTCATGAAAGTTATTAAAACAATATATTTAAAGTTTAATAAATAATAATAATATTTAAATGTGGACAACATCACATACCTACATTGCTCTGAATCCAAAGAAAGTAGATGTAGCACTTATGTTATGAAATCAGAGACAACGAAGGTACGACAAACACCAAGACCGGAGACAAATTACTCGTCACTACATTGACTCGTCCGGGGATCGAACCCGAGACCTCAAATCTGGTGACACCTTGAAAACCGGTGTGTACGCCACTCGACCACGGAGGCCGTTAAATTTCAATCCTAGCTAACCTTTTCTCACTTGGGCCATACCCGCAAAGTAGAAGAGAGTACATTTTACAGTAATTAAGATATTAAAGAGCCGAGTGTTTTGAGCCGTTTCGAGCACTCATTTGGAAGCGTAAAAGCCTAGAATTTTCAGGTTAAACTCCGTTATAGTAAAGGGTTTCTGATGTTTTCAACAAATGCGAGAAAATTTTAGACTGTACAAAATTTTGTGATCATTTTTACTGGTTTGCGAGTTATGTAGACCAATGTGTGTTTTATATGTGAAATTCTTTATTTCTTTTGACTTTTGAATTGTCAAATATGCTCATATTTGCCAAATATCCAAATGCAAATAGCTATGTCAAGTGCCACCATTAAAATAGTGTGAAGTTTGAGTATTTGGCAATTATAAATGAGTTCTGTTGCAACATAGAGGAACGCGCTGATGACCCCACTAATGAACTTTGGAACTTTAACGTAATAGTAACGTCACCCTAGGGACTATGTGGACGAATTTAGTCCTTAGAGTAATAATAATTTAGCGAAATTGAGTAAGAAATGCTTTTTATTACCTTGTTTGCAGAAATTAATTATCAAGTTGAGATGATTTGATTTTATTAGAGTATACAATGTTCTTATGATGATACGAATGTTCTTTTTGTAGAATGTCGTAACTGCAGGGCTATTCGCTATGGCGGTTGTCAATAAAAGCGATAATTACTTTATAAAAAACACTGTGAAAACACAAATTTCGTATCGACTAACTAAATCTACTACAACGTAGTTGGTCACCGACTTTAGACACCGATACTAAATTTGCGTTTTTACTGTTATTTTTATCTAGTAAACATCGCTTGGGTTGTCAACTGGAGATAGCAAATAGGCCTACTGATCTATTTCTATATATAGAAGATATATAAGAAAAACAACTGTGAGTGGTCTTTCAGAAGCAAAAGAGGGAAAACTGTTTTATAATTTTTTGTCCGTCTTTATGTTTGTTAGCCCATCACGCAAAAACTGTAGCTCAGAATTGGATGCAGTTTTAACAGTTTCATAACTCGAGATCTAGCTTAAAACATGGTGCATGTTTAATCTTGAAACCACACATTTTTTTTTTGAAAGAGATTTACGCATTTAGCCTGAGCGCAGGCTTTGACTGCTTCACCGGATTTTTAACGAGAACCTTAAGGGCCTCCAGCCAGAGTAACAAAAAAAACTAACTACGTCAGCAACGTTCACTAAGGGCACCCCTGTGGGGTTCGGACCTCGACTTAGTGCGTTGTTAACAATCTTAATAAGGCAAAAACAGCAAGGGAGGGCTGGATCTAAGTTTTTATTATTAAAGGACTTTTTATTGCTAGTTTGGCGCGCGCGGGCCAGCTTGATCTAGGAACGGGAGGGTTGAAACCAGACCAGCGCACTTACTATGAACTCCTGACTGTTACCGTAATGGAAGCGAGAAGCCGCTACACATAGAGTAGTGCCGTCTCGCTTCCACAATGGCTACAGTCCTGTTGTAAGAGCTGATAGTACAGACACTTCACTCTACGCATGTGAAGTCTGTGAAGGCTTTGTGTTGAGCCTAGATATTTGTAAGTCTATCTGTATTTATAGGACTTTTCTACATAAACCCTTTGTATAAATAAATGTCTTAAGTCTCGTGAATCTTGTCCCTTCAGCGTTAAAAGGAATTGACTCTGATATATATATATTAATTTTCAGTTATAATTAAAGTTCTTAATGAGTTCTAAAATTAACAAATATCTATTTATTTAAAAACAAACGGTTTAATCACGTATATTTTCGGGATCGCCCGACTAGTTTCAGACTCGATAGGAGTCGAACTGGTCGAGTCAGACAGAACAGTCGAGTTCGACTCGCGACACCACCGCCGCCGCGTCAGCTCATGATTATTGACTCCTATTGAGTCTGAAACTAGTCGGGCGATCCCGAAAATATACGTGAGTAAACCGTTTTTTTTTAAATAAATATGAATACTCCTCACGAAAGTTATTATACAAACAAATATCTATTTCAGTTGACGTTAGATTTAATTTTATATACTGAAGTATTTATATAGACCTATCAAGAAACCTTCGCAGGTTATTATAATTAGAATATGCGTTTTTTATTTAAAAGGACAACTGTTAAAATCGTTAATAATCAAGTCAATACATTTTTCTTCTGCCTAGCCTTACCCAAGCTTTGTTGGGGTCAGCTCCAGTCTTACCGGGTTCAGCTAAATAACGTATTTTACATGAGCGACTGCTTATCTGACCTCCACAACCTATTTTACTGGATAATAATTAGATTAGTGAGTATTATTTTGAATATCATATCTTGGAACAACTCACACACGGCCATCTGATGCCAAACTGGGTAAAGCCTGTATTATAGTAACCATCTAAGTGATAAAATTAATTATATATTTCTAAATGAATATACATTTTAGGTAATTACACCGAGACATAGAACAAATTGTATTAATCATGCTCTTCACACTAATTTTTGTGCTGTGTATGAATCGAACCCACGACCACCGGTTTAGCAGTCAGAGTCACTAACCACTACACACTAACAGTCCAGTCGACTTCAAAAAGGTTTTTATTATATTCCTTCTAAAGGACGACCGAACGGACAGTGGAGGCTTTGAAATATTTAAAACCTTTGGCACACTTCGAGTACCTATGTAACGGATCCCTAAAAACACACTAACAATGTAAGGCAATAACTCCACGTGAATTTATAAATAAATATGGACAGCATCACATACATTGCTCTGAACCCAAAGTAAGTAGCTAAAGTACTTGTATTACGAAATTCAGTGACAACGAAGGTACCACAAACACCCAAACCCGAGACAATGTAGAAAAGTTGTTTACTAAATAGTCTCGTCCGGGGATTGAACCCAAGACCTCAGAGCGACACCTTGAAAACCGGTGTAAACGCCACTAGACAACAGAGGTCGTCGAATTTATGCTTTCTTTGTATCTGGACTCACCTCTTTGTGTAAAAATGTTTTTAAAGCTATCTCATTTGAGCCGTACTCCCATAAAATTACAGTAAGTACACGTTATATTTCAGGTTGTTTCCACATAAAGCTATATAACAAAGATTTTATAGCTCCACTGCACTTTGTGTAATGTGCCATGATATTTTTCAGGATATAACGTTGAGGCACACATTTTATAGTTCACAAAGGACACCATATGAAAGGACTACTATTTTTGAACTGGATTGCAACTTTCTGTTTTAAGCTTGAAATATAATATGTGACTTCTTTTGTTTATATTAAATTTTATATTTTTTTTTATAAAAACCAATAATAACGCTTAAATAATAATTTTTCCTGCTTTTTCCCCAATTTATGGGGTCGGCGCACAAAATTTTCTTTTTCTATTCCACTCTATTAGCCGTCATACTGTCCTTCACTGTTTTTTTTTTCATATTATCTCTCACGCAATCAATCCACCATTTTTTCGGTCTTCCTCTTCCTCCAGTCCTCCACATTATCACTTTTTAATTCACATAATAATTGAAAATCGATATTAATATTATAAATGCGAAAGTAACTCTGTCTGATTCGCTTTAACGGCTAAACTGCGGAACCTAATTTGATGAACGTTGGTATGGAGTAAGCTTGAAGACCAAGAAAGGACATAAGTATAACCGACGAGGGCGGGGCCGTGTGCTAAAGCTACAATACAGTAAGATAAAAATATAGTTTGAGTCAATTAAGCAAAACATAAATGAATGAATGGTTCTATATTCTGGTCTCATAGTTCTACAAAGACAAGGAATATTTTTTACTACAATACCATTTAAAACAATATTTAAATATTTATTTGCATTTCACAATGTTAAACTTAAAACTATGAGATCATTGTAGACCTAGCCGGGCAAGCAAAATTTAAAAGAGAGAAAAAGTTCTAAATAATAAATATAATAATTACTTAGTAGTAATTACTTGGGCCTAATACAATATCTACAACTGTATTTCAAATAAAAGACATTTATTGTCATTGTAAAAAACGCGCACAACGACTTATTAACTTAGTGTAAAATAAAAATATATAAACAAAAAACAATAAATTTAGCAATGACCTAATAAATATTATCATAATCTCTTTAAATACCACTGACACTGCTTAGGTTTTCAATGTCTTGATCTCGATTAGGCAGTAAAAACAAACGTGCAAAAGCTTGCAATAAAACAATTTATACACACCGATGATAAAGTACCAGTAAATCACTGGTAAAGTTCCTCACGATACGATATCTAAAGCAAATGTTGTGTTTCTTAATTTTCGTATGAAATATGTCTTTTGATAAGAACTCAGAGGAGTCTGAGTATTCGCGTATCGATACGGAGTTTGTTTACTGTGGCGCTGTTACCTCCTTTAGATGCAGTATACTTTCTACATGTAAGTTTGTTTTAAGTTTTGTATAACAGTATTATAAACAGATTGCATTGGCACGTAATAAGAAACGAGAGATTTACAAGTCATGTCAGCTCATGATGAAATATAAAGTACTAGCTGTCGCCGTCGGCTTCGCCCGTGTGGGTGACGGTTATTGCGGTAACAAAGTAGCCTACGTCCTTACTTAGAATCCAAGCTTACCCAATACCAAGTTTCATCCAAATTGGTTTAGTGGTTTAGCCATAAAAACGTAACAGACAGGCAGACAGACAGAGTAAATTTCGCATGTTTAATATTAAGTATAGATAAAACGAAATCCAAGATCCAAATTATCGATTTCTTGCGAGATAGACATTATTTCTATAAATTTTCAATGTTCATACACTTTATCATAGGCTGTGCAGTTCATTGCTAAATAATTATACATCCACAAATAATATAATAATAATATCTTGGGATAACTCATACACGGCCATCTGATCCCAAACTAGGCAGAGCGCCTATTATGTATAAATACATACCTACATGTTATAGAAAAATTACACCTAGCCACAGAACAAAATGATCATGCTTATCACACAAAGCAAACATCAAACAAACCCAATGCTGACCACGATCCTCAGACATGAGGGACCGACTACAGAGAGAGAGAGATCACACAAAGATTTATCCTGGGTGGGAATGGAACCCACGACTTCCGGCTTAGCAGTCAGGGTAACTAACAACCACTAGACCAGCAAGCAAGTTACTAATATTGGAAATATTTAGTTCAGCAATATTATTACCTAATTTTGTACATTTGCTTTGAATCCTAACATTCACTGATAACCATTGTTAACGTGTCGGTATGTCATAACTGCAGACAGCATTTCGTATACCGTACGTAACAATTTTATCCTTGCCACATTGCCGTGGCTGAAATCATTGGAACCCATCCGCAAATTAGTTAATGTCCATACTTCATTCCATTTTACAATTTTACTGTATTGGAGAGTTTTTAGCCAAAGGAATCAATTAGAAATTCTAACTTAAGAGGCTTCATCATTACTACTCACAGGCTTTGACAAACCACAGCTGGGCCATAGGCCTCCCGTTTTACTTATTGTACATTTAGGTCTATAGGCCAAAATTTACCAAACAATATTGTCAGAATTTAAATAATTATAAAACGTGTTCATTGTCAGTCATACAGTCGTTCCTCTTACAAATTTTACGTCGCCTTTATGTTGAAGCAATAAGGTTTACAATCATATTTTGTTGCTACACAGTAGTAAGTGACTTTAATGATATTCTCAAGGTGTATTTTTTTATTTTGTGATTTATTTTCAATCGTATTGACAGCTACATTTAAATAGATACAAATTTAAATAAAATAAATTATGTCAAAAAGAACCTTTTATTACTTTATTTCAAATCAGGAACTTTCTAGAATAATAATAATATTTACTAAAAATACTCCGATCCTGTCTCTGCCCTTGGCCGGAGTCGCGGGATCGCAAGCGCTTTCTCTGCTTGACTCAGGCGGACATAAAGCTGACATGGTGATAGAATTAGAAGGTGTCTATAGGAACTCTTTAATAAAACAACGCAACCCCATTCAGTTTAGGCTCGTCTGATATGTGATGACAAGGATTTTGGGAAAGGAATAAAATGGAGGTGTAAAACATCAATTCTTCTTCACTTTACTTTGAACCCCAGCTGATTTCTTTTTCCTTGTAAGTAACTTATACAAACTATACAATATTGTAATGCTAACTAAAATTAGTGATATAAGAACGAATAAAACGACTGCTACCAAATCAAGTTCTAAGTACTCTCTCCATGTGATGAAAGCAGCTGGCGACCTTAAATGCTTGGCGCCGCCATGCCGCATGACGTATTCTATCCACCACAAAGCACGTTCCAGCGGTTGCTGCGGTTGGTCATACATCCTGTTACGAAGCTTGATGATATTCTCCCGATAGCTGAAACAATTAAAAATATTTATGAAAACTGAACAAATGAATAAGGACGAGCGCACAACTCGAGTAAGTTATTGAACGTTATACCCAGAATCTTCTCTTGCTTTTGCGTCAGTTCTGTCTTGGAAAGAAAGATCATATTTAAATAAATGTGGACAACGTCACATACATTTCTCTGAATGTAAAGTTAGTAGCTAAAGCACTTGTGTAATGGAGTCGGAGACAACGAAAGTACCACAAAAACCCAGACCCAAGACAATGTAGAAAAGTGGTTTTCTATATTGACCCTTCCGGGGATCGAAGCCGGGACCTCAGTGCTAGCGACACCTTGAAAACACCACTCGACCAAGGAGGTCGTCATTTAAATAATTTACCTTGTATCCTCAAGAACAGTCTTGATTGCCTTTGAAAATGATTCTTCATTGATATCAGTTACTTCTAGTTTTACCCCAATTCTGTGGTACTCATATTTCTCAGCATTGAACCACTGATCTGCCAACATTGGTATAACAACCGCTGGCACTCCCGCTAATATAGTTTCATCAGTAGATTGAAGACCTCCTTGAGTTATGAACAACCTAATTTTGGGGTGTTCTGTAAAGGAAATGTTTTGATAAGTTTACCACGGTTTCATAGAAGATTTGTTCTAGTTATCTATCTACTTTTAAAATTAACTCACTGAGCAGATCCGACTGCGGCAGCCATTTAGATATCTTGATGTTTGATGATCTTCCTGGTAATTCATCAGAGTCCCATTTCCATAACACGTCGTACGGTAACTTCGAGAATACCACGACCATTTGCTTTAGTATCTCCGGCGAGATTAGACTTGTCTTCACGTTTGTCCCAAAACTGATGTATATTACACCGTTTTTGGATGAGTTTAGGTAAGATTCCAGTTCCTAAAAAAAATATAATTTGTGACATTAAATGAGTCACTAAAATTTTTCTTGGTGGGTTGACAAAGTCAACTTCTTAGGTATATAAAAATCCAGCCTCCGTAAAGCTTGGTGCGTGACGAATTGCAATACATTACCACGCACCAACACGAAACGCGGATGACGTAGCACGGCGGTTCAGGTTTAGTCAGTAAGAGTCTGACACTACCCGTTCGCTCCCCCGAGTGAGCAAAAGTTTTTCGAGGTACCTGAGCGTTGCGAAGATGCGTAATGAAGCAGTAAAACAATATGAGCGTTTCTACTAGAGACGTGCTAGGACGCTAAACGGTGCCAAGAAATGTACCGGCTCTTTTCCGTATTATATCCATATTTTCCGTACAATACACATGTACTTACCTCTACCTCTGCTCGCTTTCATCTCTTGCACACAGTCTCTAGATGGTATTTGTTTGTTGACGCTCATCTGCGTTCCGTTTCAAAGCGTCGCTACGCAGCTTCGCACCCCTCAGCGGCCCATCACATCTCTGGTGGATATGCTAACTATATTTCACAGTTTCGTTTCGTATCCTCGCACCGCTCAGCTACCTCTTACATCTTTGGTGGATTTTATTGAATAATTTAAGCAAGACTTACTGCAGATAATGGTTTGTCAGGTCTCGATGGCAATCCTCCCATATAAATCACGTTTGGAGGTACTGGACGAATTCCTTCCCAAATAGGATTAATATTTAAAAACACCATGTCAATGTTTTTTTCTAGCTCTGCTACAGATGGAGTATTTGGCGGAAAATGTTTTTGTATTAAATTATTTTCTTCAATTTGACTAGCACTCATGAAGTTATTAACCTTGTAATTAAAATACAACGCTTCTAGTTTTTCTAATATTGTCATATTGTTTATTCTCCGATGCAGGTTACTAGGATACAATAATGGATGAGAAGGAGCACCAAAAGTTTCATAACTACCATGGACAGCTCCAAAAGAACTGATTTGAATTAAAGGCACTTTGTAAATATGGGAAAACGGTAATAACGGCCTCGCTAAATGTTCGGTAAGTAACAAATCAAATTTTTCTTTTCCTTTAATTAAGTTTTTCACTTCTTCGGCGGAGAATATCTTGTCTATCACTTGTATCATCACTTTTGACATTACTTTTATCTGTGAAAAAAGGTCATTTTCATACGTTATTAATGACACTAAAGCTTCCTGCCATGTTGAGTAACCCACATCATGGAGATCTATTTCAGTTAAATTTTCAGGGGCTTGTCCATTCGGGAACATGGGATCTGTGGTTACCACTATAACTTCATGGCCACGTTTCAGTAGTTCTTCAGTTATTGGCCTGAAGACTACTTGATGACTTATCGATGGAGTAGGGTATATGGCCAGTATTCGCGCGGCGTTCGTACAAAACACCTGAAGAACTACAAGCAACACGAAGTTTAACCGAAAAGATAACATTTTGATTATATTTTTTTTAAACTGATTATCAATTTGGCGTTCGTGTGTTTTATACTAAATACAGGGATATCAAGATAAGACAACGCAGGATTTAGTCGTGCACGTTTCTGATATGTGATTTATTTGTACACTGGCATAATCTATAATAACTAGCTGTCCCCCGCGACTTTGTCCGCATGTTTTAGTTTCAACGGTTTTTAATTTTTGCAACATTTTTCATTTATGCTCCGCTCTTTTTTATTGTAGCGTAATGTTATATAGCTTATAGCCTTCCTCAATAAATGGGCTATCCAACACTGAATTTTTTTTTTTTTAAATCGGACTTTAACGCAGATGTACTCAACTAAGTCATTATTATATACGTCATGATGATGGTCTGTAAATCAGTCTTAAATCTATACTTAATATTATAAAGCTGAAGAGTTTGTTTGTTTGTTTGTTTGAACGCGCTAATCTCAGGAACTACTGGTTCGAATTGAAAAATTCTTTTTGTATTGGATAGTCCGTTTATTGAGAAAGGCTATAGGCTATATAACATCACGCTACGACCAATAGGAGCGGAGCATAAATGAAAAATGTTGCAAAAATGAAAAAACCGTTGAAACTAAAACACGCGAACAAAGTCGCTGGGGACAGCTAGTTTTAATATATATCTTATCATTTCCAGCCATCAGTTATTGTTGTAAAAAGTGTTTGTTAATGATGACTGGAAACTAAATTATAATATTGAAACTCAGAATTATTGGATTAAATAAAAATGCTTAAATACCTTAAAATAATTATTACAATAGGCATAATGTATGTACCTATATATTCATAAATTTTACTGGACACGTGTTTTTTCTTTTTTCCTGCAAACTAAACAAAATACTGTGAATGGAAATTTCGCGTGACGTCACTACTTGCAACAATTTTTACGACGGCGGGGCGTTATAAGCCCCACTGTACTTTGATGAGCTATGGTTTTGTAATTTTTCAATGTTTTAAATTTGTTTTAATATTTTTTATTATTTAACCGACGGACTAAAACTGATTTTTACTTTTCATACCCAGTCAACATCACTATTATGCTTGTACGTCGTTCTCACAGTGGGGAAACTGTCACGGGGTATCGAAAGTACCTGTTTGCTTATACGTATATTTGACACAACGGAAAATTATATTGGATCAATATGACCTTAATTTATATTTGTAGGACATTGTATGACTAATATTGTATACGTGTAACGTCAGAAGTTTTCTTAATTATAGAACTACATTATATTCGATGTAACAGTTGGCAAGACTTGATGCATTCTCTGGGCATTATTCCAAGGTCCAGTGTCAATGAACGATAGTGATGCATTTAGCATAATATTATTTACCGTATGTGTATATTTTAAATTGCTATTTTTAGTTTAAATGATCAAAGGAAAGATATTTTCTGAATTAATAACAATAAACGAATGTATAATAATTTAAAACACGCTTTGTATTTTTTCTGTTCATAACTATAACAAATTGAATTCTGAAATCATTATGTTTATTTTTAATGAGCTCTTATAATTTTCTGGTAACAATAAACAAATAAAAATATCAAACAGTTTAAATTTTATTTTAACTAATTATTCTATTCACAACTATTTGGAAGATATTCTCTTTGATAGACAATTTCCATCAAAGGTAACATTTAAACTAGACCAAGCAGGTTATTCGCTATGGCGGTTGTCAACTAAAGCGATTATTGCATTATAAAAAAAAACACAGTGAAAACACAAATTTCTTATTGTCTAACTTTAATGACCAACTCGATCTACTACTGCGTAGTTGGTCACCGACGTTAGCCGATACTGAATAAGCATTTTTATACTTATTCAGTAAACATTGGTTGGGTTGGCAACTGGAGATAGCGAATAAGCCTACAAATTGAACTTATTCATTTTTTGTTTTATCACTTTTGAAGATAGTTTTAAATAAATAATATACAAGTGTTAAAAGTATTAAGAGTATGGTTAAAGCGATGCCTAATAGTGTAAGTACTAAGTCTAGTTCTAGGTATTGCGCCCAAGTGATGTTTGCTGCTGGGGCGCGCAGGTGGTGAGCTCCTCCATGCCGCAGCACGTGCTCCGTCCACCACACCGCTCGATCCAATGGCTCTTGTGGCTGATCCCTCATTAATGTCCGTAGTCTTACCACGTTGTGACGATAGCTGAGCAAATATAAAATTATTATTATAAATCACAAGCAATTACCCAAAAGCTATTTTTTGTATATTCTTAGCGAATAAATGTTTTTATTTTATTCTGTTCAGCATTAAGTTGATTTAACGGAAGAAAATAATGATTGTTTTGTTTATCTTGACTTTTAAAAGATAAAATTATATTTTTAGAAGGACTTCGGTTATTAAGGTTTTAATTTACATTTATCAACAGATAAAATGAAGATTCTTAGTTTATAAATAACTAGCTGTTCCCCCCAACTTTGTGTCACGTCTGCATGTTTTAGTGCATGGGTTTTGTATGTTTCACGCGGACTATTCCTCAGGAATCCAGCATTATCTATATTTATTTCCATCATACACAAAAATATTATTTTACATGCGACTAGTAGTTCCAGAGATAAGCACGTATAAAAAAGCAACGAAGAAGCGTTATACGTATTTTCATAAATAATAGTCCATCGGTTATTACGGTGCTATGATGTCATCAAAATCTGGTTCAAAGACAGAGAGAAACAAACATACTCACATTTTTAACATTAGAATGATTAGTAGTCTGGAATACTGTAAAATTCTTTAAAATGTATGTAGTTGTAAAAAAAGTTAAATTAATTATTTATCAATTGTCGGATTTTTCTAATTATAAATGTTACACTTACCTTTCATCACCAATAACAGTATTTATTGCATTCATAAACTCTTCTTCAGTCAACGACTCCAGATCAAGTTTGACCCCGATCTTATGGTACGTATATTTTTCTACATTGTACCACTGATCGCCTAACATCGGAATACCAATTAGCGGTACCCCGGCCGTTATAGCTTCATCGGTCGATTGTAAACCTCCCTGAGTTATAAATAACTTGATTTTCGGATGCCCTGAAAGTGAAATACTTCAATAATAGATTTGATTTTTGTTAAATTAATTTATGAGAGGTATAGCTATGCCTGGACCCGCCTTTCCCAAAGTGGGCCATAAAACCCCCTTGTGGGCGCTGCAGGCCTAAAGGCGGGCGATAGGAGACCCAGAATGGACGTTTAATCTCCGCTAATATTGCTCACAACAATGAATTTAATTTGAAGTTATAGTGGTTTTTAAGTAGGTGAATAAATGAGGGTGCTAAAAATATTTTATTCTCAAAGTGGGCAGTTGACAAAATAAGTTTGGGAACCTCTGGCCTAGAGGTAAAGCTGTGGTAGGCTGAGTTGATTGATTACTTTAAATGAATATAATTATTATTCTGATGCTTGTATCACCATTCATGAGATAAGTTCATATTCATAAGGCACGAGGTGATATTAGGATAACAAAATAATAATTTTATCGGGGTCACCTATGAGCACCCAGGTGATTATATTCGCGGGGCGATCAAAGGACATTAAAGAGTCGCCTTTAATGACCCCATGACTTAGGGGATATCACCCACTGTCGAAGCCGCGCAGAGCTTGCGTAAGCGATCCCCCGGCTCCGGCAAAGGCAAGGACGGGACCGGGGTGTTTTTAGTCGGATTAAGTCCAACATATCCCCACGCCATGCCCTCGGCGTGGATATTCACCCAGGTTATCATAGTGGAACAGACTATAAAAATACTCTTATTATAAAAAATATTTAAATTGCGTATACCCTTTAATTTATCGTAATTCTAAAGCGGATATTTTTGAACATATTTAATTTAATAAAAACGCTTGGAAACTAAATATACAACTTGGAAAAATCAACAGTAATAGTGCCCACTTTAATTTACTTACAGCTGATTAGTTCATTGTTTAAGTATCCAAACACAACAACTTTGTATTTAGGGTAATCTAAAATGCCTTATCAGTAACCTTTAATAACTTTAGGTTGAGGGTTATTTCCAAAAAAGGCCTGACCAAATATACCTACTTTTGGTAGAATAACATTTCAACAAAGGTCGTGGGCCCGATGAAAATTTAAATACAGATCTCTAAAAGGGTAGGTTGTAGTACCTCAGAGTAAAAATAAGTAAACTATAAAGTGCGCCTAACAAGTATGAACCGTGGGCTCTAGTATGAACAAGACGTAAAATTGTAACATTTATGTCAAAACAGAGCGCGCCGTTTTACTAGAATCATCTCAAGACCTATTATAATATCGAAACCATTCATATTTTCACATAAACATCTGTAGTCGCTCGCAAAATCACTTAAATCAGTAAACGAGCGTAGTACTTATAGCATACAATTTTCTTACGCTCGGCACAAGGGGCTACTATGATGCGCGAACTCTATGCTTGTCTATGTATACTCTAAGTGTAGTATACATCTAGTTTAGTATTCAAGAGAACAAACTTAAAACAACATAACCTACGTCGTTATCCAAATCCATAATAATTAGATTATTCCAAAATGTATTAGGTACATAATGCCACACCTGAGTGTCTAGCATACTTAATGGTTTTATCTAGGGTATTCTAGAGCTATATATAAAACTAATGAGTTTGACCTCAGAACATAATTATAATGAACTGGCAGAAAACAATCACCGAGCTGGACTGGATGTGGACGACAAAGCACCTAGAGATTTGGGGTAATTTAGGCGAGGCTTATGTCTAGCAGTAGATCTGTATGGACTGAGTTTATTGATTTATCTTTATATACATAGACATACACAAAAGAAATAATAAAATAAACTAATCTAATGTGCGGAAATCGGACCCCACGGACCAAGGGTCTCCAAACTTCAAAGTATCACTCATTGGTCAGTCGCTACACATGTATAGTATATTTGTTCCGAACACACTGTTTCATTGTTCTGCACATACAATAATGATGTGCAGTTTAAAAGTGATGATAAGATAATCGATCTCTATGTAATGTACCAAATTATAATCTAATTGATAAAAAAGTTTTTTATTTATGTTATTTTATTGTTACTTGAGTATTTTTTATAAAAAAATAATATTACTTTGCCAAAACCGATTTAATTATAATATTTTGTACTAAGTAAGTATGCGTAATAGTCCGTTATTTACTTAATACGAATTAATATTTGGTTCAAACATAAAAAAATGTGTTTTTACTACTCTACTGTTTTAAGGTATATTTTTAAGAATGAAATTCAAAGTCGTTCTCGACCGGAGTCAATTTTGGCCTGTGACAGCCCAGCTCATGATCAAACGCCTGAGTTGAATATGGAACTGGTTGGGAATTAACAAATTTCAAAGCTACAATTATGTCGTAGTATTTTTTAAATTCGTAACGATACAAACGATTATCGTGGTATGGACATGAAAGGAGAAGAAATGAAAAGCATGTGAATAAAAGAGTGATGTATTTAAATGTGGATGGTTGGAGAGGGAGTGGGAGGCCGAAAAAGAAGTGGATGGATTGCGTGAAAAAGGACTTTTGCATGAAAAATCTGTAAATTATAGCATGACTAGTAATAAAGTAGAATGGGAGAAAAAAACATTTTGCGTCAACCCCAAATAAATTGGGATTAAGACAGGATAAAGTAATTAACACTTACTTAAAAGATCTGATTGTGGTAGCCATTTGGATATCCTTATGTTTTCTGTCCGTCCAGGAAGTTCATCTTTATCCCATTTCCATAGCACATTGTAAGGTAATTGGGAGAATACGTTCACAAGCATTTGCACCTTCTCCGGTGGTAACAGTGAAGGTTTTACATTAGTCCCCAAGCTCATGTAAATGACTCCGTTTTCTGAGGAGTCTAAATAGTTTTTGAGGTCCTGAAATCGTTAATAAACCAAACATTTCAGAGACGTTTACTATAAATTAAAGTTTTCTATATTTTATTTATCTGTAACGCTTTTGTTTCCTTGTGTATGATCTTAATAATAATTGATTGACAATTCTTACTACTTCTAATAATACATCTACTCAATTATTAAGCGTGTCAAGAGCGTGTGTTTAGTTTTTATGTCCGACTTCCACGACAACAGAGTGTATCTTTCCATTACTTCAACCTATATGTTTTTCCTGTTTTTTTTGTTTATCATAAAATACCTTACATGTGCTACAAACATGTTAGTTTAAAAGATTTGTAACTAAATAATTTGGACAAACAATTTTTTTTAGCATTTTTGGATAATATACGTTTCATATGACTCTTGTTATTGTTATAATTATTAATCATGAATCTTACCGTCGGTAATTCTGTAACAGGTTTCTGATGCAATCCTCCCATGTAAATAACACTAGGTGGCACAGGCCGATTGCCTTCCCAAATTGGATGTATATTCAAGAACATCATGTGAACATTATTTTGTAATTCTGTTACAGTTGGTACGTCAGGTCCAAATACCCTCTTTGCCATTTCATGCTCTTCATCTTTTATCGCATGAATAAAACTTTCCACTCTATAAAAATTCCAAAGCTCCTTAATTTTCTCCCAATTCGTCATATTGTATAATCGTTGGCTTAAATTATTTGGATACAATAAAGGATGCCATGATGCTCCAATAGTTTCCACGTTGTAGTTCATAGGTCCAAATGAAGCAACCTGTATAACAGGGGCTTTAAATTTATGCGATAGAACCAGTGCTGGTCTCGCACAAGCTTCTAACAACAATAAATCGTATGTCTTATTATCTTGTATCAACTCTTGAACCGCGTCAACTTTCAGCTGCGCTTCTACAATTTCTATTAGCAATTGAAATGCAGCTCTCATAGTTGTCACCATATCGCTGTTTGCTTTTGAACTCAGTTTGTAAAGTTCTTCCCATTTTGTATATGATAGGTCGTGCAGGTCTATTTCTGTGAAATTCTCAGGCGTTTCACCTTTTGGGAAGGCGGGATCTGGAGTAATGACCGTGACTTCGTGTCCCCGTTTGGCTAGCTCCTGAGTTAAAGGGCGAAACACAACTTGATGACTGATTGATGGCACTGGGAACACAGCCAATATTTTCGCAGCTTCATTTTGTGTGATTAAAAATGTAAACACAAGTACGTTTGTAACTATTGACATTATCACTCCCGCGTCTCCGGCCGTAATGAGAAGTAATAATGATTGCTTGTGTATTAATAGAAAATTGTTATATGGATGAATGAAGAAGCGTAACTGGTCAGTATGCGTCATGATGAGTGCATTATATTATGGCGGCTTGTGTTGAGTTTGAATGCACTTTTAATAGCTGTATTTATGCTACTGGTAAGCGAATTTTTTTATTATTTTGCTTACCTTAATTTAATACTGGTTTTACAGAGTACTAGGCGCTCCAGTCCAACAGCGGCTTAAAGAATCCGTACGGAAAACTTAATTACTAAATGAAATAATACTTAATAATACACCTTTACACCTTTTACTCCTTTTAGATATGAATTGGGAATATTTCGAGTTTTTTTTTCATTATCATACTTTGTCAGTATTTAATTTTACAAGCTTCATGTTTTAAATGATTTAGGTACCTAAAATAATAATAATAGGCAGAGCCTGTATATTTACTTATATATTTCTAAATACATACATAGTATAGATAAATTACACCCAGACACAGTACAAACGATCGTGCTCATCTCAACAAAGATTTGTCCTGGGTGGGAATCGAACACACGACCTCCAGTTTAACAGTCAGTGTCACTAACCACTAGACCAACAGGCCTGGCATAAAATAATTATGTTTTATTTTCCTTTTTTAATTTTCATGGAATAGCATGTATTAACTTTATGATGTAACATCAAAACAACATAAAAAAATATTTTGACAGCATGCGGCAAACTGCAAACTCAGTATTAGTGGGTAAGAGGCCCATATTTAATAGTAGGTTGATTAGTATTCGTTTAGGCTAACTAAACTAAAAATAAATTATTTTATTTGTAATAAGGGCCAGGGATATTAATAATATTATATTTTGGGACATCTCACAAAGAGCCATCTCATCCCAAACTAGCCAGAGCTTGTTTATCACCTATAAACATACGTATGTATTTATTTCTAAATACACACATATTATAGATACAAGATAATTTATTTGTTCAAAACATGAGTTAACATACATGTAGCATGCAAGATGTAACACCTGATAAAATACACCCAGACACAGAACAAAATATGTTCATGCTTATCATGGTTTTGTCCTGGGTGGTGATCGAACCCGTGACCTTCGATTTTGCAGTCAGGGTCACTAATCACTAGACTAACAGGTCAGTCTATTCTATCTATAAATAACAATAGCAATAGTAAGTCTTATACTGAGACAACTATATAACGTCCAACTAACATTAATTATAAAATAGTCTTCGTGATTGAAGATAAATGGACGATAGGGGAGCGGACTGGGTATGAAAATGAAATATCTATTTAGTCCACCAGATACATAAAAAAAAAAAAAAAAAAAAAAACAAAAAAAACTCGTATTTTTTTCGTATCAATGAAAAATTACAAAGTTAAAACGCTTTAAAGTTCTAGCTCTAAAAATTGTTGCCACAAGTGACGTCACGCGACGTTTCCATTCACTGTATCTTCCTCATCGTTTATTTAATTACAAAAAGAAAAAAAATACGTGTCTAATATTTTTTTTAATATATACGTGACGTTAAAAAAAAGTGGTCCGATCCCCTGTTATGTTAGACTAGCTGTCCCCCGCGACTTTGTTCGCGTGTTTTAGTATCAACGGTTTTTCATTTTTGCAACATTTTTCATTTATGATCCGCTCCTATTGGTTGTAGCGTGATGTTATATAGCCTATAGCCTTCCTCAATAAACGGACTATCAAATACAAAAGGAATTTTTCAATTCGAACCAGTAGTTCCTGAGATTAGCGCGTTCAAACAAACAAACAAACAAACAAACTCTTCAGCTTTATAATATTAGTATAGATAAATAAGTACACGCTATAATGGTCGAATTTATTGAGACGACGATAGATTAGCAGTGATTTCCTGCGTCGATAATTATAATCTTAAAGGTTTTTTTTTATTTTAATATCAAATTATAGTATTTTAACACGATTACTTAATAAGGATTAAATAGATATTTCCTTTTCATACCCAGTCCGCAAGCCTATTCATACAAGTTAGCTTACACTTAGCTTAACACCAATAAGAATAAAAGTAGGTACCAAAATATACCTACACCCTAAAATATCATTAACCAACACAATTTATTTCGCCCTAAAAGCTATAATGAACGACTTGTTTTCCGTTTTCCGCTTGACTCCATACTGTTTTATTGTTTTTCTTTATGAGTAGATCTCCAGTCGCACTGAAACAAAGTACGAAAGAAACGCTCTTAGCTCCAGAGTCTCATTAAAATTGAGTAAGTGGGTCTTGCGGCGAACATGCCAGATATACTTCTAGATTTAATGTTATCGTGTATTTGTTACGTATTGATATAAATTAATGGATTCGAAATTTGCGACAACCGGGAGATAATTGTGAGGGGTTTAGGTAGTTAGGTATCCATACTAATAATTTTAAATGCGAAACAGACAGAGCTACTTTCGCAACTAAAGTCAGGTTTTGATTCTTCTAATGGCACGGGGTAAACTTGGTCCCCAAGAAGGGCATAGGATACTTTTTCCACGATAGCCGACATTTAAGCGGCTGGAGCAACAGCTAGTTAATATTATAAATGTGAAATTAACTGTCTGTCCTTTTATCTGTTGCGCTTTCACGGCCATACCGCTGAAACGATATAAATAAAACTTGGTATGGAGCTTAGAGAACAAGAAAGGACATAAGCTACTTTTGCCGCGATAACCAACATAACACAGATGGAGCGGCGGGTAATAGCTTATACATACTTAGATATATAGACTATAATTCATAATTGAGACTGGGCACAGGCTAGATTTTTTAAGAACAGATGCTGAAATTTACCTCACCTGCCCTGCGCCTAAGGCAGTCAAGTCTAGCTCAGGCAAGAATTTTACGCAGACCACTAAACCACAAATAATTGGAAAACAAGGCAGTTTCGTGTGCAGAAACAACACGTATTTTTGCATAGGCCCAGCTACATTTCTTAACATTTACACTTGTACAACCAGCCTTATTTATAAAACTAAACTCAGTTAAAAAATCTTTATGGGTTAGTTTACAAATAGGTAAAGTATTGCACTTTTTGTACCTATAAAATTTATAAATAAAGAATTTCTAAACTGTGAAAAGCTTGCCTCATTGTAACTGGATTCAAAAATGTGTATAAATTTCAAAAGTAAACCAAAAAAATAAATAATGTACACAGTTTTAAAAACCCAACTCTTATATACTGCGCTATACACCGTCATTATTCTTACCCACGGTACTGAAAGCAAAAAACGCCTTTATCTTCGTATCGCCCGGCTTTTAACCTAGCTGAATGGGTGAATTAAAAGAGTAACTCTAACTTCCCAAGCTCTGAGAAGCACAAAAGTGGCTTTTTAAATAGTACGAAAAGTAACGAATGGTGCCTCTCTCAAATTGCATTTTCCAATCGAAAAACTTTTTCTCATGTCATTGAAGTTGGGACACTGGTGTAATCTGAATACGGAGGTAGGGGTATCTAAATAGGTTGCCAGTTTTACATAGATTCATTTATCCAAAGTTATAACGAATCCCTGTGTTCTTATGTTCTTAAATTTTAAATTCATTCATCATTTCATCATTTCATTTCATCATCATAGTGAAAAATTTTATTTGTTACATTTTGATTATTAAAGAGAGACGTATGACGAAGGCATGATTAAAAACAGACATGATTTTTAATATTTATTTTTGTATTGTTTTAGTTATTCAGATGATCTTACAATGTGTCTTAAGCGTAAGGTGAAAATATTGCGGTCGATCCAAGGGCGAAGTTCTGAGATTTTCGAGTATACTCCTGGGTATTCCGGTCTTGCACAGCCGAGGCCCCAAGAAACGATACCAGCCAGTTTGTTATTGTAGACCATAGGACCGCCACTGTCGCCCTAAAAAAATACAATGGAAAGTATGGTTTTATTGAAGTAAAAATTTATTCAGGCGCATTGGGCATTTTTTGGCAAAAACGATTTATTTCTCGACACTGTTACTGTTACCGACACCTTAGTATATGATTCTAGTTTTTACTTCTGTCGGCACTCCCGAAGTGCTACTGTTATTTATTTTGTAATGTACACATCAGGAGCTATACGATTTAAGTAACAGATTTCTAGATTGCCCAGTACCTAGGATCATTAAGAATCAGAGTTATTATTTTCATACAGTCAGTTTACTCGAACAAACCAGTATAAACTATGAAAGTAATCATTTTGAAACTACGTAGATTAAAATTATGAATTATTGCGTGTAGTTGGAAATTACTTCTAAAAATCCGTTTGAATAAAAAAAAAATTAAAATCGTAAATTCAAGTTAAATATCCTGTATTACCTGACAAGCATCCTTTCCACCTTCATCGGTACCAGCACAGAGCATCCTGGATGTGATGGTGTATACAGGTTTGTAAGCAGCGTCGCAAACTTTCGGATTTATCTTCGGAACCAAGACTCTTTGCAGCATCGAGGGGTAGCCACCGCCTTCCTGAAAAGTAACTCTTTGTTCAGCTAAGTTACAAATGTTAGAGACCAGATTTCATACAAATCCTGGCATCGTCCTTATGTTATCAACAAGCTAACTTACAAAGATATTGCCCCATCCAGTCACTGCGGTCAGATCACCATCATCAATTTCCTCGTTTGCTCCCATCAGTTCGACTGGAGCTACACTATCGCTAAATTTCAAGGGTTTCGATAACCAGACAATGGCGATATCATGGTCCATGTTATAGTAGGTAAAACTAGGGTTCGATAATATTTCTCCCACAGGGTATAACTCTCCACCACTCTGGCTGTGTGAGGTTCCAACTCGAACCTGAAACTCGTGTGCCGAAGACCTGAAGAAATTTAAAAAATGGTTATGGCAATCAAGTATTGTTCAAAATTTTTTTTGATTGTTGGCTATAAGACACAGCAGAAATTTTAATAAATGTTCACATGTTAATAAATGTTGTGATTTTGGGGTCAGGTTCCAGTCTTACCAGACTCAGCTGAATACCGTATTTTACATGGAGCGACTATCTACCTAACTTTCACAACCCTTTGAACTTTGTCGTACATGGTTTTATCACCAAAACCGTAAAACAGCTCGTAGAGATTTGGAAAATAGAAATTATACATAATTGTGCTGGCCATCTTTGTTTGCAAATAATTTGCCTTTTAAGACAGATATATGATGGATTTGTTTATATTTAAAGTTTATGTATTTATTCTTACATAAACTTTAATTAGGGACTTATTATTCATTAGCTACACAAAATTTTATTCCTTCAAATGTATCTTTTTTATCATATTAGGTTTGAAGTAGTTCTTACCCACTAACACAGTGAGCAGCTGTTAGGACAATATCCTTATCAATTATAGCACCTCCACAGGAATGTCTTCCTCTTCTTACTAGCGACACTTGGTAAGGGGCTTCAGTAATATCGATGTCTTCACCACCAACGATTTTCAGATCAGCCAAGGATTTTATCGTTGGTGTCGATACTAGAATGTCATGATTTAATATTATTGTTTCACCACAAATTAAACTATATTATTGAAAGCGGGTAAAAACGCGTGAATAAGTTAGTGCTATAGGAAACTATTCTAAAGATAGAAGAAGGACAGATAATTAACAGTATTCAACAACGTCTTCACTTGTAATAGAATAAAAATTTAATTAATTCATCCGAGGACTAGATTCTCGGACTTTTCAAGGAAGAAAATCTTAAAAAGAGAGAATAGCATTCTCAAACTAATGAACTTGTGGGCAAGAATTATTACAGTCGTAAAAATGTAGACGCAATCACAACCTACGTGAGACCATTAAAAAAGTTTTAACAATGAACTAGTTTCTCTAAATTGTTTACAAAGACTCAACACAAGAGAAATTTTAAGGAACACTTAAACTATAATTTCTCATATCTAAAAAAAAAACACAAATAAAATATTGCCCTCAAAAACTTACCGACACAACTAACGAACGTGAAACACAACAAGAAGGGAAGCATGTTGAATTAATTACAACTACTGCCCATTGTTCGTAGTAATTGAACATTTATACCTGAAAATTACAAAAGATTATTGAGGTCAACATAATTTAACAGATAACGAAACCTTCACTCTACACTCGACAGATAAAATTCAATCTCAAGTTTATTTGTTTTAAGGGACACGAGGGAATGTACATGATTGATAAGTCTGACGTTTATTCGTGTTGTATAATTTCTAGGTTTAGGGTTCTTTACTGAGACTGATATTAGAAAATCCATGCTAATCCATGTCCATACTAATACGACCACTTTGTCGAGAGTTGACTGGAAATAATTATATCTATTTACTTAATATATAAAGCTGAAGAGTCTGTTTGTTTGTTTGAGTCTCAGGAACTACGGGTCCGATTTGAAAAATTCTTTCAGTGTTGGATAGCCCATTTATTGAGGATATATGGCTATAAGCAAAAATAAAAAGTATGTAAGATTACGCTGCGACTAAAAGGAGCATAGCATAAATGAAAAATGTTGAAAAAATAAAAAAACCGTTGAAACTAAAACAGCTAGTTTATTATAATTATGTTGCCCGCGGCTTCGACCGCGTGGGTGTCGATTATCGCAGCAAAAAGTAACTAATGTCCATTCTTAGGATCCAAACTTACCCCATACTAAGTTTTATCCAAGTTGGTTTAGTCGTGAAAGTGTAACAGACAGACAGAGAAACTTTCGCATTTATAATATTAAGTATACATGGTTCAATATTAACCTACATATATCAAAACGTTGTTACGAACCTGTCTAGCAAACATCACATCTATCTACACTTCTAGAGATTTCGAGATGAAATTTACGGGTAATAAAGGACCAAGTTCAGTAATTTATCTGTAACTCAAACTATTACTGTATTAAGCAGCTAAATTGAGTGGACCGTATTAGTATCCACAGTAAGGCCTTACTCATGTTAAATTTTCGAATGTTCCAGAGTAGTTTTCAACTGAACTGGGGTCCTTAATCATGAAGTTTTTGAATGAGGTCAGTTTGGCTTGCGACCTAATAAAGACAAAGACTTAGGTAGACCTTTGTGTTATACTCACTTAAGACGTATGCTTAATAAATGCGGCATATCAAGTTAATTATTGAATTATATTTTACGCCTCATAATTACTTCAAGTAGCCTCATAACTACTTTATTTTTATTAACAGTTAATGACAAAATCAAAATTCTTTTATTCAAAATAGGCTATCAAGTAGACTATTTGAAGGTCAACAAATTATAGACAGCACTCTGATTCACCCATCCTTCATCAGCTTTCGAAATGCTCAGTGTGTGCATGAGAAATGGCGCACTAAACTCCCCAGAAAAACGCTGTCTCTCAGTATACAAAAAAAAATATTATAGACACATCTGCATGAAAGTTATTATTATGGATTTCTTAAGACGAGAGATTATTATGGATTTTTTGAAACTTCGGTAAATAAACATCTTTGCGATTCCGCGAAAGTGTGACAAGAAACACGTATTATGTAAAAAATATATCAACAAGAGACTTATTTAAAATATAAAAATGTAATATATCTAAAAAAGTACTTAATGTGGCAGAATTTTAAAAGAATGTAAGTTAATAGTTTGGGATAAAAGCACATTGGCACATAGGTAGGTTTGATAATATATATTCAACAAGAAACGGCTTGGATGGATGACTGGTGCATTTGAGCTACAACAACCTAAATCGAAAACCAATAAAACCCACGAGTAATTTTAGAAAAAAGAAATGATAATATAAATGTGGACAACATCACATACATTGCTCTGAACCCAAAGTAAGTAGGTAAAGCACTTGTGTTATGGAATTCAGCGACAACGAAGGTACCACAAACACCCAGACCCGAGATAATGTAGAAAAGTGGTTTTCTACATTGACCCGGCCGGGGATCGAACCCGGGACCTCAGAGCTGGCGACACCTTGAATACCGGTGTGTAAGCCACTCGACCACGGAGGTTGTCGTCGTAATAGTTACAAACCATTTGCTTCATGTCAGCAAACTCATCAAAATTGGGGTAAAATTAATTCGCACCTAATTATGCGCGTACGAAGCCGCGGGTATCAGCTAGTTATCAATATTTTTTTGTACGGAACTCTTATCGAGTCTCGCGTTTGACCGCATTCCTCAAGCAAATAATGTTTGCATACAATGTTATCTTATCATTATAATTACATTAATTTATTGAGTCATCATATCTTACCAAATATTCTTCTTTTTATCTGATATTACTGATATCGTATTATGTCAAGGTCATTGGAACGATCTATGGTGTTAGTATAAATGACCTTGGCTCTGTATTTGTAAGGACTTTTTGTATGTTAATATTTGTATTTAGTATTAAATATTTAAAAACATAACTGACATCAATGACAAAAATATTTGCCAACCTCCATTTTTTTTCCATTTAATTGCAATTGCAGTTAGGAACCGTTCACTTTTACTAATCTTAGATGTTCTCCGACAGCATTGAATTAAACTTTTTACATTTTATTATTTTCTGAAAAAAAAAAACTAAGGAATTAAATCCTTGTGTCGCAGGGGTTTTAAAAACATACAAATCACATGCACAAAGAACACCCAGACTTTGAACAAGCATTTGTAGTCATACAAATGGTTGTCCTATGCAGGGATCGAACCTGCGGCACATCGCGCAGTGTCTTCACCACTCGGTTATCCATGCTCAGCAAATTTTACTTTCTGTTTGTTTTTTGAGTGTCGGATTTTCTAGTTTTTTTATTATTATTTTTTTTAATCTTTATAATATTTTGATAAATTATTTTAATTGGTTCACAGTGTTTCCTACAACGATTGTCAACGGTGTCTTTGAATAAAGAGAAAGTACACAAATCTTTAAGTCACACTGATAGCCTGGATTCGAATCTGCAACCTTGTGCACACGGACTATAGACTTTGCAAACGCTAAGCTATCACGAGTCTAGCTATGAGCTCCTCTCTAATGGCACTGCGTCAAATAACGCTTTGTTAAAATTCACATAATCATTAGTATGTGCTTGGCTTAATACAAATTGCATTGCATTAATGTGTATACAAATAATTCAACAAGCCTAATTAGAATCGATGGAAATCTTTTCTACAAAATGTTGGTAAACTTTGTTTTGCTTTTCAGCTTGGTGACAGGATAAAGTAAACTAATTACACAGACAGCTTCTCAAGTTAAAAGTCAATTAAAAAACATGACAACCTCTTTGGGTTCTTGTACTTTGTAATTTAATTATATATAATTAAATATTCTTCTTGCGTGTTCTTTTTTATTTTATAAACTTCCTGTAACAGATTGAGGTCCAAAATCTTAATTTATAATCCTTGACTTGTTTGTTTATAGCTTGTTGTGTCATTTGGACGAAACTGACGAGATTGTTTTTTTTTTTTAAATACTCTGTCTATTCTAATCTATAAAGCTGAAGAGGTTGTTTGTTTATTTGTTTGTTTGTTTGTCGCGCTACTCTCAGGATCTACTGGTCCGATTTGAAAAATTCTTTCAGTGTTAGATAAATTCTTTCAGTTTTAAATAATAGTGTTAGATAGCTCATCTATTGAGGAAGGTTACGCTGCGAAAAAATGAAAATCCATTGAAACTAAAACACGCGGACAAAGTCGCGGGGAGCAGCTAGTATAATATATTACTAGTTGACACCCGCGGCTTCGCTCGCATTATTAGGTACGTTATAAGTAATGGATCAGAAAGACATTCATTTCTAAACATACATGTATTTAATTACAAATATTCGCTCCGCATGCGTTATTGCGTAACAAATAATTAAAATAATAAACATTCATTTCTAATCGTACAACCACCGAGATATTTATTACGACAGATATTTTTATCATACTTCAATATAAAAATTAAGATATCGGGTCGCTAAGCCTACCTAATTTCACAATGGTTACACCTCTGTGTCAAAAAATACCAATTAAAATTTGCAGATGAATTTGAGTGTTTGCAAATTTAAAGCTCCATTTCTTATCACCGGTTGTAATAGCATGTTTAAACAAAGCTAAGTGCACTTTACGGTTTTTTTGAAAATATAATTTTTATATTTTACAGCAATCTTTAATTAAGTATTTTTTGATGCAACCTTTTACAGACTATCTTACAACCGGCCAAACTAAGTTGTCGGTTACTATTTTAATAAATGTATAAATATGCGGCAATAGAAATTCAGTCTGTGAAAATTTCAACTGTCTACCTATTACAGTTCATGATATACGGTCCGCTGACTGATAGACGGATGGACGGACAGACAGCGGCTTAGAAATAGGGTCTCGTTGGCACTGCTTAGGTATGAAACCCTTAAAATTTACATGTGGTAGTGTTCGTTTACAAGAAGCTTTGAACAATAATTATTGCATACTGAAATTACTCCAAAAAAAATTACCAAATTAATTCCTGCCTTAAATTTAACGTCACTAGAAAGTTCTTTCTTGAAACAAAATGGCTGCCGCGGGTTCAAATTATTCAAGGTTTCGATTTAAATCGGGCAACCGCCAAATTACATCAACAGGCCTGAGGGTAAACAAGTTTAAATGATATCCGGGTCCTTTTACTCATCAGTCAAGTGTCAGCATGACCGATGAGAATGAACAATGGTGTCCATTCTTTATTAATATTATATTAAAGTGAACTTGTTTGTTTTGAAATTTAAGGACCGAAAATGTAGGTATCGTAGGAATTTAGGACAGATTTTTGAGTTTAATTTAGGTCGCAGCGCAAATAGACTGTAATGGACTTGGGCATTTAAAGCCTTCCCACTTTGGGGCTCACTCAGATGTGTCTGTGCCCGTCCTGCGCAATCTATCGCGAGTCAAAGTATATCCTAAGGGCGGATTTTTACAAAGCCAGATATTTGACGGGCCTGTTGGTCTAGTGGTTAGTTAACCTGACTGCTAAACCGGAGGTCGTCGGTTCGATTCCCATCCAGGCCGAATCTTTGTGTGATGAGCACGATCATTTGTTCTGTGTCTGGGTGTTATTTATCTATAATATGTATGTATTTAGAAATATATAAGTATGTTTATCAGTTATCTGGTTGCCATAGCACAGGCTCTGCCTAGTTTGGGACCAGATGACAATGTGTGAGATGTCCCACGATATTATTATTATAATATTATTATATATTATTTTATATTCCCGAAATAAAATCGTCTTAAGACCTGTCAAAAATTCAAAATAAAATTGTCTGGAGTTGGTAAAATCCGCCCTAAGTTGGTTAATAATGGGTTTGATTTTCAAGACTGATACGGACCAGGGCGCACCTTGAACCTGGGACTCTGGTAAAGGCAAGGACGGGATCAGGTTGTTTTTAGTCGGTGCAACTCTGACATATCCCCACGTCGTGCCCTCGGCGTGGGTTGAAGACATTAGATATTGACGCCGTAACAAAAAAAAAGGTCGCACAGTGATAAACCCTCGGTGCGAGGTCCTCAGTCATCGGCCATGCGAGGTGATCTGCGATATTGCGCACCGTAGGAATCCAGCTTAAAGTTTAAACAAGTAATTTGTGCTCTAGTGTAGAGTATAAACAAGTATGTTAATAGAGTCTTATACTTGATTCGATGGTAATTAATCATGAATGGAAAAACAACAGCTCTGTTATCCTCTAAACATTCAGTGTCTTATTCAGCGAATAATAGCAGGAAAATTGAGAATAGAGCTAGTACGTGTAAGATTATAATGTAATTCAAATATTACAAGATACAAGATCATTTATTTGTTCAAAATTAATTTATTAATTAATAATATAAAACTAAAACTAAAATATAATATTGTTTAATAAATTTAGGAATTGGTACTTTACAATCTATTTTATTAATTAAAAAAATATATATATATATTTATATATATACTATACTTTGTTAAAAACTATTTGTTAAACTATTGGTTAAAGGAAGCTATTTGTTTTGCTTTAAGTTATATAGTATAATTTTATCATTCTATGCTTACTAGTAAAGATAAAAATTCATTTAAAGAAAGCCTTTGTTTTTGGCCACCATAGTTCGCTTTTTGAAAGGAAGAAACAGCGCAACAAACTTCCCTTCTTATTATTATTATATTTCGATGTATAATACCACAATATATACTTTTCGGGTATACACAAGCTGTGAGCCAATTGTGTTTATTCCACAGATATAGATATACCTAGATAACGCAAGAGCATCTTCTTCGCGTGTCATTTTTGTGCCTGACTTAAGCATATTATGCTTATCGTGGTAACTATCGCGCTCAGTCTGAAGCGGTGCACCGCGCTACTGGGTTTCACAAATCTGTACGGGCATTATTGACAAACGAATCGTACCTATATTTTTTTTAAGTTGATTCCAGTTTGAAAATTAAATCATCACTAAATAGTGCTTGTGACGTCATTGTAGGTAGTAAACATTGGCACGTTTGGTTTTTATATAGATCGTGATACTTGCGATATCTAGGTATATCTATATCAGTGGTTTTTCCTATATTATTATGTGTATGTCTTCCTTTTATAAGAAGTTTTGTAACTTACTTTATTGTTTTCTTCTTAACAACAAAGTGGGGACATTCCTTTACCTTTTTCTTTCGTTTCATTCAAGTTGCAGGTAATTTACGCTTTGTTTGGGATATCACCGAAGTTTCTTTGTAAATACGAATGTATCTTTTTATTGAATGTTCGGGAAATTTATCGATTTGTTTATAAGCGGTGTTTTTAGAAGCTTAGTTAGTATAAATAAATAAATGTGGACAATATCACGTACATTGCTTTGAACCCAAAGAACAACGAAGTTACCACATACACCCAGAGACAACGAAGGTACCGCAAACACCCAAAGACCAGAGACAATGTTAAAAGTCTTTCTATATTAACCTTTCCTGGCAACGAATACGGGACCTCAGAGCTGACGACACCTTAAAAACCGGTGTATACGCTACTGGAACACTGAGGTCGTCAAAAAAAGTATTAAGTATGAATGTAATGAGTTGGCCTTGTTTTACAACTCTCGGTACAGTACTTCTAACTATATTTCGTTGGCCTTATATTATTTAATTTTAAACTACACTTTTATCAGAATTTATCGACAAATTCCTTTGATTAAATTTTACAAATTCTGAATCTATCATTTAAAACCATTTTACATTACGTACTGCTTACTGATTCCAAAAAAATAAAAAACAATTAAAAAGTACCTAGGTATTTTTCTACAAATTTTCTAGTACCTACTAGGTGGGTCTTGATAAATTTCCAATGTCGAATATAAGAAAATGCAATAAAATATTGAAACAAGACATTTTCTGACGGATTTCCACTTCCAATGACGGGCCTGTTGGTCTAGTGGTTAGTGACCCTGACTGCTAAACCGGAGGTCGTGGGTTCGATTCCCACCCAGGACGAATCTTTGTGTGATGAGCACGATCATTTGTTCTGTGTCTGGGTGTAATTTATGTATAATATGTATGTATTTAGAAATATATAAGTATGTTTATCAGTTGTCTGGTTGCCATAGCACAGGCTCTGCCTAGTCTGGGATCAGATGACCGTGTGTGTGATGTCCCAAGATATTATTATTATATTATTATAATGATCTTCTTCATGTTAATAAAATCTTGGATGGTGACAAGTTTAATAATGTAAGTGTTTTTATATTTTATTTTTGTTCAGACGACGTTAAGTAACGGAATTTATTTTATTAAAGCTCTTTTTTTACTCTCGGTACCAGTTCCGTTATTCTTAAATTGATTTTAATTCCAATATAATGTTAATACAATATTAATATTAGATTTACGGATTAACACAAGATTAAAATCGTTTAGATGGATGTTACTGCTGTCATTCATAAGTACATTTTCGACAAATAAATAACTGTCGTTTTTTGGCAAAAACTAAGAAATATTTTGAACTGACTTTGACTTTCACATAATTTTTCAAATGTTAGAAGCCTCCTTTTTATTATGACGGCAGTATAAACAACTTTATTCTCAACTTTCTACAAAACGTGAAAAATTTAGCAAAACCAGAGTTTCAAATTGTACTATCTGACACTTTTTAGATCTGTTGCTGTGTCTAAAATTAATTTTAATTCCAATACAATTCCAATGCAAAGGACACGTGATTCAGTTTCCTTGAAAAAATATTACTGTTAATGGAACTAGGAATCTAAACATTGACAGCATTTTTTTGTACTGAGTGTTGTTAGTTTTTCTACTAAATGAACAACAGTTTGTATTGGCATTGTATTAACATTGAAATTCATTCCAGACTAACACCCCAGACTATTCATCTCGGTTTCTTCCAAACCTTGCTATCCTTTATAGGCCACTTGTATCCAGCATATAAATCCAGTCTCATGAAAGTACCTACTTACGCCAAAAACATAATTGCATTTATTATTGTTATGCAGTAAAAAGAAAAAGTTGTTGAAAAAAAAAAGTTGTTAACAAATTTTGATATGAAGTGAAGAAAATTTTGATCATTCAAAAGAGTTTGTATATTAATAAAAACATGCAGATACCTCATAAATGAACCATGCAATATGCAGTACCTACTTAGGTGATCGAGTTATTTCAGATAAAAAGGAAATATATAAAAGTATAACAGTGGGAAATACCGAAGTCCTCCATAGAATAGTAGGTTATAAAGTCAAGTTGCTCGTCACGATGGCGCAGGGAAATTCAATTTAGCCTTCAAGTGTTCGCATATCAACATACTCGAAGATGCAATAACATTGGATCAGAAGATTGCAATAATGCATGTGGTGTCGAAAGAAAGATCTATGAAAAAATGGATACGACATGTACCTATACAAAAAAATACCAACCTAATTTATTTTATTTATTTATTGCTTGAAGCCCAGGCTTTGCGCGGGTGGTGTGAGATTTTCAAAACATTTACATATGTTTTTTGTTATACATAAGGTAGGTACATAATAAAAAAAGAATTATCTGTTTCGGTACAGTAGTTTGGAAGCTATGGCGTGATCAAAGGAAACCGGGACTATATTTTATAAACAAAACTAGGTACCCGCCCGGGCTTCGCTCGATGTGAGATTTTTTAAATATATTTTTTTCTTTTATTAAACCGTCTCTTGACAATAATTAAAAAATGTACACGAAGTTAATTACACAATTTAAGACACTATATAATACCAAAATTTCAAACATTATATAGTTAAAATCATTAAAGGCTCGAAGCATCATTTTCACAAAAGACCAGTTTTCCAACTCAAAGGACGCAGGCAGTTAGTCGTAACATTAAGAATAGCGTACTTGATAGTATTGTTCTTATTAACGACTGTATCTATACAAAAAAGATAAGTAACGAAGACTTGTAATATAAACATTACAATTAAATGAAATAAAGTAAAAAAAATACACAAAATTATTGAAATCATTCGTCAGATACATAATTCAATACTGTAAAAAGAAAAGAAAAATATATAATACTGTTGCCCGCGGCTCCACCCATGTGGGTATCAGTTATCGCAGCAAAAAGTAGCATAATGTCCTTTCTTAGGACCTTAACTTATCCTATACCTAGTTTCATCCAAATCGGTTCAGAAGTTTAGCCGTGAAAAATACAGACAGGCTGACAGTGCTACTTTCGAATTTACAATATTAGTTGGGATAATTGTCTGTATTTAATTATTTATATTTACATTTCAACAAATTCACTTTAATTTATTTTATTTCTTAACCAAACAATTTATTGTTTGAATCAAAACAATTAACAAAACTACAAACAAAGTTGTGTACCTAGAAAATAAATTTTGATACTCTTTTGTTTAATTTAGTTCTTATCTTATATTTGCAGTATAACACTAATAAATTTTCTTGAATTCTATATAGAAATACTTTGAAATAATAAAAGTAATAATGATGCTACTTTAAAAGAAGAAAAATCTTAAAATTAATAAAATAAGTTATTTTATTAATTTTAAGATTTTTCTGGCCCAAGACTTTGTTTTTTGGAATTTATTTTTTATGGTCGAGCATATAAACAAACAGTAATTTCCATTGATTCTTGGTGTAATTGATGAAACAATTGCAAAATTTTAATTATTGTTTTATTATACATGGAAATCTGTATTTATAAAAGAAAATGTTTGTATGTTCACCTAAAACTCGGGAACCGTTAGCCCAAAAGATATGAAACTTTGCACACGTATAATAATATATATAATAAAAATTAAATAAATTCGGTATTTATTTCACTATACGTAAATATTATTACCATTAGAGTATAAATAAGTAAACTATACCGTCTGCATAACAGGGTATGATCTGTGAGAACCAAAAAAGAAGCAACGTTTTAAAATTATCTGAAAACCTAATAATATCGGAACCATCGATATTTTCGCATAAACGTCTGTTGTCACGCGGAAAATCACATAAATTAATAAACGAACGTAGTACCTAAAACAAAAAAATGCCTTACGCAGAAAGGGCTACTTGAGATGCTTGTCTATGCATATTCTAGGAATCAACTGTTGCCATTCATATACAGCCGTAAACTTGGTCAAAAAAATTTGCATGTCTATTTTTTTTCTAACATCCTGAACATTGTTTTAGCTTTTCTGTCTTCCAACGAAAAGCGCGGAGTATTCCCGTCGATAGACGTTATGAGGTTACTCAGGTATTCTGTCAAATTTATGTTTGCTATCCTGTTGTGAGAAAATTCTCAAAATGGTGAATATGTCGCCAGCATTCGCCAGTTTATGCGATCCGGATGCAGTGAAGAATGTGAAATCGTTTAGCTGTTTGACGGAGATAATGTAGTAGAAAACTGTGTTTATTACATACCTAGTTTAAAATATCTAGAAAATAGTGATGGTTTATAGAATCACAGTGGAGTTATATAGATAAATAAATAAATGTGGACAACATCACATACATTGCTCTGAACCCAAAGTAAGTAGTTAAAAATCTTTTCTTATGGAATTCAGAGACAACGAAGGTACCACAATCACCCAGACCCGATACAATGTAGTAAATTGGAATCGTAAAATGGATCGAACCCGGGGCCTCATAGCTGGCGACACCTTGAAAACCATGATGAAAGGCATGATGATCTTAAAGGAATAATCTTAAATAAATAATAAATTCGTCGAATTTACAAAGGCATAATCGTGCACAATAAAAATGACTGATAATACCAATATTAATTTTAATTACGTTAATTTACTTGTTTGAGAGATTTGGACGAGATTGGTGCAGAAGCGAAGGCAAGTTGAGAAATAAAGTAAATAATAAATATAATTGTAAATATTTAACTTTTTTTTTTGGGCAGTAACCCTATTTTTCTTTATTAAACTACTTTTATTACTCACTGAAGATACATTCGTATAGCGGTTTTTTATAGGCCGGGTTTCCTTTTTCATCGTCCGCATCACATGAAACCTTTGCGTTAGGCTTCTAAGGCATTAAAACCTCTTTCCTTTTCATGTCAGCAAAGAAACCTACACAATTATGTACGTGTCTGTCTACGAGGGTTTGTCGAAGAGAGAGGGGGGAGTGAGGGAAGGATCGCCCTTGCAATAAATGTACCCAGTAACGGAAAGGATTTATTCTGAAACTATTTTGTAAAAGCAACACGCTTTGGTAGTTTCTAAATATTTTTGTTTTGATGTGAATTTTTCGTGTTAGTACTTTCGACAACCCGATTTTCTTCCGTTGCCTTCTTTTTCATATTGGCGATTTGGTCTCTCTAATTAATTCAAATTCAAACTCAAATCTCATTTATTTAAAATAGGCTACAAAGTAGCAATTTTCAAACGTCAAAATTATAAAATGAGCAATATCCTGATTCGCCCACCTTACACCGCTTCCTAAGTGCTCTAGCTGTGGAGAAGAAACGGTGAAACAAACTCCATAGCAGCACGCTGTCTTTCCAATAACAATAATAAAAAAAATATCGTTTAGGGACCGCGCAAAAATAAATAAGCGTTTGAGGTCGATAGGTACCATTATGAAATTAAAATTATAATTTACACAGGCCAAAGTCAATAATAATTGGTTCGCGATGAATTATTAAAATGGCCAGACCAGCAAAATAAAAATAAATTTTAAGGTATTTTTTATGTTATAAAATGATTTTTTGTTTGTCTGTTGTTCTAGTGGTTAATGACTCTGACTGCTACACCGGAGGTCGTGGGTTCGATTCCCACGCAGGACAAGATAATAGAAGAATAAGATTTAGAAATATATAAGTATTCTTATTAGTTGCCTGGTTGCCATAATTTAAGCTCTGCCTAGTTTGTTATCAGATGGCAGTGTGTGAGTTGTCCCAAGATGTTTATTATATCTACAAACGTACAAAAACCTCGCTCCACTAAGTTTCCAAAGGAGCTGCGAACCGCGAGGCTAGGTAAATGAAGCGATTACATTGGTTCTTAACAAACACATCCCTTCCTACGCATCCTCGCACATTTCTGGTAGAAAAGGTTGGCCAGACAACAAGGATCGTAGCGATGGTGTGCAGGACGTGTTTTACCGGAGCCGGGAGAGCATGCTTTAGTGATCTCGCGGCTTCCTCAAAGGCAAGGACGTGGCCAAGGTGTCTTTAGTCGGTGCAAGACCGACATATCACCAAGGACGTGGCCGAGGTGTCTTTAGTCGGTGCAAGACCGACATATCACCACGCGGTGTCTTTGGCGTGAGTTCGGTCTTCAGCTTTTCACCCAAAAAAAGGGATGTCTCAATGGACAGATAGGCTTATTAGAGTTATTCATTGTGGTCGGGTATTATTATATCCTACCGTCTATTTGTAGATGATTCTGATGAATAACATGTTATGCATTGGACTTGTTTACTTCGTTTACTCTGGTAAATCGAATTCATGTACGATATAGATCAATTTTCTAGATTAAAATTTAGATTGGGTGTTTTTCGGGTTATTTTCTTTCAATCTCTCAATATATTTGTTGTTATTGTATTTTTTGTGAGTAGCTTAGTACGTGGCAGAACACGTCCCGTGCACATTCGCTACCATACTTGCTGTCTGGCCAACCTTTTCGATGGATGTGTTTTTTAAAGACCAATAGAATCGCTTCATTTACCTAGCATCGCGCAGCGCAGCTCCTTTGGAAACGGCTTAGTGGAGCGAGGTTTTTGTACGTACAAATCAAGTGAGGGATGAGTGCGAGAGCTGTCTGCGAGAGATGTGTCCTAGGAATTCTCCACATCTCACCTCGCTCGCTAACATCTTTCTCAAACTGAGACTAGTTCATGCCAAAAAGTACCGTTTTTTGTCTTTAGCTGAACAAGTAGCTGTAAGGAAGTGTTTTAAAGTCATCATGACTTTAAAACACTTCCTTACAGTCTCAGAAGCAAAAAAATAAATTAATTATTAGCAACAAAAAATATAATACCAAAAAAAATGTTTACATCAATGAAAACTTAACAGAATCTGATCAAAAGCGACGAGCAGTCACCTAAAATACGTCATAGTTACCCTTTGTGTTATTCGCATTGACACGATCAATCTGCACGCACGTTCGACACTTCAGTAGCAAAAAGTACTATGAATATCGACCTTATTGCCTTGGTTTATGGGCCTATTTACCTTGGTTTGACATAAAGGCGTTTTAAACGTGATGCGATCGAAGTGCGGATCATTGAAGATATCTCGACCTATGTTCTTGTCACTACATCTTGTTCCAAAATAGAAAGATCGCTTAGGCGCGGTTTTCTTTTCCTTTTTGTTTTTTTTTCTATGTGACCTCTGCCACTTGGGCATTCGAACAGGCAATTTACAAAGAAGTGGCGATTAGCAGCGCAGACTACGTCGCTTGTGTATTTATACAAATATAATAAAAATCAAAAAAGTATTTATTTGGACACAAACTTCCCATCTAACACAAACTTTGTCAAAAATACATGTAATATATGAAGTTAAAAAAAAAGGAATAAATAACGAGAATCATGAGGTGTGTGTCTGACAGCTGTGTCCAAAAAGGATACAGATCAGCATAATGCCGGTAAACCTAATACTTCGTCTTAGCGTGTCCATACAGGTCCAGTTTCAATCACCCTATCATATTTATCTGTGGCAGTGTAGAGGTCGTTGCGTTTGCAGGTATAACAACAACACTTGCATCTGTAGTTGTGTCGTTTGCCCCATTGGCATATAATTTTAGTTTGGGTCCGGAGCCTATTAATTGACTTCCAAGACGGCCATGGTAAGCTATGTCCGGGTTTCCCCCGGCTTTTGGCTAGTAGAATGGAAAATTTTAGATATCTCTCTCTCCAGAGGTGAAATCGTTTTAGGAGCATCGCACGCAAAATCAAGAAAGTACGCGGACATAATTGATCATTTATTTTCCATTACAATACATTATAGGCATGTCCGCGACACGTATCTGCTACTCGCCATAATTATGTTAACCATGTCAACTGTATGTTGGCTGTCAAACATTCTAAATTAATTTGCTCTATGTCTCAAAGTATCTTTAGAACGATGAGACATTATTGTCAAAAAAAAAGGGCTACTAAGCCCTTTATTTTGACAATATTGTACACCAGCTGATATTCAAAATACATTTCTTTTTAATCAAAATCCGTCTTATATAGTATAGTATAGGAGCTTATTCCACGCAGATAATAAAGTCACTTACTATGTATTTCAAAAATTTAAAATAACAAATTTTTCGAAACAAAAGAATATTGATACCTAAAATCATAACTAACAAACGTAGATTTTTATGAAAAAAGTACAGAAAATCGATTTTAGTCACCATCCCTAAAAAATCAAGTGAACAAAATTGAAAGGTTTAAAGTTGTGAAGGTTTCGTATGTCGGTATGTGAGTCGACTGCGACGAATTTAATGTCGCCCAACTTTTAATGAAAATGGCCGCGACGACGAAATCTCTTGGCAAAGGTATTTTAATTAAATTTTGTACATTTCGTTGACCATTACGAGTATTTTTGGATGTTTCTAGAAAGGACAAGGTCTTTTCGATCTTGAAGTGGTAGTAAACATTACTGATTGATATTGCTTTCTGAGGTTTAGGCGAATGTTAGACATTGAAATAAAACTACTTTGTATCGCAATACAAATAATTAATTAAAATATGAAGGTAGAACGAGCAACATCAACTATCAAGACAAATACCTAATTGACCCGGCCTGTTGGTCTAGTGGTTAGTGTCCCTGACTGCTAAACCGTCGAGGTCGTGGTTTCGATTCCCACGCTGGACAAATCTTCATTTGTTCTGTGTCTGGGTGTAATTTATCTATAATAATATTTATGTATTTAGAAATATATAAGTAAATTTATCAGTTGTCTGGTTGCCATAATACAGGCTCGGCCTATTTCCTTTACTGAAATGACAGTCTTGGTTTTTTCTAGTTAGGTATTTTGATTTACTAATGCAATTGTCGTGGTGGCCTAGTGGTTCAATGAACGGATTTGTGTGCACAAGGTTGCAGGTTCGAACCCATTACAGGCAAGTACCAATGTGACTTTTTCAAATTTATATGTACTTTCTCAATTATTCTAAGACATCATTAACAAACGGTGAAGGGATAACATCGTGAGGAAACCTGGATTCCGACAATTGGAATCTGAAATCGCCAACCCGCAATGAGCAAGCGTGGTGATCCATGCTCGTGCTTTCTCTATATGAGAAGAGGCCTGTGCCCAGCAGTGGGACATTTATAGGCTGGTAAAATGATGATGATTTTGATTTATAAACTTAACTACTAAAGCGAATTTTACTACTAAAGCAATTGACGGATCAATGTAGAAAACTACTTTCTCACATAGTCTCGGGTCTGTAGGCCTATTTGCTATCTCCAGTTGCCAACCCAACCGAAGTTTACCGGATAAAAATAAGTGTAAAAATATTTATTCAGTATCGGCTAACGTCGGTAACCAACTAAGTAGTAGAAGTTCCAGTTTGTCATCTAAGTTACACGATAAAAGAATTGTGTTTCCACTGTCTTTTATATAAAGCAACAATCGCTTTTGTTGACAACCGCCATAGCGAATAACCCTGCTGGACGTTTGTGGTACCTTCGTTGTCTCTGCCTGACTTTCGCTGTCTATTCTACATATAACACACGTGCTTTAGCTACTAACTTTGGGTTCAGAGGAATATATGTGATGTTTTCCACATTAATTTATTATTTAATTGAGAAGCTCCTCTCTTTGAAGTCGGTTTTTAATTTCTTTCAGTTTCAGTAAAGTAATTGAACAAAATGACAGATTAGATTCTTTTTGAATCTCAAAGCTATTAATTATGATGATTCTTCAAAGGGAGGCGTTACAATCGTAGGGATCCCTGCCTCATCAATCAAGGGAACTTTGATTACAAGTGATGGATGGTAGGTATAGAATATCGCGATAATTTTCATTTGAAACTTGTAGTACGCAATTTCAGAAATAAGGTTATATTTTAAAAGCCTTATATTTTAATTTGATATCTAGACTCTAATCAGTTAAAAAATATTTTAATAAACGCCCGCCGTGGTCGAGTGGCGTATACACCGGGTTTCAACATGTCCCCAGCTCTGAGGTCCTGGGTTCGAACCCCGGACGGGACAATGTGGAAAAACCACTTTTATAATATACTTAAGTAACATATTAGGCTGTATTGCTACCCGTGCAAAGCCGGCATGGGTTGCCAGTAGTAGATAAGGCCAAAGTTAGGTACGATATTTATTATTTCAGTCTGTTAAATATATAGGTATATAAAAAAATATTAAGATGAGCTTATTTTGACATAAAAGCTTTAAACATATTTTGTCCGGTACAAAGAATATTACTGTTTTAAAATGTACTAAACACGTGTGGAAAATATTGCTAAAAGCAAAGTATTCGAAACGAAACGAATGTCACGACCAAAAAGCCAGCATTACGAAAGAGAAGATTTTTTTTTTTTATGTGTTTTTGGGTCAAAAGCAGATTTCAGATACAACATTTTTTAATGAGGTAACAAACAAATACCATTATACCACTATTTAGACCAAATACTTAGAGAGGCTCGTGCCTAATTGTAAGCCGTACGGTTTGACCGATAATACAGGTTAAGCCGCGCTCGCCACGGTTGTCCTTGGATGGGTAACCATTTGTAAGCATACTGAGACGCCTTCATGCCTTGGAAAGTACGTTAAGCCGTAGGTCCCGACTGTCATACGTTGATCTTTGACAGGCACGTCATTATAATTCTGACAACCAGTCTTACCCTGGGATACTGCGTTACCCAGTAAAATGGGTTGTGGAGATCAGACGGGCAGTCGCTCCAAGTAATATACGGTATTCAGCTGAATCCGGTAAGACTGGAAGCCGACCCCAACGTAGCTTGGGAAAAGGCTAGGCAGAAGGCAGAAGAAGAAGGATAATCTGAAACATACGAACGATACGAGTCCTTGGATGTACTATTATCCTTACAAATAGTATAAATGCGAAAGTAACTCTGTCTCTCTGTCTTTCGAACTTTCAACACAAAGCTACTGAACCGATTTTACAAATAGTACAAATGCGCAAGTAACTCTGTCTGTCTGTCGAACTTTCAACACAAAACTACTGAACCGATTTTAATGAAATTTGGTACACAGATAGTCTAGAGCTTGAAAAAGTACATAGGCTACTTTTTGCCGCGATAACCGACACCCACTGTGGCAGAGCCGCGGGAAACAGCTAGCCTTATATACATATTACCTGCTAGCATAAATCGCTGCTGTTTTTCGAGCACACAAGCGACGTGAAAGCTTTTTGAACATCTGAGATGGCTAGACTAGTGCTTTGTATAACACTTTCTAGGTTATAATAACATCTCACATGTTTTTACGTCCCGCAGACTCGTATTATCTTATGTTTCTCAGTATCTCTGCTTAGAAGATTTAGTCCATTTTTAATAATATTTTAACAACTTTATCAGTACACATCTGGAATAGGTAATCTTGAAAGTCAAACTGTAAATACAGTTTGTTTTGATTTTTTCTTCCAAAGAAATACTAAAAATGTTTTTTAAGTTATCTAAAAGTTAAAACGTTGGGATTTTTTAAAGAAAATTTACATAAAGTTATTTTAGTATAAGAAAACATGCAACTTAGTAACTAAATATAGTAAATAGTAAACATGTAAAGTAGTTTCAATTAAGACTATGTTAATGACTAAAATAAAACAAAAAAACCGGCAAAGTGCGAATCGGTCTCTCCCATAAAGGGAGTTCCGTTTCCGTATCATTTTATGGAGACCCTTTAATTTTTATTTTTATTTGTTTTTTGTTGAAATAGGTACATACTCTGAAAAAAAGAAATATTTATCTAGCTTTTACCGTACATGAGATAGAGACCGCTGACAAACAGACAGACGAACGGACGGACAGACGGACAGCGGAGACATATTAATAGCATCACTTTACTGATAAACTGTAATATTAATAATCGATTATGGTCTAAATCAAAGTCTATTTCAAATTGGTCCTTTTACCCAACAAAATGAATGCATTTCAATCTCAATGCGTCTAATATTAATCCTTATTCGGGCATTGCAATGCTAAGTAACAATCTGAGTACAATTCGGGTTTCAGACATATTATGTACAATTGAACGTCCTCAGTTTGGTGCTCGGGATCTCAGAGTTAAATCCGTGTATTTCCCATTTCTAGGCCAGTCTCGTAATTCTACGGTTTTCAGTCAAAGCGGCCATAAATTTGGTCGCAAACCGCAGTCCAGTGATTGTATTGAGGTGGAATTACGAAAAAAAAAAATAGGTGGAATGAAATCTTGATTATGAGTTTTGTTTGTTTTGATTTTTTTTAAGCTCTATACTGAAAGTTTTCTTAAAAATGCTATTCTTTTTTCACGTAACTTATTTTCGTATGCCTGTAAGTTACACATTTAATGAACCGTTGACCTGCTAGAAGTTATGTAAAAGTTAAATTTAAATTAAACTATTAAATTAAATTAAACTATTCATAATTATTAAAATAAATTAAACTATTAGTTAATAATTAAACTAAAACTAATTAATAATTAAACTATTATTAAATAAAACTATTAATAATTAAACTTAAATTCTACAGCTACCTAAATAGTAATTATCTATTGAAGTCTTATATGAAGAACGTACGTTCGTTTTCCCCAGGGAGGGTAGGAAGGGGCTTTTTCAACAACCGACTTTTGAACCATATGGTAGGGGAAACTCTAATGACATCTAACTTCCTTTACACGTACGAGCGCGTAAATAGATTTATATCTGCCCTTTTAGGGTTTGACGAAAGGATGTTTGGATGGAAAAATATTTTATACGTTACACACAAACTTTACTGGATTCCGTAATGTTTGGAGACATATTTTCTTTGAAAAAAAAAAGGATTTTGAGGCCAGTGTGCGAAAACCAGGAATGGATTTGTATGCACAAAGTTGCAGGTTCGAACCCACTACAGGCTGGTACAGGCAAGTATCAATGTAACTTTTTAAAAGTTATTTGTACTTTCTCAATTATTCTAAGACACTATTGGCAAACGGTGAAGGAAAACATCTTTAGGAAATCTGGATTCCTTTTGAAATTCAGGTTTCTTGAAAATGTTTTTCTGAAACTGACACAACAACCCGAAGGCTTAATAAGTGGTTCTTATGTTTTTGTTAAAAAAAGATTTTGTTAATCTTATATTTCCTGTCTCAAAAATAAAACTAACAAGTTTAATATTAACACAATACATTATTTCAAATACCATCCAAATTTTCAAGACAGCGCTGAAACTTACAACAATACCCACATCTGTGCAAACTATAAAAACTTCGCCACTGCAGCGAAGAAACTCGCTGCATAAATCACTGTGACACCTAAAGTGGACAAATTTCTTCCTTTTAGCGTCTCTGTACGTTTAAGGCGCTTTTAGCTTTAAGGTAATATGAATATCAGTGGAATGCCGCTAAAATTGTGTTTGGTGACGTAAGAATTTTATTTGAGGCTTTTGTGGTTCGCTTTTACTTAATGCTTTCTTCATTTTATTTATTGCTTCATTATTTTAAAGCTTTTTGTTCTTGAATGGATTTAGTTATCAGTGCAAAATATTAATTAAGTTCCTTGAATTATTATTCAGATATCACAAAGTGATATTTGTATTTTAGAATATCAAGTTACGCTAATGTTATTCATTCATGTTAGTATAGTATTTCGTGACGGATTAGGCCAAAGGCATACAAATTGCTTAAAGCAGTACGACTGCTTCGCGCGGTTGGCAAAACAAAAAGCAAGCAGGATGTGGGGTAACCACGCTAGAGCGTTTGACAGCTCGAGCAGTCCGTGTATGTCAATCACTGGCTAACTGCTCGATCATGCCGACATTGCATGCAGAGTCAGTAAGCTGAAATGGCAATGGGCTGGTCATGTCTGTCGAAAGACCGATGGCCGTTGGAGCAAACGAGTCCTTGAGTGAAACCGCGGGTTGGCAAAACCAGCGTAAGACGTCCCTTAGCCCGATGGACCGATGACCTGAAAAAGGTAGCTGGGTCGGACTGGAAGGTGGAGGACCGAGTGTTGTGGCGCAACTTATACGATAGGTAGATGGCCTTTGTAGTTCAATGACCGGACTCCGATAGAATCGGAATCCACTGACACACAGTGACCATGTATCAATTCTTTTTACGTATGAGAAAAAGCGTTATACTTAAATTGCGGTGTGACAATCAAGCGGTAAAATACGTAGCCTTCAGAAATTCTTAAGTAAGCTAGGGAACTCCAGGTGTCCATATATTACATACTGGATCCTAAACTCCATGATTGGTTCCAATAAGACCACAAAAGAAAAAGACTATCAACTTTACAATCAGGTCCAACCATTACGTTGTCTGATTGCATCGAGAATTCAAGCCAAATAAAAAACTAACCTAAAATTGTCTTTCAATCTAGCCAATACCTATTTCAATTCGATTTTCTGATTTAACCATCGTGGCATGTGAAATAGGTAGGAAACAGTACAGACCATTTCCGAAAATCAGGAGATTGGACGAAATAGCACTAAACTATTTTTCGCGTCCTATTTCGACTTGTTTACTCTTTAAATACTTCAAATGGGCAAATGTCGGAAGTACGGTCGAGTTCGCAATTGAGTTCAATGTATTTGTATCCGCTGTTATAAGCGTCCATTTTTTATTTAATTTTTAAAATTTCATTGATATATTTTAATGTTATTTCCCTTGCCGAGGAGAGAAAAATAAGGAGCAGAAATTGAGTTAAAATGGAAATATTTACTTGGTGTTAATAGGGGTTTTTATAAGGGTAAAAGTAAATATTGGCTATAGTGTAAAGTTTTTCCATTTTTGTACATAAATTTTCAACTACTTTTGTATACATATTTCTATACTCAATGTCAATTAAAGCTCGCATTTTGAGGACCCGAAAATCTAATAACGACGTTTTCAATTATAGCTATCTCTTTTACTTACGTGCTTATCCTACCTTATGTACTTATTCATTAGTGCAACTTGAAAATATTTTGACATATACCAGCGCGCCCAGATTTCAAACGTCTGTAAATATGAAGGTAACATTATCTTGTGTAGGGTTAAATTTTGATTTTGAAGTTTTTATTGTTTTCTTTTCATAATTAGCTAAACCATTGGCCGCATCTAATAGAGATTATTATTAATTACTACTAATTCCCGATGTTAACAAGGCCTAGGAAAATTAATTATGCGATGAATACATAATAATGAAGTGTATCTGATCAGTAGAACACAATAGATACAAGTTATGACATCTGTGGTCCAATTAATTTGTGATCTCGAAGTGAGATTCTGATTGTAATATAATCCGATGGTATTCAGTCGTATTGCATCAATAGTAACGTGAGATTGGTTTAAGTACTGAGAAAGCTCTACATGTGTATTTTATTATTTATTATTTTCTGCCAATGGCTTCCCCCGAATGGATGTTGGTTATCGCGGTAAAGTAGCCTATATCCTCTCTTGGGCTCCCCTTTACCAGCTTACCCAATACCAAGTTTCACAAAAATCGGTTTAGCTGTTTTGCCGACAGAGTTACTTTCGCATTTTCAAAATTAGTATGGATTAAGTAAATTTATTTGTGTTTTGACAGAACAAAATCCTATTTCGGTTCGACTGTGGGGACAAACCGAGTTACTACACTATGTCTTCTCCTTAATAAACTTTAGAAAGGAGATGTGGCATTTTTTATTTTAAAGAATAGAACATTTAAGATGAAACACTATTTTTTTTTGTTTTAAAGCTAATGCGATCGAGATGGTTATATGAAAACATGTTCAGTAGGTTGAAAATTTGGATTTTTACTTTGGTTTCAAATTAATTAAAATTGAGAAAATAGGTCAGAGAGAGAAATGAACAGCTTATGCTGGCAAGATAGATAGATCGTTTGCCTAAACTATGTTCGGGTTTCCAGCCTCACAGGATACACTGGATACCAGTATCGTTATACGATATGCCTTGGTTTCGTCAAACAGTCTGGTTGTAATTTGGGAAAGAAATTATTATTATGTTTACTATAAAATAATGACGAAAACGTTGAGACTATCTCTTGTCAAGTATGCAGGTGTTGTATTATAATTACCGTTACAGCATCCTTATCAGATGCCATTGTAATATTTTTACAAGATCCCTTTGTTCAACCTTGTCCTACTTTCTTCGGTGTTAATGTCACAGTTTTGTAATACACTGTTTGTTTTATTACGAAGGGAAAATTTTCTCGCAGTAATATTAAATTAATAAAACGTGTCACAGAAATAGCCACCACGATTAAGTTAGAAACACTATTTGGAACAAAGTAAGAAACACTATTTAGTGCAGTAGAGAAGTGTTACGACTGCGACACAATGCTGCAGAAGATTATTATAAATGTGTGATACAAACATCTATGCATATTAATATGAAACAAAGTCTCTGAGTCTGTCTGTCTGTCTGAACGAAATAAACTCCCGAAGAGATTTTGAAATGGTTTTCATCACACGATAGAGTGATCTAAAAGGAAGGTTTGTGGGTATAATTAATTAATATTTTGACTACCCGTACGAAGGCGTGTCGCAAATAATAATAAATTTCCTAACCCGTTTTTGTATTTACATGTTTTTCATATATTTGAATATACAGTTAGTTCAATCCAATACATCAGATGCAATAAAAATTAATGTAATAGCTGGCAAAATGGTTCAAATTAATTCAATTATTTGACTTTTTATTAAATATCGGTTAATGAATTTACTAAATAATAATCTAGCAATTAAATTACCAACTAAAATTGTAATTATAATAAAAATAAATAAAGGATGACCATGAAAGAAAATGATTTCTTTTATAAAAAAACCGCCATTCTAGTAACAAAATTAGTCGCCAAGAACTTTGCCATTCATAGATTTCAACTCAGAATCTAAGAAATTCAATTTGAAGTTTGCCAAAACGAGTAATCTAGTCAAGTTCATAGTACACCTAAGGGAGTTACCTGGGCGGATAAAAGGCCTAAATCGCTTCGCGTACGAAAGGACCCGAAAGTTTCATTGACATGGTCCTTCGGGAATCTAAGTAACAAGAAGCCTGTTCTTAAGTTGGCTATTTTGTGAACTGGTTGTCTTTTCACTATGCCCCAGTGCTTGGTTTTTGAGGTTTTAAACTAAATGTTTGGATTAAAATGTGGTCAGGAATATGTTATTACATTTGACTGTTTAAGATATCTCAGAAACTTTCTCTGGTTTAAATTTGCAACTAATAAATGGTAAGAACTATTAATATGATTTAGTATTCTGTTTATTCATTTTCCCAATATCTAAAGAAATATTTCGTAAAAATTAATGTAATTTTTTAAGTGACAAATAAAACTGAAATAAAATCTTATTTATGAATTTACTACAGCGACAATTAAAACTTAATCAAAAACTAACCAACATTTTATTAAGAAATATCCCTAAATTAACAAATATTATTAAATAACAAATAAATTTTTGTATTATTCGGATTTTCTATTTATTTTTATAATGCAATCAGTCAATTAAAACTCCTTTTCTATGTGAGAAATAACTAATTGGGTTGCAAAAAGTTAATTAACCGTCTCAATTGCGGCGTACTCTGAGCGGTAATAAAGCCGCTTACAGCAGACTAATAAGTCGATACTATTAGCGCTGGAAATCGAATGACAAGGTTTTGTTTTAATTTTAAAAAATAAATGTTTAAGATATTATGGAACGAAATAACGATTAAAAATATTCACAACTAGCTGTGCCTCGCAGTTTCATTCGTATAAATATGCATAGTATATATTATATATGTTTTTGTATATTTTTGCAATGTTTTGATAGTTGATCTGCTATTCGGGACAGAGAAAAATCGGTTCAACCGTTCTCGAGTTATAAATGGTGTAACTAACACGACTAAGTTTTTATTAGGATTTTTTTTTGTGAATTTCAAAGAATTTCTTCTTAGTACAGTTGTGTTATTTATTGAAATAATCTAGGTGATAAGTGATCTGAAAATACAGATATTTTCCTTACAATATGATCACTATTACATAGCTTACAAAATGTAACATTATTTAATACTCATAATATATTGTCATAAGACACACAAATACAATATAATATTGTACTACTCCACGCAAATTTGTCCACGTATTTTAGTTTCATGGTGTTTTCATGTTTTGCGCGTAACCCTAATTCTTTTAAAAACAAAGTATTTTGTTATTGCTGTATGGGCTGTATTATTACTCACGCATTAGGCTTTCATATACATGAAGTTTTTTTTTATCTCGACTAGTAGTTATAGAGATTAGCGCGTTTAAACAAACAAAATAACTAAAAATCTCTTCCGCTTTATTACATTAGTATAGATTAAGTATGGAATTAACGTGATACATGCATTTACCTTTAATGGCTTGCGTTAATTCCTAATACAATACACTATATAATATAATACTTAATACATTACAAAATTGCACGACGATAATTAAAAAAAAAGGGAAGTTGTCAAATCACAACCAACAACAACTGTCAACTTTGTGCAAATAATTGTTTATTTATCTCATAGCTACACATTCCTAAAACCTTTCCCTATTAAAAGAATCAAGTTTCTGTACTCAGTAAAAATATCTCAGCTCTAGAGTACCTCTATCATTTTTAATAAAAATCGAACTGTATGTGGATGTAGCCAATACTTTTCTCATCAACCTTAGAATCTTAGAAAACATTTATCTGGATATATTTATTTCAATTTCAATTATGAAAGTAACACAAAATTAATGTCTTATATTGATTTTAAATGCAAACTTTTTTACGTTATCTAATTACTGATTATAACAAACTATTGTACAAAGGCAGTAATGAATCGATTACAATGATTTTTATACGACGTTAGTTTGCCGCGGCGCGTAGGACCTAGAACTAATCTCCTCAAGTTCGCTCGAATATCACGAGCCATACCATTAATCAATATTCTCTATACAGAGGTTATCTTTTTTCAAGCAGCCTGGCGAAATTTCTAATTTCAACACAAAAATGCAGCGATTTCAAAATCTCGTTCCTACTATACATTAGAAGAGGCCTGTGTCCAGCAGTAGGACATTTATAGGCCGGTATTATATTATTATATATTATAATTAATCTTTTTTAGATATTACATACAAAATATATGATTATTAATTTTAATAAATAAAGTGATATCTAAAAAAGATTAATTATAATATATATTTTTTTCTTATAAATATAAGAAAAAATACTATGGTATAATAAATTGGTCTTTTTAATCTTGGTCCTTATCCTAACTGAACAAACATTAATTAATAAATTCAACTATAAAATTTACTCTGAAACATTTTGAATAATAAATCAGACTTATTTCAGTCTAAGACAGATTAGAGTTCTTGCATTTGCATATTTTGTTATTAAAATAAGTGCATATTAATCGTAATAAAAACAATTCATGTTTTAATTTTTATATACAAACTACGATCATTTGTTCTGTGTCTGGGTGTAATTTATCTATAATATGTATGTATTTAGAAATATATAAGTATGTTTATCAGTTGTCTGGTTGCCATAATACAGGCTCTGCCTAGTATGGGATCAGATGGCCGTGTGTGAGCTGTCCCAAGATATTATTATTATTATGTTATCTACATTATGCATACTATTTTTATAGCCTCACCGAAAAACTAGCTTAAGCTACCAATTAAACATAGTATACAAATACTTACATAGCTATATAAGTATTCAACAAATTAGCCAAAAGGTCTTGTCAAAAAAATTTGATAAATTCAATAGGTGTTTGAACAATAGGTTTTTCTTCAACCCAAACAAGAAAATAATAATCAAAATCTGTTTAACCATTTAGGAGCTACAACGCCACAGGTAGATACTCCGATAAACAAAAACTCCAACACACACAGTAACTTTAAAACTGAAGTGTTAGAACACAAAACATTGTGTTCATTTTATTCTCAAAGGCAAATTCAACTGTCCTCTTTTTCCGCTTCAAAATGTTTAATACATGCTACTTGACTAACGGTTTGATGTCAAAGGCTTGTTCACATTCAATTAGTTCAAGAGAATCCGGTTTTCGAGGTTTTCTAAATATAAAATGTAGCTAGCTCTTGAGTCGGTGCTCGGACGTCACTTAGTGGCTCTCTCTAGGGATGAAAGAAGAAATAAATATTCTAGATGAAATCAAAATACGAATCTCGATTTCTATATTGTCGACTACATAAAGAACTAATCCTTATTACTTTCAAAATGTTGCAAATGACTTTGTTTTCTTCATTGTAATTGTTTTTGGTCCTTTGATCCGATCCTTAGTAGATCAGTAGAAAACATTTTTTAAATTAAGGGAATATTATATAAATTATTATTTTAAAATAAATGTCGGTAGATTTTAAACATCAGATTAGAAAGACAATATCTTAAGCTTGATAAATATCCCTTTAAAAACTGATTTCGATATCCTAATTACAGAAAGTGCAAGATTTAGGCAGAGTGGCCATCGGATTGTCGTTAAGTCTTTTTTTTTAGTACTAATAAATATTGTTTATTAAAAATAGGTATTTGTAGCAGTTTTTAACATAACTTGCCTTGCATTAGATATTTCTAATTTTTGGCTCCAATTCGGTTTGGGATCAAAACCAGACGAGCGTTTTCTTAAAAAGCTTTACATTCGCATTTATTTGTAAGTACGGATAATGTCATATATTTTAAATTATGCCCTATCTAGTATATTTACATCATTGTAAGTAGTTGAAACCACTTCGCCGCCTATTGTTGTTGGCGGCCTGCTTCAGTATCCGATGTCGTTTCAAAAATAGTAGACTTGCCTGTCGTAATTATTATTTGGTCCACGATACTTGGATATTTTTTCTAGAATTTTCTGAATAAGCAGTTTTGTTTGGATTTATTTAAAGTTGAGCATCGATGCTTTTAAAAAAATTACGTTTTTATTTAAGTGGCTATTTACCGGGTTAGTGGGAAGCGCTCAAGACAGAAGAGCCTGAATAAAATTAGGGAAATCCTTTGCCCAGAAGTGGGACCACTGAAATAAGTACATATATGTAGACAACATCACATACATTGCTCTGCTTCCAAAGTAAGTAATAAACTAAGACACTCAAAATCAAAATCAAAATATTTTTATTTCAAGTAGGCCTTTTCAGGCATTTTCAAAACGGTAAATGACTCTAGTTGCGCGGTTCCAAAATGTCACTCCTATGGAGAAGAACCGGCAAGAAACTCCCACTTGTGTTATGGAATCAGAGACAACGAAGGTATCACAAACATCTAGACCAGAGTCTATATAGAAAAGTGATTTTTTTACATTGATTCCGGGGATCGAACCTGGGACCTCAGACCTGGCAACACCATAAAAACCGGTGTGTACGCCACGCGACCACGGAGGTCATCAGAAAAGGTTATATGTATATATAAAAAAGTGGCTTCATGTTTCAGTTCTGCACAAATTCTTCTTCCTGACAGTATAAAATCAGAAATAAAAGTGGTAACCGATACTTGTAAAGTTCAGGTTTAAAATTTTATAGGATATAGACACATTAGTATCAGAACACCAAAATGACTTCGATCCCGATTCACCTAGTTTTTATTTCCAATTAACCTACAGCCAGCAAAATCCCGGCGATATAACGACCACAATATATTTCGATCTCCTTTTAAAGAATCGTTTTTTTTGCGCTCGGTTTCCGTAACAGGTGAAACAAAACATCTATTGCTTTTCTCAATGGATTTACCACACGATTCAATTAATTACAAACGGTTTCTCACACCGTTTGCGGTTGAAAGGAATCTTTGTTGAGTTCGCTTGTATTGTGTTTAAAAATATAAACAGGTACAGAGAATTTGTGACTATAAATATCTGTTTTACTTAGTCAAAACGGGTTTGAATCCTGGGTCGTACTAAAAATTGTTACTGGGATTTTTATGGTAAGAAATACTCAGTAAAACTTGAAGTTAGGAAGTCTGGTGGTATTTACAATCCCGTTCCTCGGACAGCACGTAAAGCCGTTGGTCCCGACTGTCATACTTGATCTTTGATTTAGTTTTTAGGTTAATCAAATTCTGATAATCATTCTTACTATGGGAAACTGTAATACGCAGTAAAATGGGATATGGAGGTCAGAAAAAGTCCCGCAAGTTACAGTATTCTATCGAATGCGGTGAGACAACAATCTTGGGAAAAGTCTAGGTAAATTGCTAGTTATAATCGAGACTGAAAAAGAAAGTTTTTATCATCACAGTGTACTCCAAGCCTGAACTATGCCGTATTTTACCAAAATGCGTTAGCGATAAAAACATTTGAATATTTTTACAATTCTTTACTAAAATGTAAGTGGAATTTCACATAAATCACGAGTTAGGGCTACCTTTGGATTTATCACCGTTTCTTTATTTTTTAAATATTTGTTTATCCGGGTTTTAGGCTTCAAGAAAAGATTCGATAAATTAATGAGTTATTTTGAATGTAGATACATTATATTTAATCACTTTTAATCGTAATCGTTGTTTAGATACCGGAGGCTTCTCGCTACACCGACGCTTAATAAACTTATGATTATATTAGGATCTCCTTTGAAGCATGAAGTCACTAGTAGCCTAGTCGGGCATTTCCGATATCTCCGAGTCGTAACAGTATTTTTTACATTAGTAAAGTAGGTACCTACTTGTTTTTCTCCTAAAAAGTAGAATAAAAACTGACTTTTGTCTTCTTAGTAATTGTAAAAAATCACTGACAATGTAGGTAAAAATCGTTATAATATTCGATTGAATATTTTAACGTCACTAATAAAATTCATAATCCATGTAAGAAAAATATGAGGTAATACTAGCTATAGCTACCATTAGCTATAATAATATATACAAATTTTATTACGATTAATGTAACTTTTTTTTTTAAATATGTATTTTCTAGAATGATTTTCTTTACCCTCGTCCGTGTGTCACTGTCGGGTCCCAACTGAAAACCAGCGATGGGTGCTCCACACTCCGCACATGCTGAGTTGGTAGTCTTTAGTCGGCGATGCTGACTACACACTCATTTATATAATGTGTTTTCTAATGATAATTTTTTATTTGTTAACATTTGCTATAGATTCAAAGTTTTATTTTTGTGTGCTGTTACTACTTTACTGAAAAAATGTTGCTATTTCTATTTCGATTTATACAATAAATATGATTATTCAATCAACTAAAAATGTGTTATTTCAATTATATAAATGAGAATTCAAAATGGTTTTTTTTTAATCAATTAATTTAAACTCCTTTTAGGGAACTAATAAAAAGGTTTAAATATTAATTAGAAAAATGTAACGAAAACAAATAAAAGCAGTATCCATTGATGTTCAAAATTCTCCGTTCCTAAACAAATATTTTGAGGAGATTTTAAATATTCCCAAGTTTTGTTTGTGTTTTAAAAACAGATAAAACATTTAAACGTTTCGGAAGAATAATATTATTATTGGAAAAAAATAACGTTTTAAATTCGAAAATCTCGATGTATTTTTAAATGATTAGTTAAACCATTTATAACTCAAGAACGGGTGGACAGATTTTCATGATCTTTGATTTGCTGGATTTGTGTCTTCCTCGAATAGCAAAATAAGTATAAAAAAAAAATTGGAAAAAGTCAGGAACGGAAATTACTTACGCGGAAGAAACCACGGGGCATTTACTAGCGAAATAATAAAATGTGTACAACATCACATACATTGCTCTGAACCGAAAGTAAGTAGCTAAAGAACTTGTGTTATGGAATCAGACACAACGAAGGTATCACATTAAAAGATAAAATACAAATCAATTTATCTCCTTTCTCCAGTAACTATGTATAACTTGTAGAAATGTGCATTATCCTCTTAAGAAACTTTATTTCATTGAAGTTGATTCTGTATTTAAGCCACGTAAGAACTGTTAGCTATTCATCCGTCCATTAACCCCAATACAAATAATAGGTAATATTGTTTTCTCTCTATCATTAAAGCTGTGTTATCCTTCTCTCATTTGAGATAATAGATAGATATAGGTATTTGTATAATAACTTTTGTCAGGAGTATTCATAATTATATGTAACAAAACGGTTTACTCACGCATGTTCTCGGGATGATTTGAATATGGCGGTGGTGTCGCGAGTCGAACTGATTAAATAATTATAGATATATGTAGTTGCATATAATTATCTATTTTTCTAAACTTATAAAACAAAGTGTTCCGCAGCGTCTGTCTGTCTGAAAGAAATTATTTGCTTTGTCACCAGTAGCTAAATACATGTTAAAACAGATCATAGAAATAGAATTGTTTTCAGTTTGCGGCATTTGCATCTGACAGATATTGGATATTAAACTACCTAATGTCTATAATGATGATGCATTCATTAAATGATACAAGTTGCTTTATTTAAATAAAATAATCAGTCCTAAGTTATATGAAAACAAAATAGTCAGTCCTAAGTTATATAAAAACAAAATAGCATCATCTAAAAATACACATGGATAAAAAATCTTTTTTTATTATTTTCGGTTAGGTACAACGATAATTACCATTGTTTCCCCTTTTTTCCAGGAGTTCGAGGTCGTTTGGGGAATTGCCACGTATTTATGTCAAAGTGATCTCTATAGGCCCTATTGTATAGCGCTCTTGGGATTTGTGATTGTATATTGACTATTCTCGTTAAGTGGATTTTTGTGGAATGCATGTGTATACATCGCACCCTCAGTGGAAAAAAGGCATAAGCCAGAAATGTCAATTTTTCAGTACGGCCAAAAAACTGGTTTTATGGAAATATTTACTTCGTCTTTGATCGTAGAGGAAAGATTCTTATATCAAACAAAAGGGAAAAATATATTACACTGCGTGTTGTTTTTAAATTAGTGCTAATGTTTCTAGTTTATTAGGAATCATAGAAATAAATTATTATGCTACTTTTCGTAATTTAAAAAAATATGGTATTTTAAGCATCAACACTTAAGTCAAACTTTCCCGTGAAATTAAATATATTTTAAAAAGTATGTTCAGTTAAAGCATTTATGAACTTGTAACACTGTGAATTATTGCTAGTATAAGTAAGATTACTGCATTTTTTCTTTTATTGAATTTATTGTTTGTATTAAGTATCCAACACTTACGCCTTTTTACCATTTAAAGGCTTGTTGAGAGACCTTAAGTAAACAATAATAATGATTTATTCCATTATCTGTTATAGAAATTTTACATGCATATTGACTAATATTACCTGAGGCTAAATAATTACGACTAATGGAAAAAAAACAAATTCATATTTTGTATCAAATAATTTTTATTATATCCAAAATAATCAGCATATCTTTGGATACAATTAAAGTTTGTAACATAGATAACAGTATTGAACAATAACTGCCAAGATAGTATGTATTTTCTGTGAAGATTACCGTTACTAATATTTTTTTGATAAATGTCTAAATATTCAGCTTTAACTTGTAAAAATTATTAAAATAACAAAATGAACAATTTTCGCAACTCTATTTACAACAAAATATTAAACTCTTATAAAATTATATGCAAGAAACATTTACTAGTCAACAAAAAAGAAATCACTTTTTGTATCTCTTTGAATCAAAATACTGTTAGGCTAGTTTTTATTAAAAGGTATTTAGTTGTATTTATTTTTTGTTGACTATCGATATGTTAACAAAATAGGGCCTTTCACACATCGATGGCCCCACAGAATAAACGTGTAAGTCAAAAACCACAACTTTTCAGGAAAAAATAAAAACGATTAAACTTGAATAACTGTTGTTTGGTAGTATATAGGTTTAAACAAATTATATCAAATTAAAGATAAAAAAATATATTATTACATTAGATATTTATATTTTTTTTAACTTAAACGGTTTTCCGACAATTTATAAAAAACCATATTATATTTTTATTCTTGTGAATTTCTATGACTAGATAACAGTAAACTTTCATTACACGGTTATTCGTGTAAAGTGTCAACAAACAAAAACGAATAATATTGTATTACACTATTATTCGACAATAATCAAGTTTCTTTAATATCTAGTTACAAGCATAAGCACGGTTGTTTACAGTAACTTACTGTATTGTTTGATTATTGTAAAGATGAAATGCATTTATATCACTGTTCATAAGATCGATTCTCATTTATGTAATGTACTTTTGTTATTGCATGGTGTAATAATGTAAACTTCATTAATTATGTGAAAGGGTGAAATTAAACGAAAAAGGTTTAATAAAATAAGAATATAATCAAGTAACTATCTACTTGTATAAACACTAAATAATAATCACAATTTAAACAACTTAAATCTCTTTCATCATTAGGAAATAGCTAGCTTCAACTGATAACAAAAAAAAAACCGAATCATATCGTAATCTAAAATACTTAATCTTCCTCGTCACTATCATTGGTCTGAGGACCCTGTTGCTACCAGAGCAAATTTCAGTGCTTTCATACGTTTTTGCCATACCTATTATTGGAATCAAAATAACAGCTCCTAAATGAATTTTAGGATCCATTCATGTTAAAATTTTATCCGTGGTGCTTGACAACTGGGCCTAACTCAGTTGTCTTATCTTTTCTTTGCCTATGGCCTATCTTTTCTTTTTGTCTCCCGCTTGCAATTGAGGGAAGTGGAAACTATTTTTTCCGACTATAGGACTATAGGAGGTATTTACTATTTCTGATTAATTTCGTTGCGGGTTCCAAGACAGTCAATTGTTTTCCTGGGACACACCGAGCTTAACTGTTTCTGTGGTATTCATTGGTTATCATTGTAGATCCTGGCTTACAGGAGTTGCAATGAAGGGTATGTGTGGTGGGCTAGTCCCTATAAAAAAATATCATTGGTGACAGAGATCGAATTGTCCAAAGGAACTAAGTTTCTATAAAAAGTTTGGTAATGGTCTAGTATGGCTCCTGAATGACACAAACTTATCAAATCCTTATGTAAAGGAAGAGGTATATACAAGTCTTAAGTTTTCAGGATCTTCAGTAGGTACTCCTCGCCGCCTTTTTGAATTAGATCTTACTATGATTCGCATCTCCCGTAATTCGTCTTCAAAACTATACCTGAAATAAACTGAATCAAGATGCTCGTGAGAGAATTTACTTCTTTTATTTTACTCCAGTAAATTTTATCGCCGTTATGGCGTCGCCGTTATACCGTTTATTATTGTTTTATGTCTTTAAATACAAATATCTGGGTGCTTGGGTAAATGAAGAATGGAACTGCGAACAAGAAATTCGGACCCGGATTGAAATTGCCCGAGCAACCCTCAAACGGATGGAGAATGTTTTGTGTAGCCGTAAATTATCCATAAAGCTCAGAGTGAGAATGCTACATTGCTACGTCTGGCCTGTGATCTTGTATGGTTATGTAGCTTGGACTCTAAAAGCTAGCACTCAAAGATTTCTCGAAGCCTTCGAAATGTGGTGTTATCGTAGAATGCTACGTATTAGCTGGACACAGAAAGTTTCCAATGTGAGAGTCCTCCAACGCGTCGGGAAAGACCGGCAATTGTTGCAGACCGTCAAAAAAAGGAAAGTTGCATATCTGGGCCACGTCTTACGACAGGATCGGTATCAACTCCTTCAGTTGATAATGATGGGCAAAATTCAAGGGAAAAGACGCGCTGGACGGAGAAAGAAGTCTTGGCTACGCAACATCCGCGAATGGACAGAAATCGCCAGCGTAGAAGAACTTTTTCGCTTGGCGCAGGACAGGAAGAAGTTTGCTGAGCTGACGGCCAACCTCCAGTAGTGGAGAGGCACTTTAAGAAGAATGTCTTTAAACCAATTCTTCACTTTTATCAGCTCTTTGAAATCTATAAAATTATTCTGTGTCATTTGTTTTACTTGGTATTTATGCCCAGTAACTTTGGCATTCTCTATCAGACTATACATTTGATTTTGCGTGTAGGAGGCAATGCAATACTTTAATTATAAATAAAAAATATTTTAAAACTTTCATTCCACAATATTATGACACATTAAGAATAAAAAATGTATGCTTTATTACACGAATAAACGTGTAAGCTGCTATTATACAAAGTCGAAGAAGTGCACAAGTCTTCTCAAAAGTTTTCTCGTTTTAGCACGTTTATTCGTGTGAACTCGAGGACCTAAAAAGCGTTTAACAATAGCATATACTTTTATACTTGTGATAAAATTCCATGATTTTTCCCTAGAATAAAGGAATCAAATGAAATAATAGGCGTATTTTGAGTCAAAAATTTATAAAAAAAATTTAGAAGGTGCTGCATAGGTCAAAGAAACGAAAAATGCAACAAAAAAAAATTTGTGTAAGAGCTCTTGCACGTTTATTCTGTGGGGCCATCGACATGGTCTGTATCTTTTGTTTTAAAATAATGATAAAAAACTTATAATTAAATATAAATCAAATATGTCTTAAACAATAATGAGATCAATAATATTAAATGAACTAAAAAGTCACGTCAGGTTCATATACTATTTTGTGCAACCTTGTCTGTCTCCAACAGTCTTCTTGAAGATTTTTTTTTAAGTGTGTTTTTTTGGTTGTTTGGTTCACACTCTTCGTGGCCAAGTTTTACGAACGAAATATTTAATGCCGCAATCACTTCTCGATATTTTTGTCGTAAGATACGTTGTGAGAGGGTTTTTTTTTTCTAAAAAGTCTTTATGCATCGCATTGATTGTCAAATCACTGGGTAAGTATAAGCGATTGGGAGCGTGTTCACGCCTATAATGAGATATGCTAGGCTCGAAGCCCATTATATGTTCCTTAATAGGATTTGAGTCAATTTTATTGTGAGGAGTAGCTCCCTGGCTCCTGTCTACTGGCGATACAACTGTCTCCTTGGAATTGGCCAATGCAGTCTGTAAAGGTTTATCATTAGAAGGTTTGTAGCCCAAAGTTGTCAAAAAGAAAGTTTTGCATACTCCATGCGTTGTCCTCTGATTAAGGTCTTGTTACTGTTCTTTGTTTCACAGATTTTGCTGAAGTATGATGCAGAATAAATGCCTTCCTCTCTTTGTCACTGAAATTCCAGAAGCTTTCATTTATAATTTTTCGCTGATCATCTGATATATTCTGGATACATATCTTTTTGCAGGAAGCTGGACAGGGTAGGTGCAAGCCATGTTTCTCTCTTATCTCTTTTTTTTCGCTTCTTTTCTCACATTGAGTGGTTGGTTGTATTTTTTTATTTTTCTAATTGTACCTGCTTTAGTATAAGTTGTAAGATCATGTGTATTATCGTAAGTTATTTCATTTTGTGCCAGATTTTCGGTGTCCCTTAGATTAGCATTACTTATAACTTCGTTTTCTCGGGATTAAATCTCAACAGATTTTTCATGTTCAGCACGTCACACACATAAATTATTTGTTAGAGTGTCAGAAGTATTTTCTTATTTTCGGAAACAGTTATCATTATTTGGTCTATATCACATGAGAAATACAGGATCTTTGTTGATCATTTGCAGTCTGTGTATTTAGAGTCCCTGTACTAGCGCTATCTAAATTAAAAGTATTGTTTTTATCAGAACAAAATACTGTCGATGATATATCAGTTAAATTATTATGTTCAATAATCGGCACAGTTGTTAATCAAAGAGTTCATAGAAATGTTGTTGTTCCCGGTTTCTGTGTTCTGATCGTGTTGTTGCTGATTGAAATAGTCAACTTTTGATGTAAATGGGCCCGATCAAAAGTTTAAATCTACAGAGTCGAAATAATTTGACGCATGATTAATCGGAGACAGTGATTGATTTGCACTGTCGTATCTTGAAAATGGAAAATCATCATCTGAATCACTACTAGGGAAAAAGTCGGGATCGATAGTTTGAATATTACGTTGTAAATGTTTCGATTTCTTAAACCTTTCTCTCAACACCTTATTTTTTTGTGCAAATAGCATCATTATTTTCGTATGAAACAATATTCGTTTATTTTAATTAAATTACTTTATTAATTAAAAGTTTTACGCAGTTACCATAAAATAGGTAAATGCTAAATCCAAATACAAAATATTTGGTACTATTAATCAAATTATCATCATCGGCACGACAGCAACCATTTGCTAGGAAATTGTAGAATTAAGTCACATATTATATTGTTGTGGTTTAGCAAATAAAGTTCAATTTCGCTATGTAGGTAATGCGAAGGCGCGTATGCCGGCCGCAAGAAAGTTTTGAAGAAATTGAACATAAATTTCTTTTTTGAGTATGATTATGATTATATTTTACTAAAATTATACTTAATGGGACTTACCCGACTGTCACAAAACCAAATTACATCACTGAACCCGTTAACTCACGATTTTTTACCAATTTAACACAGTAGTTACAAGATTATGACCTCTTAAACACTCATATCGCTGCTTTATTTTTAACAAAATATTTTATTTAGTAAGTTTGTGCATTTATAATATAATGTTACAAGATTAATAAAACAAAAAAAGACGTATTCGTGAATACAAGACTAGCGATGTAAGAAAAAGAAACGGATTTGAATCATAATATTTGTTACTGTTTATTTTGATCATTAAAATTTAACGAAAAACGTCATAAGATGTGATACCCCTTATTATTCAACAATTTTTTTGCGTTATAACGTTTATTCTATTTATCCCTAAGAAAAAAGATACCGTATTCAAAATTCATAAAACAAGATTTCTTGCCTAAATTCGTCAAATTTATCAAGAAAAATATGAAAAAAATTCAGCATATGTATCTTCAAACGTACTTTTCAAATATGTTAAAATCGACAATTCAACGTAAAATCACTTATGCCTTTTTTCCACTGGGGGTGCGACATTACCTAGGGAATAAATTAATAAAATATTTCCGTGTGATAAATAAGCTTATAAATGGAGAGAAAAATATTTTACTGGACCGATGTTCGAATCCTTTTTTTCTTTAAATACTACTCAAGCGCTAAGGAATTTAATCCTTGCATCGAGGGGGTGCTTGTAACTTGCTGTCAAAATTATAACTAGAATATAAGCCTAATTTACTTCTCATATAGTCAGTTAACTGCTAACAAGCTACTTGGCAGTCTTATCAAAATCTGACTAGCCAATTTGAAGATTAGCCGGATCAAACAGACAGACGGACAAAATATTAAAAACTGGGTTTCAGGCATAGATATCAAAAAAATAACTGTATGAGCTTAAAAAACACTAATAGTTTGATATTACAAACAGAGGCCTTTTTTTATTTATTTGTATAGAGAAGTAATAAGTGCAAAATAAGCAAACTATGTCACAGGCACACATCGCTATCATTAAATATCTACATCCTATCCCAAAAAGTTATTTATCCCCACAACTTTCTAGGGATCAAAACATAGCTAAAATTCTAAAACACTAATGAGAGAATAAAACAAGCCTAAATTTAAATCAATTAACTAACAACAAAACTCCAAACATTCTACTAATTAAGCTTAAACATTTCAGTAAATTATTAGGTTCCATACAAAGTGATATTTCAAATGAGGGACGCGCCCTAGATTCAATATAAATTATTTGTTTATTAAGAAAATACTTATTTATAAAAATAAACTTGAAATTGATGTTTTTTTTTTTATTAATGGAATGTTTTGTCATTGGTAAGTAATAAAAATAAATGCAATAAGTCTAATAAGTAAGTTAAAAATTACAACTCCTGCCCTAGGAATTTTAATTCTTGTCTTGCGGGGTTTTCACAAACATTCAAATCATATACACAAATATCACCCAGAAAAAAGTATTCAGATTACACACATGTTTAAATTTAATTTTACAAATTCATTACCACTAGAACCTAACCAAGATATTATATAAAGATCTGGCGAAACGCCTTGTTGACTCCTCGCGTGACCCAAGGGCTGGCTTTTACCTTGAACAGAGAATAAGCATTGCCATTCAACGTGGCAATGCCACCAGTCTTTTGGGTACACTTCCAGTCGACAGCGATGCGGATGAATTTTTTGACGCTATTTTTTATTAGTTAAGAGTTTAGTTTTGTTTTAAGTTTACATATAGTTAAGTTTGTATATATTTAAAATAGTACATAATATTTAATAAATGTCTTTTAATTTGGTATCAAGATTATTTTAAATCAATTATCGAAGTATTTCAACTCAATATACGATGATTCCTCGAAAGATCTTTAATTTTACATAGAAATGTATTTTACAACGAAAATCGAGGACATATTTAGCGCAATAAATATATGTTCTAAAAAAATTGCCTGTTTAGGGCTACATACACATACGTTTAATGTGTATTCCTTTTGCATACCCGTTTACCGTAACCTTAGCTAATGTGTATAAAGCTTAAGAGTATATTTCCTTAACATTTGGACCTCAAATAAACAGGGTCTTTGCTGTTTTTTTCGGCATATTTATCGTTCCTTATTAAGCTTAAACGTCCAAACGGCCTCTGAACTAGTGTAATGATAACAATAGAAAAGGACTGTTTGAATGCGGTTAGGGCTTTGAAGTCAGCGGTTTAACAATTTAATGATTTAGTCATAATTTTAGCATTATTGTAAAAAAGCGACCAGCCCCGGATATTTTACATTTTTGATGAGATCTACAGAATTAGCCTAAGCGCAGGCTTTGACTGCTTTACCGGAATTTTGGCGAGAACCTTAAGGGTATGCAGCCAGAGCAATAGAAAAACTAACTACGTTAGCAACATTCACTAACTGCATTAAAAGCCGTTGCGTAGTTTAAAAGATCTAAGCATACAGATAGCGGGAGCGATTTTGTTTTATGCTATGTTAAGATGCGAAAGTAACTCTGTCTGTCTGTTAATTATTTTGATAAATTTGTTAAGGTAATAAATTAAATTAATAAAATGCAACGAAGATAACACTACTGTCTTATTTTATTTTCGGTCCTCTGAATAAATCTTTACTAATCATATAACTGATATGGGGGACGCCTTTGTCCCACAGTGGAAGTTTTCTGGCTGATGATGATGACTTGTATACCGATCGGTGACTAGTTAAATGACATTAAATTAATTTTGTGTATAAAAATCAGTGTCAATTTAAAGTATAAATATTATTATTATGCACTCGTATGTAATCATTAGAGTCAATTTAAAGTATAAATATTATTATTATTCTCTCTGTTATGTTCCGAAGTATTTGAGGTCGGCGTAATTTGTCGTAATTTGCTTCCATTTATCTCTACTACTCGCCATCTCAGCATTTATTCCTTTTTTTCTCATATCATCTTTTACACATCAGATCTCTATTGCGGCCTTCCTTTTATTTTGTGTTTAATGTATTATGTCTTTCCCTTTAGTATCTGTGCACAAAATAATTATAATCTCTTTATTATTGATATATTTTTTTAAACTTGGTCACTAAAACTTAATATGCCATGTTACAGGAGACAATAGATAAATGACTGACAAAATTAGACTGAATACCAACTTCCAGACAATGACGGTGAAATATTTGTCTAGAAAAATGCAATTTACTACAGGCGCATCAAAGCATCAAAGTTATGTCTATCAATCATCAAATGATTGATAGACATAACATTGATCCTTTTTTTTCTGGATTAGGTGTTTATTTTCTTTTGGTAAATTCTCATTTTGGGCAAAAAAAATAACTCATTGATGTAGTCTAGACTTTAGGTCGTCTTAACTGCATATTTATATAATTTTAAATTATCATACAGCGCCAAAACACTCGTTTTATTTGCCACCAACGTACTGGAGTAGCACTTTGCACTTTAAAATAGAAAAATATTAGGGAACCCCCAAAATGCTTTGCAAACAGATTCCTTGATTGTATTTGATTTCATAGAAATATTTTTTAAGGAAAATGAATTGTCCGTACAATTATAAAAACCACTTATACCTACACAACTACAGGTAAACACACGTGCGGGGTTCGAGCTCTTCTGGGATCGAGCCCGGAGATCGGGGTGTCTTGGCTATCCGTGCAGTCAAAATTGTTTTGCAACAATGCTAAGCATTTTCCGCTGTTCTCGAAGCCACACACTTACGGTCATTTCGGTGGGAACATGCCACAGTAATCTTTATTTATTGTTTTGCACCCCAAATTTGCTTTGTTTCGCTTTGTCGTTCGCTGCCCTATTTTGCTGCAATGCATGGGCTTAGACTCCGTGTTGGTAACTACGTGTGTTATTGGTACCTTTTGAGATATGTTACAGATAGTTAATGACATAAGTGTTATTTCCGGACCCTTTAATAATATTGAAAGTGATTAAGGAAGTAGTGAAAAGGGTTGCCAGTGTTCTGCATCTGGGTGATTTTTCATTTGAGACCTCGTATCTTTGCTATGCTGAAACTATTTTTTGTAAAAAGAAATGTCTAGGCATAAATGAAAGATATTTGTTATTGTTTTCATCGAAAAATGAGTCGAAAGGAGATTTTAGTACAAAATTTTTTTGCGCGTAATTTTTCCAAAATTTTGGATCGAGTAACTAAGATAAGAAATCTGTAAAATCAACAATTGTAAAAACTCCTGGAAAACTTTCTAGGTAAAATCCCTTTTAAAGTCCCAAATGATTGGGCTACTAAACGTACTGACTTAATAAAGCCCATAAAATTTTAAATTACTTTATGAATCCTTACCTGTAATATTTTTTTATCTCTTTATTCATCCCAAAAGGCCGCAATAATTATTTGAGGGGTTGACTATAAAGATTAAGTGCTTTATGATTCCCGTTTAATACCTTTTCATATGGTAAAATGGAATTTTCTGAAAGCTGTATGATGCTCTAGGGAAGTTTTATTACTTTTCAGTTAGCTGCATTCAAGGATTTTGTGACATGCATGAGAACCGTTTTATAAGAATGCACAAGCCAAAAGGCAAACGCCAGATAATAAAATTTATCATTTCATGATGTGGCTAACGTTTTCATGGAATAGAGCCGTTTCATGATATAGCTGGCCAGATCAATACTATAGATACTTCATAATTTGGACAAACGTTAAGCAAAATCTAAATAGAAGTTGACCACACAACGAAAATCAATGGACTTATTTACTATATAGACTTTAAAATATGTCGAATATTAAAGATGAAGAGATTTTGATAAAAAAAACTATATTTTCTCATTTACTTAATACTACTATTAATTTCATATATTAATATGGCATGTAATGTATTATGCCCAAACTGCTATTTGAATGACCTTTCATATAGTAATCCTAACAATAAAGAAACATAGTCAATCAACCGAGTCAAATATTACTATTACATGAAAATTAAAAATAATAATAATAATAATATCTTGGGACAACTCACACACGGCTATCTGATCCCAAACTAGGCTGAGCCTGTATCATGGCAACCAGACGACTGATAAACATACATAAATATTTCTAAATACATACATATTATAGATAAATTACACCCAGACACCGAACAAATGTCGTGGTTTGAAAGATTGTAATCTACTGCTGAATTAAAGAAGTATCTAAATAGATTGCTATCTATAGTTCCACGCCTGGCCATTTGACAGTCCTATCACAAAAGCGCTGTAATTACAAATGTTTCATATCGAGTCCCTCCCTGACTATGGACTTGACATGACAATCCTGAAAATACTGATTGGATGACTAGTAACGCCGTTGTTTCTCCACCTGATTTCTCACCGGTTGTGACAGCTTGCTTTCTAATGGGAGTATAAGAGGGAAGAAATAGAGTGCAACCACAGTGCAACCGTCTGCGCACACACTTGTGTACTAGTCGGCTAATCTCCATTGAGAGAAACCGCCGTGATCGAAATTCGGTTAGTAAAGTAATAATTATATTATGGTATGCAGTCATTTTCCTTACCCAAAGGTCAGAAAAGTAGGACAACATAAAAGCTACTACTTATAATTAATTGAAGACATTGTATATCCATCTATCTGGGTAAAGCCCATTTATCACTTCCTTTCAAGGTTAGCTGAATAAAATATATTGCTAACACGCACTACATTCTTACTGAGATTGTTTTGGTCAGCTTTGTGTAATAATTTTGCTGTTGCTGTGCAAGATTTAAGTTAGACAGAATTAGATTTAGGATATCTTTCGTTTTCAGAAAGAAATGGGATCCAGAATATCTTCTTTTTGTCAATCGCAATATATTTCGTTGATTTGCGCATAATATATTATTTTTAAAAAAAGCAGTAAAAATCGTTTGATCATAATTGTTTTTTTTCGGTCACGACCTTGTTACTTTAGGGAGATGTATAATATATAATAAAGACAGCACAAACAGACACGTGCCATAGTACCTACCAAATGCTTAAAATGATGTCCCGAACAGATTAAAACCATTTTCTTTTACTTTCGATTTTGGGCCCAATATAAGTGGTTTACTGTAACCAAACCCTTAACAACTGAACGTAATAATTCTTGTTTGTGTTCAGGATCCATATATTATACATTGCATTACCTATACGTAGGTACATTATCGTATTTTTAAGGTTCTGTACACATTTAGGGTAATAACAATAAAAAAGAGCTTTTGATATTCGGCAGAATGTCTCTATGCCCGTTGAGTTTTATTACAGACTTTTGGGATTTAAATTCAATAAGTATAAAGATAATACACACATATTTACTTACTTATTGGACTAGGCGGGGAACACGGAGACAACCATCTTTATGTGTTGTATATATGTCATTATAACCTATAGCTGTCCCCCGCGACTTTTTTCATTTTTGCAACATTTTTCAATAATGCTCCGCTCCTATTAGTCGTAGCGTGATGTTATATAGCCTATAGCCTTCCTCAATAAACGGACTATCCAATACAAAAACAATTTTTCAATTCGAACCAGTAGTTCCTGAGATTAGCGCGTTCAAACAAACCAACAAACAAACAAACAAACAAACAAACAAACAAACAAACAAACAAACAAACAAACAAACATACAAACAAACAAAAATACAAACATACAAACAAACAAACGTAGTATAGTAATATAGATTAGAAGTAGTATAGATTACGTCTTTCATAACAGTTGTTGCAATCTTATTTTTCTTGTCCTTTTCCCAATTTATTTGGGGTCAGCACACAATGTTTTTTCCTTCCATTTCACTCTATTAGCCATCATATTATTGTAATTCACAGATTTTTATATCATATCATCTCTCACTCAATCAATCCACCTTTTTTTTGGCCATCCTCTTGCTCTTCAGCCCTCCACATCCAAATTGATCACTCTTTTATTCACATGCATTTCATCCCTACTCATTACATGGCTATACCATGCTAAGCGCTATGCTAAGCGATATCCTTTCAGTTTTTCTGTTACTGGTGCCACTTTTAAATAGGAAAAATAATTTTCACCTTTTAATTGTCCCACTGCTTGGCAAAGGCGTCTTCTCAAGTACAGAAGTTACGAGTAGTAGTCACTTGCTCACTTGCGGCTTGGCGATTTGAGATTCCATTTCGAGATTCAGGCTTCCTTAAGATTTCTTTTGCCGTTTGTCAGTGGTGTCTTAAAATAATTCAGAAAGTAGGTACAAACTAGTAGTAGTAGGCAATGTATGTGATGTTGCCCCCGTTAAAAAAAAAAAAAAAAAAACTATAACTCTAACTTTGAAAACGTCAAATTGGTAATACCTGCAATAGGTTCGAACCTGCAACCTTTTGCACACAAATCCGTACATTAAACTGCTAGGCCACCATGACTTATAATTATGGAGTACAGTTGACCTTTTTTTAGATTGAATTTTGTAAGATGAAAGTTAACCCATGAAAAATAGTGACTCATAAATTAAGAAGAGTAAATTAGGTCATAATCATAATATCTTAACTATTTCTTAAAATAAAAATAATGTATGTATGTTGTACGTGCTTATCCCAAATGTAACAAGAAAGTAAATACCTACCCACTTATCACTGTCATATTAAACGGCGTCACTTCACAACGCAAACGACACTTCAAAACACTTCCCGAAGCGTTTCGCATAAAATCTCTCCGACAATAAAAATAATGACATCATCAAGGTAGAAAAAAGTGAGAAACACCGTAGAACGGTAAACAAAGTAATGAAAACGTTAAAAACATAAAAAGTAGCAAATTATAACGATAAACATAATGCTAGTTAACCTGAATAATAAACCCATGCTGATGTTATTTGACTTTATTATGTTAAGCTAGGTGATCAGTGAAATCGAGATATTATACCGAATACTTTTTGTGCTGGAATACTTGGAGCTCCGACCTACATAGTGATATTGAAACTTATTGTCGAAGTAAATGTTATACAAAAACATATGACGTAATCATTTAGATACAGAAGACTGAGATTTAGAATCAAGAGACGCTAGTGTAGTTTTATTGTTTTTGTTTTCTGTTAGACAGCCACAACCAATGCTGTGCTGTGATATTTTTAACAGACTGCCAAGGAGAAGTTATAAGTTTTTTCGCGCGTATCTTGTATGTTTCTATGCTTGTAAATTTCTTTATTACGGCTTGATAGATTTTGGTAGTAAAAATATGTATCTTAAATAAGACAAAACCCTGCCTTGGCAGATCTAATGTTTCGTAGCAGAGCCGTCGAAGTTTTTATGTTTTTACTCAGAAGGTAAGGTATCTTAGAAGTAACTACATATAACTTTGAAATGATCCCATTGGTACCTAGGTTCGAAACTACAAAATTATCTACAAGAATCCGGTCATTGAACCGACATCAAAATTTCTTGAACATAATATTAAAATTCTCCCAACACTATTGACTTAGTTAAAATCTAATTCATTCAAACTAATTCATCATTTCGCCACCTACCTGCACTCGTTAAATAAAAGGGGAACATTTCGAATAAATTTTCGCTGGTCTCAGGTTTAAATAATCGTATTCCCGGTTCATTCGCTTCTTCCTTTACGTAATTCGCTATCTCCGTAATATACCCAACTCTTGATTTTATTCAAGGGACATTTTAAAAGTGAAAACCTTTTTTATCTGGTCGCCGCATGCTTTCAGAGTTTTGGGATATTCGAGACAGAGGTGGGTTTATATTTGTCTGACGTGTCGTGTCTTGACGCATCAGAATGGAGTCAGTACCATACATTTAGTATGGTATCGTTTATAGTGTGTTGTGACGTGTCGTAATGGCTCCTGATATGATGCATCCGAAGCAATTCCGGGTTGCATCAGAGCGTGGGTTAGAGGGGCGGAGAAACGGCTCCAATACGTCACGTCAGATAAAAGTAAACGTGCCAATGCTGTGTTGATCCAAAATGTCATCCAAAGGCACGACAGACCACGACATAAATGTAACCGCTAACCATCACGTCTTGACATCACGTCATGTCAAGCAAATATAAATCCACATTAAATTCTTTACTTACCGTGTTATTTTTAACATGGGATTATATATGAAGTTTAATTGGTAAACAACAGGTTTTGAAAGCTAATGTGAAGTGAATAAATTTCGAGATAAATTAGCGACAAAAAGATGTGATAGCTTTCAAAAGTCCGAACAGATCTTCATAAATTATATCTAATGCATTACGTAACATTTCGATCACGCCAGCTTTCAAACAAAAAATACCGCATCATAATCGGCCAATTTGTTTAGGAGCATGCCACATACAGACAGACCGACGCATCAAAATCATACCCCTTCTTATACTCTTCTTTTTGCGTCGGGGGTTAATAAATACTACCGCGTAGTAAAACTAAAGGATTTCTAACCAAGTGACGTTTCTGTATTGAACACAATCATGTTCCAACGACCAATCACATTCTAGAAATTGGTTCTGCTTCGTTATTTGAAGCTACCATCTTGCACGCTCTCGGACTTCTCCCATATTTAAATAAAACTAGAAAATTATGCTGCTGTAATAATATGGGAATACATTTCCTTGATATTATACAAGTAGGTACTGAAAGAGACATAAAATTATAAATAAGTTGTAGAAGTAACGGACCCTTAGAGTATAAGCAAGCATGGAGTGCGCGCTGATCATAAGTATTCCGCTCGTTTACTGATTTAAGTGATTTTTCGTGCGACGACAGACGTTTATGCTAAAATATCGTCGGTTACGAAATAGTATTAATTAAACGGCGCGCTCTGTTTTGACACATATTTTACGATGTCGCTTGTTTATACTGATGCTTACAGTTCATACTCTGTCATGCGCACTCTATAGTATACTATGTATACTCTAAGATCAGACCTTTATAAATTATACGACTGTTTAATAGCTAAAACAATTCCTTTAAATTTGAATTTGAATGTGCTTAGCGTGTCGATCAATAGCTTTTGTTTATACCCTGATCTCAGACAGCATTGTCAGTGGCCTTGAACAGGTGTTGAGGCACGCTGGGCAGCACATAAGATGAACCATGGATTGAGGAGAGAAGTTACAAGCACACATAGCGGTCTATAAATATTAGCTAGGTGCCCGCCCCGGCTTTGCACGGGTGATGTGAGATTTTCTTAACCATTTTTTTTCTTTTATATCCCTAAAACCTTCTCGTGACAATAATCACAAAACACAACAAAAAAATGTTAAGCAAAATTGTTCCATCCATTCACGCGTGATGCGATGGTCAAGGGAAATAGTGATTATTTTTTTTATATATAGATAGTATGTGTAATATCAGTCAGTACCTACAATTGGCAATTACAATTGGTAATTACAATTGGTGGTTCGAACCCCACCAATGCACTATTGACGTGAACCCACTCCAGATACAAGCATATATAGCTTAGTTGGAGGGGTTAACAAGATTGCTAGTAATGTGAATTCCACCCACATTGCCAGTAACCTTTTTTTTAAAAAAAAAAAAAAAAATGGCAGTTTACGTAACAAATAAAGAAAAATAATATTTTGCAATTCCACATTTTTCATGAGAAAAGACACGTAAGAGATTCTTATTGAAAGAGAAACTATGCATTTACTTTGCTACAAGCACTTGAAGTTTAAAACTAAGTTGTATTTTACAACTTTTAATATAGAACTTAGTTTGTAAGTCAAAGAGTGTTCTCATTTAAATTATTCAGTTGAAACCAGGAGGTGAGACTAAACTCACTAACGAATAAAGAGAACAAAGGCAAGTTTATTTTAACAATCATCGTAAAACATCAAGATCTCCTTGGGAGTTATTTTCAAAACCTCAAAGTAAACTGAACATATTAAAATTAAATGAACCCATACTTTTATTGGTTGAGATATTATATTTTATAATATTTAATTATTTATTTATTTAATAAAGTATAATAATGTAAAACAATTTTTTTTTAATAAATGTGGACAACATCACATACATTGCTCGGAACCGAAAGCAAGTAGCCACAGCACTTGTGTTATGAAATCAGAGACAGCGAAGATACCAGTTACGGTTACATACAGTTCATTATACATACTGCTATTATTTAGTTTTGTGGACCATAGTTTTAAATATTTCTTAGATTGTAAGTATTTAGGATAAATAAATAATAAAATAATGTGGATCAAACAAACGTGTACAAGGATCGACTTCGCAGCATGTGGCGAAGTGGCGGTTGGCGTGATGACCTTTACCCAATACAAATAAAAAGTACACCTAATATATTATCAGTACCAGTTGTAAAATACCTTATTTATAGAAAAATAGACGATGTTTAGCAATTGGGTATTTGAATACTATCGATTTTTTTATCTATTAAAAATATTTTTATCAATAGTATTAAATTGCCGCAGAATTGCGAAATAACATCAAAAAATATACAAAAGCTTTTAAAGTTAGTAGGCGACGAAATGATGATGATGATGAGGCGACGAATGTTCAATCTCTTTTTCGCAAAACGACGTCTTGTACGGGGCAGCCCCAGATTAGTATGGAAAACACAATAGTGACGTCACATTTTGTTATAGCTCTCTCTGTCTAATTAGCAATATTAAAATGCTTGTAACTAGTTCAATATAAAAGTAATTAATCAGCCGTTTCTGCAACTCGACATAGTTTGTAATACATTTTTTTTAATGTAATAAAAAAATCTTGTCAGATGCCTAATTGCTAAGAAAGTTCTACATTCAGTGTTTATAAAAAAATTGAATTATGAATCTGCCAATCAATTGCGAACCACCGTCGAGATTTTATAAAAAAGGCCATATCCTAAAATTGATATCAAACATATTGTTATTTTAAAATTATTTAAGCAACTGTAATAATAAAACTGACAAGGCAACGTAAGGCAACCTTTTCTTACATAACTACTGACTACGACTTCTAAACATTTGTGCTTTGTATCCTAAATTTTAGCCTAGTAGGTATCGAGGGATACTGTTTTGTATAAACAGAGCTAAATACGTCACCTTAGCTAAAAGCTTTGACATTTCCACAGAATCAGCTGTTATTCGTTGTGTTGAGTACAATTTGTAAGCAAATGTCTAGACTAAGGCCGGTATTAAGGGCATAGAAACAGATACGTCGTTCTTACTGTGTGATTAATGATTGACATTAATTTGAACATTTATAAAGGAAAATTATTTCTATTATGTTTTGCCCTACTTACGCGATATTAGGGTTCTGTTCCGATCACGTGTGTGTCAGGTCCATACATTTCAGCAATTCGATCAGCGGTAACGCTTTTAGAAATGTCAGTTGTCTATTACTAGGCGTCCGCTGTCGGTTTGTCTGACTGGCAGTAAGCAATAATTTAAAATTAAAGTATTTTTATTTCCATAACAAGCAATAATAAAAGTACATTATATTTTGTTATATATTATACGATAATATGGAAATTTTTCCTTTTTCTTGACTGGTTTTTTAATCATAATTATTTTCCAGACTTATTTTTAACTTAAATATAATTCCACCTCTAGAACCCATTTCACTGGGTTACACAGTATAGAAAAGTAAGACTGGTAGTCAGAATTGTAAAGAAATTCTTAGAAACAATATGTTTGGTTGAAAAGCAATCGTTTCATTTCTGTGTGGCCTCACCTATTCAATATTGGTTGTACCTATCCATATTTTACACAATTTTGTGCTATTATTTTTATTAAACTATTTCTTAGTTATGAAATACTTATCGTAGCTAAAAGAAGGAGCTGAATCAAGAGCTCAGCAGATCCTCAAAGTGAATGTAAAAATGTAAAACGTGGACACCATCGCATACATTGCTCTGAACCCAAAGTAAATAGCTATAACACTTGTATTATAGAATCAGAGACAACAAAGTTACCACAAACACTCAGACCCTGTAGAAAAGTGGTTTTCTACATTGACTCGTCCAGGGATCGAACCCGAGATCTCAGAGCTAGCGACACATTGAAAACTGGTGTGTACGCCACACGACCACGGAGGTCGTCAATATGTATAAAGTTCTGCCACAAAAAAAGGAAGTTTTATGCAAAAAAAAATATTTTTTTACCAACACAGCCTCCAAAGATGCATATTGGAAATAAAAACTCTTGCTAATAAACCTGCGAACACAAATCATAAGCCCTTTTACTGACAAACATACTCCAATTTTACTAAGAAACAGAAACTCCAATATTTCTTGATATATCGCTAAACTTTTTATAGCTTTCGCAGTGGCGAAAGTTTGTGGAAAATGCGAAAAAAATGTGTTTTACCCATATGGTGCCTATATGCGAAGTTGTGTGTTTGGGCCATGGTAGAAGTTTAAACACGGGCTGATTTAACAGAACTTTATAACACTGTTATGGAGTTCAAACTAGGTCATTTATGCTGAAATGGATGGTACTTGTCAAATATCTTGGTACGCTTTCCAAATACTTCGCTGCATTATACATTTTAATGCCGATTTACCAAAGTTTTAAGTGAAAAAGTGTTTACATAGAGTGGGTACAAAATTGAGGTGTCTAATAAGGCTATAAATATAGGCTATTAAGGCTGGGAAGGCTCCCAGCCGATCAATTCGGGATTAGGTAAAAAGCACTATCAAATTATTTTTCTTTTACTTAGGTAATTAATAATACGGTATGTAACAAAGACCCTGTCCTATCCAATAAAGGCGCATTCCCGGTTCAACATACGTACTAGAAAAAATGTCTCGCTCAGGCGGCTTGTTTGGCACAAAACTGTAGGTAGTACACGTAAACTTTGTTGAGCGATCACTGTTGCCTTGGTTTAGTTTTATTTTAATTTAATTATATTCACCGGGGAAAAATTATAATCTCAAATTCATTCAATAGTTACTTATGTGTACGCAGTACGATGCCGAATAATACTCATAAGGATCGGACAGGACTTTTGTTGCATGCTGTATACCTTAAACTTTCAGCTTATAATTTCGTGGTTTGGTTTAAAAATGTCTGTCAGTCAGTATTTTATATACTAAACTAGTATGACATTAAAAAATTATATCTTAAAAACGTTATCCTAAAATAAAAATTAAAAAGTCTTTAGTATATCTGAATAAACTATTTAGGTACCTATCAATACTTACAAACAGTTTGTTACGTAAACCCTTTTAAGAAACTGGTAACCAGTGAAATAAAATGTTCTTTTACATCCAAACCACGACCAAATCGGTACAACGGTTGTAAAAGTACACTAGTACGATATTACAGGCCTGGTAAAGTCAGGTATTTTATGGCGATAGGTCCAAAATGTCTGTGGGCACAGCACCACTAACTCTAGTCGTCAATCTGTGATAAAATCTCGAAGTTTTGTTATAAAAAGACCTTTCGAGTGACTATGCATTACTTGGCTAGATCGCCATGATACGCAGAAAAACTTTTGTACGTATTAGATTATGTAAAATCTTAAGAAAAGTTGAAGAGTAGGTACCTATAAGATAATTTAGATTACTGTTTAAGATTACTAGCAATAATTATGTCCTTAAATATTAAAAACTTCGATCCAGCCCTCCCGTGCTGCTCTTACCTTATTAATATTGTTAGCAACGCACTAAGTCGAGGTTCGAACCCCACAGTGGATGCCCTTAGTGACCGTTGCTGACGTAGTTGCTCTGTCTGGAGGCCCTTAAGGTTCTCGCTAAAAGTCCGGTGAAGCAGTCAAAGCCTATGCTCAGGCTAGCAGCAAAGACCTTCCAACTTCCAAAAAAAAAAATACAAAAAGACTATTTTATATTAAATATGTTTTAGTAAAGATTTTTGTTAAGAAAATGAATTAACTTATATACATACCTTTACAACAGACACAGGCTCTAAAGCAACAAGTTTTGTACCATTTCGATACCAGTTTATTTTTATGATTTTTTTATATATGTTTTAGAAGATGCATAGTAAACTTATGAACTAAACAGTTTCTCACAAAACAGTACAGACTATTTGACTGTGAGATCAATATTACATACATCGTACGTAAAGGTAATTAATTTATACATTATATATTTATCCGCCCGCGTGGGTATCAGTTATCGAGTACCTACGCGGGCGGAACCACGGGCAACAGCTAGTAAAATTAGCCTATACCCTTTCTTAAGTTCTAAACTTACCCCATAACAGCATACCAACTTTCATTAAAATCGGTTCAGCGGTTTAGTCGTGAAACCTAATACACAGACAGACCAAATTGCATTTACAATATAAAGTATGGATTTAGTTTGAGGAAGGCAGTAAATATATACTTTACATTTTTTCTTTTTTTTTACTAGCAGCTTTCCAGAGTTGTTCCTAAAAAGTTCTCATTGCTATTGATTCGTCGGTATAAAAAGTATACCGTGTTAATCCAGGTCATAAGCTACTCGTGTGCTAAATTTAGCTCAAATCCGTTCAGTAGTTTTGGCGTAAAAGTGTAACAAACATGTCCAACACAAACTTTTACATTTATAATACTAGGTAAGCCTCACGATTTTATCCGTGTAGTCGCGTAGTCCTGTTCCCAAAGACTTATCGGGAAAAAAGTACCCTGTGTTAATCCATTCGGGACTCGTGGGGCGCATGGCTAAGTGAAAGCCGTACGGTTTGACTGTTAATTAAGGTTAAGCCGTGCTCGCCGCGTTTGGTCCGTGGATAGGTGACCATTTGTAAACACCGAGACCCCTCTGTACCTCGGAAAGAAAATTAAACTGTTTGCGTTGATTCCAATTGTCATACGTTGGTCTTTGGTAGTCGTTAAGTCATTACAATTCGGACAACCACTTTTACCATGGGATACTGTTTACCAAGTGAAATGAGTTGTAGAGGTCGGATAGGCAGTCGGTTTATATAAATTACGGTATTCAAACTACCTGTGTTCCAAAGTAGGTTTTACGTAAATGAGAAACAAATATCCATTCATCAATTCTTACAAGACATAGACTTAAAATTAGTAGACATTTTTTGTACTTCGAGTAAAAAAAAAATGGAAAATGTCTCTCCCGGAACGTAAGAGGAAGGAATTTAATCCCTGTATCGCGGGGGTTTCACATACACAACTAACACCCAGACATGGAACAGTCATTTGTGGATCACACAAATGTTTATCCCATGCGGGGGTCGAACCCACAGCAAGTCGCGCACAGTGGCCATTGGCGTGGTGACCTATACCACTCGGCTATTCGGCCCGTCAAAAATACTCATTTAATTAAATTGAAGCAAAGATTATGAAAGTGTAGTGGCGTAGAATCATATTAATAACCTTAATTTAATTGAGACGTTTTTGCTGACTCTACCAAGGATATTCAATTTTGAATTTATCGACTCTTATAATTCAATTTATTAGTGCGACCTGCAAATACCCCGGTAACTTGTTTCCCGAAAAATATTTCTACCTGTTGAAAATTTCCGTTGTATATTTTTTGCTGGATATTTGAAGATCGAATTGAATTTGGTACGCTGTTCAAAATAGAGCATCAGACATTTTGGGTGTAAATTTTTCAATTTAAAATGTATTATATATTATATTTAGTAATAAACTCTGTATTCATAAATTTAAACATAATATTTTTTTTTTTTTTCTTTCGCTTTTTATTCTCTCTGAAATCCACGCGGGCGAGGCCGCGAGAAACGAAGAAGCAAGTCCACACGCATAAATGCTCAAACCACCGTTTATTATGTAATTAAGAAGAAACCTTGGTACCCTTACATTTGAACAAGGAAAAAGTATTCAAAATTTTGTTGCCGCAATTCTTTTTCCATGGGTTTCTTCGCAGATTTGGCTTGTTTTGACGATTGCTCGCATTTCCTGTTGATTTTGCTGTAAAAGGAAAATAGAATGGGCCGTCTGTTTAATCCGGCTTAATTTGCAATTTGCAAGGAGTTTGCAATTTGCAACAGTCAATGGTTTCCAAGAAATATAATTTTGCGTTGCAGTAGCGCAACATTGTATGTCCCAAATTAGATTTCCTGAACACTGAGACGTTTTTAATTGATTTGATAATATTATCTTTATTTTCGTCTTGTGTTTCACGAAAGGCTTCTTTTTTATATTATATTATTATTGCTTTTATAGAAGATGTTCCAGAAAGGTATGGAGCCTGGGCTAGCACTTTGTACACTTTATATAAATATTGCTATACAATTATAGTTACCGTTTTTCAATGTTAATTTTCTATAATTTGACTTCGTTTTATGTACCATCATAAAAAAAAAATCGGCCTAAAACGGCAACACAAAATAAATATGGTGGATCAGAAATTTGCGACATGTCATACTGACAATGACATTTCTTTACGTGTCTATGTAAAATCTGCGAAAAAACAAGTCGTCAATCACAACTGTCATGGCTGCCCTAAAAATAGAGTTATCATATTAAAAAACTTTGTAACTGTACGCCTGCACCCTTCTTCAAATTAATTTGTTATTATTTTTATAACATTTCTATATTTTTTACCTATTTATCTATGTTATGTACATAGTGGTAGCCCAAAATCGAATTGAAAATTTTTAATCTCTAGAACTATTGATCCATTATTTCACTGATATCAAGTCACATGATTTTTAAGTGCCATAATTTACAATTAATCTTTATGTCCATTGTACACACGGGTATTGCCACGGGCAAAGGCAAGTTAAAATTAAAAAACATGTATTTTGCAGTAAACTAACTGTTTACTGCAAAATATATATTTTTTAATTTTAATACAAGAAATAATTTTATTCTCGTTATAATTTTTATTATTTACATCATTTTGGGACACCTCACACACAGCCATCTGATTCCAAACTTGACAGAGCCTGTATTATGGCAACCAGACAACTGATAAACATACTTACATATTTCTAAATACATACATAATTATAGATAAATTACACTCAAACACAGAACAAATGATCATGCTCAGTACACAAAGATTTTGTCCTGGGTGGAAATCGAACCCACGACCTCCGGTTTAGCAGACAGGTTCTCTAACCACTGGACCAACAGGCCAGTCAAATATACATTTATTATTTATTTATATATTTATTTCATTACGTACATTTATTAAATGTCGGTTCAAATAATCCGTGTAAAGTATATTAGGAGCGCGCCTCAAAATAACCCACGTTACATAATAATACAGTATTTTATGTCTACTGCAATCAGGGCACAGATGTATCAAAACGCTAGGCATTATAATTTGGATATGAGTACAAGAACAGCATGGTCATCCGACCTCGCATTATGTGGCCAGCTATTTTCTGGCCAATGCTTAAGGCGGATATGGATAGTTTTTGGTCCAAGTGACGAGCGATTTATAATACTGTAATTTACTGTAAATTTGTGCATTTATTTGTGTTAGTCTAATCGCCGTTAAATCTTACTTTTGCTCGACAAATAGACTGTTAACGTATTCTTGAAGTTGAATTGCATTTGAGTGTCATCATTATCATTTTAGCCCGGAATCACCCACCGCTAATTATAGACCTCCCTTTTTTTCTGCTATTTATGTCTGTCTTGCGCGTCCCTCCTCCAGGTGGTTACTGTTAACTTAACTATGTCATCAACCCAACGTGCTCTCGGTCGTCCCTGACTCCTTCGACCTGTCCATAGCCACAATTCAATCACAGCCATTTGAGTGTACTGGGTTAATTTGGTAGCATTAATTGGAGGAACAAGAAGAATTGAAAAAATGGTAGACAAGAGGTAAGGCCTACATGGCTGTAGGCCTTACCTTTTGTCTTTTATAATTTTCGCTATCATTTGCTGGCGCAAATGATGCTGGAACATAGCACTCTAATTATTATTATGTTTTAGGAATCTCATGGCGTAAAAGTTTTCAATGAAATCATAAAATTACATTTCTATATCCAGAAATTTTATTTAGTTTTCAGATGTTTTTTTATGAAAAACAAAAATCAATAAATATTGTTGTATGTTAACAAAACTGCTGAACGCTTACGTCAGCTTTTGTGATTGGAAATTTGGAATCCTCGCGTTCGATACAATCCCATTGACCTATATTGAACCTGTTGCTTTCCGGAGATTTAGTTTTATAACTAAAATAGACGATTCACGAGGGCTGGACACTAGAATCACAACAATAATTTAAATGCTTTGTTAAATTTTCAAACACATTTCGCTTTCTTCATGTTGATGAAATATATTATTTTAAAAAATATACTGCTAAATTCGCACATCGATATTAAATAGACAGTGTTTAGAGTTAGGAGACTGGGAGCCCAGGTTCTCTACGTCACGATCAGACCAGACAGAATAGACAGAAAAAATCAGACGGACAGACAGAAAAAAACAGCTAAAGCTTATATCTTGGGTTATCGTAGTAATATCACAATGTCAACCGATGGGTTCGCTCCGTCGCTATGGGCTCAATACATATAAGCGTGAAGGCATCGATTTATTTCACATCATGACCCGTGAGCGATGTCTTACAATCACTTCCCATATATTATTATTAGAGCGACGTCTTTGATGATATGCAGGAGTTTTTTGGGTGATAGCGTGTGTTGAACATTTTTTGAAGAAAATTTTGTTTTTAATCCAATGTTCCGTTAGTGGTACAGGCTTCCAAACAATACCTGGGAGAGAAAAAGAAACTCTCTTTCTCTCTCTCTCTCTCTCTCTTAGGATAGTTTTATTGTCCGTCTATCAGTCTGTTAAAATCCTGGTTAAGTTTAGAGGGTGGTTTGACTAATGTCCTTGTAATTTAAAGTAATATAAAGATTATCAAAATGTTCATTTAACTTTGCAAGACTATTTCTTATCATTATGTGTTACAAAATGTTTTATGTGACTTGCAAAAGTGATTTGATTTGATTTATTTAAAACAAAACGGTTTACTCATGTATATTCTCGGGATCGCCCGACTAGTTTCAGACTCGATAGGAGTCCCTAATCATGAGCTGAAGCGGCGGCGGTGGTGTCGCGAGTCGAACTGATTTGATTCTAAATTCATAGGCTACTCTTTGTTGTAAAAGCCGACATCCAACAGGCAACAGCTGGTGGTTTTTTCGTTTTTAATTTTAGATCATAATATAGCTCTAATAAGTTTATATAAAATGGTCACAGTACAGATACCAGTTAAAATATAAACTAAGCACAAATATGTTCAAAAATTTTAGTTTAATTCGTAATAACTTCTGTAACAAATCTAATTACGACAGAAGCGATCCCGAAAGTGGCTTTCCAGCTAAGCTGTGTGCACGCCATGTACTCATCGTACGCATTTGGCTCACTGCCAACAAGACTTCATGCGAATGCCGACGTATCTTGTGTTCATTCGAGCCTATTGCGGCGTTATGAGGGAGGGAACCAGCTGAAGAAAGTAATAATTTTACTTTATTTTGAGGAAAATGAATCAGTTTTGGTCTATTTTAGGATTAAGGACCAATCATTATTGTTAGCATTAATGTATACTAACGAATGTTATTGCGATAATCTATTATCTTTTTTTGTCTAGCCTATGTCCAAGCTGAGAGTCGTGGCATATCAGCTGGTAAAAGGTTTTTTTTTTTAATTCTAATAAATCCTAAACAAGTCGGGCAAATTAAATTGGAATCCAGTTTTCCTCGCCATGTTTTCCTTCACCGGCGGTCAGTGGTTGTTCATAGTCTTTAAAAAAGTCCGGTTGAGACTTTTATAAAGTCACATTCAGACACTGATCTTAGTTTTATTTTACAGGCCTAAGTATAGTGAGCAAGTTACAAAAAATTGCACTTACTGTTATACTTTAGATCGTGATAGATTACAATTACGTTATATTTTAAAGCAAAGTCGGGTTAGTTACACCATGTATAACTCAAGAACGGCTGGACTGATTTTCATGATCTTTCATTTGTTGGGTTCGTCTCCATTCCAATAACAGAATAACTATAAAAACATCGGAAAAAGTCTTACTTAAGCGGGTGACACCGCGGGGCGCGCTAGTGACGTTTTAATCCACGTTATCAAAATGTTTCTACATTAATTATTTTGTAGAATTAACATCCTCTCATCAATGCCTTCGAGCTTTATAATATTCATACTATTTCCACGTAAGATTACACGAGCGATTGTTTATTAATTCCATTTAACATATAGCAGACTTTAAAGGAAAATCAAACAAGCTACTAGCTTCTATAATAATAAACTTTGTTTTTTGTGGTAACCATTATAATAATAATATTTTTTGATTTTACGATTTTACCAGATAAACATTCAGCTGTGTTCCTAGAAACTAAGTTCTCCGTGATCGAGTTTAAAGAGTTCAAATTACGAAATCTAAATGTCGATTTTTTTGCCTAAACTGCGTTCAATTTGTTAGTGAACTGCATTGAACTCTTTTAACCGCGAGATCCGAGATTTGTTCTAACCGATCTCGTTTATATTTATCCGTCAAATCGGCCCTAAGATCACTATATCGAAGTCTCATAATAAAAAGAGGACCTCATTAATTCCAAATTCTTCCGATATTGTATCGAGGAAACCTATCTCGTAAAAATTAGTCATGCCCATTAATAATATATTAGAATAGTACATTGTTAAAATAGTTTACGATATAAGGTGGTAATTACCTTATTATTAAATTATTTTCAAAATTTGTCTGAAAAATTGTCGTGGGTTTCTTAATTAATTAATTAATTAATTCTTTATCATTGTATATACCTACAATCTTGTATTTTAGTAGGTATTTGTACTTAAGTTTAGTGGTCCAAATTTTATTGTTCCATAAACCCGCTGGGAAAATGCTTGTCGAATATCATCTGATATTAAAATAATATATAAAAATAAATACAAAATAAAATTTTACTTATTCCGAGCATTGTTTTCACAATATTATCTATTAAATATACGACGGTTCTATTGGGAATATTGTACATTTATTTTTCTTAAGAATATTTTTTTTTTCGTGTATTACTAAGTTAGTTTTAAATATTAATAAAATGAGTTACATTAATAGCAAAAAAACGATGTATGTCAGGCACGTGTTTTGTTTTCACGTTACTATAAAATGACAATAATTTTTGATGTTTGAACAAAGTTTGCTGAAACCCATTTATTTTTATTGTTATTAACGCAGTAACTTCGGCAAAAAAAATTGAATTGGTTATAATACTTATTTAGTTAACCTTCCTTTTCCACAGTTTATGAAATTCTTACAATACGGCCTTCTTCTTCTTCTTCGTATTGTGCCTCTTCAACTAGCGAAGGTAGGCAGTCAGCTCTGCATATCGCGTCCTATCTCTTGAGGCGAAGTAGTTCTGCAGCAATCGCAACTCCAGTACTACTACAACTAACTAACTACAACTCCATAATATGCTTATTGGATGAGATTAGATATGATTTCTAGATCCTCCCTCTCCTCCTTCTCGCCTCATTTTCCTCTTTACTGAGGGTCGTGAGTCACGCGTTTTGGGGTAGTCAGCTTTTTTTGGATCACACGCCATTTATTCCTGTCTTTATCGTCATTTAGCTCACTCTCCCCCTATGGAGTGGTAAAATGGCTGTGGTCATTAGATCACAGACAAAAGGGGCAGGCTTTCCGGGCCAGTACCACTCTCCACTTACTTTCGTAAAGTGGTAGCTCACGCCGCGTTTCCTTATAATACAACAGTTCTCAAGGCTTCTATCGTGGAAGATTAGATTATTATAGAAGACAGCAGTTCTCGCTTATAATGCTGGGCTCAATCACGACACTTGCTCACTTGTGGGTTAGAGATTCAGATGGAAATGTTTGGAATCCAGGTTGCCTTAGAATGTTTACATAACTTTGAAAAAGACACATCGGTACTAACCCTTGGTTGGAACTGCAACTATGCGCATAAAAATTCGATGGAACCCCTAGGCTACGAGCAAAATGTTTTTGGGCAGCAGTTTTCGCTGACCATCAGTTAAGCTACTTGCCATAATCAAAATCCCCTAAGATATCATTCTAACGTCAGGAAAGTATTGTTTCACAATTTCATATATAAAATTTATTTCGAAAAATTATACGAAAAGCAAGTTCAGATTTTTGTTAAACCACATATGTGTTCTCACTCCGGTCCTTGTGATTAGGGTCTTGTATCATTGTATTGGTTTCATGTCTGTTTAGTTATTCAAATAAAGGCTTAGTTATTTAAATAAAGGGGTATCGCGGTTCTCTGACCAACAATGTTTTTGAACTTCCAAACTAAATGGCTTGAATGTGATCTCTCTCATTTATTTTGATGATAGTGTGAATATTTTATCGTTTAATTCATTAACTTGGCTTTTGTTTGACCAGAATTTTGAACAGGGTTTGCTTTTAAATTAGAAACAATATTTGAGAGTGTTTTTTTTTCTTTTAATTTCTGTACAACAGATTTTATTATTACATTTAATTTCTCATATCGATTAAACGTGTTTTTACTTATAATTTCTGTTTCTAGAAGATCGTTTCAGTCAGAAAAAGAGAAAAATCACAATTAGGCAGCAGATGTAAGCACAACATAAGGAGTCAATCTTAATGTAACAGACTTAGGTTGTTAAGCTACTAAGAGCCTTTAAACACCCCTTAAGTCACCATCAAAATGGTGTAAACCTTAATCTTCCGAGTATTATTTCCCATAAAATAACTACAGAAGTCACACTTGGATCAAAACACTATACGCAGAGATCTGCCTGGCTATCAAATACATAGAATTTCAAAACAAAGGCACATCGAAAAATTATTAAGCGCTAATAATGTCTAAAGTAGGTGAAATAATCTTAAAAAATTACAAATTGGCCATATAAATGTGCTGAATAGTCTACTAGCTGAACCCTGCAGTTTTAACCGCGTTGTTCCCGTTTTAATGGACTATTTGGATTAAAAAATATATTTGTAGTAATCTTTGATTATATACTTGGTAGTAATGTAGGTTAATAATGTAACTAATGATGGTAATAAAGTGCCAAGCGTCAAAATATTTCAGTAGTTGCAAGAAAGAGTTTAAAACAACAATTTATCAAGTATAAACAACACGTATCTTGTATGTTACTATATTTTTCAATTGCTTTATTACAGATTGGATTTCGACAGTCAAATTCGTTTTCAAAACCCAAGTGTCTTTATAAAGGTGTTTTGAAAAATTGACAAAGAAAAATATGTAAAAAATTGACGGTTAAAATATATATTTTTTTAACCAAACCTATGGAACAGAAGCATTCGGGTTTTCTGTTTGTTTACTAACACAACTAGTAGTTTCTTTTTTTTCAACAATACCGCGAAAGTATTATTACTATTGTATACCGAAACTTAAAGGAATTATTCATCTTGTCTCGAGACTTCAGCCTTAAATACCAGCGTTGAACTTCTTTAACAAGATATTTGTTTAGTGGCATTATCACCGCTGTTAAATGGTTCCAACATGTCCCGTACGTTAACACAGTATCGTTTATGGCGATGAAACAACGTAACGTGTGCCATTGCTTATATGGGTTAAGATTGCATTTATCGAAATGGATGCTTGCGGAATTTCAGCAAAGATAAAATATGAAATGGTAAGGAAATGAAAAAAAGAGATATTGGTTTAGTACAAAGATTGAAGAACTTGGATCAAAAGATAGTCATTTTTACAAAATTATGTCGCGAGGACGACAGATGTGACTGCAGTTTCGTCCAAACTATGTACGACCTGCTGTGGAGCCACAGATGCAAAGTTAGCGCCACAGCACAAGACTTAAAAGAGGTTTATAAAAGAGCAATCGATCTGGTTTTGTTTTGGGCTGGTAATATTCAAAGAAAACCATCGACACGAAAAAAAAGCAAATTTTGAACGAAAAACGAAACGAAACGAGCATGGCATGGAACTCCCATGGCCCTTTGCGCAACTCTTATTTTGTGCGCAGTTTTCTCCGTGAGCGTCCATGTCTCGGCACCAAAGGTCGTCGTGGGTAGGAGACACTGGTTGAATAAGCGAGTTTTCAGACATTCTGGAATCTCTTTTGAACACAGAATGTCTTCTAGCTTTGCAAAAGCGGCCCACCCTAGTAAAATTATCCTACCTATTTCTTTACTTTGTGGTTCGTTGCCGAAATAGTAAAACCATACTACTAATATATCTATAAACTTTCATACTAAACCTAAACTACGTTATAATCTAGTTTATGTTCTTCGCTTCTATACGCTTGGAACGGTGTAAAAATTTCCCAACGGCGTCATATATTTCCAGTACAATTTCTTGGCGCACTAGCACATAAACTGGGGTATGAAATGGAAGGAAAAACAATGGTGCACGAGCAGACGCGCGGACAATCGAGCTTGCTTCGGATGAGATGACCTCAATAGCACACGGAATGCACTGCCATTATGACTTATCTGAATATTAAAAGCGATAACGGAATATTGAGTGCTGATTTGGTTGAGTGAAGAAAAAAGAAGAGGTAATACAGTATTAAATAAAATACAGTTTATTTTTTTCCCCTCGAACACGTAAATTTAGATTCAGAAGATCCTAAATGTTACTTTACATCTTAAAATGACAGATACAGGATGACTTAACGGCGTCTCTAGGCGGCGACTGAGTTGCGTTTGAGTACTCTGACATTTATTACATTGTCAATTTACCAGAATTACTTGAGTTATGCTTAATGTCAGTGAACAGGGAACAAAAACATAAAATTTCGATATTTTATTATTTTCAGCGCAATTATCCTAAAGTGATTAGAGTGGTGTGCTTTTGTATAGCCAATTAGTACCATGTAATAAAGGCAAATTTATGATTGTGTTTATATGAAGTGTCAGTAATATCTCATGTAGAGAAGGCATGTGCTTTGATTACCGCGCTTGCTCCATTGCGGGTGGACAATTTCAGATTCAAATATTTGGAATCCAGGTTTCCTCGCGATGTTTTTCTTTGCCGTTTGGTAATGGTGTCTTAGAATAATTAAGAAAGTACATATAACTTTGGAAAAATCATATTCGTACTTGCCTGTAGTGGGCTCGAACCTGTAACCTTATGCATACAAATCCATTTATTGAACCACTAGGCCACCACGATATTTTTCATGTCATTGTAATTATATGAAATAGGAAAACATACATTAACTAATGCATAGCACTATCTAATACCCATAATTTGTTCGTTATAATGACTGCATAGTCGAGTGACATTATGTCACCGCGCCAATTACTACCAACACGCGATGCGCTACGGGTTTGAGCCCCGCATAAGACAAACAGTATTTTCTGCGATACATAAATATTAAAACAAGTCTAGGTGTTCTTTGAATAAACGGTTTTAATTTTTGTGAAAGCCCCCTCAACACGGATAAAATTTATCATATCATATTAACGTTTTTTTTAAATTTAAATCTTTGTCAAACATCATTAATATTTTTTTTTAAATAATTTTTGTGGACAACATCTCCTTCATTGTTCCGAACCCATAGTAAGTAGCTAAAGCACTTGTCATATGATATTCCAAGTTTTAAGATTCCAATTTTCGAAGCCAGGTTTCTTACGATCTTTTCCTTCACCGTTTGCCAATGATGTCTTAGAATCATTTAGAAAGTACAAATAACTTGTAAAAAGTCACATTGGTACTTACTTGGCTGTGGTGGGTTTGAACCTGCAACCATGTGCATATACAGACGTTAAAATAAATGACGTAACGTATTTGGTTTTCGACTCTAAGGACCAGTATTTTTTACACTTGTAGGTATCATCATCATAATAGAAATATTACAATTGCCTTTGATACTGTTACAGACAGTTTCACTTATAACAAGGCATACAACATTCTTGGAAAGAATATAAAAAGAAGTAATAACATTTATAGAAGCGTTAGAATAAGCAGACGTTAAACAGTTTGAAGATTTTACGAACAAGTAATAGTGAGGCAATTCTTTAGCGCCTTAATTCAAAGTAGCGCTGAAGTCAGCTCACTTGGAAACGAAATGTAATGCTAAAAAGAATACTAGTTTTTTGTTCAGACAGGCCGAGCTATAAATACTAAATGTAAATACGCTTGAACTATCATTCTTAAAAGGGTAATTTGTAATCATGTTTTTGGGACCTCTGTGGATACCGGTTTTCCAGATGTCGCTAGCTCTGAGGTCCGGGTTTGATCCCCGGACCGGTCAATGTAGAAAACCACTTTTCTACATTGTCTCCGGTCTGGGTGTTTGTGGTACCTTCGTTGTCTCTGATTCCATAATAGACAGACAGATAGAGCTACTTTCGGACTTATATTGATTAGGATTAATTTTATAAATTGTAAATTTTATCGATTTTTTGTAACATTCATTTTATTGGACTACTTTGAACCTTCGCTATTTATGCATTCGTCTGTAAGTATCTATACCTTATTCGAGAAAAATTTAATTTTTCCTCCTATTTCTTAAATCTTTTATGTAAACTAGTACAATATTTATTTCCATACTTTTACATATTTTTAGTTCCATACGATATTTATATGTACACACGGAAAAATAGATAGGTTTGCAGGCGTAAATAGCGTAGGCGTAATTTAAATTCAATTGAATTCAAAGAATAGTTCAAGATTCTTGAAAAATAAAAAGAGGCAATACATAAAAGATGTCTAGAAGAATTCTTTCCGTTCGCCATTTTAATTTGTTTGGAGAAGAAGTTGCTAACCCAAGCAGAAGCTTGTTGTAGATACTTGTTAAATGTAAATTACCTCACCGGTACACCGAACAAATAGATGGGGGAAATTCTAAGGAAAATTGCGTTTTCAGGGTAAAAAGAACAACAAAGTATTTAGTAACGCGAATGTAAGATGTTTGCTGTCCGATTAAATATTAATTTTTGGCGGTTTGCATTTGGGAAAGGCAACGGTTGGGTTTTTCTTTTTTAATTTTGCTAATCCTGTTTTCGTCTAGGGTTTCCTGCTATTCTTTTGTTAATTTTTTTTTTTAACGTAACTACTGCCTTAAATGTAAATAGATATGTTTGTTTGTTTATTTGGGGCTCGGTAGTGCTCCCGCCAAGACGAGACAGCGGCAGCGCAGGGATAAATTATTTTTTTCGATATATAAAATTTTAAACTACTTCGATTACTACAGATATTATCATAATTTTATTTAATTTTGTTTGTAAAAAAAGTCACAAATTCTCTCTATCGAGCGGAATGAATAACAGAAAGTTCCTACAGAAATAAATATTTCAACAACGTACTGATAATTTTAATAAAGTTATCCGAAGAAAACGGAAACTAGTTGATTAAAGGAAACTACGGTGAAACTTCTCGGTCCACAGATCTAGACTGTTGAATACTGAAACAAACACACAAATTAACATAATAATACTAGCGAGAACCTAGTGCACAATATTCAACATGACATTAGACGTACCAACGCTCACACTATGAAAGTGCGATAGAGAGAAAACTAAAACATGTTAACGAAAACTGAGTGTTAGAGTGAGACGACTAGTTTTTTCGTAGTTTCATCTATATGTCAAAGAATGTATTATCGCGATATCGGTATGAACAAAACGCCAATCAATTATAAAGGCTCTCATCGATCATTTTGTAAGCGACATGAAGGCGTCTTGAGGACCGTTTAGTTTACTATCTTCTAGTGGCTGGAGCCAGCGATTTGAATTATTCTACTCACCTATGTTTAATAATATTTCGTGAGGAGTAATAATAATATAAAATGTCATCATATCATAGTTCGACTCGCGACACCACCGCCGCCGCGTCAAGTCATGATCAGGGACTCCTATTGAGTCTGAAACTAGTCGGGCGATCCTGAGAATATGCGTGAGCAAACCGTTTTGTTCTAAAATAATTCTACTTCATAGCACTTAGAATGATCATTTATATCGAACACACGATCTATGATGCGACTGGTGAATTTTAACTCGTCCAATTTGTTAAGAAGGATGACAGGGTACTAAAAATAATATTTCTTATTAGTCCAACGGTTAGATTATCAAAAAATAATAAAAACGTATTATTTCATCTATCAAATCATCAAATCAATAAAAAAAAACCAAAGATAAAGCGCTTCACAGTTCAGGGACGGCAGGCCGTGGCAAAAATTAAAATAAGAAGTGACATCATATGAAATTGAAATTCATCAATTTTCTATCGTCGGGAAAAAAACCGGCCAAGTGCGAGTCTGACTCGCGCACGAAAGGAACCTTTCCATTATCTATAAAAATGGCAAAAAAATCACGTCTGTTGTATGGGAGTCCCTATTAAATATTCATTTTATTCTGTATTTTAGTATTTGTTGTTATATCGGCAAGATGTATTTACTATCATCTGTGTAAATTTCAACTGTCTAACTATCATGGTTCATAAGATACAGCCGGGTAACCGACAGACAGACGGACGGACAGCGGGGTCTTAGTAATAGGTTCCCGTTTTACCCTTTGGGTAAGAAACCCTAAAAAGTTTTTTTTTTTAATCTATCTGATGGATAGAATATGTTTGTTTTTGACTACTAACTTATTGTTTTAAAGCAAGTTGATGTGAACGCTCCATAAAAACAACTGTAGGTTGTACATGCTTGGCTTTTAAAGAAAAATCTCTTTAATGGTCCGGAATATCCGAGGCCAAGATTGATAGCAGAACAGTAAGCAACACAGGCGGCACATTAACGTTTTTGTACCCAGTACGTATAATTTACAAAGTTGTTGGGAGGACTGTTAAAGTTTTATACTTTAGTATTATGTGGTGCAGCAGACTACAACCTTTTTTTATAACAAGAATTATAATTAAATCGTATTATAAATAAATTATAGTTAAATTAAATTAAATTATAATTGAATTATATTAATAAAACAAATTCCGTTCCGAACTCTTCTTTTTTGCGTATATTTTTTACATTAACATCAAACTTAAATATAAGTCACAGTTGCTGTAGTTTTTGCATAAAATTCTAAAAATTTCGCAATTAACACAACTTAATTAGCTCGCCGACATGTTTCGTATTCAGGAAAGCAGCATATAAACTAGATATTACTTTAAAACTTCATAAAGGTTTCAGCTTTTTAGATCAGAAAAACTATTTATAACTAGCTGTTTCCCGCGGCTTCACCCGGGTGGATTTCTATTTTTTTTTTCGTTGTAATTTCTATAATTAGAATAAATATTATACACATAGTTTGTTTGTTGGATCACAATAAAATCCTTTCTAATATTACAAATGCGAAAGTAACTCTGTCTGTCTGTTATAATGTCACGCTTTCACGCCAAAACTACAGAACCGATTTAAATTAAATTTGGTACACAGATAGTCTAGAGCATGAGAAAGGACAGGCTACTTTTTGCCGCGATACCCGACATCCACGCAAGCGGAGCCGCGGGAAATAGTTTGTAGTTATATTACTGTCTAGGTACATATTACATAAAATTATATAATAATAGTATATTAGTTAGGTATTTATAGAAACATATTAAGGTATAGGTTATCGCAGCAAAAAGAAGCCTATGTCCTTTTTTTTAGATCAAAAATCGGTTCAGCGGTTTAGCTGTTTAAAGCGTACCAGACACAAAAAAGACAGACAGAGTTACTTTCATATTTAAAATATTAGTATGAATGTAAAGTAATATAATTTACTTCATTTAAATTACTTTATTTATTTAAAGCATTAAAACATAAAAATATGTTTCTATCTATTAAAGGCTTTTCCTTCCATCTTGGATAAGTAGTTTAACTAAACTAGAATATGATTTACTATTTACTGCTCAATAAATTAGCTATGTTACAAAATAATACGAAAACATGTAGTACCTATGAAATAAAACAACTTTTTAAACGGATTCTATCGCGGTTTATATTGAGTTTTAGTTCCCGACGTTTCGGCACCTTTTTTTTTTTTTTTTTTTTTTTTTTTTTTTTAAAAACGATTCCCGCACTAAGGAATTTAATGCTTGTGTCGCGGGGGGTTTCACAAACATTCAAATCACATGCACAAAGAACACCCAGACTTGGAACAAGCATTCGTGGGTCACACAAATTTTAATGCTTGTACCATGCGGGGATCGAACCCGCGGCACGTCGCGCACAAGGTTATTGGCTTGGTGACCTATACCACTCGGCTATCCGTGCAGTCAAACCTTTGCAGGTGTCATGGTATGGTCATGTTATGCCAGTCTGCCCGTGACCATGACACCTCCAAAGGCGATAGAATTCGTTTAAAAAGTAGTTTTATTTCAATGTCTAACATTTGCGTTCACCTCAGAAAGCAATATATTATATCAAATAAAATACTAGCTTTTTTCAATTTCTAAATCTTACGAAACATAACGACAACCTCGAGTGGCGTACACACCGGTTTTCAAGGTGTCGCCAGCTCTGAGGTCCCAGGTTCGATCCCCGGCCGGGTCAATGTAGAAAACCCCTTTTCCACATTGTCTCGGGTCTGGGTGTTTGTGGTACCTTCGTTGTCTCTGAATTCCATAACACGAAGTGCTTTAGCTAAACTTTGGGTTCAGAGCAATGTATGTGAATTCGTCAACATTTATTTATTTGTTTATTTACAAAAAGATAAATAAAAATGAAATAAAATTTACCTTTAATACGTCCATAAATTTACCTCTATCCGAAATATGGCGCTACTTTCATTTCTTAGTCTCTATCTATTTTTCCGCTCCCATCCATTCTGGCACAAACTGATCTGGCATTAAGATCACTATCCTAGTCGTAACAACTTAAGGAGCTCACCGCCTTATCTTTCAAACTTTTATTAACTTCGCCAACAGTAATTAGGAGCTCGAATCTGGGAGCCACTGTCGTGAGATCCCTTGAAGATCTTTCCCTATGTTTTTAGTGGTAAGTATGTGATAGTGGAGTATTTCTGGGGTTTTAACACTAAGAAAATGTTCTATTTTTTCAGTAACAGGATGTAAATAGAGCGTACTATCGCCTATTCTGGGGCTGCAGCTGAAAATCAGCGCTAGGCAGTTGTTTTGCTGCTGCCTAGCATTATGCTAAACTGTTGGACCTTTTGGTACAATTTTTATTTCCTTTTCATTTAACAATTTTTGTACATTTGCAATATTTTTTGCTGACTTATTTTATTTGAACATTTTTTTTCTTGTTGTAAATTGTGTCAATATACATTATTTTATTTATTTTTAATTTGATTAAACTTCTTTGCTTTACCCATTATCTTCATGACAAAGTGGTTCTGGTGGTTCAGGTTTAGATAAGAAACGTATTTTATAATCTCTTATCAAATATACCCATTCTTCACCTTATGCTTCCCAATATTTTAATAGGGATGTTCACTAAATTCTTTTTAAATGACCTTCTTTTTGATTGCGATAAATTTTACACTAATATTTTTCTTTTGTCTCATTAACCATAAAATACGAAGATACAGTGAATAGGAAATATGCGTGATGTAATTTTTACATAAAAAAAAATAGTCAACATCCCTATTAGGTACAATATTGTTTCTTGAAAGTATATATGTTTTGTTTTTTGAATTCGTATTCATATGGAAAAGTATTTCAAAAACCTAAGACAATTATTATTGTTTATTAGATTGAAACATATAAAAACTTCATTTTATACACACAGCCTGTACTATCAAAATGTAAGGCAAAGGGCTGCTTTTAAACAGACGAAAAATAAGCAGTTAACACAATTCATTAAAATTATTAATAAAAGCTAAAATTATGTACTGCACGTAATACTAACATCTTATTTCTTAAAATTTTACCTCAAAGTCTATTAATAATTCCATGGACAGTCTTATCTGGATTATGACCTTCAAATTTATCTTGTAGATATAAACAAGGAAATAATATTAGAATATAGGGCCGAGTGCATACGGGCTGCTTGATACCGATTGCTTCAAGCTGCGACCGTATGATAAGCTATAGACTTTTATGTTCACACATACAAAGAAAAAGCTTGAAGCCGTCCGACTGCTTCAAGCAGTCACAAAAACAAAAAGCAAGCGAGCGGAAGGAGAGAAACACATGTGACGCGCAGTCGACAACTCGAGCAGTCCATGTATTCTGATGAATACCTAATTGCTCGAGCAGTTTGTGTAAGGCGTGTGGGCGGCTTTAGAGATCATGTTTAAATTTCGAAACACGGAATATGTAGTTTGTATTATGGTATCATGTATGAGAAAGTTCGCCTAAAATAAATATTAAGTTTTCGGCCCGTATTTGATGAGAATTAAAATATCAGAATTAACTCAGTATTTGCGTGGAGGATTTGAAGATCGTCTTTGAGGCGGTACTATTAACCAACATTGGCTTTATATTCATCTATTTCCCTAGTACTCTGTGCTAGTGAAACATGTATATTTGTTGAAGCTAAGAAGGAACGTAATTAGATTGTTTGGTCGGTAGTGGTTTAATGAGAACGGTGCAAACTTCGAGACAATGTGTCTCAAATAGCAACGTCACAACCCAACGGATGTAAGTGTATTACTTAGTAATAATCTCCAGACTGAGTTTTGGCCTTGGCGGTAAATCTTAAATGAGATCAGCTATTAACACAGGAGATATTTGGATATAGGAGAAAATTATAGGATTAGACTACACGGATAGCCGAGTGGTATAGGTCACCACGCCAATTAGCACAGTGCGCGACGTGCAGCGGGTTCGATCCCCGCAAGGGACAATCTTGTTCTAAGTCTGGGTGTTCTTTGTGCATGTGATTTGAATGTTTATGAAACCCTCGGCAACTCTAGGATTAAATTCGTTAGAGCGGGAGCCGTATTTTTAAAAATAAAAGTAAAAAAATTAATTTATTGCAAAAGAGTGTACGCAAACACAGATACAATCTCTGTTACTTCACTCTCATAGTCCGGTGGTACGGCACAACGACACGACCGGAGATAGATCAGGAACAATACCAGGTTTTACGTGTTCTTTGTGGCCCGGGATGTAACTACCGCCACACTTCCTGACTCCGAGCTCTACTGAGTATATCTTAACGGAAAAACCCAGCCGACTGTGATTCGAACCCGAGACCTCTTGCACGGCAGTCGCACGCGGCCACTAGACCAACGAGGCAGACAATAAGAGACTTAGTATGTAATTTATGGCCTATACTAATAATTGAATATCATATTTTAAATCTTGTGTAACATTGGATAAGTTGAAGGAGGGTTAATTACAATAAGATGCATGAAGGTGTTTTTTCATATATTTTTTTAAAAAAGGTATTTTGAGACAAGCTAGCAGCAGAAAGATATAACCTTTTCGATTTATCGTTCTATACAGTATGTACTCAACTCACCGTCAAAACTGCAGTAATTTTTATTAAACAGACTTCTGTGAGCATTTAACTTTAAAATTACAAATGATGAAAAAAACAACGTCTATTATTACAATGTTTCATGTTAATATTATAATCCTAATGAATCTCCAGCTTAAGGATACTTTTTGTATGAATTTGACTTTTAATCCAGTTGGATTTGGATCCGCCAGCAATTATTTTTCGAAAATATCTACGATGTTATGAAACTTTATATTATGATGCCTATTTATTAGTCTGCCTGACAGCTGCCATATGTTCTATGAGCATAGAGTAAAAATAGACAAGCATAGAGCATGCGTATCGCTAGTAGTCCTTATGTTAAGCGTAAGCACATTTTTAGCTAAATGTACTACGCTCGTTTACTGATTTATGTGATTTTCCGTGCGATGACAGACGTTTATAGAAAAATATCAACGGTTCCGACATTATTATATTTTGAGATAGATTAAAAAAAACTGTGCGCTCTCTTTTGACACCAATTTTACGATTTTACTATATGTTCATACTAGTGCAACAGTTCATACTTGATAACTGCACTTTATAGTTTACTTATTTATTCCTTTAAGTCTTTGAGCCTTTCAGCAATGGTGCGCTTCGTTTGCGTGTATAAAATGGCAATATCAGAAAACCTTCTACAGCGTGGCACTAACACTGGATTTAATTCCATCAATCGCAGGTCCTCTCAACCGATCGCCACTTTCAATTTGCGTTTTTTTAAAGTTAAGCAATTAAAAAAAAAACAACTTTCAATCGAGAAGTCGGCTCAAACTATCTGCAACGTGGAATCTAGCGATTCGATGAACACAACCTCGCTTTTCTCAAGTAACGAAGTACCGTTAGTCATGTAATTGTATCACTTACAAGCTGACCTCCGCGACTTTGTCCGCATGTTTTAGTTTCAACGGTTTTTCATTTTTGCAACATTTTTCATTTATGCTCCTCCCTTGGTCGCAGCGTAATGTTATATAACTTATAGCCTTCCTCAATAAATGGGCTATCCAACACTGAAAGAATTTTTGAAATCGGACCAGTAGTTCCTGATATTAGCGCGTTTAAACAAACAAACAATCAAACAAACTCTTCAGCTTTATATATTAGTATAGATAGATTGTAATTTACTTTGTAATTATGTGTGTAATCTTTTTGTGATATGTTTTTTTATTTATTTATTTCTGCATATTGAGTTACCAATCAGAATACGGATACGTTCAGTGCAGTGTAATTGAAGAATTGGAGGTAGATAAAAAATCATCTACATCACGCAAGGAGCTATGATGCCGCATCTCCAGTCTGATCGCGACTGAGGCCAGTGTAACCTGGACGAAACGACAAGCCCTTAAAGGTATTTATGCATGTTTGCGTTAATTTCCGTCGCTTAATTTAATTATAGCTGCGCGATGATTTAAAAATGTCTTATTAATGTCATCAAACTTTTGTGAGAAGAGTGTATAAAACCTAAATGAAAATATTGTAAACTAAATATTTTCTGTAAAGGTTTACCACAAAATAAATTGACTTTGAAAGAGTTAAATGTTTACTTTTAAATAAGTTTTTGAACATCGAGGCAACCTAAATAATATAGCTTTAAAACAAAAAAGAAACATTTACAAACCTTATTAATATTTAAACTACACTAACAAAGAACAGAAAACTAATAAACAAAGTTATTGAGATAATTACATAGGATTATTTGGGCCATACGAAATTCAATTATTTCTCTACAATGTTGGTTTGTTAGAACAATAACGGAAAATACAAGTTTGTTGTGTTTTAAGTTGGAACTTTAGTAAACAACAGCTTGGCGTTTGGGTAGCGTCCAGAATCAGATATAATGCCCAACTGGAATGCAATGGAGAAGTTTAGCTGTGTTTGGTTTCATTAAGTAGGTATAATCCAAGACTACATTCTGGTTGGATAATAAGCTGAGTTGGTGTGTAAATGGAACAAAAACTATTCAATGCATTTATTTTTTTTGTTACAAGCTTTTCTTTATTATTATTTTTTATTCATCTACTACAATCATCTATCTAGCCTTCTCCAAGCTTTGTTGGGATGGGCTTCCAGTCCTACCGCATTCAGCTGAATACCGTATTTTACATGGAGCGACTGTCTATCTGACCTCCACAGTCTACAACCCTTTTTACTGGGCAACACAGTATTCCAAAGTAAGACTGGTTGTCAGAATTGTAATAATATTATAATATAATAATATATCTTGGGACATCTCACACACGGTCATCTGATCCCAAACTAGGCAGAGCCTGTGCTATGGCAACCAGACAACTGATAAACATACTTATATATTTCTAAATACATACATATTATAGATAAATTACACCCAGACACAGAACAAATGATCGTGCTCATCACACAAAGATTCGTCCTGAGTGGGGATCGAACCCACGACCTCCGGTTTAGCAGTCAGGGTCACTAACCACTAGACCAATAGGCCCGTAATGACTTAACGTCTGTCAAACGCCGTTGACGTCAACGCCTTAACGTGCTTTCGGAGGCATGGAGGGGTCTCGGTGTTTACCAATGTTCACCAATCCACAGACCAAACGCGGCAAGATCGGTCAAACCGTACGGCTTACACTTAGCCACGAGCCGTTCGACGCAGTAACGAATGCGGAGTGAATATTTGTAATTAAATACAATTATGACCTATCTACAGAATGTACAGCAGTAAACGATGTAATATATTATTTAGATTTGATTGGAATATTACTTATATTTAGTTTACCTAGGCATACTAATTCTAAAGACTGCCAGCAAAATATGTAATTGTTATGAAATCCGGATAGAAACATCAATCTCTTCTCAGCACAAAAATAAGTCAGTACTTTTTAGTACTACTATATTTGTAAACAAAAACAAAAATGAATAGAAAGAAAACCTTCAATAGCTTTCTATATGGCTTCTTACATTTTCAGTTCAGTAAGTGCTCGAGTTTTCTTGAAAATATGTCCAGTAAAAGGTAAAAGGCTCGACCCCTAATTACATGTTACAACACTGTTTATCCCTGAAGGGAATAGGGACGTGACAAACATACCTATACAACTAATCCGAGAGTTGGTTTTCCTGAAAGGGCTGATGTTGGAAATTTCTCGGAATGGTGTTGAAAGTAGGTGTAATGTTTGTAGTTTTCACAAAATCTCTCAGACTATTTTTTAGCTCGCTGTCGGTCGCAACTTTGCCCATATGGATGTCACTTTTGGGGGTTATTTTAAGTTTAAGTTCATCTTTATACTAATTTAAATTAAGATTAGTTTTTATGTATATTATGTTTTTTAAAAGGAATTTTAGGATTTAAGTGCTGTCTACTTCGTTTAACGTTAAAAAAGACTAACTTGTTAGCCTAAAGGTATGTATATGAATAAATGATTTTCATATTTATAAGTCACAAGTCTGTGGACAGCGAAGTGAATAAGACGTTTTTAATTTGACTTTTTCCGATGTTTTTATAGTTATTCTGTTGTTGTTGGGGTGGAGACAAATCCAACAAATCAAAGATCATGAAAATCGGTATACGAGTTCTTGAGTTATAATTTGTTTAACTAACCTACCTTTGTTTTATATATTTAGATTTTGATTGATATTTTTTTCGTTTTGCTGTCAGTTGCCATTTGTTATTCCATGTCAGTTGCGTTTTGTTAACCACGTTTTATGTCACGTTCCACGGGAACGAGATAAAAAGTATGTATCCTATGTCCGTCTCCGGGTTCAAAGCTCCTTCCCCACCAATTTTTACCGATTTGGTAAAGCCGTTCTTGAGTTATAAATAACACGACTTTCTTTAATAAATATAGATAAATTAAATGCCATCCATTCGTGGAATTAGTAATAATTTCAACGTTCGTGCTCAACAAAAAATTTCAAAGAAACGAATTAATCCTGTATTCGTAGAAATTCAGTTTCCAATTTAATCAACAACATTCTGAAATAACCGCAAAAAAAACACTATTCATTATATTAATGAAGACTGGCAGGTGTAAGATGAAAGCAAAAATATGTAAAAAAGGGGTTCTCCGAAAGCAAATTTGTTTCTTCAAAACAAATAATAAAAAAAAGAACAGGAAAATAATGGTAGAAAATCGTTTTCTCATTATCTGGAATCTTCTCGTTCTGAATTTATTATTTTGACAGTAAATTGTCCGTCTGGCTGTAATTCCGTGGTTCCCTTATTTAGGGATCGGCATAAAAAGCTGTCAACACGAACCGACAGATTACCCTGTCTGGTAACGCTCGCCGCGAATCACACCCTAATTATTTCGGCTGTGTTTGATGGTAATAAATTGGTTTTATTATTAAATGTATAATGTTAATGTGTGATGTATGTTTTGAGGATTAGATCAGTAGCTAAACCAATATTAAATTAATTCTTTAATCCATTATTTTATCCTAACTAATATTATAAATGCGAAAGTAACTCTGTCTGTTTGTCTGTCGCGCTTTCACGCCAAAACTATTGAACCGATTTGAATGAAATTTAATACACAGATAGTCTAGAGCCTGAGAAAGGACATAGGCTACTTTTTGCCGCGATAACCGACATCCATGCGGGTAAATCCGCGGCAAACAGTTAGTTATATTATAAATGCGAAATTAACTCTGTCTGGTCTGTACCACTTTCACGGGTAAACCGCGGAACCGATTTGGATAAAACTTGGTATGGGGTAAGCTTCGATCCTTAGAAAAAATATAGGCTACTTATTGCTACGATTAAGTCTAGTTTAGAAGGAGATATAAGGTAGTGAAGATAGAAAGAGAGAGAGAGTTACGTTTCGTATATTGCTGTAGAGACAAGAGAGAGAGGTGCGAGCACACATTTTCTTTCTTTCTTTCTGTCATAGTCGGTTACTTTTCGTATATAAAGAAGTTTTACTTCAGTCTTGTGGTCTAAAGCACATTCGTTTATTTTTATTATTTAAGGTCAGATTGACAAAAAATTTAAAGATAGGTATTAGTAGTAGCTACTTTACACTTTATTTAAAAGACGATCTAAATAGAAGTCCCTAAAACTAAACTGTGTCACTTGTTTCACAAAAAAACTACAGAACCAACGATGTATCTAATCGACCAATCCAGTTCCGTCTCGGTGTGTAGATCAACAGGAAAAAACATTACAAATCTTTTTAAATTTATTCCGATTTACGTGTCAAGAATAAATCTTTTGTTTACTTCTTTTGTTTATTTGTCAAAAGGAAACGTACAATATGGCCCAGAAGGCGCCATTGATTTATTTAGTCAATAATTACACACATAATATCATGTAGGTTTTTCTTCTACTTTCGTGTCGATTGTCTTCAGCTGTGACCAGCCCAAATCATCATATCAGCCGAATGACATCCACTGCTGAACATAGGCCTCCCCTAAGGATCGCCGCAGCTCACGGTCCTGCGCCGTCCGCATCCAGCGGTTTCCGGCGACGTTCACCAGGTCGTCGGTCCATCTTGTGGGAGGCCTACCCGCGCTGCGTCTTAAGGTTCGGCCCAAAACATAGCTAGGTCGATTGGTTTTTGATTAGCCTCTTTTAAGTCTTCTGCTATCGCGCTAACCATAGCAGATGGTCCACAGTTCGGAGGATACCACAGTCACATACGTCGTTCTGGCGAAAGCCCCATTTTTTTAATAACCTCGACTTCTGCCTGCTCCTGAACGGAGTCTGTTGAAAGATCATGTAGATAGAGGTACAACACTAAGGCTCGGCTCGAACGGACTACTGACTACAGCAATTGGTGGCCAGTGACAGCGTTAATACATTTTATATAAATTTGTCTGCTATTACGAGTCACCACTGGCTATATTCGTGTGCACGGGCACGTCTTTACAAAATATATGCAATATCGCCACCGGTGGCTGTGGTCGGTAGCCCGTTTGCGCCAATTCTTAATGATATAAGGTATTTTCTGTCATGTGTTTATTTACATTTTTGTATATAAATTGTATATCAGATTTTTGTATTATAATAAAATCGTCTATAAATAAATTCATTCTTACAAACGTTTGCGTCTATAAAATGAAATAGGATTAACCCTGATTTAAATAAAACAATGGTATGATTAGACTACTGGAAATATAATTCGGCGGAAGTTAACAAAATTAAATGAACAAAATTCTCTTCAAAGTAATTAATTTGATTTTATCGTATGTACTATCAGCCAATATAACTTTGAGTTTGTTTAAACAAGTGATTGCTCTCCAAATTGCTTTATTTAAAACAATTCCAATTGTAAAAGTATGATTATGTTATTGTAATTGCTTATGCTGTAATCAATTCTGTAACAATTTAATTGAAGAATAATTGAGACAGATGTTTTGTTCCCAAAATGTTTATTTTGTTTACATCGGCTATGTAATTTATCGATGACATATTTAATAGCGTGTTGGAAAACTTATTATCAAAACCTACTATTATATCTATACTTATATACCTACTAATAATAGAAAGAGGAAGAGTGTTTTTGCTTGTTTGTTTAAACGCTCTAATCTCTTGAACGACCTGAGTACAAAATTAACTTTTTTTGTTTAAAAATAAATATATTTGTATATAATAGTTTAGGTTATTTTTTTAGTTAAAAAATGAATTAGGTTTCAAACATGAAAAACCCATGAAAGTAAAACACGCAATGAAGTCGCGGAGGAGCTACTAATATTATAAATATCAAAGTGTTTCGGGATGGAGGGATGTTTGTAACTTTTTCACTCACGAACTACTAAACGCAGTCGGACGTAATTTGGTACATAGATAGCTTCTAATTATACAGGAACAAAAATATTAAATAAAGATTTCTTCAAAAGAAAAAGGTTCTCAATTCGACGATTATGTTTTTTTCTATGTTTGTTATGCGATATCTACGGCAATTAAGGATCAACTTCAAATATTTTTATACCTAAGGTGGTCATATAAAAATTTCATTTTATTACAGTACTAGCTGTCCCCCGCGACTTTGTTCGCGTGTTTTAGTTTCAAAGGTTTTTAATTTTTGCAACATTTTTCATTTATGCTCCGCTCCTATTGGTCGTAGCGTGATGTTATATAGCCTATAGCCTTCCTCAATAAACGGACTATCCAATACAAAAAGAATTTTTCAATTCGAACTAGTAGTTCCTGAGATTAGCGCGTTCAAACAAACAAACAAACTCTTCAGCTTTATAATATTAGTATAGATTAGTATAGATTTTCTACCTTTTTTTTTACTTTCATTTTGTAATTAATGATTAAAAAATTATATATTATCTACACATACTAAAATACGCACCTATTTGTGTCGTGTTTTTTTTTTCTAACTCGTCACAATAATTGTTTTTGAAGTAGTCGGTTAATAGCATACCTTTGTTTTCCTTCGCAGAACGTAAGGTTAGGGAAACAACATAAGCTAATATTGGATAAAATAAGTTTGACTTATGATTATGACATAATATGTTATCGTAAACACAGAAACTATGAGAGGAAACTACTAGCGAAAAGGCACTTTTTTCCTTAATCTGATGTTGACAGAAAGATATACTATAGGTATATGTATGTATAGGTATATACACAGTACAAAAAACCGGAGTAGTGCAAGTCAGACTCACTCACGAAGGGTTCCATAGGTACCATTGTATAAGATAAATATATTATAGCAGTACTTTATGAAGTGAAGACTTCTTTAGAAGCGTAGGGCACTTTTTGAGATGGGAAAAAAACTATTGAATTCGCAACACTGTTACGTTACCGTTACCGCGACCGACATCTTTTTATATAAGTATCAACATTATTGTAATTGTTTAAGACTTGTCAAATAAAGTCGAAGTCAAAGTCGACGAGAATTAAATTAATTTTAATCATCACCAGACTACATAATATATGACGTTTATTATAATGTGTGTAACATCTATACTAATATTAAAAAGAGGAAAGATTTGATTGTTTGTTTGTTTGCATTTAATCTCTGAAACTACTGAACCGATTTGAAAAAATCTTTTACTGTTGGGAAGCTCCACTATCCCAGGGTGACATAGGCTACATAAATTATTGTTTAATTTTTTGTTAAATACCTGTGCAAGGCCGGGGCGGGCTGCTAGTTTATTATAAAACAATATTAAATGTCATATTTAATCATCACAAGAAGTCTCGTATAATATTCATACTGAGCTATTTCACGTAAAAACAGGATATGTTTGGTACGCGACATCTCTTTACTGCCTGTCCTTTAGATCACACTGCGGCTAGCCACAGAGACATCGTAACCGATTGCGGTCAGATATACACACTGTATGTTATGACATCTGCAAACCAAACATTTTTGCTTATAGATATTGCGTACCAAACCATGGTACATGGTACTACGCAATAGGTTGTGAATGGTTGGGTGTGTCTGATGTGACAGCCTGGTATTAAAGCCTTATAATTATTATTATACTGCATTTATAACAATAGCTGGTATTTTTTGTATTTTAAGTGAACAAAAGTTATATTATTTATTTGTATATCCGTACAAAATCATTTAGTTAAAAATTGAACTTTATTTCTGCCGAAAATATGTAACCTGCAAAAGCACAATTTGTTTTACGTCAAAAGATGTAAACGTAATATTTTTTTGTTAAAATCAGAAAAAAACATCAATGTAAAATTTTAATAATTTTTGGTTTATTTTTTATTAAAAGTCACTGTTGCTTAAAATTCGAATAAATAGTTTTTTGCTTTAGGCGCCATTTAAAATTATTGAGGATTTGGAGTATGAAAACCACAAACAAAGAGCTTTCTAGTTACCTTAAATCATCTACTTTCGTCGTGTATCTTCGTATATATTCGTATATCTCCGTGAATCTCGCCCCATCGTTTTCTTTGATTACGCGCCGTGAAAGCCGATGTCACCTTCCATCCCTAACTTTTGTGTTTTTTCTCTACCTAAAAAGTATTCGAGTCTAAGTTTTGGAGCAAATTGAAAACTGTCTATTAAGTTAATGAGTTCTGAAGAATGTAAATAGAAGTGGTTTTTGTCGGACTTCTTTTTTTCCTTATTTAAACTGTTCTATTGCCAAAAAATGTTTCGCTTAAATACTTTTTGGTTGTATACTCATTAGGAACAGAGTAACAGACGACTTTTGCTTATTGTTATTTTCATTACCGACATTGATTTATGCATTAAAAGGGCCTTATTTATGAAAATCTTGACAACTGATATAGGAAGGATAATTAAAAATCACTTTAAAAAAAAAACGTAAATAAAAATGTGAAACAAATATAATCATGAAAAACAAATTGGTCTTAGTATTAATTTGGACATAGGTAGATATGTCTCTAAATTATTCTGATTAGAATATTGGCCTCTACTTTCTGAAATTTACATTTTAGCTGTATAGTACAGCTGCACTATACTGCGTTTGCAGTTTTGTGGCAAACATGTAAACAAACACGAGTTTTTAGATGATCAACTTTAATGATTACATAATAAGGTTTAATTTGCGCTACATCATCATTTTTTTTTTAATAAATCTTTTAACAATTAGACAGCAGAAAATATGATTTTATTTACACTCATATTATAAAGTTGATGTTTGTTTTAGTAGAAATAACATTATTTAGCTCAAGAATAAGTTAAATAGTTCCTAAGTCTGTTACGTATCATGCCCTTAGATATTTTTATTGGATTAAGTAGGTATTATATTTTTCTTCGAATTGTTTTCTTTACCTTAAATAAAACGTGATTCGACAGCGTTGACACCGAACTTAGCCGAGACTGTCAAAGTTCAAAAAGTTCTTCTTGGCCGCTTGTTCGGACAAGTTTGAAAATCTTTGTGACTGTCGCTGTCACTACCTTTGTTAGTACCTTTCCAATATCCAGTCCAGGATGTCCCGTTTCTTTTTTGAAAATTTATTGGCGTGGACGGGAAGTTTTAACATGTTCAACGTCCATCCGTAATTGAAGACAGTTCTTTGTTTCTTAAGCGAATGCTTTTATTTGTTTTTACTTTAGTAAAACCTACTAGGTTTCCGTAAATAGCATGTATATCTACTCTTATACTGCCATCGTTGCGCACAAACTTACTGCTGCCGGCGCCGCCCGCGCGCGATGCGGACGCATAAATTTTTCAGATCATGTTGATTTGTTTACATACTCCTTGAATGATTTCATAAGGCCGCTTTATTTTTATGAATGCTTAATTTTAAGGATTTACTTTTAATATTAACTATCTGTGTCCCCGGCTCACACCCATCGACTGAGAACCTACCTACCCTATCCTACCTTACTTACCATACCCTACCTACCTACATTCACTTAAACACTTTTCAATCAGGAAATTTAAAAAAAAATTGTTAATTATTTTTTGAAGTGAAACTTCTTTAGGCGCATGAGGGTAAAATTTTTACAGATGAAACGTCACGCCGGTATGCAACGGAAGTGTCGGAAAAGAGAGAGAGAGTGATCGAGACCGATTGAGAGAGAGTAAGACAGGGCGAACGTAGCATGAGCAACTAGCCGTGGAGTGAGAGTAGGGAGCAAGCGAGTGAGAAAGATTGAGAGAAAAAGTGAGACAGAGCGAACGTCGTATCACGCATAGTGCTATGGAGTGTGAGGTGGGAGAGAGCTATAGTGAGAAAGATTGAATAAGAGAGAAAGAGAATACGGGATATCGAGAAAGAATACACGCCCTATTGGTTGTGTATTCATTTACTAGTTAATTATTAGAACTTTAGATGGTATTTCTGTCGCATAGCGTAATATTTACAATATCATTAGGCACTTCTACAGTGAATAAACAGTAAGTGAATTTTATAAATAAAAACTTTGTGAAAAACTTTGTGAAAAAACTTTGTGAATAAATTTGTAAGTTGTCCTGTATCAAGCAATTATTCGAAGTAAGTAATATATCTGTTATCTTTTTGTTTATTTACAATTTTTTATGATAATTGGTTTGAAGGTTAGGTAGTTTTAATATTTACAAATAACATGTGGTATTTCAACTTGCCACTCGTCATTTGATAATTTAATAAATCATTTACCATAAAATAAAAATATTTCATAAATTCGCTTTTCTAAATTTTGAATTCAAAAACAAAACTTAATTAATAATTTCTAATATTGACAAAAAACACGTGGCATTTTTATTTACAATTCGTCATTTGAGATTTCAATAAATCATTGTGCATAAAATACTAATAACAATATTTCATAAATTCTTTTGACGAAATTTTAATTTAAAAATTGGAATTTCTAGAGTTATCATTAATTTACAAAAATTTTGTATATATTTAAATTGGATTAGGTATTTTTAATATTTACAAAAAATCACGAGGAATTTTAATTTAATATTAAACATCTGAGATTTGACTATATTATTTTTCAAACAATATAAAATAAATTTATTTTAATAATTCTCTTTAATTATTTTTATTATTAAATATTAATTTCAAATAACTTTTCATTTTCAGATTGCAATGCCAAAAAGAAGTTTCACTTCTGACATGTGTACTTTGTACGCACGCATGTTTTTTTTTATACATACCTTGTCCATGTCCTAGCAATAACGAACTCAATAAAACAGGTACAGTCGTTCGAAAATTATGCGCGTGCATACAATTTGGCAATTAAATTTTATTGGGCTGCATCATCTCTCGGACATCTGAATTAGAGTCGGTGAAAGCCAAACCGTAAGGTTGGTTCACGTCGCCCTAAAAGACGTAATAAAATAGAAGGCAAAATTTAAACCTCCAGGCAGTGACCTCGGTAGCTTATTTAGTAAAGCGACTGGCGCGTCAAGTCAGTGGTCGCAGGTTCGAGTCCTGCGTGAGGTTTAAGTTTTTCCTTCTTTTATTTGTATTTAATTACACTTCTGTATTCAGTTGTCCGTACCTGTGCTGATAGATGTATTTGGAAGATAATAAATAAATAAATTAATATTTGTAAAAATCCACAATAGAAACAAGAATAAATCCTCTTTCTTTCTCTGCCTTTACTTGTTTTAGGTCGGTGCATTATTTATTTCCTTCCATTCTACCCTACTCGTCATGCCATCATTAACAGGTTTTTCATTCATATCCTCTTTCACGCAATCCGTCCACTTCATTTTCGGTCTTCCACTTCCTCTCCACCCATCCACCATTAAATTCACCACTCTTTTATTCACATGCGTTTCATTCCTTCTCCTTACATGCCCATACCACGATAATCGTTATCCTTTCAACTTTTCTGTCACTATCAGAATCAAAAATAAATATTAACATCAATTCATAGGCAAGAATTTGTGCGAGTTTACATTTATTTCGTTCAAAATATTTAATCGTTTCAGGTTACACAGAATGTCCAAAATAAAAAACACTTCGTTGATTAAAAAAAATATATTAAATTTTTCTCTTGAGCTGCCGATACTACGATTTCAAAGGTCAATTAAAGGGTAACTGGGAAGTACACTACATTTATATGTAGACGTATTGTTGCCAGACTTTTTGAATCGAGAGTTCTACTCGAGTACCATACAGTCAGGTGCCATTCAATTCCGTGACTTTGAGCGCCGTTCATTACTGAACGCAATTGGTCGAAACGAATCGAACTGCGGCATCGATACTGTAACTAGGTATCGATATTGAATGTATTCGATTCTCTAGTCGGTTTAGAAACTGCCTTTGCGAATAATCAAATAGTTGCTTTTTGTTTGAACTCTGTTTTGGAATAACACAAGTTTAAGAGATCAGAATATTATATACTTTAGAATGTACCTGTACGATCTCTGCATCTATATACAAATAAAACAACCTTATTTTTAGTATAACACGTGGCACATATTTTTATGTAAAAATGTGTATACAAATAAAATAATCTATACTCTATACTAATTTTATAAATGCGAAAGTAATTTTGTCTGTCTGTCTCTTAGGCTTTTACAGCTAAATCGCTGAACCGATTTTGATGAAACTTGCCATGTGAGCTTCGGTCCCAAGATAGGATATGGGCTACTTTTTGTTGCGAGAACCGAAACAAAAATATGTTTAAATAAATTTCTTTACATATAAAACATTTGACACGTTTTTTATATAAAAAAGTAGTAGGTATATTAAATAAATGAGACAGTATATATTTTATGTATTTTTGTGTTCAGACCATCTAAAATAAAATAGTTTATGACAGTATTTTTATACTTACTGCACTCAGTTGTTTCAACTGCGTTGTTTCCGTTCTTGTAAATTTATCGAGATAAAAAGTAACATATACATTAATCCAGATTAGAAGAAAGCTTTGTGCCAAATTTCATTTAATTCGGTTTAGCAGTTTTTATTGAAAGAGTAACAAACAGCATAACTTTTGTTTTTTTTTAAAACGGCTCCCGCACTAAGGAATTTAATCCTTGTGTCGCGGGGGGTTTTACAAACATTCAAATCACATGCACAAAGAACACCCAGACTTGAAACAAGCATTTGTGAGTCACACAAATGCTAGTCCCATGCGGGGATCGAACCCGCGGCACGTCGCGCACAGAGGTAATTGGCGTGGTGACCTATACCACTCGGCTATCCGTGCAGTCAAATTAACATTTTTTTTCGTTTTTTAATGGTATTTAGTCTTTTTTTTTTCCTTTTGTATTTGTTATTATTTTATTTTCTCTACTAGACTTACTTGCAACAAAAAATGATTTCAATTCTTCTCGCATCCAGTTCATTGGCAGCTAGCTCACAAATTGGCGATGCCTTCTTGTTTCCGTATTCTGTTTGGATCCAGACGTTTTATATCTGCTACTAAATAGCACTTGGTATCTAAAAAACTTATTATTTTTTATTAAAATGTATTTGATTGAAATAAAAATAAACAAATAACGGTTTCGATAAAATATGCATATATTTTTATATTTGTTAGTAAAAAAATATTTAGGAATTGGCTGAGCGCGATTAACTCAATAACTATCTTACAGATGTTTATAAGTGTTTCATAAATAATACATACTGATATGGAAAATCTTTTGATTTAAGAGATTTATGTGTATTTAATTTATTGAATAATTGCGGTTCGATTCCCGCATGGGACACATTTGTGATATGCATAAACGCTTGTTCCAAGTCTTGTTTATACGTGTCTAGCATTGTCCGTGGCTCCACCTGTGTGGTTGCCGGTTATGTCCTTGGGATTCAAGCTTATCTCATACCAAGTTGCATGGAAATCGGTTCAGCTGTTTAGCCGTAAAAGCGTAACAAACAGACAGAGTTACTTTAACATTTATAATATTAGCAGCAAAGTATGGATTTTATTGTGTGTTAAAACTTGCGGCACAGAGATGAATTTCCCTATGGTAAAATAAAGGTATATTTTATTTTTCAAGAAAAAAATTTTTTTTTTCAGTATACCATGTTCTTACTGAGAGCAGTGTTGCCATTATGGGCGCCACCGCTCAGAATGAACGACGGGTTAAACTCATTACCGCGGGAATCAGGTGGCCCTACCATGTTTTACGTAAACTCTTCTCATACCTAGCCTGAAAAAATATATTTCTACTATACTAAACTTAATTTTCATTATAAGGGTTATTAAAGAGTTAGAGAGATAGAAACAGATAGAATATTCTTTATTGTGCACCATGAGAGTAACAGCATTAAACAAATACTGAACAGTGAGGGAGTACAATGGCGGTCTTATCTCTAATAGCGATATCTTCCAGACAGCCTTACAAAGAGTTATTTAGTAAATAAGTAGTAATAATGTTAACTATAATATATATACGATATTTGACGACCTCCGTGGTCGAGTGGCGTACACATCGGTTTTCAAGGTACCACAAACACCCAGACCCGAAAATGTAGAAAAGTGTTTTTTTTTTCTACATTAACCCGGCCGGAGATCGAACCCGGGACCTCAGAGCTGGCGACACCTTGAAAACCGATATGTACGCCACTCGACCACGGAGGTCGTCAAATATCGTGTTATATAAGTATGTGTACATTTAGATATATTACTTTATATTGATGAAACATTATACAATGTGATGTATGTGTGTATTACAAATACATGCATGGAGTTGATAATGTGTAAGTATTTAATATGAGCACATAAATGTTAAAATATAATAAAAATGTCCACATCTTACTGTCTAAGTTAAAAGGAACTTAAATTGTTAGTGACTTTAATTCCTACAGTCAAATCGTTCATACGGTTTTGTAGGATATATGTTTATCTATGTTACTGTATTTTTTTCTAATATAGACCATACTATGACCTACCTAAACACTTAAAAGGAGGACTGGAATAAATATATAGAACTTGGCCTAATGACCAGAAAGGTAACGCGAAACGTCGTTGTAAAGTTTTTCTGACTTCTACAACTTCTCCTTTGTCGACAACGATCAAAACACAGGGAAAAAACGATATTTCAATGATTTGACATGTCTTAATTATGTATTAATTAATTAAAAGAGTCAATGGTGACTTGAGACTAAGGACTTTTCCTTTGACTAGCCCTAGATAAAAAACAGGGTTGCAGATTATATAGACCTATATTTTTTTTAATTAACAAAGTAGTAATAACTTATTTTTTTAATTTTTGAAATACTTTAATCATTTGCATAAATATACGAATTTTATTCGGCAATCTTTTGAGACAGGTCATTCCTCGACCTTATACAAGATAAAAGACTACAGTGCGCAAAGCGCTTACAAATTTTGAAACGCATTACAAAGCCTTAGTAAGTCTTTCTTGGCTTTGCCTTGAGCCTTAGTCCCGATTTTCCATGCCTCTGCCGTTACTCTCGAATTTAATATTTATAAAAAAAAATGCCAATGCAAAATTGATATTAGTTCAGAAGGATGGAGATCCAGTTTTCTTAAAAAAATGCTGTCAATGGAAGGAACTAATTAGAATCTAAGCATTGACAGCATTTTTTTTGTACTGTGTGTTGTTTGTGCGCTTGCTAAATTAATAACAACTTTTCATTGGCATTGTATTAGAATTAAAATTAAATTGGAGATTAAGGGCACTGATTTTAGACTAATCTAACATTATCTAGACTACTACAAGTTCATACCAAAAGAAATTCTCTGAGGCCTGCAAAAAAGGTTTATTTAGGAGAATGAGTTTACTGAGCATGCTTGCTTATACAGGGCAACACTGCAACGGCTGGTGACTGGGTGAGCTCAAAGCAAACGACAGTTAATCCACTTAACATTTATTTAAAAGCGTTTTATCCGTATTTGCTTATGAAAACAGTGTCATAAGGTAAGGGCCGTGTTTATCATACTACGTCTTTGCGTATTTGATATTCATTGGATTAGCTGGCGACAGTAAGGCATTTGATTTGATTATTCAAGCGATGAAGATGTGGATAAACTCAGGGAATTTTGTGGTTTGAATTTATTTTTTGTTTGCTGTATACATGTATCATTTTATTTATAAGAGAAGGTAAATTTGTTTTTTCGATTACAGTATTTTTAGGCGACTTCAAGAAAGGATTTTCTTAATTCAATACGTATGTATATAATATTGTTGGAAGTGCATCATATTCACAAAAGATAAACCCAAAAAAAATGTAGTACATACTTATATAAAACAAATATTTCTCAATATAAATATAATTTTACATTAAGAAATAGACTGTTACTTAATAAAAAAAATCCATTTAAAATTCAATTAATCATTTTTTTAAGTCTTTTTTTTTTATTAAGGAACAGAGTAGAAATTCATTGATATAGACTTAAAGGTAATCACGTTGAAATTTATCCCCGTATACATATTTTTATAATGAGGTCTTGTTGTTGGCCTTGACTATCGAAATTTGTAGCCACTAGAGTTAAGTAGGTACATCGAGAGGCCAAAACCTTTTTTAAAACATTTGGAGATCTTTAGAAACTTGTTCACCATCGGATGCCCATTTGCTATGCAATACAAAAAGTAATTCAATAATTCAAACTTCGCAGTCAAGTTGCCATTTAATTGAAGTATTTACATTGTTGTAAGACTCAACAGTTACTGAGTGAGGTCTGTTCACTTCAGCTCCAGAGTAATTTGGAAGTTTTGACTTCAATTTGTTGATCTTTTAGCAAACTGACAGCTCAGGAAGTTTCAATATGGAAACGTTGGGTAATAACGGTTCTATATTCAAGTGCATTATTCTTGATTGACTGAACTTTATTAGATTTTGATTATCATTTCGGCTTAGTTGCTAGTTTTCATTAAATATTCTATAGGATTCGCAATAAAAAAAAAAAAAAATTTTATCAAATTTGTTGTATAGAAGGCAAGGTCGTGTTAATATTTGATGTTTATGAATTTCGTCTTGAGTTGGGTCACCTCCTTATGTCTAATATGGCGAGAGAGGTAATAGACTGATCCTTGCGTCATACTCATGAACGCGTGCTGGAGAGTTGGTTACGCATCCTTCTCTACAGCTACAGAACTTGGGAAGTGGTTAAGGGTAACGAATCAGGGTGCTGTCTATTGTATTGACGTTCTAAAAGTGCTACTTAGTAGCCTAGTTGAAATAAATATTTTTTTGATTTGATTTGGTTAGCCACAAGTTCATGCTAGAAGCAGAACCTCAGCGCTGGTTTTTAGCGACGGTCGGCGTTGACGTAAAGACTTCGACCTTTATGGAAAAAATTGTTGGAAATAAAAAACATAATAATGAAATAAACATAAACACGGACGGACATAGGCTACTTTTGGCCGACATGCACGCGGGTGGAGCCGCGGAAAATAGATATTAAAAAAATAAACGCGACTGCCAAACAACAAACTTAAAACTAAGAAAACAAACTCGTCGGCTTTTTATTTTTTTATTAATATTAATATTTTTATACATTTTAAATTACAATTTCAGCCTGCACATTAAACCGCATTAAATCCACTATTTTGTTGTTTTAAGAAGTTATGCACCTAATGTACACTTGCGCTATCAAGACAAATCTAATAACACATAATTTATCAAATTCTATTGAGTCATTGAGTAGTTACGAGTGGACATACATACATACATTACACATACAGGTCAAACACATAACCCTCCTTTTTTGGCTTCGCCGCAGTCGGGTAAACATATAATTAATTAATGAATTGGTAAAAGTCCTCAAAGCTCATCAAACCTGGTACTAAAGTCAGGAAAACACATAATTCTATTGTTTAACTTCACTGCGATAATTAGCGCCCTACACTTCATAAAGTGCAAACAGCTAAAAACCGATAGCGCACTAAAATTATAAAATGTGTTTGAATATTCATGCATTTTCGGAACACCTAATTTCGTTTGCAAATAACTATCGGTCAATATAAAACATTGAATTATTCAGAGCGTTTGTTTTATTATTTTGAGGCTAAATTTGTTTGAATAATGCATGTATTACATTATTTTCATAGTAAATTTTAGGATGCTATTGTTTTAAAACTATTTATTCAGCAGTCATTTTGTGTTTTGACCTTTTATTATCAACATCGATGGACCGATGACATGAAAAAGGTAACTGGGTTGGACTGGATGCGGAAGGCGGAGGCGGGTGTTGTGGCGCAACTTGGGAGAGGCCTTTGTCCAGCAGTGGACTGCTATAGGCTGACTCGATTAATTGATTAATAACATCAGCCTGTACCACTTGTGGGCAAAGGGTTCATATGGAGAAGGCACGAGCATTGATCACCACGCTTGCTGACATGTGGGTTGGCGATTTCAGATTCCAAATTTTGGAATCATGGATTTTCACAATGTTTTGATGTCTTTATTATTTGGTGATAAATACTCGTTCCTTCTTTGTTTTTGTCTAGCAGTGGGGCCATTACGGACCGGTATTGTTTTATTATTATTATTGGGACAGGCTCCACAGGATATTATGCGCAGTACAAATTAGAGTTCACATGGGGATTCATCCTTTAGAGATCTCATAACCAATCATTATAAAGGCGCAAGCATTGTGAACTTGTAAGTTTTGGTAACCAAAACATGAATGTTTTGTGGGATAACTTTTTCCGCTTGGCTTTTTTTAATTTGACTTGGCTATATCAGATGATTCAATTAGGTAGTTATATCTTCACTGCCTTGTTGGTCTAGTGGTAACAAGACTCACAAGCGAAACTTCGTGCACAAGGTCTCGGTTTCGAATCCCGGGTGGGGCCAGAAATAGTTACTGTTTAGTGGGTATTTTCTGTTTAAAAATACTCAGGAAATTAGGTGGTGTTAACACCCCCGTGCCTTGGAAAACACGTAAGGCCCTTGGGCACTTCGGTCGTGTCGGATTGCAGATCCATCGAACTATGAGAAACATTATTATTATATCTTAAAACCTTTTACCTAAGTAAGACAAAATTACTATACAATTATGATATCTATCTATACAAATAGATTATCTATACATTATCAAATTGGTTAAACAATTTAATTGTTTTCCACGAAAAATAAAATACAAATAAAATAAATATCTTTAAACGTGGATGGCATAATTTAAACATAAAATAATTGTGCTAATAAAAAAAATTGTATACATTTATCCAAATATTATTATTAATATTCAATAAAGTACATTTACGTGGTGCTTTAATGTACCAAATTGTGGTAATTAAAATTATTATTCAAAGGCATCGTTTAAATGTGGCCCGCAGGCCGCATTTAAAGGCTTATCTTATTTCATTTAAATTAATTGACAACGTGATAAACAAAATGAATAATTTGAGTAATTTGTGGCCGACCTGTCAATGAAAAAATATTTAAAAATAATGCACAGGTATTGCTTTTACTTAAAAAGGAGGGTCCTATGTAAGATTTAATGTAAAAATTGAACATGTTTCTGTAATAAAACTTTTTTTTTTAATGTCAATCTGCAAGTCATTGAAGAAACGGTGTGGTTGATCAATGACTTGTAGGAAGAGGCCTTAGCTTAGCGGTGAACCAGGCCGTTAAAATATATTAGAGTAGCTGTGTCCCGCGGTTTCACTCGCCTAGCTTTGCTGCTGAGACAAGTAACGTGATGTTAAATAACCTATAACCTTCCTCATGAATTGGGATATCGAATGCAGAAAGTTTTTTTCAAATCCGACTCGTAGTTTCAGAGATTAGCGCGTTCAAACAAAAAATCTTTTCAGCTATAATATAATATACATAGATGTAAAAAAAAAACGTCGAAGAATAATTTACAAGTATTGTTTATCTCATAAGACGTACAAAAACAACATTAATTCACCAAACATCAAACAAAGTAAATCTTATTTGTAAAAGTATCCTAACTTTAGGCATAAAACAAATTCCACTTCTAGATATTTTGTTTCAGATTATTCCTTAGCGCTTCCAGATATTTCTTAATTATTTTGCGTCAAAATTTCATTCCAGCGAAAATTTGGACGATATTTTTATTAAGTAGATCTCAAAAAAACAAGTAACATGATTACTGTCCTTAATCCTGTCACTGATAGTTTTAATATTTAGATGGTTGATCTAAAACGTGTCGTTTTGCATTCTTATAAAATATCAGGAGGCTGTTCTGAAAGACATAATTAATCAAATAAAATTACTATATCTGCTATACTGAATACATACTTGTTTTTTTAGTTATTTAAGTTTGACAGTTTTTTCAGAATACACCACTTTTAAACAATAGAATCGCCGCGTTGCGTATGCGGTAGGCAGTGTCTTTATGTGTGTGTGGAAAAGAGCAGTTACAGTGCGGCGTACACGGGCCGCTTTTTGAAATGCTTGTCCAACACATGCCGATTTCCGAAAATTAGAAAAATGGAAAAAATACCTTCTTATTTATTTATTCATGTCGAGAATCATTAGCACAGTTACCTCCTTGAATTTGACGAGAATGCAAAACGACATGTTGTATAAAGCCGGCTGCCTCCGGTGCGCGATTTCGCGGATCACACTGCACCGCGCACCAAGGGAAGTGGCTCGTTCGTGTCCCTGGTTCGCCTCAATCCGCCGCACCCTAAGTCGGTTAAAATTGGATTTGACTCTCAAGACTCATACGGACCTAAATGATATTTATTATTATTATTGTGTTAACCAAATGACAGCGTGCTGCTGGGGAGTTTGTTGCGCCGTTTCTTCTCCACAGCCAGAGCACTTGGAAAGCGGTGAAGGGTGTGCGAATCGGGCTGCTGTCTGATATGTTGACTTTCAAAAAGTGCTACTTAGTAACGTAATTTGAAATAAAGGAGTTTCGATTTTGATTTTGACCAGGACGCACCGTGGGAGAGCCTCGATGCGCGGTCCGTAGTCGTTGACCGTGCGGGGTGATCCGTGATATCCCGCACCGTGGGGACCCAGCTTTACATATTTACACAGTCAAATGCTTTCTCGTCTATTTCAGATGATTTATGGCGTGATGTCTGAGAGACAACGCTTCGGGTGGCTGAACAAAGCGATATGAGAGTGACATGATCTACCACGTGTCTGACAAGCGAAGTTGGTTGTACACAATCACATATTGTGCCTCCCAGTTTTCCTTGCTCTATTTCCTGTTTCCATGGAAGTACCGGGACAAAAAGTATTTTGTGTGTGGTATTCAGTTTATATAATGTGAGCTAAATTTTATCTAGATTTAGTTTAGTCAGTGCCGTAGTTACGTTTAAAAGTTTTTTAAGTACAAGACCAACTAACTATAATTATGTCAATATTATTTACACTTTTCTGAGTTCCGTACCTCAAAAGAAAAAAAGTAACCGTTATAGATCACTTAGTTTTCCGTCTTTAAATATTTTTTTTTGTTGGTATTATGTTGAAATTAAAATAAAATACTCAAGTCTACGTTCTCTTGTAGTAATAAATATTTCAAGCGTCTATGTCGACGCAGTTAAAATATACACTCATTTATTTCGTTTTTCCCACACATTTTCGAGCAACTCAAAACCTACACAGTAATTTTTTTTATCTTAAAAAACGACTCCTTTTTATCTTAAAAAAACGACTCCCGCACTAAAGAATTTAATCCTTGTGTCGCGGGGGGTTTCACAAACATTCAAATCACATGTACAAAGAACACCCAGACTTGAAACAAGCATTTGTGGGTCACACAAATGCTTGTCCCATGCGGGGATTGAACCCGCGGCACGTCGCGCACAGAGGTAATTGGCGTGGTGACCTATACCACTCGGCTATCCGTGCAGTCATTAGTTCCCATGTCGACCAAGAATCAATAAATTTGGCAAGATGATAGGTCTAACATCACAACTAAAGAAAAAAATGTTAATTCGTAGTGTTTTAACATAAAAAAATACGTTTTTGCAATTACAAACTTATATGTGAGTTAAAAGTTAATTTAAACAGTATTTCAGCACACTTAAAATTGTCTTTCGAGAATTACCCGTGACAATCAGCAACATTTATACGGAACCCTCGGTGCGCGAGCCTGACTCGCACTTAATTAACTATTAATAAAACTCGTCAAACGCGTGTCGTCTGGTTAAATATTTGTAGACATGTAAATTGCCTTTCATTACTCAAATTTTAAGCACGCTTCTAACTAGAATAAAATTCTAATTATGATCAAAATTTTAAAAAAAATGAATCCTCATTTATCTACCAAATCCAACACAGAAGGAAAATTTACATTAAAAACTACGTTATTTATAACTAATAATAAAATAACAGTAACTTGGTTCAAATTTCAGAATTAATAACTACTACAATATTCATAAAATTATTTATTGTTCGTTTGTGCCCTGGAGCTAAGTATAACAATAAGTGTTAAATTGACTGACCTTAATTTGCCTTTGAGCTAAAAAATATATTACAAGATAGAAATTGTACCGAATTATTGTTGTTTGTTGGTCCGAAAAGGGTTTATTCCATTTTAAAAAAGTATTTTTTTTGGTATCCTTATTTTTCACCACGGAAATAGTTCACCAATGAGAAATAAATCACCCAGGTGAACAAATGCGACTTGTTTCTAATATCCTTCTGGTGAATCTACTAGGATATTAGAAAAAGTCGCATTTCGCACTATCACCCACATACCACATGCTTTGTTTTCTCTCGTTCGCTTCTCGCTGCTGGTGGGACATGTGCCTAAGGCAATAAATTTCATAATTTAGCTAACAATGCTTGAATTCGACTTCGGTTTTAAAAACTTATTCCATTTGGTTCTTATCTATTTATAATGGCAGTTCTTTTTTTAGGATTCCGTATCTTAAGGATGCCAACAGGATCCTATTACTAATCAAATCAAATTTATTTGTTAAACTGAGCCTCCGCTGGCGGTTCGTCTGTCTTTTAGTGGTCTGTTGTTCTCATAAACATGCCACCCGCCGTTATATGTAAAGAGTTGAGATTTTTACAGAGTGTGCTACCTAATTGTCTCTATATTATTATCCACGAATAAAAAATCAAGTTGGCAAATTTAAAAATGGCCGTCATGCGCAATTAATAAATACACAGTGTGATTTGCTGTACGATAGTACGGAATCCTTGTGCGCGTTCGACTCGCACCAGAACAGTTTTTCTTATCTTAAAGACTTCAAAAGCTAGGTTTTAATAGCTCTAGGAGTTAAAAGTTATCAGTAGTAAGAAGATGTAATCTTTTAGGATAAGAAATGAGTATATAAGGGGAAGCTTGAAAGTAACGCCCGTGAATGAAAAGATGAGAGGTAAGCGTTTTTAGTGGTATGAACATGTTATGAGGAGGGATGAAAGTCACATAATTAAACTACTAATGAGTATGACTTTTAATGGGTACACATGCAGGTAAAGACCCAAAAAGAGATTTATGGATTGTGGTGGATATGAGAAAATTTGTGAATGTGGAGATGACGAGTAGTAGTGATGACTTGGAAGCAAAATACGCATCGCGCCGACCCAAAATAATTGGGAACAGGGTTGATGAAAATCTTATTTTTGTTAGAAGGTTTATCGTTAAACGGTTTAATGAGTTCATTTTGTTAATCTTAGACGATAATTTTTTGATAAGCTTTGTTCTTAAGATAATTTAAATTTATATTTGACATCTTTAGTCTTATCTCCTTTTGATTTAATATCCCTATTCTACTAGACTTTTATATACCTTCCCTGAATGTACTTAAAATCCTTCTAATATTAGGAAATAATGTGATAACTCGTTAGTATTTTAGTGAAATGCAAATTGCGTTGAACTTAGTTGCGCGCAATAACAGCTGAACTTCGCCATATGCACCGGTGAAATCAACCCAAAGAGATTGATTTTATATAAAAAGTTGTTTGAATGGTTTCTTCCTCCCCCGGGAATTCTATAAACTTTTTCATCTTTCCGTAAACCTTAGGGGCGTGAAACAATTTCATTTTATATCTGCTGTGAAATAAAATTACTGTGTGAAAATAATAATCGTTCAATACATCGAAATTTATGTTGGCTATATGGTTTTGGCGTGAACCAATAATAAACGTGGAAGGAAAAAGGAGCCGCGGTAAATCGCTGACCAGATGGACAAATGCGTGAAGACGGCTTGTGGATCGACCTTCCAAACCTCCGTCCGGATGGCTGAGGATCGTTTCACGTGGAGAGCCATGGTTGACAGCGTAACGAACTCATGTGGTCACGACCCTCAGTCATAAGGACGCTAGAAAGAAGAAGAAAAATAATAGTGAACGAAACATATTGCATTTTGTATGGAACTATTTTTCTCGAGTTGTATAATTTACATGTTTCTGAATAATATAAATACATTACAAAATCTAAATCAATCAACCCAAAAAATAATACAGGTGAATTGAAAACCTCTGTTGTTTTTGAAGTCAGATACTAAAAATCAAAAGGTAAATCCAGAATAATGTTAAAATGAATAAAGTAATTAAAATACACAGGAAATTTAACAATTGACGATCAAAAGCCGGTATATATAACCTAACACAATATGGACAAGCAGACGATAAAAACATAAACAACAGGCCAGATACATTACTATCAGCCTCTAGGTCTACCGAACCAGCAACCTTATTTCTTATCTTGCAATAGCATAGCAGCAGCAATAGACAGCGAAAATTGTGCAATTATTGCTATCGAATTTCTAATTAGTATTACGTTATCGTGATAGCAATACGAATTATCATTTTGACAGCAATAATTGTGCAAATTTTGCTGTGGCTTTGCTTTTGAAAGATACGTAATACCGCTGCGGGCTATCCCGTGGGGCGACACATACGTCAGGCAACCACTGATCTAGCTTCCAGTCTATTTATTCGGTGAAAAAAACCTACTCTATTTTCTGAATAAATTTCCCCTCGCGGATTGCAGCTGGATTTTATTGGACCACTAATCTCTTTGGCTAATAGTTTTCCTGTTTCGTGTTGCGTTGGAGAATGTGGTGTCTTAATCTCAGTGTTCATTTAGTTTTCTGATGGGACTTCTTGTACTTGCCTTTGATAAGTTGTACCTAAAGTAAAACGATTTTGGTGTTCCATGAAATTTTCAAAAAACAAGTGAACCCATTTTGAACGATATATTTCACTAGAAGTGTCCCACATTTTCACAACTCGTTTAATGTGCATCAGTAACAATATTATAAATGCGAAAGTAATTTTGATCCTCTTTCAGTTTGTTACGCTTTCACGGCTAAATCACTGAACCGATTTGGATAAAACTTGGTATGGGGTAAGCTTGGATCCTATGAAAGTTCATAGGCTTTTCTTTATTGTATTACTAGCTCACTTGCGGTTTCATACGCGTTAGGAACGGGGCGTGCCCGTAAGACGATATTTTTTCCTAAATTTTTCCGAGGTTTTCAATCAGAGAAAAATCCAACAAATTAAAGATCATGGAATCGGTCTTCCCATTCTTGATTTATTAATGATCTAACTAACACGACTTTGGTTTTTAAAAATAGACGAATTATAAATAAATTCATGATTGACATAAGACATGACCTAAAAGTAGATGGATACCTACCTAAACACAACAATACCTACTACCTTAAAATATACAAACAGTCCGTGACATTTTTAAAATTTACCGTTGTTTACCATTTAGTACAGTGGTAACAGGCTGTTATATCCCAAAACACGAGTAAAGTAAAAGAGAACAAATTAGTTCGGGCGCTTTTTATGAAAAAAGTGTCCTTGCTAACCCTTTGTTAGACTCTATTAGCATATTTTGATCATTTCTCAAAGGCACTGGTGGCATTGAAAAATGCTGCATTAAATGAGGGTATGGATCTTTTTTTAACCTTGATGTACTCTCATTATGCCCTATAATTTGAGAGCAGTTTGTTTAATGTTTAGGGTTTTCGTTTGCAAGATTGACTCGTTTTAACGCTGAGACCTAATAGAATTTGGACGCAACTAAAGTGAACTCAGATTTAAAATAACTATTTGTTTAGCTTTGTATTTAAATATTAAATAAAAGTAAAAATAAAAAATTACACCTTATGCAGGACTCGAACCCGGAACTACTGATTCAACGAACCAGTTGCCCTTCACTATATGGTTTAAAATTAAATAATCCTTTGTACTATCTGTATTTCATTAGGTATCATAAAAAATCCGTCGATGGCTACACATGTACTAACCACGTTTTATGTTACAAAATAATAAAATCAAATCATAATAAAACAATAACATCCAATCACAATAAAACTAATATACAAAATCGTTCTTTTTTCCAATCGCTCAAATCAAAGATTACGTTGAGAATGATCAAATCAAATCAAATCAAATCAAATCATTTATTTTTGTAACTAGGATAAAAATCATCACTTTTACAAGTCACATAATACATTTTTTTGAGCTCGCTGGATTCGACATTTCCTAACTGGCTACCCTGAGAAGAAATGTCGAAACAAACTCAGGGGTCAGCCTCTTTTGAAGTCCAGACAATTATTTGAATAAAAAATATTGTGTAAATAAATGCAGTGTCTTTTCTGGACTGGCCTTTTGAAGAAAGAGCCAGTTCGACCTGAGCAAGCCTGTGCCAACAAGTGGCAAGAGTGCCCCGAATAGCTCATGCAGCTCAACCATTTTCGAGGGAGCTGCACAACCCGACACACAACAATACCACCAGTGGCACCATAAAAATATGTGGGGCAACAACTTACTCAAATCGCCAGTAAGCAATAACTTAAGAATGAAAAATAAAGTAATAACTAAATGAGTTAATGGTAGACCTGCATAATATTTACACTTACAATGCCATAAACTTACAATTAAAATAAATTAATTAAAAAAAAGATAAAAATCATGAGAAATATCATAATCACACATATTAAATAAAATGTCATATTGTATATATGTATAATATGCAAAAGCACAAAATATGTCTATATTGTATATATGAATATGCCAAAGCACAAATCATGTCAAAAAAAAAAGAAATACATATGTATATGCAAAATCGCAAAACATGTCAAGTATATATTTACAACATGCAAACGGCACAAACGATAGCTGTATAAGCGAGCAGCTCAATCCCAAGCGTTTTTATCATTTAAATAATCGGATATCTTATAGTATCCTTTTTTTGATAATTTAGACTTAATATGAGTCTTGAATTTCTTAACAGGTAACTTACGAATATCGATGGGAAGCTTATTGTAAAAGCGTATACATTGACCCATGAATGAGTTGCTTACTCTATGGAGACGAGTAGCATGAACAGTTAAATTATGTTTGTTCCTGGTATTAAGAGAGTGAACATCAGACATTTTTACAAATTTCGATTCGTTTTTATAAACATACATTATATTTTCAAGTATATATTGAGAAGTTACAGTCAGAATGTTTATCTCTTTGAATTTCTCTCGGAGCGAAACTCTTGGGCCTAGATTATAAATAGCGCGGATAGCCCTTTTTTGTAACACGAAAATTGTATTAATATCCGCACAGCTTCCCCAAAGGAGAATTCCATACGTCATAAGACTGTGAAAATAACTAAAATAAACTATTCTGGCTGTATCCACATCAGTTATCTGTCTGATTTTTTTTACAGCATAAGCGGCTGAACTAAGCCTTCCGGACAATTTATTAATGTGGGGTGCCCACTGTAGTTTGGAATCAACAGTAATGCCAAGAAAAACAGTTGACTCAACAGGGTTCAACTCTATTCCATTCAGTTGTACATTGGTATTTAGCTGCCGTACATTAGGCGTTGAAAACTTTATTAATTTCGTTTTAGATGGATTTAAAAGTAAATTATTAAGATTAAACCAATGGACAACATTAGAGAGCGCAATATTGACTTCATCTAAGTTTTCGAGTTGGCGTTTGATTTTAAAAACAAGAGAAGTGTCATCTGCGAATAAAAGAATCTTATGATTTTCCCTTACATGAAAAGGTAAATCGTTTATGTAAATGAGAAATAAAAAAGGACCTAGGATTGAACCCTGCGGAACACCCATGGTTACCACAGATCCTTTAGATCGTTTGCCATTTACATCCACTCTCTGTATTCTATTATCTAAATAAGAACTTAAAAGATTAAGCGCCATATTTCTAATGCCATAGTGGTGCAATTTCTTAATGAGTGTATCATGACATACACAATCGAAGGCTTTGGACAAATCACAAAATATGCCCAAAGCGTCTTGAGAGTTCTCCCAAGCCTCATATACATTTTTAAGCAATTCCACCCCTGCGTCTGTAGTAGACCGACCCTTGGTGAATCCGAATTGTTTTAAGTGAAACAACTGGTGACTATTAAAATGTCTTAACATTTGATTTAAAATTAACTTTTCAAAAATTTTACTCAAAGTGGGTAAAATTGAAATGGGGCGAAAATTCGTAGGATCGGTTGTACTACCAGATTTGAAGAGCGGAATCACCTTGCTTAACTTCATTAAGTCAGGAAACACACCAGATGCGACACAAGAGTTGAACACTATTGCTAGGAATGGTGCGATTGTTTTGATTATGGAAGAAATTATGTGTACAGACAACCCCCAAAGGTCTGTAGTTTTTTTTACTTCAATATCCTTGAAAGATTTCAAAATGTCCTTGTCACTAACAACTGTAAATTCAAAACTTGTGCCACATTCCGCAACACAATCCTTGAGTAGTGAACATGCGGAGCTGGAAGACGACAACAGAGTCCTGGTTGTTAAGATAGGAATATTAGTGAAAAAATTTTCAAACTCAGTTGCCACCTCCATATCCGATCTAACATCTACCTCATTAATTTTAAGGTGAAAATCGCAATTTTTAATAGTACTTCTTCCTGTTTCTGAATTAATGATATCCCATGTAGTCTTAATTTTGTTAACAGACGATTTTATTTTGTTTTTAAGGTGTAAAGATTTTGCGGCGGTGCAGGCTCTCTTAAAAATCTTAGAATAACGCTTAACATATTCCTTAAAACTTTCACTATGGTTATGTCTTTTTTCATTATATAATTCAAATAATTTTATTCTGCTTTTGAAAATACCTGGAGTTGCCCAGTCGCTAAACATGACCCTATCACACACAGAAACTGATTTAGATGTGAAAACCTTCTTAAACTGAGAATTAATCATATTAAATAATACGGTGTAAGCATGATCTGGGTTGCTGCGATAGGGCAAACCAGGTAACTTTTCATCCAAATTATTTTTAAAACATTCCAAACGATATTTGGTGACAGGAACAAACTTAACATTTTTGCGGTGAATTTTAACAAACTTTTTAGGAAATGAAACCAACTGGCCACAGTGATCGGAGTCCAATACATTAATAATTGAATTAAATGTTGGCTTTAAGTTTGTAAAAATATTATCAATACAAGTAGCACTAGTGGCAGTTATCCTAGTTGGCTCAAAGAATGTTTGGTATAAATTGTTAGACTTGAATAATGTTATAAATTTGTTAACAATAGTGTTGTTTTCTAATATGTTTATATTAAAGTCTCCACAGACGGCAACTGTTTTATTAGTATTGGACAATTTAAATAATGCATCTTCCAATATTTTTTCAAATAATTCATATGAAGCACATGGGGGCCTGTATATGCTCATTACAATGAACCGCTCAAGCTCAATACATGCTATCTCAGCAACTCGCTCAACAGACAGGCTTGTAATGTCTTTACGTTCTTTAAATTTAAGATTATTATGAATAATAATTAATGAGCCTCCACGAGTCAAATTCATTCTGCTGAACGAGCTGGCTACCTTATGGTTGTTAAAGCTGAACATAAACTGGTGCTCTTTTAACCAATGTTCGGTTATACACAAAATATCAATGCTATTACAGTTCATGAACAACTCCAACTCCAATTCTTTACCCATCAAACCTTGAATGTTCTGGTGTACAATATTAAAAATATAATTATTATTGGCTTTATTTATGATATTCAAAGTGTTTGATGGGTCAGTAGAAGAAAAATTATGGCTACAATCACTGCTAGAGATTGACTCTGTTGTCTTAATATCTAATTTAAATTACTTGGAACAAATTCCAAGATTTGTTGAGAATAATTACAACTATTATCAAGCTGCTCAATAGGAGCAGTGTGTTTAGCCAAGCACTTGGCTTTATTTAAAATACAATATGATAGCGAATTTGCTATCAGTCCCTTATAATAAATAGAAAGATAATAGTTATCTTTAGTCATAAAATAGTTATTACTAATTATTAAATTAGTGTCAATAAAATCAAACATATTATTGTACAATGACATTGTATGAAGTTTCATATTACAATTTGATGATTGATGTATTCAACTTAACATTATTTTATAGCAGAACAATTATGAGGCGTTACAATCACTACTTTTTTAATTACGAATAACAATGAGCAGTCGACAGGCAAACAATGTCGTTACTAAACGGAATAACAATTGTCGGTACCACATCCATAAATTAACTCAAAATAATAATATCTTGGATAAACTTACACACCACGGCCATATAATCAAAAACTAGCCAGAGCTTGCATTATGGCAACCAAACAACTGATAAACATACTTATTCTTTCTACTTAGCCTTTTTTCCAAGCTATGTTGGGGTCGGCTACGTCTTACCGAATTCCGCTAAATACCGTATTTTACATGGAGCGACTATCTGACCCCCACAACCTATTTTACTGGGTAACACAGTATTTCAAAGTAAGACTGGTTGTCAGAATTGTAATGACTTAACGTCTGTCACAGATCAACGTATGACAGTCGGGACCAACGGCTAAACGTGCTTTCCGAGACAAGGACATACATATGCACACATATGTTTCTAAATACATACATATTATAGATAATTTACACCTCTGATCATGGTCATCACACAAAGAGTCAGGGTCACGAACCACTAGACGAACAGTCCAGACATAATCTCAACTTTTTAGTTACCGCTTTCAAGAAGAACTTAATATTTCCGGACATTTTTATGCCTCGTGTGTTTGTGTCCATCAAAGGTATAAACAAGTCAGCGAGTACCGTAAAAACTTTGCCTGCTAGTTGTGAACCCGATAATGATTTTCTCGATACTTTCCACGCGGTTTCTACTTCGAGGAGTTCGTTTATCCACTAATAAAAATCGTATTTGCTGCTAGTTTTTTGTTAGTTGTAGTTTTTATGCCCGTTCAACTCGAAATATGTTTTGGATGAGCAGTATAGGATGACGATGGTTTAATGACAAAAGTACGGTAACTAAAATCCTAGTTTGACTTCCGAAATCTTTTTGGAAGGTTCTAGAAAGTTTTGGAAAGGTTGAAAGGCGACCCAAACAATTCTTCAAGTGTTAAGTACTGTTTGGGACCTCGGGCTTATCAAGGACTTACTGACAACAAGGACAATGTAGCAATTTCCGTACGAACGACGGAGCCTCTGTAGGTAATAGATAAGCCGAATTTCTCTTCCGTGACGTCATAAGAAGTGACTTAAGACTTAAGATTAAACCGCCTGAGATTTTATTTTATATTTTTCGTCAGAATTATTTGCGAACATAAGTCGAGTCTAAAAAAAAGTAATATTACTATTATCACTTCTTTTGGTAATATTTATTAATATTCAATTAGAATTAATTATTATTAATGTCACTACTAAAATAGCAAAAGCCGAAGAATTTTAAGAATTTTTGATTTGCAGTCATACTAAACTGAAATTACAAAAGAAAATCTTTTTTAACATATAACATAATATATAAATACCAGTATTTACTAGTATATCATACCATTTAGGTTTAATCTTTTCGCTCTGTAAGCTCACCACGAAGTGTTGGCCATGATGAATTTAGGGCCTAAATCAGACCTAAAACGCAACGAAGCCGAATATGAACACTGATTGCAGAATCACACTCAATATTTCACCGAAATCCCAACAATACAAACCATTATTTATGTTAGCATGTATCCTTCATTTACTAAAGCTAATTTAGTAAATGTGGAGCGGGATTCTGTAATATTAAATCTGCTGCGTTGTCACTCAAGTCACGGTTGCCTGGAATTATCACTCTCATTTTGTAGGGGCCAATTTCTGTTAACGCCGCCGGAGAATGTTAAACATTGGGTTGGGACTCTGAAAGAGCGATGAATGATGCTGTTATGAAGCAATTTTTCATGATAAGGACTTAATTGCAACCAAAATTAAATTGTCCGTCTGATATTTCAAAAGTATTTTTCTGTTTGTAAAAACACTCGGATTTGATTTTGCATACTTTTCCTTGGATATTTTTTTTTTCTCTTGATGTGGGATATTTAAGGTTTTTTAAAGTCATATGGGAACTAAAAGATGCTGGTACCTAAATAGTGTCTACTTATTATAGATTTTTTTGTTCTTTTGTCACCTTTATAAGGTTTTTTTTGTTTAGTGGAACTTTGGTGCTTATTTCTTTTGAACTACATTATAAGTGTTAATGTAATTTTGATCATCCTTCATTTTATTTGATTACTTTGTTCACTATAAAAATTAGTTTGAGCTTATTAAGACTTCCGTTAGGCACTGAAGTAAGGCATTTGATACTATCCTCAAAATCCGCGTGTCATCCTTGTCGTTTTTAAAAACAGTATAATATAATAAACTTAAAAATGAAGTATAAAGACACACATGCGTAAAAATGATCAAAATAAAATCGCCTTTCTCAAAGCCGCATATCAAACGTAAATTGTAAATCTTCCTCATTTTACTTAGAAGCGGGACCCAAGGTGGGATCCAAATTGTTTTACAAATTGTTTACATTGAGAGCAGTTCTTAGCGCCCTGTTTTGCTCGTAACTTCATCCTGTCATTATATTAAACAAATTTATTGGTTTACCCGATAGGGAATGCGTTTAAGAATTTTGTTTTGCCAGGATTTCCAACTGTTTTTGTTTAAAGAGCATGAAGGCTTTGGTTGTACAATATAATTTGATAATGAGCGTAGAGAACGCAATCTTATTCAAATTAATTATCAAAAGGTTCTATAATTTGAACGACAAGTGTCCGTGTGTTTTTTGTATTATGTGGCTGTTGTTTCGATTTATTATTAGACAACCTCCGTGGTCAAGTGACGTACATCTCGGTTTTCAAGGTGTCGCTAGCTCTGAGGTCCCGAGTTCGATCCCCGTGCGGGTCAATGTAGAAAATCCACTTTTTTAAATGGTCGGGTCTGGGTGTTTGTGGTGCCTTCGTTGTCTCTGATTCCATAACGCAAATGTTATACATACTTATTTTAGGTTCAGAATAATGTGGAAAATATGTTATGTTTTTTTTATAGGGACCGCGTGAAAAAAGTAGGTCAGAAATATTATTATTAATTGTTCTACTTGTATTTGACCGAATTTAATGTGGGTTGCTATTTTCTCTCGTAAGAAGAGATTGCCAAAGAAACAATGAGTGTTGTGTTATTAAAGTATGTTGTTTGAGAAATATAACCAAAATTAAAAGTATAAGCAGAAGCACAGAAGAACTAATAGCACTACGTATAATAAGTATATTTTAAAACAAATGCAAAAAAGTGTAATTGCGGTATTTTACCAACTTGACATTTCTTCTCTTCTAGACGACCTTCGGTTGGGCAGACACTTAACTTATTTCTTTATTTTAATACACTCGCGAGCAAAAGTATGGAATCACTTACTTGGAATTGATTCCGCGCGATCTACACTTATACCGGGATAGCTCCTTAAATACTGGTGTGATTTAAATGAATTTGGTATCAATTTAAAGTTAACAGTTCTTAAATAGTTATTAAGTACTCAAAATCGCGCGGAATCAATTCCAAGTAAGTGATTCCATACTTTTGCTCGCGAGTGTATTATCAATGTCACTAAACAGTAGACCAACAGGCCAGTCGAAATTGTGTTGATTATTAGCGTTTAAGAAATCGATGGTGAATCTTTCCAATATACACTCAAAATACGAAATAGCAGTCTGCAGTACTTACGAAATGTACCAAATAAGTTTCGAACCAGCAAACAATGTTTTGTGCCATTACTGATACAAATAACACCTCTTTATCATGGCTTATAGTTAATCTATAGCAAATGGCAAATTGTATGTTTTGTCCGATAATTTGATTCTACCCTTTTCATTCTGTGTCCTGTATTATTTTGAAGGTAGATTTTTTTTCGGTACTCGATATTGAAACCTAGTTTTATAAGTATAAAGTTATTTTTTGTTTGATACAACAATAGTCATTAGAAATTATTGTTAGTTCAGGCTTTTATTTGATCAATGTTATATTGTAGGTACTCATTGGTTGATTGGAATATAATGTAGATTTCTATTTCTTGGAGAAACAATAGGTATTTTGTTTATCTATAATAGGTATTATCTAAATACGAGGGTAGCCTTCAGGGCCTAGATTTGCTATCCTTGTCGGTACAAGAAAATAAATGTAAGATACTGGCTGTTCCCCGCGGCTTTACCCGCGTGGATGTTGGTTATCGCGGCCAAAAGTAGCTTTTGTCCTTTTTCATGCTCTAGACTATCTGTGTACCAAATTTCATTTAAATCGGTTCAGTACTTTTGGCGTATAAGCGCGACAGATAGACAGACAGAGTCACTTTCGCATTTATAATATTAGTAAGGATTTGTTTAGAAATTATTTTCTTGTAGTTTGTTGAAGAAATGTGCTAACCTAACCTGCAGCCTAAACTTGATCATCATAGGACTTAAAAGATATACAATAACAAGCGCGACTAGTTCAGACATCCGTATAAATATTCGATGGCTGCCAATTACGTGGACTTGTTAATGACATCACTGAAAAAAGTAAGCATTGTCGGCAAGCAGAATATTATATATTGACTACTAAGTTTATGTCAATCCTATAAATATGTTTTCTTTTTGACATGCAACGATTTTCAGTAATTGATTTGGTACACACGTAATCTTATGTATGTTTTCTTTATTTTTTTTTTACTGCCTGTGAATAACATTACATAGCAGGAATGTTGCGAGTGTGGAAGCGAGATGGCGCACTACACTGTGCGTAGCGATGTCTCGCTTCCGTAACAGCAATTGAGCATAGTACAGGCCAGCGCACTTACCATGAACTCTTAAAGCATGACTGTTGCCATCGTGTAAGCGAGACGCCGCTACGTGTAGTATAGTGCGCCGTCTCGTTTACATAGTCGCAACAGTCCTGCAGGCTTTCTCCCGAAACTGGTTTGATTCTGTTTTTAATTTTGATTTGAACTCGATTCGGTTCTCGATTCGATCCTGAATTGGTTTTTGCGAACCAACCCGAATCGAAAACCGAGTTCCAGTTATAATCGAGTGTTATCAGCGTCGTGAGCGGTATATATGTGATTACGTCATCATAAAGTTCTATATGTCTTAAATTTATTCAGTTTAAATAGAGTTTATTAAATCTTTAATCGTTTTTCGACAGATTTTCTCTTAGGTTATTCTCGATCGAGCTAGTAACAACTCGTGCAGCTGCACGATCTGGCGCTAGTGTTGGCTTTTAGAGTACCAACTCGATCTTAATTCGATTGAAACAGAACTCGATGCAGTCGGGAGTAAGGGGGCTGCTTTAAGAGCTCGTAGTACAGGCACAGGTCATGTAATTATGAGTTCCATAATTGGTAAGTTTAGTAGACGTAGAAAACGAATCACAAACAAACAGTTATTCGTACATATCAATCAAGGCTGCTCAATTGATTTATTAGTGAACGGTAAATAATTATTTTAAGTGCAAATACAGCAGGAAGAAAAATACGGCGGTTTTCTATTGTTTCCTAGTTCATCAGTGTTTAATAGAAGATTAATGATGTTTACAACTGTTACAATATTTATTTACTTATTTAGAATAATTGCTGTAAACGCCCATACTAATATTATATATGCGAATGTCTGTATCACTGGCTGTTAAGCTTTCACGGCTAAATCACTCAACCAATTTTGATGAAATTTAGTAAGGAGGTAGTTTGAACTCTTAGAAAGGACAAATACTGTCTTTTCTTGCTGTAACCGCCATCCACGTGAGCGGAGCTGCCGGCAGAAGTTAAGTATTACTAGTATTTCTATGTACCTACTTAATTATTATTTTTTCCAAGAAAAAAGTTTTAAATATGACTAGTATGGACAAATGATGGCTAGGAAATGCTTTTTAGGAACACTTTTTTCTAGCATGTGGGACTTTTAACATTGCTGTGGTATCCGCGTGCCTTAAAAAACTTGTAAAACTGTATATCTTCTTCCACTTTCCAAATTTGTAACTCTTGACGTAGTTTCAGGTCGGTTAGTATCGTCAGTGCGTATGGTCAGTCCTGAAGACACGCATTGACTGACCGTCAGTTTGTAACATTCAGTGTTACCAACATAATATGACGAAAAAAAACAATCTTGGTGTTAACTAAGAAATTGGAATTCTGTTTTTATGTTTATTCTACTAAACTTTCATATCTATAAACAGCTGATAATCTTAATATAAGTAGATGAGAGATAAGCTCTTAGAATAATATCTGGGGCATTATTTTATTTTCTAGAACATCTTTAATATGCCAATTTTTTTTTTAAACACGCCTCAGTTCTTTGTTGTTGATAATAGTGCTTATAACTCCGAAGATTAGAAATTCAGAATGATCTTATCTTGAAATGTCACGCATTGTTAAAGAGATTTAGGCTAATTCTGGATTTGTATAAATAATAACTTTTGTGAGAATTCTGGATCATGTATTTTCCTGTATTTTCGTTTTTTTTTATTAAGGTGTTAGCTTTAAAGCTTACTTGGCATTCCAAAGTTAGTTATTTTAACCTTTGCTCAATTCATGGATACGTCTATTTAGAATAATATCAACGTACAAAAGGATTAAAAACGGTTCATATTATTTAAAGAATCAGTGAATTGGTTGTTGTGAACAAAGATTGTAAGGCTAAGAATAAGGAGACTACCAAATTTTAAACTTATAATGTTGGCAGTTCAGCTGGCTCTTTTTGTTCGCTATTGGGTGTTTATTGTATTTGGCAAACATTCCAATACAGGAAAATACAACCACAAATATTTGCTAGCTGAAGGCAATGTGTTCAACAACAACAGGACGGCGCTTGCGCGTCTGAAATAGGCCATTGTTGTGGAAGGATTATTTGCGTATTTGAATATTTGACCCCTTTGATATGCGTCAAAAAACCGACACGCGACGGTACGCGTATTTTTTATTGGCCGTATTTGTCAAATATACCAATAACACCAATATTTGGTCAAATACACTATCCACACGTGCTAATTTGCCAAAAATTCCAAATACGGAAATACAATTTTGACAAGTGCTACCATAAGAATAGCTTGTAACTATCTCATGCAACTCTAATAAATTAACACTCTTCTAACACATAGAAGGTACGAGACTTAAAATCATACTGCATTTATCTCAAACCTTCTACTGATCATACCGATAAAACACGCTCATACAACAGGATAAAATCTCGAATCCACAATCAATTTAAACAACCCGCAATTTTTATTCCATCTAGCTTCAAAGTTGCCAAGATTTGACAAACGAAAGCTACGCAGCACTGAAAAATTTCAGCGTGAAAAATACATTTCCCCAATCACAAATCTGGTCACGTACGTTGAGAATGTCAACTCAAACGAGTGACGGAGGAATTTCATTTCTACCAGCTATCGAACATCTGTGACTCGCCGAAACAAAAGATACGCTATTAGCGATATGCGAGAGTAACGAAATACGGAGTTGCTTGTATATTAACAATAGTAGGCGGACTTCAATATACACTGATATGAATGGAATGAAAGGAAATGCTGTGTCGCGTTGTCACCGGCATTTGTTTCGTTAGTGTTTTTTTGTAACAAAGGGTTCTTCATGGATAACTGGTGTTCTGTGACGCCTGGTTTCATGAAAGAGACGGACAAAATTGTACTGTCGGGAGACGAGTTTGTTGACATTTATACAGTAGAAATCTAGACATCATTATTTTAGTTACACTTAACAAGCATATTCTGTTATATACCTTTTTAAAATATCAGACGAAACGGATACTTTGCTGTTCGATCGACGTTCGATCAGTGTTCTTTATGTATGTAAATTGAATGTTTGTGAAACCCACCGCGATACAGTAATTAAATTCATTAGTGCGGGAGTTTGTTTTTTATATTGAAACAAAAAAAAAATGTGGTTCCATAACCATATCAAAATCTCCAGCACCTAACAAAATCTCACGTTAAACAGATGCATATCTTTGCAAGAACATGAACAGTTATCTCACGTATTCAAAGACCACAAAGATGCTCGTTATACATGCAACTGAAGCTCCCAACTTAGGACTATCTAATGCACTAAGGTAAAACTTGGTGAATCCTTAATGCAAGTTTTATATAGGAATTTTTGATAGGAGCTTACTTGTATCTCGGCTGGTAAAACGTTTTATTTCCTAAGTTTAATATACCTTAAACGTTTCCGTCGAACACGAGTTTATCCGAGCTCTCACGAGCTAAGCCGAGACTTCTTCAAGCCGTTCTACTATTTTGTAAAGATAAGTGTCTTCGATGTTAAGAATTTAGATTTTTTTCCTGTTAAATAAAATTGGTGTTGGGAAAATTCTCAGGAACAGTTCCGTGTTTTTAATGTGCCCAATATGGAAAAATTATTCATGACAATAGTTTGAAATGAATATAATTATCTATGTGCCTAGAATTAAGATACAAAAGTTGCAAATAATTTAAAATATTTGGCTATATTGAGCAACTAGATACAACTACTCGGGGTCTTAAAATGATGAAAGCTTTCAAATCTTTACTCAGACTAATATTTTAGCTCATGATTGAGATTTACTGTAAAAATATATTGTGTTTGGTATTCTGAAGTATGAGTGAGATTTTTTTTCTTTAAAAACAAATGAAGTACTTTTTAACTACATCAGTATTTCAATTAATCAATTCAGGGTACTTTGGTCTGCTGCTAGACAGCCCTGTATCAAGTGGCGCCATAACACTTGTACCACCAATCAGTATTTAAACAAAAAATAACAAAACCATATAAAAAAAAATGCATATTAGGTATGACAATGGTATTAAAAAAAACCGTGCTCCGTGATCGATTGCCTGTGACTGTGGTCCTGGGTTCGATCGCCGGACGGGTTGATAACGACTTTTCTACATCGTCTTGTGTCTGGGTGTATGTGGTACCTTCGTTGTCTCTGATTCCATAATACAAATTACTTACTTTCGATCAGAGCAATGTATGTGATATTGTCCATATTTATTTATTTAGATATATATAGATAAATAAACATGTTTTGTTTAAATTTTAAAACTAACTTTGAATATTCATTTGTATAAAAAGTAACTTCTACTTAAATTTGGGCAAGCAAAAGTAATGCTTGTTAGTAGTTAGCTCGACTTCAAATTGTGAAGAGCTCATGAATTGGTCCACCGACTCCAACTAGTTTGGTACTTAAAATATATGTACAACCATTTACATAATGTTATTTATTAATGTTTTAAACGAGCGCCACTTGCAATACTAAAAAACGCTTACAATAGTAAAAAAAAACAATGAATCTTAAGTGGTTATACAGTTTATGTTAGAATTAAAGTCACACAATAAAGGCATCAAAAGGCAATTCGCACATTTTTATTATGTTATGATAATAATCATCTAATTTTGATTTCGTCAATCATGTATGGATTATACATTCTATACTATATTAGTTAACATTATAAAGCTGAAGAGTTTGTTTGTTTGCTTGTTAGTTTGAACGCGCTCATCTCAGGAACTACTGGTTCGAATTGAAAAAGTCTTTTTGTAATGGATAGTCCGTTTATTGAGGAAGGTTATACGTTATACAATAACATCACGCTACGACCAAAAGGAGCGGAGCATCAATGAGAAATGTTGAAAAACGGGTAAAATATTATTTACTTTTGTGGTTATAGGCTGAGGTTATATTATTTATAATATGTACTTTTATTTTACAAAAAGAATTAGGGTTTCGCGCAAAACACACGTAACCCATGAAATTAAAATACGCGGACGAATTCGCGGGGGACAGCTAGTACCTTATACTAAGGTTTGAATTTATAAACAAAAAAAAACATAATATTGTTGAAGTGCCTCACTGTTTAGTCACACCTAAAAGGCAAAGTACCACTAGTACCAATAAGACTTTTTCAAAGTTATGTACACTTTCTCAATTTTTATACTCCGCTGCCAATTGGTATAGGAAAAATCATCGTGAGAAAACCTGGAATCCAATTGGAATGTGAAATTGCCAACCTGCAAGTGAGCAAGCCTGATAAAAGCTCATTCCTTCTTTACATGGGAAGGGTCTAACCGGCCTGTAACTGTTGGGCAAAAAGCCCAACAGTGGGATATTTACAGGCTAGTATTTTTGTGGAAAATCCGGATGCCTAAATTAGTTTCACACGCCAGCATATCTTCCGTCAGTAATTACCTTTTTTTTTTCCAAATTTCGTTTCTGGCATTTGGTCCAAAGACTGTCCATGACCTTTAACTTTTAATGCTAGTACCAACTAAACCTTAAGTTACTGATGTAAACTGTAAATCCGATTACAGAATACAGTGCTAATACGATTTTCGTCGCTAAAAACTAGAACTTTTCAGAGCAGAGCACTCAGATTAATCAATATTGAGTTTGAGTGAAACGTCAATATCTGACTATCAGACGTTACCTTTATTCCGTGCAAATTTAATCTTCACGAAGGTGTGTCGATGTGGTTTAGTTCAAAATGAATGGCAGATTTACCGAATGAAAATGTGTTACAGTTCAGTTCAGGATAGATACATAGATATAGTCTATTGTAAGCTTAGAGAAAAAAATGAGTAAGCTATAGAGCGCGCATATCGAGTATGAACTACAGGCACAAATTTGCTTACGCTCGGCTTACAATAGGCTACTAGAGATGAGCGCACTCTATGCTTGACTATGTTTACTTTAAGATTGTAAGTTTGGTGCATGAAAAGAAACAGCTCGTGTGACGATACTCATTACATTTGGCTGGCTCCGGGCTGATCGTCAATTCTTTTAGCCGATATTATTATTTATCATGTATTAATGTATGTATTATATGTATATTGACTACATAGATAGCCGAGTAGTATAGGCCACGCCAATTACCACTGTGCGTAATGTGCTGCGGGTTCAATCCTCGCATGGATAAGCATTTGCGTGATCCACAAATTTTATGCTTGTTCCCCGCATGGAATAAGCATTTGTGTGGGTCACAAATTTTCTGTTTCTTTCAAATCTGGGTGTAATTTGTGCATGTGATTTGAATGTTTGTAAAACACCCTGCGACACAAATTTTAAATTCCTTATTGCTGCAGTAAAAAACCTTTTACAATGTTGTAAAACATAATAATGCAGAGATTAACTTGTTATAAATAATCCTACATTATACCCGGATATTTCTCCACCCCAATCAGGAAAAACCCCTTACATTTGCGACAAACGTCCCATAAGCATTGTCTCAATTTGAAAACAATCGCAAATCCTATAGAGTTTATCTCCGTTGAACATTACCCATATCTTCTGCTGAGCCCGTCTCTTAACATTTAGATTAACCTTTGGACCTAGAAGTTCTACGAACAATGGCTCTCGTTAAGGTAAAGCTTTGTTACACGTAAACGCTGTTTAATATCAAACACTTTTGTTTTCGTTAATCCCTAAAGGAGAGTGCTTGTTTTATTTTAAATTTAATAAAGTAGAGAAGTTTTATATTTTATAAGTACCTAATTAAATGTTTAGAATTAGATTATTTATTGAAGTACTACTTCTTTTGGCGCGTTAGGGAAAAATGATGAGAGTAAATATTAACGATGCGCGCGCACACCGTCACGAAAAACCGACACCCTGAAGTTAGCTAGTTCTTTAGAATTACTAGCTAACTTCAGGTTTAGTTTTGAAACCTCCTACTGTCAAAAATTTCAAATGTCGAGATGTCCGATGCCAGTTTTTGAGTTTAATCTGAAGGTTATATTTTTTATACCAATCTGTCAACCTGTGGTGTCACACACCACAGGTGGTGGTATCACTCCTATTGATTCTGAAACTAGTCGGGCGATCCCGAGAATATGCGTGAGTAAACCATTTTGTTTTTAAATAATTATGATTACTCCTCACGGAAGTTATTATACATCTAATAATTACAATGTAACACTAAGTACGCAATAAATATTATGAGTTTTACTTTGAATTATTTTCCTACTTCATGATAATTATATACATACTGAACGAGAAAAAATACGCTTGGCTCGAATAATATTTGTCTTCACAGTTCTTTCTTTCTGAAGTAAGTTTGTGCATACAATAATATTTTTAGTTTTAGAGGGCAATTAGATTATTTTATGCGTAAGTAAATGTAACTTAATAAACAAAAACGTTATCCTAATTAGGAAAATAACCTTTGCCTAGCCTACGTATGGTATTGAATTAACCTGGCCGGTTACATTACAATTTATTTTTAAACAAACTTAGCAGCTCTACTTTTTTTTTCAAAATAATATACAGGCATAAAATACGTATAAATGCAATAAAAAATAACAAATGTTTTCAAAAAACTTACAAAATATTTTTTTTGCTATTTGGAATCCGAACACGTGACTCCATATGCGAATTTATCGCTAAAACAATAGCTGACATGTCAACATATGACGTCACTGTCAATTTCCCAGTTATTTTTGTTGATATAAACTGAATCTCATGGGATTACTATTGTTTTTCTTCTCATCTATAAATCACCTGTTATAGTCGATGTCAATAAGATAGAGGATGTTGGAAAAATAAAACGAGAGTTTTTCCTTTAAACAAACAGGATGTGAGTATTTTGTATTTGTTTTTCTTGTTTCTATCGATATAATGATTTATTGATAGATTATTTATGTTTCTTTATTCATTTCTCTTGTAATTTTGTCATGAATTCGCTAAACTGAATTAGATATTTTATATCAGATATAATCAGATTTCAGAGGTAAGGAACGGACTAGGATCTCGTAAATATTCAAATAATGTCGTTGTTTGTATATACGAGTTATAATCTATAATAGCCTTCTTTGAGAATGTGATACAGTTTTATCTATAAGCATAATTTATACTTATACTAATATTATTAAGCTGAAGAGTTTGTTTGTTTGTTTATTTGTTTGTTTGAACGCGCTAATCTCAGGAACTACTGGTTCGAATTGAAAAATTCTTTTTGTATTGGATAGTCTGTTTATTGAGGAAGGCTATAGGCTATATAACATCACGCTACAACCAATAGGAGCGGAGCATAAGTGAAAAATGTTGCTAAAATGAAAAACCGTTGAAACTAAAACACGCGAATAAAGTTGCGGGGGTTAGTTATTAATATAATTCTTATTGTTTGAATTCTTTTTTTTTTAGACCGTTAATACTTAGTTTGCTTTTTTTTTAGATTTCATAGAAATCTATAGTTTACCATGCAGCCTTTTTTTTTGCTTGAATCAGTCGATTCCGACTGGTCACCCATCCAAGGACCAACCGCGGCGAGCGCGGCTTAACCTTCGTTATCGGTCAACCGTACAGCTTACTCTTAGCTACGAGAGTGCGTGTGTTTTGAAATAATTGTCCCTCATTTATACTTATACAAGTTGCTGTACCAAATAGGGTACGATAGGTCTATACGGGTTGAAAATAGATATTTAGGGCTGATTTCACAGATGCCAGATTTTTTTATTCATGGAATAAAATTGACGTCTGTCAGAAAATTGTGTGGAAGAACTGTCAAACATTCAAAATGATTCGTCGGATAAAATTCTCTGGCTTTAGAAAAATCATCCCTTAGATAAATATATAATTAATGACGTAAGCTTCTGTACAACACAAAGGGTGTACATTATAGCATCGTACAAACATAATACACGAACTATTGGTTGTAAAAGAGGATTTTCTGAATGTAAATGGGATTCTCATGTCACCCTAACGAATTAAATACCACATCCCACAACGACACCATTGAGTAAATGAATACATACAAGTTTATTTCGTAATATAAATATTTAATTCAAATTTAAGAGGACTTGGAAAGCGGTAATAAAGGAAAATAGGATAGTTTCGTTATTTTGTAGATATCCTATTACCCTTGCTTAAAAGTTTTATTTAAGTTTAATGATGGATAACATTACATACATTGCTCTAAACCCAAAGTAAATAGCTAGAGCACTTGTGTTATGGAATCAGAGACAACGAAGGTATCACAAACACCCAGACTCAAGACAATGAGGAAAAGTGTTTTTCTATATGACCCGTCCGGGGATAGAACCCGGGACCTGAGCTGTCGACACCTTCAAAACTGGTGTTTCCGCTACTCGACCACGGAGGTCGTCGTTACGATGGAAGTGCGTGTAAAAAAATATCCTAGTGCGAGTCGGACTCGCGCGTGAAGGGAAACCCGTCGTGCAATATTTATGCCGTTAAAATCAAGCAAAAATTCTAAAAATCGCGTCTTTGTATTAGGTCCACTTATTTTTATTATTTGTTGTTATAACGGCACTAGATATACACTCTGTGAAAGTTCATAAGAAGTCTGTCAGTCCGTCTGTCAGACCCTTAGGTCAGACCCTTAATAGACGGATGGACGGACGAACAGCGGAAGCTTTGTAATAGAGTCCCGTTCTCACCCTTTGGTTATGAAACCCAAAAAAGGAGGTAATGGCCCTACAATAGGACGATATAGGCTTATTAGATTAGATCATTTCTCCAATCGTCTGTTCATCAAAAAATTAAAAAAGTTAATCAGCAGGGCTATTTAATTCGCCATAGCGGTTGTCAACTAAAGCGATAATTGCTTTATAAAAAAACAGTGAAAACACAAATTTCGTATCGTCTAACTTAGATGACTAACTAGATCTACTACAACGTAGTTGGTCACTGACTTTAGCCGATACTATATTTGCGATTTTACCGTTATTTTTATCTAGTAAACATCGCTTGGGTTGTCAACAGGAGATAGCGAATAGGCCTACAGGGTGTTATAGTAAATCAATTATTGTATACCTACGAAATATGTATAAACAGAGACACATTGTTGTATAAATTGATCCAATTTGCGATGCATAGTCCTGGCGTAATTATGGGTATCGCGTGCCTCTCGCCTGGTCGATATAGTGCAACAAGTTGCATAGCCTTTAGTTTTAATTGATATTTAGGATACCTAGCTATTACAGATCGTCGATCGTGGTTGTTCTGTGAGTTTTATCGATTGATCTATCGAGTCTCTTAATATATACCCATCGTATCTGTATAATAACTTTCGTGAGGAGTATTCATAATTATTTAAAACAAAACGGTTTACTCACGCATATTCTCGGGATCGCCCGACTAGTTTCAGTAACAATAGGACTCCTATTAACTTAATCATGAGCTGACGCGGCAGCGGTGGTGAAGCGAATCAAACTAGTCCAACCAGTACGAATATGCGTGAGTAAACCGTTTTATTTTAAATAATTATAACCATCGTATTGGGTTAACGTCTCAATAAGAGTAAAAGACTGGGGCGTGCTACTTTTGACCAGTTATCTGCAATCTTAGAGTCTGCAAACATGGAACCGCTAAGATCATGTCAAGATTATGATTTATACCTAGTATAAATACAATAGTGATTAATCAAAATTTAACACAAGCTTACTCAAAATTACGAGAAACAGCCCGATTAAATTTAATTGGCTCAAATCCACCCTATCAGATATCTCAGATATAGCATAGATATCCCTTAATACATTGGTTTTAGAATTAATTAGCATCAATTGGTTCGTACCCATTCAGAGTATTTGAATAATACACTGTAATATGTATGTTAATATCGTATAAGATTAACGAACGATGAACTTCAGTGATAATGTTAAGAAATTGAAAAAATCCTTTATTAATTTGTTAAATTATTGTCAGATATTGCGATTGTAGTCATCATATTAACCAAAAGAAGTCCACTGCTGAACATAGGCCTCCCCCAAGGAGCGCCACAACTCGCGGTTGAATTAAATTTATATAATAAGTCGCGATTTCTTGCTCCTTGCTTCTTGCGATCTGTAGGCCTTTTTTTTAATGCGTACAACATCACATACATTGCTCTGAATCCAAAGTAAGTAGCTAAAGCACTTGTTTTATGGTATTCAGAGACAACGAAGGTACCACAAACACCCAGACCCGAGACAATGTAGAAAAGGGGTTTTCTACATTGAACCGGCCGGGGATCGAAACCGGGACCTCAGAGCTGGCGACACCTTGAAAACCGGTGTGTACGCCGGAGCTCGTCATTTGCTATCTCAAGTTGACAACCCAAGCTATGTTCACTGAATATAAATAACAGAAAAACGCAGTCTTACGTCGGTGACCAACCACGTGTGTAATAGATTTAGTTGGTCATTGACGTTGACGATACGAAATTTGTGTTTACAGTGTTTTTTTGTAAAGCAACAAGTTACTGAAAGATAGACAGTATAAAACAGAAAGAAACTTCATCAAAAAGGTTTTAAATCATAGAGAACTTTGATATTATATTCTATCAAAGTCAAAATCGTATCAGTGTCACCAAGTGTCACAAGTGACGTTACTACTCTCATTAAATTACAACGATGTAAAATTCAAAGAAATGATACCTACACTGCTTAGTGAATGAGAAATGATAATTATTTACTTTGTGGCAATCCTTTTGGAATGTTTAAATGCCGTGTGTGAGTATTTTTACTTTATAAACAGACTAGCGGTGTCCTGCGGTTTTATCCGCGTAAGTAGTCCCCATTCCCCACTTTTTCCGATGTTTTAGTTATTCTGCTATTGGGGGTGGAGACGAATTCAAAAATCAAAGATCATGAAAACTGATCCAGCCGTTCTTGAGTTATAAATGGTGTTACTAACTCAGTTATTTTTTACTCTTTTTGTTTTTAACCCCCGACGCAAAAATGTACCCCTGTATCTGTCTGTGGCATCATAGCTCCTAAACGAACGGACCAATTTTGATGCGGGTTGATTTTCTTTGAAAAGTAATGTGATTATGATGGTTATTTGTCATTTTGTTAATATCTGTTCAGCGGTATAAAAATAATAATTTCTCCAAAACCTTGTAGAGATTTATAAATTTTCGTTTTTTTATTATAGATTTATACGACTATGAAGATCAAGTACCAAGGTCTCGGGTCCCCCCAACAGAAGACCTAGAGTTTGAACCCGTTATGACCCTGACGAAGGACAAAGAAAAACTTGTTGTGGTCAAAAACATAAATTGTGAAGATTTCTCGAAATACGCATTAAATTGTACCATTGAAGCAGCGTTAATGTATAATTCTAGTAGGAAATCTCCGCCGATGCCCGCTAAAGTTAGCGATTGGTGCAAGTAAGGATATTTCAACATATTTTTACCACGCTTTTATAAGCTTTATTAAATTAATAAATAATTATTTTAAATTATATATAATATATATATCGGCGCGAAAGCAACGGTTCATCGTTTATAAAAGAGGATTATTAATTAAATAACTCTGTTTAATAATTTTATTAGATTAAAACTAGTTTATAAGCCGTTAATTAATTAAACTATGATTATTGCAATGTAAAAATAACGTAAATACTTAACCTAAAAATTGTAAACACGTGCTCGCACACTATAAATACGGCCGCACAGCCCACGATCGAGCATTCTTACTCGAGCCGTCGGACAGTGCGGACCTCTCTAACAAGTTGTTACGCTGTCAGTTGAATAAACGAGGCTTTGGTAATACTTTTAGTGTTTTCTTTGAAAATTGAAGATGAGTGATCACCAAGAAAACATTCGTGACGTCAGCAGTGCTGACGTCACACTTTTTAAAAATACAACCGAGGCAATTTCTCCGTCATCAGAAGTGGGATCGGAAGGGATTCCGATCCAAGCCACCTCCTCATCAGCTCGTTTACCACCTGAGCAACTGGCACCAGCCAATACCCAGCATCAGGGACATGTGCTGGTTACCAATGCACCAATGGAAAAAATACCACAGTCGGGATCACAAACCTACTCCTATCAAGGAATGCCGATGAACGGGGTACCACCACAGTTCCTTATGCAGATGATGGAAATGATGCAGAAAATGTCAGAGCGCTTGTGTGCTCCACCCACCGAGTCAAAAGTAAGGATCAAAGACGTATACTTACCATCATTTGACCCGGATGCCTACGTCGGAATACGAGAATGGTGTCAGCATATAGATCAGGCCATTGAAGCATACAAACTGAACGATTTCGACGTTCCTATGAAAGTCTGTAGCCTGTTGAAAGGGCGTGCAAAAATGTGGATTGACGATTGGATAGTGACAACTAGTACATGGGCAGAGTTACGGAAGAACCTCATCACCACGTTTGAACCTGAGAACAGGTACTCGCGAGACATCGTAATGTTCAGGGAACACGTTTACGACTCGTCAAAAGATATTGCGGAATTCTTATCACGGGCCTGGGTCCTTTGGAGAAGGGTCACCAAGGACAAATTAGAAGATGAGCACGCCGTTGAGGCGGTGATTGGATGCGTTAATGACGAGCGTTTACGCATCGAATTACTGAACGCTAGAGCAACCAGTGTGCCTGAACTGATCTCAGTTGCAACGTCTATACGGAAGAAGCGTTCCCATCCTAACGCAAGTTCCACGTTGCCAAACAAGCGTCCAAGATTTACGGACAATCAACAATCAACATCAAGTTGCCGTATATGTAAGAAGACAAATCACTCTACCAATGATTGCAGATTTAAACCACCACAGGCCAAACCTGAAGCCGACAATAAGGATCCTAAACCACAAGCCATATCTACCTGTACCTATTGCAAGAAAACAGGCCACACTTATGAAACTTGCTTCAGACGGGAACGTTCGTTGACATCCATGATACCAGACTGCAATGCATTGAAAGCGTCCAAACACAAGAAGGACCTTTTACCAAGAATCGTTGGAACCCAACTGAGTTAGCAGTTAATATTATGTCAAGAGACTTGAACTGGCTCAAAATTGAACAACGACGCGATGATGAACTGCGACCTATAATGGACAGCCTAAGTAATAATGACCCAGTAGAGGATTACGTCCTGGAGGATAATGTCCTTAAGAGACAGGTTACTGATCCTGTATTTGGGCAGCAGCTTAGCACAGTCGTCCCCAAGTCCTTCCAATGGAGCATTATCAATTCTTTTCACACCGCACTGAAGCATCCCGGCTGGGAAAAGACATTGCAAAAGATCAGAGAAAGTTATTGGTTCGACAAAATGAGCTCTACTGTTCGAAGATTCGTCGATAACTGTGTAACATGCCAAACATCTAAAGGAAGATCTGATGCTATTCAAGCTCAATTACACCCCATACAAAAACCAACAACTGCTTTCCAAGTTATTCACATGGACATAACTGGGAAGCTGGGCACTCCAGATGATCAGCAGTACGTTATAGTTACCATCGACGCCTTCTCGAAGTACGTGTTACTATACTTCTCCAGCAACAAAAACCCACACAGTAAATTGGCTGCCCTGAAACGCACTGTGCATCTATTCGGAGCACCAGTTCAAATCATAGTCGATGGAGGACGAGAGTTCCTTGGCGAGTTCAAAGACTATTGTAACCACTTTGGAATAGATCTTCATACCATAGCTCCAGGATTTAGCCGAGCGAATGGCCAAGTAGAAAGGGTCATTGCGACTCTCAAAAATGCATTGGTGATGATTAAAAACTACGAAGTAGAACAGTGGCACACCGCGCTTGAGGAGCTACAATTGGCAATGAACTGTACAACTCATCGTGTCACGGGGGTTGCTCCATTGACATTAATTACACAACGAAAGCACTGTGTACCTCCTGAGCTCCTATTCTCCTCAACTTGGTGAACATTGACGATCAGACCGTAGATATTGAAGCACTTACTCGTCACGTACAACAGAAAATGTTGCGTTCAAGCGAACAAGACCGACAACGATTCAATTTACGTAAAGCCAAAATTCATCATTTCCAACGAGGAGAATACGTGTTGATTAAGAATAATCCTCGCAACCAAACATCGCTTGACCTGAAATTCAGCGAGCCATATGAAGTGTCCAGAATACTGGAAAACGACCGCTATTTGGTGAAGAAGGTGGTCGGCAGAGGGCAACCTCGCAAGGTGGCTCATGACCAGCTGCGTCGTGCTCCACAACCTGGTGAGCAGTTGACCGTATCGGCGGGACATGTATCACCTAATCCTCGAGACTCTGCTACAATTGAGCCCATCCCATCGAACTCACGAGAATGGCTGCAAATTCCAACACGCCGCGACCTACAGAGTGAAGGCAATTCATCAGAATAAAATTGCAAGTAACTTAGTTCAATATAACTAACTAAATACATACAAAGAAACAATACACTACATACGTTCAATATTACTAACCTAAACTAATTCCACGAGAAAATTTTCATTTATGTATCTAGGAGATTCACCGAGACACTTCGAGAATCACCGAGACACTTCGAGAACCCTACGAGAAACTCCAAAAACCCTCTATGATATTTCTAAAAACTCAAAAACATTAATACTCCCAAACATACAAAGACAAATGTTTGTAAAACAAATACCATAAAGCAACACAGGTTGCTTACAGATATCCGACTCAAAGGAAGTCCAATCTATTGTTACAGATAAAAATAAGAACCAGAATCAAGGAGGCTGGTGCAGAGCGCGCACCGCCTGTCAGTATGGCCGTATCGGCGCGAAAGCAACGGTTCATCGTTTATAAAAGAGGATTATTAATTAAATAACTCTGTTTAATAATTTTATTAGATTAAAACTAGTTTATAAGCCGTTAATTAATTAAACTATGATTATTGCAATGTAAAAATAACGTAAATACTTAACCTAAAAATTGTAAACACGTGCTCGCACACTATAAATACGGCCGCACAGCCCACGATCGAGCATTCTTACTCGAGCCGTCGGACAGTGCGGACCTCTCTAACAAGTTGTTACGCTGTCAGTTGAATAAACGAGGCTTTGGTAATACTTTTAGTGTTTTCTTTGAAAATTGAAGATGAGTGATCACCAAGAAAACATTCGTGACGTCAGCAGTGCTGACGTCACACTTTTTAAAAATACAACCGAGGCAATTTCTCCGTCATATATTTAATAATAAAAATATCCATTTTCCGCTTTCTGATTAAGCTGAAATTTTGCGCACACATTTAATTTGGGATGACAATAATATATCTACATTTACAAAAAAGAATAAAGTAAAAATTACGGGATTTTTAGTTTCTTTCAACAATATTTTTCTAAACAGTTTTTTTTAAGTTATATTAATTTATTGTTGCTTGTGTAAAAAATTTACGATTAATTTGAATCACTACTAATATTATAAATGTAAAATATGAATATGAATGTTTGTCACTGCTTCACGCTAAAACTACTAAAGGGATTTAAACGAAATTTGACACAGGGATAGTTTATAACCTGGATTAAAACATAGCATACTTTTTATCCCGATAAGTCACAAGGAACGGAAAAGATACGTGTAAAAGCGTAAAGCGCAACTAGTTAACAATATATCATTTTCAATGGCCATATTTTGTACATACATTTACAACAAACATACAAAAAATATATATCTCCATTATCACCATTAGAGGTTCAGGGTATAAATAATACCAGCCTATAAATGTCCCACTGCTGGCCATAGGCCTATGGCGCTTTTAGAGTCAATATAAAACCAAACGACGAAAATATGAAATTTATTAAACAAGTGTATAATTAGTAATATTAATAAGTACAGATGAAATACTAAGAGACAATATTTTACTATGTTAACGAGTTATTTCTTTGTTAAGTCGACAAACACGTCGTGTTACGTGTATAATTTAATTTGCTCTCAACTGCAGCTGTGTATCTGTGTCGTGAATAATTTGTTAAACCAACTTGCCTGAAATATGTTATGTAAATACACTCCTTTGCAAAAAAAAAAACGAACACTAATGATGTACAATCTTTGGATACTAATTCAAAACTTGAAAAATTTACAATGAATATTAATACTTAATATGTTATGTAAAGTTGCGTCTTTTAGGCACCATATTTTCCGATACCGACCGTGGCTTTATCTGAATAAAAAATATGCTAAATTTTAATTAAAACTTTACACTATTTGTGTTCTTAATTTCATTGAATACTATTTAGTGGTTTTTGCGTAAATGAATAACAAATATCCATCCCTACAAAAAAGAAATTACGTTTATAATATTAGCTAAATAAACATTATTATTATCAAACATTGCTAAGTTCTCTAAAATATTAAAAACCATAATTTCTTCGAATTACAACCAGTTTCACGCCAATAATCAATTCTCATCGAAACTGCAAACTTCGAGCATCATTATATATCAATTTCACAGTAAAATCATAAAAATTTTACAAACGATATAACTTCTCGTTTCCAGAGCTATCCGCCACCTCACAAATTGCGCTATAGACTGGAACTCGGATTGCAAGGACGTGACTGAGAGCCACTTTAACGAGGAAAGCATCCGTGGACACATGCATGTAGTTAGCAAAGTGTGCGACGACGAATGGTTCCTATCTAGTAAGTATTAAGCTGTTCATACTTACATACGTTCGAAGGATTTATGAACTAACTAATTGGCGAGGATAGTATGCAAAATGTTGCCTTTCAATTATACTGCATCTATAATGAAACTTTCGTGAGGAGTATTCATAATTATTTAAAACAAAACCGTTTTGTCACGTATATACTCGGGATCGTCCGACTAGTTTCAGACTCAATAGGAGTCCCTAATCATGAGCTGACGCGGCTGCGGTGGTGTCGCGAGTCGAGCGGAATGTGTCAGAACCGACAAAAATCTAAGCGGCAATAGCTTAATAGTTAGGGTGACGGCCTTATGGTTGAGAGGTCGGAAGTTCGAACGCCGCTTGTAGCAACAATTTTTACCAACATGTGACGTCTTAAGCCCCGTCTCCTGAGCTTTAAAGCGCTTTAACTTCGTAATTTTTTAATTATTTGATAAAAGAGAACATAATATGAGCTTTTTTTTTTTTCATGTATCTGGCGGACTAAACGGGTATTTTCTTTTCATACCCAGTCCGCACTCCTATTATTTTATTAGTAAGATTTTCCAAGACCGATATTTTTATCCACAAACCAAAGTTATATAACCTTCTGAATTAATGTATGTTCTTTCTCCCAGGATATGATATTCTACCGGTGTGCATCGAAGGAGCTTCCGACGCTTGGGAAGCCTGCTACTCCGTCTTCAAAGCTTTAGTTGACGAGCAGAAGAACACTTCACACGAATGGACCCATTTCGAAACCCACTTTTATATGTGTTGGTTAGTTATAATCTTATATATTTATATGTTTATTCTACGTCTATATAAAAATTAAACAAAGTCGGGCTACTGCAGGTTACACCATTATTTTAAAACTCAAGTAAGATTGGACCTTTTTTCATGATCTTTGTTTTGTTTGCCTCCACCTTAAATAGCAGAATAGCAACAAAAAAATCACAAAAAAGTAGTTTAACGAGAACGGAGACGAGTGAAACCGCGGAGCACTAGTTTAAGTTAAAATACAGTTTTAGAGAAAAGATTTTTCAGCAAACAAATATAAAAGATTGAACCGTCGGATTACGAGCGGAAAGAAGTTAATTTAAAGATTTTTATGTTCGCACATTAATTAAAAATCAATCAATACATTTTTTCTTTAATTATCAATTATCTTCACCCTATTTAAAAAATGCCGGCTATGTAGAACCTGGCGCTGTAGCAGGCGCTGCAGCTGGCGCTGGTGATGGTTAATCAAGTTTTCGATGCATTTAGCCAATTCGTGCCTATCTTTAAATTTGTTAGGACAATGTTGGTCTTCATTAAAAAAGTACAGATAAAAATCTATAGCTACAAAGCAGATAAAATATTTTCTGTTTTTTTACAATGGAATTAAGACTCCATGAAACTGACTGATTTTGGTTGGAAGTAAATAAATCACCACCATGTTAAAAGTTACGATTTAATACAGATTTTCTTCATTAAATTTAGATAAACACAATCGAATAATTTATTATTTGTAGAATTTCCAGTACCTTACTGCTATAATAAATATATCACAAATTTAAAAATTTCGATATTTTAAAGAAAACAACATGTTTCAATTTCACCTAAAACTGGCGTGTTTACAAACGTAGGTCTGTACATTTGTTTGGGTCGACACACAGCAAATGAGGTTTCAATTGAGTGCGCCCGTTTGCCGACTGCAGAAGCTACACTAACCACACCAATATAACTGAACTAAAGCGAAATGTAGCTGTTAATTTAATTACACAAAAAAGGAAAATTTTGTAGAAAATTTTGGGCATATTCGTTCTTTTATAGACAAAGATTCTACTTAAAAAGAACAAGATTTAGAGATGGAGGAATAAAATCTAAGGATTTTCAATGTGTGAGCAAAAGAAATACATGCTCTTATGCGATATTTTTGTTTACATACACACAGAAGTTAATAATAATAAGTTGCTTGTGCGAAGCCTAAAATGTCAAAAGAAAATGTCTCTAAGTTTGATTTTACGCAATGCGAGTACTAAAAATTTTCGTCACAAACCCGACTAAGTATTCCTTTGTAAAAAAAACTGGTCAAGTGGTGGGGTTACCCGCAGTGTAGAGTTCCATAGTCGGCCATTAAAAATGAAAAATGTTGAAAAAATATCTTTTCCACCCGCAATATTTTTGATAGAACGAAAAAACAGTAGTACTGCGAGAGTGCTGACAGAAGTGAAAACTTCAGCAATTACAATATATGTAGATACTCATATACAGAGGTGTCGGTAACGGAAACGGTAACAGTGTCGCAAGTTCAATTGTTATTTCCCATCACAAAAATGCCCAACGCACCTAAAGAAGTTTTCTCTTTTAAAATCTGTTCTTTAGACACACGAGAGGTACTTTAAAACATTTTTTTTCTACAATTTATTTAACCAGTTGTCAGCGTATATAATTATGTCTTATCCATGCCAAACTACATCTTTTTAGTACTAAGGGTCTCTGAAGTAAGCCTCCGTCAGATTAAAAGACAGACGGACGACCCTGGCGAAACTATTTGGATTTCTTGTTGACTACGAAACCCTAAAGCGCCATTCCACCATCCATTTATTCTAACCACTGCAACAATGAACACGAATTCACATCGACAACCCGTCAAAAATAATTCAACAAAAAATCATGGAACTGGTGATAAAATGACTTTTTCGTTATTTTTTTTTTTGCAGCGCTCGTGCACAGTTTCGACGATGTACGTTGGACTCGCTTTTTGATATGCCAGAAATATGTCCGTATGAACAAGCGGTCACGTTGCAAAAGTTCTCCGTAATTGTCTCTGAAGGTGACGTCTTTCAGGTATAATTTTTTTTGTTGTTTTTCATCCATTCACTTTGTTTCCTTAACGATTTGACTCTGAAACATTGGAATGATATTTTATATTCTATTTTATAGAGAATCATAGTTATTTTTTTACGGATTTACAGATTAAGCGTTTTGCACGAAGATTTATTAAAACGCGACGGGTTTATTAGACTATATTTTTTATACGGCAATTTATTGCGATCGCAATTTTTGCTGGTAAAATAATATTTTTTATTTCGGTCCAAAGATTTTTGTAGGTTTATAAAAAAAATAGTGTAGATAGATATCGAAAATTATTTTGGATTACGTAAATAAAAATGGCAAAGTTACGGTCATATCACGTATCGGTTATTTTCCTAAAACTCTGTTGGTAAATAAAAGTAAATTGTGGATATTTGAAACCCTTATTTATATTCAAATTTAATGATTTTTATTAGTCAGTAACCTGTTTTGGTTGTTTAATGTTCATTCCTGTGTTTACCACTTCTCAATATTTGCGTTAACTGGGAAAAAAAATATAGAAGTTTATACGTAATATTTTTATTATATATATATATAATATAAAGCTACATTTTCTATTATATTCTTGTTTAACTATGAAATGAAGTTATGCACAAAGTTTAGCGCGTTTCATTTTGTTTGAGACTGTGTGCGTCAAGTGGGTCGAACCACTTTAGTTTCTTGCAAAATTAAATCGCTTTTGTAAAAGTATTTTTAGACATTTCATTCAAGCAAAGTCAATTAGAGACCTTCATGAGAACAGAACTAAAAGATGCTGAATTATTATCTAAACTAAAAAACTATTTTTTTTTAGTTTTCTTCTTTATTTCTCTTTATTTAACGAATCCTGCAGTAAGGAATTTAATACTTGTGTCATGGGAGTTTTATAAACATTCAAATCACATGCACAAAGAACACCCAGACTTTAAAATCTTATCTAATTGGAGTGAATGAATTAATACTATTCCTTAGCTGGATTTTATTAGATAAGGAGATATTGAATAGAAAAATAAAAGTTAGTATAGGTATTGGTTAAAAAAACATTGTTTAACAACGTAAGTTTATTCAATATAGCTACATAACATACGGCGTTTAATGGCCACTTTTATACAAAATGCAGAGTTAGTGCAAATTCTCACTGAGAATATGAATGTTCTCGAAATCCATGAACCTACAATTAACATAAAAAACTCATAACTAAAAATATAAAAAAATAATTTAATCAAAAATCAACTTTGACTTTGCAGGCAACTTAACTAGGTCAAGGTATATTGATGCACATTTATTTATTCCGCAGTTGTCGGAACAACAGCCTTTTCAGCATTTCAGCATTCCAGAGTGATTCCTCAAGCATTTTAAATACCGTACCATTCTGTTGTAAAAGAGACTGCAATTTAAACAATGTCCGGCACTTTGTTTTTGATATTGTACAGAGTTTGTATTTAGGACAAACAACATTTGATGCTTTTGTTTCATTTAAATAAAAAATGTTTTAATAAAGACCATACCATAAAAGGTAAATACCCTTAGAGAAAATCGAGTATGAACGGTTGGCACTATTATGAACAAGTAAAATAGTAAAATCAGTGTCAAAATAGAGCGCATCGTATTTATTAAAACTAACTAATAACCTAACCTAACTGTCGATATTTTCGCATAAAAGTCTGTCATCGCTCGGAAAAACAAAACAGTAAACGAGCGAAGTACTTACAGTAAAAAATTTGCTTATGCTCGGTACAGCTACTAAGCGATGCGCGAACTCTATGCTTGCCTATGTTTACTTTAAGAGAATAACATTTGCTGTATGGGAATTTGACCAGGTGAGGCCCAGAATGAATCTAAAGTGAATAAGGTTCTTTGAGCGTATGAAACATTAAGTTTCTTTCTCACACTAGCTATTTTACCAAAGGCCATCACTAAAAAAACTTTTTTCTTGAGAACTTTTGTGAGTGAGAAATTATCTAATTGATTAAACTCATTAGTAATTAACTACTTATGGCCCTATTTATAAAAACTCTTTACGATGATTAGCAATTGATTAGCAGATTCTTATTTCATTTTTTCTATATAGAATTTGAATATAGAAGTTTCTTGGTTCTACTAACTTAATAATTAAAAAAATGTGTATGTATTCATTATTGAGCAGATATCGTAATTTTGTTTGATTGATTATGTCTGACCCAACAGCCTCCTGAAATTTGACGGGAATGCAAAACGATACGTTGTATAGAGTAGGGGTGAATGGGCACTGTTAGATGCCTCTATTGTCTAGTGGTTAGTAACCCTGACTGCTAAACTAGAGGTCGTGGGTTCGATTCCCACGCACGAAAAATCTTTGTGTGATGAGCACGATCGTCTGGGTGTAATTTATCTAAAATATGTATGTATTTAGACATATATAAGTATGTTTATCAGTTGTCTGGTTGCCATAATACAGACTCTGCCTAGTGTGGGATCAGATGGCCGTGTGTGAGCTGTCCCAAGATATTATTATTATATTATTAATGTTATCAATGCGGCTGCTGCGTATTGGTCCTGTGTTCCCACGTAAGCTTGTCAAAGGACCGGGTCATGCGTTCTTTGCAGTTATCTTCTAAATAAAAAGATTTTTTTTTTCAGGATTGTGAAGAGAATGTAATGTACGCAAACTGTCCAGGCGGGGATCCCCGGCCGTCAGCCAAGTCTCTAGCCAAGCTTATGAACGCCGATGCCTTCAATTCTTTGGTCACACAAAATCGAGCTAGTACTATATATGTAGATATTTACATTGCATATATTATGCTCCTGTTTCTTTGTGGCCTTGTCAAATAAAACTATTGTCTCGTGAGTCATTTGTTTTAATTTTTGAATGAAAAACGTATGGTAAAATATAAGTGCTCCATTTTTTTTATTTGATGCATTTTACGAAATGACATCGCTAACACCAATGATATTATATTTTAAAATGAGGCAGATATGTTATAAGCGCTCGAATTATAAGGACTCTGAAACCTCCTAATTTGGAAGTTTTTAATGATAGCTATCTGTTTTACTTACATGCTTATCCTATTTTTTGTACTATTCGTTAATGCAGTTTGACAAGATTTTGGCATATAGGTACCAACAGAACCCGATTTTAAACGTCAATAACTATGAAGGTAGAACATATCTTGTGTATAATATCATTCACTACCACATAAAAGTAAACTTATGTTGCAAAGCCTTTAAATTTTTCAAAAAATATTTCTACCTTATGTATAAAAGATGTTTATTCTCTATATAAATCCAACGAATCTAATTCAATCTTATATTATATTCCTCATCATCCACAGCCCTTGTCATCCCAATGCTGGGCATAGCCCTCTCTTTACACATGCCAATCTCTCCGGCCCTGTGATCCATCTTGATTTGACCTATCGTTGCTCCTTATATCCTTATATCCTCATATCCTTAAGAGATAAAAATTAATACCTACAAATCTTATCCAAAATCAGAAAAGTCAACAAACTCTTAAAGAAAATCTTTTATGTCAATTAAAATAATGGTCGGAAGAACTTTCTCCTTCTAATTCTTTCGTCCCTTAACTTGCAACAGGGTCCCATAAAGATACTAACGGGCAAAACTTCGTAGAAATTTGGTTTAAATTCCTTTCATTCATTATTTTCCGTTTCACCTCTAAACTTATTTAAATTGTTAACTAGCTAGCGTAGCCTTTATATAACGAGAAGCGTATTACTAAACGATAATTTGTTTGGATAAAATTGTATACAGAAGCTGTGTAGTATTTTTTATGACATAATAGAACAAAACGACTTCTTCAATTATATGTATACTACTTAAAAATCATTAACAAAGGTATTTATTTCCACTATAACATTACACTTAGGCTCTGTATTTAGGATGTCAAGTTTAATCCATATTTCCATAATATCTATACTATATATATATTATATTATTATTATATAATATGTATGTATTAAGGCAGACAATGATCTCACGTTATACAACGATCTTAATTTAGACTATTTACTGTTTGTTATGTTTTCTCTTTTAAAGTTTGTGCAAATAGTATATTATGTGTAAGTTAATTAATAATTTAATTGTAATATGGGTAGTACATTATGCCTGAAATAAATGATTATTATTATACTATATTTTAAATGCGAACGTAACTCTTATTAATTTAGATGAAAACTTGGTATGTTCATAAGCTTAAATAGCTTGGATCCTAAAAAGGACTTAGGCTACACTTTTGCATCTATAAGCGACATCCACGCGGACAAAGCAGCGGATAACAGCTAGTATCCTGTAGTAGTAATTAATATACCTAATTATTGTTTTAGTTACAACAATATTTAACAGTTCAACAAATGATTAAATTGTGTTTTTTTGCATAAAAACCAGGCCTTGAATTTCAATACTTTCAGAAAATACTGGTGCTGATTTTTTTTTTCGGAGCTTTCAACTCACTGGCCTCAATGCCACATTAAACTAAAGTCCAGTTACATCCAATAAAAACAAACAACCAATCAATATGTAATTCTAAACCCTTTTTCGGGAAACGGGACAAACATGCTTCGGTGTGTCAATTTGACCGCCTCAAACCAGAGTTTTCGAGTCACACGAACAGAATTCAAAGTAGTTTTTTACATTGGGTCTCCTAAGAGCCCTTACCTTCCGATACCCGCGCGTTGGTCTATCAGACCGACAGTTTTTTTTTTTTTAATAGTATATATCACTGAGCAACTGTTTGTGCATACAGTGCTTGTGCCTTTAAGTTTAGATTGCTATCGGTCCGTCATACCGTCGCGGGTATAGGAGTCACAGTTTTAGGATAGAAATATTTAACAACTTTTGACCTGTTATTGGATGAGGAAAGCTATAAAGGTGTGACCACACTAGGTGGGACTGTACCGCAGCGAAACTGCGCGATACTACGCGACAAAATATTATTTATATGAAATTGTATGAGACAACATGCACTAAGCGGCAGCGGAAGTACAATTTCATAATATAAAGAATATTTTATCGCGTCGTGTCGCGCAGTTCCGTTGCGGTGCAGTACAACCTAGTGCGGTCGCACCCTAAAAATAAAATTACTCTGATATTAAAATGACAACAAATTTTAAGGTGTAAAAATATGTGCTACCGACTAGGTTAGGTCGGTCTGAGATAAAGTCGGGACAACAACAAACTTTTAGTAACCTAAAACATTCTATACCTTTTTTTTTGTTTACGGTTTTAAAATCAAATGACGTTATCCCACGACGTGGGGATAATGTCGGTCTTGCACCGACTAAAAACAGCCCAGTCCCGTCCTTGCCTTTGCCAGAGTCCTTGGTTTGCGAAAGCATGCTCGGCAGACCCCGGCGGGAAAACCTTCTATACCGAGCAGCTTATATTTCTAGCGTTTACTATGAACTCTTAAAGCATGACTGTAGCCGTTGTGAAAGCAAGACGCCGCTACGCGCAGTGTATTGCGTCATCTCACTTCCAGAATGGCAACAGTCCTGCTATAACAGCTCGTAGTACTGGAACTGTTGTAAATTATTTTCTTTCGTGGAGCACTGAACAATTTCACAATAACAGTACAGTTTTTTTGCTTCGATTACTTCGTAAAATCGGGTATTATAAAACAAAACTCCAAAAAGTTTATTTTACCTGTTATGGACCAAGTAAAGTGCTTTGGCTTGTACAAAAACTTTGGCTGTTGTATTTTTAAAAGATTCAGGAAAAAAGCAAGTTTTTTTGACGTTTATTGAAGCATAAATCTATTTGAACAGGGGTTTTAACTGGTAGAAGGTTTGTCGGCACAAGACATCAAAATGTTCATAAATAAATTTATTTGTGTTATTTAAGAAAATTAGAACGTTTTCCGCTGATTTGTATAATTGTCGAAGTATTTATGTATTTTTAATTATTATTTCCTTTATTTAATAAATTACATATAAAATACATTTTTAATATATATCGAACCGAAAAAAGGCAACATACATTTAAAAATATAAAATACAGTCTCCTGGCATCGGGTTATTATTATGATATCTAGCCTGTATTGTCCCACTGCAGTGAAAATGCCTCCCTTCATTCTTTCCAGCAATTCCGGTCCCTCTCTTCTTCTTGCCAATTCCCAAGAACGGTATCCAGTTCGTCTCGCCATCTCTTTCGTGGTGTGCCGCGTTTACCTTTTATAGGGTGCCAATTTAATTATTCCAATTATATACATATTCCATACATTATCAACTACATTTCGTTCTCTATAAACCATGTCTTGAAATAGCCGCTTCGGAACTCCGCTCGTAAATCACTAAGTTAAACCAATGGCATTCGATCGTCTCAAAAACTACCGAACAAGAAGGATGCTAGTTGAGCTGTCAACGGGAAGGTTCAAGGCCCATCATCATTTATCTTACCCCATAGCCCAGATAACGTAACATCAATCTCAACTGACGTGAGATCGGGATGCCATTTTTGAGTATGTCGTATGATCAGAAAAACATCGGGCGAATCATCTGTTCATCGGAAATTGAAATGTCGGGAAAATAGGGTTTTGTGTCGATTGATTCTATGGAACGCGTCTTTCATTTCATTGGGAAGTGTTCTGAGAATTTATTTTCAGTGTTATAAACTATAGATATGGTTTTTGCGGAATTTTTCAATTTAATAAATAAAATGAATCAAGCTGAAAAAAAAAGTTTTAGGAATCGCAATCTCGGTGCAGGGTCGAATACTTAGGCAATGATGTAGATAACATATTGTATTAATGTCCGGCAGATAGATATTAAAAAAAATATATTCGTATTTTTCCTATTTCACGAAACCAGAAACTCACGCCGATAGATTGAAAATGATTTAAAAAGTCGCATGACGTTACAATTTCGTGCATTTTGTGCTCAAAGTTAACGTCATTAGCCCTCACTCCTGAAATATATTTCATTTATCGACATCGTTTTTTTATTTAGTAAAAAAAAAGCAATAAACATGTATTCATATATATTTTTTTTTTCTAACTTACCGACTATTTGATTATTGTGACTTTCATTCCCAGTCATCTAACCCCATCACCCATCACCAAAACTTGAATTACTACGTATTTAAGGTTTGAGACCTACACGTTATTACTTTGATTTCTATTTTGAGAAACTGCATACCTACATATTGGAAAGATATTTACAACTATATTTTTCATAGATTTCATAATTGTACAGAAAAACAAATATCATTAGTAATACATATTCTAACTCATGTCGTATGCTATACTTTTCTCCAACCCACGGTTATAATATAATGTTCATAACCCCATGGATCTTAGTTCGTCTGATACTTAATAGGTTTTTTATTCCGTATTCTCCATCGCTCAGTTAACTCGTTAGTTTCTAACTTCAGAGTTACCTAACAAATAATGTGCGGAAAATAAACTTATTACCTTTTCTAACAACTCACTTAGTTAATTAGTGTCTCAGTTTCAAAACAAGTCTAGTTAGGCTCATCATCATAGTTTTAATTAGGTTTATATTGGTTTTGATTCAGTTAAACACGAACTAAACTTATTTTTGGTTATTGGTACATCACTAAGCATCGTATAAAATATGACGTAAAATTATACAAGATGAGTTTTTATATCAGTATGACCTTTATATTGGTTGTAAAAACGATTCGTATATAAAAACTAGCTGTCCCCCGCGACTTTATCCGCGAGTTTTAGTTTTAACGGTTTTTCATTTTTGTAACATTTTTCATTTATGCTCCGCTCCTTTTGGTCGCAGCGTAATGTTATTTAGCTTATAGCCTTCCTCAATAAATGGGCTATCCAACACTGGAAGAAATTTTCAAATCGGTCCAGTAGTTACTGATATTAGCGCGTTCAAACAAACAAACAAACTCTTCAGCTTTATATAATAGTATAAGATTAAACAAACAAACGAAAAATAAATCTGGAATGTTAATACTATTACTGTAAAACTATTACAGCTACAGTATTGAAATACGACTATTTTTTTCATTTGATTTTCAGTTTTTTTATACCAAGCGTTTTTGTAACCGATATAGAAGTCATAGTTTTGATTTGGAAATCGACTAAAAACTCCTCTAGAAGATGAGTTTCATCAAGTTCAAACTAAAATGTCATACAAATAATGATGATACACTATTCATGCCAACTAAAAATGCATTGATGTTCAAGGCATAAACAAGTTTGACATTTATGAATTAACAAGCAAACCATCCCGGCGTGAGTATGGGTATGAATACACAAAACATCAACGAATTATACACAAAATTACTCAATCCGTTCTGTAGTTTTTTAGTTAATCGCATTCAGACAAACAGACAACAGACGCGGCGGAGGTCTTTGTTTTATCTTCTTCTTCTTTCGTGTATCGACACTCTTTTGGGCTGGTCAGATCTGAAGATAACCATCGTCAGAAGCGGGTTATCTTTAGATCTAACAAGCCCAAAACATAGCCTAATTAATTGCTCTTCGGATAGCCTCTTTTAGATCTTTTGCTGTGGCACTATTTGGGCATCTGGGGCAACACAGCAGGTGGCACATTCGTCGGAGCATACCACAGTCACACCCGTCGTTCTCTTGTTTCATATTAGTTATAAATATTATTAATTTTTTTATAATAGATTAATGTAATTAATAATAATAGATTCTGATGAATCACCGTCATTTTTTCACGATATATGGAAGTAATCAATAGCAGTGAAAAATGGCTTAGTTTGTGAATAATAGAATCAGAGCTATTGTCAATTAGAAAACAGTAGGTAGAAGTATATAAATCAATATAATGATTGCTAAAAATAATATATTTTATTCAAGGAGGTTTCAATTCCATCTCATCTCACATATGTCTATTATTTTTAACGAATGAGGTTCCTGCAAGTCTCTATGGGACACACCATAAACTGCTCCTAGGAAGCCTAAGTCCATTTTCTATCTCAAGGTCTACCCTCGAGACCTTGGCTCCAATCCAATATAGCTTCAGCAAACATATTGACAAATGACTACACACTCGAATCGCTAACCCAGTGAGGCAAATCAGATTTATTTCTTGTTAAATCTATTTGATAAGGGTAAGTTTTGTATAATATTTTTGGGCCATTTTCGTTTTTACAAATTTGTAAATAATTGATTCTTATTGTGTTGAAATACAATATACTGTGTTTTATTTTTGGGATTGTGATAAATAGTATCGTTTGCACTACCAGCCTATAAATGTCCCGCTGCTAGGCAGAGGCCTCTTCTCATGTAGAGAAGGAACGAGCATTGATCACCACGTTTGCTCACTTGCTGGTTGGCGATTTCTGATTTAAATTTCTGGAATCCAGGTTTCCTCACAACGTTTTTCTTCACCGTTTGCCAATGGTGTCTCAGAATGATTAAGTGATAGAATGATTAGTACCAATATGACTTTTTAAACTACTTATAACTTTGAAAAAGTCACATTGGTACTTGCCTGTAGTAAGTTTGAACCTGCAACCTTGTGCATACAAATCCGTTTTTTGAACCGCTAGGCCACCACGACATCAATTAAGAATCATTTATTAAAATCCCATTTTTTCATTAGTTTTTTTTGTATGTTCTTTTTATGTCTCACAAAGATATTATATTTAGATTAGGGCTTGTGTTGCCTCTAGATTTTCTCCAACCAATAAGGACGGTTAATAAGGTAATATATCTGAGTAATAAAGTATAAAATAAATACATTAAAACTGTTTTATTAATACATAACTATTAGCTTACCCAATAAAAGTAAACGGGCTATCAAAAACTGATTGTCCACTATCGCACTATCATAAAAAGATCCGAATCGATCCTTAAACGGTATGAAAAGGCCAGTGATACCTTTTTTGCATAAATATATAATGAAAAAAGTAGTAAACGGAATCGGCTTTATTTTCCGATATTTGCGAACAACGTTTTTGGTGAAGGCTTCGGCAAGCGGTTTCAGTAGTTTGTACCTTAAATGTAATCGTGATTGCTGAGTATTCAGATTTGAGATTTCGTTTGAATCTGTTTTCTCTCCTGAAAGATATTTGAGGTGAAAATGATACTGTGCAAAGTAAGCTGGATAGAAAATTAAATGATAATGTAATAAATAATGTATTAAAGAACAACAGAACTTGAAGAACAGTTTTAGGAGGATTGTTATACCATTTAATTAAAGTGACTTATTAAATAATCATGAGGAGATCGTAAATAACAAAGCTATACTCCATACTAATATTATCAATGCAAAAGTAAGTCAGTATATCTGTCTGTTACACTTTCACGCCTAAACCGCTAAACCGATTTTGATGTCACTTTGTATGGGTAAGCCAGGATCCTAAGAACGGAAAAAGGCTACTGTTTGGCTCGATAACCGACACCCACGCGAGCGTAGCCGCGGGAACAGCTGGTACTTAATAATATAAATGCAAAATTAACTCTCTCTAACAGATACGCTTTCACGTCTAAACTGCTGAACGGATTTTGATGTCACTTTGTAAGGGGTAATCTTGAATCCTAAGAAAGGACATAGGTTTCTATTCGCCGAGATAAACGACACGCAGGTGTAGCCGCGGGCAACAGCTAGTTCAATATTAAGATTATAAATGACTAGCTGTCCCCCGCGACTTTGTTCGCGTGTTTTAGTTTCAACGGTATATCATTTTTGCAACATTTTTCATTTATGCTCCGCTCCTATTGGTCGTAGCGAGATGTTGTATAGCCTATAGCCTTCCTCAATAAAAGGACTATGCAATACAAAAAGAATTTTTCAATTCGAATCAGTAGTTCCAAAGATTAGCGCGTTCAAACAAACAAACAAACAAACAAACAAACCAGCTCTTCAGCTTTATAATATTAGTATAGATAGATTATAATTATTTTTTAGCTGAAAAACATTCCGATAAAAAACTAATCGTTTTTCATCGCAAAATTAAGAAAGCAGCAAATTTGAAGTATTATTCATTTTCGCTTTGTATCGTACGCGCTTTTTGAGGAATTACTTTATTAAAGTACAAAAACCCAGTCGGGCTTACTCTATAACTCATGGTATATCGGGCAACCATTGATGTTACTAACATTTCCAGTAACTACGGTAGTCGTAATATTCCATCCCTAAAGTCGTGGTTGTAGTGACAGCGGGAAACATAATAGATTAATTTTGTTTCCATTTAATCCAAATATTTCCAATTTTTTCTTTTGACGAACTCCGTGGTCGTGGCCGGTTTTCAAGACGTCGGCAGCTCTGAGGTCCCGGGTTCGATCCCCGGACGAGTCAATGTAGAAAACTAGTTTTCTACATTGTCTCGGGTCTGGGTGTTTGTGGTACCTTCGTTGTCTCTGAATTCCGTGGTCACATGTAGTATGAATTTTAATAAAAAGTTAAGTAAAAAAACTCTAGAATAAATAATAATAAAAACTCTTTATTGTACACCAAAAAACAAATTGAAAGGAAACAATATTCATAGCAGGTACAATATATATATATAATAGGCGGTCTTATCACTAATCTATACTAATATTATAAAGAAGTAAAGTTTGTGTGTTTGTTAAATTGTAAGGGGTAATCTCGGGATCTACTGAACCGATTTTAAAAATTCCTTCACCCATAGAAAGCCACATTATTGCTGAGTGTCATAGGCTAAATAAAAAACCGAAAAATAAAAAGGCTTTTACGTGGTAGTCCGTTTTGCAAAGTGAATCGGAGAAAAAACGGTCGAATGAAAGCGATTCTTACGAACGCTGCCTTAACTATGAAAGATATATTTTTGAGTTCTAGAGAAAAGATGTGGAGCTTGAAAATGCCTACAAAAAAGTCAACGACAGCATATGTCTAACTTTTATATTTAAGTTATAAAAAGTAGTTTTTTTAATATTAGTATAGATAATTTAATTTTTAATATTAATAAAATAATTTAAATCGTTAGGTCATATGAACTAAAAAAGGATTATTAACATTATGCCCAACGAAGTGGGCACGGGTCAGCTAGTAGTAAATAATGTTTTAGTTTTCTGTTTTCTGGTCTATGCCAAGCATCCGTGACCATAACAATGAGTAAAAGTAGTAAGTTTAATGGATGGCCTTTTTAGATACAGCTATTTCTTCCATTGAAGGGAAAAAATAATTAGGCACTGCATACTTTATTTTGTTACTAGCGGCCCGTCCCGGATTCACACGTGTGGATACTTCTTCTTAAAAATACTCAGTACTCAGGGATAATGAAGCATTCTAATGGTAAAATATTTTTTAAAATCGGTCCAGGTGTTTTTAAGTTTATTCGTTACAAACACACAAAAATACAAATCTCTTATCTAATTTATAATATTTGTGTAGATTTAGATTACCTTTTTTTGCAGTTCATTTGGTTTAAATATATTTTCCATTAAAACAGACCGCTATAATATTTTAAATACAAATGCGCTTATGTTTTCCGCTATCAGTAAGACCCAACCCTGGGACGTCAACACAAACTTCCAGTTTCTTTTTATCAAATAATCCGACATCAATATTTATTTCAATCTATCTCAAAAAGTAGGCATTTAGATAGGATGATTTTCACTTGTAATATTCTGAGCGGTTTATCATCCCTTTCAGGTGTAAATAGAATAAATAAAAGCTTGTGAAAAATATATTAACTAAACATGACCAAGGTGAAAAAGGGGTTGAAATGAGTTTGCGCAAGAATTTCAAAATCGAAAAACAAAAGATTTTGTTTTAATAATAATAATTCTTATTTCCTGACTATTAGTAAGGAAGTATGGCTTATATATTTTACTAGCGGTTTCTCGCGGCTCCGCCGGGTTGGATGTCGGTTATAGCGGTCGAAAGTAGCCTATGTCCTTTCTGAGGGTCTAGACTATCTTTGTATAAAATTTCATTTAAATCGGTTCAGTAGTTTTGGCGTGAAAGCACGACAGACAGACAGACAGAGTTACTTTCGCATTTATTATATTAGTAAGGATTAAGACATGATGATGCCTATGTTTCATCTTAGGATCCAAGTTAGATACCAAATTTAATGAAAATCGGTTCAGCGGTTTAGCTGTGAAAACTTAACAGATCTATATCTGTTAGATAGACAGACAGAATTACTTTCGCATTTAGATATAATATTAGTATTTATATGGATTATTCCCTACAGAGATTCCTAATGACATTGAGCTCAAGATGGCGTCACTGTTACGTCATTCGATTCATCAAATAGGTGTTAATAAGAACGGCCATTAGACATTTGTCAATCTCTCTTTCCCAAATTTAAGAACCTTGACCCAAATACTTTTTTTTTTATACCGTTTAAGCCTTGAACGTATGCCAAGTAAAAGGTTAAGGAAGATTTTTTCCTGACTTTTTGCAGGAAGATAAGTTATATTCAGAAATTCCTGTTCAATTTTACACATTTGTAACACAGTAAACCGTTTAATTAAGTGTTTAATACTTAGTAATTATATTTTGTTAATTTATTTTATGATTTCATGGCATTTATTACGTGTAATCCTTTTTTTTTTTAATCAAGTTAACTCGCGAAACGCAAGACACTGGCGAGACGATATCGATAGCTATTTGCCGGATTGGTGGGAAGCGGCTTCAGACAAAAGATCCTGGAGAAAATTGGGAGAGGACTTTGCCCAGCAGTGGTACCTAAAAGATTACCTATATAAAAAAAAACGCGCATTATGTTTTACAAAAATAAAAAAAATAAATTTTTTTATTTATTAATTGAAATATAAAAGTTAAATAATCAAAAAGACAACAATCAAGCAACTCCATCTATGTCTGTTAGTCCACAGTTGGACATAAGCCGTTTTCAAGTTGCGCCATAACGCACGCCGTCTTAATAAGTATGTTACAAAAGCAAAGAGACAGCAATTGACGGCCAATTTCTACAATCATTACTGTCAATTTGCTAATTTCTATTACATTATTGCTAGAAGTACCTATTAGAATTTTTGACAGCAATCATTGAGCAAATTTTGCTGTCACTTTGTTTTCGCATAGTAAATCCAGTTTGAATTAACTACATTTTTCAGCTAGATGTAATTAATCCAAAAATATTGCGCTATTATTGTATTTCTTTTTCTCATGAATAAAAACTATGCTTAGCCGCGGTGATAGTTACTATTTAGTAAATAAACTGCTGTAAAATTCCGCGTAATTAATAAATAAGTATAATATTCAGAACATATCCAAGTATTTATAGACGAAACTCTATACAACGAAGTTCTAAATAGAAACTGACTTTAAATAAATTGAACGAAACCAAACAACAGTTTTGAAACGAGAAGGAAAATACAGCAACATATTGTGCCTACTTAAGGTAAATACACATAATAATGTTATGTTTTAATTTGAAGTAAGCGGCTAGGAAAAATAACATCGCATTACGTAAGAAAGGCGTGTGTGAAACAGCCCTTATGTAAGTAGGTCGGCTTCGTTATAAAAAAACATCTTCTCACTTCTTCGGCTGAAGTTTAAGCAAAAACATATTTAGGTTGCGTTAGCAGACATAATTTAGTAGTTTATTTACATTATTAGATATACAAAGTTTGTTTTAGACTTTTTACCAAGTTTAATAAAGTTAAATTGTATTTTTAGATACAATATCTAAGATGTGAACGAATATTTAATACTGCTTAATTTCACTATTACTTTAAAAACGTAAATTTTAAACGCACAATTTAAAATTAACGTTTTAACGTTATTGTATTTGATTAACACATAAATAGAAGAACAGTAAGGGTCAATAAAATCCAAATTTTCTGTTTTTTGATAAATAATTATTTTTTGTTGCTATAATAATGAAAAGTATGGCTACTATCATTATAATTATATAAAAAAAATATCTTCGACTCGCGACACCACAGCCGCTTCGTCAGCTCATGATTAGGGACTCCTATTGAGTCTGAACTAGTAAGGCGATCCCGAGAATATACGTGAGTAAACCATTCTCTTTTAAATAATTATGAATACTCCTCACGAAAGTTATTAAGTATACAAATTTTCTTCATAGTACAGCCAAGGCAAGAAAACACATTTAGAAAGTTTTTTTTTCTTTATTTCTCTGAATCTCAAAAGAATAAAAAACAAGAGCCTACCACACCATAAGGCAAGCAAAATTATTAACTTTCAAACAAAATTAACCTCAAAAAATATAAAAGAATTCACCCAAACCTTTGCAGCTATTAAAATTATATTCTAAAACAATGTCAGCTAGTTAACCGCTGCAATAGCAAAATGGGTCACAGTTGCACTTTCAAATGAACTAACTTTATTATTATCTAACAAGTAAATGCACAATTATTATGATATCAAAGTACCACAGGCTACATATGGCGCTAAAATGTGCTTAAACCTTTCAGTAGACTGCTGTTGTCAAGATATTCAATTTCTGTTTGCGTTTGACCGCCTATTAGTGCTAGATATTATAAACTAGCTGTTGCTCGCGGCTCCACCTGGGTGTCGGCTGTCGCAAAAAGGATTAAATGTCTTTTCTTGAGATGAAAGCTTACCTTTACTTACGAGTAAGTTTCATGAAAATGTTGCGTGTGCGGTTTACCAGTGTAAGCGTAACAGACAGATCGACAGAAAGACAGACATAGTTCCTTTTGGCATTTATAATATTAGTATGAGCATGTTTTTTTTTGTTTTTTTTTTTTTACTAGTGGACAAAGTATATGTACATAAAAAACATGGCATGGAAGGAGGCAAGACTGCAAAATATAAAGTCTTATAATATTTTAAATAGACTTAAATTAAAGACGTAGTTGTCTATTGTACACTACTAAGCGTTAAAATGTGAATATATTTTTATAATAAAATACTAATAAATAAGATTAAAAATATTCAAGATGACGTTAAATAGAAATACTTACATAAAAAAAATACCAAGCCTTCGTCGAGTAAAACGGGAAAAAAATTATAAAAATAAACTGTGTTTAAAACTGACCCTGATTTTAAAGAACACTTGAATAAAATAGGTAAAAGAAAAAGCTTTATATTATGTAAAATCAATAACAGCTTTTGTTTTTTCTTATGCTTTTGATTATACACCAGAGTATTGTGTTAACCAGACAACTGATAAACATACTTATATATTTCTTAATGTAGAGTACATATACATATCATAGATAAATTACACCCAGAAACAGAACGAATTATCATGCTCATCACACAAAGTTTTATCCTGGGTGGGAATGAATAACCACGACATCCAGTTTAGCAGTCATCGTCACTAACCACTAGACCAACAGGCCCGTCAAATGGCTGTAATTACTAAATGTAATTTGTAATTAACAGTCGCTACAATAATATTAATGTTCAGTCCATTTAAATCAACAACAGTATTACAAATACTAAACAGCTAGGTTGAAAACCACACTCAATAACAAAACACGCTCCCAACAATGACGTCACAGACAAAAGCGTAACGCAACCTAAATATGTCCTACATTTTCCCTTCGTAATTGTCTCTGGGATGCCAGCCCTAATCCTACATACAAGAATTCTTTCTATATTGAGTTTGTACGTAATATTTTGCTTCTGTATAAAAAAAGCTAATCTCTTTGAATACAGTTCAAGGAATATAAGGTTATTTTTGAGAATTAAGGGCTTGAAATTTTATTGGGTGATTAAAATTATTTTTGGTATAGAAAAGTTTCAACGCGATAATATTTGGTTTGAATAAAAATGTGATATCTGCAATTATTACTTAAAATAAAATAAAATATTAATTAATCTCTTTTTTTACTATAACTCTCGGTCTTCGGCCTTTGGCATCTAATTCAATAGTATTAGACATGTACTTATTTTTTGTTTCTGTAATGTTAATAATAGTCTTTGATTAATAAACATTTCCGTATTATAAAATTCCTGTTATGAATAAAAATCAAACACTAACCTATGAACAAAAATTTTGCAAATTAATAACATATCCATTCTGAAATTTTGATCACGCAATTATACTTTGTCTAATAAATACGTCTTAAGATAAGTTTAATACAAATATGCCAATCAGTTAAAAGACTAAGCCAGTAGAGAAAATTTAAGGCTTGGGTATTATTTTACTTTTAGAAAAGTAGATAGGTAATTTATGAAAGCCATAAAAGAAACACAATATTTACTCTAGCTTTCTCATTTGATTAGGGTGACAACGTTTCGTGTGGAATCCCAAATTATTTGGGACATCAATATAATAATATTATACTAGCGACCCGGCTCGGTTTTGCACGGGTAGACCAAATATTAATGAATTATTCACATAAACATTTCTCTTAAATCACTGTATCCATTTTTAAAGCCATATTAAAATTCGTTTCGTTCGGTAGTTTTTAAGTTTATCGCGTTTAGACAGACAGCACGCGGTATTGGTTTTATAATATATTATGTACATAATAATATATGTATTAAATAGTATCTTGATAATCTTTGGAGATTCAAATCCACTGACTATTAGACAGAATAGTGATGAGAGAGAATGGATGGTAATGGCTAATAAATTAATTAATCCCTTTGCACTAAGAGCTTTGAACTGAATTTCATTTACTAAATAATAAAAATGCTATTCATAGAGTTCTCATCCAAAAGATGTTAGTTTTGAATATAACAATAACCTAGTCAGCCAAACAATATCAAATAGCAGCATTAAAACAAAAAAAAAACAGAATTGTTAGTATTAAATCTAAGTAAATTTAAGTAACTTAGTATACTGACATCACCTGTTTTCTTTAATTAAAATTCTGTAGATGAGACACATCCCCTGTGCTTTTATTTCTATAGTTTATTTAATTTTCGTTTAGCCATAAATACCCATGAACTACATAAAAGATATTATCCCAGAATATCCTTTCACATAATTGCTTAAATAATAATTATTAAAGTAAGATATATTTCTTTTTTGTTACTAGTTACTTTAAACACTGAATCACGGGGGCATTCATAGATATTAAATTCACATTTACAAAGAATACATAGACTTGGAATAAGTAATTTTGGATCACAGAAATGCTTGTTTCATACGGGATTCGAACCCGCGGCACGACGCGCACAGTGATATTGGCGTGGTGATTTATACCACTCGGCTATCGCTGCGTCATGAGCTTATGATTTTAGGCCCTGGTCGGGCTTGAAACTACTTAGATATATTAGATAGTAATCTGTGAGTAAAGTCGTTACAATTTTAAATAAGTTTTTTGTTTTTTTTTCTTACAATAAAAATTAAATAAGCTTATGATATAAAGTTAGAAGTAGTAAGTAAACAGTTGAATTGAGAACCTCTTCCTTTTTAAGTTAAATGATGTGTGCTCGAAGAAAAAGAAGTAATAGGAACACTGAAAATAAACAGTAAAAAAAAGTAGTTTATTTCCAAAGAAAAACAACTACAAAACAATATCCACCAAATTATAACATTATAGTCACCCTACCCTTTGCATTTGTTTGCTTATTCAATCTCGATTACATTAGCCTTTTTTTCGCCCGTTACTTTACCGAGATAGTATTATCCATTTTATTTGTTGTGTACTGAACAAGATAATATTGCTGTATTGATAAAATGATGCGAAATAAAATTTCTAAATGTACCTGTATTTTTACTAGTTATATGAAATTTCTGTTCTGATAAAAATATACCTAGTACATCTTCAATTCTTCATTTATTTATATTTGAAAACTTCAAGTTTTTATCAACGTTAAAAATCAAGATAGATTCAATGTGTAGATATAATTCATCAACTAATTCATCTTAATAACAAGACCGTGCAATAAAAAAGTATAATTATTTTTTTGACGTAAAAAATTAATAGAAATTCAATATAATATATGGCAATAGATTCGTTCCATATGGCATGCGAACAATTCCTGCCAAAACCTTACTAGAAATCAGATTTCATAGTTTTGGATTGGACACCCATCCAAAGACCAACCGCGGTAAGCGCGGCTTTACCTTTACGATCGATCGGTCTGTACGGCTTCTGCTTCGACCCGACCTTCTAAAAAGGCAGTGAATTGTCATCTAATAAATATTTGACAAATTGCTTTTGTATAACATGAAAACTTCCTTTTTTATATAGGTACATATTAAGATTGAAGTTTGATAATAACTTACTTATCCATTACGGTAAAATACTGTACACAAAATAATGTACCGTTTGAAATCATTTTGCTCAAAGGTTAGGTTAAAAATAGCTTTTTATATTAATTAAATTCAATTTCTTTTTAGGGTTATGTACCCGGGTGCCAACAGGACCCTATTACTAACCCTCCGCAATCCGTCTATCCGTCTGTCTGTCAGCGGTCTGTATCTCATAAACCGTAATAGCTAGAAAGTTGAATTATCGCAAAGTGTGTATCTGTTGCGGCTATAAAAAAATATATATCGCCATAAAATGGTACAAAACCCTTCACGCGCGCGTCCAACTGGTACTTGTCTGGTTTTTGTATTTCACTGAAACCAGTTCACTGAAACTGTATCTCTTAATCTTTAAAATTATAACAGTTCATACTAATTAAATAAACATGTATTTTAATATAATAGTATTTATTCAAATGTAATATTGTACATTTCAAATACAATTTTGTTTGATATTTGTGTAACCTTTGCACTGTCTCAAGGGGTTATTAACTCTGCCTTTAAATGGACAACACACATGTATCAAAATATACTCTAGAATTATTTAATTTACTTATCATTTTAAATAAATTATTTGATATTTTGCTTACATATTTATTTTATCTCTTTATTTATACGTCAGAATGTTTTTCTTCAACTTTATTGGTTTAATATAGAATGTAGTTTTCTCTGCCTAGTCTTTTTCCAAAACTATGTTTGGGTGGGCTTCCAGTTTTACCGAAATTTCGCTGAATAAAAGTTTTGTTTTTTTTCACAGCTGACACACTGCAAACTAGATAGGTTTGCGGGCCATACTAACGTTTTGTACTATATTAATTAAGTGTGTTTTTTAAATGTTAGTTTGGCCTGTAAACCTATCTAGTTTGCCGTGTCTACACGTAAAACTTACAAATAAAATTTTATGACATTATTTATAAAAATCTGCTCTACAGATTATTAGATATCAAATACTGTTTATAAAAATTAAATGAATAATCTGCTAAACCTTTGATAAATAAATAAATAAATAAATGCGGACACCATCACATACATTGCTCTGAACCCAAAGTAAGTAGCTGAAGTACTTGTGTTATGGAATTCAGAAACAACGAAGGTACCACAAACACCCAGACCCGGGACAATGTAGAAAGGTTGGTTTCTACATTGACCCGTCCGGGGATGGAATCCGGGGTCTCAGAGCTAGCGACACCTTGAAACCGGTGCGTACGCCACTCGACCACGGAGGTCGTCGAAATAAAAGCCGTCTATTTGTATCATTAGAACCTTGATGAGAGCTTTTCTCCTCAGGAATGGTCTAGTTTAATTTTCTTAACTGAAGAGTCGCTCTACTAAAAATATTTGTATTCAGCTGAATTAGGTGAGTCAAAGAGCCGACGCCAACATATCTTAGGAAAAGGTTAGGCCGAAGATAGATGCAAAGTGAAGAGATTATAACAAATAGCAACAGTTCGTCTTACATTATACTTAGACATGTCAACGGGAACACGCGCAAAGGATCTTCCATCTCACAACGAGATTAAATGTGAATAAAACCTCCTTTTTCTCCCTTTTCCCTTTTGGAATTTTTATACGCGTTTGGAATGTGTTGATTTTCCATTTTCATGTTCCGCCCTGCTTAGTAGGCACGCACGTGATTCGTAGGGACGTGTAATTTTCTTCCTTGCCGTATAGGTTCTATTTTACACTAGGTTTTATTAGTAAGTCAGTTCTCGGGGCAATAAGTAGAATAGGCATTAGACGATTGACTGTCTTGGAACCCGGGACGAAATGAATCAGAAGTAGTAAATAGGAGGAGTAGGAAAAATAATTTCTACTTCCCTTCATTGCAAGCAGGCGACAAAAAGAAAAGATAGGCCATAGACAAAGAAAAGATAAGCCAACTGATTTAGACCCAGTTGCCAAGCACCACGGATAAAAGTTTAAAATGAATGGTTCTGCTGATATTGTGAAAAGGTTCTAGCCTCTGAATCGAGCGACTCTTACAGATCCGCTAACATCAATATTTAATGAAAGAATTAAGCTTCCCGAGTATGCCTACACAATTTAGCAGTGACCACAGACTAACCATACTCTATCTGCTTGTCAGATCGTCTCTATAAAATGAGCAAGTAAACTAACCATCTTCCTGCCCTGTTCCCAATTATTTAGAGTCGGCGCGATGCATATTTTGCGTCCATTCATCTCCACTACTCGTCATCTTTTGACGGGCCTGTTGGTCTAGTGGTTAGTGACCCTGACTGCTAATCCGGAGGTCGTCGGTTCGATTTCCACCCAGCACAAATCTTTGTGTGATGAGCACGATCATTATTTGTTCTGTGTCTGGGTGTAATTTATCTATAATATGTATGTATTTAGAAATATTTATGTATGTTTATCAGTCGTCTGGTTGCCATGATACAGGTTCTGCCTTGTTTGGGATCAGATGGCCGTGTGTGAGTGTGTCCCAAGATATTATATTATTATTATAATTATCTCAGCATTCACTTCTTTCTTTCTCATTATGATCGTTCACACTCCATCCAGCATGGGAACCAATCAATTTCTATAAAAAACATCGTAAGTTTGCTTTTAATAACAGGTTCTCGAGTTACTAAGCCAACTGCAATAAACTGGTTAGTCAAAATTTATGTTAAACACATTACCAACGCTTTAAACGTCACATGATTTATGAGTAACACCTGACGGACAGTCCCCGCGGAAATTAAAGAATTTTGCTCAGAAAACGGCACTACAAGGGTTGCAGCATACACAATTTCGGTAACGCGAATGGAGTTGTTAGGGTTGTCAAAAATATTATTATTTAAGTTTGTAAAATTTTGTAATATTTGAATGATATTAATAATAAAACTGTAGCATAGAGTAAAGGTTGTTTTTGTTTTTGGTAAAGTTTGTAAGTCTAGAATCATTAACCATTTTTTATTTAACAAATGTTCACAAAACAAGCCACTGAGCTCGACTTTTCAGCTCTCCTCTTTCGAAAATCATAATCATAAAAAACATTTTATTTTGTTTGTTTGTTACATTGACAACCCTACAAAATATAGAGCGAAAAACGTAAATGCATGGCATCCTTGTCCACATACGGGTGAAGCTAGAATCTAAATTCGATTTAGGAGTTTCGAGCTACCTACTTACAGATGCATCTCTGAAGTGATGTAGTTTATTCAAAAAGGTGACAAGATTTGTATATTTTATACGAAGGACGTCTTGAGAATGTAGGTGGACTGAAGTGCTCTAAGACGGGGAATTAAATGAGATTATAAAAAATGTCTGTGATATTTTCTGAAGGTAAAAATTAATGCGTTAAAAAAAAATTACCATTTTATGATAGTGATTTAACTTTATCTATGTAACCGAACAAAGACAACATTATAAAAATGTGATAGTTATTATAAAAAAAAAATTCAAGCCACACGTTGCTGTGATAGGGATGTTGACATTTTTTTTTAATGTCCCTCTTTTAGATAGTGAAAGCATATAATATTGTTGTAATGAATAGTTTCTATTTACAATTTTAAATATATACAAACTTAACTTACTTAATATGCCTTGTTGACTCCTCGCGGGACCCAAGGGCTGGGTTTTACCTTGGACAGAGAATAAGCATTGCCATACAACGTAGCAATGCCGCCAGTCTATTGGGTACACTTCCAGTCGACAGCGATGCGGATGAATTTTTTGACGCAATTTTTTGGTTTTTTATTAGTAGTTTAGTTTTGTGTTAAGTGTATATGTAGGAAAACACATTATAATATATATATATAGGTCATTATCTGGTTTTCAAAATTCTAATCAATTCCGCTTTTTTTTTACTGAAATCTATGACTTTTTAATCATAGAACAATATAAAATTGAAAAATAGGTTACGTCTACAAAGATAAGTGAACATGTCGCCTGAATATTTTCGACGCCAATAAAACTGCTGAGTGAATACGTCATTAGTGATGACGTAAGCTAACGTTATATCAGGAACGGTTGAAGTCGTAAATTTTTATTTGCCTACAGTTGATTTTGAATGGATGCCTGCTGATGATGTGGGGAAAGCTGGTAAAGTATTGATCTATAACCAAGTCTGTGCTTAAGTCTTATTCAAATATGGCCGAATACTCAAACGCAACTTAACTTTGAGTTGCCTTAAAGCCTCATGCTGTCTCTGTCACTTAAAGGTGGAAATAAAGATAGATATAATATCGAATATCTTGGGACAACTCATAAACGGCCATCCAATCAAAAACTAGGCAGAGCCTGAATTTTGGCAACCAGACAACTGATAAACATGCATATATTGTAATGTATTTCTAAATACATACATATTATAGATTAATTACACCCAGACACTGAACAATTATCATGCTCATCACACAAAGATTTGTCCTGGGTGGAAATCGAACGCACGAGCTCCGGTAGAGCAGTCAGGGTTACTAACCACTTGACCAAGAAGCAAGTCAAAGATATTTAAAAAGTCTTAAAGTCAAGTTGCGTTTGATTAATTGGGGGAGATCTATTTTTACCTTTAATGGGAGCAAAGAAAGCGATTCCCTTAATGAAAATACCTTTGAACATCTCCTTGCTTTATTATTAAACTTCGCTATAATCCTTGTTGTCTGGTATAGGTACCAGAAATATTCATTTTACCACATTATGAGATCTTTTCATAAGATAATTAGTTAATACTTATACTTATAATAAAACATATATCCTTTACGATGTCTTGGCTATATAGCAAAAAAATATACTCCCTTCATATCTACATAGATAACTACTCTTGTTCAATCCAATTTATCTAAAATAATATCATTATTCTTATGCTAATCCCCAAAAATAAACAAACTTACTGTTTTGACAATAAATCACTAAAAAACAAGACGGTTTTAGCAATTCCTCTCTTATACAAAAACCTTTGTACCGTAAACCTACGTAGGAGATAAGATAAATAATCTTTAGGTTTTCTGGCGCCGACTGACTAAGGCTAGCTATACACGGACTGGATGAAACAGTTCGAGTGCTTCGAGCGGTCGGCGGCGACTACTTGGCAGCAGGCTTATATGGAGTACTTGAGATGTCGACTGCTCTCGCGCTGATGCCTCTCCACCCGAGCTCTTTATCCCGTGCGCTTCCTGCCAGCTCGCTTTTTGTTGCAGTTGATGGCGACTGCCCCGCAGCAGTCAGTTTTAGCAGCTCAGCGGTAGCTGCAAGCAGTTGACGTTACCGCGAGAGCAGTTCGTGTATGACCAGCCTAAGTTTTATATCTATTTGTCCTAATATTATTAAGTGTAAGTGATCGAGGCCTTAAACGAATTTTCTATGAGTTTTTCAGCTAGCGTGTGTTGGAGTTTCCAACCTTATTGTACTAGTTTAGTATCAAGATAAACGAATAGAAATAAAACCTGTTATAAAATTTACACTGGCTTCAATATATTATTACTGACAAAAATTTCAAAATTAAAAAATATAATATAGCCTATGTCACCCGGGGATGGTGTAGCTTCCAAACAGTGAAATAATTTTTCAAATCCGTTCAGTAGTATCGGAGCTTATTCAATGAAAACAAACAATCAAATGTTTTCTCTTAAATTAGTATAGATAACTGAAAATAACTTCACAATGATTCAGAAACCGAACAGCTTAAATAATTCACTGGTTTGGAATGGGTACTCTAAGAACGAGTGGGATCATTCTAGCCAAAAGTTATTGAGAAAGAAAATAACGTAAATTCTAAGTCTATTTAGTTGGCCTTTTGATCAAATTATTTCCTCTTCCCTAATTTTACCAACACGATTCGTCACTCATTCAATGAACAAACCCACGAACCAGAAGTGTAGTCATCCTTCTACATTGATCTGAACCCAAAGTAGGTAGCTAAAGCACTTGTGATGAAATCAGTAACATACCTTCATGGTATCACAAACTCAAAAACCTGAGGCTATGAAGAAAAGGGGTTTTTTACATTGACCCGTCCAGGGATCGAATCCTGGACCTCAAAGCTAGCTACACCTTGAAAACCCGTGAGTGCGCCACTCGACTGCGAAGGTCGTCAGAAAATAAATACCTATGTAGACATCTAAATAATAATCACTACAGGCTGTATATTTATGTCCTAGATATTTCTACGCGCAGACCGACAAAATACTTTAAGTCTGAGCATGTAGAGATTAATAAAGCGACGGTCAGGACCGACTGACCTCTCACACAATATTCCGTATCCACGAAATTTTAGGTCATAAACTTTGTTAGCTGGATTAATTTTGATGAATACATCTTCTCGGCCAACTTCGGACGATCGGAAGCTATGCAAGTTATATTAAAGTAAGCGTGTGCAAGCTTTGGTTTAGAACTCTCGTAGTTTGACTGCGCAGATCGCAGATTGCGTTATGAAACGACCACAGAACATTATGCGGATTTAATCACATGATACTGTCGTTCGAGACCACTATAACAAGTACCAATGTGACTTTTTCAAAGTATATGTACTTTCTAAATTATTCTAAGACGCCATTGGCAAACGCTGAAGGAACACATCGTAAGGAAACCTGGATTCCAAAAACTGGAATCTGAAATCGCTAACCCGCAATGAGCAAGCGTGGTGATCAATGCTCGTGCCATCTCTACATGAGAAGAGGCCCGTGCCCAGCAGTGGGACATTAACTTAATATTAATGTTATATTATCACATGTTGTTCATCTTTTTACCCAACTGCACGAGAACTAGGGTTTTGTTTTCGATATTTCTTTGGCGCGCTCTTTAGCCTAACCTGTTTGATGAATATCACCTTGAAACTTCATTCATTCGTCATTTCATCACAATTGTGAGTAACACTGGGTTAATTTTTATTCCAATGTTTTTATCAGTTAGAAAATTACAAGTTTACGGATTTTTTATGAATTCCGGATCTTCGTTTGTTTATTTGCTCTGGTTACTCTGCGTAGCCAAATAAATGTTAGTGAAAGCTTTTGCAGTGCGAGGGTTAATCTCTAGTGCGAGTGTTGATTTACACAATAAAAAATATAGTTGGAACGCAATCCATTACAACTTGATAGATATTGCATCTATGGAATTATGTATTGAAAAAATAACTTTGCCAGTTCCATGGTAGTAACAGCTACTTAAAAAAATTGAATTGAAAGTTACAAAAGTTACTGGGTCAAGTTTTAATCAATCTTATGAATGCTAGTATTTAAGTGATGACTAGAATAATAAATCAGACAATTAACTAAACCATTTCTTTGTATTGAGTCTAATCGATAAAAATCTTTATTCTTTCTCGATTAGTCGAAGCCCAATCAACTTCTTATTCAGTCCACAGCAATAACTACACAAGATGAATACAAAATATTTCGTCCATTTTTATTTTATTCTCGTTACGAAATTACCAATTCAAATGGACAATTCAACAGGTTTCATCAATTGTCCGTTGAAACCCCAAGCGAACGATATTAATAAAGGATTAAATTCTTTTGGAGATATTAAGGGATATTTTGGCGATGAAAAATGTGTTGAAGATTTGGACTTTAATGAGGATGTGATCAGGTTGTTGATAACTGGAGTGACCGAAGTAATGTATGAAATAATAATAAAAAACGAGTGTGGTTTAGACCACACGACTGGAGTAAAACTTTTATGTACGAAACATATTATTCGAGAAAGAGAACAAGAAAATGTATGCTCGCACCTCTTGCCCTACACTAATATACGAAACATAACGTTATGTATGGAATCAGAGACAACGAAGGTACCACAGACGTCCAGACCTGAGACAATGTAGAGTAGTTTTCAACATTTACCCGTTCGGGGATCGAGCCCGGAACTTTAAAGCAGGCGACAACTTGAAAACCGTTGTGTACGCCACTCAACCATGGACGTCGTCAAAAAAAATCGGACAGAAGAACCAGGAGCAAATTGGGAGAGATCATTGCAGCCTAAAAGGTTTTATCAAAATAAAACTTTCATTTGTTCATTATTATTTATGGTATGGTATACTTACACGGTTTACTTACGCGTATAACTTCTGGTTTGGCGCCGATACCGCTGCGTCTGGTCATGATTCGGAGACCTTTTGAGTCTATAACTAGTCGAACAATCCCAAAGAATTGCGCCTAGGTAATTTAAATATTTTTTATACGATCCCCTGATTTCGTAATTAATTTCATGTGTCGCACGGGGTTTTACAAACATTCAAATCACATGCACTAAGAACTCTTATACTTTGAACAGGCTTTTGTGAGAGAGATTAGTAGATTAGGTATATTAGACAGATTAGGTATAGTAAATAAAAAAAATAATTCCAATATAATCCAGTTAAACATTTATTCTTCCCATATTATAAACGACATCACTGTCATATTTCCTCATTATTAATTAGTATTACATTTTAATATTAGATCAGAGTGGTGAGTTCAATTTTATTATCAAAATACAATAATTGCTTTAATAAAATCGTCTTATAATGCGCTTGTTTGAACTTGTATTAATTAAAATATATTCATATTACATTATGCAATACATTATTCTGAAAATTTCAATCATTTGCGCCGTAAGTCAGTCAATAACATGGCAGACAAACTGTATCAAAGTGACAAAATAGAAGCAACATATTTGCGCCTAAAATGTCTATTAGTCCATCGGAATGACCTTTAACTCATTTATAAAATAAATAATTTAAAAAACATACAATTTACCAATCCTCAATTACACTCACGCCGCAAATATGGGCTTTAATTCTACCAATATTAATAGCGCATCAATATAATATTAATCGTTTTTACATAACAGATTTAACGAAAATTAAATAGGATTAAAAATGTTTGCAACATTAACAGAATTACTGCTTGGTGCGGGCTGAAAATATTTTACGTGAATTATTTAATAGGTTATAATTACCGTAGTAAATTGTAATAGTTTGGTGATATTGACTATTGCATATTTTAGTTTAGTTCGGATTACTATAGAATAACCTTTAATAAAAGTACCTTTTATAAAAATGATTTACAATTATAAATGTATTAATTATTAGGATATTATGTAAATTTATTTTTACAATATAATTCATAATAGTTTTCTTCTGCCTAGCTTTTTACAAAGCTATGTTTTGATCGGCTTACAATTGTTCATAATAATGAATAAAAATACATTTTAAACAAACGCATTAAGACGGCAACCGAAAATATAATAAACTTACATAAACAAATTCAATTATAAATACACCACTCTAAATATATACATTTAAATAGAGTAAGATTTAAATAATTGATACTAAATAATTTGTAAAACAACAAAACCAATTTATTGAATTCAATTAATTATTGATATTATTATTATGACAGCCGCTGTGATGACTAAACTAATGCCGTTTAATGGAATAAAAAGTATCTACACAGACACATAATAATATATTATTATCTAGGTATTTATTTTTAAGAGCTTTACAATAAATAAAAACCATAATAAAAACATTCGCGAATTTATTAATTGAATATTACATCATAGAATTATTATTATTATTGTTTCTTAATTAAATTATTTTTATTGGATAAAAATGCGATATGCGGCTGTCATAATAAATACAAATACACTGTAATTACGGATCATAAAAACATAAATAACACGTACCTATATAATACATTGATTTTAATATTAATATTTATGTTCTGGGAGATAGAGATATGAGAATTGATATCTAAAATTCGAATGTATAATTCATAAATCAAAAACATTTAACTTACTTAAGTTCGTTTAATCTTGTATTTTTATAATTTAATTAATTATATCTTATAATAGGAATTTTTATAAATAATATTCATTAAATAAATGTTATTATTTTACACAAATTTTCAAATATATTTTATTATTTTTACAAAATATTTACTAACTGAAAGTAGCAGTCATAGTTATGATTATAAATATACTTGTTGATGGGCTAGCTATTAAGGAATGAGGCGATTATACCCATATTCCCTTGAGACGCCCATTGGAGCGGTCTAATCTACTGGGTAATGTTCATGTTTAACAGTAAATGTTTTACTGATATGGTGTAATGTTATGTTCTTAAGTATTAAGTAGTTCCATGAGTGGTGGTGTTTATCTTAGAATTGCAAGTCGGTAAGTAGGTTTTTAAAGGTATATTTGAAGGCTAAATCGGATTAATTAAGTACTTACAGAAAATTTATAGAAGTTATTTCTTTAAAAATAAGTATAAATTTTGTCGATTTTATTTCTGATTAATTTATTATGTCTCTAATCTCTGTCTGGATTCCATATAATTAAAAGTACTAAACTAATATTAAAAACTATCATGATGACAATATAATATAAAAAGACTGACTTGACTGTACTGACTTGTATCTTACAAAGCTATTTATAACAAAGTTAAATAATTATTACATTATTGGAAAATAGACCTACTTAAATTATCTTGGAAAAAAATAGACTGGATATTTTCCCTCTTACAAATTAAATACGTGAATAGAATTTTAATGCAAGCTAATTCAATATTCAATAAAAATCAAATTAATTTAGAGATCAAAGAGTAAAAATAAAATAATGTTGTGATCAACTGCCAGTCTCACTGAACTCTGCTTACCAGTTTCGTAAGACAAGTGAATAGAAGTGACAAGTCTAAGTCACGTGATTTAATAAAAATAAATGCAATTTCCATGCATTTAAAAGATTTCCATTACCTGTAACGTTTGCAGAAATGTCACTTGTCTCCAGGAGCAGTATTTAACATGAAGCGACTGCCTACCCTATATTCATAATAGTAGGTAGAGATGTTGACTGAATATGAATAGTAAAAATCTATTTACTACCATAAAATATTTATTTAAAACAAACGGTTTACTCACGTATATTTTCGGGATCGCCCGACTAGTTTCAGACTCAATAGGAGTCCCTAATCATGAGCTGACGCGTCGGCGGTGGTGTCGAAAGTCGAACTAGTTCGACTCAGTAAACTGTTTGTTTTAAATAAATATGAATACTCCTCACGAAAGTAATTATACAAATACCGTAAAATAGATAATAAAAAAATATTACACACGTATTTTTTACTATTTTAAAATAACTATAAACTAAGGAGACAAAGTTAATCAAAGTTCAGGAGTGGGGGCTAATTACGTGACGATGTTAGACAAAACGTACGACATCGTGACGTTATGCGACATTTAAAATGAATGTATATTCATAAAATTTTGTTTACGCAAAAAAAGAAAAAACACATGTTTAATTTTTTTACTAGAATACCTGGAGAACATGAAAAAAAATTTAGTTAAAATCTGTATTTATTGTGTCTCTATTTATTTCTTCTTCCAAATTGCTCTACAAAACTGTCCTCCACACTCCTCATCCAGTTCAATTAACGTTTCAAATCATATCCTTAAATTTACAACTTTGTAGTAGGTCTGTTATATCACTCACTCATATTACACTAAGGCTAATAGCCGTCGGCGCAATAACCCCTTCCTAATAGCTTCCCCAACTATCCTAAAGTAAGCCTACATTTTGCGGAGACTCAACCCTAGATGTAGTTCAATATCAGCTTAGTACTTAGGACCGTTTATCGTCTGAGTTGTAGACACCAATACGTCTTTGATGTTAGGAAAACAAATTCGTCTTTTGGGTCTTAAGGACCAGATTAGAAGGACCAAAGGACGAGTAAAGGTTTAAAGCGATGACTCTAATCTATCTTTTTTTTAATTTTATTATACGCATCCTGAGTAGCCAATCAACTTTACGGATAGCAGAGTGGTCTAGGCTTCCACGCCAAGCTGTGCGCGACGTGCTGCAAGTTTGATTCCCGCATGGGACAAATATTTGTGTTATCCGCAAATCATTGTTCCATTCAAATAACATGCACAAAGAACACCTCTGGGTGTTCTTTGTGCATGTTATTTGAATGTGAACGTTTGAAAAACCACCCGCGACACATGGATTAAACTCCTTAGTGTGGGATATAAAATCTTTTTACTCTCCTTTTTGACTAGCACATTGTTATTTATATATGTCACGTGTATTTATTTAGAAGTGTATAATTGTAATAGAAAACTAAAATTCATATACAAATTCCATAACAGTTTGAGTGTGCATCAGTAAAATAAAAGTACAACCCAAAATTCATATCATAATGAAATACAATGAAGGTGTATCAATAATTATGAAAACTAATTATAACTGATAACAATTCCAAACATAACGATCTCCCAGAAGTTTGAATAATAACTACCTACAATTCCTTTATCTATTTACAATGTAAATAAACCTTATTTACATAATAATGTTATAGTTACATACAGTTAGGGAGGAAAACTAAAAGTAATATAAAGTTTTGTACAGTGTTTTGTGATAAGCATCATGAAAGGGAGGATAGTCTGATGTTTTGACACTTTTACAGTCATCGCCACTACTTTGCATATTCCCGAATTTATCTCATCAGTGATACATAAATTAATATTAAAATCTATTTGAAATAACATGCTTTCTTACAAGTGTCTTTTAAAAAATATAAATAAAGTACGTAAAAGGACTAAATTGTATTTTTCTCTATTTTCCCACATTGCTTATTAGAAATAACTATAGGAAAAAATTTACAAACGTTAGGAAATATTTATTGACTGACTAAAAAACAGATGGTCTAATAAAAATGCTAGCTGATTTATCAAACGTTGTTTTTCCATAGAAATAAAGAAACAACTGGATAGGGCCACCCATATTACCTAGGTGTATAAATAATAGCCTACAACCTTTTATCAGACGTACCAAATATACACGAAAAAATACAAAAAAAACAGTTTTCGTTTCGGAGGATTTCGATAACAAACACTGTGACAGGAAATTTTTATATATTAGAAGAAGATAGTCATATTCTAAGCAACTCTTTTATTTGACTTAATAAATTGTGCACAGTATAATACGGTTCTTAGGCTCAAAGGACCAAAATTTTATCTCGTCTGCGGTCCCAGTGTACGTGCCTCAATACGTGGCAACGTACGAACTAATGTGCTTTAATTTCGCAGGCCCTAATTAAAGTCAACAAAATTCAGCTGTTAACGTCTACCCAACATTGACATTTTCTGGCATTTGATTAAAACTTGCACACTTCACACATTTGAGAGGTTTATTAAAATTTCCAGTGTAAAATATGAGATTTGTACGTCAAATTTGATAAAACGCCAATGTTACGTCTATTTAAACAGCCTTGAATTATTCTAGTTTATTATTTCTCCTAAAATAAATTTATTCATAATTCCACTTATAATAAATCCTTTTAGATTGTTGGTTCCAGATAATTTTTTAAAAAGGAAAATTAAATAATAAAACTTTTAAAGGTCAAAAATAAATATAAGAGGCAAAAGCTTCCTAAAAGTTTCACAAAGTCAAGGTTTTTTTTCTTTTAGATACACGTGTAAGACTGGAAATACGATTTAAGATACTGAACATAATAAAATGAATCAATTCTTTGAAATTGATATAGTCGAAATCAATAAAGATATCGATTTAAATTAAAAATCGAGTCGTGAATTAAATAAATCTTTCTGCTAAATTAAAGCAATAAAGTACAGACCTTTACATAAATAAGTAACCCATACCCGTTGTCCAGTGTTCGATGTATAACGAAATCGAGTAACAATCGAAAATCAGCTTTATCTGCTGCCGAATCGATTAAAATCCTATTCGATTCTAGGCACGTAATTATTAGAATCGGATAAATAGTGTTACGCGATTATATTTTACGAAAATTTTAGATGAATTTTACTTTTGTAATAACACTAATTGTTTGAGGTTAACAATCAGCTTTTATATTAAATCAAATGTTGACGTTTCTAATATTTTAACGAGTACAGATTATGTTATATTACTTTTGCTAGCTTTTGCTCGCGGCTCTGCCTGCGTAAATTTTCTTCCATTTTGGATGTCTTATTTAAAAATTATCTAAAAATTTTGCTATTTACGTTGTTCTCGCATATTTTTAAACATTGTATGTATATAATATCAGTTTTTTTGTTAAAAGAGTAACCTATGGAGTTGTTGCCGGTTCTTCTACACAGGAGGACATGCTGGAACCGCACAACTAGAGTTATTTAACGTTTTAAATTTGATTTCGGCTATCGCAGTAAAAAGTATGTCCTTTCTTGGGATTCAAGCTTACATCATACTAAGTTTCAGTAAAATCGGTTCAGTGGTTTAGCCGTGAAAGTGTAACAAATAGACAGACAGATTTACTGCCGTATTTATACTATTACGTATGGATAAGTTCGATGTAATCCATTATAGATAAAAAAAATTAAATGGATAAAGAAAAACAAAACAAATGCACATCACTACAATCCAAATTATTCTTAATCAATAGTAATAATATTATTTCATTTCCACAAATAAGTCCCTTTGTTAATTTTCGTAATTCATTTGTTATTCTAACAATATGTAGTTTCGTATACAAAAGGCCAGTCCTGCCTGCGGCAACTTCTTCCAGCCCGGCATTGTTAAACAAACGAAGTTTTCCTTTCGTGTCAAGCTAATATTGTCCATTACACATTGGCTATTTGATTGCCTTGTTATAATGTGTTTCCTTATTCTCTTCTAATTTAATGTTTTTTGTATCAATCGAATCATCTTTGACATCAACAACAATAGATACTTAACTTACTCAAATGTTCGATAACATTTTCTAAATTCTTTCCAACATTTTCGAGAATATAATTCCGTTAAACAGCTTTTAACATTCATAGAATAACCTCTCTTACTAAACGGTGTCGAAATTCAAAGCATATTTTAATAATGGATTTTGTTAATAACCAAAACATTGGTCCGGCCTTTTGATAATACCAATTATGTAAATGAATTTAAAACATTCCAGCAAATGTTACCTGAAACATTTTATCCGCAATAAAAAAATGAAATAACAAGATCCTTTTAACCTTCTGTAAATATGAAATTAATTTACTCAACAAAAGCGAAAACATATTCATTCGTGGTTTTGTAGCTTAATCGGTCCTGCTATGAGTATGGGTTAAAACTGTTATTGCTGTACCTACCAATTAGGTTAGCAGTTAAGTTTGTAACTATATCGTGTAGGTTCGGCAAATGATATTGAATCAACCTTCGTATGTACACACGGCAAACTAAATAGGTTTGCAGGCTACACTAACATTTTATATTATGTTTATACACTAACATTTTTATTTCATATAATACCAGCATACCCCACTGCTGGGTACAGGCCTCTTTTCATGTAGAGAAGGCACGAGCATTGATCACCACGCTTTTACGGGTTAGCGATTTTAGATTCCAATTTTTGGAATCCAGGTTTCCTCACGATGTGTTCCTTCACCGTTTGCCTGGTGGTGTGTGGTGGTCTTAGAATAATTTAAAAAGTACATATAGCTTTGAAAAATTCCCATAAGTACTTGTCCATAGTGGTTTCGAACCTGCAACCTTGTGCATATAAATCCGTTCGTTGAACCGTTAGGTCACCACGACAACATTTTTATGTAAGTGTGACCTGTAAACCTATCAAGTTTGCAGTGTGTACATGAACTTAGAAAAATTCGTTATAGTCATTATAATAAATGTTGAAGCATAGTAGATGTACAAGTATTTCTACCAGCCTTAGTGAACGATGCCCTTACGAATATACCGGATTAGGAAAGCGATTAGGTTAATGAGGCGCATCTTCGAAGGGCGCACGAAAAAGGCTGTCCTTCATACGAAAGTAGACCGATATATTTATGTAGAAGACTAGTGCCTGCCCGTGGCTTTGCCTGCTCAGAAAATTTAATTACAATACTTTCTGATATCTCATGTAGTTCAGAGTTGCGTACCCGAAGGGTGCTAACAAGACACTATTACTAAGCCTCCGATGTTCGTCCATCCGTCCGTCCGTCCGTCATTCCGTCCATCTGTCCGTCTATCGGCGTGTTGTATCTCATAAACCTTAATAGCTAGAGAGTTATTTTTTTTACTGAGTTTGTATTTCTGTTGCCGCAATACATTATAAATTGAATTATAAATGAAAGGGGTTTCTATAAAATAGTATAAAACTCTATAATATGTGCGAGCCCAACTCGCACTTGGCCGATCTATTTTTGGCCTATTGTATAAATAAATATTTAAAGTAATTCTAAGGCTGTTAACAGAACTTCATAAAAGATATTTTTATTCTTCAATAAAAAAAATATACAAACTTTTCGTTTCGGCTGTACATGGGTCAGTAAGTCACCTTCGACTCCTTTAAGAATACAAAGATATCATTATAAGATCCATTACTGAAATCGTTTAAGTTAATACATTCCGAATATACAAATAAACATAATAGAATTGAAGAAATAAGGTAAATCATACCAATCTGTAAAATGTAATTTATCAAACACCTATTTGATCTCTTTAACGCTAGAATTGTATCGGCAAGTAAATAAATTGATATTAGAATTCTACGAAACTTTAATCACATAAACGAAGGCTTCCTTATAATATGATATCACCTAGCTAGGTTATTTCATGTCTAAATGACATTCACGAGATTTCATGGAATATAGAAAACCAATTTCCTTGTCCTATTTTGATTTAGGGCTGATTTTTTTAACGCCAGATAATTTTTATTCGTTGAATAAAATTGAAGTCTGTCAGATTTTTTATTGAAGAACTGTCAAAAATACAAAATTATTCGTCGGATAATATTACCTGGCGTTGGAAAAATTTGCCCTTAGATATATAGTATTGACAAATTATTATCGACAAGTTTATATAAGTTTTTATAATTAATTATGGGAAATTTAATAATTATTTTAGTGTTTAGTTTAATTATTAAATAATTACATTGTATATCATAATTTGATTAAATTCCTTTGTATGTGGCAGTGACAGTAAAAGCCTTTTCATATTTCTCTCCATTTCATAATTTCAGCTTTAAATATTTTGATGTGGTGATAAAAAGGTTGTATCATGAAGGTTAAATATGCTTTGGCCTTTAATTTCAACAAAATTTTAAATATTACCTTGTTTAAATTTTAATACACCTTTGTTGTACAATCGTCGAAGTTATCTTTTGTTTGATCAAAAGTAATATTCAAATTCATTTTATATTGTCAACGAATAGGTTAAGTTATGATTTTGCCATTCTTTAAGTTAATGTTAACAGTAATGTTCTTGTATTTTTCCGGGTCACGACATGTATTAAAAATCAGTAGTAAAACAAAGCAATGGCTGGTTTTATTTTGCGTGTTTCGAATCTCGCATAAATTAGAGTGAAAAAAGTATGTTTTTTATTTTATGGCATCCTTTGCAAGCGTAGGGCACTAAAATAAAAAAACGACGGTAGAAAAAGTAAAAAATATGAGGATAATAACAACAGTCGACGATGTACGTAATTCATATTTTTAAAACCAAACTTCAACAGTATACCTTTTTAGTTTTCTTTGAAAACTTAAAGTGTCAGCCAAAAGAATATTTACACAACCGACAATAAACTTAACGAGCTAAGAAATAGAGTTTAAAATAACACTTTTTATCTTTTAGAAATTTTAATACTTTAGGAGAACGCACAGTTGGAATAGCCCGCGGATGTACTTTTAATGACTTCCTCGTTATTTTTTTATTAAAAGTTGTTTGAACTTAAGTTGAAATGTGAATTAATGGCTACAAATTACAAAACTTGAAGATACAAAGGCTGGGAGAACCTCTCAAATATTTTAAGAAATAATTCTTGATATACTTATTCTAATAAGTCAAAAACTCAAATCTTGATAATGTTTAAAACTGTCTTCAACGAACTAAAAAAAAAAATCGAAGTATTTAAAAAAAAAAAGTTAGAATATAGGTATTTACTATGTATTCAAGTCATTTTTCCGATCCACAATTTTCCTTGAATCTAACAAATATATATAAGAACTTCAAAAGGAATGACTGAGAACCGGTACGAGGAAATGCTGCAATTTTTCAACCATAACTTTAATAAAATCAAATAGTACCGCATAAGTATTCAAACACAGTATCCACACTAACACGATGCCATTAAATATTCTATGATCAAATCCTATTCAGATACCCTTAAATTTATGGGTCATAAATAAAATTTGACAAGTCATTACTTAGATGAAATTTGTGGGTGAGAAACGCGCTGTAACCTTTAATACGCGCTGCATGAATGCGTGCGTGCGACCGAGGGCCCATAAAAAAGCCATAAAGAGCCACCGTTAAGGATCCCTGCTATAAACTGTATATGAATCTTGAAACTTCGACGACAGAGGCTAAAGCCACGGGCACACGGACTGCTTGAAGCAGGCGGTATAGACGCCCGGAGCCCCGCCGAGCATGCTTTAGCGAACACGGGACTCCGGCAAAGGCAAGGACGGGACTGGGGTGTTTTTGGTCGGTGCAAGTCCGACAAATCCCCACGTCGTGCCCACGGCGTGGGTTAAAGTCATTAGATTTTCACCCCGTAAGACCTGCTTGAAGGTCAACTACTTAGAGCGGTCAAAGAAACAAAAGACAAGCGGGCGGGAGCCGCACACGACAGCTCGCGCAGTCCGTGTAAGTTGATTACTGAGAAACTGCTCGAGCAGGGCCTAAAGCTACCACAACGATGCCGCAACTTAACTTTAAGCAGCCGTAAAGTCTCGTGCTGTCTCTCACTTTCAGGCATAAACATCTCATCGTAACGACAGATATGCGTTTTAGAACGTTTTTAACTTTTTTTGAGATTCCGGGGGTAGAAGGAGATTTCACCTTACACTATTAAAAACTGCGTTCCTGAAAACGTGATAACCGTGTACTTTAAATTATCAAATGTTGAAGCCGTTACTTCGAATGCTTTTAGAAAACCAACAGGCCAGCAACTGGCCCTAGGGGCGGATGTCACCGGTGAATATGAACGGGATCAGTTGAATCGAATCTCGGCTTTCACGTTTGATTAAGTTCAATGCTCCAATTTACATGTCATCAACATAAACTGAACGCTCATTTGGCATCGATCACAGAGAACTTACTCCTAAGGAACTCAGTTCTAAATGAAACTAGTGAAATCGACACACTTGACTGTTCACTGTATCTTTCGACGTCCTCCGTGGTCGACTGGCGTACAAACCGGTTTTCAAGGTGTCGCCAGCTCTGAGGTCCCGGTTTCGATCCCCGGCCAGGCCAATGTAGAAAAACACTTTTCTACATTGTCTCGGGTCTAGGTGTTTGTGGTACCTTCGTTGTCTCTGAATTCCATAACACAAGTTCTTTAGCTACTTACTTTGGGTTCAGAGCAATGTAGGTGATGTTGTCCACATTTATTATATTTATTTTTATTTTTATCTTCTATATACATTTATAAAAGAGAATTTATGTATGTATGTTCACCGAAAACTCGAGAACCGTTAGCCCAATTGATATGAAACTTTGCACACATATAAAGGGCAACATGACCACTCCGAAGAACATAATAACGTTAGTTCCGGATAGGCGGCACTGGTCGCAGAGATTTGTATATTTTTAACCAAAGGTCGAGTAATTATTTATTTTATTTTCAGCTTGAACTGGCCCACTGCCTCCATTTCCTCTTTCAGTTTAGGTTCACATGTTTAGGTTGACGGCTATTTGTTTCAAATCCTTCTTATACGCGTCCAGTTTAACTCTACATCTCAACCTGGAATAAATGCACTCGGACTCTTGTGTGCACATACCGTGACAGGTCCTTCTGCTAACCTTGGTCTTTGTTGTTAAATTTTATTTATACATATCGACTTTATACGCTTGTTTATTTGGCGCGGACCATAAGTTTATTATATATTATAATAATTATTGTTTCTGTAAAATGAGAGACAGCGTGCTGCTGTGGAGTTTATTACGCCGTTTCTTCTCCACAGCCAGAGCACTTAGGAAGCGGTGAAGTGTGGGTGAATCGGGGTTCTGAATGATATGTTGACTTTTAAAAAGTGCTACTTAGTATCCTAATTTGAACATACACTTGGCGTGGTTCACTGTGGCTACCCACACTGTAGTGTCGCAATGTAAACGTGGCCTTAGAATTATGTTCGGATATTTGATTTTATGGCTGGAAAATTGTTGCTAGAACTTTTGATTTGTTTTCTAACTAAGTTTGGGATCTCAAGTGTTAAATTGATGATACGACTGTCGCTGTGTTTGAATGATCGAAATGATTTGCTTTTGGTTGTAGGTTTGATTTATATGGGACAAATTTTTAGGGACCAATTTTCTTTATATTTCTCGAGTTCCTAGTACGTTTATAAATAAAACAAACTTAATCACAATATATCATCGTAAAAAAAAAACATCATTATCATAAAGTTTTCCCAACTTTCAGATAAAGTAAAAAAAGACATTCCAATCAATTTATGTCATTATTTACATAAAATTATGTCTTTGAGAAAGTGTTTTGATTTCCCATATAAAATGTGCATTTAAAGATAATTATTGCTATTCAGTATTGTAATAAGTAGCCAATAATATGAGAAGTAAATTTAAAACTACAACCGCAGGAACAACTGTCAGAAAGATTACTCTAGCGTTTACAAACGTAGGTAGTAATTGTTACTAGGCGTTACATTACACGGTGTAGCGCGTCCAATACGCGCTGGCTATGTGTCAGCTGACGAACGCGACAAATATAGCCAGCAATGAATTGGAGCAGCCCGCTGCGCCGCCACGCTGCATCGCAAGCGGGTTCTCGCCTGCGAAAAAAAATATATTTTAGAAAGTACTGTAAAAAAAAAATTAACAAAATTTCGGACTGTCAAAAAAGATTTTTTATTTATTTACATTATTGTTTATTGTTCACCAAATTTTTTATTGGTATAGGAATAATCAGTTCAATCTAGTATAATCAAAAGAGGTATAGGAATAATTAGTTCAATCTAGTATAATCAGAAGTTATACTTGTAAACGGCAAATTTCCCAAGGCAAACAATACATACTTTTTTTACACGCACACAACAAAACCTAAAAATTATGAATGCAATTACAATATTATGAGATGTATAATTTAACTTAAATAAAACCGTATTTAAAATGTATTATGTTTAAAACAAGTATCGTAAATAAATAAAAATAAGTAAGATTAAATAAAAGGACCAGCTTATTTTAATCCGAACAAACTATTATTTAGTTACTCGATTTCCAACACACATTTTTACAAATAGAAAAGTCACGCTACCTTTCATCGGAAAAGAATTATTCACAGAATCGCAAATTGATCGAAATTCCTTTAATATTACTGAGCAAGCTAGATTTGTAGTGACAAATAGGGAAAAGGCAATAGGCAGACCTTTGAAAACGGGAAAGATGGCCGTCATCTATCTAAGATTCTGTGGATATCAAACGGCACAACAAATGTATGGAGATAGATGGTACCGGTTTATTTATATGAAGACGTTTAGGCTAACCTTTAAGGAAAAAAGTCCAAAAAAGAGACTCCATGTCTTTCATTGAGGTTTTGTTGGTCTAAAACTAAGAATTTTTATCTGAGTCGTGAGGCTGTACCACAGATATTAATGCTTACTGTAATTTAGTAAGCGAATATAGTAAGCGATTTTTTAAATGACGTTCAATATAATAATGAGATAATTAAATTACATAATTTGTATCATTTATATTATTTTTATTGAATGTATGTATATATAGTTAAGTTTATTTGAAATAAAGTTAATAAATAATGGAAAAAAAAATGAATTGACTTAACTATTTTAATCTTAATTATTGTTTTTTTATATTATACAAATTCCTTATTGACTTGTACCAAGATAATATTCCTGATATTTACGGTTTTTTTCATGGAGTTAACGTTGTATTTAATTTATTAATATTATATAATTATTTTTTACACAATCAGTAGAGACAAATATTTGTAAAATTGCATGCCTTCAGGCGGATCATGGAAAGACCAATTTTTACACTGTATGTTGTCCAAATAACCCATTTTCGCACTAAATGAGTTTGAGTTTGAGTAACTTATTTATTTTTTATGAAATTACACATTCAATAGAAAAAACATTAAGAAATATTTATTCAAAATACAAATAAGTGTTATCATGTCAAATCACATAATTCTGTTTTCAATTTATCGATATAATATTATTACACCAATCATAATATTTCGGAGCGTTAAACCCGACAATCGTTTAAAAAGGAATCTTGTCCTGAAATCGTATTCTGAATTTAAAAGCAACAATTCATTTCGACCGAATTCTTTCGAACGAAGGAAATTCAGTTAAAATGGATTCAGTAATTCGAAGGATTAGATTCGCAATTGGTTCGGTTCATTTGATCGTTCGATTTGTGAATGTAAAATAAATAAATTGAGCCATTTTAATTTTGAACACGATTGTACATGTGTTGGGTTCAGTGAACTGAATTAGGTAGATGAAAAACGCTGAATTTGAATATGTAGCGCAGCTGTGCTTAACTGTACTTGCGTGTAATAAGATATGGTTCAGTGATTTTTGTTTTGTTTCCGTAATAACTTAATAAACCTGAATTTAGTTTGCATGAATATTAATTTACCTGTATTCGTTTCAAAGAATGCGTGCTGGCTCATAATAATTATGGCTTAAAACAATAGAAATGCTAGAATGTATGGAAAAGTTAGTATAATTATTTTGTTTAATTTTATTCGCTGGATTTGGTTGGTATTTCAACTGTTTTGACCTGTTTTAAATTATTAAAATGTATGTAATGAAAGTCAAAATGTACCTTATATAGGCCCTTTTAAACATCAGATAACTCTAATTGCTCTACAAACATATTTTTTTTATTTGATAAGACGTAATAATAATTATTACTTAGATACTTCATATCCAAACATGTTTCAAAGCTTTTTATATCAATATCAAAGAAATATCACTTGGCTAGGCTCCCAGGACCAAAAACGGTCCTTTCTTATAAACACATAAAACCAACCCACGTGATTGAGGGCAAGCGATTGTCATTTACCGCTTCATTGGTACACTCTTCACATCCTGAATAAAAAATAAAATAAAGATAGAACAAAGAAGGTCGTAGACTCTTAGAAACTTGGGGCAATGACCTTAAATTACTTGGTCTAAGATGTGCTTTCACATGTGATTACACCCAACCTTCTTTAGCAGACGAACAAAGAAATGAATGTGTTTAAAAATATATGAATATTTATTAAAAATGCCAGCAAAGTAGTTAAGACAGTATGTTATATCCTTAGAGCAAATAAAATATAAGTAAACATAGAGTGCGCATATTGACTATGAACTGTAGGCACTCGGATGAATAAGTAAAACCATAAAATTTGTGTCAAACACAAACACAGCCCGCTGTTTTACTAAAACTATTTTAAAACCTAATAATATCGGAACAATCTAAATTTTTGCATAAACGTCTGTCGTCACACGGAAAATCATTTAAAGTTAATATAAATGTTGACTAGTAGCGATGCCATATGGCATTATGACCACCTTATGTATGCCTTTTTATTTGCATTAAAGTATAAATAAATTAATAAACGAGCGCAGTACTTATAGCTCAAAATCTGCTTTCGCTCCGCACTACGGGGTACTAGCGATGCGCGCATTTTTTGCTTATCTATGTTTACTCTGAGGTTATATCTGTATACTAAATATGTATGAAATATATGGTATAGTATACTTTAATAGCTGTACGTTCTAATAAAATTGCTTTTAGTGTTGAAAGCGCTAAAACGACTGTAATCACGCGAGGTGTCGCGCGACACGACGCGTTATGAGCTTAAGATTGACGGATCCGTTTATGCCTGAAACTATTCAGGCTTCTCTAGTATGCGTTTTTTTTGCACACCTTATTGTGTCTTAAAAAATGGAATTTTCTTTTTTTCTTATACATATTAATTTACATTGAAACAATTTAAAATGTCAGGCGTCATCTTTATGAAACAAAAGACGAAGTTAATTTTAGTTCGCATAAGACCAAACTTTCCATAAGGACCAAATTCCATTAAAGACCGTCGTTTTAATGCAAAACAACTGTCAATATCAAAGTATGTGTTGTCTGTATCAAAGGACCAATTTACAGTAAGTGATACTAACCTCTTAACACGTGTACAGACACAGCGGACGCCGCGACGTCGGCCAGAGAGCACGTGTAATTACCGGAGTCGTTTCTGTTAGCGTTCGCTATGTAGAGCCGGGACAGAGCGCCGTTGGAGGTCGCTTCTGTTTTTACACTGAGGACGAAAGAACAATGTTTTAGGTTTATATACATTTTTGCGTCACTTATTAAAAACTATGGAAACTAAACTAATGTAAAACATTAAACATAAATAAAAAAAATAGGTAACAATGTAGGTATATAAATATCGGCCTATAAATGTCCCACTGCTTGGTAAAGATGTCTTATCATGTAGAGAAGGCACGTGCTTTGATCACCATGCTTGCTGACTTGCTGGTTGGCGATTTCAAATTCGAAGCTTTGGAATCCAGGTTTTCTCACGATTTGTTCATCGTTTTTCGATGGTGTCTGAGAATAATTAATAAAGTACATAAAACTTTGAAAACCCATATTGGTCTCTAGTGGGTTTGGAGCTGCAACCTTGTGCATATAAATCCGCTCGTTAAACCGCTAGGCCACCACGACATAGGTACACACATTATTGTATTTAGATAGATATCCTACAATTTCATCATTAAGTACTCGTGGTAATGAAATTGCTCAATAGTGAAAATTCCAATACCAAATACAGTTTAATTTTGCTATCTACGACAAAATTTGCAATTTCGCAAATTTAGACGTAAGTATTGAAATACCATTTATCATTGTTTTATATCTGTTAATCTATTCTACACTTTAAGTAGGTACTGTAAATAATTGTGTAATTGCTGCAATTAGATTTTTCCATACTTCAAAGGGCGTCATATTACTTTACATTCAACTTCACTCAAATTCAACACTCTTAAGACCACACGTATTGTAATAAGAGTGAGATTAATTAGACAGTAAAAGTGTGAGCGGCCGCGCTAACTGTCTGACGACGTACGCCTTGCATGAATGAGTTAGTTTGTGATATTCAGCGTGCTGTAATAGCGAGCTTGTCTAGTTAGTCAGTAAGACAGACTAATTAGTAGAGACTGAATATCGCGTAGTCTAATAAGCGCTTTAAGTTACGACACCTCGAAAAATTGTACAATACCTACTTATCAGAACGAACTAGATAACCTTCCTACAACTATCAAAGGACTGTGAAATGCAAATCGAATTCATTCGCAACCTAAAGTATTTGCCAATCTAGCTCATTGAAAAACCGGTGAGGTGACCTACTTAGAAGTAGAGTCCACTTTTTACGACCATTCCAAATATATAGGTTAGCCTTTACTCTCAATTTAGACGATGTATAGTATCGAAATTTGAAAAATATTCTGAAAAAAATGGGTAGATCAAAAAACGGGAGATAAGAAATTATCATGAAGATATTTATAAAATCAAAACTAAGAGAAATTAATGGAAGGAACCATATATACAACAGTTAAAGTTATAGAAGATAATGGAACTAATGGATTGGATCAGAGGGGCGGTGCAGTTAGTGATTGTAAACAATCTTGTGGGGACTCATTGACTAGGAGAGTAGGATGATGAAAAAGTTTATTTATTAAAGACCACATTTTTTTATTTTATATGAATGGTAATGAAGAAAGAACTCACAAAGACGTTACCATCCTAGCACTGGATATCTCTTAAGTGACACGAGCTTTACTCTGATAGAAAATCTTCACCTTTTTCTTCTTCTGCCTAGTCTATTCTCAAGTGTTTTCTTTTATTTCTTTTAAAATAATCGACTCTGACACATATTTAATCCCTGTATTGCTGGGGTTTACAAACATTCAATTCACTTAGACAAATAACACCCAGACTCGGATCAGACATTTGTGGATCACACAAAAGTTTGTACCATGCGGGGATCGAACCCACAGCACGTCGCGCACAGTGGTAATTGGCGTGGTGACCTATACCATTCGGCTATCCAAGCTATTTTGGGGTCGGCATCCAGTCTTACCGGATTCAGCTGAATATGAATGACCTTCACAACTCATTTCTCAAGATAGATAATAAAAGTTAAATAATACACAAATATTCCCTCTTGCAGCTTTTACAAATAATATAAAAAGTATTTTTTTCCAAAATTGATTGTTTCTAAATTACATAATATTCCCAAAATAAACGACAAATTGATCATTAAAGTACACTTAAGTATTCTTTTAACGAAACAGAATCAAACGAAAACGGTAATACAATTTGATATTATTTTCGTCTCAAGTAACATTGTAAGTCGAATTGAGGGCAATTTCATCTGTCTGGTTTCTGTTACTTTTAGAGCTTGAAATAGATATTTGACATATTGACAAATTGGACATTCGAGGTTAAGTTTAACAGTTGAATTATTGCTTGAGAAATAATAATAATGTCCTACTGATCGAATTTCGGTCACAGCGGTTTCTCTCAACAAAGATTTGCCATGTACCGGGAGATACTTCAGTGCACGAGTATATGCCTTCACTCTCAAAGACCGATGGAACGGCAATTCGACATGACCGGAGAGAAGTCAGGCGCAGAACCAACGGCTATACGTCCTTTCCGAGGCACGAAGGTGTAAACACCACCTAACTTCCTGACTCCAAGCTGTACTGAGTATTTCTAAACGAAAAATTGACAAACTATTTTACCCGAGACCTCGTGCCCGGAAGTCACGCTTACGACCATTAGACCATGGCAGTCGAAGTTTGAGGAATACTGTGATAGGAACTAAGTTTAAAATAAAAATACATCACTTCATGTCCTGTACGAAAATATACGAATGTGAATATATGTGTTTTATCAAGTAATACAGTGTGCAAACGAATCTAAGTAAGTGCGACCTTTATATAAACACGAGTTTTGTTTTAAATAAAATGTGTGCTCATCTGTTTACAGCTTTTCATATATTTGACGACCTCCGTGATCGAGTGGCGTACACACCGGTTTTCAAGGTGTCGCCAGCTCTGTGGTCCCGGGTTCGATGCCCGGACGGGTCAATGTAGAAAATCACTTTGCGACATTGTCTCGGGTCTGGGTGTTTGTGATACCTTCGTTGTCTCTGAATTCCATAACACAAGTGCTTTAGCTACTTACTTTGGGTTCAGAGCAATGTATGTGATATTGTCCACATTTATTTATTTATATTATTTATTTATTTATATTATATTTTTATTTAAGGGGTATTAAATTTCAGAATTATTTTCCATTTATCTACACTGTGCATAAAACGATTAAAAACAGGGTCAAAAACACAAAAAAAGTAAACAAAATGGTAAATTTTGAGTCAAAACCGAGCGCGCCGTTTTATTTAAACTAATATTACCCAATTAAACCTAATATTACCCCAATAATATCAAAACTATTGATATTTTCCCAAAAAAGTCTGTCGTCGCATGAAAAATCAGTAAATGAGCGTAGTAGTTGAAGCTAAAAATTTGCCTACGCTCGGCATAAGGTTACTTGTGACGCGCGCACTCTGTGCTTGTCTATGTTAACTTTAAGTTTCTGTTATATAAAATGTAAGTCGTAGAGTATTGAGTAATAAGATTATCACAGATCACCGAGAGAGTCTATCTAGAAGCGTTTATATACTGAGCCTACTTCTCCTACAAATCTCGGTAGAATCAAATGTCAAAAAGAAAAATATCAAGGGACCAATATGTTACTCTGATTGTCAATTATTTATTTTAAATCTATAACTATAAATATTAGTTTTTTGAAGCTACGTTACTTCTCTAGTTATGTTTAAAGGCATGCGGCAGTTTACAATCTAAAACATATTACAAAGTACTTAACTCCTAAACTGAGCAAAGCCGACAAAGTAACTATTATTAATGTAAATACCCTTAAGTTTTAGAAGCCCATAGTTAAAATATTTCAGTTAAACTTCGCTTTTGTTAAGGGTTCACTAATCGCCTTGCTTGACTTAACATTTTAATTAATACTAATATGGGATAAACCGTTTCCTTATTTACAAGTAGCTGTTAACCGGTACAATCACGAACAAGAGCCAATAAATATTTGAAATATAAACTGAACCTATAATGTTCATCTTCAATCAATCGACTCAGCCTATCATGGTCCACTAATGGACATAGGCCTTTCTTTATTACTAAGTAATTAATCTTCTTCATTTTTTATATAAATAAATCACAGTATCAATATACCTGAATAGAAAAATAATGTATTAACTATTAAGTAGATTACACACACACATACACAGGCACACACAGCACACGTTTATTAATCTAATATGCATATTTTTGTACGTTACTTCTTTGTTTTGTTTAGTTTACATTTTTCAAATATTCTTTTTCTAATTTATTCAGTGTGGACATGAGTTTATTGTTACGCTCTTAAGGGGAATATATTAACACTTGCAACACAGTTTTTACTAGTGCAGATGTTAGAGAATCCTATATTGTAAATGTTCACTTATGTCAATAAAAAATGACCCAAAGGCTGGCTTTTACCTTGGACAGAGAATGAGCACAGCATATTGCATTGATTAATATTAGAATGAGAGCACGTTGGGTTGATGACATAGTTAAGGTAATAGGAACCACCTGGACGAGGGACGCGCAAGACAGACTAGAATGGCAGAAAAAAGGCGAGGCCTATACTCAGCAGTGGGTGATTACGGGCTGAAATGATGATGATGATATTGCATTACAACGTGGCAATGCCGCCAGTTTTTTAGGTACACTACCAGTCGACAGCGATGTGAATTAATAGACGCAATTTTGTTGAGATTTTATAAGTTTAGAGTTAAGTTTTATTATAAAGTATTTATTGTTTATTTATTATTTACTACGTGTTCGCAATTTCCAATTCAACCAAATATAAGTATAAACAATGTAAGAGCCTCTCATTATCAGTTTAAGTTCCTAAAACATCATTAACACAATACAAAGGGCACTCGATATAACAGACAATGTGAATACTTCCGGCAACTATTGTAAGCGTAGGTTAAAAGGTATCCCTTGGGTCTTCGCAACATATTTCATACGTTAACGACCTATTAGCAAATCCCTTCTTAGACTGTCTATTTATTAGCAAGACTCACATGAAATTTTGGAACATCCATACTTTAACATTAAAAATGCGAAGATAACTCTTTTGACGACCTCCGTCGAGTGGCGTGCACACCGCTTTTCAAGGTTTCGACAACTCTGAGGTCCCGGGTTCGATCCCCGGCCGGGTCAATGTAGGAAAAAATACTTTTCTACATTGTCTCGGGTCTGGGTGTTTGTGGTACCTTCGTTGTCTCTGAATTCCATACACACAAGTGCTTTAGCTACTTATTTTGGGTTCAGAGCAATGTATGTGATGTTGTCCACATTTATTTTATTTTAAAAACTCTGTCTGTCTGCCTGTTACGCTTTCACGGCTAAACCGCTGAATCGATTTAGATGAAACTTGGTATGAGGTAAGCTTGGACCCCAAAAAAGGACATAAGCTGCTTTTTGTCGCGATAACCGACAACGACGCGGGCGAGCCGCGGGCAAAAGCTAGTATTGTTATATGTTTTAATCCTACTAATATCATTAATTTACAAACAAAAATGTTTCTTTTATAAATTTATTCAAATCGGATATAATATATCGAAATCCGAAGGCCTTCAATACAAATCCTAAATAAAACAACAATTACTTGAAAACAGTCTAAAAAGTATAATTAAGTATGTCTACATAATCTGTCTTAAAATCCTATACCTTTCCAAGCAATATTTTTATTCAGAAGATATATCGAATAAAGATTGATATAATCGGCTGTGGGGCATTGACCTTTACAAGATTATGTAAAAAAAATCCTTTCGAAAAAGATCCGATAGTAATAATTTGGTACAGAGGCTTATTATTTCTGAGGTCTTTGATCTCTCAATGATATTGTGTTATACATTACATGATTAGATTATTTATATAAAATAATCTATTTTTGACACGGGTATACAGTATGTAACAAAAACCCTGTCCGATCCAATAAAGGCGTATTCTTGGTAATTTAGAAAAAAATGTCTCGCTCAGGCGGCTTCTTTGATACAAAACTGTAGGTATGTACGTGTACGTGAACTTTGTCGAGCGATAAGTGTTGCCTTTGATCAGTTTTATTTTAATTTAATTATATTCACCGGGGAAAAATAATAATCTCAAACCCATTCAATTCGTTAGTACGCATACGCTGCCGAATAATACTCACAAGGATCGGACAGGGTTCTTGTTGCATGCTGTAAATTATAATGGGTTTAGGATATCTATATTGGAGAAGTTTAATTTGTTTTATTCCTCGATAGAATTATTCGATCTTAATAAACGCATTCTAAAAAGTTTTAGAGCAGATGACTGAAAAACTGAAAAACTTCAAAGTAAAAAATATTTTTTAAATCGGTAGTCACATTAAAATGAGAACCTCTCCTACTATTTTAAGTCGGTTAAAAAAGAACGTACATAAACTATTGCACTAGTACGATAACAGGAAATGTATAATTATTATCTTTAATCTAAAAATAAACTTATTCAAATTCTAATTAGTCAGACAACATTCAACCAACAAAATCAAAGCATAAATTAGAAACTCAACATAAATCTATAAATCTGTATTATTTGGCATCTAATATTTTAACCTGCAGTTATCTCGCTAATTAAATATAACCCCTCTAAATCAAGTAGGTACGCAGCTCGTTACCAAACAAATACGACATTTAAACAACCTGTAAATTTGGTTGGATAAATAATGATGGTAATTATCTATACTTTTGAATTCACTGTTAATAAATATAATCAACTGGAATTTATTTTTCCTCTCACATGGAAATCCCATTAAATATCAATAAAGCTACATGGCTGCTACGTAAAATAATTTACACATTGTGCATTTTGAATATAACCAGACGATGTATTCACTGCAAATTCGTCTCATGGGAAAAAATAACCATTTTGTGACAAGGTTCGTTTAAGTCCAACGCATGCATAGAAAATATAAAAAATAATTATGTTACATCACCATAATTATTATTCTTAACATTAATAGTTTTTCAATCTCACTATATTTTTCTCGAAAATTCTTAGTGGCATAAAGTCCATCTTGTGAACCATGTTGTAAAAAAAGTTAAAAAATAAAATAAAAAAATAAAGTGTGGATAAAAGTAAAATCGCCCCAACCACAATATAGCTAATTAGCTTTCCTGAAAAATAATCATTGTGCATCCCAAGTCAATTACTTTAAACTTGATATTGTATAAAAGTAGCAGCCAAAGCTTTACTTCAGTTCATTATATCGCAAGTATTAAAATAAACTAACGACACGTATTTTACGATGACATACACAAAAAAAACAAAAGAAGTATCCTTCATAGCCTCTTGCTGGCATGGCATATCGTGTAGAAAAAAGAGTAAAATGACCTATTTGTATGTCGTGGTGGCTTACTGGTTTAATGACATATTTGTGTGCAGAAGGTTCCAGGTTGGAACCCACCACAGGCAAGAACCAAAGTAACTTTTTCAAATTTATAAACGTACTTTCTTATTTGTTCTAAAACATCATGAAGCTATTAACCGGTAAAGAAAAATATTGTGAGGAAACCTGGATTCCAAAAACTGGAATCTGAATTCGCCAAATCGCAATGAACAAGCGTGGTGATTGATGGTCGTTCCTTCTCTACAAGAGAAGATGCCAGTGCCCAGTACTAGGACATTAACCCACATGTACTCGAGCGGCGACCGGTCGCCGCACTACCTCCACTTGATTTGAACGCTTTTTTTTGTGTTTAGAATCTACTTTTGTATGAAGAAGTTTGATGATATACGATCTTTAACCTCTAGTTCAACGAGGTACAACTCACAATCAATGGGTTAGGGCCGGTATATTTTTGTTAAATAAATAATTCAGATACCTGACTCCACCCCTCTTCGTATCATAGTTCAGCAGCCTGGATCCATGCTTCCAGTTAACTTGCCTCGTCGGCTGCGGGACCTCGCTGACCACACACCGCAGCTCTATGATAGAACCTTCTTTGTAGAACTTGTCCTGGAGAGGCCGCCCTCGTTCATCCACAATCTCTACCTTTGGCACTGGGGAAGAAGAAAAAAGGTTAGATTTTTGCAAAGTATTTTCATCATAACTGAAAAATAATAAGATAGTCGAATTTTAGAACTGTGTAAAAGTAAGCAAAAGTAGATATTTAAATCTTCTACACTTTGTATTTTTCAGCGGATTTTTCGCAAATTTCAAACCACACATCAATAATTGGAAATATAACGAGATAACTGCATAAACGTGTTTTTTTTTTTGTGGGCTTAAAAAAAATAATCTATATTAATTTTATAAATGCTGATAAATCTATCTGTCTGTGTAACCGATTTTGGTGAAACTTAGTATAGGGAAAACTTGAATACGAAATACATAGAATACTTTTTGCAGCGATTATCGACACCCACGCAAGTAGAGCCGCGGGCTACAGCTAATTATTTATACATTTCTTGTCTTATTATCCGTAGGATCTATACACAACCAATGGGAACATTGACCCGTAATTTAAAAATAAACATTGATTACCTATTCCACTACTAAACTACATCAACTTGCCATTAAACGACCTCATTTATCAACTAGCCAGCTTTCCTCCCCTTTCAAATAACATTAACACGTAAAAAAAAACAAAAGTGTATTCAAAAACGTCAATTGGAACAATCATTATTACAACGACAATTTAATTATACTCTTTGGAATTTACAGCCGGCCATGTTTGGTCACGCCAACTTTTTTTTATCAAAAACAATATTATTTAAATTTATTGACACGAATAATGTGTTAAACTACATTTTGACGGGTTAGGCATGTGACAAGTTTATTTTACCCGACTGCACCATAAGGTGGGTTATGTTTTGTAAGTACTTAGTAGAACGATATTGTGTATTTTTCTTTCGATTGCACTTCTTGATTCCTAATATACTTGACACTACATGCATTTGACTACCTCTGTGGTCGATTGACACACCGGTTTTCAACGTATCGCCAGCGCTGAGATCCCGGGTTCGATCCCCGGACGGGTCAATGTAGAAAAAAATATTTTCTACATTGTCTCGGGTCTGGGTGTTTATGGTACCTTCGTTGTCTCTGTTTCCATAACACAAATGCTTTAGCTACTTTCTTTGGGTTTAGAACAATATATGTGATATTTTCCACATTTATTTATACGTGTATTTTCATCTAATACTAGCTGATCCTAATCACCTAGAGGTATTAAAAATATCAAACGACCTATTCTCAGACCAAACGTAATAATCGGTCACGCCGTTTCGGAGAAGTTCTACAACTAACACGGTGACATGAGATTTTTATACATTAGAAGATTAATTTTCTTAGTTTATATCAAACCTCTTTTTTCAACAAAAAGCCTACCCTATGCCAATGCAGCTAGCTATCATATCAATGGATATTTTCGTAATCAGACCAGTATGCTGTTGTTTCGAAGATAACTTCTGACTTCTAAACTTCCATCGCAAAATATTATTGTACAAAGAAAACACTTTTTTTTTTAATCGAGTAAATTTTTTGTACCAATAGATTTTTTTTTGCGAATTATTTTCTATTATTATTCAATAAATTTACTATCTAAATTAAAAAAAAAACGGTCAAGTCCGAGTTGGACTCGTACGTGAAGGGTTTCGTACCAATCAAGCAAAAAGATAAAAAAAGACAATCCTTTAATACGCAGCAACAGAAATACACACATTAAAAATTCAAAAATTTTAACTGTCGTACTTGCGGTTCATGAGATACAGCCCGCTGACAGACAGAGGGACAGCACAGGCGTATTAATAGCCGAGAATAAATACGAATTCATGCTTGTGGTAGCAGGGTCCCGTTGACACCCTTTCGGAACCCTAAAAACCCGGTACATTACGCAAAATAGTTGTGAAACTCGCTCACACACGTATCGCTTCACTCGTAAACACTCCAACCGCATTAGTATTCTCTCAACTGCGAGAACAGTGAACACAAATAAACAAAACTGTATCTATTTAAACGTCCGCAAAGTAACTGTGACGTATTTAGTAAACAAATATGGAAGTTACTGTTTGAATAGTAAATATTTGCATACTAGCTGCGCCCCGTGGTTTTACCTGCGTATTGATAAAAAATTGTGATATGTAATATAATAATACTAGCCTATTAATGTTCCACTGCTGGGCACGGGCCTCTTCTCATGTAGAGAAGGCACGAGCATTGATCACCACGCTTGCTCATTGTGGGTTGGCGAGTTCAGATTATTTTTTTTGGAATCCAGGTTTTTTCAAGATGTGTTCCTTCACCGTTTGCCAATGGTGTCTTAGAATAATTAAGAAAGTACATATAACTTTGAAAAAGTCACATAGGTACTTTTTTTTTTAATTTATTATTTCAGAACTTTGTCGCTTAGCAATAATATCCACAGTGGTTTCGAACCTGCAACTTTGTGCATACAAATCTGTTCGTTGAACCGCTAGTCCATCATGACATAAAATTGTGATAATGATGATGAAATATCTGGTAATTTAAGTAATAAACTATGTACCAAATTTCATTAAAATCAGTTCAGTTTTGCTTTAAAACGACTTTCTTGATACATTTACAAGTGATGAAAAAAGATTTACGATAGGGCTTAAGTAATCAAGAAAAAAAATATCAATGAAGGGTTCCCTATCATTTTATGGAGCTGCTTTAATTTTTAATCTATTTTTATTTTATTTATTTCTATTTTTATTTTTATTTTGTTAAAGGGGCAATAGACATACATACATATTCTGTAAAAATTTCAACTCTCTAGCCATAATGGTTATTGAGATATAGCTCGCTGACAGACAGACAGACAGACGGACAGCGGAGGCTTAGTATTAGTATATATAAATATACCAACATGTTGGCCAATTCAACACAGACCCTTTAACACCTACAATAACACTTAATCCTACGCCCTAACAGATGTATCTTTATTCCATTATTCTTAAGAATTGCGTTACTTAACGCTTCGTAGTTCCAAATTACATTAAATTAAGGCTACCCTAACATAATCCAAAAAATTCTGTGCCTTAGATACTATCAAATATGTGATCCACGTTTGCGACCTACATGAAGGGTATATGAATTGTAATCAGCTTTTTTAGGCACACCTCGTCGCGAATATAAAATATCCCAACACATATTGGTTAAGCTTCCCCTAAACAGATTTATTTTGGAGTTGAAAAGAAAATATTCACACGTATTTTGGTATGTTAGAGTGAATATGTTGTTTGCTTATAGGATGTGAAAGCAAGCTATAACCAATATAACATAATCTAATATATTATTATAATATTAAAAATGAATGGCCGAAATGTACGAGTATTGTATAATTCTCTTTTTGTTATGTTTTTAAGTGTAAGAACCAAAAAAAGGTTGTACAAAAAAATATATGATCTCATGTTATGAAAAGTGAATCAGTTAATGAGAAAATAGGTAGGTATAGGTATAGGAACTCGCGACACCTCCGCCGCCGCGTCAGCTCATGATTAGGAAGTCTTATTGCGTCTGAAACTAGTCGGGCGATCTCGAGAATGTGCATGAGTAAACCGTTAATATTCCTAAATAATAATAATGAAACAGATGTTAAAAAGATTCCTTAATTTATTAAATTCTTTATAAACCTTTGGAATCTAAAGTTAAGTCTTTCATTAGAATAAACGAGGTAACGAGAATCGCAAGATCTTTAAGTGAAGTGCACCCGCTTTTCATTTACCAACACTCTTATACAAACGGCAACATGGTTACGTAAAGAGCCCAAGATTAATAGTTTGAGATGAGTTCAAAACTATTGGAGCAGGTGTACGCTCTTCACTCTCCGATAAAGTTGTTAGTACTTGTAAAATTTTAAGATAGGAAGCTATCAAGAATAGTGATCGATTTTAATGCGAATATTTAAACTCAATAATGTAAAAATTCAGTATGTACTTGCTTTCGAAGAGATGCGATATCCAGTAGGAGAATTGACTGGGTATGATAAGTAAAAATATATTTAGTCCATAATAAGATAATAAAAAAAAAAACAACACAAGTTTTTTTGTTCTTTTTCAAAAAACCAAAAAATAGGAGGTAGAGCAAATCAAAGTTCAGGAGTGGGGGCTAAAAACGTCACGATGTTACACAAAACGTACAACATCGTGGCGTCATGTGACATTTCAAATCAATGTAGAAAAATTAAAAAACACGTCTATTATTTTTTAATAGTCCACACGAATAATATTAAAAAAAAATGTGAACGAAATTCTAGTGGACCAAATACAATGACGACTTGGAGTTTTGACTATTTCTAGCAAGCCAAAGTTATATTTAAAAAAAAAACAATTGGTAAACAAAATAATGTAATTAAAATTTCCAATTTAGTTTTCTATTTCATATCTACGTTTATAGTTTTCCTCATACAGCAAACAACTTAGTTTAATTTTTCATTGCAATAATATAAAAGTTTGGCAATTTCGACAAGCGTTATATTATTATGTATAATATGTATATAGCATTGACCTAATTTTCTAAGTTTGACTGTGTTAAACTCATTTCTTTATTGTCATATAAATTCAGTAATTTGCTGAGAATCGAATGTAGCTTATGCTAAAATTATACCTTGTTTTTGTCTGACACAATTGTAATATTTTCCGTCCTCTAAACGCCATTTTAACAGTTAATAATACTCGTTATTTTAGAAATCGATATTATATATTTAAATATTCTGTGTGTAATCTAGATTACAAAATAATAATGTGCCAATTTATGTCGAAATCCGTCAACGCCGGTCATCTCTAAAAATCAGCGCTAAGACCTTGTTTTTAGTAAGAACCATAGCCATGCTGAGCACTGGCCATTTCGCACGGGTGTAAAACGTAAACCCCCATACCTTATATTAGTCCTTTATTGTCTTTTTGTGTACTTTTTTATGCGTCGCATTTGTTGGCAATATACGTTTCTTTCTTTCTTTCTTATACACAGATAGTAGATTTCAACAATAATAGTTATAATCAATCATAAAATGTCCATCAATTCATTTAACACTATTTCGAGTTAAGAATATTGATTACACATAAATGTAATAAAAAATGGACTTAAATTAAAATAAATAATTGTAAGAAAGTAAAAATACGCAATTTCGTTTTGACATTCCTGGTATATTTTTTTGATAATTTATATTGGACCAAGGACCAAACCTCTGAGTTAAACACTATTGACTGCAAAAATTTGAAATTTGCCGGAGATACCACATAACAAAAAAAACCTAAAAAAAAACAAACAGTCGAATTGAGAACCTTCTCCATTTGAATTTGGTTGAAAATTAATATCAATATATTCTATTGAATATAATATACTAGCTGTTGCCCCGCGGCTCCGCCCGCGTTAGTGTCGGTTATCGCGGCAAAAAGTAGTCTATGTCCTTTCTTAGGCTCTGGACTATCTGTGTACCAAATTTCATTTAAATCGGTTCAGTAGTTTTGGCGTGAAAACGCGATATACAGACAGACAGAGTTACTTTCGCATTTATAATATTAGTAAGGATTAATAATTCTATTCAACTCTATACCTATATTGCTACACATTGATTTCAAAGCCCATTTTCCCACACTCTCAGAGATTCTTATTTACTCGTTACACAAACACTTCGGATAACCATTATCGGGAAGCAACTCAGCTGCTGAAGTATCAAACTAATCTTGTTCCAATGCAATTCTTGCGAGTGTTTCTCTAGAATCAAACTAGAACAACAACAAATATAATATTAGTAGGTATGAAAATAACGTATTTATTACTAATATCCATATTAATATTACTAGCTGTCTTCCGCGACTTTGTTCGCGTGTTTTATTTTCAACGGTTTTTAATGATTGCAACATTTTTCATTTATGCTCCGCTCCTATTGGTCGTAGCGTGATGTTAGATAGCCTATAGCCTTCCTTAATAAACGGACTATCCAATACAAAAATAATTTTTCAATTCGATTCAGTAGTTCCTTAGATAAGCGCGTTCAAACAAACTCTTCAGCTTTATAATATTAGTATTAGTATAGCTGATAAATGCAAAAGTAACTTTGTCTGTCTGTTACGATTTAACGACTAAACCTCTCAACCAATTTTAATTTAAGCTAGTTTAGAGTAACTTATAACCTTAACCAGTAACAGTAACCTTAGCTCTTAGAAAAAGAGATAGGCTACTTTACCGCCATCCTTGCGGGCATAGCTGCGGGCAAAATATAGTAATGATATTATAAACGCGAAAGTATGCAAGGATCGATGCTGGTTAGTCTTTTACGTAAAAAATACTGAACGGAATGGGATGAAATTTTGCCACACAGATACTTATTGATATAGATTATTATATAGTTTGCAGCCCGATATGACCACGACTAATAAGACACGTTACCGTAGCATAGTACATTCCAATAATTGATAGAAATTTGTTTATTATATATTACCCATACGGGGCGCAGCTAGTATATTTAGTTTTAGTATTATATTTAAGCCGGTATTTCAGATTTTTTATTTATCCGATCTCCGCAAATTTTTTGTACGAATACTTGCACATTTTCAAAAACAAATTCCACCTTATTAAATCTAATATTGTAATCAATGTTTCATCAATCAACGATGATTGATTGTGGCGAAGTAATACAATGATATCCTCGTCAATGGATTCTTTTGGAAATGTCTTTGGATGCTTATGCGTGAATCATAGCGTACTGATAATTTTAAGACTTCCCATTCCGTGATTTGTATGAATATATGCGAATAAAAGCGTTATGTTGACATTAATTTACGTAATATAAATTTTTAACCTGAAACTTTAAAGTTATTTCATCTCTTAAACTTTGAAAACAGCTAACAAATAAAAAAATAAAATTAAGACCAAAAATAAACAAAACTGCGTTTTAATTTACACATCTTATTTTCAAACTTATTTTCTTAATTCCGTGGTTATTACGAAACATTTTCTCTACCTGACTTGTAAGAGTCCTATAACCAACATTTTCTAAGTTTCTTTCAAACGACAATTGCTAACGAGGTACGGAGGTGAGGTCGTTCAGTTGAGCAGAATGGGCCCACGAAGCTTTGCCGTTAGTTGCCAAGAGAATCGATAGACGCTCACAGATGTGACTTCAATGTTATAGAATTTTAGTGGATATGTGTATAGCGAATATTCTTTTGAAGGTAGAGAGGTTACTCTTCAATGAATTTTAAGAATAATACAACGCTAATGCTAATTTGTTATTCATTTATCAGGTACACAAATAACACGAAATACAAAAAAAAATACCGTCAATGTTTAGATTCTAGTTAGTTCCTTCCATTGACAGTATTTTTTCAAGTAAACTTAATCATGTGTCCGATAAACTAATGTAAATTTTGCTTTGGCATTTTATAAGAAATAAAATTCATTCAATAGTAAAAACCTCAGGATGGTTCTTGTAATATTCTAATCTTGGTAAAATTTGGGTTGCCTTAAAAACTAATTTGTTTAAAATCGTTATCTAGACTTCTGTGGCCGCGCATGGACTGCTTGAAGCAGCTTGACTGCGGGTGAGAGGCGCATGTGACGCGGTCGATAGCCCGAGTAATCCGTGTATGTTGATCGCAGGCCAACTGCTCGAGCAGTCCGTATATGTGCAGTCTAAGTTTTACACATTTGACGGCCTCCGTGGTCGAGTGGCGTACACACCGGTTTTCAAGGTGTCGCCAGCTCTGAGGTCCCAGGTTCGATCCCCGGCCGGGTCAATGTAGAAAACCCCTTTTCTACATTTTCTCGGGTCTGGGTGTTTGTGGTACCTTCGTTGTTTCTGAATTACACACAAGTGCTTTAGCTACTTACGTTGAGTTCAGAGCAATAGTAGGTACGTATGTGATGTTGTAAGAAAAACAATATTAATAAAGGAATACAATGAATAAACCAATAAATTATTTTATTAATCGACTATTTTAAACAAAGAAAAGGCGAATTCATTTGAATACCGCGTAATCTCTAAAAAGGTAAGAAAACTCACTACCACATTATTTTATATTAACCAAAACAATCTTGGGCGAGTTCGACTTATGCCTGACTTTATGCCGAAACCCATAAAAAGGACTTCAAATAAGTAACTAAAGGATACCTTTATAATACCTTTTTGGAGAAAGAATCTTTTTCTTTTTTATGTTGACATAGGCCCGCCTATCATATTATACCGAATTTTCCTTGTCAGAATTCAGATTAAATCTGGCATATTCTGAGTCAAAGAGTGAACGTATCTTTGATGTAGTTTATTCGGTCTTGATTCTAATTTTCTGAGTTTTAAAAAAAGGTAGAATTTTATCCAGATTAAAACACGAGTTAATCGTGAAACTACGTCTCTTAGTCTTTGTAGGAAATCTCATAGAATGTTAACATTTTGTAAGTAGGTAAATAGTTTCTTATTAAAATTCTTGGAAAATGTAGAGTCGAGTAAATTAATCAACTACTCATATACGTATGACATATGTATGACTGCACATTTTAATACATTAAATATTATATTCTAGGTTCTTTTAATTTTATTAAGTCTTTAACAGTTATAAAAAATAATAATATACTTGTCATTTGTTTATTTTGTGGACAAAAGTATAAAAACAAAAATGTCAAGGTGAAATTACTTTCGTCGTAAATATTATAAAAAAATAATTCCTTTAAACTTGATGCTGGATTATTAAATTATTCCGTACTCGCTCTTGCCTCCAGATAAGTGCCAATTTAATTGCTTTTATGACATTAAATGTATGGAATTTACAGTTTTTTGCGATAAATGACGTGAGTTAGACTTGTCACTTCCATACATTTGAGCGATTCGATCAGTTTTAATGCTTGTAGAAATTTTACCTTTCGAGATAATACAAGCATGTTACCATGTTCTAAAGCCAGCATTTCACACACAATAGTCACACATAATTATATTAATTTACCATTATATCCTCCATTCTAACAGTTGACAACAAAACGTGTAATTCTGCGCCATGAAGGGATTATCCAGTGGCGTCTCGTATGTATTCCTATGTACTCTACTGGATTGGGATTAAGGAAATGCGTCTAAGTTGTGAATGTTTTCAGTGCTTATTTGCATACAGAGTAATAAATACTCTTTATACACTACTAGCGGTTTCCCGCGGCTCCGCCCTCTGGAGTGTCGGTTATAGCAGTTAAGTAGTCTATGACCTTTCTTGAGATCCAAGCTCATTAAAATCGGTTTAGAGGTTTAGCCGTAAAAGCGTAACAGACTATGGTACCTAAAAGCAGTTTAAGCACACTAAACATAAAGGTTTCTGAGGTTGACGAGAATATTACACATTGTAATAAACTATTTTGAATGGATTATATCTAGTTGTTTTTAATTATTTAAATTAGATACCCGACGTTCGATTCTCTTGCGCAAACCTTGGTAACGGTTATATAGAGCACTGATTCAACAAAAACCATGATAAGCACAGGTTAAATAATAACAACATATCAAAATAGTACTTATAGAAAAAAATATTACAAGTACTATAAATAAATAATCACATTAAAATATTGTGTCTTATTAACTTCCAAGGAATTGACGCCATTTCAACTTCACTACGATTAATTAATTATCAATCGTAGTGGAGATGAAATACCGTTGTAATTGATTAATTAAACTACGAACATTTAAAACGTCTGCAAGATTTAAATTAACATTCTGTAAAGGAAAATATAGCGCGAAAACTACGACTTGAATAGCAAGATTTTAAATCGTCAAGTACCATAAATCTGACATTTTTACTAATAGTTTTTGTAATGGGTTATTTTGTCGCGCGTTCCAGACAGCCATATATTTCTTTAAGAGATGAATTATTTTTATTGCGGTGAATTTATTTATATAAATCAGAGTTTATATATGACTTGTAGTGTAATATGTATTAGTGTGAACCATACAGTCCGAATCGATAAACTTCTACAACAAATATTTGGACTAAGTCAGCGAAAGACACATAATGTAAAAAAAAACGTAAATAAATAAAATATATGAAATATAAATCCGTCACATGCGCTTATTACACTCTCCTGAAGTAAGGATCCTAAATAAAATTGGCACTGAATTTAGGGAGTTGTTTTCGTAGTCAGGCTTCCGCGAACAAAATAAATGGTTTGACAATAGCCTAATGGTCAGGGTGACTGCCTTGTGATCGAGAGGTCGCCGGTTCGAACCCCACCCATTGCACTATTGACGTAAACCCACTCCAGACACAAGCATATTTAGCTTAGTTGGACAAGATTGCTAGAAATGTGAATTCCATCGACATGGATAGTATATACAGAAACTTTAAAAAAAAATGTGCTTCATAAAGCCGGCTTTATAAATTCGAATATATTGCGGGTCACCCTGCACCGCCGACCGTGGAAAGACGCTCGTCCGTAATAGCGCAGACGCGTCTGGGTCTGGTCTGGTCTGTCGCAATACACCGCGAGTCGGTTAAAATAGGGTTTGATTCTCAACACTCATTGCGCGGTGCGTGGTTGTCCGTGGTCTTCGACCGTGCGGGATGATCCGTAATATTGCGAAGCCGGTTTATGTCAGTGACGTGGGTGATGAAATTTAGGACAGTGATTAAGCGCTTAATTACTTTAAGACCAAATTCGTTAAAATTTAAGGAATAAAAGTAGATACGTACGACACAAACTAAAACTATTACTTCATGGACTGAATTAGTCATTGCCCTTTCATTTTTTTTTTAATTGAAAAACCAGCGGTTTAGCTTGCTTTCCAAAACATCTTTTTCTATGAATTGTCAAGACCTTAAACTGATTGCGAAGAACGCAATATTTTTGTTCAATTTAATCCTAAAAATAATCTTTCAAACAAAATTTATTCGAAACAATTTTCTTCACCAGTAAAACCCATTAATTTAAACAACATAAAAAACATTCAAGGTACCTAACGCTAACATGGTTCACGTAAAGATCATATTTCATCCGTAAGAATATTTGCTAACGTATAAATATATCAGTTTGTACGTGCTCAGTAACTTGTGGTAACATTCTCATGCATAGAAAATATGAAAAACAATGAATAGGTAATATATGCAGCTGTTACTACATGTTGGCTTTTGAACAACATTGAAGGGTGTTAGGTATTTTATGAAAGTTTTTAGTTTTAGCTTTGATACTGGAATTTTATCTTCTTTGCCGTCATTTCTCAAAATATCTTGGTGTCGGCTCCCAGTTTTACCAAATACAGCCAAAAGTAGCTGAAATGAGACTGGTATCCAATGCAAAAATAAATTTACTTTAATGAAAAAAAAATTTTTTTTTTGGACACCTTACACACGTCCATCTGATCCCAAACTAGGCAGAGCCTGTATTATGGCAACCAGACAACTGATAAACTTTCTTATATATTTTGAAATATATACAATAATAATTATAGATATATCATCCAGAATCGGAGCAAATTATCATGCTCATCACACAATAATTTGTCTTGTGTGGGAAACGATCCCACGACCTCCGGTTTAGCAGACAGGGTCACTTACCTCTAGACCAACAGGCCAGTCAAATAAATATACCTATAATTGGATGGCAATATAGTTTTACGAACTATTTAAAACGGGAAACAGGTTTTACGAGTGCAAGCATAAATACTCTTTATTACGAAACATGTGAAAAATACCAATGAGATTGAAATAGAACTCAATGTAGACTAACTTTATAATATCCATTTGTATAAGAAAGCCAATAAACTAAAATAACTTAAACAAAATCTAACAATAAACCAGTTTCAAAACAAAACTTTGGTCGACTGTTTGTTCAGTCCAGCAAATGGTGGCCATAAAATATATTTAGTGGCTATTACGTCTTCGTATAAAAGTAGGAATATTCATGGCCTGTTTATTTGGAGGTCAGTTGGCAACCAGAGACAAAATCAGGGTTGAAGGATTAACCTTGATTTATGTGAATTGTGACTAACATATTATTCGTAAGATTAGTAATTATTTACAGCATATCAAGAATTCTGGTTCTGGAGGTGATGGTATATTACACAGACCACCGGAAGTATCTCTATTTTTTAATGAGACTTGTCATTAGATCTCCCAAAAACCGGTCAAGTCCGAGTAAGACTCGCACATGCCATTTTATGGGACCTCTTTAATTTCGAAATAAACATTCTGCGAAAATTTCAAGTCGCACTGGATGCGGAAGGCGGAGGGCCGGGTGGTGTGGTTTGAGAGAGCCCTTTGTGGGATAGTAGACCGCGATAGGCTTATTGATTGATTAATTTGTCTTCTTCTGCCTATCCTTTTCCTGAGCTATCTTGGGTTGGCTCCCGGTCTTACCAGATTCAGCTGAATACTGTATTTTACGTGGAGCGACTGCCTATCTGACCTCCACAACCCATTTTACTGTGTAACAAAGTTCAGAATTGTAATGACTTCACAACTGCCAAAGATCAATATATAACAGTCGGGACCAACGGCTTAACATGCTTTCCGAAGCACGAAGGGGACTCGGTATGTTCACAAACGGCCACCCATGTATGGACCAACTGTGACGAGCGGGGTTTCACCTTTAATCTAAGTCAAACCTTACGGCTTACACTAACCACGAACGCCTCTAATTGATTAATTGATGAAATAAAAAAGTAAAGAAACGAGATAAATACGAAGGAAATGCGAACAGAGATCACGTGACCTAAAACAACAGGAACCAGAAATACAATAAAGCTAATCCCCTTCATAACATTTACTGCTTTCATGGTAATATTTTCACCTGCGACCAAAACCAGCCATAAAGGTTAGTAATAAACTTTACTGTTCATAGTTCCAACTTGTTCTATTAGTGTATTAACTTCTATTCTGTCTGTTCGTATAATTGGGCTAGCGTTATTAACTTGTTGTGACTTTCTGAATGCCTGTTTACTCAGTTTTGTCGTTCGGTTTTTTCGCGATGTTTATTTGTTTGGCTTCGAATAGGGGCGGATATTTTGAGGTGTAGATACACTCACAATATTTGTGATGGCTAGGAGTTTTGTATGATATGTGAAAGTTAATTCAAGATTTTGATGATGCCTTGCTGATGCTTTACCCAGAATGGTACCGATAAATAATGTTCCAAAATCTTTTTTTTCTGCCTAGTCTTTTTCCAAGCTATGTTAGGCTCTTACCGTATTATACGTAGAGCGACTGCCTATCTGACCTCCACAATCCAGTTTACAGGTAAGTATATAAGTCTGGTTTTTAGATTGTAATAACTCAACGGCTATCAAAAATAATGTTTCAAAATCTATGAAAGAATATTAAGATAACAAATAAATAATATGGCTTGTGTTTTATTTATTTATCTACTTCATGCCTTAACAGGTTAAATACTCGGACTATTTTTAAGTATTATGACATTTATCTCATGTTGAAGGTCTAACTAGATTTTAATTATGTTAAAAATAGCACTCTAAAATATTACTTCCTAATAGCAAACTGTGAGACACTTTAGTTATATCAATATTAAGTAAGGCATTTACAATTATTATTAATCAAGAGCCACGCAATGTGAACCAACAATTACACCACTAACATCTAAGTCAAACAGTACTCAATACAATAGCAATTTTGGCAACAAATTGAGTGCAGTTAACACACATGTAGGCCACAACTCGTGTGTACATACAGACGTCTACACTATTACTACCGAGATGGACAGTTATGTTCTCGTAATATAGCGCAAATAGTGCCACAGTAGCATTAGTGTATTCCGGCCCTAAATTTCAGAGGTCAATGTTCTGCGAGTAACTAAGTAGAGACAGATATTGTTATAAACAGCTTTGCTAGGATCTAGTATATCTGTGTAAATGTGTCGTAGCTTGTTGAGTAATTTATTTAATTTATTATTAAAATTTATCATAATCTGTTCTATGCCCTTACTACTATTATAATACGCAAGTAACTCTCTCTGTCTGTCGCGCTTTTACGCCAAAACTACTAAACCGATTTAAATGAAATTTGGTACACAGATAGTCTAGAGCCTGAGAAGGCACAACGGCTACTTTTTGCAGCGATAACCGACATCCACGCGGACAGAGCCGCGGGAAACAGCTAGTCTCTACATATATATATATATAGATTCCGATTTCTCTTGGTCACGCCATAACATCCGAACGACTGCACTAAATCGGATAATTCTTTTTTGTTATTTTTGGTATGACAACGTTTTCATAAAAGAAAACGTTTGAAAATGTTTAAAACATCACATACTGCCCGCCTAGTATAGGCGTATATAGGCGGGCGGCTGGTAAGTTTTATTTGTTATTTATACTAGATTCTACTCAAATTATTCGTAAACTCGTAAGCCATTAAATAAAACTGAGATTAATCTGTATTCCTCGTTTGCATCGGATTGGAAATTTAAAAATATATTTTATAATTGGTTATAAACGTCGCATAAATAGAAAAACAGCGCTGTTTTCAAAACAGCCCCCCTAGACAAGTGGCATTTCATGATAGAAATCGCTTAAATGACATTAAATGTATGAAAATGACATTTGGTTTCGATAAGTCAAGTGACTTGGACTTGTCACTTCTTATAATATATACGATTCGATCAGCGTTATCGCTTGTCGAAATATCACTTGTTTAGGGGGGCAGAGATTTTTTTATAAATCGCTACAAATATGGACGGATTTGTTCGTGATTATAACCTACTAAATATTTACATAATATTATATTACACATTATTCGTTCCTTGTTTGTTACTACTATATTAAATTACTTAAAGTTAAGTAAACTTCCGGTAATATATAAAATCCAGTCAAAAACAAGTCGGACTCGCACGCGAAGGTTTCCTTATCATCGTACAAGATAACATCTAACGTACTTTTTAGGGTTCGTTACTCGAAGGATGGCAACGGGACCCAATTAATGAGCCTTCGCTGTCCGTCCATCGGCCATCTGTCCGTCCATCCGTCTATCTGCCAGCGGGCTGTATCTTATAAAACGTAATAACCAGACGGTTGAAAGTTTCACAAAGTGTGTATTTGTGTTACCGCTATAACAACAAATAATAAAAAAAGTTTAAAATTAAAAGGAGACTCTATAAACTGTACAGAACCCTTCATGCGCAATTCCAACTCGCACGTGACCGGCTTTTTACTATTTGTTTTTATAGCGCCAATTGGCTCCAATAGAATGACACAATATATGAAAATTTTAAGTTACCATCTATTATATATATTCATGAGAAATAGCTTGCTGACCGGCAGACGGAAGAGACGTACCGACGACAGAGGCTTAGTAATTAGGTCCCATCGGCACTCCTTCATTATGGACCCGTATAAATAAATAAAGTCCTCTCCACAATCCAACCAAAACAAAAGGTATAAAATAATTCCCCGATCAAAAAAAATAATGTTAAAAGAAACTTACCGACTACTGTAAGATGTACTCTTCTAACAAGCGGTGGGTGCGCAGAGATCTGGCACTCATAGAATCCTTCGTCTCTTTCACTCACGTACTGGATGAGCAGTCGCCAGTCGTTGGGGTGCTCGAAGGCTAGAGAGTAGCGGGAGTCAGCGGAGTATGTGTGGCGACCGAAGGAGAGGAGGTGCAGCTCTTCACCACGGCGACGCACCCAAGATATCTAGAACAAAAGTAGATTATTTTAGAGTATATGTTCTAATATCGGATCAGTCTACCTATTTGGGTAATAAGCAAAGGAGAAATACGCAGAAAAAGCATAGATTTCATTCGGCAGTCGGGTAAATAAAAATATTAATTTTCGTCTGTTTTGTAAGGTTATTCGATTCTTCTGCAAAACTATGACTTGCTTTTAGTATAATGACAAAAATATTGTTAAATAATGTTGTTAATAATGATATAATATCTTGGAACAACTCACACACGGCCATCTGATCCCCACTCCAGGCAGAGCCTGTATTATGTCAACCAGACAACGTAAACCCACTTGTGTATTTCTAAATACATATATATTATAGACTAGCTGACCCGTGCCCACTTCGTTGGGCATAATGTTAATAATCCTTTTTTAGTACATATGACCTAACGATTTAAATTATTTTATTAAAATAAAAATTAAATTATCTATACTAATATTAAAAAAAAACTACTTTTTGTAACTAAAATATATAAGTTATACATATGCTGTCGTTGACTTTTTTGTAGGCATTTTCAAGCTCCACATCTTTTCTCTAGAACTCAAAAATATATCTTTCATAGTTAAGGCAGCGTTCGTTAAAAACGCTTTCATTCTTGCATTTCATTCTTTTCATTGCAAAACGGACTACCACGTAAAAGCCTTATTATTTTTCGATTTTTTATATAACCTATGACACTCAGCAATAATGTGGCTTTCTATTGGTGAAAGAATTTTTAAAATCGGTTCAGTAGATCCCGAGATTACCCCTTACAATTTAACAAATATACAAACACACAAACTTTACTTCTTTATAATATTAAGTAGTATAGATAAATTACACCCAGACACAGAACAAATGATCATGCTCATCACACAAAGGTTTTTCCTAGGTGGGAATTGAAACCACGACCTTCGGTTCAGCAGTCAGAGTTACTGTCCACTAGCCCAACAGGCCAGTCAAATGAAGTCGGTAGAAAGAAAAGAATGTGTAAATAAGTAAGTAGGTAGGTTTTTTTTTTTTTTTTTGTTACGGGGTGAAAATTTAATGAATTCAACCCACGCCGAGGGCACGACGTGGGGATATGTCGGACTTGCACCGACTAAAAACACCCCGATCCCGTCCTTGCCTTTGCCGGAGTCCCGGGTTCGCTAAAGCATGCTCGGCGGGGCTAAGTAGGTACTTACCGTCTTTTCTCCCAAATCATGGACTCTACAGTGTAGATGCACGCGACTCCCCAACTGGGCCGTCACGTTATTAGTGGAAGCATCGTCTTCGAAGAAAGGTAAGGGTTCAGAAGTGGTGGTGGACAGGTCCTCCTCGTGGTCTTCATACGTCTCCGTGAAGACCTCCCGCCAGAAAGGACCGGTGATCACTTTCTTGTCACCGGTTTTGAAGTCTGAAATACAGTATTTATTAAGAATATACGTACGTCAAAAACAGGTTTATTGAACAACAACAAACGAAACACTCTTTAAAAAAAATATTGGAAAAAAGTTGCACAGAACAAGGGCTCGGAATACCCTTCTGGAATTTGGAACCTTTCCATTTTAAAACATAGACCCACACAAGACTTCTTCTTTTAAATTAAAAAGTCACGATTGAGCGGTTTAGCGGTTCAGACAGACAGAGTTACTTTAACTTTTATGATATTAGTAACGACGTATGGATGTTAAAAAAGATAAATTAAATTATCTTCCACCAATTTATAAACAAACATATAAACTTCCAAATACTTGAACACGTTCTTCACCTTGACAAAATACATTAAGACCCTAGAGTTAATAAGACAAAGAGGTTGCTAATTTCGTCTTGAGACACCCTTGAACAAGCGACGCTAACGTATCAGCCTTATTACGTTACAGCCTCTTATGAAAAATTCAGGAATACTTCCCTTGAAATAAGATTAAACAAATGATATTAGGTCTAAGGTCGAAGAATAGGGATACGATGACAGGCATTTGAATAATGAATAATACAAAAGCCAAATCTATGATGAAATATAACACAATTTGACGACCTCCGTGGTCGAGTGGCGTACACACCGGTTTTTAAGGTTTCGCCAGCTCTGAGGTCCCGGGTTCGATCCCCGGCTGGGTCAATGTAGAAAACCACTTTTCTACATTGTCTCGGGTCTGGGTGTTTGTGGTACCGTCGTTGTCTCTGAATTCCATAACACAAGTGCTTTAGCTACTTACTTTGGGTTCAGACAATGTATGTGATGTTGTCCTCATTTATTTATTTATTATTTACAAGGCTTGTGTACAGTTATGTACTCGAAATATCATTGTGAAGAACATTAATTCTCTATATTAGTGAACTAGCTGACCCGTGCCCACTTCGTTGGGCATAATGTTAATAATCCTGTTTTGGTTCATATGACCTAACGATTTTAATTATTTTATTAATATTAAAAATTAAATTATCTATACTAATATTAAAATTTTTATTCACTTTTTTTTATGTTATTGAACTGTTGAAATAAAAAACTAATATGTTGTGAAATAAAATTAAAATAGCATTAGATATAAAAGTTTATGGCATAATAAGAAAAACTTTACGTTGTATAGACTAAATAACGTATTCTATCTATTCCATTACTTGTCTTTAACCTTAATATTTTTTATCTAGCATACAATATGTTTTGTGTTTGTTTTATAATGATTCCTTTTGTGCCCCAAAAAGGCAAAATAAAAATTCAAAATAATAAATGTCGAATAAGATGTAGTGAATTCAATTACTGTTTACTTACAATAATATTTCGAGAAAGATTTTCTACAGTACCGACAGAAACATTAAATTCTGTTGACTTTAAGTAAAAAAACTGTCGTCATGATAACAGGTAAGGTAATCCTTTGGGTATCTACTAGGGTTGCTCACCCTTTCTAACGCTAGTACCGTGAGATATCGCAATCCCTAAAGCTCTAAATCCAGGCTAGCTTAAGATATCAATATCCAAGAATTTGGCACTGAAAAGTGGGATAGAATTTGTGTTCGCGCTATATAAAATCGAAAATGATAAAAATAAATGTAAAAGATAATTACTAAATAAGGGAAACATAGGCATCTATATCAATGACGCAATTAAAAGAAGAAAATTACTGAACAGTAAATAACATACCCAAAAAAATAAACGAACCATTGGCAACCTCCCAAATACAGAAAACACAAACTCACAAATTAAAACAATATATAAACGCAAAAGTCACCGTCTTCTCGGCAAAAAAGATCAGAAATTAAAGGAAAACGTTGAAAGCTTAAAAGAAATCCAGCTAATTAGCAATTAGGGTGACTTTTTCACGGCAATATAAGCCAGGAACGCATTTGGAGAAGAATTAGGACCAACCATAACACGGTTTGCAAAGTACTACAGAAGGGACTCGGTATAACTTAGGATATTGTACTTAATGCCCAAGAAAAGCTTTGGGAAAGGTAAAATGTGGCCGAAGGCTCTCAGGGAAAATATTAAAGCGAATATTTATTCAGTGAACAAAAATGATAATGATATGACATATTTTGGAAGATTATGAAATTTTGAAATAAGTATCTTAAGGGAAATTCACTCATGGGGATATATTTCTTAGAACCTTAATCGAGAGCTCAAGAATATCTAAAATGTATAATGGTAGAGTATACATAGACAAGTATAGAGTGCGCGCATCTCTAGAAGCCTATTGTACCGAGTGTGATTGAGTGATTTTTCGTGCGACGACGGACATAAATGCGAAAATATCTATGGTCCCGATTTTATTAGGATAATATTAGGTTTTGAAATAATTTTAGTAAAACGGCGCGCTCTGTTTTGTCAATTTTACGATTTTCGTATATTCATTAATCGTAAATTGCCCATATCGAGTATAAAGTGTAGGCTAATGCATACAGTTCATACTCAAAATTAGTACTCTATTCTTACTTTTTTAATTATTATGTGTTGTTTATAAACATCTTGTATGTTGCTGGTCTTGTACCTTTCGCATGCCTTATGGTAAAATGTGGCTGAACTAGTTTAATTGTATTTTACACCAAGTACTGTACCCATATTTGCGAAATAAATTATCTTATCTTATCTTATCTTACTTATTTTTACTCTGAGGTATTAATACTTGAGTAGCGGTAATTGGTTTAACCTTGTTGAATGAAATTCGAGATTTCACGTTCTGTCTCTAATTTCCTTTAAATTCGTACCCTCTCTGCATGATTAAACAACAAATTTATTTTTCCGTTGGATCTTTCGACGACCCTATTTGGGTAATGGTTTCGATTGCACACAATTCGATTGTACTATTGTTATATAATAATAATAATATCTTGGGACAGCTCACACACGGCCATCTGATCCCACACTAGGCAGAGCCTGTATTATGGCAACCAGACAACTGATAAACATACTTATATATGTCTAAATACATACATATTATAGTTAATTACACCCAGACACAGGGCAAATGATCGTGCTCATCACACAAGGATTTGTCCTGCGTGGGAATCGAACCCACGACCTCTAGTTTAGCAATCAGCGTCACTAACCACTAGACCAACAGGCCCGTCATTCATAGTCATATTATTATAATGTACTCAATACACAGGATATCTTTATAGGGTTAGACAACTTTTATATGGCCATATAATTATGTCTCTTTAATGTAATTTTAAGTGTTGGGTATATATAGGTTGGTTTGTTGGTTCTGACTGATCTGTATCACAATATTTTTGCTTATGATCAGTCCCATACAGTAAGCATAATACCAAACTCCAATCAACTTTCGAGATTTTTGTTAAACAAACCCAGGGTTGTTTAAATTCGGATACAATGTTAATCATTTTCCAGTATTAGGTATTAGTAATGGAAGAATTTGAGTAAGCATAAAAATTCTAACTAATGTACAAAAAAGATTGGTTCCAAGTAAATGTTTTTTCGAGAAAGAAAATCTAAAGTTAAGAAAGATAAGCAAAGATCAAAACAGAAAAAAATGTTTCATCTATTTTCCAGACCCTTATTAGGAAAAAGAAAAATTACGAGAAAATCTAAGTCGCAAGCAATAAATAATAAAACACAAGGCTTGCAATAAATCTCAACGAAACGTCTGTAGACTGAAGAAATTTATGAGAAAGGTAATAATTTTAACGTAGAACAAACACAGGCTAATTATTTAGTGGAGACAAACATATTTTCATGTGTTTTTCTTTCGTATGATTTACTTTTGTCCTTAAAGTAAGATGTTAGTAAAAAGTAGACACGAAGTTAAAGGCGTTTTCAAGTTACTTTATTTACTTTATTCCATACTAGCTGTCCCCCGCGACTTTGTTCGCGTGTTTTAGTTACAACGGTTTTTAATTTTTGCAAAATTTTTAATTTATGCTCCGTTGCTATTGGTCGTAGCGTTATTTTATATAGCCTATAACCTTCCTCAATAAACGGACTAGCTAATACAAAAATAATTATTCAATTCGAACCAGTAGTTCCTGAGACTAGCGCGTTCAAACAAACAAACAAACTCTTCAGCTTTATAATATTAATATATAAGTATAGATATTTCCAAACTATTCGCCCGTGACCTCACGAATATAAGATATTATGATTAGACTCGGATTGTCTATTGTCTATATTATGTGTATAATAATTATTGTATTGCTGTGATGCAACAGGCTACTGAGTAGATATGCCACAAAATTGTGACGAAAGACCAAATGTACTCGGTATGCAATAAATCTTTGACTTTGGCTTACTTTGGGTAATTTAATAAATGAAAAGTAAATAAGCTTAAAAAACCTTGATCAAAACCACCTAAACAGTATTAATATAAAATACTTTTCGGTACCCGATTGATTTATTTTAAAAACCCTAGAAATCGCTAAAGGAATTTAAAGGAAAAAATCCAAGAAAAATATTGCCTAACTTAAGATACGGCCTTAGGCGTATTTATTAGGTAATTAAATAGCCCTGAAATTGAAAAATTTTTAGTCCATATCTGGTCCGATATAAAAATCTTCATTTGATTCTGTCGCTAAATATTTCTTACGAACTCCTAGGTAGATTAAGGTAAGACTTACTATCACTTAAGGCCAGGGGTTTACGATAAATCTAAGCCACTTTGTATAATGGTGATAAATACAAAAAATATTATACTTGTTTTTTAAACCCCGACAAAAAAAGGGGTGTTTTAAGTTTAACATGTCGGGTTGTCTGTCTGTGGCATCGTAGCTCCTTAACGAATGGACCGACTATAATGCGTTTTTTACTTTGAAAGCTGACGTGATTGAGACGGTTCTAAGCTATATTTTAGGAAGATCTGTTCAGCATGTCATTCATTATTCTGTATTTTATCAATGCACGTTCCCCTTATTCATCATAAATGTTAAATTATGTACATAATACAGCATTTCTCAATTTATTTGAAAACAAAGGAAGCGATATAGAATAAAAAAAAACCCCCCGGAAAACTCAACCTTTTTTGTCAATATATTCCGCTATGTCAAATTATGATAACCAGAAATAAATTAATGGCATTGAAACATAATTATTGAAAAATTTCGTATCAAGAAACGAAAATGAAGAATTCCGTGCCATTTTAATGTTCACAAAACATATTATATATTTTTATTTTGTGACGTAACTTTGCTTTTACACGAAAACCTGTGTATTCTTGAAAAATAATAAAAAAACGAATACCCTTATTTCATGAATCACGTTCTGCTAAAACGAGTTGATTAAAATACATGACAGGCGAGGAATGTCAAATTTAACCCGCGAGTGAGCTCGTCTCAACAAATTGTGAAACGCGCTTACATCTTGATCTTGCTTACTGTAAATTGAAGACAAAAAGCTGTTTGTAAATTGAGATGTTTATTAATTAAGAATAAGAATAAATTTAAGAATAAAATATGAATAACAATAAATTTATTATTTCATTTGTTTACAATCGTTTCATCCAGGTATGTTTTGGTTATTATAATTATAATGTGTGTGTGTTTTATGTATGTTTTAGTGTTAATTACCTACATGGTAGCAAGAGCAGGGTTACAGAGCTACAAACAGATCTATTATTATTATTATCTATTAATGTAAATAAAAAAAGCTTCTGTTTTTTAAGTCTCTTATAAATATTGTTTAATGTTTGTTTGTTTATCCTGTATGCTGCCCCAATCCATTGCTCGACTTGTGATGAAGCTTTGTCAGGGTTTTCTAATGACATTATTTTTACAGAAAATATGATATATGGAGTGATGTGTTTGTGAACTGTTAGAGGGACCCTCTTAAAAGGCTTTTAAAAAAAATGAATTTTAATTAAACACTATTTATTGACTTTAGGCACTATTTATTGAAGGTCTAGAAACAAACGTTACGCGCCCGGAGTTTAAAATGCAGACTGGCGCGCGAGGCGCCGTGCGACTATTATATTGCTGACTTGCAGCTTAAGGTGGCAAACACAGCATCATTGCTTACAATGCAGGTGTATAACAGAACGAATGGAAGACATTATCCTTACTAATATTCTATATGTGAAACTAACTCTGTCTGTCTGTCTATCACGCCAAAACTACTGAACTGAAAATGAAATTTGGCACACACATGATCTTCTCTTTGCCGCGAAAACTGACATCCACGCGGGCGGAGCCGCGGGAAACAGCTAGTAGTTAATATGGATAAAGTTCTGTGAGTGTAAACGGGTAAATGCTAGATAAATCTTATTTTCTTGTTTTTGTGTTTGTCATTATTTTATTTATTTGTTACGCATTATCGCATGCGGAGCGAATATTTGTAATTAAATACAAATAATAGAAAGACAAACTTAAACCTCAGGCAGGACTCGAACCTGGAACCCTCAGGTTTAAGTTTTTCCTTCTATTATTTGTATTTAATTTGTGTTTGTCTTATGTTATATACCACTTTAATTAAATAAATTGGTTTGTCACCTGGAATTTGTGGAGCAATAACGCATAGCGTCCTAGTGAGCACGGAGCAGAAGACCAAAAGACCAGCCGACGTCATCTTGTCAGCCCCACGAGTTCGGAGCCATAGAGTTCATGTCCCACCGTCACTGCATCTAAAACAAGATAATATTGTGATGATTAATGATCGACATTATGTTAAAGTCCACTGAGCAGTTAGAAGGTTTTGAGGGTATAAAATTCTATGATGTTTTATTTAAATTAATTTGTCTGACGATATTGATAGGTGTTCAACGAAAAAGATTGTATAGCTCTATTTCTGCTGTAGCATAGTTATACGTGAAGTCTGAATCGAAACTTCTTAAAAAAATATTTGATTGAAATAAAACTATTCTAAACGATTTTTCCGGAGTAACTGTTTAATTTTGTATATCCGGCGATTTGAATCGAATTTTTGTTGGAATCACGAATTTCCAGTTTTACAGATACAGAGTCAAATAGACATCTAAGTATGTAACATTTGCGTATACCTCAGAATTCATTAAAATAAATATTATTTAAATAATGATAACCATAAACTAAAAAATTAAGAAACCCCCCCGAAAACTATAAAAATATCGACCAGAATCCACATAAATTATAGCGAGGAACCATCTTGATCGCGTCAGCTTTCAAACAAAAAAAAACTCATCATTATCAGTCCATTTGTTTAGGAGCTATTGTGCTACAGACAGACACACTTTTTTTGCGTTGGTTGTTAAAAATATAGAACGCAACAGTCATCCTATTTTTGACATCGTTATTTTTCTTTATTGTTAGAGCTCGACTCTTTTTTTTTTCACCTTACTCTTTCAGCACCCGTCTGCATTAAATCTCTTAACAAAGTCTCTTTAAATTCCATTTAGAAATAGCGTTGAATACTTAATTTAACAAGAGAATACAGAGTGATTACAAGACAAACATTTATTGTGAGCTACTTATCTTCTAGCGTAGTTAAAGTCAACTGCGGAAAATAAATGGCTCAGAATAATTGTATTCCGAAACAAAATGGCCGTGTCTTGGGGCATTGCTTACATACGTTATGTTTGTAATAGACGTATTGTAATATATTGTTATTTACACGCATTTGGTTACACTTGATATATAGGGCAGATGGGATGGTCATTATTTTGTAGGTAAATGCGTTTGCTGGTTTTCGGTAGGTAGTTTTACGCGAATTTATTGATGTTTGAAATAGTTTCAGTATCTTGTTTTCCTTTTTGTTAAGATAAAATTAATAATATAAAAAAATAAGTCTATGTCCTTTTTGGGGCTATAGACTATCCCTGTACCAAATTTCATTTAAATCGATTAAGTAGTTTAGGCGTGATTGCGTAACACACAGACAGACATAATTACTTCCGCGTTAATAATATTAGTAAGGATTATTTGCCGCAATATTTGATAATTACGTGGAGAATCTGCTGACAAAAGTTAGTATTTTATAATATTTAAATACTAAGTTGAACGCCCTCTATACTCGTGGCATATCGCATCTTTCTCATGTATCAAAGAATAAAATATTTTTAAACAAACTTTGACCCGATGCACTCCTAAGGGATTGCTATAAATCATGGGAGTTTTTGAGTTGAAAATCTGATTTCCAATCAAACTGAAAATTCAATTTATTGTACGTCTTTTAATGTCAATGTTATCTACAATTTCAATTCAAAGCAATCTTAGAAAAAACAGTATTTTAATTTATCACACCGCATTTAATATGTCATATTGTGTTGACTGTATTTTTAGAGGTTTAGGTATGTAACGGAGTATCCATCTTGAATCGTAATGGTTGTCATGTAAACATAAAAAAAAATAAAAAATAAAAGCAAATCATCATCATCGTCAGCCTTTCTTCGTCCACTGCTGGACATAGGGCCTCTCCTATGGCACGCCACTGAGCTCGATCTTCAGCTCTTCGTCTCCAACCACTGCCAGCCACTTTGCGGATGTCGTCGCTCCATCTAGCCTCCGGTCGTCCTACACTACGTTTGGTGAGACGCGGTCTCCACTCAAGATTACGTTTTAAAGACAAATATAAACAAACAAAAAAAATCTCCTTTTATAAAAAATGCCTCAAAAATATTATAAAAGCAAATAAATCCAAGACAATCAGTTAAATACTGGCTGTTTCATCTTTTCATAAAGGGAAAAACGAAGCGACTTATTGGCGCAAACTGGAGATGACAAATTGCGTAATTTTCTTCTATAGACAAACACCATTTTTACAAAAAAAAAATGTGTTTTTCGTTTGTAGTCTCTTGACTTTGTTTTATTCATTTTCACACCATTCTTAAGACCTACTTTTGAAAATAACGAACTCATTGTTCGATTTATATTTATTTTGAAATAGCTGTGCCCCGTGGTTTTACTCGCGTAAGTAGTCCCCGTTCCCGTGAGACAATTTATTTTTCGTGACTTTTCTTAAGTTTTATAGTTATTCTGCTATTCGTGGTAGAGACGAATCCAACAAATCAAAAATCATAAGAATCGGTCCATCGATTTTTGAGTTACAAATGGTCCAGCTAACCAGAATTTATTTTATATAATAGATTCAATCAGTTAAGAAGTTATAACGGCATAGATTCGAGTCTAAATATTACAAAAAAAAAGACAATCACCTGTATCGAGTAAGACTAGAAATCCTCAATATAATTAACATAAAATTTTTATAAGACATTTTATAAATTAAAATACGCGTTGAATAACACTTGAAATAGGTCTGCACTCATTAAATAAAATAGTATGAATTGCCTTACATATAATGTTCCTGAATTCCAATTTTAAAAGAAACCAATTGCATTGCGCTCGTTAATATTCTAAATTGGAACAATTTAGTTTATTGTACCGAGCTGTAACCTCGTTTGTTTATTGTTCTAATTTTAAAAAAGAGAATCGAATAAAATACCAGTTCGTTAGCAGTTTTAAATTTAGAAAACAAATTGGAATTCTTAATTGTATTTCTATTACATTTATTTTATTCATAAAATAGTACTGATATGTAAAATTGTGTTTAATGTTATTGAAATATATTTAGTAAAATAAAATCTGCCATAAATGAAAACACAATCTACTTAATTCTAAAACCCAATTGCAAAAGTATTGTTATTTTCTTGCGAAAATCGTTACGGACCTCATATTACACTGGAACGTCTTGCAAAATAGATACGATATCATAGACATATCACAATGCAGTTCTACAGACAATATATTCAGTTGAAAGCGACTTCAAAGCTAATATAAGCACGTATGTTATCCTAAATACAAAGATGGATGGTCCATTCCACTGCCATTCCTTGCCGAGGTAGACTTGAAATAGATTCACTACATTTCTGCGTTCCAGAGAAAGCAATAATATTTATCACTTTCAAATATCGGAGAAAATGTTGGAGGGAAAATCATGCGTCAATAATGCTTTTGGAATGGATAGGATTGCATTTAAATCTTTGTGGTAAATCTGGTTGTAGAATCATTTTTTTTTTATTTATAAATGTAAAATATATTTTTTTAATTTGGCGCAAATTCTCTTAGCTAAAAGTCTCATTAAAAAAAACCAATCGTGTAAAAAAAATCAAAGGAGGTTTTAAGTATTTTATTCAATACTTTTTTTCATTTTTAAACAATTACATTTCAAAAAAGAACTCGTACAAGCTTCCGTAAAAAAAACAAAAGAATTTTAATCAGATATTAAAAACATTTTAATTTTAAATTAATCGGATAAGAAAAGATATAAAAAAACATAAATTCTAAGCAAAAATACAATCTAGTCTAAACGATTTCAAGCGACCCGACACTATTTCATAGATATGATCACGATTAGCCAAAGTTCTGAATATAAAAAGGTCTACTTTATGAGTTTGGCGTAACGAACCTAAAATATGGTGTTCATAATGTATACAAATTGCTAAACTTTAAATATATATTACATATTTTATGTTCTCAGAAAGGTTTACGACATCACACCACGCAGTAGGGCCACCTGTCACCACCAGACGTGCGTTTATTTAGTTATTATAATTATATTAGTTTTTAATATTGCTTTAAGATTTAGAATTTCAATATGTAGGTAATTAGGATTAATTTTGTATATAATGTAGAGTACAATAAATAAGGTATTGAGGTATAATTGTCGGTATGAAGTGTGCCCAATGGCCAATGTTTGTCTTGGAATCTGTACATATTCATTCAGACTTTATGACATATGTTTATACAGGCTGTTACCGAAAGGATATATTTATCCAAAAGGGGTGAAGAGTACATTTGGTATAGATTCAGTTTACAAAATTTCAGCTCAAAATGAGTTAAATAAAAAATTTATGTACAATTTTTCGCATCAATTATTCGACACCAAAAATCACTTTTAGACAGATATAATGTACCTACTTTTTCGGTAACACCCTGTATATTTTAAGATAAATATTTGTTGTTGAGACGTCAAGAATCGAATTATGGTACTGATAAGTACTATGAGATCACTAAATAATTAAAAAGAAAAATAAAAACTTACTACCAAAGAGCTCTTTTTGATTTTTGCGCTCTAGTAATTCAAACCTACTTTGAATAAGAAGTAAACTAAAGTAAACAAATAAGTTTACACGTTATATTTTGGCGCAATCCAAATGATCCCGAACAAACCAGTTACGGAGTTAAACAACTTTACTCCAGTAATAAGATAAGGGGATTATTTAAAGAAAACTTCTTAATTGCCTTTATGCTTTAGACTTATTGAATCGACTGTGTACATAAAACATTATTATTTGTTCACATAAACTTTGTTTTTCAAAGACTTCCAATCTCAATTACTGAGAAATATTCCAAATATTATTTTACTGATTGTACTTTTACAGAAATGTGTTTGTATATTTTTGTTTTAACCTTTTTTGTGTGCTAAAAATAAAGGATCAAAATGTAAAAGTATACTAGTTAATTCATATCCTTAATCTAAGCCATTGATTCTCCGTATGCTTAACTTCCTCAAAATCCGTCCAGGCGAGTCCGCGTAAAGAGACAGCAACCATACAAACTTACACATTCATAATTATCAATTTATTAAGGCGGTGCCCCGCGGTTTTTATAGTTCGGGGTTCAATTCTGCTATTCGGGGTGGATTCGAATCCAACAAATCAAAGATCATGAAATGTGGGCCACCCGTTCTTGAGTTATAAATGTTGTAACTAACCTGACTTTGTTTTATATATGTAGATTTATCTTTGCCATTCTTTTTCCAGTGCCTTTACTATGCGCTCTTAAAGCAGGACTGCTGTCATTGTGGAAGCGAGACGGCGCACTACACGGCGTAGCGGCGTCTCTTTTACACAACAGCAAAAGTCCTGCTTTAAAAACTTGCAGTAAGGGCGCAGACTGTATTATAGCTAATTTCTGTAGATAATTATCTATAATACAGTGTGTATAATTACTGTAGTTATATCGTTATAAAATTAGTTAGATAATTTTATTATTTTACTAGCTCGTCTGCACGGATAGCCAATTACCTCTGTGCGCGACGTGCCGCGGGTTTGATTCCCGCATGGGACAAGCATTTGTGTGATCCACAAATGCTTGTTTCAAGTCTGGGTGTTCTTTGTGCATGTGATTTGAATGTTTGTGAAACCCCCCGCGACACAAGGATTAATTTCCTTAGTGCGGGAGTCGTTTTTTTAAGACAAAAAAAAAAGCTGTCCCCCGCGACTTTGTCCGTGTGTTTTAGTTTCAACGGTTTTTCATTTTTGCAACATTTTCATTTATGCTCCGCTCCTTTTGGTCGCAGCGAAATGTTATATAGCTTATAGCCTTCCTCGAAAAATGGGCTACCTAACACTCAGCTTTATATATTAGTGTAGATTTATATTTTTGTAGTGTAAGAATAATCTATCTATCTACTTCTAAAGCCTAAATATAAACATCTTAAACGTCAGTGCTTCAACATGTAAGTGTCTCAGGCCCTTAATATTAAATCGGCATCCCTGAGGGCGTCTTAATTACGTACAGTGTATTTACTAACCAAACTACAAATATTAATCAAGTGTTCCTAGTGTTTCTGTTTTATTTAAGCGACTATCGTTATAAATATGTTTGCTGTTTTGTCTAGGTTTCACTAGTTTGAAGTAACGTTGGAACAAATGTTGGCCTGTCGACGCTACTATCATTTATTTTTTATTTATTTTGTTCACAACTAGCTGTGCCAGCTAGACTTCGTCCGCGTGGAATTTAACAAAAAAGCAACATTACTTTTTTATAATACTTTTAGAATATTTGAAATAGAAGTAGCCTAAGTTACTCCTTATTACATCAGCTATATGCCAGTGAAAGTCCCGTCAAAATCGGTCCAGCCGTTCCAGAGTTCAGCCGAAACAAACAGACAGACATATAAAAAAAATTTAATAAAATATATTTTGGTATATGCACCGTATATAGATTCATATTATGTATCTAGTAAAAAGCGGTTATTTTAATTTTACAAACAGACACTTTAATTTTATTTATTTGTAGTATTTATATATAAATTTATATTAATAAAGGTATATTTAGCTTAATACCTATACGTTTTAAGTGGCCCTTAATATAAATGCTTGCCCTTCATATTTATGAGAACAACATACTTGTAGGTCTTATTTACTCCTTAGTTAATTTAACCCGGCGTGAATGAGGTGAGAAATTGTTACACCAGCTATGAGGTGGGTACGATATACCCAAAATTTTGATGTTAAATTTTTGATACTATGATTGTGTAATTAGCATTTATGCTTAAGATATATTAATAATAGTAACTATTCAACAAGATGAATAAATAAAATACCAACATTAAGTTAAAAAGCATTATTTTTTATTGAAATAACAAAGCATCTAAATTTTCTTTGAAAAATACAAATTTAGGCAATTAGGTAACTTCTTTTGGCATAAAAATGTAACAAAATTCCAACTTTGGTAAATCAACATAATAAAAATAGTGTTTTCTAATTATTATAAATAAAAAAGAAACTGAAAAGTCTTGTGAGATCATGTAATAGAGCACCAAAATTACACCTACAAATCAACACAATCTCCACACATATCGGAGTCACAGGAGCTAGCGCTTGAGCAATTTTCTAATAGTTCTTACAGTCGACGTTCATTTTCTTGATAAGACATCTTGAAAAAACTTAAAATAAATAATAAAATACTATAAATAACTATAAATCAAAGACTTACTGTCAACATAAAAATGTAACACCGACTACGAGGTCGGGTATGACGTACCCCAGCCGTGTGTACGCACTTGTATCTACCGTCACCGCCGGCGCAACACTAAACTCGATACTGTACCTCACCCCTTGGACCTTTACCTCCAGCTACAGAAATGACAGGACTTGCATGGCAACAGTAACATTAAAATATCTGCGTTTAGAAACTTTTCGGGTATGACGTACCCAACCTCACTCACGCCGGGTTAATATGAAGTTATTTATATTTTTGCTGTATGACAAATAAATAGTATATCTTTCTCCGCATTTTTATTAATCCGCAAATTGGGAGATCACTGTGGGGCCAATATTTGCTCCAACATTTGAACCAAGAGCTGTTATGAGGATAACAAATGATAGCCGCATCCTTCCACATTAAATTTCTGTCCAACATCTAGATTATATTTCGTTTGGAAACCTTCCAAAGCGGTAAAACAGTTGACATTTACCGAATATTGGAAGAAGTGGATTTACGTAGAAATGTGAGTTTTTTTGGACCGGCGACGCAATTGGTGTTTCCCAAGTATTAATAAATCAATAGTAGAGGGTAGATGAAATTTGTGTGATTAAAATCTCCGAACTTTTTTAGGTGAGGTGTCTAGACGCTTATAATGTTGTATGGTAACCTTAGAGTAAACATACACAAGCATAGAGTGCCCGCATCGCAAGTAGCCTGTTGTGCCGAGCGTAAGAAAATTTTCAGATTTAAGCACTACGCTCGTTTGCTAATTTAAGTGATTTTCTGTGCGACGACAGTCGTTTATGCGAAAATATTGATGGTATATTATTAGGGTAATATTAGGTTTTGAGATAGTTTTAATAAAACGCGCGCCCTATTTACGATTTTACTTGTTCATACTAGTGCCTAAAGTTCATACTTAATATGCGTACTCTATAGTTCACCTTTTTTTCTCTTAGATGGAAAAAAAAATTGTTAAAGGCTTTTTCAATGTTAATGATTTAACCTACAATCACGCCTACCTATTTGCTTGCCTATCTGTAATTAAATGAAATGTTATTTATAGATTGTTGATGAGATGATTAGGTTAACTGAAAAGGTTAACAGGCAACCGAAGGCTTATTTGCTATATAGCGGTTGTTAAAATCGCTTTACATAAAACTGTCGGCTAACGTCGGTGACCAACTATGATGTAGTAGATCTAGTTAATTATCCAATGACCATCGCTTAGGTTGTCAACCGGTGATAGCAAATAAACCTACCGAACTATTTTTCTTACGACCCGCACTACGGAATTTAATTACTGTATCGCAGTGAGTTTCACAAACATTCAATTCACATCCAAAATTATAGGATCGTAGAGACTCCAGTTATTCATGGATGGACACAAACTCAAACAAACCCGGGCGAGAGCGGCTTTACATCAATCCATATATACGGCTTAATACTCACAGAACAAAACTACACGGTACACTAAAATACATAGTTAGCAGCGATTCTAGGCCCAATAACATAAATTGTTATTAACCTGAATCATTAAAAGACTAATTTGAGCGAGTTCCAACCTATTTTCAAGGTAGCAATTTATCACGAGTTGTATTGTAATCTCAGCTTAAATGGCATTGATTTATGCCGTAAAGAGCTCTACCTGGACCATTTCTCGCTTAATTTGAACGTCAATTATTTTTATGACGAACGATCAGTTAATTGGGGCATTCGCTCCGCATTCGACTTTCTTTCTTTACTTTTTAACTGTCAAGTCGAATAAATATTGAGGTTTCTCTGTAAAATGTACTGGGGAATAGAGATATTGGATTTGTCTGGATTTTGCAGCTCCTTTGATTTATTTATTAGACTTTGCACAGCTTGTGCGTATAAAATTACAGGCTAACTAAGCCCCTTTGTACAAGGGTCGTAAGTGTAGTCGAATCGTAAGCGTATCGTTACGACGCTACGCGTACGAGACCTGCAGTGTTGCACGAACTAATCTTCGCGTAGACGCATTCGTAGACGTATCGTTTTAGATATCTTATATTGTAGTTTAGATACGTTTTATCATTTATTTTACATTGTACAATTATTGATTTTACATTGAATTTGAGAAAAATAAGTCGTTGCAAAAATCCGAGTGACCCAATAACACAGATATTATATCCAAATAAATTTATGGAATATCTAACCCGAAATCCCGTACGTCGCACACAAAATGCCACAATATCGTGAATCCTTTTTAGCCAATTCCCTGTACAATATATCTGTCACTAAATAGAAAGAAAATTCAAGATGGCCGCCAAAATGGCGATTGTGAAGAAGGCAATAGATATTACTCTTTTGGTATGTGATTCGGGTGGCCACATCCTTTGAACGGAAGCACTTAATCTATTTATAAGTTGGCCGATATGAAAATAAATCATGTAGGAACTTGAATTTGCAAGGTTATTGGGATGTAAACGGATTTTATTCCATGTATGTGTTGACAATCTGAGTCAAAAAAGTTATAATCTAAAACTGAAAACCTTTTTTCATAAAATTTTTGTTTTGTTTATTTTTACATTAAATAACTGTCTGATTTGTTCTCTAAATAAGAAATAATAAGTAAAGAATTGAATAAAAAAAAAAATGTAAGCAGCAAACCAATGGCAAACGGTAAAGGAACTCATTGTGAGGAAACCTGGATTCCAAAAATTAGAATCTGAAATCGCCAACCCGCCTTGAGCAAGCGTAGTAATCAATCCTCGTGCCTTCTCTACATAAAAAGAAGCCTGTGCCCAGCAGTGGGATATTAATAGGCTGGTATTATTATTATTTTAAAACAGTCTTGTCGTATTTTCAGAATTAATCTGTTAATTAATTCATATCGTTGGAACCGGCTAATTTCCCAGTATTGAGAGTAATGAATAAAGGAGACCATTCACATTGGGCCCAAAATCGAAAGTAACAGCCAGTAAAAAAAAATGATTTGAATACAGTTTGTACCGAGATAAATATTTTCACAAAATTTGAGAACATACATCTCGTTATATACAGTACTAGCTGTCCCCCGCGACTTTGTCCGCGTATTTTAGTTTAAACGGCTTTTCATTTTTGCAACATTTTTCATTTATGCTTCGCTCCTATGGGTCGTAGCGTGATGTTATATAGCCTATAGCCTTCCTCAATAAACGGACTATCCAATACAAAAAGAATTTTTCAATTCGGACCAGTAGTTCCTGAGATTAGCGCGTTCAAACAAACAAACAATCTTTTCAACTTTATAATATTAAATACATATATAGTATAGATTAATATTAAAATAGTCCGTAAATGGAATAAAGTTCGTTACTTAATGAGACAAAAATGAAAAACATTTAATTAACAAATTTAATGAACTGTAACTGTTGGTTCCAAGAATTGAATATATTTATTTGACGCGTCTTTTAACGAACATTAACACACTACTGGAATTATGTCATGGGTAACAATAACAATAACTATTATAAATGCAAAAGTAACTCTGTCTGTTGTACTTTCACGGCAAAACCAGTCCACCGATTTTGATAAATCTTGCCGTGATAACAAACATCTACGCTCTCAGATACGGACATTAAAATTATTGAACATACCAAATTAGAAATTGGAAAAGGTTTAAATCATAATGATTCCAACTCAGAACACCTAAAGCATGTTGATAAGATTCACAACGTAACTTTCAATCATCACAAACTAATTTTTAAAACATTTTCCTCGGCTCCTATTAGGTAATAACAATATTTTTGGTACGCTTGATTTAAAACCCAATCGCTGTGTGATGGGGAGGCGTTAGGTGCAGGGAAGGACCATCTATCGCTACATAACGGCCGAGAAGAAAAGAACTTAAGAGTAAACTTTGCAAGATTATACAGGTTGTAACAAAAATGCGTGGTCATATTTGAAATACTGTTTTTGCCTGTAGAAACGAACAGAATATTCCAAAAACATATTATAGACATCCTACTATATAACTACTATTAAATAATTCGATAGTAGTAAGATACGCAATTGAGTATTTTAAATCCTTTCATTTCCATCTTTCATTCCCTATTTTTATTATTTGTAATTATTTGTTACGCATAACCGCATGCGGAGCGAATATTTGTAATTAAATACAAATAATAGAAGGAAAAACTTAAACGTCAGGCAGGACTTGAACCTTCGACCACTGGCTTGACGCGCCAGTATATATTTTCAAGTTAAAAATAAGAGGCTTAATCGTATAAATAAGAGTAGTTTATACCATAAGACGGTGTCACACGGTGTGCAATATCACGGACCACCCCGCACAGACAACGACGACGAAAAAACGCGCACCGCGCAGTGAGTGTTGAGAATTAAACCCTATTTTAATCAACTTAAGGTATAATACTAGGAAACGCGGTGTAGTTATACTGGAGCAGACGCGTCTTAGCTATCACAGACGAGACTCTTGCCCCGCGTGCGCGGTACGGGTCGATCCGGCTATAGGCATACAGTCGAACTAAACCAGAAAAAACAGGTATTAACCTTTTTTTAATCGTGTCTCAACCAAATAATACATAGGTACTTAGAAACATACATAATATTATAATATTTGCTAAATCAGTGCCTACAAGGGCTCTTACTAAGGACCCTCTTTTGAACGGGCATCTAAACGAAATCGATAAATTCTTCATTCGGAAAAATCGGTCGACTAGTTTTAACCCTACTTAAACATCTACTCTTCATATAGTGTGTACTTGTTCATTTTAATACCTTCGAGATTTAGCCTATCAACAATTCAATACGAATAGTAGAAATTAAAAATTGAACCTCAGTCATAGCTCGAACTCACGACTACTGGTAAAACGCCACAGGACCTATAATATAATCCTTATATATAAATAGTTTGACGACCTCCGTGGACGAGTGGCGTACACACCGGTTTTCAAGGTGTCGCTAGCTCTGAGGTCCCGGGTTAGATCCCCGGACGGTTTGATGTAGAAAACCACTTTTCTACATTGTCTCGGGTCTGGGTTTTTGTGGTACCGTCGTTGTCTCTGATTCCATAACACAAGTGCTTTAGCTACTTACTTTGGATTTAGAGCAATGTATGTGATGTTGTCATTTGTTTCAAATATTCCTTACTACTATTTGTATTTAATTATAAGTAATCGCTTCGCAGATCGTATCTACAAATGACTTTCCTCACTATGGACGGGAATTAAAGTATCAAAATTCAAGCAAGGTTTCGACATCTTAATTGAATTTTGGCATCTTCGATTGGAAATCGATCGTGTGCTATTGCTTATGTGCTATTCTCAATTCATGACCGTTTTTTTGGCAACCTCGTTACAGATACATTTTGGGAACTAAGGACTCTTTTGTATAATTTATTTTTATGCGTCCTTTTATTTGTTTTATTCTAACGTAGGTTTTAAATAAATCGTTATTTATTTTTTTAGTAATTTTTATAGGGCTTTTTTTGTTGTTTTTTTCCTCACCTGTAATGAAGATTGATGGTTCCCATGGCAACAAAGTGTCAATAAAGTTTTGTTATGTTAACCTTTCTAATGGTGTTGTCGTCGAGTTACGAAACAACAAAAGTTTAACCGTATTTTAAATTCGAATTTGGAACGCGAACATTGTTTAAAATGGCTAACAGGATTTGAGGCTATTACATCGAGTTCCGAGTTCGAAAATTTTACTTTTAATGTAATGTTTTAATACTCTTTTGTACTTTTTTTATTTGTACTTAAATTTTATGGTTCCTGGCATTAAAAGGTTTTTCAAATGTAATTGAAAAGCATATTTAAACACATAAACAGAAAAACATTAGATAGTAAAAGAAAATAAATTATGATCGGCACACAAATCAAATAAAAAAGAAGTATGACACGAATCCACGCTCTCAGACTAACGCAGTAAATTAAAAAAAGAAAACGGAATTCCACATTTTAAATAATTTGTAAGCTGACCGCGTTCTATACTTTTTCATGAAATATTAGTAAAGTTTTTTGACAAAAAGGTCTAATATCGTTTTTCTATTTAAAAGTAATTGTACAAGAAGCTTCTTCAAATTAAACGCTTTTTTGTCTGAGGCATTAAAATAAAGAAAAAAAAATTGACACATTAAATACTACACACTCGTGACCTACATTCGTTTGCCAGAAAAAAACGCGTATGGCGTTAAATTTTACGATCTTATACGTAGTGTTAAAAGTTGGACTTTTAAAGAATGTATTAAACATTTGGCAGTTGGCCATTTCTAATTAAGTTTTTGGTTTCCATGTTCCTTTTAATTAATAATTGAATTTATCTGTCAAGCTGTCCGCAAATTAATGACTATAATGTGAGATATACGTGTTGGGGAATTCGGCTTCGTATTAAACCTACTTGGAGTCGTAGGGTAAAACTAGGATACTTGCTCCAGAAGTATAGTTGCCTCAATTGTAATTACCCTAATTTCGCAGATGAATCACATTTTATTTCATTTATTTATTGAAAGACCCTACAACTACCACTAACTTGGCCGAGTTGCATGTATCAGTGCGATTGCATGAGAACGAAAGGTGAGATCAAAGTTTTTACTTGACAAATGTCTTCTTCATCGTCGGGGAATGTATCCTAAACGTAATTTATATGGATTATGCAACTATATTTTATGGATAATTGTCCCAAAATTTTGAGGTTGGAAAAAATCGCCAATACTCTAAAAATATCAAAGATATACCCCCGAAAACTGAAACGCAAGTTAACTTTAAGACGTTCTTAAATGTCTGTCTGTCGCTATTTTAAACCTTAAAGTGAGAAAGATAGCATTAGTTTTAACGATAACTTAAAACTAATTAACGTTTCAGTATTCGGCCATATGTTTTTACTTTCATAAAATTAAAGATGATAAACCAAAGTACCAACCTAACAAATAAAGTATTTTGCTTTTCATATTGAGAGATATAAAGTAATTTCAAAGAGTGTGGCAACTATCTGTATTTTACCCTATAAGAGGCGAGATTACGATGGCTGGCGTGATACGAAATTTCAAACCTCACTTAAGGCTCGGTGCTAACGGGCCACGGACCACAGCCATCGGTGACCATCGACAGCGAGTTAAAGAATCTTTTATATTTTTGTATAGACGCGCCGCACACGTGTAACCGGTGGCGGCCACTAGCTACAACAGACAAATATATGAAAAAGTGTCGCTGGCAACTTGGGGGCCTGTTAGCGCCGAGACTTAGTCACAGAATAATAAAAAAGAAAAAATAGAAATACGTTTGGGATCCGAAATTGAAACAAAAACACAAACCATTTATCCATACAAACATCATAAATGCGAAAGTATTTATGTCTGTCTCTACGCTTTTACGGTCAAAACTCTGAACCGATTTGGATGAAAACTTGGTATGGGGTAAGCTTAAATCCTAGTAAAACCCATAGGCTAATTTTTGCCGTAATATTCGATACCCACGCGGGCGGAACCGCAAGCAACAGCTAGTAGTATATATTGTATAGATTAATCCCTTCACACACATCATCTTTTCCTCAAAAATATAATAAAACAATTCGTATTTCAACCAGCATCCGCCTTCATTCACTGTCGCTACGTTTTCTAAGAAATTTAAAACATTCTCGATACGTGACACAGAACCGTATCTCTTCACACGTTCCCGAAAAACTTCAGCAATTCCTCGTTTTACTTTGAGAATACTAAGTCCACAGTTCCCGCTCAAAAAGGTGGGATGGATACAGAATTTGTTATTGAGAATTATTTATGTGCATAGAAATACTGTCCATAACACAAGGGTTCCGTTGTTGGAAACTATGACCTCTATAATATCGATTTTATAAAAACAATTGGAATTTATAATTCGAAAAAAAAAACAATAACAAATTCTCGAATTTCAGTTAAACTTTTATAGTATTGAAATTCGAGTTTTTGTTCTTCATTTGTTTTTTGAATTTCTAATACCAATCGTTTTTATAACCGATATAGCAGTCAGTTTTTGTTTGTACAACGATAATAGAATCACCTTGTGTATGACATAGTTCACGAAAGTCAATTTTGTCAACAATTTTAGAATAATATAATATAACATGAAAAATATGTTAATGAATAATTGGACAAAATAAAAATACCTGTACATGTTTAGGATACCATGCAATATTAGCATTTTTGCAATAATTATGATATCACAACATGATGTTGGTTGACGAAATCAATATCCGAAAATAAACAAACTAAGAAAAAGCCGGACATGTGCCATCGTACAATATACCTATATTATATAATACAATATACATTGTTATTATTTGTTGTTTTAGCAGCAAAACATAATCACACCGAAAATTTCAACACTCTACCAATTACGTTACATGAGATACAGCCCAACGCTGACAGATAGACGGACAGCGGCGGCTTAGTAATAGGGTCTCGTTGGCACCCTTCGTGTACGGAACCCTAATACAGCAAGAATGTACAAAAAGCTACGAAGAAGAATTTAAAAATACAAATGTAACACTAACAACCATCCGACATTCGACATTCAAAACAGGAAAAAATATAAATTGCTTTGGTAACTCAAATTTTGTAACAAGGTTTTTAAAATTCAAAAAAGGAGCACACGTTGTCGGCGTAATGCCGCAATGCGTACGAAGCCGTTTGCTTGGAAAACCCGCCAAAATATATATTATTCGTTATCTATCCCTCGGGTGCGGTCCATTTACGGTCGTGAACATGAAACACTATTGGTCTGCATATTATTATATTATACAGGCCGCCTCTGATTCGTATTAAGAACTATTTTAGTTCCGCGGTCTACCACTGTCTGAGTGATGGCGCTAGTTTTTAAGTTTTTTTTTTAAATTACACGAATATCTTTACGGCCTGTTTTTCTTTTCTCATGCAGAGAAAGGGCATTAAACACAACGTTTGTTGACTAAATGATTGGTGAATTGTCACGTTCCTTGACTCGCCAGTGGCATTTTTTTTTCTAGTAATCTGACTTTCATGTCTGTTCTTTCTTTTGTTTTATTTTTGTATATATTTTTTTTCAATTGAACGATTATGCATTGAGTTTATTTCATATCCGATCCGAATGTTTGTCGTGTCCGTACCAATTTTTTCTAAAATATTATAATAGTGAACATCTTAGTTTTATTTCGCAATTGGAAACCTATTTTATTAAAATTGTCTGCTCAAAATAAACAGGCCTAAAAATACTAATGACTTTTCAAATTAAAATGGAAATAATTTGATTAACACTTACTAAAATTAATGACGAATGTCAAAATCAAAGACTTAAGGCATCAATTGATATGAAGGTTACTGGTCTAGACCAATCTATTCTAACTGAAACTCAATTAAAGGGGTTACTCAGATATTCAGGATTAGATAAAATATACGATTTAGGGAAGAACATAAGTCGGATTATCTGGGATCAAATAAAGTACGAAAATCATTGTAATCCGAGGCTTACGCGTAATAAATAATACGTAAAGGTCAGTTACGCTTGTCGTATTTTATTATAATAATGTAAGGCAATTGTTATAATAAAAGACGACACATTTTTTATTAATCAAAAGAGTCCACATGCCCATTTTTCATATAGGTATACAAACATATATAAACCTAAATAATGTGGAATGTATGGTGGAAATGTCTTGTTATATTGGAAGACCCTTATGCTATTTATAGTCCATGTTTTAAGCACTTTTATTCTAGTATAATAAAAAAAGATTGATAATGAAATTTATTTCATTTTTTATTGGTCCTTGTATCCGAAAAAATCACCAGTACCAATATATAACACTCGTTAGCTTATTGGATTAAATCAGTATTATTTTGCATCTATTAATCCTCATTAAACCTCATCTAAACTTCACACATTAACAAAACTACCATGATAAATTACCAAATAGATTCTCGTGACTGCATCAAATCTACATCAATCATTTTGTCACGATTCTCTCAAATTATGTTTCAATACATTTGACTCTTATTAGCGCTCTCAATCATTCACAGATCCCAAGTGATAGATTGAGATGGGTTGCATACGTCAATTGGCTTTCAATCTGTCATTCTGTGCAATGAATCTGGGATGCAAGTCCGGCCAATGAATCTTGTGCGGTTGATCGATCGAAGTGTTTGGTTTAATGTTGACATAGTTTGGATTTCTCATTATAGGGTGCCAATTTTTATTTCCCAAACACTACCAGAAGAAATACTTGTACATGTAATTTTAGAGAAAGGAATCAATATTCTGTAACTACACAATCTTTAATTAATTTAAAAATATAAAATTCATGACATTTTTTTGTAACTATCGCAAAATAAATCTTTTATTGAGCCAGTAACCAGCAAGAGTTTTTTAAACCTTATGCTTACTTAATTGCAACAAACCAACAATCCATATCTTTTAACCACGACGACTAATAAAAGTCTTGAAGGACCACATATTTTTCAGACCCAAAATAAAAGTAACAATTATCCCTTCCCCTAAAAATCTACTCAATACAAGCGGTGTCCCTTTAGGTAATTACGGACATTTGTCACCGAATTGTTCTAATAAGTTGTCCTAAGCCAACAAACTGGGTACACAGGGTACAGTCGTGCCGTAAATTTCAGCACAATTAACTCCCGTCCGCTTTGTTTTTGATTAAGTATCTGCGTGGAATGGTGTAAGAGGCCGTTGGGGCAAGCTTATCAGATTAAACCAGTGCTGACAGCATTGCTTGAGGCTAAAGGTCATAGTATGAAGCAGATAGATATCAAAGTGCGTTTAATGCAACTTGGTCCTTTGATACGAACACTAACAAGGTGTTTACATTAGAGTCTTCACTGTCACGTCTTTGCTGGTCCTTGTCTTTATATAGTTTAGGATGTCAGGTCAGTGTTACTCGCTACCTGTTTAAAAGATGCATGAATTTGAAACAATAGGAGTATTTACAGGCCGTAGCTCGACATGTTTTGTAGTTTCTAGCTTGCGAGCTTGAAATGTGGACCAAAGAACAAAAGACCATGTTTTAGCTATGCATAATATTTTTCAGTAAAATGAACATTCTAATGTTATAAATTAATTTGTGAGAACAGGCAGATTACGGAAAGAGACATTAATTGTAATTTTCGAGGGTCACTTTAGAAAGAGTTTTAATGTTAATAATTTCTAATCTTTATAACGTCTACTAAATGTTGCTTTACTATAATAAATACCTACATTCAAACTATAGCATGCAGTATTGAAATACATATATGTTTATCACACAAACATCCACGTAGTCCTCAGATCCGCATCCACAGCACACACACCATAAGACCATTGAAGAAATTACCACAATTAATGCCATCCATTCCTTGGGATGATTGTTACAATTTACGAGAAAAGAAAGCAGCTGTTTTCTTTCATTTATTTCAGAGTAATGTTATTGTTCGATGCAATTTATAATGTCTCTATACGTCATAACAGCAATAAATGTCAGAAGGCGAGTGTTATACTAGCATGTTTTCTATTATACGTTTCTTTAAGATTTATTTTTCAGTTTTAAGAGATGTTGTGGCACAGATATTTTCCCTCTGAAATTATGTTATATGTGAGAGAGCATGTAAATACTGATCTAGTGATTTTGTTACTGACCCTTTTTTGATTTGTTGTTTTTGCAAAGAAGGGCAAAAGGACCGCGATATATAGTTTTTTTTTAATTATAATAATAGTAGAGAAATGTCACCCTCTTATGACCTCTAGTTACTATTTGAAGACAGACGTAATAATTTATAGTGTGACAGCTATTGATTTAAGTTAACAAAGTTCATTCAAAATATGTTTGTGTGAAAAGTTGTTTAAAATATGCAGTAAAGTGCTAAAATTTACACTCAAACTGCAAGGGGAATCTTCCTTGCAAATTGGTATGAATATTCTAGAAACTTTTGCGGCACTGCACTTATTTATACCAATTTGAAACTTGGTGAATGGACACAGTGGTTTAAAATTATTATGAATGTTATTTTATGATTTAAAGACAAACAAGAAATGGTCAATTCAAATTGGGAGTTTTATTCAAATAGAAAATTTACTACTTAAAATGCTTATCTAAATCAAAATACGCGTACTCATACATATATGAGTACCCGTATTATCATAGAATTATATAGGGGTTTATATCTCATATTTTAAAATCGACATTAAGACTTTACATTTTTAGCAATGTAGTTACTGTAATACACATCAAGCCTTTGCTTATAAGCACAATTATATAAAAAATCAATCATCCTTGAGGGAAGTTATCAATCTTCTCCTTTCACTTAAAGGTTCTGATCACTATAAACACTACAATATGCTACCACCTACTAATCAATCTAATGATCACTACAATAACACGTTCCCTAACATAATTGTTACAATTTGTTCAGAATGATAAACACTTATGTTGTATTGTTTCTTTTATTCCCCACTAATGCCCCTATATTGTGTTATAACTAGTCTCATGTTTCTTACGATGGTTCTTTTGCACGCGTTTTTGGTCCTTCAGGCATGGGCATGCGAATAGTAGTAATAGTCAGTTGTTTTTTTTGGTCGAGTTATTAAAATAGTTTGCCTCTGTACCATGCTCCTAAACTAATAGTTTACATGCCAAGGAGAAATGTAGATTTATGATAGCACACCCTTGTCTACCTCTTCGACTCACGGATCTCATTATTAACATACATACATTATGTATCTGTTTACAAATCCAAACATCTGCGTCCGTTTCTCAGAAATTCCACATCCGTGAAATCCGTTCTAACCTAAACACTTGAATATTTATAAACAGTATTGTCTCTCTTTGCACGTTTTCACAACATAGTTTAATCAAAAAATGTAACCAAAAATCTTGTGGCATCTGCTTCGTATTTTGCAGTAGTAAGCTGACTTTGGAACAATATTAGTATTCCTTGTGGATCCGCTGTTTATCAAGTAAAATTGCAAGCTGTACTACACTGTTATTGAGGACAAAGCGGAGGGCACTCATTTGTTCCAAACAATAGACTTTGATAAATGCGACAATTCCTTCAAGTATGAATAATACAAGGTCTTTGAAGCCTGTGGTCGACAAGATAACTTAAAATGGACTGTATTTTGTTTCCTTGCACGGAATGTATAATACGTACTTTTTATAATATTTTGGAATGCTGAAATGTATTTATTTTGAGTCTATTAATAGTAAATGCAGCTGATTACTCTTTAATTGGCCACGCATTAAATAAGTTATTAGCTAAAACCAACTAAAAACACATAATTTATAAAAAAGTGCGTTTAGTCTGATTTTCCGACCTGCATATTTTAATATTAAGGTTCGATTTCAATCATGAGTCAATGTTTTTGTCACCTACAGATTAAAGCCATTTTATGCACGTTGTCAAACATTATCACTTTATAAAATCCTGTGTCATGTTGATGTGTCATGTACACACAATACAGAATGTCTCTTCGTTAAATTTATACCCAAAGTGTTTATAAAGATAAAATCTTGTTTATACTTGTTCACTGATCACAGAATTGGTTTCAAAGATGTTTGGGCATAGTTCCTAAACGATTTATCAGTGATAGGCTTCTCGATACAGATAAAATTTTGCACCCTAACTTAAGAAATAATAACCGAACTTCCAATTTGGCAAACGATTCTTGATATAACAGGGTCCAGTTGTATAGGAATTGGTAAATAAATATATTTTTATAAATGAATGTAACATCAATATTTTTTTAATTGTTTTGCTCTTTATCAAGCTGAACTTTATATTATGTATCCGTATTGACGCATACATATTTAACTGTAATTTCAATTTTCGACGCTGGCATATCTCATAGCTGGTTAACACACGTGATTTTTTAATTTATTTTTATTTGTATATGTAATAAAAAATAAAGTTAAACTTGTCCACCATTTAATATTATAAAATTCATAGCAAATTGATTTAGTATTAAAAAAGGTACAACTATGGGTTTTTTTATGGAGATAATGAAGATGAAAGTCGTCTATGTGCTATTCCAGGTAATAAACTATCTATGTACTTATCATTCAAATCCGTTCAGCCATTTTGTCGTGATTGAGTGACAAACGTCCATCCATCCAAACTTTTGCAATTATAATATTTAGATAGATTTAGAATGCGCTTTGCATGAACTCATTAAAATGAAACTAATAAACTTTTTAAAATTAAACTAATTCTAAGTATTAACAAAGACGTGTTCTAAAATGTTTATATTTATTATTCTCCTTACTACTTAGCTACACAAGCAGCATTGTCCGCAAACAATATTGTATTTATTATATCTGCTTTAAAAACAAAAACGCCACCAAATGTCTTTCATTCCTAATTTACTCTTACATTACAAATTAATACACAAACCAAGTTAAACATGAATAGGAATGAAAATGGAGAAATAAAATGAAATTAAAATCTAAAACCGTCTGACATTTGATGGACACGGTCCTTGGAGTCTTTCAAAGTTATTACCGAGATTTTCGTGGTCTTTCCGTCCGAATTTTTATCAACATTTCTTTGCAACTTTCTGACAGTCTTACTTACAATTGTTTAAGTACAGTTTTAAGTTGATACCGGTTTGTTAAAAGTTATTTTTGGTTTAACGAAACTTTTTTTACATTTCGTTTATACCTCCACTTTTATAATGCAAAGTTAGAATAGTCAATAAAGGATCGATCTAGGACCTTAGAAATTACACTACTTGATTATGCTTAATGTCTCCATGCTATGCTAACCTGGTCCTTTCTATTTACATTAAAATGCGAACCTTAGCAAACAATATATACCAGGGCTTTTTAAACTCATGAATAACAACCTCAAAGTAACGGATTACCTTTCAACCTCTCAACGTAGTCCTTTAAATGAAATGGTATTTTAAAATCCCTCGGGCCATTTGTCTGACACTTGTAAAGTCTGTGTGATAAATTCTGGGAATTCGTATATGACTTAGCCTGTATGACGCAATTATGATGTCATATCATACAGGTCACAGACCTACAATTAATTCACATTTTCGTTAAACTGGTCCTTTGAGACGGAGTAGTGTGAATATGAACATATCTCAATTGAACATAACTTTATAATTAGGTAGGTACCTAACTTGGGATTCTTGTGTTCTGTTTTGTAATTAATAGTATATTAAAAAATATCTTTAGAAACTAACTGGACTGTACGGCACAGGGATCCTATTACTGGATCTAGGGCTCCGCAAAATATGAAAATAAAATCTGGCACAATAAAGATTTTCATTTTATTTTATTAATTTTGAATATTATATTTGTGCTTATTAAATCCACTTTTTTGAATATATTATATAATATTTCGTATAGCAGATTATTAACAACTTATATCAAAGTTAGTATTGTTACTTTAAAGCGTTAGATTTCAAATGTGTTCTCATCTAGTCCAAATAATGGAGAATAGCTCTGGACGTTTTGGTCGGTGAGAGGCAATACACCTGCTTTAAGATTACCTTAAGGTCAAATCAAATAAATTGAGTGGAACGAAAATATATGGTTCTTAGAGTTCCGTATCCGACGGGTGGCAACCCTGCTAGACAGTTGAAATTTTCACATAGTGTGTATTTCTGTTGCCGCTGTAACAACAAATAGTATAAATAAAATAAAAATTAATGGGGGTTCCATAAAATGCCGCGAAACCTTTAATGCACGAGTTCAACTCGCAATTGACTGTTTTTTTGTTTTTTCGATCCCATGAATCTTATAATACGGATAACAAAATCCTTTTACACAAATAATGTAAATTAAAATAATAATATCGAAAGGTCCACGTCCAAGTATATTAAAGTTGCATGCATATACCACCTTCATAGTTATTACGCATCGTCACTAAGATATCATATTTCATGCAGCACGCAATCCTCAAATCAAAACTGATTGCTGTATGGAATTCCCGAAAAGTAGATTAACGGATTTCGTATGTTAAAGAAATATTTTTTTTATTTATATTTTTTTATTTAGGAGATTATTTACTTAACATAGCGCTTAGATCGGAAATTAATTGGTCCCGGCAACACCTAGTAACGTATGGCAACTAAAAAATCGTACAGAATTTACTAGAAGTAATCACTGAAAATTAGTTATTTGTTTCGATGGTAGTCGCCACCAATTTATGCTGAGTGAATAAAATAAACCGCGATAGGCAGTCGTTTTTAAAAATGAAAATAAAAATATTTGGACTACTATCTTTCTGGCACTATTATAAACGGCAACGTATAAGAAATTGTTCAAAAAATAGTCAAACAGATCAGCCTATACTATAAGCTCTTAAAACAGGACTGTTGCTATCGCGGAAGCGAGACAGCGCAATACAATGCGCGTAGCGGCATCTCGCTTTTACAACGGCGACACTCTAGCGCGCAGGTTTATCTTTTTTTTTTTTAAATCATTTATTTAATGAGGCTTTTTGCGCTGGTGCGCCAAGACAGCCTCGTAAGGTAACACAAAATACAACAAAAACTTATCACTAAATATCTATCTAAATTTTACCTTAACCTTAAGTTAAAATTAGACACCACACCACGTCGACATGCAGCGCCTTCGACACACTGACACCGTCATACATAATCAAACAACAGTAGTACGTAATAATCAGCAGCAACCTGCACAGCGGTAGAATCCTCCTGCACTGCTCGGGAATTCACTATTTTGTACTGGGTTGTGACCCAGTACAAAATATTGAATGTGTAACGCCAAAAGAGCGTACTATATAGATAGAGAGAATATAGATAGAGATACAGATAGATATATAGATAGAGCTATACTTGTGGTCAAACGCGCGCAGGTTTATAAAACAAATATTGTATACGAGCATTCTATTACTAGTACATTGTCACACTCAAGGGCGTGCAATGTCAAATGTGCAATTTAATAACATATTATGTTAAATTTGTTGTTCTTTTTTTATTTATTTAATAATTTTTTGTACACACACAAAATCATGTAAGGAGAAGGGATGAAACCCACGTGAACAAAAGAATTATGAATTTGGATGTGGTGGACTGGAGAGGAAGAGGAAGGCCGAAGAAAAGGTGGATCGATGGCGTGAGAGATGATAATGAGGGAAAAATCTGTGAATGACAGTATGACGGCTAATAGAGTAGAATGGAAGGAGAAAACATTGTGCGCCGACCACAAATAAATTGGGAAAAGGGCAGGAAGAAGAAGAAGAAGACACAAAATCGTTAGAAACAACATAATAGAACAGATGTACATAGGTAAGGTTTTTATTAATAAGCCGTTGTGCGCGCTCATTGGTGCGACAATAAATGTATTTTCTTTCTTCTTTCAAATTACCAAGAAATGCCCAATTTTAGTTGCCCGTGTAGCCTTTGGAGACCACAATGAAAACAATATTTTATTATTATTTTATTTATCAGTTAGGCGTAAGATATTTACTGAATATTATACCTTCTTACAAGATGTTACGATTTACTTTTGATTATCATGCAAACAATAGTATTTTATGCTATAGATATTCCTGTGTTGTTTTTCTATTCATTTGTTTGTAGAACTTTATAAGTTTTTATTTTTTTGTGTGGACAACATCACTTAAATTGCTCTGAACCCAAAGTAAGTAGCTAAAGCACCTGTATTATGGAATCATAGACAATGAAGGTACCATAAATATCAAGACTCGATACTATGTAGAAAAGCAATTTTCTACATTGATCAGTCCGGGGATTGAACACGGGAACTCAGAGCTGTCGACACCTTGCCGTACGGCTTGATAGCCGTACGCCACTCGACTACAGAGGTCCAATTAAATCAACAAATTAAATAACGATTCCTTATAAATATCTATTTAACTAACTGTGTATGATGAAACTATTTAAACTTATTATTCACTTTAGCGCGTTAGGATTTCAAAGTACGTAAGTTTTTCTTACGGCTATCGATATAATTATAAAAAAAAAGAATTACAATACATTTCTGTAAAATCTTTAAAATACTGGCCAAACTTTTATGGCCATTAACCACGCATCAACAAACAAGGCAATCCAAAGCCAATAATTTAAAAAATCACTCACTACAATAAACAAAAGCGTTGATTCCAAGTTTAAATATTTTCAAATTATTCCAATTGCTTATAATACCATAGAGAAATGGGCACGTCCATTTATTTAGGCTTATCGTAAAATCTAAGTGCGCATTAATGAGAAAACTGGCAGCAAATATTTTTCGACCAGAAATTCATAGAAAAATAATTATAACATGAGGCACAGTTAGCCAGCTAATGGCCCTATTGAAATTTCTGAATTATTAGTTTGATACGATCTAAGATTTGACTAGTTTTTGTAGATATTGATTCTGGTACGTACGGAATTATTTTATAGTGCCATAAAAATAATTTTGGGGTTATAGAATGATTTTTATTTTTGGATTTTTGAACTGAAATACGTAGTTGGCAGCAATAAATTTCTGTATACATGTAAGTTAATTCTTGTGTTCTGGAGGTATTTATAACAAATATTTTTTGAACTGCTTATATTTCAATATAAAAAAATAAGATGCAAAATAGTGATTTATATGTAGTAGGTCACGTCACGTTACATCAGTAATCATGATACCTATATTATTAGTTTACTTTCCTAAGTACAGTAAAGTCGAAAAAGTAGAGTAGAGTTTTATGTTAAAAAAAAAAAATTCATTAGGAGCAAAAGTAGTACTTAATTAATATCGTTAGGTCAAATATTTACACAGACACCGAATAAATGGAAAGTTTAGCTATACATTTTTAGTTATTTTTAGATGCGATAGAGCAATAAACTGCAAAACTAAAATTCTTTTTATACAGGGACGACACTTTATAGAAATTTAGCAAAGAAAAAATTTACATAATAATAAAAATCAGACAAACTTTCACACACAAATTTCACTTTTAAAATATCTTAAGTTTATGTAGTTCATTGACCTTAAGGTGCTGATAGACCAGAGCATTTACTTGTAATGAGCATTCTAGTGAATGTTACATTCTCCCCAAAATAAAAGGGAGTGTTTTAGCAAGCATTCTAGCGATACGACAGTAAATTTTCTTCGAGCTTTATGCCGAGCCGAGCAATTTTGTCATTGTTCCGTCACATCTTCATGAAGAATACATTTTTGACGAACATTACGAGAGCGTTCGCAAGAATGATCGTGAAAATGTTCGTAGCGATGTTTAGCTCTGTGCTTGTCTGTGTTCGTTGTTCAGTTCGACAAATTTAAAAACGGCGAATGTTCGATGTTCTGTTACAAGTGAATGGTCAAGTGTATCACCACCTTTAGATGAAAAATAAGAAACTCTCTGGTTTTTAGTAGCTGGTTCACCACTAAGTAAGGTTCGTCTGATTAGCGGTCTGCAATTAATATAACTTTATTCTACAGAGAACAAGAGTAAAAAGTTTATTCTGAAAGTATTTGTTTAAAACGTATTGTGTAAAGAGATGCCATGTATAATAGTTTTTATAACTTTTTATGGATTGTAGTCGTCTGAATAATTAATAAATAATAATCCTTACTAATATTATAAATGCAAAAGTAACTCTGTCTGTCTCACGCTTCTGTTCTGTGTCGCGCTTTCACGTCAACACTACGGTTCCGATTAAATTAAATTTTGTACACATAGTCTAGAGCCAGAGAAAGGACATAAGCCGCGATAAACAACATCCACGCGGGCGGAGCCGCGGGAAACAGCTAGTAATAATAAAAATCTTTATGCTAAGTCATTAGCGGCCATAATTAATAACTAATCTTATAAGGCTAATATCACAGCAGCCATACTAGCAGCGTCAGCACAGCATGACGAATTAGGAAAATAGGATGGCGCAAGAGTACCGACACACAAGTCCAATAGGTGCTTAGTTTATTCAAAACTATTGTATTTCAGTCCAAAATGTTATACCAATCCTTGACGCTAATTCATGACCATGCTCATCACACAAAAATTTATTTTACTGGGTGGGAATCAAACCCCTCCGTCCTCCAACGACTTTTGGCTTAGCAATCAGGGTCACTACCCACTAAACCCAGAGGCCAGTCAAAATAAATAAACTCTCTAATAGAACTCTATAATACTAATAAATACAGTCTACAATAGCTTCTTTAATAGAACTAAAAACAACGTATTGTACTCGTCATAAAAACTATTCAACATTAATATTATAATAAGTATATCCAACAAGATCTGCAACACTTAAAACAATACAAAAGTTACTAACCTCGTAATAGTAATAATACTGAATTGCGAAAAGAAACCTTACTCCGTTGAAATAAGGATGCTGTCAATATCAAAGTGTTTTCACTATGCGGTCGACAAGAAAAGCTTTTATCATTAACGAAACTTAATTAAAAACATTTTCAAGTTAGACAGACCAGTTTTAAGGTACGTTTACACTACAACAAGCCGCTCGTACACGGTCTGCTCGAGCATTTAGCTCGTATCAACGAACAGGGACTTTTTTTTTTTTTGATTACAGGGTGAAAAGCTAATGACTTCGACCCACGCCAAGGGCACGGCGTGGAGATATGTCGGACTCGCACCGACTAAAAACACCCCGGTCCCGTCCTTGCCTTAGCCAGAGCCGCGGGATCGCTTGTGCATTCTCAGCGCAGCTCCGGCATAACGTACAGGGACTGCTTGAGCTATCGTCCGGTCTCGCGCGTCAGGTGCGGCTATTGCCCGTTCGCTTTTTGTTTTATCGACCGCTCGAAACAGTCAAACTGGTTCAAGCAGTCCGTGTATGTGTGTAAAGTAGGTATATAGACGTCTATAGATTAATATACAGTCGAAGCTGGAAGCAGTCGATATCAAGCGATGGCTTCAAGCAGTCCGTGTACGAGCAGCTTTATTGCGTCACAAATATCGGACTCAAGATGTTGACTTTATGACTCTTTCTGATATGGCAGTGTCTGTATGTTGCAATAAATGATAATGGGCGATCTGTATCGCGACACGGAGGGGGAAGTGGGTTAGCCATGTCTGCAGACGGACAGGTGGTCGACGGAGCAGACGTGCGTTAGAGTGGAGACCGATTTAAGGTAAACGTAGTGTTGGACGTTCTGCGTCACGATGGGACCTGGACCGACGATTTAAAAAAGGTGGCTGGCAGCGGATGGGTGAGGGCTGCGGCCAAGACATAGATGGTTGGCGACCTTTCGGGGAGGCCTGCGTTCAGCAGTGGACGGCAATAAGCTGATATGATGACAACACACTGCTAGTGGTTGTGGGTTGCATTTCCCACATGAACACGAAGTGTTCAAACATGTCAATTTATTTTTGTCGATACACTAATTATTAATTTGATAATGATAAAAGATATTTATTTGCAAATAATATGGTTAATTAAAGGAGTGGTGGTGAAATAAATTACATTTGTTCAGAGTGGTTAGCTGATCAGTTAGTAACCATTTTGTCGATTTCGATATTGGCCCTATGGTAAATTTTACTTAAACCAAATTAAAAAATATTACTTAAAATCAATAGAATCATCCCCTTAAAAATATTTGGAATTCTTTGTTACAAATTTAAAATGGTTGCTGCACTGTTCAAAATGTACATTTATAATGTCTGAAAATAATCCAATATCAAACCACCCTTATAGTACAGTTACACCGCGCCAACAAACTCACCTATTTTATTATTAAAACAAGCAAAAAGACTTTAGCAAGTCGACATCTTAAAGTTAAGGGACCCGTTTGTAAAAGACTGAACAAAGCTCTTAATTAGTTTAAAAGACTGATTATAGGAGCTATTGTAATATTAGTACGAGACAATATGAGTTTTGTAAGAGAATTTTAAATTAACCTGTAAAATGCTATAGGGATTGTGAAAGTAGTATTTAAGTTATCAGAATGGCCGCTCACACTCAGAAAGGCTTCACGGGTAGACAATATTAATAAATTATACACACAAACCTTCCTTCTTGAATCACTCTATCCATTGGTGAAAATCATGTGAAAATTCGTTTGGTAGTTCTTGAGTTTTTGCATTCAGACAGATGTGACGGGGGCTTTGTTTTATAATATGTATAGATATTTATACCTAACTATAAAAAAATTAAGATAAAAAAAGTAATGTGAACAAAATTACAATAGATCATCACTTAGGGCATTATGGCAGGACTGCACGGATATCCGAGTGGTATAGGTCACCACGCCAATTACCTCAGTGCGCGACGTGCCGCGGGTTCGATCCCCGCATGGGAGAAGCATTTGTGTGATCCACAAATACTTGTTCCAAGTCTGGGTGTTCTTTGTGCATGTGATTTGAATGTCCTTAGTGCGGGAGTCGTTTTTTAAACGAAACGAAACGAAATTATTTATAAAAATCTCGGCGGCGTTTACCAGATTCTTAATTCAAGTATTTTAAACAGAATTTAAATAAAATAGATATTTTTATGAATAATCAATATTAACATAGATATAAAATGACGATATAAAATAAAAGGGACCACACTTCTATAACTCCATTTTAAACTGCATAAGTTCATTAAAGCAAAAAGGTTGTGAACGTTCGACTGAGTGCAACGATCTAAATACTGGTCTACACTACAACAAACTTTTTCTTTACACAAAGGAGTCTATATTTTAAAATAACAATAAGCAAACTTATTGTAAATTTCAGTATTATAAGAACTATAGAAAAAAAAACCGGCCAAGTGCGTGTCGAACTCCGCAGATTTAGGGTGCTGCACGAGATTCAAAAGAAAATGTCAGTTTTATATTGTATTGGTATTTTTAAGTAGTAAAATATTAATTTTAAGTTCATAGATTAATGACAAGTAAAAAAATGGTCGAAACAAAATAGAAAACAACACTGACTTTGAACTCATTCCTCTATTTTTTAATATTTAAAAAAGATACATAACTCACGTACTCACACAACGTACTCACTCACTCACTCGTACGTACTTAATGCTACCCAACTAGATGGAGTTGTTATATTTTTTCCAACCCTTTTATCTGTTTGGGATACATTTTTATTAAGTTATGTCAACAAGATGCTAACACTATAAAAATTAAGACTCCAACCGTTTGGCTGTAGCACCTGTGTGATAGACGTCTGAGTGGCAACAATAGGGCTCCGTTTGGACCCTGCGAATACGGAACCCTAAAAACAATATTTCAGTATGTTTTTCAAAGAAGTCTTGAGAAAATCTGAGCTCCACCAATAGCGCGCAAGCTTTCCGAATACAAATAGGATTACTATCTATATTCTAGACTGTGAACTCTAGGTTTATGTACATTTTTCTTGGTATCGTCTGAATTTCAATGCCGGTTTATTCAAGAGTGAGAAAAAAATAAAATGAACCAGATTTTTTGTATCTAAACATAAAAGAAAAACGTTTTTATGGTGAACTCAATCTGTGTATTCGAACACTTTTTTATTTGATGCAGCGTTTGGTTTTGTTTATTTCTTTTTTACTGATAACAGTGTAAATAATGTATGTTCTTATTAACGAGTATGCAATCTTTGCAACTTGAATAGACCGACAGCATAAATTAAAATATGTAGAGGAGCTAAGAATCCAGGCTATTAACTGCCTGATGTTTTTAAATATTCTTGCTCCATAAAAAACATTAAGTGACGACCTCCGTGGTCGAGTTGCGTAAACACCGGTTTTCAAGGTGTCACTAGCCCCGGGTTCGATCCCCTGACAGGTCAATGTAGAAAACCACTATTCTCCATTGTCTCGGGTCTGCATATTTGTGATACCGCCGTTGTCTCTGATTCCATACCACAAGTGCTTTAGCTGTATATCTTTGGCTTCAGAGCAATGTGTGTGATGTTGTCCACATTTATTTATTTTTATTACAATAATTGTCACTTAATTGAACAAAACTTACCTGCCATTGAACCACTGTTGGAAAAATACTTCCTTTTTTATACAGAAATCGAACGATCATTGAAAAAAATAGTTTGTGAAAATCAGTTAAACAGTAATTAATCAAGTTTATTACAGTTGACAATATATCATTAACAAATAATTGACTAACACAGCACTATCTAGAAACCCTATTGGTATCCTTCCAGTAATGTCATCAAGCAATTAATTAATAATGACCATAATTACACCCTATTGTGTGATTAAGCCAAACACGTAGTATGCAGTATTCAATTTGAGTTACTCGTCTGCTAAAAATAGGTATTTATAATATTGTGCGAGTTTAATTAAAGTATACATAGGTGTTATTTAATTTGATGAATAAAATTAATATTTATTTCAGAAAATTAAAATGTTCGACTCGCGACACCACTCGCGACGCCGCCGCGTCAGCTCATGATTAGGGACTCCTATTGAGTCTGAAACTAGTCGGGCGATCCCGAGAATATACGTGAGTAAACGTTTTGTTTTAAATAAATTAAAACAAGTTGGTTGGTTTTTTAATCACCTTTATTGCCCAGGCTCCAGCTTTCGTCTCTATACATATAGCGTATTTCTTTAGACTATTTTAATTTTTTTGAAGGTTTTTTTTAAAACCTGTGAATTTAAAAATATACAGTACTGGTTTAAACATATACGTATTATATCGTTGTCAAAGTTTAGGTTATCTAAGTGATAGTATCCTCGGTGATAGTAGTATTAATTCGTGAAAAGTAAAAATCTATTTAGTCCGCATACAATAAAAAACTATTAGACACGTATTGTTTTATTTATTTTTCAAAATATGTTACTGAAAACTAAGGAGATAAAGCAAATAAAAGTTCAGGAGTGGGGGATAATTACGTCACAATGTTACACAAACCGAACGACATCATGATGTCATGTAACATTTCAAATCAATGTATCGTCGTTTTGGAACCTATAAAAAAAAAAAAAAAAAAATTGTGTCCAATCTTTTTTATAAATCTACATGACGGACATTTTTTTTATTAACATCCCTATTACATATATATATATATGTACATATTTTAGCATTGCCTAACTTGTGGTCACACAATAAACATTCAACATTGAAGATCTGTAACCTATCTAATATTTGCCATATAAACTATACCGATTGTTATTCGTTCGATACGTATTATTATGGAAATGTAAACTCCACCCAAATAGTTACGTAATAACTGAGCTGTTTTTCACAAAACTACACACAAATACAGACGTCAATACACAGTACGGGTTTTATTGACTACACTATCTTTTGTTCGCAAATTCTAGTAGTTCTTATTTTTACTAACATTATAAATGCGAAAGTAACTCTGTCTGTCTGTCGCGCTTTCACGCCAAAACCACTGAACCGATTTAACGAAATTTGGTGCACAGATAGTCTAGCTAGTCAAATGGATTGTGGAGGTCAGATAGGAAGTCGCTCAACGTAAAACACGGTATTCAGCTGATCTGGTAATACTGTAAGCCCAACATAGCTCGAAAAATGCTAGGCAGAAGAAGTAACCTTTCAGAATTGATGGTAACTAAACAAATACATCAGGCTGTATTGTTGACTACCTGTCCCCCGCGACTTTGTTCGCGTGTTTTAGTTTCAACGGTTTTTTATTTTTGCATCATTTTTCATTTATGCTCCGCTCCTATTGGTCGTAGCGTGATGTTATATAGCCTATAGCCTTCCTCAATAAACGGAATATCCAATACAAAAATAATTTTTCAATTCGAACCAGTAGTTCCTGAGATTAGCGCGTTCAAACAAACAAACAAACAAACTCTTTAGCTTTATAATATTAAGTTTAGATTACGTTTGTATATTTAAATCATTAATTACATTTGTTCTATAACAAATTATGTGGCGTTTATTTCGAGAGAGGAGTGTAACCACACATCTACATTTCAGTAAAACATGGAGACAATGTGTAACTGTATTCAGAACATCTCGCGTTACATTCTGACGACTACTAAACCGAGCGACAATGTATGTTGTGTCAGTAAAACAATAGAATAAATTGTGTTTTCTTTTAAGGGTTCCGTACGCAAAGGGTGCCAATGGGACCCTATTACTAAGTCTCCGTTGCCCGTCCGTCCATCTGTCCGTCCGTCCGTCCGTCTGTCAGCTGGCTGTATCTCATAAATCATAATAGCTAAAGAGTAAAAAATTGCACGGAGTTTGTATTTCTGTGGCTGCTATAAAAACAAATAATAAAAATTATCAACAATTAAATAAAAGGGACGTGTTTTTTTTTCTCGATTTTTACAGCATAAACCTTGTACGGAACTCTTCATGCGCGAGTCCGATTTGCACTTGACCGGTTTTTTGTTTTATTACTTTTATTACTCCAGACGCAAAAAGAGGAATCTGATAAGTTTAACGTGTGAATCTGTTTGGCGCAGCATAGCTCTCAAACGGGTGTACCGAAATCTACAGGCTGTGCAAATACTTATTTCAATAAAATATGATCCGCAAACATTTGGACCTCCCTGAAATTCCAACTAAAATATTATTTTCTCCCCCAAAAATCTAACAGCCTATAAATATAAAACATTGTCATAATCATTAAGTAAATCTATCAATAAACAGGACCCCATAAAAAATATGAAAAAAAAAAAACACTTACGCATTCTACGCGCTAACTTAAACAGCTCCACCACATTTCGAAGTTCGGTAACTGCGAAATTATTCATGAAATGTACCTTCCTAGTGATTTGTCGTTTGCGAATCACACTTGAGTACGTGAGACCACGAACACCGCTGTGTTTTACAATACAAGATACCAAAGCTCTCTCCCACAGTTGTAAA